>OY365776.1:12259163-13612288 GCA_959347405.1 Napeogenes sylphis
AATTACTTTCAAAAAAAATTATTGTATTTTTTTGCTATTAATACAACGACATAAAGACAGAAAAATAGATTGTAAAATGGTTTAACAGTTAATAACATCACGTATGTTAAATATAAATTATATAGCAATAATATTTTTTACTTGTAGGTATAAATATTATGATTTTTAATCTAATCCATTTCTTCCTTTGTTCTTCTTGTCTGGACAAGACAATGGATACTAATATTAATGAAAGATTGCACGACGATATAAATTAAACATACAGACAAAACATTAAATTGTTCCAACGAATATCAATAAAATAATAATATCGTATATAATCCTCACTTTTAATAGCCCCAGCGATGACAACTATAACGACAGTAACCATATTGAGTGCAGTAAACACGTTGTTCAGCTTTGTGGACTCACTCACACCGATGCTCAAGAGTACTGAAATATTGAGGTATTGAGGATTGTGTATAATTACATTTTGATAGTGCCTTGAAATTTCAAATACATGTACGGTAGATACGTACAAGGTAGAGAAACCACACAATTATTATTAGCATTAATTTTATTTTTGTGTATATTTCAAGATAACATTCAGTCCTAGGCAAAAAACTCTGTTTCTTTAACAATTGTAGCAAAATTTTAATTGTAAAATGAATAGGTACTTAAATCCTAGAAATTAGCAGAAAACAAACTTACCTGTGATAAGAAGCACTAGTGCAAACGCAAAGAAATCGGGATAATCGGCCAAGAAAGATACATTAATCGGCGCGATGCGGGTCATAGTCTCAGCCATGGTATTATTACACAGACTGTCTATGTAGTTTGCCATCCCTTTCGCAACACTAGCCGTCCCTATGACGTATTCCAGAATAAGGTTCCATCCGATTGTGAATGCAATAAACTCGCCAACACTGACGTAGCTATAGACGTATGCTGAACCTGCTTTTGGTACTCTTGATGCGAATTCCGCATAACATAATCCTGAAAAGACGAAATATGAATTAAGATATGTATATTATTATATATTTATTATTATTATATATTATAAAAATATGTATTAAATTGGGTAAAAGATTCAAATAGGTAGGTATGTAGGTATTTCTTGATAGTCTGTTTTAATTAGGATAGAGAAACTGTTAGATACTGTTTTATGATAAATTTTGCATCAGTTCTTTATTAGGATAATTGTTCGTTAGCGTTCCAAAAGTATTATCGATGTTGATTTTTTGTAAAGATCATAAATAGTGTAACTATGTATAATAGATTAAGTTAGTTACTTAGTTAACTCTGGCTAAGGTAATGGAGAAGCCGCAAGTCATGGTGAAGACATTTTTTTTTAGTTTTAAAAAACTAATTAACCTAACATAACCCAATTAATAAGAGCAAAGCGAAGTGAACAAAGGTTTGATTTTTTTTACGCTCAAAAATGTCATGCGCCAAAATGACATCACAGTTCCTAATGTTACAGCCTCGCAATCGCTGGTAAAGCGATAACGAATAATTACCATTGTTATTGTCGAAAACCGGATGGAACGAATAGAACTAAACTAAACTAAAAATCTAAAACCGTAAGCCAAGGGTGTTATAGACAACTAGACAAATCAGAACAACTTTGGATCTAATAGTAATCAGATATGTAGGTAGGTAGGATATCAGACTTCTATCACACCTAAAGGTTCGTCATTAAAACTGTCAATAAAAAGTGGTTGTAAAAGGTGAAGTCTTCTTTGAAGTCCCTTAAAGTTGTAGTTTACAGAAGATATATATAATGGCTTGCATGTATCATTAGTTATTGAATATGTGTCAATATTGATAACCTAAAAGTTACCCAAGTATAATAAGTCGGAAGAGAAAGTTAATATTCAAAACTGAACGAAAATCACAGACTTTATTATTATATTTTTTATTGGACCCAGGCGGCCTTATCGCTTAACGACGGTTTTAGTAAACTAAACCTTAAATGAAGCTTTACATTTAAGTAGTATGCCTACATGTTACGTATTTATTCGATTTTCTCATAGACTGATAAGTTCGACTGTAATAAGACATGAAATCTGTAATTGTATTATTATTCATATAATGATAATTAAATTAATATAAACATTAAACAAAGAAAATTGCGGCCATTACGGCTTTGCTACACATATTTTAATATATAAATAAAACTTAATTAAAATAAATGCTCATTTGCTACAAAAATACAAATGGTAAGCTTTTATCATTATATATATTTTTAAATACGTAGGTATAGTTATTTGTTAATTAGAGAGCAATCCTGTTGTGTCGATGTGTTTTATTCTTTTACAAACATAACTAAAGGGTACAAAGTATATCCAGACTCGATTGAATCTGATATCTTTAGAGATATCTAAAGAGAAAAGACAACTGTCCCCACTCCCGGCTTCGAAACGATACCACAATCGGCTAACTTTGGGTAACGAATTAACCTGAACTAACTAAAGCGACTAATTACATTTTTGAAATAAGGATTGTAAATAAAAAAATTAAATCACATCATGGCCTTAAACAGTAAAAGTTTAAAAGGTTTAAAAGGAATTACTAGTATTATATAATTGTTTTGCCATTGACAAACAATAACAAACAAACAAAGTATACTAAAAACAAAACAAAACAAACAAAGTATAACAAAGTATAATAGATATACATATTACATTAGTGTGCTTACTAACCAGCAAACGCAGAAGCAATTGCTGCGACAAGAAAGCTTAGCGTTACAGCTGGACCTGCTACGGTCTTAGCGACCGCTCCGGCGAGCACGTACACCCCGAGACCCAGGGTGCTGCCCACACCCAGTGCGGTGAGGTCCAGCAGACCTAGACACCTTGACAGCTGTGTGGTGGTGTCACCGTCTTCCAGTTGCTTGCAGCGGCGAAGCGCAGCGAAAATTCTAGCGCAACTCATCTGAAAAAAATGTCCTTTTTATAAAAAATAAATGTCAATTGAACTTAACATGGTTATGTTAAAGACAACCTTAAACACTAAAATTGTTTGTAGATAATGTAAATAATAAATGTCGTCTCCGTCCCGATAAAACCATTAGTTATAAAATGCTAGATTCATTAGGACGGCCACTCAATTGGCAGAGAGACGAAACGGCAACCCAGATAAATAAGGAAGATGGCTAAACAATACCTTAACATGTTACATTTCGAACATATCTTTTAACCTATTTTAAGAAACCACGATGGGTATGAGGCAAAGTTATAAAGTATTTAAAGTAATTAAATGATTATTATGAAAATTTATGACGAGTAATTACACGAACTCAAAAACGATCTATTATAGAACAACCAATAAATTAACGTGATAATAACAGTACATGTATATGCATTTTGACAGCTGATAAAAAGACTAATTTGAATAATTTTCTATTATACCAAAATGGGACCTTCGAACATTCCGATGTAATGGAAGCTTCAGAATACAAAACACTGTATTAGTATGCAACTCGTAACAATGACGACACAAACTCAGCTGAGTGTAACGGTCAAGGTGATCTGACGTCACGGTTGTAACCAGCAAAGTATTGGGCTTTGTGGAATCCGTGATTACTAAACATATATTTTTTATTGTATATGATTCATTCATTCATATCGTTGATAACTATTTGGTAAATAACGATGATAGAGGTAATTTGACTATTTTGCTTAACATTTATAAGCTTAATAGAAGTTGATAATTAAGTTTGGTTGCCAATAGAAAAACAAACAAAAAATCCTTTATATCTCAATTTAAACATCATTTAAAAAAAATGTTATTTATGTTTCGTCTAAAGTATCATGTATTAACAAAACAAAAGTATATATTTTTTGCAATTTTCCTATTTTAATAACATTACTCCTAAATGGTCTTCGAAAATCTGCATTGGCGTACATCACTGTGATAAAATAGATATATGAATTAAAACGTGGTCAAGACAAAATCGAAGATAATATGGCTCGACGTCTACGTGAAGGGAAAATATCGAAATATCGGCAAATGTGTACCAAATTGGAATACCGGTGACCTACTATCAAGGAGGTTGCAGAAATTATAAGTCTCATATGAGAAATATGACAAATATTTTACTTTTCTAAGAGTTTTTCTCTATAGAAAAGTCTCGTTTCAAGAGCGATTTAACTTATAATTTCTCTGGACCGTATGGACATGTCAACTGACCAACAAATTTTTTAGAATAGTCTCTTGAAAGCGGATGAAATTTTGTTGTAACTCTATATTCCAGAGCCAAAAAACAATCCGCTTCAATGACTCAGTTTCGGTATACTTGGATACTAAAAGTGTGATTATAGTAGACCTTGCAAAAAATACAATAATAAACTCAACATACTATTGCACCTTATTGAGTCATTTACGTGAATTAATTAAAGACACGTGCAGGAATACTCAGAAAAAAGTGCTCTTTAATCAGAATAATACTAACATTTATTAGTTGAATACATGGCTTAAATTTGTGATTGTTACGAATACCTGGCATACTTATTCTCCTAACATTTATTCATTCGGACTTTCATTTGTTTTGAATATGAAATCTTTGGTCTAAATCCAAGAACATCGCTAGCATTACTATTTTAAACAAATCTTTTTGACTTGTCCTGAATAATTTTGAATTAAGTTTAGCATTAAAATAATTGTAATATATAGATGTTTTTTATTATATATTTTTTACATGAAAACATCCAAATACAGAATGTCCAGAACGTACAGAAACCAGTCAGTTTTTTTGAAGGATAACCATTCTCTTAAATGCATCGATTGTTAACTGCTTAAGGTCACTAAGAGGAAAACCAATATCATTACTTATTACTATTCTATTTTATCTCCACACTACACTTCAGTTCAACGATATCCATCCTACTCGAAGCACACAGTAGATACGTAAATCCTTGGGTGTAAAAAAGATAAGAAACGATTTGATATAAACAACGAAAACTACTTATACAAACGTTATATAACTAGTTGTTATATATATATATTATATACATACATAAAACATGTAACTGTATTTATATATAGACAATAAATAATAATAGTTTAGTTTATTTAATAAAAACAAACAGAAACCCATCCAAATGTTAAGAGCTCTCGTGATGCGAGGTTATAATCAAGGTCTCTACCAGAGAGTAGGTACTAGGTGTACGAGGTAAAACTTAAACTCAAATACCAAGGGAATTACCCTTTTACATGCTACACAGTCTTGATAAAGTGAAATATAAAACACATTTCTATGTAATTTATTATTCGTTTTTATGTGAAATGAATAGAACACATTGAAAGACTTTGCAATGCAACTTGGAGGGAATTACCTACAAGAGAGTTATTATATGTTAACTTTAATGTTATATACCATATTATCAAAATGATAAACTAATATAATTGGTGGATTGTTTACAAGTACTTTTTTTTCATTCCTAGCTGTTAGGAACATTACATACATGTAGTTATCAACATTTTAATTAAATTACCGGCTTTAAGGAACAGCCTAAATTACGACGCATTTTTTACAACACAAATAAAAAATGTAGGTACATAACCTTCTCTTTTATGTGATAATCATAAAAAATATGATACCGTTGAAATATATAATAAATATAGAATTTATATAACACGAGCATTAATTTTTGGTTAAATGCCAGTATTTAATCTAAAAATTAACTTATACATATATAACTGATTATAGATATAGAACATTAGGTCCTATGTATTATTTTTAAATATATTTTATACTAAATATAGAACGATAAATTCATCAACACGGGCAGGACTCGAACCTGTGGCCTCAAGGATACCTTCCCGTCGCTCTACCAATCTAGATACCGTGTTATTGCTTTGATGAATCTTCTATATATTCGAGAATGGTTCTATATATAATTTTCTCTATTAGTTCGTCCCGTCCTCATGAATGTCCTGTGCATCCGTATATCTCAAGGAATTCCGAGAAATTCAGACAGTTCGATCGTTGAACATAACGAGGAAAAGGTCCCTAGGCAATACTAGTTAAGGAACTCTCCCCTTGTGAATCTAGGTTTCTAGATTAATGAATAATAGTATACCATATATTAGGACATAAGAAAGTACTACTAAATTATATTGCTTATAATCTGTACATTTATTTTTTAATTTTGATGGAATAAATTAACTCAAAATCATAACAATTATGAATATTATTTTTTTAATCTTAACATGATATTTAAATAACAATATGTGTTTTGTATCTTACTTAAAGCCTCTAAGCGACGGAAAATTTTCTATCACCAATATTATTAATATTTATTTTCCGTTGCATAAAATTCTAAGTGCCAAAATATTTTTTTCTTATGCCGAGGAAATTACGAAGTTTATTCTTATTATTATTATATATATTTTTATTTTATTTTCGATAAGCTATACGAGTGCAAACACAATACATGTTTTATCGAAATTGTTCAAGTATTAGTTCAAGATGGCTGTTATTTAGAACAAAGGATATATTTCGTTTACTTAGTTGTAGTTATTTCCATTTTTTTATTATACTTGTTACTAATTTATTTCTTTTTGAGTTATAAACATAACACTAGTTCCACTACACACGATAACTTAATTTTTAGCTTTTACAAAATATATAAATAAATATTGTCTCCGATTATTGATATATGTATCAATAAGTTTATGATCATACCGTCATTCAGATCTCTCTCAAAAAACGAAATGAAAAATAATTATAATAAATATTCTTCTACAAGAAGAACACATTACTAATATGTGCATAAAACTTAATAAAAGTATAGTTCTTATTTAATAATATTAGAAAAAAATAAAAATATATATTACTAAGGTAAAAATAAAATAATACTCACTATATCAAAGAAGTTTCAAAAAAGAATTAAAGATAAATAAAAAATAAAGATAAATTAAAAAATCACGCCAATATCTAAACAGTGACAATGACAAACTGAAAGTGTCTTGTCATATCACATCTGTTTGATTTGATTACATCTTTACAGCCTGAACTAAGCCTTATAAATAAAGATAACACTGTATGTACATACATAAATCTGTCTATGCACTTGTTGCTTAAAAATAAGGTCTTACCCTTGACGGTGCATGAATTATTGTTAAAAACGATGCTGAGAATAATAAGAATGAGAATAAAATACATGGTAACACATTTAATACTTTTAGTCGTGTAAAGTATATATGATATATGTGAATAATTCTCTAAAAAACTGTACTCGAACATTACAAGCAAAAAATATATAAGAAGTTAAAAATAACAAATAAAAAATATATATTCCTCAACATAAAAAAATCCTTACAAAAAAGAAAACAAAAATATCACTCAGACATTATAAAAAATTGTATATTTGTTTAATGTACATAAAAAAGCAGACAGCGAGGAGTTAGTTAATAAACAAGATGATAACATTGAATGATGCATTTATTTTTTGACACAATGTTTATATTTGTATTGTTGCTAAGGAAAACAAAATTGTAATATGAGATTTAATAAGGACGATTTAAGATCAATAATACATGCATCAATAACATTGTAAACTAATTTAATAGTCCAGAATATATCATATAGTAATATTTGGATATTTAACCTCAAAGTCGGTTTGAACTTTATCATTCTGAAGATGAATTCATACACGATAACTGAATTGTATTAGTCAGTGGGTAGTATTCTGGTTATAGAAGGATAATCAAAATCATTTTTATTGTAAACAAAAGCCGCATGTAATAACGAGTTGACATTGCTGGATTTGTTTTATTACACTGCAATAATTATGTTTGTCGCCAGCGGTATTACCTGTCATTGTTGGGAGAAGCTTAAATGATTTTCTATATTCGTTATACTTATATGAATAAAAGAAGGCAACGACCGAATTTGCCATTCACAGATGGTTCATTATAATTAATTATTGTTCTTCTTTTAGTTTTTGTTCTACAATCCAATTTAGATAATTTTTGGTGAGTAGTTTAAAATATTGACAATAATTGACTTGGTGAACATTTTTTGTGCGGTATCTATAAATACCTACCTATATATTAGATCATAGAAGTAGTAAAATGAATTAATGAAGTGTTAATCTAGTTTTCGAATAAACAAGTCTTAGAACGATGTTTTTTATTTTGAGGAGTTGTTTTTGTTACAATAAAAGCTAAATAACGAAATCGAACTAATTAAAATATAAACGATTTCAATATTCTCAAAATTTATCTCAGTAAATTCAAAATCTGAATAAATATTTTGTTTATCTTTTTAATAACAATAAATCCAACAAGGTTGCTTTATATTTAAATAAAACTCAATATTATTAGCCAATTATTTTTAAATATATTCGCATCCAAGTATCACCGTATTTGGAGATTGCCGTTTATGACACAGGTCAAAACAGTAAAGGAAGATTTATCTCAGAAGACCGGTTCACCTTAGCATAAAAAGATTTTGTAATAAAGTAAACAAAGATTTCACTGGGTATGATTACCGTATGGTATTATTATTTGAGATGTATTCAAATATATATTTCCCGGCAATAAAAGTTTCAGGTTTGGGTACATGTCTATAAAAAATAAAGTAACACGAGTGTATTTCATGAACGCCTTGACACAGACATGGAGGTGTCGCATCACAGTCCCAAAAATACTGTCCAGCTCAGTCCAGTCCCAACACTAATTTACTCGAGGGTAGCTAATTAATCGATATAATCAGAGAGTCCAAGTAAACTTTTAAATTTAAAACCAATCATATCTGGTTAATGGTCAGGATTGATATTCAATAATATTTCCCTATAAAGTGATGTGACTTCATTATCACAGCTGTAAATAACAGTTTTCCTTTAGTTAATTATTTATAAGGTACTTAATGTTTTTACTTTTTAATGGTTTCCATATAAGTCTGTATTTGTTGTTCAAGCTTTCACGTGCCAACCTTATTTGCTATTCCGGTTTCAAAGACACGGATTTAATTTTATCCTTAAACGTTTGAAAGTTTGTTATACGTGAATCGCATTTTTTAAATAATTTAACACATTCTATTAGTAGAGAAAACAATAAAATAATAACACGTGGTTATCTGATCAGTCATTTAAATTCTATTTATTAGATCTCAAGCGCCGACTTCTATTGTTAAGCTAACAAAAACTAATTCATGTTTATCTAATTAAAATATTATAAAGAGCACAATCTTTCACAAGTTGACGACAGCACAATTGTAGAAAGATATGTACCTTGTACTCGGGCTAGTAGAGATCAAGTACAATCTGAAAGAGAAGCCATGGTACAGCGATTGATTGACGAACTTCAGGCAGTTTCCGCATGGAGCAATGTCAATCTTGTCAAATTCAACGCCACCAAAACACAGACGTGTCTGTTCTCCGCCAAAAGGAGCCCTTTCACCTTAGCTCCTACTTTCCAGAATTTATTTTTTTGAATACAATGACCGGCTTCAATTGTTAGGCTTAGAGATTTCATCGAACCTCAACTTTGGTCGGTTCATTGAATCCAGAGCAAGAGCAGCAGCAGCAAAGCTTGCCGTTCTTGCGAAGGTCCGGCAGTGCTTTACACCACGACAACTCTCGTTTTATACAAAGCTCAGATCCGGTCGTATGTGGAGTACTGTGGTCACAAATTTGCTGGTGCCGCGAAGTCTCATCTCCCCCCCCCATCCATCATCATCGGACGTTACGACGCACGGCAGGTATCCATCCTTTTGCTGTGGACATTCCATTGGACCGAAAGAAGCGCTTTGCTTCGTCGTTTTTACTGCCTACAGCAAAGGATTGGAACAGCTTGCCTGCGTCGGTATTTCCGACCGAATACAATGTAGATACATTCAAGAGAAGAGTAAATAGGTTGCTAGGGTAATGCGCCTTACCACCTAAGACTACATTCCACTTACCATCAGTTGGAATGGAGTCAAGCATTGCTCTAGATTAAAAAAAAAATGAAAAAAGTTATAATATTATTTTAATGAAATATAAGTCTGAATAATTTACTTGAAAACACAATATTTTGCACCTAGAAGTCAATCTCTGTCCTGATAGATGTAGTAAGTCTTGTCAAATATAAAACTTTGTTATCGTTTCAAGGAATTGTATTTGGCTTATCGTGATTATACAAGATTAAACGATTTCGCAGATCATCATAAGCGGAAAACAAGATAACAAAATCATCTTAGCAAGTTATCATTTGGAATTTATAAAAACACCAGAGCATATTAGCGATTGACCTTCAAGGAAACCCTTGATTTACACCAGGTTAAATTCAATTAATAAAAGTATTATTAAAAATAGTGTGCCTTTATTGACTAGAGACTACTCCTATCTATCCTTTATCCATCTATCCTCTATCCTTTCCGTTGAAAAATCCTTTATTTCGGACAAAGGCTTTCAAACTATTAAATTATCTTCGATTACTCTCATTCGCTTAATGGGAGGTTACCGGATCGGTTTCGTATAATTGTTAACCCTGGATATTATCCAGATTACCTAACCTACATGGTATCATACTAACCAGTAACATGACGTTAATTAACGATAACTTGTTAAAGGGTAATGCAACGACCCCTTAAACTTAATGCGTCTCTACCAGATCATACGTTTAGATGTTATTCTTGTTACGGTTTTATAGGAAGTGTGTATCCTCTCAGATACAAATAGACACGAGACTCGGGAAGACGGTATTTTCCAATTAACGAATCTGGATCTAAGAACAAACGTTTTTGTGACGCGCCCAGCTAGAGACCCAGCTATCTTTTAATATAAGGATTGATTTAAGGATATAATTGATAGAATGTTTTAGAATCATACTCTATATTGAATAAAGAGTAACCGAGAAGAGGGAGTTTATAAAGAAAATAACTAACAAATTTTACATCTGCAGTCAAAGTAGGAAAACTATAGTTCGTTGAAAGCAATCGTTATGTGGACCCAGATAAAAAGCTACTACTATACATTTTTTTTTCATAATCTGTCTAGCAGTCTGTGAAAACAAACAGATAAAGAAACAAATAAATGAAAACTATAGCATTAAAGTATAGCTCATGTACTTATAAGGTCCTTATCTTTAAAGGTTGTTTTTTTTAAATTAATTAACATTTATGCCCGAACTAAAATTTCTAATTTGATACATTCGGTTACATTATATGTAAATATTAAATGAATTAGATCTTATATAAAAGTATTAGTTAATTTTTCGCATGTTGTTTACTATTTATTACTTAACCGTTTCTACAACAAATGCCTTCAATGCGGATAGAACGTAAATATATATACATTAATAATTAATTGTAACATATTTTATGGATTCTTACGCGGCCTCTTATTACTCGTGGAATTGATACAGTAAAAAATAAACATACAGTACATTGATACAAAAAAAAAACACTAGTGTTTTAGATACTTAACTCAATTCTTATCCTTTTTGCGTATCAAGATTATCTTGGCAAATTATCGAGTGCCTGCACACTACATTATATAATTTGTGCTAAAATATTTCAATATAATAATATATGTTAATGAATATAGAAAATGTACTTTAAGTTGGCAACTTTGTAAACTTGTTTGTAATATACTTTATATGTCTATAGCGGTATTAATGATTTCTTGTTGAAGCCGGTTTTCGACTCTATAGCAACATATAAAAAACATCCACCTTTTAATATTTTTTGAAAATGGAGATGTTCTATTACATTTTCAAACACTATCTTAATGGCTGTCAGTTTCGATTCGCTGTACTCGAACACACTCGCAAATAGGTGTGAGTGTATGAAATGTATATCTTTTTTGAGGTAATTACTTTTTATCGTTTAGTTGGGTTCATTAACTTAAATTAGGGATTAAAAACAAATTTCAAAAACTTCGTCGAGGCTGTTGTACCGCACGTGTTATCTTAATGAAAAACACATCAAAGAACAGACAAACACCGAACAGGTACTACTCTCATCTCAACTCTTTCTATTATATTTAAATTTGCGTTTTAGGTATATTTGTCATGCGCAAGCGCTGCTTGTTGGTCATCATTCACGTTTCGCTCAGTTACCTCAGAAACGTAACTAGATAATTTGCGCAATGTTAATTATTAGATTCCTAACTAATTATAGAGACTATAAAAAAATCAAACAATTATCAAAACCAAACTGAACTGTAATAATAGTTTTAAAACAACTCACCCTACAATAGGTAGATAAGTAAACCATCAAAACATTGCAGAATCCATTTAATAATGACATGACATATTGAATAACAACTTTTAAATAAGTTTATAATATACGTCAATATTATGTCAAATACGTCATCTATTTATTACTTATCGAAGAGGAGGAGATAGAGTGAAACAGAAATTCTATGTCGAGATGGCGGAGAAGAGGTTGACATATTACGCTTCTAAATAATTGATGAGGATAGGCGGTTGATGATATTTTAAATTAGCATTAAGTAAATATGGCCGTATATGTATTTATAACTAAAGACAAAGACTATGTAAATACGTGCACTGTAGTTGTCATTCAATAAATGTTTTATTGTTTACTTCATTTCCACCATAGTTATAAATATTCATAATCCATGAAATATTTAAATGTTCTACAATTACAGAGTCATTTTAGCACAAAGCTACAAAATGTATACATTATGAAGTCTCGAAATAGTCAATCTCAATATCAATGGACTCGTCTAATTTCCATAAAAAAATCAAAGGACTTTCAAATGACACAAATTTTAAATGTTTATCGTATTTGTAAATTAAATATTAATAGAATTGATAATTTTGCTCACATATGCAACGAATGGTAGGTATTTATTATCAATTTTATTAATTTTTCAGGCTTGATTATCAAATCTAAATCAGTTTTTGTACAAGTCTCTCCAATTTTGTCAAAACGATATTGATTAACTGTTGTGACATAAAAGAAAACAAACAAACACACACACTATTACGTATTGACTACGTTGTCGTATGTATTTTTTATGTCTGTCTATGCTGTTAGCCCTGTTGGCTATAACAGCATCACCGGGGGAGCGGGTGGGTCATGAGACCCGCCCTTAAAAGGGGGGGCCAGATGGGCCCCCATGGGGAACGACGTCCCGAGGGCGTCTCAGATTGAGACACGGTCCTCGGCTCGGGGCGTCGTTAGTCAGGAGGGAAGCTAAGGAGGTCGTATGTAAGAAAGATCCATCATGTAAGGAAGGATCAACCTTTTTGACTGTTTATTTTTGTAATTGTTAGGATAATATTTTGTATAAAAGATTTTTTGGAACAATCAAAGAACATGAACATGAAGTTTGACAAAGCTCCAACAAATCATGCACCATCTAAACTTTTGGAGATTAAACATTAAGTTTTAGGTAAGCCCACTTCTCCTTTGCTTCATTAATTATTTGTCTGTGGACCAATAATTTACAATAAAACGCTTTTTATGACTTGATTTTTATTATTCATTCTATTTACTATATTAAGTACGTTAAACACTTAACAAAAAGATTAAACAATTAAATTTCAAGGAAACGTAATAGTTTAAATGATATTATTTAAATGTGGTTTACCTTCACTGTTAGTTCTGCAGGCCAGAACACATCTGTATGTATGAAGGTCATTATTTTGTCAAATATTGTATAAATTAGTTACTTATACTTAAGTTTTAATTTGTTATTGGAATTATCTAAAACAGTTTAATATTTATTACTATGTCGTGTTCATTAAAACACTTAGTACGTACGAGTTACAGATATATAGATTACAGCTGTAAAATTTAAATATTTTTCACCGTTGAAAATCTTTGCAATAATTTCCCTTTACATACATATTATAATATCTATGAGGAATCTTAAAAAATAGAGTTTCATTTATTCATTATAATCATAAATTTTTAAATATTATAGGTAACCAAAAAAATAATCATAAACTTTTTCAAATCTGTCGACACATTAATGTGAAACATAATTTCTCGTAAAATTAACCAAAGAAATCGTTCTTACGGTAGTTAATACTTTAATTAATAATACGGTTAATAGTACCTAAGTGGAGTATTATTTTGTTGTCCTATTGTTGAGATAGATATTTTAAATTTGTTATATTTAAAAATTTTAAGTTTCTTAATTTAATAACTGATAATAATTTTCGAAGAATAAAGTGTAAATGGATGATAAATTCTCATGTTTAAATAACATGTAATAAATATTTAGTATATATTTTTTTCTTTTCTAATTACTTAATATTATTAAATATTGTTTTAACTTACATCGATCGTGTATATGTATTGATGATGAGCATTATTTTTAAATACATATTTTTTTTTTTTATTGAAGTAATAAGATAAACTTCTATTTCACGTTAGAATGTGCATTTCCTCTACCTACTACGTATTTCGATGCAAATTTTGTTATATAGGTTATAATACGATATTGCAGTTTCGTGATAATATTAATATTAGTAACGTGACAACATGAGACAAACAGTTCTGAAGCACATAATATACAAAGAACAATGTTGCTTTAGGGCTGTTATTCTTTAGTTGAATAAAATATTATCTGCACACAGAAGATATTATATTTTTTTTATTTCAAGAACTGTTTTATGTGCATATACGTTTTTCTATTATTTTTTTTTACAATATTTATGATAATTTTTTAATATAGTTTTTATTTCTTAATGGATTACCATTAAGAAGTAATATAGTAATATTAATTACTTCCTATGAGCCACAAGTTACTTATAACACACATTAACAACACACAACACACACACATTAAAAATGTATATTCTTTATTCTAACCAATATAGTTTCTCATTGATTATATTTTATTTAATTATAGAATTATGTATAATTTAAATACGCTTCAACCAATTACTGCTATTTCATTAGATCCTATGATTAAGCTTCACTCTTATTTTGTTACGTCTAAGATATTAGTCCTTGTCTTACTTTGATTAAATTATGATACTAATGTTATCATTAACGAGAGGGCCCGTGCTAGATAAATGGCACGAGGCAGGTAGGTTACCAATATGAATGTAATAGTGGAGGTGCACTTGTTTGTGATGAACATAATATAGAAAGTTGTTATGCTAATGTAACTTGAATGAAAACATCAGTGCTCCTGTAGCCCTAGTACCAGTTTTGACGTTACGAAAACTATGATAGTTTTTTACCTAATCGTAAAATCAAAACATAGAACATTGTACACTCTATGAAACAATTTTTTTGACATAATTATCTGTTTAAAGTTATATTATCTTTATTTATTTAGGATTTTGATTCAAAGAGTGTAAAATATTTCTGTTTGATATTATGATTTGGTAGTGTCATAGTTTCGTCAAAACTCGTAGATCAAGGGTACTGGATTCACGTGTGATGGTAGGTATTTAAGTTGAAAAAATATATATATATATATAGTTTTGCAAATAGGGCAGGTATAGATATAAATATACAAAAGAAAACAGATAAGACTACCTACTAACACTTGAAGTTTCACAGTTTGTTGTTTCATAGTTTTATTGAAAAGCAATACAAATAGATATCTAAAGTAGTTTGATCTGATTTCGATGTAACTTCGAGAAATCGTTTAATACTAAAATGCTTCGAGAAATCATTTAACGCCAAATATGTATTGTGTTTCAAGTGTGCTTACTTTCAATTGCTGAATAAATAAACACGAAACGAATGCAATATGATTTAAAAATTACACACCTATTGTGTTTTTAACAAAACAAAATTGGTGTGCACAGTGTATATGTAAGGTATATCAACAATAAGCAACGTATTACATTATCAAATTTGAAAGCAATATCTATAATTTAATGGTTCATTAATTCACGATAGACTACTTGTGAACAGTTCGGGAGTTGTGTAAATATTTAATAACTAAACTAATAAAATGTAGTAACAAGTAACAGCAATAATAAGAAAATAGATAATTTGTACATACATTAAGTTATGACCCCATTGTTTCGTCTCAAGATAGGTTCCTACGTCAAATTTGTCAAGGTCGAAAATCGTATTAATACTCTGTTGTTGAGTCGCAAGTGTTGAAAATCACGGACAAAGGGTGATTTGGTGATTGGAGTTGAAACTCAGGACTTGTATTGTAGTAAACTCTTGTGGTAAATATTGAGGACCCTTAGTATCATTGCTACGAGATGCTTTTTGTGTATACAATAAGTTAAACTACATTTTTAAATTTATTTATGTTATAGAATAATATACTAACTAAAGGTTATTTGTGTTTTAAGGCAGTTTATTGTAATATAATTTTATATGTGAGTCTGATACCTGTTTTAATAAACAGCAACTGCTTAAAGTATTTATTTGCAAGTATGTTATTGTAACACCATCACTTGAAAACGGGTCGACCTTTTCGATTGTTTTTAATTTTATTTCTAATTGTGAGGGCAATGTTTGCAATAGATAATTATTTATTATGGCAATTTTTATTTTGATACTGTTTTTAGAAAAAATTGCATTTTTGATAATATTTCGGTATGACCGGATTATCGGCGATAATCGGTTACATATTTATAAACAAAAGACTTTCTTCACTAGTAGCTACTTATTAAAAATAATGTTTATAATGTTATATGAATGTTAAGCTATCGGTTGTTGTCAAACCGTTTTTAAACACGTGGTTAGTACTGGTGGATATTATGAACAAACTTCCGGAAATGGAGTGATACGCAATTTTTTCGAAAGGTACATTATATCATACTATCTTAAATTACGAAAGATCTGGTATTTTATTATGTTATAAAATTATATGCAGCATCAGCTGTTTAAAAGTTAGTTTGTATTGAGAGAATTGCATCAAATTAATAAATACCACGATTTTTATGAACCGAAATTTACAGCGGCAGTTATGAACCATGTTAGAGTCGTAACCACGCAATGAGATTAGAATCAATCTTATAGGAAACACTAGTCACGCTCGCTCACTAACTCCTTCTCTTTTTATCTCGTATATTATATAATTTACTGTCTGATGATGTAGTAATACATAAATTTCAAAGTATCACTAGGTTACTTAAACCATAAGATAGAGTTTGGCGGCCGACTGAACTCTATGTGCTGTCACAGCGTGTTAATGTTCCACGTCCCTCCAGTGAAAATAACAATCGAATAAACTTACTGACAACCATTTTTAAGTGTGGGTAAACCGTGATCAGGCTACCTAATGATGATGCTGACGTGGCCATGAACTGCGCCAATCATGGTGGCAGATGGTGTATTGTTCAAAATTGGAATAGAATTTGAATTTAGAAAAAAAATACATTTCTATTTATCCCTTAAAAGATATTTTAACAATTGTAAAAGCAATGGCACTATTTTAAATTGATATTTTAAAATGATCGTATTCAATATTGGAATATTGAATATTAAATAATTTTAATGCATATTAGAATACTTTAAAGACCAAGAGCGTTTCAAAGTAAAAGCACTTGAGAAGATCTCTTTAGTTATATAACACGTGTTGCTTAAGTTTTGTGTTTTTTATTTTTTAATCATTACATAACACTTGTCTGACGAACACTAAAGAGACAACAAGAGATTATTATTATATACCCATAGAGATTATTATTATATATATGTCTTTAAATGGAATCTAGGTAGTGCGATGACCTTCATGTATTAAAAAAAATATGTTCATTATGATAATGACAAATAATGTTCACGGAAACGTGCAGATACCTGCATTCAATCAACAATTTACTATTTATTTATACTTACTATATATTAGATCGTAATATTTAGTTTATTTTTATATAATCATTTTTATTGCTTTTGTTGATATACCAATTTCAGATTTTTTTCCTCTTTTTTTATTATTAATTTTTAACTTAATTTGTATAAATTTCTTTATTGGCATGTCGGCTATATTTTTATAATATTTGTTATATGATAATTATTATAAATTGATGCTGTTGGTTTTCAAATGACAATAAAATAAAATGTTTTATCAGTAAAATACAATCATGGAAATGAATGAGTACAATTATTAATGCAATGTCCTCACAACCGCACACTGAGCGTATTGTTTTTAAATAATTTCATTCGTCCAAAATCGCCTTGAATAAAATATATTAAAAGCTGTCTGAAATAAAAGGGTAAAGGTGGTTAAATAAATAAAAGCCGTCCGATGTATAACCAAAGATAACAGACGAAATGGGACTTAAGCCTATCTTAAGTCCCATTTCGTCTGTATATAGTGACACAAAATAATATATCTTTAAAACTTATTAATAAAATCTGATTTACAAGTTAAATATTATGTTAGATACCAGTCCGTTATGGCATATGTGAAAGCATTTAACTAGTCTATGTTTATATTAATAATACTTATTTTTAAGAAATGTGACCAATAAATTAGAGGTTCGCTAATTATTGCATCAAGGTCACCTTGAATTCGAACAAAGCCAACCCGGTATAGATAAAAACAACTACAGGTGAATGAATGAACTGTTGACAGAATAATTATTGATCAATGCTTGTTCAATTAATAAATAGTTTATACATTTTTAGGTATTATTTTGGTTTCCAGAACTCAATTGCATATCAAGCACCTCGATAGGTATAATTTGCAGATTGAATCGAGAAGTGTACGATACACAAGACCTTGTCTTCTTGAAAACTTCTTCAGATCTTGTTTTCGAATATTGTATTTATCAATATGATCCTTAAAGAAAGCGCCAATCAACAGTATGGCTGTCTAAATAGCTACGAGATCTTTTGTCTCCTTAACATAAGTAATAATTCTCTTAAGCAATGAAAGCAGCATCTATGTTAACTGTTAGGTACATTACCAAATGATTGTAATAGTTTTTTGGCTGCTGCAAGCAACAAGCGACCGAACACGACTCCAACAACTTCTGGCCCACCGCGACAACCTACCGCAATCCACGAGATTAGGCATTTTCTTCACCAAACTTCAAACTTTTGGGTTAATTGATTTACAACCCCATTTTGTTACCGTGTGACTATTTCTTGTCCCCTTAAATAAAAAATCCGTACAAGGGAATACAGATTTGTTTTGAGCCAGAAAATGCGATCGTTGTGTTCGATAAAACCGATGTAGTCAAAAACTAATTAGAAAAATGAAATTATGTTTAGGAGCTGGTGAAGATATCTTTAAAAAGAATAAAACTATTTTTTTAATAGAAGATATTTTTATTACAAAAACCTGCGTGTCCCAGTATATATGTAGTGGCTAGCATAGTATAATATTGTCAACTAATAGAAATCGATTTTTTTTTTCGAAAATTTTCCGAAGTCCATTCTTTGAGAATGAGAAAGAGATAAAATATTTGTTATGCGTTGTAGTTTATATATTGTATGTTGTGATAATTGTCTCTTGTATTTACCCTGTATATTTTTTATTATATTTGTAACTTTAGTGTACATTTTTAATGTGGTATACAATGAAAGAATTTAAATAAATAAAAAAATCCTATTTCAGTGTATTTTATTGTATTTTTTTATCGTGTATGTGTGATAAAAACGTATAATAAATATGCATGAAATTTGATAGTTAATTATTCGAATAGTGTAAAAAATATTATTAGGAAATATAAAAAATTGTACTTATAAGAAAATACTATTTTCTAAATAGAAGATTTTTTAAGTCGTTTTTTATTTATCTGTTTGTTAAAATCAACATGAGATTGCTTTTTATAACGGAAAAAAACGCAAATTTCCGAATTGCTCAAATACTGGTTTGGGCTATAAACCCAAATTAATTTCAGAGGCTGTTGTGGTTGCCAGTATTAAACCTTACGGATTTGTATAAGTAAATAACCTGTAGAACTTATAAAATATTGAAACTTAGGATATTATTGTTTATTATAAAAAAAATATTAAATAATTAATTGATTAAATTAATCGAAATAAAGATTATTAAATTTTCATTTTATAATATGTAACCTACTTAATATTTATTTTAAAACAAAATAGCAAATATCGTTATCTATCACATACAGGATGTAACAAAATACTACGTATTAAAGACGTGTAATTAAAATGATTTATTTCATTCTTTTTTCTTGTCTTAATAAGAATATAAATGTGATCGTAAAAGTGTGAAAGAAGTCTGCTTAAAATATAAAAAAAATAAACTTACCTCAAAAAAAAATCAATATAATCCTTTTTGTTTTTAAGACGAAGACACTAATTTCTCAAAATACGATAAATATAGACCGTTCCTTACGCGCGGTTGTGAGACATGTTGACGGACGGCAACCTGCGCTTGCGCAGTCTCTTACGATACTGAATGAATGAAATTTAACATTCCATGCCAATGGCGGTTTTGATTACATGTTTCAATCGATTTTGCCATTTCACTGGCCCGGTTTGTCGTTGAAGTGTAACATGCAGTCTGTTTGGTATTGGAAGTGTTGGTCAAGCATTCGGATTATTTAACTTACCCACGTACATATACTTATATATTCTTACCTGATTGAGTTACTGTGATATTACACAAATTTGTATTCAATCGATTTATTAAATTTTGTCCCGATTCATTGTCCCGATTAAAATAATTGAAAAGTTCATCAACATTATATACTTAAATGTCATCAAAGTATCCATACATGGACATTTTCATGGAATACCTAGGTATATGTTAACAAACCTGTTACAATGGATGAGGATAGATTAAATCCAACTTGACATAGTTATTAGTAATTACTTTTAGCCACAATAGTGAATCAATGTTATTTATTATTACACTTAAATGGATAATTAAAATCTAAATCTTTCCATTAAACTATTTAAAAGTACTTTGATATTAATAGATAGTTTTACTATTTTTACTGCATATACCTATAGTTTTCGTCTAATTTCCTAAATTAACTTATTATTCTGTATTAAGTTTAACCCTAAAAATTAAAAACGATATTTTTTAACGTTGTTAGAAATTCCATTAAAATAGGTAATTAATTATATTACTAGTCTTCTAACATTGGTTTTAAATTATATCCAGTAAAAACTAACAAGCAGTTTGTTCTTTATAACTCGATTTATTTTGCTTTCGTTTTGAATAATCTCAGAGTGATAAAAATGAGATATTCACTAATTGTACCTACTAATGAATTGAAGCGATATATTTCGTAACTTCCAATTTTCACCAAGAGATGGCGTTATTTCCCCGACGCGACGTCTAGGAATCATTAACAAGAAAGACTAACACAGAATAGTACAAAAGCTACTCTATCATATTACTATACTTAAGCAGCCATTTCATTATCATCTAGATTCGAGGGTATTTCTAATATCGCATTGTAAAAAGACGGATGGTGAGCTAGTAATGCTTTCTATATAGTTTTTGTAGTTTTCTTTCTTTCATATATAGTTTTTTTTATAATTTTTATCTTTTAACAACCTTCGAAGCCCATATCAAGTAATAGCGCCTCTCGTTTTCAACAATAACGCGTATGAGGCATTCTATAAATACATATTATATACCTCCAAAATTCAAATAATAGTTCCTGCTCACTAACCAAAACTTATCTTGAAAATTGCAACTCTCTTTGTAATAATTATCTACTACTAACAGGACAGAAGAAAAAATCCCCATAATCCGGTATAAGAGTTAACAACTTATCTCTGAGTATATATTTATCTAGGACAAATAATTTCTACCAAGGGCTCTGAGTGTGAATGCAACTGGATGAAAAGTATTGGGCACTGAAGGAGACCAAAGACAGTAAATACATGCTCAGAGCTTGTTACAGGAAAGTCAGTATTAATAAGTGTATACTAAAGACTAATATGCGGTTGTAAACCATGAACAACGGGGGCGTATGCACATGTCAAAGCTAGTATCGCTGAATTTATTAAAAATATAGTTTATTGTCATACTAAAAGGAATGGCCAACAAAAATGGAAGCGGTCTGGACTCATGTTGCGTGACGAATAAGGAAAATCGAACAGGATAATAACAGAAAGAAAGAAAAGGGATGTCAAGAGAAACAAGATAGCAATGATAAAGATAGAAGATGAACGTTACACGACGGAAGGATGATACTAAAAAAGATTGCGCAAAATAATAAATAATGGCAATCCTTTCAAGAAACCTTTGCACAAACACAACCTACTATGAGGAACACTTGAACGACGGGGAAAAGATAAAACCGAATTTATTTGCTTTTTCGGATACCTGGACGAAAATCTTAACTCAAAGCTGTTAAGAAGAGAACAACATTCAATTTTAAACAAAAATATCAAATCTAGTTTTGTTCTTCGCGTTTCCAAGGAATCCATACTAATAAATATGAGTAATGAACGTAGAAATGGCGTCTTTTTAAACAATAATTATTATATTTCTTTAGGGAAAATAACTTCAATACATTAAAATTCAGCACTTTATTTTTAATAATGTGTACTCTTTTGACAGCTTGGCAAGGAATCCGTCTAACAGATAATTTCTCAAGGTGATTAAACGACTGGCCTGACCGCCATGATTATATTTATATCTGACCTCACTCATATTACCTCACATATCTAACATTCGGCCATCCTAACTATATTAAATTTGTCCCCAAACTTACCATAACAAAAATAAAAAATAATAAATATTATTACATGAAAATAAAAATTATAACAATATATTATTTAATTTAACGAATTTCAATATGCTGTTATTCAACTATATTAGTATTTACACAAATTCATTATTTGCATTCTTTAATTCACATATTCGTATCTATCTTTGGCATTTTACCCCTCATTTCACCACGATTAAGCGTAATGAAATCGTGTAAACCTTCCCAAAGAAATAAATAAAATGGATTGCATCGAGGACTTCACCCAATTCCGAGCCACCCTCGCCTTCCAAATCCAATCCTACTCATAATCCTCGCATCTACATCGGACCGCTCGCCGCCAAGTTAAGAACTTATTTAGCTAGAAAACTTGACGACCGTGACCGACTTCCAGATAATCGGGAAATATCTGCACCGAACTCCTCACCATGATCTCCAGAGCCCATATTGCTAAAAGACTTCATGGCCGTGTTCGACTTCCAGACCCATCATACTATTTATCCAACATATATCAAATTTTCTCATTAAAATGCTTCTGAAAATTTCATCTAATATCATAATCATATACAAAAGTACGATCATTACAGCATTATCACAATGATAATATTTCTCATTACAATGCTTCTTCAAATTCCATCTAATATCATAATCATTTACAAAAGTATGATAATTACAGAATTTTTACAATAATAATATTTCTCATTACAATGCTTCTTCAAATTCCATCTAATATCATAATCATTTACAAAAGTACGATCATTACAGAATTATCACAAGTATAATATTTCTCATTACAATACTTCTTCAAATTCCATCTAATATCATAATCATTTGTAAAAGTACGATCATTACAGAATTATCACAATAATAATATTTCTCATTACAATGCTTCTTCAAATTCTATCTAATATTATAATTATATACCAAAATACGATCATTACAGAATTATCACAACAATAATATTTCTCATTACAATGCTTCTTCAAATTCTATCTAATATTATAATTATATACCAAAATACGATCATTACAGAATTATCACAATAATAATATCAATACATTGCAATACTCAAAAATACAGTTTAGAATCATTAACTTCTCATGAATAATCTGTAAAAATACTAATTCTCATTAAAATTATATAAATCTTATATCAAGCCTGTTTCGTCATCTAAAGAATTATTTTATTAACTTGAAACTGTTATCCACGGTTGCATGTGATCAGCAGACCAAAGAAATCCTAGTAATATTTGAGCCGGGAATACTAGAAACCTCGTATTTTCATTGGGCGGCAATATCTTTAAAATTTTAACTGGATCAGCTATTTCATATATTTTAGCGTCTTTTCGTTTTTGGTCTGATCATTTCCTTTGTTAAAACTGATCTTTATGTATATATCGGAGAAAATAGTGTTTTTAAAAAGTGTGACGTCAGCATTACTGCGACTGTTATTATTAATTCTTCAAAACAAAATTTTACAAATAATTATAGCTTAACTTATTCAAAGAGTAGCGTAACAGTGTCCTTATAGAAATCCAAACAGTTCGACGATTCGAGCAAGAATCCTTGTGGTGATCTTTGTGCGGGTCTTTTATAGGAATCGTCGTACGTTTATGTCGCTACAAGTATTTCCCAGTATTAATTTCTGTGCGGCTCATTTACAGGGATCGTCGTTTTTTAAAGATATACAAAGAATCCACAGTCAGCTCAGTTCCACAAGGCATTCCAACGGTATCTCATGGTTATCATATATGGCTCGTTAAATTTGAGGTCAAGCGAACATTGATGGAGCAGATTATAGTATTTTGAAGGTATGCATTACATTTTCGTGTAAATTTTGTATGTAGACATTTCTCTATGTTAAGTTATTATTATCACACCACTGAATAATACTATCTATATTACTTTGTAAATATTCAATGTCCTCCATTTTATTAACTATTCTAATAATCTTTAAGTCATTAGCATACATAAACGGCATAGAGTAACGAAAGCATACAGCCATATCATCGACAAAAATATTGAAAAGAATGGGACCTAGGTGTGAGCCCTGTAGAACTCCCGATTTGATCGGTCTTGGCTAGATTGCTATCCACCAACAACGATTAAAAACGAACGATATCTTATATAAGAATCAAACCACTTTAATAGTGAGCTTGATATGCCGTACATAGATAACTTATGCAACAAGATGCTGTGAGAAACCGAGTCGAATGCTTTACTTAAATCCTTATATATCTAATCTACTTGCTTATTTTGGTCTATAAATTTTGATAATTTTTTAATAAAGGGAACTTAATTTGTTCAAACTGGATTTTACAAAGCCGTGTTGACAATCACTTAGCTATTTCTTGCAATAGCTCTGTAAATATGGACACACATGAGCAGTGATACAGGCCTACAGTTAGGTATTAAGAGGTTAGTATCTTTTTTCAAAATCGGAACTACTTTTGCAACTTCCCATAAAGTAGGAAAAGCGCCAGTGGCAAGAGATTGATTAAATATCATTGTAAGGGGTTTACCTAAATTACGTGCACATTTAGAAATAAACATCGGTGAAGCAACATCTGGTCCAGAACCATTGGAGGGATTAATTGACAGTTTTAATCCTTGACATCCTTTTCATAAATGTTTAAAAATGGAAGAGAATGAGCACTTAAGTTAATAGACTTGAAATATGCTTTATTAATTAAGAAGCAAACATACTACATATTTCTGCACCGTCGGATGTTACAACTTGTCCGTCAGACATAACAGCAGGATTTGAACTATTCATACCCTTTTTACTAACGTAGGAAGAAAGGATGGTAAACTTTTATTAATAAGTTCTTCAATATTCATGATATTTTTTGTAACTTTCATGAATCATGTTATCACTACGTTCTTTTAATAAAAGACACTCTCGTTTCTAGGGTTTTTAATTTTTTAATTTAATTCTCGACCTATTCTTTTCCTTTAGCAATTTTAAGAGACTGTGGCTATACCTGAAGGGATAGGGTGAGCTTTTTAGTTTATACAGCGAGACAAATTTGTTGTAAAACATTATTAAGAATCGTATTAAATTTATTTACCATTTCATCCACATCTTGGCATTGGTGTAGGATCTTTCCAGAATTAATAGTACTTAAGAAATCATTAAGAATCTGAAAATTAGCTTTTTAACCCCCGACTAAAAAGAGGGGTGTTATAAGTTTGACCTGTCGATCTGTGTATCTCTGTATCTGGTATTATTATATACTTATTGAATTCGTTGCGTCGAGGGACCGTTTAAAGAAAGGAAGAAATTAAAATGCAAGTAAGTTAACAAGGCAAATAAAGAAATTACGATATCGAATCGTATAGTCTAAGCCCTCAATGATTAACTTCGTAATATATACACTATCAACGTACGTACAACGATCCCCCGACGCAACGACTTCAATAAGTATTTAATAGTATTATTTTTATTCTTTTTAGAGGTCTTTTTGTACCGGGGGTTTTTAAAATTTGTAATTCAATTTTTTAACGTTGTTAATCTAATTTAATGTTGTATGATAAATTTCTAATATCCTTTATAGCAATTTTGACTCCCAGAGAAGGGTGGTGACTGTCAATCTTACATAAAGAGGTATTTGACTCAATAACTAAATAGTCAGGAAAATCACATAAACCTAAATCAAGAAACTTTCCATTCTTGTTCGGAACCACGTTGCTTTGTTGAGGTGATTTATATTAGGAAATTCGCTAAAAGCTTGCCCTGCCAAAAAATTACAGTTTGTTAAGGATCGACTAAATCGTAAAAGTTTTACAAAAAAAGTAATAATTTTACAAGAAAACAATTTACCTTTATTTTAAGGTTGATCCTTGTAATTTAAAGAATTTTGGTAAATAAAACTAAAAAAAATCAATTTACAGAACATATCTGTAAAATTGCTTTTAAGTTATATAAGGCGTTGTTCTTAACAAAAAATAACTTCCTCGGAATTGAAAGCTTATTGAATATCGAATCAATAAACAAAAAAAGAATATCAAAATAAATCTTCATTCAGGTCACTATGATACAATGCAAACTAAGGTTTGACTATATCTGTAGTAGCGACGGTTATTGAATAAGTATAGAATCG
This sequence comes from Napeogenes sylphis, assembly GCA_959347405.1. Taxonomy (NCBI): domain Eukaryota; kingdom Metazoa; phylum Arthropoda; class Insecta; order Lepidoptera; family Nymphalidae; genus Napeogenes; species Napeogenes sylphis. Next base: position 12,285,784 of record OY365776.1, read on the forward strand.
ATTACTTATGAAGATTAAGTAAATAGTCTCTAGTATTTGATACTATGTGTTAAAGATAAACATCTCACAAGTATATTAGCTAAAATTCCAACTAGAACAGTAATTATATTCGTCATATCGATGATATGATAACGCGAAGAGGCACTAATCGGATATCTTGGTATCCGATAACAGCACTGTGCACTCGCTGCGATACGATTGTGTTGTTTTACATTTACGCAAATGTGTTTAAATTTAAAACTTGTGTGTTAAATTTTGTGTATCCTGTTGAAATGACCATCGTGGAATGGTACTAAGGTAGGATACGTATTGAGATAACAGAAATCTTATGAGTCTTAATATTTTTTAGAAAAGTATCTAATTATAATTATACCAATTATAGGTTTCAAAACGAAATTTAGTTTTTATTATGATATTGGCACCATTGTTTTTTTTCTGGTTTGTTTCTTAACCTTAATTAATATATCTTTTTAAATTTTTAAACCCATCACTAAAATTCAAATCGGTAATATTAAATCCTTGTTCTAATCTCTGATTAAACATGTGAATTTTAATATTTTATCTTCTGTAATAATATAAGAAATAACGAATGGTATTTAATTCACTACCCGGTACTACTACTATTAGGTACTACTTATACTATGTAGGTAGTTACCATTAAGCTACTATTATTTCCGCCATCGATATTGCGTTTTATGAATGGTTGATCAGATTTCAAGGATCTATACTAAATTATATAATACAGAGCGAATATTGTTTACTAACTGTGAGTTTCTACAATTTATTTATGGTAAGTACATAATATTTACTAAAGTTGTACAACCAAATCTTTGGCCGATAAAAAAATCGTATTATTAAGAAATAACTCCGTTTTCATCGCGGTATAACTATATGTTGTTTTGTATTATATAGGAATCAGACAAAAAGACCTGTATCGTAGAATATTCTATAAATATTAACTAGATTTTGGTTAAGTTATCGAAATAAATGGATTTTATTAGTAGGAAGCGTTCTCCGCCCTAGTATTTTGAAAGATTTTCCGGGGTGGTAGGTACCTACATACACATTTAACTTTTTGGATATTTAAATGAAAAACAAAACAATAAAAAATACGTACAATTTGTAAGTTTTAATAAGTTAAAATTAGGTGTTATGTATATAAAACTGCATTACCTACTCTATTCTTCGTTCTTATTCATGAAGTCGATGCATGGCGGACTCGCAGCTGAAACTGGGTGCAGCTCTTTGCTCATTGCTGAGTGCGCTGCTCTCTAACCGAATAGCTTCGAAAGTAGTCGATAAAAATCTGATATTCTAAATGTCAGTACTGCCGAGTATATATTTATATATGTATGTTAAGGTTGTAGTTACTCTATAGATATTTGGGGAAGAATAAGATGTATTATAAAATAAAATCCAATTTATAGATAGATATAAATTCACGGCAAGAGTGCTTCCAAGAAATTGCATAGTACATATATAGTATGTACTTTTCAGTGTCTAGCTTCATAGAAACCTTAATGTAATAAAACGCGATAACGCAGTGACGGTACTTAAAACAATATTTGAATAAATTCTAAAACTGCTCCAAAAAACAAATAAATGTTTGGATCAGTGTGGCAGCGTTGCGCAGTGATTACGCATCAGTGATAAGAGATACCTATACCTTGTATTAATAATTACTTTGTAATGAAATTACTTCATCTAGATGTAGCTATATCGAAGTTATGTATATTCAATTTTAAATAAATATAGAATGAAAATTATGCATTATAAAGTGCACTAGTATTATTAAGCTGAACTTTTATTGTTTGTTTATAAACTTAAGTAACTTTAGTACTAAATTAACTAACTAGCAACCAAAAGGAATGGAAGAAAATATTTTTGCATTTAATAGTTTAGTTCTTGATTAGGTTAGGTAAGGTTTACTTATTTCACTACTCTTAGAATCAGTATGAGAAAGTGCCTTCTGAAAAATATTTACAATAAAAAGATACAAATAATAATAGTTCTGAGCCTGAAAGTCGTTGGCGATGGCCTGACGGTTTCGGCTAACAGCTTTTAAGTTAGTAAGTCTTCTTCCCTTTGTCCCGTTCCACTCATAACCCTGTAGATACTCTCCCAAACCCCTTCCCGGTTCCTCGTCTGGAATGGCGGCGATAATAGAATGAAAGAAAAACAGATACGGGCAGGGATTCGAACCCGGAAACTCCAGGAGCAATACGGTAGCTCAATTGGTAGAGGGACGGGACAGTTTCGTTTATTTAAATACACTTGCAATATTCCATTACATCAGCAAACTCTGGATGTTTTGAATGCATGTGACTAGATCTAAACTCTATCATCTACAAAAGTCTGTCTAAGCTTGTCTAATATTATTATATCTTAAATATATATTTTTTTCTTTTAATGGAATCGAAATCACGATTACTAATGGACCGTGGACGCCAAAACAGGTGCTGTTTTAATTCTTCTTTAGGAAACACTACTGAATGTTTCAACATTGGACGAGAAAAGCTGTATATAATTTAAATATAGCCGATAATTTAAATGTTATTAGTAATATAATAAATGAGTACTGGAATGTTAGGGTTTTTTTCTTCAGAGGGCAGACTTGAAAGTAGATTATTTTGTAAATATTCCATATTTTAGCCCTTTAAATAATTAAACGAGTAGTTACGCCATCAATTTATTTAGTTATAATTAAAATTACGAAATTCAAATATCGTCCCTTCTCATTCTTACTTTGTGTGAACAAGATAAGGCTTCAAGACCAACTCAACCGTAGTTTAATTAAGACAATTAAGAATAAAACTATGAAAATGAATTTAATATTTTTTCTTGGTATTTTACCAATATATTCGAAACCACGCGACTCACAACCTCAAGACTCCCAACTCTGTGGTAGTACACACTTAAACCATTTCATGGTACATATTAGACATATTTAGTAAATAATCATACGTTTACCTAATATGAACACACAGTTATTTTAATCTTATTCGCAAGGTAAATAGTTAAAAGTAACGGAGACGATAAGATAAACCGATATGTAAAGATACATCCTACAAAACTATACAATATAGACATCTTATTGAGAGGAGAGGTGACGACGATTTATCGTACTATCTATCCACACCACTACTATCAAAACAAATTGGTACAAACTACATACCAATTTTAATAAACTATAAATGTAATGAAAATGAAAAAATGAAATTCTTTTCATATTGACAAGATATATTAAACTATGAACTAAAGATCAAATTTTTATCTTGAAGGTGCACTCTTTATTTCGCAATGATATTATGAAAACACTGATTGCACCTATTTATATGTTTAATCAAGAATGCGTCTATATTACATCAAGAGATATCTCTTAAGCAATATTTCGAAGTCCGTAAAAAGTATGTAATACGAATATCCTGGAATATGAGGATGAAAAAAATATTAATCGTAAGCTGAGTCGTACTTAATGTATAAAAAAAAACTTTATACGTAGCTCTGTTCATTTTCATAGCTACAGTGATATCGCCCCTAAGTACTAGAGTTACATAAACAGGTCCCAGTATAAAACAAGCAAGATCTTATGATTATTTTTATCTTATCAGTTCAGCGCTTTATCTCGCTAGTTGCTCGCTTTCAACCTCAGTGACATGTAGTGGGAGTGCTACGTGATGATCAAAAGTGAAATTAGGTAGGATAATTGATTTTACTAGCGGAAAACAATAATAGCTTAAGTAAACAGAACTAACAGTGTACAACGACTGGAAACTATAATATACGACTGGTGCCTGGTGCATGTGCAAAAAAACATTGATGGATAAAATCGAAAATAAGAAATAGTGGATAAAGTATACCTAAGTAATGTTTAATAAATAAAACACACATACCAAGAAAACATGAGAATGTTTAGCCATTATGATATTTGGCTCCACATTATACCTTTACTATATTTAATTATGTGCTTTTGGTAGTACTTTTTATTTAATTCACTTTTCCAATTCTTAATAACCTTAATGGACAAATAACATACATTGATTTAAATTGACCTTAAGGGTGTTAGACAACGATACAAATACATGGACAAACACATTAGAAATGCTGCGAATATGTTTAATAAATGACTAAACCCAGAAATAAAGACCTCTATGCTCATCGCATACATGCCTGTCCCTGTCGAGAATCGAACCCGAGCATAATTGCACCGCTATACGTTACGCCTCTGCGCTAACCACTCGACCAACGGAGCGGTTAATTCTATTGGTTTTTTTTTTGTAAAATTAAAGTATCAAGTTATTAGCTTATATTATCGAAATTAAATTTTTGTTTAGTTTTTTTAATTCCATTCCCCAACGATATCACTTATCATAAACACATGTAAAATTAGGTTGATTACTTCTAAAATATTGCAAAATTATCTGCTCGTAAATAGTTACAAGTGATGATAGTAGATAACACTGTTTTTTTAATAAAAGTTCATTATCTGTGTGTTAAGGAATGTGCTAAAAGTTTAATTAGATCACGGTGTGTTTTCTTATTTACTGTGCCCTACAGTACTTAAATATCTTTTTTTTTACAATCTAGGTTAATGCTTGACTGCAATCCACCTGGTGGAAAGAGGAAACGTAGTCATAGGTGGTAAAGCGCATTAACCTAGTAACCTATTCGCTCTTCTTTCGAAGACACCCCACATTATATTCGGACTAAAATACCCACGCAGGCAAACTGCTATCGATCGAGAGGCTAGCAATTCTACGCCTGTGTTCAAGGCTGTGGAGGTTGTCTTCGACCAATTCACAATCGCCTATAAGTCTTTTTGCTCGCCTTTCAATTGAGTCAAGAACCGCAAGATGAGACGGCACCAGCAAATATGTGACCACAGTATTCCACACACGACCGGGTCTGTGCTTTGTATAATACAAGTAGTTGTCCCGGTGTAAAGTAATGTTGGACCTTTACAAAAACGGCAACCTTGCTGCAGCTGCAATTGCTCTGGACTAAATGCTCCGACCAAAGTTGAGGTTCGAGGAGATCTCAAAACCTAACAACTGAAGCCGGTCACTGTATTCCAAGGATACATTCTGAAAAGTAGGAGTCAAGGTAGAAGGGCTCCATTTGGCGGTGAACAGACGCGTCTGCATTTTGGCAACATTGAATTTGACCAGAATAGCATTGCCCTATGCGTAAACTGCCTAAAGTTTGTCACGCAAACATTGAACCATGGCTTCTCTTTTAGATTCCACTTGATCTCCTCTACCAGCCCGTGTACTCGGCAGATATCTTTCTACAACTATGCTGTCGTCTGCATACCCATAAAGACTTGGCTTCAGCAGATGTTAATGTTCATCAGAAAAAGACTTCTAGAAAGAATGGAGCCCTGAGGGACTCCGGCAGTTATTGTCAAGGGTTCCGAGGAACATCTGCCGACAACTACTCGGACAGATCTTAGATTCAGAAAGTCCGTAACCCAGCCGATCAGACCAGGAGATAACCTTTCGCTGAAAGTTTGCTTATATGGCTCGCATGCTAGACCATGTTAAATGCCTTCGAGACGTTTAGGGAGACGGCGACTGCTTCTCCGTTCTTTCGATTGCCTCACCTAAATTCTGTGTAGAAGACATAAGAAAGTTTCCAGTGGACCTTCGTAGGACCTTTTGTATGCTACACACATATAGGATCACGGTCTTTATTTAAGGAATATATAAACAAAAATCAAAACATATAAACTTTGTTTTAAACATAAACAAATAAACTTATCCTTATAAAAGCACCGATCCATGTTACGGTTCTTTAATTTACCAAGAAAACTTAAGATAGGTCAGTAGTGGATTTAGGTTTGAGGACGCCCTAGGCCCGAGACAATATGGCGCCCTTTATCTTTTGTAACAGTATATATATATATATATATATATATATATATATATATATATATATATATATATATATATATATACATATAAGTATATATACATATATATACATATATGTACATATATGGGTGTGTGTATAAAATAATGAAAATTTATTTTCCTAACATAACAATTAAATAAAGAATTAATAATAAATTGCTTGTAATGTAATTTTTTTAATCTTTTTGTTAGATATTTCAAATTTTAGGACTTGCCTGATTAATTATTTTAACAAAGAAATTCTACCCTCAAAATGGTACTATGTTTCGATAGTAAGAGCGCAATAAAATAAACTTTGAAATTTGGTCTTGCAGTTTACAGAAAACCCAATCGATTTTAAATTTTAGTCATCTTAAAAATTTTGGCGCCCCTCAAAATTTGCCGCCCTAGGCCCGGGCCTCACGGGCCTAAGCCTAAATCCGCTACTGAGATAGGTTACCAATAACAATAACAAAAGTTGAAAACATATGTATTAGGTATAGGTAGGTATTAATTCCTAAATATCAGTAGGTATTGAGTAACATCTGGATTGTCATAGAGTTGATAAGATTTAACCGAGATTGGATTTGTTTTGAATGTTTCACAGATCACAAAGCGAGGTTAAGATGAATGTTGGATAATAAACATAATTTTATAAATTGCTTCAGCTTAAAGAAAAATAAACATTTTTTAACCATTTTTTACAACAAATGGATTACATTTTTTACTTCGTTTTGGTTCTAAAACTATTTGAATTACAAATAATAATTTTGGTTAAATTCTTTTATTCTAAAATTAGATACTTATTGCGTAGTGTTTTTAAATTATAAATTAACGATATTGCCAAAACAGAATAATGTCAAGACTGTCAAGATAACATTTTAGATTTAGATTAGGTATATTTGGTTTTAAGCTATAGGACTTATATATCTCTATCAGGTCAAGAACCTTAAATCTAAACGGTTGTTTTATCAGGTCATGTTGAGTGTCCAGATGTAGGGACCGCAATCATCAAGGGTGCGTTGTCAATGGGTTTCAAGTGGCGCACGCTGCTGCGGCGGCGCGTGTTCGAACCAGATCAGTTGAATGTTGGAAATTTGAAAAGGTAACATCATAATGCTATTATTAAGGTTTTGATTTATAATTCAAAAATGCTTTGGTGATGTGGTACGGTAAATTAATTTATGTAGCGCAAGATAAACGTGTTCCTAAACAAGTTTTTTCATCGTATTTTAGATGTCTGTCAGTTTGGGATCTGACAGGGCTGGGTGTTGGCAGCTCTTTGGGCGTGGGCGTGTATGTGTTAGTAGGATCCGTGGCGCTGACCCTCGCTGGACCTTCCATTGTGCTCTCGTTCATAATTGCAGCCGTCGCGGCGATATTTGCCGGTAAATAATATGAAACCGTATCTGCTCTAACGCAGTTTAGGGAGGAATAAAAATACTAAATTCGACTAAAACGCTACAAAAAAATCTAAATCTTATATAAAAATTATTTTTTCAGCAATGTGTTATGCTGAGTTAGGATCCCGAGTGCCAAGAGCGGGTTCAGCGTATATATATACTTATGTGACTGTGGGAGAGATCGTAGCCTTCATCGTTGGCTGGAATATGATCCTAGAAGCTGTGTTTGGTAAAATATGATTTTCTATGGCTATTTAATAAAACTCCACAGTTTTGACAAAAATAAAAATAAAGAGTTACTTTCTAAAACAGAACATCAGTAAGACTCTGTTTATATCATAATATTTATGAATATTGTTATTCTCTAAAGCAGCTCATACATATTGGTGGTTTTTCATCAGGAACGGCAAGTGTAGCCAGAGGTCTTAGCATGTATGTGGACTCCATGACCAATAACGCCATGTCATCGTGGCTGGAGTCTGTAGTACCGATATACTCATCGAATTTCTCTCCTTACTTCGACTTTTTTTCATTCTTCGTAGTCGTAATTTTGGGTGGTATGTAAGTTCTTATGTAAGTTCTTTCTTTGATATTTGATAACAGATATTTAGTTCTCAAAGTTATAGTCAGTTCAGAGGCAACAAATACATTTTGTATGGGAAAACTAAAATTTTAAAAACTATTAATTATAAAAAGTTGTAGAACAAATGTTGTTGGAATTGATGTAGGGAGGCTGCCTGCAATAGGTGGCCAATTAATTACAAATAACACTGTATATACTTACTCTGTTTCTTTAAATAATCTAATATATTGATTACGAGAATACTCGTCGAGTTTATAAAAAACCCAATACTTTGTTTTTTTAGTGCTGTTGGCGATCGGAGTCCGTGTCTCAACATTTGTAAATAATTTGCTAACGGCCGTTAATATACTTGTCATCGCTTTTGTTATCTGCGCAGGCGCATTCAAAGGTATTTTTCATTAGTCATATAGTTCTATAATTATGATTCAGAATTTTATTACTATCTAAATTCTTGATTATTTAAAATTAGTATCATGTACAAATACCGTCATATTAAAACAATATGAAGGTAGGTACATATTATTTTTTTCCCGCTTCTTTTAAAAGCAACCTAGGGCTTTTGGCATATAATTATATTTAGAATTAAAAAAAGACCAGGAAAATGGTTAACCTTAATAAAATAATATTAATACGTTCGCATATTGGTGATTACCTTCTTTTATTATCGCAATCTCAATTCGAATAATCGCTTATTTACAATCTATTTAATACAATTATGTATAAATATTAGAGACTTATAATCCACACAAAATAAAATATAATATATTGCAGCGGATACAAGAAATTGGAATATACCAGCAACGGAGGTGCCGGAAGGCCGTGGTGTGGGCGGGTTTTTTCCGTATGGTGTGTGGGGCATGGTGAAGGGAGCTGCCGTCTGCTTCTATGGGTTTGTGGGTTTTGACAGCATCAACGCCTCTGGCGAAGAGGTAAGTCTTTTACTATATTGTGAGATTTAAGAAACCGATGCAATTGCAATTGCTATTGATAATTTTAGTAAAATGTTGTTTTTATAAAATATAATTTACGTCTATATTAAAGTCTATGTGTTTGCCTGTATTCTATAAACTAAACGTTGAATGATGTCAATAATAAATAAACGAAATGCCTTCATAAACTTTACCCATAATTCAGGTTCGGAACCCCCGCACTGCAATACCGACTTCCATAATGGCGACACAAGTAATAGTGTTAATAGTTTACGCGGGAGTTGCCATAGTAGTTACTATGATGGTGCCTTATTACCTGCAGGTATTATTTTACACTTAGCGATGTTATATTAGGGCACGATTACTAGCCTAATAATAGTACCTACTTATATCTTTAATCATTTTAGAGGTACTATGTTTACTTAAAGAATTCCTCTACAAGAACATAAATCAATTGTAGAACAATTTCGCCTGTTTTCGACCGATTAGTGAATTACCCAAGTTTGTTAAGAAATATTTATCGAATACTTTTTAGTAGCGAACTCTTAATTTATTTAGATGATATATTGGTTTTATTGCTATGAGTATGTCATCTTATTCATCGCACGCATACCTACGAGCCTATTGGATAGTTTAGTATGAGGACTAAAAATGATTGTTGAAAGAAAGAGATTATAACTAAATTCTGCAAACTTGCAGTCGACTGGACGGATTTTTAAACTTAAAATGCAACTGTAAACATAAACTTTGAACTGTATTTTTTGCATATACACAAAAAAATATTTAGTTTATCATAAGTAAATTATGAACTTATTATTTTTTCGTTACCAATAGCAAAATGTACATTGAGAATTCCCGGTTTAATTTTAGTAAACGAATAATTGTTAAATGGTTCCAGGACAAAGTAGCGTCAGTGGCGACTGCTTTTTCGTACGTAGGGTGGGAGTGGGCGCGCGTGATCGTCACCGCCGGTGCCGTCATAGGAATAACCGCCAGGTATTTGACTCTACCTTTAATATACCCTTCTAATAAGTAACTAGATGTTACCCAACTATGTATTTAATAAAAAAAAATATTTCATCGAGTGTAAAACTGTTACTATAAGACACCTTGGCGTGAGTGCAAAAACAGCAGGCATAGTAATGAATTAAATGGTTTATAATTCACAAAAAGAAGGCAAATAAATAAATCCTCAAAAACATAGTAGTAGCAAGTATAGCAATACAAAAACATTATTAATATCCAAGAAACAATAAGACCGATTGGTATTTTTTGTTTTTCTTTATGAAAAAATAAAATAGTTATATCTAACCAATTTCTACAAAATATGTGATTTTTCCAAACTTTTGAACAGTTTCTAGATGGATTAAAGTGCTCCAGTCTCAAAATTTTTACATTCGTAGGTAATTTTCCGTCTACACTGCGTCCTAATCAGTTCAATGCAATTTATATGGAAAATATAATTGAAGTAAATATTTTTAGTCTCTACGGATCAATGTTTCCACTTCCGCGGCTGTTGTATGCAATGGCGTCGGATGGCCTATTTTTCCACTGGCTTTCCAGAGTTACTGCGAAGAGGAAATCACCGACTATCGCTACATTGGTATCTACGGTAGTGATTGGTAATATTTGCTACATCCTGAATTCAATCACCAAATTAAACTAAAAGTGGTTTGATTTGAATTATCTTTAACTTATTTATGAAACATTAATTTTCAGCTCTACTTGCAGCTATATTGGAGTTAAATGAGTTGATATTGATGATGTGCATTGGGACCCTATTAGCTTATACGATTGTTGCCTCGTGTGTTATATTGTTAAGGTACTTATATTTTATCCACGTTACAAAAACATAGCCTCTATTATGTTGATGAAAGCTCTAGTATCCAAAACACAAGTTTTGTCTTAGCTTGGATGCTAGAGGTTAAATCTCCGTGATTTATTTTAAAATTAGGCTAAACTTGTATATTACGTATTACGTATACTTATATATTACGTAGTGATATCCAGTAGTGTAATTTGTATGGGATGTTATTACATGTATTTAAATGTTCTTGGGGTAGTCCGTTCTTATATACGACTTTTTTAATATATAGGTATCGTTCAAATGCAGCGTCTCACGGGTGGAGTGCAAAGCAAGTTATTGGACTCGGTCATCCATTTCCGAGTAGGATAACTTCGAATATTATTACCATTCTACTATTACTATTTAGTAAGTATATTCTAATTTCTACTGTATTTTACAACAATTAATAAACATATTGATGGAGTGTAACAAATTGAATTTATAAATTAACTAGCGTTGTGATAAACAATCAGTACAATAAGTACTTATAACATATGGTAAAGGAAAACGCCATAAGGTATCTAGCATATATTGACGAACCTTTGACAGAGCAGTACGTCGGATGGCCCTTAAACGAAAAGGGATTTATTTTAGCAATGGCAAATATGTAAATCCTGTATCTTTTGTGGAAGGAGTAAACCTTTACTATAATCAATGTAAATCTCTGTCAGTATGCACGTGCGTGTCGTCTGCACTGGTAGCGTCGCTGGTGGCGCAGCCGCTGGCGGGAATGGTGGTGCTGCACGTCGTCGCCGCGCTTTTGCTGGTCATCATGGCGCTACAGCCCCAGAACAAAGAGGACATAACTTTTAAGGTGTGCATCTGTGTTAATCAGCATTGAAGAAGTGGTTTTGACCTTTTTCTTATTTTTTAATAATGTTTTGCGGGTATTACTATATTCATATGTAACTGAAGTAACGTGATTCATTAAAATTTTAAATATCCATTCATGTGATTTTATATCCATCAATATTTTCATTAAAAATACTTTTTCGTTTACTTTTCAGACTCCTCTCGTGCCAATTATTCCGTGTTTAAGCATATACGTAAATATACACCTGATGCTTCAAATAAAACTACAGACCTGGATTCGCGTCCTGATCTGGATGGCAATTGGTAACATTTTATTTGGAATACTATATTGTCCAAGCTACTGTTAAAATTATATTTTTTTGTAATCAATGTAATTATAATTACAGGTATCCCAGTTTACATAATTTGTGTGTGTTATTATAAACAAAAAGTAGAAGGTATTATAGAAAACAATATAGACGCTACACAAGGGAATGCGAATGGAAAACCGCCAGTGCAAATATATGTCGTGTCTCCGACACCTCCTGATACTATCGGGCGTAGTAACCAAGGAGGCGAGTATGAACATGAGGACGAAATACAAGTAGACATCAAACAAAACATTATACGAATTAAACAACCAATAATCACAGAAGAAATAATAGTTCACCATGCTTTAGTAGCGGAAAATAAAGAAAAAGAAGCAAAGATTATAGATTTGCTGGACCAGGTATTACAAGCGGAAGAAGAATCTTACGGCGAAATAAAAGTACAGGAAGAAGAAGTTTCTAGTGAATTTCAATCGCAAGAAACCACAATTCATATAAAACTAATAAATGATATATCAGACGCTGGATCGGATGCATCTAAAGATAGACAAGGATTATCTAAATATGATGTTATTGCACAGGTTCATAGAGAAGATTTGCCAAAACTTATAGAAGAAGAAAAAATCGACAAAGAAACTGAAACTAGCGATAACGAAAACGGTGACCAAGAAATGACCGCTTCCAATGACAGTGATAATAACTCTAGGACAGACGAATCTGGCTATTCAGATACTTTGGACAAAACAGTTCTTGGTGAATCTATGGAAGATTTTAAAGAAATATCAAACATTCCTGTCCCACCCCCCTTGGACGAAAACTTCTTCGCAAGTTCAGCATTTAAAAAATCGTTTACTACATCTGTAACATCTCCACAAAGACAAATCGAACATTCTGATTACTTAGATTCGTTAAACAAAACAGTTGTTAGTGAACCTATGGAAAATGTTAAAGAGGAAATATCAAACATTCCTGTTCCACCTCCTTTAGACGAAAACTTCTTCGCAAGTCCACCATATAAAAAAACCTTTACAACATCTGTAACACCTCCAAAAAATCTAATTGAACATTTTGGTTATTCAGATACTTTGGACAAAATAGTTCTTGGTGAACCTGTACAAGGTTCTAAAGAGGATATATCAAACATTCCTGTTCCACCCCCTTTGGACGAAAACTTCTTCGCAAGTCCAGCATTTAAGAAATCTTACACAATATCTGTAAGGCCTCCAAAAAGACCAATTGAACAAGAAGAGATAAACAAGCCCAGGGAAAGTATCGAATCAAACAACTCTTTTGACGACAAGCCAATGGTGTTTGGTAGTGATAAGCAAGCGCATTTTATGTCTAAACTGGAAAATATTTTTCAAAACAAAATTTCTAATGATAGTGAAGATGACACTCAAAGACAAAGATCGAACTCAACTGGTAATGTCATGGAAAATGCAAATTCCGGTCCAATACACCACCGACCTGCAATATTTCTTGATCTGAAAAAAGAAATAATGTCAAGAGAGGTGGCTCAGAATTTGCGTCATGTTGACGATAATGAAAATAAAAAAACAGTTTTAGATGATGAAGAGGAAGAAGAGGGCACTTTAAGCAGAGCAGAATTAAAATCTAAATTAGAGCATATATTTGCCGTCGGCGGGCCTCGCTCATCTAAAAGAAGTATAATGACATCAAACCCGCCAACACCAGAAGAGGCCAACCAAATTGATGATTCAAGTACCGAGAACATACCCAAAATGCCTAAAAAGGAGAAGAACGATACGTTGAAGAGACAGAAAACGAAATATGGAGCAGTGTTGAATTCTTTACGAATGATGAATACCGTAGATCAAGTCTAAATTACAGTAGAGTCTTGAAGTGTTTTCCCAAGGACTGTGAATTATACTTATATTGTATTGGGTGGACTTAATCTTTTTAAACAGATTCGGGTGCACAACCTAGTCTTATGTGTAAGTGCCTTAATTAACAATTAATGTAATATGTAATCCGAGCTTTATTTACTTAACAAACAAATTACAACTTGAAATAACTTTTTTTTGTAAGACTGAAATAATAATCAATTAAGCAATAATTAGTTGGCCATCATGTTACGTATCTTATTGAATTAATTTAAAAATAAAACATATATAAACCGTCAGTCAATTTTATTACAATGAGCACAAAAGCTTGCCTGAAACTAACATGTTTCACTCTTGTATAAATCCTTTACAAAAGCACGGAGCTCCATTTCTTTAGCGCAGTCCAAGAGAAGTTCGTCGATTATTTGATCGGACACTCTGAAAATATATAACTATTAAAATTCATCACAAATAACAACAACTCGTGGATCAAATGTAAAATTGGCCCGAATTGAGCCACGACCTTGCTCGTCTAGATTATCACAAACTACTAGATAAAACTATAAAGTAACACAACCCTGGCACACTATTAGGTCACCTTCCAATCTTCTCCCAGGGCTTCCCGACGGCGCTATTGGCGTACAGCGCGCTGCTCAGCATGTGCTGTACGAACTTGGTGCGATAGTGGAACATGTCCTCTGTCACCCGCTCCGGGATATTGAATGTCATACGGTACCGCTCTTTGTCCCGAGCCGAAAGCGGTGGTTTGGGAAATAATGGCTTTGGGGTTTTCTTTATGATTGTTTCTTCTAATATCTAATCAAAAAGTTAAGATGCTATAATAAAATTAAACTTGAAATAATTTGTATGATAGTTAAGAGGTGTAAGTACTTTATAGACTACAATAAAAGAACAATAACATATGGCAATTTATTTAACCCTAGAAAGATAGTCTGTGTAAAATTTATGTATGCGCTATTAAAATATTTAAATTTTCTATATATTCCCAATTCGTTGTCGTGCGTTTAAGACATCTCATTCGTATCAAGTAATAATAACGTGTAGATTGATACAGAATATGCTTTATAGAAAAATATAAATATGTATTATCTACAAGACTGTAGGAAGGCTAAAAGATGGCTCATAGATGTGAATTGTGATCAAAGGAATTGTAACAGTTGCCTGCAAAATGCTAATATTGTATACCTGTATATATATATAGCCACAATGTTCGGATGAAAAGTGAAAAACTTATCTGTTTCAATGCCTGAATGAAAGAACTGGGCATGGAAGCTGATATTGTCGTTTAAGCTTAAACGATTAGAAGCTATTACTTGAAAACAAATCTACGCGATAATATCTCGACTAAATTACCAAAAGATGTCTCAAATTAATCAGAAAACAATAGTAGGGAACCGGTTATAAAAAAAACGTACATACATATCTATAATCAGGCGAAAACCGATACATGGGGTAGCAAAAACAAGAAAGTTATTTGCTGTGAGCATTATATTATATTTATTGACAGGTTTCAAAGCTGTACCTAATTGATTAATTGTCCCATTAGTCGAGTGGTTGGTATAGACGCCTAACGTATAGAGCCGCAACGGGGCTCGGGTTCGATTCCCGACAGGGACAGGCATGTATGTGATGGGCAAATGTGACATCATTTAATAAATATATTATCAGTATTATCGTTTAATAAATATATTGTGACTACCATTTAAGTACATAAAAATAGGATTTTCCTTCTAGGGTTAAACACAATACAAGAAACCATTTTCAAACACCAACGTTATATGACGTCATCTAACTTACTTATTATAAGACTCAATAAAAATACACATTAGAGAACCATTTTTAAATCTATAAACTAATTCTTTAGATTGTTCTAAGAGCCGACTTTTTCATTCCTCAGATAAATCTGATATACAGAATAACTTTTTATTACGATACATATTATTTAAAAAAAACTGCAATGATGTGTATAACTGTCATACTTTATAAAAAATGGCCCTTAGACAAGCACAAGAAGTCTAATATATACAGTGAAAGAAAATATTGTTTCTCTATAAACATCATTACCCTTAACAGCTGAGGCGTGCTAGGCGGCCGTGGACTGCCCCCGCCTCCGCTCACACATAAAAGCTGAGCATTCTTAACACCAGATACTCTTTCACTTCTGCGTCTATATTGATGACCCAGAGAAAATAATTATATTTTAACAAATATTGCATATTATACCGTATTGGCGTTAGTAATAAAACAGTTTTCTTAAATTATAAGTAATAGTAAACATTGCGTCTGGTTTAAAAAAATAACTAGTATAATAATAAACACCAGCATACCAACTGTAGGCTGTCATGTAATATAATATTTTAATAATATACATATAAAGAGTCTAGGTGACCTTTGAGGGTGAGACCAGACTCCCGAGGAGCGTCGTCTAGACTGGAACGACATGACATTTGTCATTTAGGGTGATTTTTGTTGAAATAGGTTATTTTAATAGGTGTCATGGGTTTTATGTAATATATCTAATAAAATATTGTGGTTAAATTATTTATCTTTCAAATACATAAACCTTTGTTTCATTTACAATTATATTGTATATCCTTTAAACTAGAGGAGATCATAACAAAGCTTGTTTATTAACATTTAAGATTGGAGACAAATTGTTAATGCCATTCCTCATTAGAACGAAGTATTATAATAAATGTAAATAATTTATGAAAATATGATTAAGTAAAAGTACAATCTACTTATAATAAAGATCGATTTAAATTTAACTATTCTTTTAAAACACGATTACATATTTGCACACCGAGATAAAAATTAATCGATAGAACCTGATGGAAATTATGATAACAAAAATGTTAATTCGCAAAAAAATATTGGATATCAATTGAGCTACCGTATCGCTGGTAGAGCGACGAAGCGGTTTCTCAGAGATCCCAGGTTGTAATCAATGCCAGTATCAGTTTATTTTGATTCTATATTTAATTGAAATTAAAATAAGCTTACAGATTTTCGAACAATATTGATTACAGTATACATATGCGGTCTGGTTGTACTGTACTCTACTAGATGTCGTTAGTATATAAAATAATGAACTACCATTGTTCCGTGCTAGTATTTATTATGTACTCCTATATTATTTTATATTTTCGAGATTTTTTTATCGTAAAAAGTGTTTGCTATGCGAGGAAAAGTTTGTATTATATAAGTTTAAGTAATTATAATATTTCGTTACTGAATTGTAAACTAAATAATAACTTTGTAAGACTTATGCAGAGATGGACCTAACAAACCATAGTACATAATAATAACAGCGAACAAGGTCGTAAATTCTAGTTGGTTCAAGTAAATCCCGGGTAATAAAGCAATTGGTAGCGATTTGTGCTATGCGTTTTAGATTGAGACGGCCTTGCGGTTGATGTCACTAGGTTTATATTTGGCTGCGATTTCTTTAACACGTCCAGTTACAAAATTATGCACTTAATAAAAATAGATTATTCAATAAATCTTACATACACACACAACAGTACATTTTATTCGACTCAAATAAATCGAACTCCTATTGTTCAATTAAGAGATTTCATGATATTACACCAAGCCATAAAACACGTCATCCAAATATATACAGAAAGTTTCAGATTATCCAATGCCCTTGACCTAGGACGAGTCGAACACGGAAGCTTTCAGATAGGGTGCCTGGTACAGGGTGGAATTTGTATGGCCATGACCGTGTATCAGTAATCGGACTAAGACATTGTTGCACCCATGAAAAATTCAGAAATCCAATATACAACTAAACGAAAGCACTTTAAAGTTCCTACCAATTTTAGTACTGAAATTGTTAGGAATTTTAGATTTTAAGTTCTAGAATCTTTTTTGAATAATCTCCAGTTCGTTAATTCGAGATTGGTATATAAAATCCTTATACAACTAAAGACTTACGAAACTTTCAATATAATAATTCTTTTTTTATTTATATGCTTTATAAGATTTTTATTTATATGCTCTATAAGATAAGAGTTGTGTTTAGAAATATATAACTGTAAACATTAAACAATATATATGTTTTATAGTTAATGTTTATAATTGCCTACATTGCGTTCTAAAGTGAGTAAAATGGTTTTAAAGTGGCTTTATAGAGACGATACATTACATACAACACTGATTTTAAAGTGCAGTTGTTATATAAATAAATATTATTTTTTTCTACAGCTTAGTTATTTTTATGAGTACTTGTGAATGTTTTAACATTCATAACTCATGGGTATGATCTCATAGTGCGTGTGGAGAGAACTATCCTCGCTCCAAACGAAACAATGGACGTTGCAGCATGTTGCAATACAATGGCTATTTAGGGTTTATGATTGGTCCAATAATTAATAATATGTGACCTCTGTCATACCATTTCAATAATATAACATATATAAATAAGTATAATTTTTTTAAATTTGTTAAATTTTCATATTTTTTAGAATGCCCTAAGGTAATCAACTTTTAAAATGTAGCTTGAAACTGCATTTTATTCGCAGATTTGATCAACTTGTTTGAAGTTATAAAGTCTCTCTAAGTTTGTTACTTAATGATTGAAAATCGAAATTCTCAAATTTAACTTGGACCTAACAAATTATTTCCAAAGCTTTTTGTCGCGAGTTTGAGTTGCCTTCAAAGTACCTTCGCTAATCTTGGGATTTTGCCAATATTCGCGCCGAAATTTGGCATATCCAGGCGTTTTTTGGTGTCAGTGTTGTTTAAGGTACCTCGATTTCTTCATATTTACTTTAGGCGTTTTATGGCGGTTTCGATATAACGATAAGGTTCGATATTGCCGGCATATTTCTACCATAAACTGATGGTTGCTTAAGAGTCCAAAAGTCCAAAATAATTCTTTATAAAAACAAATACCAAGAAACAACATTACTGTTATCAAGTACCTAATCCATGAATCAGCCACGTGGCTACATACTTGATAAAATAAACAATTCTTTAACAAAAACATATCGATAGGTTAAACCATTCATAGTCTGAAGCGTGGCAAATATTTTAAAAGTGAAATATGTCATTAAATACATTTGGACAATCAACTTGTAAATGTATGAGTCAAAAAGTGTATAAGTGATTACAATCGTTAAAAAGCTATAAATGTCAGTCCCTCAATGAAATTATACCAAATTACTCACGAAAGTTTGAGAAACTTAAAAGTTCCTGTACTATGAAACACGTTCTAAAGCCATTGTAAAAAAAGCTGTCATTTAAGCTTTTTCATTATGTATTGAATCATTCTCATTATGTATTGAATTCGTTTATATGTTATCACTGAACAAAATGTATTTTTTTTTTTTACTTTTAGTAGATAAACTTATGATTAGATTAAAGATGTATTTAAGACAATCAATACGAGCTTGTGTTCAATGTGGTGTCATTGATATACCTACATACCTACCTACATACCTACCTACATCTACTAAACGATTTTTATTTTAGATCTTATTGTGGTGATGAAATTAACTAAATTTAATGTAACTATTTTACAAAAATTTGAACTAGTTCGTATGTTAAGCACTCGCATTATGCAGAGTTAATTACTTATCAGCTAATCTATCACAAATATGATAGAGCTAATCGAAACAAATATTGTTAAAGATATATCACCATGTAATAACAAAGTTACTTTATTTTATATATTTGTTTACTTTACGTGAATCATTCGATTAAATAGAAATCTCGAAAATAAAATGAATTACACTCATAAGTCAGAAATTTGGAACCTTTGAGAACTTATAGTTAATTAAATTGTATTAAAATCGATAAAAGTCATAAAAATTTTGTTTTTTTATTTATTCTTTTTGGATTTGTTTTTTTATGTTCTAAGCGCCTCACTTTTCATTTTATAGGTACTATATTTTTGGGTTGACTGTCCGAGAATGCTTATAAGCATTAAGTCCGCCAGTTGTAGGTACCAGTTTAGGGCAAAAGGGACTAAATGTTTTTGAGCAGTCCTTATATTAATTAACTATTTATAATTTTAATACAAATTAATAAAAAAAAGTCTTTTGAACATTTCGGTGTATCATTTTGTTTGCCCTGCCTGGACCCTCATCGCGGATGAGAAGGCTGGTTTGAAAAGAAAATTTCTATATATTTTTTTTCTATATTTCGGTAATGGTAAGATAATTATTGAAAATAAAATATTTTTCATAAATGGTTGATTTTTTATTATCAGGGTGATTTTAATCTGGTGTTATTTATAAATATTTTATTTCTTATCTATTAGTAATATTACTACATATATACGATCAAGTGTATTTTTTAGATTCGATTTTTGATCAATTAGATCGATTAGATATTTATAGATTAGATATTAGATAGTAAGAATTACTAGTTTAAAAGCATCCCACTATTGGTTTCGGAATCAATTTAAGGAAAACTCTTGTAACAGGATACAAGATGATGGGGGTTGTACCAGATTATATCAAATCAAAAGATTTAATCGATTATATGGATAAAAAAATGAAAATCATCATCTAAAATCATTACTAATCGAATATCGATTCATATCTGTTTATGTGTATTCCAATGTGGGTTGTCCCACACGTCATGCTGTGACCACACAACCTTATAAGTAACCACCATCATTTAAACTAAGCAATCACATATTTGGCTTCCCAGTGGGATTTCATTTTTGATTGCTTTTTAATATTTTTATCTCCTTTTGATTTAGGATGATAGACAGAGATGAATCTAATTGATTAAGCGTTAGTTGTGTTAGTTTAATAGCATTCATTAATCATGTTTGGATTGTCACACCTTTTAAATGTTAAACACTATTGATATTTCATTTAAAAAGATTACTGATATTTCACCATCAGTACCTACTAGTGACTTTATTACGTCTTAGCGAGATTTTTTATTTTACATAATTTTTGCTTTTTAAGTACGATGCGATACTACTGTAGTTTTGTAAACAATACAATATGGTAAGATTGATTTATCAATTCCAAAACAATCGCTACGTCATTAGGTGGTAGAGACCGGCTGGACTTTTTTGATTGCAGCTCCTGCAGGAGTATATGATGGACAAAGGATAGTACTAACTTGCTATTATAAATACGATTGGGAAGGTAAGTGGTCTCCCACTTACCTTCCCAATCTAGAAAAGCTGATCTGAAGAGCATAGTTCTTAATCTTACTTTATTTATTACTGTTACAAATGAAATAGTTTTACAAAACCTTAAAGACATATGATACCAGAAATGGTTAAATATTTGTATAATGCACAAATACCGTAATTATGATTAAAAATGTAAATCAACATCAATGGTATCTCACCCTATTGCGTCTCCTCCACACAGCTGACGCAGAAGCCTGGTCACCTCACAGCTGCCTGGTCCCATATAATGCTCTGGACTCTGTCAGGAATTAAGGATAATTTTAATAACATTGGAATAAAGAAACATTGGAAGAAAGTTTTTTAAGCACGATTTATATTCCTTTGGAGAGCACCGTCCAGACCTTAGTAACAATGTGTTATAATTGTGTAAAATATAAGTAGGTCAAGTAGGTACATTGCAATTTTTCAATGAAACATTACTGTTAAATGTACATCAAGTCATTAAAAACTGAGTGTACAAATAAAATAAACTGGTTAATCGTCGATGTTATGAGAGATCCAGACGTTGCACGTCTTCGGCCTTGCTTTTATCCCATGCATCTCGATTATAACGAACTGATTCACAACACTACATTCATATCTTATTATACAATAATAGTTTATTCTAAAGAATGACATTAAAAAAACCAACAAAATAGGAAATGGACAAGTTCGCTATACTTTTTAATAAAATTAAGGAACCTTCAAGATTTTATATAGTATTCTGTAATCAGTTTCATTCGATCCGTGCAATTCTTCGAAACTGCACCGCTTACGTCGTTTAAGATAACACGCTCGTAATTTCTCTGTAGTGATGTAATTGGAGCAGTTCTCATTAGGCGTATTTGAAAAAAAAATTGTTGAGTTGGGATTTTGAGTTTGGAATTCCGTCCTTTAATACTAGAGGATGGAATGCAATATTAAATATTTTTATAAAGAATTGCCATATTTTTAATAGATATATATAAATCATAATGTAGGAAAATATTAGGTTTATTATTTATACGTATTAATTTTCAGGTGGTTTTTTCAATTCATGTGTCTTGCTTATATTATTTCTACTACATGTATACTTCATAGATAATATCTATGAAGATAATATCTATGAATATATCGCATATGCATGTAAAAGAATATTGTCATTTCGCTTTCAATTAACAAATATCAAGTTATTAGTATTCAGTACCATTTAAGTCACATTTACTGGGGAAGATAAACCAAATATCGATATATAAGTCATCAACTCGATACGATTATCCTTATTGTTTATTACATCACTAAAGACTGTATCGGTCGTTCAGTCCGCGCCGCGAATCTGTCGTGGAAACACGTGTGTAATTCTGTAGAAGAAACTACGACACTATGGTGAGCAATTAAAAAATATACTAATAAACATGATTTGTTTTAGAATCCAAATTAAACATTTCGTAAGACTTTTTTATTAATTCTAAAGTCAAAATACAAACAGGGATTTTAGATTTTTATTATTCACCTAAAACAATATTTTATTAATGTTTTTTTAACGACAACATTATAAGTGAATCGGTTCCTAAATTTGTGAAACCAATATAAAAATATTGGAAATATCTTATAAAATAAATATTTACTATCATTTCTTAAATCGTAACATAATTATGGGACAGTACCTAGTTAAAATATTTTTATACTCAACTAATTTCGTTCTGTTCTTCTGTTTCGGATTCTGTTTGAATGAGAAGAAGAAGAATTCAATCAGAATAAAATTTCAAAAAGTTTAGAAAAATATGCGCTCTTTAGTGTTTTTTTCAGATATTTTTTCCGACTTCGTCCCTATTATCAATATTAATGGCTAAAGATAGATATAAACGATCTGTAATTTAGAGGAAACCTTGACAGCTCCAGGGTGTCGACAGCAGATAATACCTACACAAACATAAATAGTTTTGTTTACGAGCGGGAGACGCAGCATCCTTGTAACTGCAAATAACGCTTACGTTACTCTGTTGTTATTGTAGAATTTATATTAAGTGGCTTATAATAGCATTATTTATTATTTTTAACATTTTAATATGTCCCCATAATGTTAAAAATTTAATATACAAATTATTAAAATCTAATTTTTTATCACTATGTTTTGTCTAAATTTTGTCATTGTGCATTTTTTTTTATTAATCTGTTATCAAAATCTGGTATTATTTTGATTATAGACGCTTCTTTTAAGCTTTTTCAATTAAACTACGAATCCGACTTTTAGGTATGTCCACCTACTTTACCTTTATTTTAATGCATTGCGGTACCTACATAACAAATACATTTTAAAAGAAATCTATAAATAGTACAAATGTAAACAGTATAATAAACACAGTTTTATCTTTTTCTTCTTTGCAATATTTGAATTTTGGGAAAACGAAATATTTTACATATAATGTTTTTCATACGACTTTTAACAAGTTTCAAAGTCAGAATAGTAATTGAAAAGACAAATTATATCAATATATTATGTAAATTTAAACAAACATATAATAAAATCTTAACTAAAGAAACATAAAAAAAAAACAATAAAACATCGTAAATACTTTTAATAAATAACAAAGTATTTTTTTAAAACATAAAATCTATTTGTAGATTACAAAAAAGTATCGTAAGAAAAATCTCCAGAGAAACAATGCCAACAAAAGTTTGTTGAACTCGACAGTGATTACATAGAATATATAACGGCCCTCAAAAAACATTTATAATACTAGTTATATATAAACAGTTTAGAACTAAAATGAAAAAATATTCCAAAATTCAAAAGAATAGACCCATCTGTATTGAGACAGAAGAAGATGAAGATGCTTAGTATTATGTGCATCAATACTTACGTAGTAATAATTTTTAATTTAACTTATAAAATATATTCTGTAAACATAACTTTTATATATTTTATTTTAATGTTGTTTATATTTTTTTGTTAATGTTTTTGCTTTAAGTGCTTTACATCTTATGCTTTTACCTCACTCTTTATATTTTACTTTACTTTTGGGTTAGCTGGCAGAGAATGCTTTTAAGCATTGAGTCCGCCTGTTGTACCAGTTTCAGGCAATAAAGACTAAATAAATAAATAATAAAATAGTTTTTTAACAATTCGCAAGAGACACAAAAAAAGCTTGCCAGTAATTTATATTTATAATGAAAAGTCAAACAAAACAAAAACCCAGAGCAGGTCGAGTGATTCAGTGAATCTAGCGTTATTTTAGTATCTAGTGTTAGAACATGTAATCTGCCACGAAAATGTATCTACGTGTATATTATCTTCACAGCTATCTTTTATTAGATTATGCAGTTGTTTTCTATATCTCTATATTTCTATTCCAGTCTATCGACGTGCAGGTTGGATACTGTTGTTTACACATACATACATATTTTAAGACTTAGTATCACTATACGTTGACATTGTATTGTAGTTTCTTTTAAACTAAAATCAAAGATAATATAATTACAATTATATTATCCTGGTGGATTATTATTTCCTGTAACATATTCTAAATCTGTTTCATTATATTCAATTAATATATTCATAGGATTACCATAAAAATTACAATCTTATACAAATTACTCAAAAAATACAATTTATCAATGGCTTAATTCGTTAAGCCGAATACCGTTTACCGAATTGTTATCGTTTTATGTTTCGACATACAACGATAACAATTCGGTATTTAATTATATGTCTATAAGAAACAAATAAATACAAGTATTTCTAATAATTTTAATATATCCAACGACTGCAGACCCTTATCATCAAAGATCACTTAATCTCAAACAGCATGAAACATCCACAAAGAAGATAAATCTATTAAAATGTGTTCGAATAAAAAAATCTATTTTCACAAGACACTTGGTCTGAAATACAATTATAAATAAAAAACGTCTCACCATTTCACACGGTCCGCTCTTATTGTTGAACGCGAGGACCACCTGCCAAAAATCTAACATTCATGTCACTGGAACCATAATAGATAAATGTGACTAATCGTAAAACTTCAGTGTATTTTATAAAATACTAGCATATCCAGCCCGCTTCGCCTGGCTTAATTTAAAGATGTACTAACTCAACATACAGAATAATATATATATTTAAATATAAGAAGTAACTTATTTAGAATTAACACACCGCGATAATAATTATGATTCAACCAGAATTTCATTTTCTTCTATTCGTTTCTCCAGCTTGTACATGGATAGTATCATGACGTTATAACTGACCTTAATAGTTCGATGTAAAAAAATATATCAGTAGTAAAAAACTGTCACTGACAGTTCAATAAAAAATGCTCCGATCGTCACCAAACTTTACAGGATTTCCCGCTGGATCAATCTAAATATCCTGTTAAAATTTGGTTAAAATCGTTTCGGAGTTTATCCGGAACATACATACATACTTCCTCTTTTATAGATATAGATAGATAAATAGGCAAAGAGACTAATGCGAAGAAGAAACTATTATAAAATATCTTCGAAAATCTGGCAAATCTCGATTTAGCGATAGCTGATTTGTGGACAATTCACGGTTCCCACGCGCGGGCTATTTCTGCGAAATGGAGAATAATAATCTGAAGGGCGGAGAGGAATTTTAGTAACTGCAATATTCAAAATCTATAAAAAACATGAGTCCTAGTATAATTTTTTGTTGATAACCACATTATAAAATTATACATAATATACATACATTTACAGTCTACATTAAAATATTAAAAAATAATATCCCATATAAACCAACAACATAATTCATACTAATAGTTATCTCAACAACAAATTAATAATAATGAATATCCATTTAAAATTAAATTCCAGGTAAAATACACATTAGTACAGGAAAAGTATATATTTAGAAATGAATAATACACTAATATTGATGGTATAAGAAAATAAATAGTTCAACACAGTATGGTACGTAACGAGGGTATCACGTAGTTTTCCACGGCGCTAATGAAGACATAAATCGCTTTGGTAATTGCATAATACATGCTACTGTATTCAGTGTTAGTATCTTGGATAGTTGATATCACATAACATACTACTGATTTAATGCTAAAAATAGATCTGTTATGATTTTTTTTTATTGCTAATTTTAGATAAAATAGTCGTAAAATAGTAAAAGTAGATATGTGAAAAACCTTAACATATTAATAAGGTTTGAAAATATCTACCAACACGTATAACTATGATAAGCTTATTTATATTTGAAATAAAATATAGAATGAAAAATAAACTGATACGGGGAAAGATTCGAACCCACGACCTTTAGGAATTGTTCCGTCTCTATAACTATTGAGCTACCGTATTTTTTATTACTTTTTTAATTTATTTATTTTAAAGGGAAACAAACAATGACATAACACTTATAAATATAAGAAATACGTAACACAGAAATCAGCGAGAAAGCTCAATAGGTAGAGCGACGTTTTATTTAACATTATATGCAAAAATATCAATACTAATATTTGAAGTTGTTTATAATAGTTATATGAACCATGACCACTCAGAACTTCAGATTTTATAGCTATAATACTATCACTGGATAACACTGATAATATAAAAGGTGATTCATTGACAGGAAACGACAAGCTAACGAGTCATGGTTCATAATATCTATGGTATAAGGAGTAAAGGATTGAGTCCAGGTCCAGCTTACAAAAACATAAGAAAAGATTACAGAGTACCACACCTTGAATGCTTTACAAAATATAACATCACTTAAACTTACTATTATAATTAATGTTAACATTTGTTATACATATAATTTAAATGTCAAACTACCCACCCACTCACAATATTTAATCTGAACCCATTTATTTAACTCAATAATTACTCCCAGTTTTTATACCAGAATACTAGAACTCTATAAATGATTAGGTATTTCTTTAGCTAATTAATTGGATATGTTAAAATTTAAACACTAATTGTCCTCAAACACGCAGAACATTGACATAATATCAGTTGATGAATCTACATGATGGGCATGACCCAGTTTACATAATAACAACGATTGTGAACTCGTTTTAAATTATTTCATTTAGGATATTTCATGTTATTTACTGCGTATTTCACCAAGACACTTATTTAGTTAAATCATAAAAGATAATAAGGACTTATAATGAGAGAAAGAAAAACGACGATTATTTGATCTTCTCCTATTGGCGGAAATGTACAAATACAAACATTTATAAATACTTTTTCCTTCTGTATATTAATAATCTGTAATCGAAATAACAATTCTTAAATTGAAAACAGCTGCAACCAATGAAGATAACAGAGTACGGTCTACATACTTCGTCACCTTGAACTTGGTCACCTCGACCTTGCCCCTCCTTGCATCATGATGTGACGTGAGCTGACAGCGCATAGGCTATTGACGTTTCAAACCGATAATACATATGATAAAAGTATAAAGAAATTAACAAAAAAAAAAATCTTCCAAAAATTAATAATATAGTTATCAAAAAAACTGTTTAGGAAGTCGGTGCCAATTTCTTTCATTTGACCTCGATTCTAGACCAAAGGCAAAATTTTCTTTAACTTTCAAATAAGAATTATCGAAATCGATTCACCCAGTCGAAAGTTCTGAGATGACCAACAAAAAAATGCAGTCGAATTGACTACCTCCTTTTTTTTTTAAATCGCTTAAAAAAAATACAATTTAAAAGTCGTATAGTACCTAAATAATTAGTGCAAAGCAGTACTTAATAACAAAACCAAATAAAACATTCTTAAATTAGATCCAATCATTGCAATTATCATTAAAAATAATATAATTTGTATGCATCACGCGAATTTCATTGTTTCTTTAACAATGAAAGTCTCCAAACATGAGTGTCACGGACACCTTGGTACATGTCCTCATAGCTTTCAGTGACACTTCAATAATTACCTATACATCAACATTTGATATTAACTTCACACGACAAAAATATCTTGTTTTTATATATAATGTATAGTTTTATACTAAAATTGCTAAAAACATTTACTGTACATATCGCACAATCTCTCGCCGAGTGATATTCGTATTAAAAGAGGATTAACTACTTCTGGCTTTTCTTAGCACTATTAACGATAATTAATACAAACATATTATCATAAGTGGCGCGTTGTTTGCCAAGTACTAAGAGGACAGCTTGGCAATAAATATTGTTTAAACAAGCCCTTCTATATACAATGTATAACCGCTGACGTGAACCTTCTGGGTGCTAGTAAAATATTATAATATACAATATAACATTTATTCATATAAAAAAAAAACGGTTCACGTAATTATTTGAATGGATTATCTTAACAAATATAACATTTCAATTAATTACTTAATTGCCAACTCAAATTAAAAAGATATCTTTGAATTATTCTCTCACAGAAGCGAAACTTTCTTAATTCGTATTTATGTGGAGTTTCAGATAGCAAAAACAAAGAGATTCTATTTTAGACACAAACTAATTAATTTTAAAGGATTGTTTACAAATATATATCTTCTGGCTAATTATATAAAAATAGTACGATTCATTAGAAAACTAGAAACACACAAATGTACCTATTTATTAATATTAATAGCAACGTTAATGTCCTTGTATTTAACATTTTTTATCTATGAATAAGATGATGTCATAGCTGAGTGGTTCAAATACATAATAAGATATTTATCGTATTTTATCAGTCAGATATGTGGAGTTAAATCAAGAGCTATAATAAAGACTACACTTTTAAATTTAAAATACTAAAATTGATTTAGTTTGTCAGTTAGTATTAACTCTTAGACTATTAGACTACAACCTTATGTATATATATCGTGGTATAAATTATGTAACAATATTTTTCTTTTGTTTCAGTCTGCCAAAGACGGAGGACCGATTATTTGCAATAGCTGCAATGGAGCAATCCAAGGAAAAGTAAGTACTTAATGTTTAATTTCTAAAATTAATTTAACTGATATTGAAAATAATTATTCAGTATTATTTTAATTGATTCAGAAATCCATTTTTGTTTATTCAAATCCTCTTTAATATATCTTCGGAGTATCTTAATAGATAATTTATTATGGACAAGCAAGTCTAACTTGCATTATTGTTGAAAGCGGGTTTTTCAATAATAATAAGTGATAAACGGGTTACTCGTCACAATTCATTTATAAATGTGAAGTACTTATTTTTATGCACTCTGTTATCACTTGCACTTACATCGGCAAGATTATTTCATGGATTAACAAATATTCCGAGAAATAGTTTAATCTCATATTTCTTAATAGTCATATCATACGATATCTCTCTATCGTGTGGTTGATGAAACATTAAAATTTCTTCAATAAACAATATCATTATTTCTAAAAAATATATTAAGTAATAAATATGTTGTTATCAACACTAATAATAAAGTACCCAATCAATGATACTATCGATAAGGTACTAGTGTCGTGTGCATTATATTAGTTTAACACAAGAAATCACTCAAAAGATATATAAAATGAATCTGTTAAAAATAAATAAGAAACTTATCAGTATGAATTTAAACCAATTAAACACTTGTTAAATATTAACCCACATAGTCTTATAAGGACTCAATCTATGTCACAATTATGGTCCTCTAATACTAATGAAACAATTCATTCTCACTTATACGATCAATTAAATGGGTGTAATATTGTATTTGTAAAACAAATTTATCCACCGGTGCCTTATTTGATAATGGTGCCTTATTTGTGATCCTGCGCTAAGAAGCAACGACAACTAACTGAGCATTGCTAATCATCATTAATGATAATAATAATTGATTACCAATTTTTGTATTTCATTTTACAAAATAAACAAATAAGGCGTGAATCACGCTAATTATCCCAAAAGAGAATAACGTGAACAGAAAAGGGGTGAGTTGATTTTTATTGCCAATTCCATGCAGACCACCAATCTCTTTTCCGAGCACATTGGAAAACCAAAAATCAAAAAGATATTCTATCCTGGCAATCGAACCTAAATAGGAACTTATATATTTTATCAACTATCCAATAAGGCAAATTCTAATCCAAATATGTTTCCAGATAGTCACAGCCCTGGACAAAAAGTGGCATCCCGAGCACTTCATGTGCAACACATGCCATAAGCCCATAGACGGCGCCAAGTTCCATCAGCACGACGGAGGGGTCCATTGCGTCATATGCTACGCCAAGTACCACAGCCCACGATGCCATGGCTGCGGGGATCCCATCACTGACGTGAGTGGCCTATCAGAGATAGTTCAAGTTCTCCAAATAAATATTGTAGTCGTTTTACCATCGTAAACCAGATTTAAAAATATATTTATAAATAAAATCTTTAACAAGAATGTAGATTGTTAAAACAAACGCATCTATAGAGAAAACATCTCACGAGAATAAAATTACAATTGTTGTATTTAATTGTAACTTCAAGCACGTAAACACCATTGGGCTTAATTTTAGCGACTGCATACTCAAGTGATATTATTGTTGAATATAAAATAGCATAATGTCATGATATACTAACATTTATTTTATAACGAGTCATTAGTTACTTGACGAGGTCCTTGTCATGTAATAGACATAAAACAAAATATTTATTTTTATATCATAACTACAAGAAACAACCACCATAAAAAAAACCATATTATAAATATTAAAAACCAAACGAAACAGATGTTTTCGAGTAGTGACTAATTGGTTAACTTTAGAGAAAAATTACGCGAAAATCATTGTCATGAAGTGACGTCATCTTGGCCAAATATAGCGTGCTCCTGCGCCGGTACTCGTTCGACTCATCCCACGCTCGTTTGTCAAAAAACGCTTAATAGCTTACAAGTGGCTGTTTTAGTTACAGTTATGATCATTAGTCAATTTAAGTGAATAGACATTTTACGTAGGACTCACTATTTGTTTATTTTTTGCATTCATTATTATTATCTAAGGAATAAAGGTAGAAAATATGTACAGTAGTTTCTGAATCTCTGTGGTTTCTTTGTAATAGATAAACAAGAACCACTAGTAATAAAAATCTATAATTACTAGCGACCTTGCATCCTAGGAAGCCACGCGATGAGTCAGAACGAAATGTCAACTAATGTATGGCAAAAAATTACGCCATTAATATGTATGTCCTTTCGGTATGTTAGTCATTAAATATTAAAAATTAAGATAAATATTTAGATAAATATTGATTTTCCAAAAATAACAATAATAAAATATTAAAAGTGCCTCATCTAGAATTTATCGATTTAAATGAGATAAAAGAAATAAAACCAACAGGATTACGAAACCAGAGCTTCATGGTGCAAATAAAATCAGGCACTACCAGACAGACACACAAAAAACGGAAGGATGGAAGCAATCACCAACCAACCAGATTCAAGTTTGTTGTTGAGCCGGCGTTTAAAAAAAGTAATTATTTAGTGAACGAAAGCTGTTCAATTCAATTTCGTAATGAAATATACTGGCAGGTGTTCGGACGCCTAATGTTATCGAAACCTTGCCTTATAAGGTCCCTGCGAACCAACTCCTTCCTTGATATCTTAGCAACGTGAGTGTGAATCATATACAGCTCCCACGAAAAGGAATATTCATATAATGCTACGTGCTACCGTTTTAATAAGAGCTTCTACTGTATCCAAATTTTTTTTTATTAAAAAAGCAGACATTAAATAGCACAATATAAAAAATGTATATAGCTAAAAAAAAAAACAAAATAGCTAGCATATCAATTGCCAGATTACATTAACAATTATTCGCTGATACCACAACGGCATGTGGGCGAGTAATTTATTCGGATATAAATTTAATTGTGAACTGTCAGAATATTCTACTCTTAATAAAGATAGAATTAATTTAAGAACATTGCAACTGTGAATAAAGCAATTCGAAATAGAGTTTACGATATAAACGCTATCGTAAACACGTATTCAAATGTACTTCGACCGTCGATGCGATCAAAAGATTTGTACCAGTTATCAGATTCACTCGCGCAATCGGATTATTTGGAACTGTTACAGAAGTCGATAAAACATTGCCTAAATATAATATTATCTCGCAAATACTTATATAACTTACTAGTTAAAAAATCTTAGGCAATATTTAATTTGGAAATTGAGACACCTAATAAAATGTATATAAATAACATACAATATCCGATAAGACGATATTATTTTAGAATATAATTTAAGATAATAAGAAAGTCGCTAAAAACAAAAATAAGTGCCTACACGTTATACCTACATACAAACGTTACATAAACTTTAATTAAAATCAATGATATAAATAACAAGACAAGCACTTAGTATAAAAACAGATGAGAATAATATTTTTTTCATAAACAACATGATGTCATCTCGAACAATGGTCGGTAGTTACGGAACTACTCCGGACACCGGACTGACTGTATGAAGGAAACTAATTGCTTTATAATTTATATGAAGACGTGCCAAGAAACCAACACTAGGAATTTTTATTTAGGAAAAACGTTAGATAAGTTGTAATTTATTTAAATTTTTACTTTCGGTATTAAAAGCTACAAATAAGTCAGTTAACTGAACATTTACTATAAGAAGCACGAATAGATAGATGTTTCAAGTAAAATTGGTTTGTTTGTGTGTATTTAGATATAGATATTATTCATGTATACTCAGAATATAGATAACATTTTCTACATTACATTTAATGTGTTAATTACAGCGTGTAATCCAAGCTCTGGGTGTGTCATGGCACGCGCATCACTTCGTATGCGGGGGATGTAAGAAAGAGCTGGGCGGAGGTGGCTTCATGGAACAGGTAACTGTTTAGTACCCGGTAGATTTTTTTTTTTACTATATTCAAGCTCAAATGCAACCCAACCGGACCGTCAAGGTCTCTAATACCTCTAAGTCTCTAATATGCCTTAGAAATCTTTGACGACAGATTCAATCTAACTTGATTCTGATCTAACCGAGACCTTCAATATCAAGATACCCCGACCAGATCCAGTTACACTGTTGACCGCTGTAGCCACAAGTGATGTTGCATCGATCTCATCTGTCAGTGTAATGGAGGTATTATCCGGTTGCAGGCTGGTCGTCCGTACTGCGGGTCGTGCTACGCGGATAAGTTCGCGGCGAGGTGCGCGGGGTGCGCCAGCCCCATCGTGGATAAGGCCATCATCGCGCTCGACGCCAAGTGGCATCGCGACTGCTTTACTTGCACTGTACGTATGCGGGCTTTATTTTTTTGGTTCGGATGGTTAATAGATATTGGGCAGTTTGACATATTGGAGACGATTAGACTCCTGCTCGTGTTGATCAATATTTTTTTTTTATTTATTTGATATTATAATAGTGAAATTTGAAATGTCGCTTGTGTTTAAGAACATTAATATTTTCTTTATAAATCAATCTATTTTTATTAATTGAAACATACTAATATACATGGTACTAAGCATTAGGAAGAGTATACAGTATTTAAATGCATATATCAATCTGCAATTAATATAGAGAGAGTTATATATTAGTTATATTATTATCACAATAATTCATACAAGGATAATTATCGTTTTCAGAAATGCAGAAATCCAGTAACGGATTCCACGTTCTCAGTGCTCGACAACAAACCACTGTGCGGTAAATGCGCTTGAACGATCGCATGACGTCACACCCGCCCATCAAGCAGCAACACGCATTTGTTTCATCTCTACCGTCATATTTATATTAGTACTAGACTGGACTCTTTCAATTTGTTACAAATATTGTCCAAAATTAAAGTTGGTCTTTACAATTTTTCTAGTATGTTCGAGATAAGTAATTAAAGTTGGATTTTTTTTTACATTTAATAAAGAATTAGATTTCTGGCTAGCATTTGCTGTTAATAGCCGATTCCTACACAACGCAGTCAATTAAGCTTTGTGTCTATTTCAATTCCAACGTTTTAAAACGAATTTATTTAAAAAATTCCAATTTTCATTCTCAACACAAGTGCAATGCTATTTCCAGCTGAAATCTATTTAAAGTTTATTTAGTAATAAATGCAGTGTTTTTACTTATTTATTTAAATTATAAAGCTTTGCTAGCACAAAGACATGTATATAATTTATTAAAGATATGTTATCGTGTATCGTTACTCTTCCCGCTATGAATGGTATACTACACCATTTTAACAATTAAAACGCTTTTGCGACTTTTTTTTCAATAAATTATTTTTTTACAAAATCTTGTATCATTTTGTCGTAAAATCAATCAGTGCTAAAATATATGTATAATTATTTGAATTAGCAATGTGATCCCTAATAAATAAAAAAAAAATGCATTTACCAAAGACAGCAGTGTTATATAGATAATATATAAATACGTTTGCGTTCCTACGGCTTTGATATTTAAAAAAAATATCCTGATTTTTAAAAGAGAAGACGGTAGAAAATATTCAGTACTTAGCACCTGGAGACTTTAAAATTCTGCATCTGATCTCAATGTGAGATCAGAGTCAAAGTAAACAAAAGAACCGTTGGAGGAAGATGAAAAAGTTAGGTGACAAATACGTGAAACATCAGGTTATCAATATAAAATAAACATTATGCAAGTTAAATCGGTTGATAATAATTTAAATAATTGTAGACTTACCTTGTTTTTGTCCTTTTCTTTCTTAATTTTCTCCTCCCCAATCTCTTTCTTTTCTATATCATTAAGCGTTTTCACGTTAACTTCCAAAGTGTTGTCTTCTTCCTTTATTTCAACCTCATTTTTTTTAGTGTCCTTCAACTCTTTCACTGGGCTCTTTTTAATATTTCTAGTAGATTCTATGTCAGTATTTCTGAAAGGTTCAACACTATTAGACCGGTAGTTGGGATTTCGGAAAGTCTCTCTTGCTTTATTCGTATCAAGTTTAGGACTTCTCGGTTCTATTTTACTTCTCGGTGTGCTATTGAGAGATTTTCTGTTATTTTTTAATATCCTCGGAGTAGAGTCTTTGCTGTCTCTTTGTGTAGTCCCGTGCTTTTTCGGACTCGGCAAAGGACTCTCCTCGCGACTCATGTGGCTCGAAGCGCACTGGAATGATTCGTACACCATGATCATCATAAAAGAACAGATCGGACATCATATTCAATATATGTATGTATATAACATATTCAATATGTATATGTATTAACAAGATACATTGATAAGATAATCTCATTATTAGTTACTACACTGTACACAGTAAATTAAAAAATGCTGCAACTGTTATAAAACACATACACACGCTTGCGCGCGCACACACACACACACACACACACAAACACACACACACACACACACAAACACACATATACACCCACACACTCACACACACAAACATACATATACACCCACACACACACGCACGCGCACACACCCACAAATACACACATACTTATGGTACTCACGGGCACGGTCTCGACGAGGGTGGGCACATCCTGGTCCTGCGGCGCTCGAAGGCGGGTCGTCTGTGAGCTCGGCGCGCGCATCAGTGGCCGTCTGTGCCTGCAATAGTGCATTCTATAGCATACGATATAAGGTTTTTTATCAAGTGTACGTCCCATGGTGAACATGTCGAGGATCAGTTTAGTTTGTACCGCATGAATATTCCGAATCGATGACTTGATGATTTTTCTTAATAGGCAATTATTTTGTTTGATAGTTTTGTAAAGTTTTTTTGAACTGGTTCTGTAACTTCACACTATTGAGTGAGTAGTTTGGTCCGATACTGTTCTCGAAAGCAAAACGTAGTCTTTACCTCGGTGATTTCTTGCGACATTTAGTATGTACCTCTTCTTTCTCGACCTTGTCTTTGGTTCTCACGAACATACTCCCGTGCTTTTTAGATGTGCTACTGTGAGATAGGAATAGGAAACATATTATATTTTTAATATAATTTAAAGTCATTATCGAACGTCAAATAAACAACTAAAGTATCAAAAACCAAAAAGACATTAACTGAATTTAATGCATCCGTCTAGGGTTCGATAGTCGGAGATGAAAATGTTATTATGAATACTTAAATCTTTCTTAGTCTTGGAAGGAATCTCCCCTCCAATTTAAAATTTTGTACTTAATGATTGTGGGCCTTTATAGCCCATCTAGCTAACCTGGAGTGGTCCTTAGAGCTGACAGACTTATTGAGAGTAAGACGTGTATCCAGTGAGTACATCGACAGACGAGCGTCCGTATTGGATAGCACTGAGAACAACGTTAAGAAAAATACATTACATACATTATCACGTAACCGGCACGATTGCGTCCTAACATACAAAGAATAAAATATAGTATGTATACATACATATTAATATAAATTATATTATTCATCTATATTTTACATACCCTAGTTCTGTTATTGTAGTATCTTAAGTAAATATTATTATTATAAGTAAATAATATTTATTGAAATAAATAAAAGTACAAATTACAAGATTTCCCGGATCGCGACCAAGTGCCTGTAGATTTTTTCTTCCCAGACCTCTTACTAGACTTCCGAGAAACACTCTGCAAAAAAAATATTAATGCACAAATCATATATCATATTAAGAAAGAACGAAATACATATATGGAAACCCTATTTTATACGATGCATTTGATTGTACAGATTCTAATAAGCAATTTTTTACACTGTATCTATTTTATGCATCAATGTTGTCTGGTCGACTTACGTTTCATCTAAGGCTAATTATATGGGAAGAAGAGAACGGGACAGAGTTAATCGATTGCCTTCTTTCATAGCAATAGACATTCATACTTAATAATCTTCTATGTACATGCTGTTCTTCATCCTTCCTCATTACATGACCATGCCATTCTATCTTGATAGAAGATTACTTCTCATCTCTTCGTTCAAGCTACCTCTGACATGTATACCATCCTATGGCTAATAATACACTTTGAGATCCAAAGATATTGTTAGTGCATCTTAAACTTTAAACAAAAACCATCTGCGAAAGATGACAAGTTGACAGACTGATACATCTTGTCTAGTCGTAAACACAATTGTTGCATTGATGACGTTGCGATAAAATTAAAATGTAACGAATATGCGCGAGATAAGTTCGTAAAATAGTTTTATTATATATTTAACATTAGTTTAAAGTTGAATTAGTAGTAACGTGATTAATTATTCCATTCTTCTATTTGATTACTTGGATTCCAAATCAGTAGTCAGTATAAAGATAATATAACATATTACAAGTTAAACAGTACTTGGAGTTTCTAGGCAGTTCTTCTCCATCCTACGATTAGGAAACGTGCCACTACAGTCTGACGTTTCATATTAATAAGTGAAATGCAACGAGTGAATAAAATTCTTATTAGTATAAAATTATATTAAAACTTACCATTTTTAAGAAGAACGGTTACAATTTTTCATTACATTTAATAAATATATAGTAGTGTAATACATATAGTAGTAGTTGGTAGTCCACTCACAGTATTCTCTGTACTAGTGAGGTAGTCCGTCATCTTGGCGGTGTACTCGTTGAGTGTTTCCACTAACTTGTCAGAAGTTTCTTGAACTGCCTGTCAACAAATTAAAAAAAAATAATAAATAATACCACCTTAACATCTTTCCGAGGATGTCCTTCAACCCGGCAAAGGACAGAGAACGTGTGTATCCCGAACAGCTTAAAAACAGGTGGCAAAATTTCCATCAGCACGTATTCACCAGAGCCTTGACGTCAAGCAGTGTGAAAAAAAAAGGCTAAGTTGAAGGCGCGCACAAAGTGTTCCGTACTATGACATTATTAATAACACATTACAAAAAAAATGTAATGTAACTAAATATTTAAGGATTTCGAAGTTTTTCCTTTACATGCACCTACTTAAATAATGTAAAAGAATGCTTCATGCCAAATTACAAGATTCTAGGTCGACTGGAATTACCCTTTAGATTTTTATTCCCTTGCCAGTAGTTGTGAATTTAAAAATTTGCAATTTTTCTTTAATTTGTGAGGGAAATTGCTTGGTGATAAAATTCAAGATTCTGATTTGAGGGTAAGTGAGTACCCTGTCCATTTTGTTCCCCTCGAAAAATTGCGGTATAAACGGCTGAACATTCGGTTGAGCTGACTTAAAAGTTTAATTTTTTTTACAGGTCAAAGAACAGTAGCCTTGAGTATTTGACATAAACTTCACTAAATACGTCTACACGTTCCTGATAAAAAGGGTCTTGACGGACGGACGGACAACAAAGTGATGTTATAGGAGTCTATTTTTTTCCTTTTGAGGTACGGAACCCTAAAGAGGGGTCTGACTGAGGTGACAAAGGTGGAATATAGAAAGGATGGAAGAGGAAGGGGACGTGCGGGTGTATGAAACAAACTGTAAAGTTGCTAAAAAGAGTTTGGTAAAGAATACAATATTTACTATTGCGGTGGCGATGGAGGATTAGCTTCACTTTACTTACTTTAAAAGAGGTATAATATGAAAAGGGTTTGCCTGTCTTTTCCATTAATACTACTCCTACCCTTCGGAGATGTGTAGTTTTTTTTTATAAATATTTTTGCGTGCGAGTAACTAAGCGTCATTATGTCAAAATTAAGATATTAAAATATTATTGGTATGAAATACATTGGTTTAACATGTGATTCTTATATTGTAAGTGGCGATTTAAATGGATTTATAGAAGAAATGAATGAAGAATGGAAAGGGGCAGGAAGTTAGGCCATACTGACGGTAAATCCCTGTTGCACGTTGCTCAATCATTAAGTTTAGCTATAATTAATCCTTGGTTTAAAAGTTGAACAACACCTCATCACCTACAAAAAAAATGACAAGACCCAAATTGTTAGTTGTCCCAAGATCTCAGATAGTGAGTATGTCATTGTGCTTAGAGAGAAGATCGTTTATAGAAGTTAAGGAGCATGCAAGCACAATCAGTAAATTGATTAGTCAAGTTAGATGAAAAATTAAGTTCTTGGCGAATCGGAATGCAAGGCGGCGGAAGAGAAGAATAGAGGGAATGTTGCCCATATCAGGTATAAAGGAATGAATTGAAACTCTTAGGAGATGAAGAAATATGGAATCGATGAAAGGGTTACCTTGAAAAGTTGATGAACGAGGTAATTGATGTGGGCTGGAAAATGCATAAATTGGTACCTATCTGTAACTAATCGAGAACTTTAACTTTACAAACAGTTTGCCAAATTCAAATGGTTGACTAAATAGTAGCACACTAACATCATCGCACAGTCCGTGCGCGGCGGGCAGCGCGGGCGGACGTGCGCGCTCGCCGGCCTGCGAAGCGCGTGTCATTAACGCCGCCAGCGATGACAGCGCCGCGCCGCACTCGCGCACGCACAGCGTCTGCGGGAGGGACTTCACGAACACCTGGGGACCGAGGCGTTCACTTCAATACATTATTCAGTTTGTGAAGCGACCATAGCTTTTATTTAATTAGTTGGTACATTTTGTATGGAAAATATTTATTTATTTATGAAATCAGAACAAATTTGTACATACTTGTAGAGCTTGCAATAGGTTGCTTTGTAGAGAAGAAACCCGACAGAGTTGCGCCTGGAAATGTGTGCGTGCTGCAAACTGAGGAGCGTTGTCGTTGTGTCTCTCTATATCCGATATCTGTAAATACAAAAACCAAATCTTAATTTATGAGATGGGATGTATAAACTATTCTTGAACTGTCTGTGCGGCTCTTCTCTCCCGTGCCTTCAACCTGATTGTGCGGCTGAACAGCTGTTCTCTCCCGTGCCACCTACCTGTCTGTGCAGCTGGTAAAGGTGTACTCTCCCGTGCAACCTACCTGTCTGTGCAGCTGGTACAGGTTTACTCTCCCGTGCAACCTACCTGTCTGTGCAGCTGGTACAGGTTTACTCTCCCGTGCAACCTACCTGTCTGTGCAGCTGGTACAGGTGTATTCTCCCGTACCGCGCGCTGAACTCCGCGGCGCGTCGCAGGGTGCGCGTGGCGTCACCGGGCTCCAGATTCAGTATGTCCACTTGCTCCAGGAACAAGCTGAAATGAAATATACCAACACAAGTTAAAGCGATTTCATGTATGACTCTGACATAATAGTATTTTAATAAGAACGATAATTACAGCTCAATAACGTTATATAATTTTGTTAGTAAAACAGCCAAATTCATCCAAAAATGTTTTTCTGATTCTTAGTAATGTCCGAAACGACTAATTGGTTAAAAAAAAACCCAGATTTCTTTTTAAGGGATGCGTTTACAGTTATAACTAAAAATATCAAGTTTTCGGTAATATTTGCCACGAATTCAATAATTGCAACGGATAGAATATTTCTATATTTTTGTTCATTCATTTAGTTATTTTTTTATGTATTTTTAAGATTTTCTGTAACTTCACACATATTTTACGATGGAAGAAGAAGGTTCGAGACATTTTTCTCTATTAAACTAGCATATCTGCACTTGAACATAAATCTTAATGTATATTAATGAGGTTAATTTATTTTTATTTCATTGCTTGCTACAATTTTTTCTAAATTCAAATACCTCTTCAGCCGGTGTAATGCCAAAAGTTTTTTTTGAAAAAGAATGATCTTTTTCAAAAAAACTCATTGTATGAATGTAAAATAGTTAATAGAACCAAACTTGATACTTTATAATTTATACAATACTACAGAATATTGTCCAGTTGTGGCCACCTTTAGGTAACTTCACCAATAAACCAGTAAAAATTTAAAAAGAAAAACAAACAAACTATCAAAATTGTTTTATTTACACAGTATTGACATAATACACATCCAATGTAGTGAAGTGATGCCTATCTGTTTTGGAAATGCATCCTTAAGGAAATGAAAGCCCAAGATAGATTATTTAACTTACATAATATTATTCATTTCATCGATCATCTTCAGTTGCAGGTCCTTCACTTTGGCGCAGTGGATGCTGCCCTCTATCATATTAGTTACATTCTCGTTTGAAGATTTTGCTGAGAAAAATATACTATAATATACTATATATTTTTTTTAATACGTTAGAGAGAATGATTAATGTTTATGCAAAAAAAATTATAAAAATTATTACAGCTATCAT
The DNA here is from genome assembly GCA_959347405.1 of Napeogenes sylphis. Classification (NCBI taxonomy): domain Eukaryota; kingdom Metazoa; phylum Arthropoda; class Insecta; order Lepidoptera; family Nymphalidae; genus Napeogenes; species Napeogenes sylphis. The sequence continues at coordinate 12,326,554 of OY365776.1, forward strand.
TTTAATTTAAATGAATAAAAGGTACCATCAGTGGAGGTCCTATCAGGGCTGGGTGCTTCCCGTTCGCGCACCGTCAGAGGGGGACTCAGGGACTCATTGAGCATCTCTTCTTCTGGGCCTTATATTGATCATTTAAAATAATAAAAACATTAGTTCGAGTTTCTTGTAGAGAAAAAAATGTTATAAATGTTGATTATGCGAAAAGAACTACTAATAAAACTATATCCTATCTAACCAGACACATCATCATCTCTATCTTCATCAAATATATGGAACATATCTTCTTCGGGCTCCTCTACAAAGGTCACATGCTGGTTGTCTGGTGGCTCCTCATCCACTGCTGGTTCCGCTTGCTGAAAGTATAATAAATAATGGGAGTAATAAAAATAATAAATATTGAAAATTTATTAGGACACCGAGCATGTTTGAATTCAATTTATACATTTAAAATATACCTCTAATTCTTCTATTTTTTCTTGTTTCATCTTCTGCAGTTCAATGTCCAGAAGTTCTTTTATGCAATCCTGAGGCAACTGATCCACAAATTGATAAGGATCATCTAAAAAGAAAACATCATTTCTGAACTTAGGTTTCTGCAAAGGTGTATATGTGAAGTACTCATTGAAATCATTTTATTTTTAGATAGAGCTGCATTGATAATAAACTGCAATACTTTTAAATCCAAGAAATATGTTTAATCATGTATGGGGGAGGGAGTGAGGACTTTAGCCAAAGCTGTAATATATTATGGATCTGTTCTGATGTTTCTGATTATGGAAATGGTGCTGGGTTTAATCCACAACACTACCCCAAAGTCGGTTAAAATAATTAAAATGTTAATCAGATGTCAAATGGCCAAAACATTATTATATATATATATATATATATTTATATATATCATATTAGTACTAAACAGTAAAGAAACTTGATTTCATCAATGTTGTAGATATTATTAGGCATTTAATAATTGAAATACAAATACTTAACCTTTACATAGGCTGCGGACGATGTCTTGGTCCTTCACGAACTCCTCCCAAATTTTTTCTTCTTGATGTTTGAGACGTTCCCTTCTGGTAGCCTTCCACGTTCTCTCTAAATCATTTCCTTCTACAAACTGAAAATTTGAAAGTATAAAAAAAAATCTAAATAAAGATAAAAATATAAGTGGTTTAGTGTAATATATACAATTATTTTGCATAATAATATAAACCAAAATTACCTTTAAATCGATCATTTCGACTTTATTTTCGGGCATAAATGAAAACCCTCTAACACAGGTATCCATTAAAACAATTTTCACACAATAAAAATCAAAAAGTATATAATACTATCACAAATAATTCAAAAAAGTTTAAAGTTCAGCTGATAAATTAAAAAATATTCAAGCGACTAACAAATAACAATCTCATTTGTTTGCATGTAAAATTTTAAACTTGACAGTTCACCGGAAGTAGGAAATCACATAATTATTGGATACTCTTACCAGTATTAAAATAACAATGACGTTCCCAATTTAATCATGGTTTTAAATAATTTTGAAGTCGAAAGTGTGAAAGATATAATATTGTTATTCAAATAACTAGACTAGGAATCATGGTCGTAAAGGTAATTTCCAGGGCTAATGCGTTATATTTGTAGGTATACTCATTAAGTCCGATTTTAGATTCCAGCGATTACTTAGATGGAGTAGTAAATATATCAAGCCTGAACAAAATAAGGGGCTTTCAGCTAAGAGAATGTTGTAATTGTACAATTTTATATTTTATGTTATGTCGTGACCAATACAAAGCGTTAGCACTTAAATTTGTGCGTGACTGAAAATGTTTGTTCATCTTCATTATCGCCCATTCAAAGTCGACATCGACGGAGCTAAAACTTTAGTAGTCAAGGTATTATTTTCTTGATGTCACGTAACCGACATTTTATCGGGGCAACCAGACAATTTTCAGAAAAAAAACAACGTATATAAATTAAAAACCATTTGGACTTCCAGTTTGAAGTCGTCGCGGATGTAAGACACAGAATGTGTCGCGAATAGTAAATTTATATCCACGAGTTTGTGGAAAATGTCAAAAGCTAAATCGCTGTTTCCAAAATTATGACATAGAGTTATTATACATCTATGACCGCGGATTTTGAATGAGAAAGCGTAGCCAGGCAACAGCTCGTTTGTTCAACTTTATTCAAACAATATTAGGTTGTAGGTACATATATAATTGCTAAATAAATTAATAACATTAATGTATTATAGGTTAAAATAAACCCGTATTCTAATTCATGAATAGCACTCGCTAGAAGCAAATATTTACAACTTTTAAAACAACATAAAAGTTTTGATTAAATTGTGGCGTGCGGTAACATTCAGTCCGGCAGTGATGGGAGCGCCGTCTTTGCCATCGGTGCTGCCGCTGGCACGACACTTCCCTCAGTGGAGCAGAACGGCTATACTCACTATCACCAGCGGCACGGAAGAACTCGATGAGGTATAGGTACTTCTACGTTTAATTAATTTACTTAGAAATGAAGCGTGATGTGATTGTAAGTTGTTATGAATTTGCAAACTGCGCACAAAATTTAAAAGTTCAACAATAGCGAACTTAGCTAAAGTTTAAAAGTTGGCGTCTGCTAACTGCTTATTTATATTGGTTAACATTTCATTATCATCAGTCTCAGAAAACAAAATATTAATCACAAGTTGACCCTAAAACGTTTTCACTATTTAGTATCGTGAATTGACTATTCGATTTTTTTTGAACTTTTAATCGACTTTTAATGAATATTTGTAAGCAAAAGCCGGTCAATCTAAAATTCTTCAGGAAGCCACACTATGACAATAGCTCATCTACCTAATGGTGTTTTAAATAAGGTCATGGTCTTCATAATATTTAACAATAACTTTTGTTTAGGTTGAGTAGTTTTGTTATCTGTAATATAGATCTTTCACGTTACATTGTTTGTTGGAACACGAGATAGGATCTACAAAAAATATCTACTGACATACTTAATTCAGTATCTATATTCTCTCTTGTCCTCATAAATTATTAGTAACTTTCGGCATCTTCATCTACGCTCTCCTCCCCCTACCCCTTTTATTTGCTCTTCCTTAATTCATAAACCTCCAATCAGCACATACAACACAATCTATACTTACCTAAGTACTTATTGAAATTATAGCCTAAAACACGATTATTATTATCAGTAAAATTTGGGTACCTAAATATTCTGGAAAAAAAAGCATTATGTAGTTGACTGAGATAAAAGACAATACCTACAACAAATATTATTAAAATATGGCCAGTAGTTTTGTTTAATGCTATCATAGCTCAAATCAGTTTTAATGTTTTCCCAGGAAAACGAGTTACTTTTCCAGAGGATGAAGTAATCTTTACTTTAGCAATGACCGTACCAAATTTCATGTTCGATAAGTACAAAGAAAAATGCAAAGAATGGAACCGACAAACATTTTAAAAACTTAAAACTCTGAGTTGTATGTCATGTTCCTACACTATATACCTATTTATTAAAATATTTTGCTTCGTAACGTGTACCGATACTATAGAGTATAGACTAATATACTATATCTAGTTTAGATAAGATACATTATGTTAGTATCTAACTAATAACATACTTAATCTTCTTTGATGGATAGACATTAGACAGCAATGATTTTGCCATCCTTTCAATGACTTACCTTTATAAAAATTATAAATATAGTTATAATATCTATATAAATATTATACCTATAGGGTTGTTTGGGATTAGCGATTTATTTTTGAGTAATGGAGTTATATAAATATTCGGACTCAGGGTTTTTTTATGATTCCAGAGGTATATAACTTAATTTCGCAAAAAAAAATTTTTAGACCAAATAGCCCTGGGGTCTATACAGGGTTATTTGTAATTAATGGGCCACCTCGTGCAGGCAGCCTCCCTAGTCTCTACATCAATCGCTACCTAGTACTAGAATAACTAAATTTGTAACTTTTGTAAATAGTGGAATTATAAAAATCATAATTATAAAATTATGATGAAAAAAGTATGACGTCATCTGATACAAATTACATTGTAAATATGAAATGCAATTATAGTGTCCTTCCATTTTGATGGTATCACGTTTTCATTTTAATGACAATTGGTATACTGCATACCATACCTTTTCTAGAACATGCCACAGTTGAATAATTATAGATTTCAGTTAGTAATATAGGTACACATGTCTATTGGCCGTTATTGTAAGTGCCTACATAAAAGTATTATGAGTTTTCCTCGTGAATCTGTGTGTATGTCTGTGGCGTCGTAACTCCCAAACGGATATACCGATTCTCATTCGATTTTTTCAGATTATCAGTCCTTTTTTATTAATTGGAGGAGTGAAGTTTTTATAACATTTTTAGGACGATTACCGACGCTGAAATTAAATTAATTAAATTCTAAAAATAAATTATGGAGGGTTTTTCATTCATAGCTTTAACATCCAACATTTTACCTACTTTCTTTAAATATTTAATTAGAAATAAATTACACTTTCTATAAGTATTTTGATATGAAATAAAATAAACACAACACTTAATTAAATCATAACTTCTGTAAATAAGCCCACACATAAACTAATAAGTCATTCGGCTATTATCAAGAATCCGTCGAATCAGACATAAGTTCTGGATGACATGTCCTAGCATAATCTTGGCACGGCGCCACAGTTGGTTAGACAGAATCCCGTGAGTCAGCGCTACGCGAGACCTGTGCGCGGCGACTCGATCGATACACTGCACCCCTCCCACGCCCTCTCCACACCCCGGACACCCCTCGGGCCCTCAGTGTCCTCCCCATGCACCTGTCTCGGCCAGCTCACAGCCGACGACAGAAAAACCTCAAAATCATCCCATAATGAAGTAATTATATAAAACCGAGTGCTTTCCTCAGTCAATTTCCATAAGTTCAAGGTCCTTTAAGATACTACCTCAAAATAACGCGGGTCAACGTATTATTGTGTTTTGCTTGTAACGTGATTTTTATTTTTAATTATTACGTAGTGGGCAAGGTCATCGTTATTTTGCTGTGCACAAATGTCGGATCACTTCCATTGCAAGCGCGCGCGTGCTCCAAGATAGATCACAATAAAGGTGATCTAAGTAGTTCTTTCGTTAGCCCTAGTCTGGTTTAGCCATGGCCTCCAAGGTTCTCGTTCCGACAGCGCCGTTTGCGAAATTGCAGGTGAGTAATGTCTTTATATTGTTTATATTCGGGGACGGACTGAATTCGTTTTCTTTTAATTAATATCCTGTTTCATTTTTATTATTTCATAAAATATATTTAGTTAGATATATTTATTAGTTGATTGCTTAACAAATAATAAGATATTTAATAATGCTAATTTAGAATGTTTACATAATTCTTTCATATAAGTAAGTACCTATATAAAACATATTCTTTTATCATAATTTGTACCTTATTACGTTATGAAATTTTAAAATAAATTTTATAATCAACAACACAAAGAGCTTCTTGTCGGTCATTGACTTTTGGAAAATATATAATTTTCAAAGGGTTTTCCCTTTGTTACCCATAACCTATTCTGTCAATATTGGAATACACTAAATGATATAGATATAGATATTTAGATTTATTAGATATTTAGACTATTTTCTAATATATAGGTACTGGTGGATATGAAGTCTATTTATGTTAGTGATAACAAAGACAGACCGACTGTTACTCACAAGTGCTATTAATCGTCCTTAGTTCTTTTTGGACAGCGGAGAATAGTTCTGGAGTTGTGACTCACCATGTTTTATATCACATAAACAATATCTTTCAATAAAACAGATTTAATAAATTTTACCTTCATATATTTTATCTTCATTAGAACATGACTTCACTTTTTTTTGTAAACACTATTTTTTTAATTATTCGAAAAATCTAAATTTGATATATATGATAATAATAATCTTAGCATGTGATCACCTGCCTTAACCAAATAAAATTTTATAAAAAACTAGGCCGTTAATTTTAAATTTATGCCTGAAACGAGATGATGTTGACAAAGAAAATGACTTACTCCAGACACCTTCCTGCACCTGGTCTTCCTGAAACCGGTTACCTGAAAGTTACCGGGTACCTAATTTTAATTGAAAACGATCATTTATTCGTATTTAACAATCAATTCCAGTTGAAGAAGTCTCCCCCGGAGTCGACCCCTGGTTTCATCATCAGCGAGGCTTCGGACCGCGTGGCGCACCTCGAGCACAGTGTGCGTTTCCTGCAGGAACAGCACCGCCTGATGCTGAGCGGCCTCCACGCGGAGATAGAGGCCTTGCGAGAGAGAAATAGAGGTACATTCACAAAAGATTTTAGATATCTCCTTTTACTTAGAATTGTTTTAGCTTCGATATGTAGTGATACAATAACTGATGGACGCTGTTTTTTAAAAATGCATTGTGTGTTTGAATATTAAAAAAAAACAAATGAATAGTAAACTTCTCTAAATGCGGAGATAGAGGCCTTGCGAGAGAGAAATAGAGGTACATTCACAAAAGATTTTAGATATCTCCTTTTACTTAGAATTGTTTTAGCTTCGATATGTAGTGATACAATAACTGATGGACGCTGTTTTTTAAAAATGCATTGTGTGTTTGAATATTAAAAAAAAACAAATGAATAGTAAACTTCTCTAAATGCGGAGATAGAGGCCTTGCGAGAGAGAAATAGAGGTACATTCACAAAAGATTTTAGATATCTCCTTTTACTTAGAATTGTTTTAGCTTCGATATGTAGTGATACAATAACTGATGGACGCTGTTTTTTAAAAATGCATTGTGTGTTTGAATATTAAAAAAAAAACAAATGAATAATAAACTTCTCCAAATGGATGGAAATCTTCCAAGTGTTAATTGTACAATAAATATATTAATTTATTTAATATCTAGCTGTTCTCCTTGAATTCAAATTTTAGCGTCAGAGAAGAGTAAAAAATACCTAGGTATATATAAATAAATGAGCTAAGCTATCTCCTTTTAAAATATAATTAAAAATCTTTTCGTATTTTTTGCTTATTCCGTGAACAAACATATAGAATTCAAAACTATTGTTCAAGTTCAAAAATAGGAATTACTTTACCAAAACTGTCAGTTAAAAAATATATTTATTTTTAGTTATTTAGGATCATTCTGTAAATCACCCTAAATGATATAATTTTTAACATATTATTTAAAATAGGTATGTCAGTTGATTCATAGAGTGTATAATAATGTTATGTTTTCAGTTACGATTTGGTAAACTACCATAGTTTTCGAAAAGTCAAAACTCGTACTAGGGTCTAGGGGTACCCCTATTACGAGTTATAGTAGGTAATTAGTAAAAAGTATTTAATCCTCTACGATTTTTAAAACAGAAACTGATATGTATATGAAAAATATGTTTCAGCTTATGTTATAAATCCCATTACTGATATTAAAATAATGTATTTTAAACAAATGTCAGAATAATGAAGAGAAAACAATAATTACTTCTACCATCATAAGCCTTTTTTCATGAACATGCCGGATTACTTCATGCTCTTAATATCAAATCTATTTATATTTATTTATTAATTTGAATTCCTTTACATTATTGTGTGTATTTCAAATGTAATAGAAATTCGAAGCTTAAGTTATTTGAACCTTGTCTTTTTTATTCAATGTGCAGGTCTCCTTAGTATTTTATTACCTGTAAGTATAAATATTAAAAGAAATTGGGTATTATATGTTTTTTTTCTTACAATCTTTACAGACTTGCAATTCCAATTAATATTTAACAAGGAGTCCAATCCGAAGACGACCGCGACCGAAGAGGCCGAGAGCAATGAAGTAAGTCACAGGTGACGCGAGTATGAATCATAACAAATGCAGGGATTACTATTATTATTAATGGCAGTCGTATTAAGAAACCTAGACTATATTTGTATTATTAACTTAGACAGTTCTTAATCCGTACTGAATAGGTCTAATCCCTAACGCTTCAATGAAATAGAAACGGTTGTATTGTTTCTTAGAAATAAGTTATGCTTTTTTGTATTTATTTAATCCAACCTTTCTTTATTCACCTTATGTACAGAAATAAAAACTATAATATTTATTACGACCAAGGATTAAGCATATTCAATAATTCATTTGAAAGTTTGTAAAACATAATAGGTATAAAAAATGTTTGGCGGACATACATTTCTATTCAAGGATTTTTAATCAATTATTGGTTATAACCTACCAATATGTTATAAATGGGTCAAGAATGGTTATAATATTGGAGAGCAAGGCAGAACCATGAAACTATGCTACATTAGACTAACCGACTTATTGGCGTAATTTATATCATTAGCTTACATTGGACATGACAAGACTGATTTAACCGATGATCAAGCAAAAAGTCTCAGTAAATGTATTACAACCTCAGGAGAATCTTCGCAAGGAGGTGAGTCGGCTGGAGCGAGCGGCAGGGGCAGCGCGGGGGGAGGCGCGGGCGGCAGGAGCACGCGCGCTGCAGCTGCAAGCGCTTGTCGACGCGCAGGCGGAGTGAGTACAACATTAATCGGCAAATCTCATACGTAAGCTAAAAAATCAAATCATTTGAGTCGTTTCGAGATTTTATGGCATTTGTTTTTTAAGTGTATGTAGATATTTATTTAATACAATGTTGCGTGTTCATAAATATTTGATTTCTGGTTAAATATATATTTTTTTAAGTTTTAAAATAAATGCTGATTTAAGGTTCAAAATAACTTTTGATATAGTCAAATACTGATTGTAGGTTAGGAATAATAAAATAAATATGTTGACCTGATATCTTTCGAAATAAAGTTTGATTTGATGCTTAATTATTAAGCTTCACTCAACATATTATTTATAGAATTTCTATGATTTATAATATGTCGTCATTTTCTTAGTTAAGAAAATAGAATTATTCGGTTTTGGTCCCGAATATATTCGGGACCAAAACCGAATAATTCGGCCGAATTCGAATAGTGAAAAAGATGCTGAGTATGCCTAATACCGAATATTCGGCTATATCTAATTATAATTACTGTATTTTTTGTCGTAAATTGTATAATTGTATGTATGTAATACGCAAAAATTACACATTATTATCGTGAACCCTTCAATCGTGTGAGTAGTTACCTACTTACATTTTATAATATTTGAAGTATCTATACATTTTAAGAATTAATAATTGATTATGTTACTTATATCTACTAATACGAAAAAATATTTGTATATATACTAATTATAAGTTCAATGATATGTGTTTGACAGAAAGCTGCGCGAGCTGGAGTTGCGCCAGGCTCCCGTGGAGGGCCCCGTATGCGGAAGCGGGGGGGGTCCCGGCGAGGAGGAGAGCCGTGCGGAGCTGCGCGTGAGGCTGGCCGAGGCGGAGCGGCTGGTGCGTCGCCTGCGGGCCGACGCCGAGCGCCAGCGCAGAGAGGTACTCGGGGGCGCGGGCGTCACCAACCTACTGTTCGACGGCGCGGCCGCGCGACACGCGCACGTACGTTACCTGTGCGGGATTGGAACGAGTCGATGTTACTGGGCTCTTGTTTTTTCGTTCATATATTTATTGAACCGATGGCGCCGTTCGATATGATGATATTTGTACGGTAGCTAAATGAACCCTGGTAACACATTTAAAGTGTTATTATTTATTTTTTTACCAGTACTAAATACACTTTAAATATACATTTATATAAACAAAAGCCGCAGTAACCTGCCGGCGCGGACGGGACGTTCGTTTCGTTCGATGCGACATCGATACAGACTCGTATATGACGTGTGCGGGCGGCCTAATTATTATTTGAATGCAGTTCCCATTCCGCGCCGTCGTACTTGCTTATAGTTTAGAAATTCTTACCTGCACAATTTCCTTTCCCATTAAGTAGTCGAAGAGTAAGTAGCTGATCCATGTTCATGTAGCGATTATATTTCACTAGTTATCTTTATCATTGTGATCAGATATATTATTTTCTTATGTAATAGAATGAATGAAAATATGATATTAAGAGATTTTGATATCTAATATAACTGTTTGTTTATATTTAAGTCTGTTCGTTTATGTTTGTAACAGTTTAAAAATTTGCTAAATAATAAACAAATTATAATCGATGCTTCCGTTAATATTGACGGATCCTGGGTACGGTCCCGGCCTTGCCAAAATTCCTCAAAACTAATGGCGTCAACACAACGTTAGTTGCAGTGTATGAAAAACTCCCTCCACGCAAGTCTGCGCGCGAGCGGCCTGGACGCGTACGGATACCAGAACACATACGCCTTCCCTCCTGTACACGCGGACTTCTGGAGAGAGCCTCTTAGAGAGTGAGAAATTTTTATATATTATATCAATTTATTTTTTATTTTAAGCCATGGCCATGGCCGTGCAGGTTTATAGAAATTTTCAAACAATAACTACGATTGTGGTATCTTTTCAATGCTTAACTATGCTGCAAAGTTAGAAACAATATAATAGATGTCATACCGTCCCTATAAAGACAATCATACATACTACAAAGAAAGCTTTATAGAGAGATGCAATGGTTTCCCAGACCTCAAGGGTTCTACACCTTGTCCGTATCGTTTTTTTTTTAATTTCAAGTTTATTAAAATTTAAATAAGCTTTTTACATGGCTAAAGCTTAACTTAACATACATGTTGATAGATGTTTTCAAACATGATTTCTAATAATACGCTGAATAGTTTTAAAGAATAACCGAATACCGAATACTATTCGGTTTACCATTTAGCGAACCGAATATTCGGCCAAATTATTCCGTTTACTATTTCATCGTCTGTAATAAAAATTTATATTATCAAGCTTTATTCAACATATTATTTATAGGATTTCTTTGACTTATAATATAACATAAATCTTAATATTGTCTTTTAGTTTTATACCGTCTCGTGTAGCCAAGAAAATAGAAATATTGAAATCGAATATATTCGCCATCAAAGCCAAATAATTCGACCCAATATAAATAGAAAAAAGATGCCGAATATGCAGAATACCGATTACTTACAGAATATTCCGCGCATCTCTAATTATTACTAATGGTTTTTGCTTGGTTCAGAATATCATCCATGTATAAGTTTTGTTACAATAGTGGTTGATACATTTCCTCTCATAGGTTTATTATAAAGATTTTTTTTAAACTTTATCTAAATTTTTGATATAGTCTATTAACTAATAACAAATAATTATTGTAATTAGAGCAGTTTTATAATTGTGCTATTCTAATGTTGAATTTGATAATACCCTCAAAGTATGTCTAAGATGTGTGTGTATACTATTTTTATGGATATGTATTTTATTTAATATATTGCAGAGAGTATAGTATGGGTTCAAGAAATAGAAATAACAGAAGACCACTGACACTTCCCGAACTGAACGCGGTCGGTCAACCTCTGCGCTCGACCGTCTATGCTAATAGTAAGGTCCAATAATTTACAGAACAATCCATGATAAGTAACATATTCTACAATCATATTTGTTTCCCATACCATTAGCTTTATAATTAATTAAATAAAGGATTGTAACCTATCTAAAAATATGTTTAGTATTTCATATATTATTGGTATTGGTTTTTTTTTTTGTTATGTACTGTAAGTGTAATTTGCACGCCAAGACGTTAATTCTTATACTTTTTTTGTTGTTCTAAGGTTGGCTGGTAGAAAATGCCAAATAGCATTAAGTCCGCCTTTTGTACACTTTTCTTTTTGTTAAATTGTGCAATAAAGAATTAATAAAATAAATAAAATATAATATCATGTTTTGTTTATATGAATACGACATCACAATCTAGAAAATATGCTTATTATTTTGAACAGATCATACACGTGTTCGAGGATATGGATACGACAAAAATAAAAAGACTCAACCTCCAAATGGAGAAACCATCAATGGGAAGAGTCCAGATGAACCAGCAGCATCAGGTACAAGATTTTTTTCAATATTTAAATATGTTGCAGGTAAGTCATAATTAAGAAAAACATACTGCACTCTCCTGTTTTTTCATCACGTTTTTTAGTCAATAGTTTTTTTTTGTTATTTTTGTTGAATTTCAGAAGAAGCGCGATTAAAATCAGTTAACACTGATAGTTTTAATACGGGCAAAACAAGCGAGTCATTGTCCACATACCCCGAGTTGAAAATAGTGGTCACTAAAATAATACCACACGGAAACGGTGAGAATTTAATATCTGTAAGAGCCGTTTAAGATACTATAATAAATTAATAATTGCATGGCCTTGGGGTTTTAGTAATATCTTCTTTTGCTTTTAACACTTTTCTTTAAATCCCTTTGAAAATTTGAAAAAAAAAACTGAAGCATTAATAAGATTGTCATAAGGGTTGTTTTTATTTTGTAAGATATTCGCTTCTTTTTTACAATGGTTTATGTTTGAACTACGTAAACTATTCAAATTTCAACTGTTACCAATTTAAACATTACAAAATTAAACAAATTAACACAAATAATTAGAAGGAGTGCTTAGTTTCATCTTTACCAAAAGCCAACATCTATTCCAGCTGGACAGCAAAAACCCGTAACGTGAATTCAACAACGAACTTTATTTATTACATATATTTATATATATACATATACAGGATTATTTTTATTTAGTTAACCACCTCTTGCATGCCTCCTCTTTGTTGCTGCTCAATCCCAACAACATTTGTTCTACGACTTTTTAAAAATCTTGATAAACAACACAATAAACACGAAACAAAAAAATGTTTGCTCCCTCTTTTACTTATTACTCTGTATTTTGTAAGTGCTGAAAAAGTCAACGCCCGGACGCCATACTTAGGCTCGGAGTTAATGTCACTTCAGAGGCAATAAATACCTTTTGTTTGAAAAAAAAAACTAATTTTAAAAAATATTAATTTTAAAAAGTCGTAGAACAAATGTTGTAAGGATTGATGTAAAGAGGCTGCCTGCAAGAGGTGATCAACTAATTAGGAATAACCCTGTATATGTACACCTATTAGTTAATCCGCTTCTTCCGTAGGTTGCACAGTTCCAATAGCACTTTCCTCTTTTTTTCCTAATCTCTGGATTCAGATAGTTTGTGCATTCAGTCATGAGCCCCTTGAAAGCTTACAACATTTAAATCCAGGGAGTTAGCCGTGGTTTATTATTAGTAATACTACAACTATTTAAAATAAACGGCAAAGACATTTACATATGCAACTATTATTTGCCCGCAGTGAGCGCGGGAGAGGCGCGCTCGCGGCGCCGCGCGCACCGCAAGCACTCCGACCACACGTAGCCGCCGTCACAACTCACTGCCTTCACGACGGTCCCGCGGTTCGATTTAATTTATTATGGTCAGTTAAAAAGACACCGGTTTATCAATCAATTGAATGAATATAATGAATTGTATCTCTTGCAGTAGCATGACAATTCATTGTAGATGTTTTTTTATCTGTGATTGGTGGCATTCGTGATCGTAATTGTAATTTGTATGTTACATGTTATGATTTATGATACTATGTGAGTATCGAACGGAGAGTACTATAAGGTACTAAGTGCTGTGTAAAATTAATCACAGAGTTATATGAGACCAGACATACCCTATAATCTTTTACCGTAGTTTTAAATAATCTACAAATGACGGTGAATCATAAATATGGGCATTTTTGTATTGCTCTTTTAAATATGTTGTTTTGACATCGATGGATATTATCCAAAGTCCTGCTCGGACCATAGCTGTTTAAAAAAATTACTATTTGATATTTAACATGGACAAAGGATTCAAAAACAGTGAAAAGAAAGCAAACCAAATTTTTGCTGACCTTTATTTTTCAAATGGATCTAAATACCTGACCAGTAGGTCGTTTTTGAGAATGCTATAATATTATGTATCTCACATCAGATCTGTAGGTACAAGAACAATTTAAATGACATATTTTGTTTATATTTTACTTCAAACATTGAAATTGTACAATCGTCTTTCTTGAGAATGACAAGTTTTATAATATGTATGGAAAAAAAAAGCACAAATATTGGCAGATTGCTTTTATTTATATAAATAATATTCATTTAAATAAAGAAAAATCGTGATTTACCAAACTAAATATATTTGCACCAAAACGAGATATTTTGTGATGAAATTCATTAAATATTTAGTATATTACTTATTCATATAGAATCCTATTGTTTATATATTTAAAAGATGTGACATGTGAAATATTTTTATTTTGCAATAATATGTATTTTTGGTATGGTGCGGTTGTTTCAGTGGTTTTTCTCAATAAACATTATTTTAAATGTCGGTAGATAGCTGGACCATGTACAGTATATTAATATACATATGGTATATTCAAAATAAACGACTAAGCTTTTCATATAATACTGCAATATTTTAAAACTTTTCTTATGTTCTTTTGAAGGAAAACCTCTGGTCACAGAGTGCAGTCTGTTGTAGGTCTTTCAGTGTTTTGTCGTGTTACTTAGACATTAAAAGCTTATTCAATTAAATTTTAGATTTTTTTATCACATTTTATAGGGAAATAAAATTTATAAACTATTTCTCAGTGTAAAGTGCCTAGATTTAAACACAACAGCATAGAGAGCATTGTGCGTTTGTCGTTTTATAAAATCGTGCTATATTTAGTGATTTTTAATTAATAAAATCAATTCTGACGTTTCTAATTAAATTAACACATTAGAAAAGATGCTCAACTTCCCAAACGAATCGATAGACAATGTCATTCATTCCAAAAAGAGACGTAGTATAAAATAAGACTGCCATTTTAAATGACTTTCGTTCGCACAGTGTTACCTACTTAAAATAAATGTCTGCATTAATTAAATAATGGAACATATACCATAGTTGGTTTATTTTTACTTCTTGGCATAGACAATGGACTGACAACAGAAATGTACCTTTAGAGATGTTAACGAGGCTATTTCAGTTCATAATCTATGTCTATGATTTCAAGTTTGTATCTTGTATACTTATGGTAGGTATATTTGTTTTGTAGAAATTTCTTAATAATTCAATTATTATCCTGTGCACATTTTTAGTATCCTTTATACAGTGGCCTGTGCGAACAGAATATTGGCTACATTTGTGAGAATGATTGTATATGCTAACTTGTAGCCTTATCAATATTAATCTAATTAATAAAATATATTATTAATAATTACTTATATAATATTATATTTATTGCAAATAGATAAATGTGTTTGATTTCACAACTATACCTTTCATTTCTTTCACAGAATTTGAAGTGACAACAATAAAAAATATTCATTGATATTTTTTATTAAAAAAAAAAAATGGCTTAAGAAAAGTAAACAAAAGTGATTATTTAGTTTATTTAATAGTTGATTTTTTGTATTTTAATATAAAACATAATAATCATGTATTGATTAGGAGTGACTGGAGTTTTAGGGACATTTTTAAGCTTTTCAAACAGTAATGCAAGATGTCCAACTAAATGTCAACTGACAAATTTAATAAACTTTTCTTTGTCCCTGCAATAATTGAACAGGTTACCCAAAAGCCATAACACAGACTTAGTTGTTGCATTATCAGCATCCAACAATGGCTTAAAAGTGTAACAATTTAAAAATAAGTAGTTTAGAATTTCATCAAATTTGCCAGTATTAGCCAAAGTTCGAATTAAATATACTAATTCACAACAAACATCTGTTTGCTTGCATGATTGATGTGAATGCATAAAGATAGGAAGATTAACCAGGATTTTTTCTAACAACTCTTCAGTTACATTTTCAATGAAATGACTGTGACAAGACAATAGAAATAAAATTTGGGATGACAACATGTTGATGTTAAGTTTTATGACATTTTGCAGAATCTTCTGTAAATTTTCCGGCCTGCAAAATAACACATTATATTGTCCAACCTCACTGTATAAAGAAATAACACTTGAAATGCTAATAGACAGATTAAAGCAATTATTTTATAAAATAAATAATTCACTTATAGAGCCAATTTATGTAAGAACATTTCACCAACCTTAACTCATCTTTCATCTGGTATATAAAATGCACCAATGCATATAAAGATGCAGCTTGGATGTCTTCATTGGTATAAATATCACTCAATTTGTTCAGGGCTCCCTGGGATACCAGAATTTTACACACTTTTATATCTGATCCAGCCAAGTTACCAAGAGACCATGCACATGTCACCTAAAATAAAACATGTAAGTGATTTATAATTGTAAAACACTCTTAAAATCTGTACTGTTTACAATATAAAATTTAAAATGAAGGAAATATGAAAATCTTGTTTTTCAAAAGCCATCTTCATTCTCAAAATATTGATTGTTGATATGAAAATGTTGATATTGGTTTTCATTAAATACATAAACTTTAGATTACTTTTTCTATGGAATTGTACACCAAAATAATAGTAGATATTTAGGAAACCATCATACAGCTAATTCCACAGTTAGATTATCCAGTGCAGCACTAAGATAAGATCCTGACGCCTTAGCCACAATACTACAAGCTCTCCCATCACTGAGAGCCAGGTTACACAAGCACCCCGCTGCTATACATTGCTTCTTTACATTAGAACCTGAAATATAACAAGTTTAACAATATTATTATTGATATTCAGAAGCTATCTAATGTCATTATTTTCATATAAACTAATAATTAGAAAAATATTGGTCAATTAAAATTTCTTAACACACTTCATAACTGTCTTAGGAAATTTTATAAACAAAAAATTAACTTAATGTAATATTTAATAGTAAAAACAAAACTATTTAAAGGCACTTAAAATCTTTACTACTTACCTGTTAACTCTCTTACTACTCCTCTCAAAGCACCATGCACTTCAAAAAATATTTCTACATTTTTCGGTTCCATAAGACCATTTTTAAGTGTTTGTAAATCTTTAGTAGCTATTAGAGATTTCGTTTTAAGCTTATTTGCTATATCTGATATAGTTTCGGATGTGATCCTAAAAACCAATTAACAGTACGTTTATAAAATTATTATTTGGGATGATTTATAACCTTGAAAAAATTATCAATTAACATTAAAATAAATAAGTAATGATAAATATTACTTTTTAACTTCAATAGGACGACGTACATCACAATCTTCCTGTTTTTGCTTTTGTCGGTGTAAATATAGTGAATTGCGAGTATTCTCACGAATATATTTTATTGAATTGTTTGCCATTTATATATGAATTTTATCTTTTTAAAAATTTGACGTTTTTAAACTAGCACAATATAGTTATAGTAAATTTGAAAGTTTTACTTTGTAAGCCTAGTATACAATTAAAAAGTAGTAACGAACTTCACATTATGTTTATTAATTATTAGGCTGTTTCAATTCTTGTTTGTTTTCATTTTATCAAATGTCAGATTTGCCCGTTGCCAGTTGTCACTTGACACTTGTCAGCTAAATAATTCCTCGCCAACGGTCAGGCAAAGGTGTTAAACCAGACAGCGGGTCTGAATTCTGCAATAACCAATGGTGAAATCATTGTTGATAGATTTCGTAATCGTTAACAGATGTTATTATTACAAATACGTCAAAAAATATAATATATTTTTTACTGGCAGTCTTCATTAGTAATAAACACACTTTCACAATTTGATGCGTTTGAAAAAGATGGTCATAGCAATATGCATAAGCAAAATGGTCCATGAAAAACAAAATGATTATTATATTCACGGAACAGAATATTTTTTCCCTTTTATTTTTTTCTATTCTATGCTTTGGTGATTTTTCGAATTTTATGCTTGACTTGAGTCCAAACATATTTAGACTTCCGATGTTTATCCCTTCATAATCATTATACTATTAAGCTATACATTGACACAAAAGATGTTGGGAAATGAATAGGTACTTATTATAAGTATTTTGTTTTTTTTATTAATTGAAAATTAGATACTTAATTTATTAAAAAGCAGGGTACGTTTCAAACGATATTGCGTTTTTGATCTAGAAAACAACTCGGGAGACGAAAAACCGTGCCCGCTAGGCTTATGTTAATTTTTTCATCTTCTGGTTAATTTGAAAGCTCAAGGTTCTTTGATTATATGTGTTTTATATTTTTAAACAAAGGGAATTGTTAATGATAAGTATAAGATTAAGCAATTATATAAAAATACAAGAATAGTAGTGTTTCTGCAAAATAACAAACGTATTACTTACAATTCTTTTTTAAAGTATCATAATCTCAAAAATGTTAACGGGCAAACCTGTAATGAGACTTCATTTATTCTGCTTCAGAAGTATAAGAATTTTATTCTAATATCTTTAATTTCCGTCAAGTTTGCCATATATCTTTGATGTGATACCTACTGTTCCGTGAACTGAGTTCTCATCAACTGTCATGAAATAAACAAATTTTTTGCTTCAAATCTCTCAAGATTTCCTAAACTCTTTTAATACGTTTACATAACGCTAATTAAAACCCCAAAAAGTTACTTACCTAAAACTCTTGTTATTGAAATTTCACAAACAAACACACGATAGCTCTGTATGTTAGTGATGATTTGTAAATTGTCTTATTTCAATGGGGTGAAAATAAAATTCATGTCCGCCTAATCCTATTGAGCTCGCCAGATTGCTGATCAGGACGCTGCAGGTGGACGACAATTTAGAAATAAATTAAACTATATATTTTACGTTGCGTGAGAAATCAAGCGGGGATACTTTTAGTGTCTATGTTTGACATGATTAAACCTTCGCAGGTAGTAACTTAACAAATGTTTTATAAAAATATTTACATATTGCGACGGGTTCATTACGTGGTAGAACTCAAAACAAAAGTTTTTATATTTTTGTATTTTGGTCTGTTTATCGCTTTGTTTGTCGCCGTATCAAAATCTACTCGACGAATAGATAGGCAGTCAATTGAGGAGAGATTCTAGCAAAAAAAAGATGAGTTCATTATAGACTGTTGAGTAAGTAAAATTATCATCCCACTTTTATTATGGCTATGTGAATTGTTTTAATTTTGCATTTAAACAAATATTGATAAGAATCGATGAAATCGAAGATCTTTACAATCCTTTCTTTCAGTCAATAGATATTATTTAATATAAAGCGAATGTTGTATACCTACCTATTAAATATAAATCATTATAGGTAGGTCTATGTGATACCTATATATTACGATATTACGATCGTTGGGTCTACATAACCCAAAAGTGCCTAAAGTAGTAGTATTTTTTTTTATTTAAATATGTTTATTCGTGTCTATGTTTCTAGCCCTGTCGGCTATACGTCACCAGGGGAGCGGGAGGGTTAGGAGACCCACCTTTGAGAATTGGGGGCCAGATGGGTCCCCATGGGGAACGGTGTCCTGAGGGCGCCTCAGGTGAGATACGGATCTTGGTTCAGAACGTCGATAATCAGGAGGGAAACTGGGAACTTCGACACCAGCTTCCTCCGACGCCAGAACGACGGAGCAATGTACTCAGTTGGGAGCTCGTCTATACTGGTATAGACGGTGTGTGTCTGTATGTTGTGCTGTGTGAATTATGCCTATGCGTATGTTATTACCTAACGTGAACGCGTCATCGGGGTCAAAGAGCACCGACTTGGGTCTTCTCTTTCTGACTAAAGTAGTCTTGCGTGGTCTATACTCTCGGGTGTCACTCGGCATTATCAAAGTAACTCTGGGAAAGCCCCTTGAAATACTGAGCGATAGTCGGAAAGTTTACTTAAACTTTCCGACTATCAATATAGAGACTTCTCTATGGAGATTGATGTTGCGGACGAACCACGGCGCCCCGGTCCACGGCGTCCGTGTAAACCTGTTCTGAATCATCTGAAGGGGTTTCAGATTAGCGTGCGCAAAAACGGTACTCGCATAGGACATGACGGAACGTATGGAGGCTTTGTAAACTTTCACCCTGTTGCGGATACAGACGATCTAATATGCATCTAATATACAGGGTTATTTTTTATTAGTTGACAATCTCTTTCAGGCTGCCTCTGTACATCAATCCTAACAAAATTTGTTCTACGACTTTTTAAAATAAATAGTTTTTAAAATTTGAGTTTTCTCATACAAAATTTATTTGTTCCCTTTGAACTGACATTAACTCAGAGCGTAAGTATGGCGTCCAGGCCTTTTTAAGCACTTCTTACAAAACACAGAGTAATAAGTAAAAGAGGAAGCAAACATTTTTTTGTTTCGTGTTTATTGTGTTGTTTATCAAGATTTTTAAAAAGTTGTAGAAGAAATGTTGTTGGGATTGATGCAGAGAGGCTGCCTGCACGAGGTGGTCAACTAATTACAAATAACCCTGTATATGCCGATCTGCTACGAACTGTCCGAACGTACGAAGCGAAAACTAACTTGCTATCTAGCGTCACTTCTAGGTATTATGCCTTGTCTTCGCAAGGTCTCGGTCTATAGGTGCGTAGGTACTTCAGTGAATCAATATGGAAACTGGAACAATATTATTAATATAATCAAATGTTAATAATATTGTTCCAGTATATATCGCATTCATCGCAATAAGTGTCGATACTAAAAAGGAACTCTGCTTCACTTATTTTGATCGTAATTTAATCTTTTATAAAGATCAGGTATGGTCAATTTATAAATATTTTTATAGTACACGGCGTTCTCTAATTAAGGCTCTGAGGCTCTTTTGGACTTGTACCTTCTTTTTAACATTCAATATTTGGTTCCTACCTAATCCCGTGTTATAAAAAGTAATGTAATTAAGTATTTAATGACAAAAGTGTGTACAAAATAATAACTCTGTCTGTCAACAGGGATTTAGCTACAGTCAAATAAGCTCAATGATACGGAGCCCTCGGGCTGAAGGAGCCCCAAAAGTGTGATAGCGTTTTTTATTGCCTTTTCATTGCGCTTCGGTAAGCCCCCACGCCTTCCGCCCATCAAATTTGGCACATCTAAGGCACGCTACAACACTGCCTGGCAATTTAGAAGTTACTTGTGATATTTTTTCTACAGATCTCAAGTATAAGCGTAAAATGTGCTTAATAACTAACTTAATCCCAAAATGTATAGTAAACTCAACCCTTATAAAAGCTCTGTGCTCTTAGGAATATTAAATAATCGCTCAGAAAGGACACACTACGTTAATTAAAATACATTTTATAGTTGCGGTTTTTTTGTTAATTATGACGTTTGTGTATTTACATTAATGGGTGTAGCTACCCACTGTCCAATAAAGCTTTGTAGATTTTATGATTAAAAACATAAGTATAACATATTTTTGTAACAATTTGCATAATACACTATTATGTAAATAATGGTTAAATTTCGATTATGTCGAGCATTGTAATAAATGTCGTTTCATAGTACGTTTTGTATAAATATAATTATTTTACATAATTTATTTACCTAAATATATTTCTTCAGTAAAATATAAATAACATAAATAATGCTATCTCTAAAGACCAGAGACTAGCAAAGCACTAACGCAGGGTAATTAAGTTGCGCAAACAAAATGTACATAATATTTCACATAAGGTACCTTAAATATGAATTAAGCCAAAGACTGAAAAATATATTTTGGCATAGAGTATTTTTGTAAGTAGGTACAACGACATCCATTACACACGTGATCATACACGTGTGTGATCCAACCACATCGCAATTCAGACATTAATTGATTAAAGATTTAGTAAACAATTTAGGTTAGATTTAGCAAACAATATACCGCGCCGTTGGTCGAGTAGTTAGTGCAGACGTCTAATGTGTAGCGGCGCAATGGGGTTCTGGTTCAATTCCCGACAAAGGCAGGCATGTATGTGATGAGCATAGATACAACAATCGTCGTATCTATACTCATCGGCTCATCATCGATCGTTCATTTAATACATTCTCTATATATTTATAACGTGTCTGTCTATCTATTTCTATCGTTGTCTACACTCTTTACACAAGCAAATAATTTGTTTACTTAGGGGTTAGATCAATGTGTGTAATTGGTTCTGATATTATTATTATTAAAATAAAACAGTTCATACCTTGAAAATATAGGTTGAACATACCCAAAATTTAATAATTAAACCTGGTACGAAGTGTACTATATGTGTATGCGAATGTAACAGTTATAACAAAAAGCGAATAGAATTTCAAATTTGTTTGTATTAAATTTAAGGGTTAGGTTTACAAGATTAGAATAATATTAATATTCGCAGTAAATATAAAGTCTGAATTATTTTTCACCTTCGAAGACTCGCACCTGCGAGCTTCTTTAAACTTCTTTAAAAATTCTAAACAATGTTGCTAAAGTTTTTAGTATAGAATAACATTGAAAAGTTGATATTACCGAATCGAATTATAAATTGTCTATAAACATAATAGCCATGTGAAGCTTTTTCTTATAATTTTAATATGCAATTTACAATTTACCAGCACGGTTAGAACTCAAACCTGTGAAGTTTATTATAAATACCGTTCTCCTATTAAATCGCCTGTCTGACAATGATAAAGCCCGAAATAGAACTTTTACTTTTGCAATTAGGAAGGGCTTTAAAAGTTTAAACGATAGGATTATGAAAAGGTTGTATCTCTCATACTTCCTTTGAATAGAAGTTGTGGGGATGATATGTTTGTTTTATTTTGTATGAGAAAATTAAAAACAAAACTTTGTGTTCAAATTAGTTAAAGATACATTTATAAAGCACTTAAAAACGAACTGAACGTAATTTATCTGTTTAGAACAAAAAAGTGATTGTATCCATTGATCCAAAGTAGGTATTCAGTTTAAAAATTAAGTAGGAACTTTACTTCAGCTGTTGTGCGTTGGTAAGTTTTTTGTATTTAAAAAAACGCAATAAGAACCTCATGTTTATCCAATACGAACTATTAGGTATGTTATGATATACATAAAACATAACCATTGTATCCGTCAAACATGTCAGGAATTAGATCAACATTGAATGTGAATATAATTAAATTTTACCATGACAAAATGACTGAGAGGCTACATACATATAGGAACATTTGGATAATTTATCAATAAGAGAATGATAAAGAAAAAAACATTAATACCAACTTTAAAACACAAACTCGGAATCCACTAACAATGTTAGTGTAGCTAAAGTAAATGTCAAATCATGTCATTTATCCTACCTACCTACAATACCATACCTACTATAAACATAGTACCTATCTACGTATATCTCTCTGCATCTACAGAGCAATAATTAATGTTCATTTATTATGCTTAATATATAGATGCGTATTACATACATCATTATTCATATTACGTATTTATATATCTATGTACACACAACCTTAAACGTATATTTATTTTCCTCACTATCTGTGCGTGCGATTTCGATAAAACCTACCCGTTCAAAGTTTCATCAAACTCCGGCAAGTAATTTTTGGGTGTAGGATTTTAGTTTTATATATATTTTTATTTTAAATCACAGATTTTTTTTAATGATTACCTAATCAGACCCATTATATATTTTTTTTTAATGGAAAGTTTATTATTATTCCCTGACGGCAGGACTATCAATATGTAGGTACTATCAACATGTAATATCAATATGTACTATCAATATGTACTATCAACATGTACTATCATTATATACCATCAATATGTACCTACTATCAATATGTACCATCCATATGTACTATCAATTATTTGTAATTAGTTATTTGTAATTAGTTGATCACCTCTTGCAGACAGCCTCTCTACATCAATTCCAACAACATTTGTTCTACAACTTTTTACAAATCTTGATAAACAACACAAAAAAAACGAATCAAAAAAATGTTTGCTCCCTCTTTTACTTATCACTCTGTATTTTGTAATAACTACTTAAAAGTTGAACGCCGGGCGCCACACCTACGCTCAGAGTTAATGCCAGTTCAGAGACAACAAATAAATGTTGAATGGGAAAACCTATTTTTTTTAAACCATTAATTTTAAAAAGTCGTAGAATAAATGTTGTTGGGATTGACAATTACAAATAACCCTGTATATATGTACTATCATTATATACATATGTATCAATATGTCCTATCAATATGTACCACCAATATATACTATCAATCCATATATGTATATTTATTAAAATACATTATAAATTAATATCCTACTTTTGAAGCTATATATTTAAAATATATTATACCCCCATCATGAAGTATAAAACTACTAAGCTTGAAACCTGTTAATAAAATATAATAAATTAATTTTGAAAAAATGTCTTACCGCAATGGTACGAAAATAAGAGGTTATTAATTTATTAGTTAACCGATTAAAATAAAAAAAACACTTAATGTAAAGTGAAGCCCATGACAATATATTACCGAAAACTCCATCCAAATCGGTTAATCTCTTTCTGAGATAAGCATGCACAAACATACAGACATAGACATGCATTTTTTTTATTTTTTTTTGTCTGTCTATACTGTTAGCCCTGTTGGCTATTACAGCGTCACCGGAAGAAAACAACCATTGTTCTGGGTTCTCTTGCTCTTATAAAATCCCCCCATTATGTTCTTTTTTATTATTTTCCATGTACAGAAATCGATCAGTGACAATTTTACTATATTATATAGATATAGTTTAACTGTAGGTATATTGTATTGTTACAAATCAGTTTCTTCGATTTGTAGCAACATTGTGTAGTGTATGCACATAAGTTTTAAGTATATTTTTTCAATGTATTTTATAGTATTTTGTTTTACCGATAGTATTTTTATGTCTTAAGTACCTCACTCTATATTTTTAATCCCAAACCCAAAAAGAGGGGTGATATAAGTTTGTACTAAGTACATACCTTAAACTAGTCACCGTTAGCATTTATATTTTATTCATGTTGTTGTTTTGATAAGTTTTTGTGTTTACGTCTAAAGCCTACTCTAAAACGTAGACCAAAGAATATGTAATTCCTTACGTACCTAAAGAACATACAGTATCCATTTCATAAAGTACCTACCTAAACTGAGACGAGAGTACCGCTTTATCCCAGCAAAAACCCAATTCTTGATTTATTGACTTTTGTCGTTAGTAAGTCATATCTCGTTAAAAATGTGCCATTGAACGGTAAACAACGATTCTTTGAAATTACTCCAAAATTAACTGCTTAAGAATTTGTTATACAGCAAATTATTTTTCGAAACTTATTTGTAAAGTCTCATGACAGTTTAATTAATTTGTATAAATATTAAACACAAAATCTCTTACAAATTGCAAGTTTCAAGTTACAAAACAATAACCTTTGTTAAATGTTGGAGACTTCTTCAATGACAATGAGTAAGAAAGTAGGTAGATTGTAGGACGAGTAATTATATTTTGTAAAAATTTAATACTTTAAGTCAGTATAAATGTAGTTTGAGTAGAATTAGCCTCAACGAAGGATTTATGAAAATATTATTATAAAGCTATAAAAAAATATACTTGTATCAGGTAACCTTCATATTCACCAATATATATGGTGGTATGGTAGAAAGTAATGAAAGAAATATCTTGTATATGAAAGAAAGAACTCCAACTCCGGGCCAAAGCGCTAGTTACCAAGGTTCCAAACACTAGATTTCTGAGCAGAAAATATAACCGTGCCTTCAGATTCTTCAAGCGTCAAATCTCTACAGCAAAGTTCAAGTATGTCATGAAAATTGGTAAACAACTAGCAAGCTATCAAAAGCTACTTATGCAACGTCTGCCAGTTTCCCTCTTCCTATATGGGGAATGAGTCCCTGGCACAAAAGGAAAAAGAAAGTGGAACTTTTTGGCACACTTTTCGCCTCAAGTTTGACTATGGAAGACCTTGAAAACATACCGCGTGTCACCCCGCGGCATCAGAGCTTAATGCCAGGCATTGTGTTCTAGCAAAAGTTTCTCAGCGGAAGTGGGAGTGAAAAAAGCACGGCAGTACTTCCACCCAATAGAGATACTCTCATTATTAAAGTTCTACGCCGAGTTCACAAGAAATACAAACCAGGCAACGCATCAAGCTACAAAGTACTTGGTGCAGTAAAAGTAAATGACTTAAGACTATCGATCATACAAATTAGTTAAAACGTACTCCTATAAAAGCTTGTTTTTCCCCTTTTTATTGAGCCCGAATATTTGTAGATGATATTTATTTAATTTAAGTTTATATTAATAAATATTAAAAATAATAACAAACTTATCATTATAAGTATTCTTAATGTTTCTGGAATTATTACTGTAATTCAATTTTTTATAATTAACAAAGAATCAGTAATGACTTTACATAACCAGTCCTTGTTAAGGTACATATATTTAAAACATAATCTTGTGTATTTTAGCAGAATAATTATTTCTATATAACTTATTGCCAACGTACCAAGAATATATCTTGTGAGATAAATAGCCAATTTACGTTCCTAGTCGTTAAGTCATCTCATCAGATCGGTCTCATGAATTAAAAGTTAATTTTGAGATTTAACTTTATTATTTAGGTACATTGTTATCATTGTGCTGTACTTATTTGAATAGTATTTATACAGTTAATATTAAATAATTTCAAAAATATATTTTTTTTATTTACAAACAAAAATGACGCAATTCATGGTTAATAATAGATATTTCAGGCTAATCACCAGAAAGGGATTTTGTTTTCATTTCTGGATGCCTGGAACATAATACGTTAATATCGGAAAGCCTTAAAGATGCTAGAACTAGTGAGAGACAAATTACGGTTTGTTGGACAGATTTAGAGAATAAGTGATCATAGGAGATTTTTGTGTTCCACTAGCTCAGCGTTGGCGCATCCTGCTTTATGATTGGTCCCCGGCATTATTAAAATTTTATCTAAATGCATTGCCTTTCTAGAACTAGCATCCGTTCATTTCTAGAACGTATTTCAAAGGCGATATTAGTAGTTTTCTCCAAATTTAGTTAGGTAGGGAGAGGAGTGTAGACTCTGAAAGCGAGCGTGTTTGCGCATCATAAAGGGGCCCCTTAAACCTACCTCTGGGTCGCAAGTCCCAGGCATTGTTTGCACCTCTCTTCTGAAGCGACTTAAGTGACCGCTTTAAGTCCAACGCCATAAATGCAAAATTATCATGTTTTGTAACATATGACAGAAACATGTTGTTAAATATACCGAAATTTCAATGAAGTATAGACACATACACTGTACTCTTCTAGTATATAAATATTTAAAACTACTTTTTCATTTGGGAAAAAAAATCAGCATTTGGCAACTTATGAAACTAAAGTTTCTAGAAGGCATTTCACATACCTATGTCTATCTGGTTTAATTAAACTTTAAAATTGTATTTTAATCATTTTACATATATAAAATGGAATGCTGGTTTATATAGTTCTGTTAATATCATACCATAGGCATAATTATAGTCTTTACTCTAATTGTCAATTGTTTCTTAACATTATCATTTGTAGTTTCTTGAAAAACCTCGTTACAAAAGTTTAATTAAGTCGAGAGCAAGTTTTTATAACATCCTCAGAATCTCGACAATTTAACGAATAAAACCTATTCGTAAGGGTAATTAGGTTTAGTATTAACTTTATAGCTATCTAATACAAACTCGACGTTGGACAAGTTAACAACTAGTACAGGAGTCAACTTCCTTCGACTTGATAGTCAAATAGGTTCTCTATGTAAAGTAACTGATAATTAATTTGAATCATGTATAAGGTATAATGATTTTACATTTAGTCCGAATATACTAAATTTTCCGTTTAGTATTTATAATAATGGCATAGTCATGGTTATAGTCATGGCACCTTAAAACTAAATTTATTAAAGTACTAGTAGTTGTCAGTGATGTTATCTACTACATCACATAAAATGTACTTTAATTCCGTACTTATATCTGTACAGATAAAATAATTATAGCCCTAAGCAGTTTTTATGTTGTTGTTATGTTTTCTCATGAAAATGAAAAAAGCATTGTACTTGTTAAAATGGAAAATAAAAAAAAAACACCCAAAATAATCAGAAAAAATAATAAGTTATAAGATTAATAAGTTGTTGGGTTTGTAATTATTTATAGTAATTTTGTAAAATATTTGTAAGTATCTGTTATATGTTCTAAGCCCTTAAATGTACAATTCTCTTAATTGTACAATGTTATAACAAATAGAATAAATTACAAAGTAATCTAACCTAAAACAATGCATATTCAGTTCCATTCAATAATAATAAAAGAATAATATTTTTTATAAAATATTTAATTTATTTAAATCTATCTATAGAAATCTTCTCCTCATTTTTAAAATAGAACCATTATATACTGTTACGGACAGAAAACCGTTTCTTATTCTAGCTTTCAAGCTTCCTTCATTGTTCCTCGGTGATTCCATTTATATCCTACTGACTGTAAAAGAGGTGCGGTGAAGTCATTTTATTTTTTTACTACATCTTTTGTGTGATTCTTAGATATTTTCTGGTTGCTACGTACTGAAAATCACCGGTATCAATATTTTATTTGAATAAACAATTGCCGATTATAAGCCCGGCATTGATAACTAAAACTTGTCCTCGTCTCTAAACGGTAAAAAATACCGTGAGAAAACCTAAATACATATCTGTGCAGAAATTCTTATATACGAAATATACGAAAATATACGAAAACTCGCAATGCACGAAAACTCGCAATGCTATTCGAATTCTTTCAACTCCTGCAATGAGTGGTAAGAGACTGTGGCCACGAGTGAGACATAAATAGACTGACATTTAAATAAATATGACAATATATTAATAGTATATTTATTATTTTACTGCTTACAATTTCGTTTGAAATATAATATTCTTGTATCATATATTTAAATAATACTACTTCAACTGATTTATTACATTTTATTTTTTTTAGTTTAATTACTATTCAATTAAATAAATAAACTTATTTTTAACTTCGTATTTAAATATAATAAATATGACTTTACTTTCATTCCAGGTATCAGGATAATATTAGATTCAAACAATCTATATAAAATAGACGGTACTGTCTAATTAAAAACCTTTGTTTGACATGAAATATACCTATTATCTTTAATAATCTTAACGGCGCCGTGACTGCAGTTGCATATTTATAAATAAAATATCTCAATCTTACATTTTATTACGCAATGAAAAAGGATTTTTTTTACATATTATAAGTTAATGCCAAGTACCTACATTCTACCTGCTGGTTAGTAGATAGGTAGTCGTGGATGGTAATGCTCACTAACTTGATAAATTAATAACCTTTTCACTTTATCTTTCAAGATACTCCAACTTAACAAAGTTGACGCAGATGCGGTGACTATCTCAAGCTTCTTACTCAAAAGTTGCACCGTGGCCTCTTTCAATTTGTACTTGACTCCAATATTCTGAGCACAGGGTAGACTTTTTTTTTACAACTGTGCTGTCGTCTGCGTACTGATATACACCGGTTTTTCACAACATAAGGGTCAAATTAAATTTAAGTTTTGGGATTAGGTTAGTAATCACACGTTACGTTTACTTGAGGTCTGTAGATAATTTCTAACTGAGCTGTACAATATATGCAATGAGCTGTTACAAACCAAGTGCTAGTGAAACCATGCTACAGCATGTCGAAAAAGTTTGATATCTTTTAACTAATAAATCGAAGTCTTACCGTTTTCTTCAGTACTTACACATCTCTAGAAAGTAACTTATAAATTGCCAGGCAGTGTCATAACGTGTCTGTCAAAATTGGTTGGGCGGAAGGCGTGGGGGGCTTACCTATGAGCCATGAAAAGGTAATCAAAAAAGCTATTACAGTTTCGGGGCCCCTGCGGCCCGGGGGCCCAGTATCATTGAGACGGCTGATAAGGCGGTAGCTACGTCTCTGTTGCCAGGCAGACCGTCATTATTTTTGTACACATTTTTATTATTCAAATAAAACACTTATTTACATATTTTTTTTATAACACGAGATTTACTAATAACCAAATACTGGATGTTAAAAAGATGAAACAAGTCTAAAAGACGCTTAGAGTCTTATTTAACGAACGCCGTGTACTATATAAGTATTTATTAATTTAATTTACTGGATGGATCTTTACAAAAGATTCAATTACGATCAAACAGTAAGGGAAAATAATTTACAAAGCCATAATAAAATTGGGAACAAAATTTGACTTAATCAACAGTCTAAAATGAACTCATCTTTTTGTAAACTAAAACAAGATTTCATAAATTGATGTTATGATTAAGAACTACGTAACCAAATAAATCAAATTTCAAAGATCATCAATGGTTCAGTCTGTGTTTATCATAGTCTATCTGAGTGTTTATTAATCATTACTTTTGTTCCGAACACTTATATAATTTTATCCTGGCTTCTTTAAAAGTATATAACTGCAATAAAATTGTTTTCCAAGTTGGTGACAGGAACACCTTAAACCTAGGGCATTATCTACAGAACCCTAAACATTTGCCAAATTGTCTTATTGGTTTTTACATCCGTTAAGTAGATTTTACATATTACAACATAGACAAACAAATCGATAAACAGACTAAAATACAATATATATATATACACTTTTGTTTTGATTTCTATGACATGTACTGAACACGTAGCAATATGTAAATATTTTTTATTAAACATATCATATTATACCTATACCTTATTATATTATACCAAAGATTTAATTATGTCAATGATGACCACTAAAAGTATCTCCGTTTGATTTCTCATACAACATTAAATTTTTATTGTTTAATTTACTTCTAAGTTGTCTGACAAATAATCGTCCATCTCTAGCGGTTCTTATCATCAATCTGGAGAGCTCAGAAGGTTTATGCGGACACTTATCTTATCTTACACCCCCAGCGAAATAAGACAATTTGCAAACAATGACTAAAATACAAAGCTATCGTATGTTTGTTTGTGAAATTTCAACAACAAGAGATTCAAGTAAGTAACGTTTTTGGGTTTTAATTAACGTTATGTAAAAATATTAAAAAAGTTTAGGAAATTTCGAGAGTTGGAGCAAAACATTTGTTTATTCCATATGACGTCATGATATCAGTTGATGAGACCTTAATTCGCGGAATAGGATCAACATCAGAGTTCAATGGCCAACTTACAAAAAAGTTTTGTTGACTATATTTATTTGTAAAGAAATTAAAAATTATAGAATCAAAATGTTATACTTCTGAACCAGAATGTATGAAGTCTCAAAATATGATCTCTCGTTAAAACTTAAGATCTTATAATTACTTTACAAAAGAATTGTATAAGGTTTGTTATTTTGCAGAAACACTACTTATTCTTGTGTTTCTTTATAACTGCTTAATCTTGTACTTATCATTAATAGTTCCCTTGGCTTGGAAATACAAAATATATAAAATCAAAGAACCTTAAACTTTCAAGTTTACCCGAAAGGAATTAAATTAAAATACTAATATAATATGCCTATCGGGCACCGTTTTGCCTACAGAGTTGTTTTTTAGATCGAAAACTTAATAACGTTTGATACCTAACCGCAGAGTTTTTAATAAATTTAGTATCTACTTTCCAATTAATGAAAAAATTACACACTTTTATAATAAATACCTGTCTATTTTCCACTGTTTCTGTTATCAATATGGTGCACAATGGTATAATACTTATGGAAGGAAAATACGGCAGTCCGAATATGTTTGGACTTTCAGGTCAAGTATGTATAAAACTTGAAAAATAATCAGAACATAGAATAGTAAAATGGAACAGAAAAAATATTGTATTCCGTGAATACAATCATGATTTTGTTTTTAATAGACCATTTTTATCTCTTCAAAACGTATTCAATCGTCAGTGTTTATTGTTAATGAAAACTGCCAGTAAAAATTATATCAGAAAATATTTTATGTCGGATGTGTAAATGACATATGTTAACGATTGCGTAATCTATTAACAATGATTTCACCATGTTCTGCAGAATTCAGCTAATGACTACTACAAATTAATAAATATTTAAAAATCGTCTTATAAAAACGAAAAATTTTGAAATATTTTTTAAAGTGCATGGTGCTTTGATAGGAGTAGTGCGAGTACATGTCTACATTAATTAAAAAGTGAAAAATATAGTTGTTTATGTTTACTTCATATCAAAGACAATGAATTTGCTATGGTTAAAAGACTATATTATTAGAAATATATTAAATTAAAACGGTTATCCTTATAATGAATCCAAAATGAGACAAGGAATTCCTTGTTATATTATACACAACAACTCTTTTATCAAGAAGACAACGTTGAAATAGCTATGGTATAAAGTCAGTCTCATTATATTACACAAACAATTACACGTATAAATGAACCAGAACTATACTTACAGTTAAAACAACTAAAATAGGACAATAGACGGAATAACTACCGAAGCTGTGAAATTTGGTTCGACAATCTTACTGCGCACTCTCACAGAATTATTCAACCTCATATAACAAACTTGAACTGTTTCAAATCAAAGGTGTAAATCAGAAATATGCTGTTACATAAAAGACAACAGGATATAGGTTAATTATAGACTGATAACCTTATTGGAAAATGTTTATAAAGTTTTCTCATCAGTACTCCTAAAATGCATATCTTTAAACATAAATAACGCACAACCCATGCCTGTTCAACAGGATTCTGTTCTAGGTTCAGCATACTAGACGATATTCAGGTATTAGAAAAAACTATTGAAAATTATGAAGAATTTAGGAAGCCTTTTATTTATATTTTATATTTTTATTTATTTTTATATTGTATATAGGTTAATGACACGTTTGCCAATAAATTATTATCTGAAAATCCGTCAAGTTGAGCGGATACTATAACCGATGTGGTGCATCAGACAATGGAGTATTTTATCGTTTTTGCTGACGTTACCTTCAGTGGTAAACCTCGCCCGTGGTTTAATGCTCAGCGGCTTTACGGAAATCAAGACTTGACCAACTGTCCGGCAGTCGAGTTTTTTGGTACCTAAAGCAATCAAGTCAAACTTCTGCCTACCCTCACTACTTAAAGTTTAAGTACATCAGCATTTACCAGTGTAAATGCAGATGAAATTTTGGAAATTTTGAAGGCTGGTGGCTGAATTCTAGAAGCTGGTCTAAAAAAGCAGTATTCTTATCCTGCCCCCATGCTCTGCAAGATTATTGATCGTTTAATGAACGGTATTTGTTAAGCCAAAATATTCCGACAAGAAACCTTTTATTGTGTACTAAACGTATGTTAGAATGGAGGAGTGGTAGCCGTCTCTCTAGACTTCTCGAAAGCATTTGACAGGGTCGACCATAGGAAAATTCTGGGTGGAAAAAGGGATGAAAGACAGTTGTTCCAATCCTATTACAGTTCGGTTATGTTCAAGGATAGAGTGAATATGCTGCTAATTTACCAAGTTAGCGTGCCTTTCCATCTACGACCACATAACTAACCACAAACCATCAGGTCGTATGTACCTCACATTAACTTATAATACCTATGTAAAAAACCCCAAAAAAATTAGATACTATTTATTATACATGGCTATTATATTATGTAGGTACCTACAGAAAATTTACGAAGAAATAAAATTTTCTTTGATTGCCTAACAAAATGTAAAATTTAGATATTTTCAAAAATAAATATGCGACTTCAGTAACGGCGTTCCATTAAAAATAATATATGTCGTGTCACGTAGATATTTTCAATCAAAAAGTGCCGTCTATGTAGAATTGTTTAATTAATACTTACTTCGACTGGAGTACAGACATGTAATCTTCCTTTTAAACCGTCGCCTCCTTTAAATCCAATATTTTCTGTTACCTGGAATGAAAGTAAAGTAATATTATATTTTCTTTGTACAGTTAAATGTTTATTTTATTTATGAAGTTAATAATAAGTGTTCAAGTACGAAATGAATATGTAATAGTTTCTCATGAAATACCTTATGAATACTCACTTCCTACACTTCAAGCATAAAACAAGTTTTCGTTAAGTTATGGTAATAAATTCATACAGTTGCTCGGTTTATTATATTTACTTAAAATGAATTAAACGGCTAAGTAGCCGAAGATGTTTGTGGTACGCGGGCAATCTATAATAAGTAAAAATATATACAAGAATATTATATTTTAAAGAAAATTGTAATCAATTAAATAATAAATATACTTTTATTATATTGCCGTATTTATTTAAATATCAGTCTATTCTAATAGCAGGAGTTCAAAGAATTTAGATAGATCAAGCTGCTGCAGGTTAAGCATATCAACATAATATAATTTTTGCTCAGATATGTATATAGATTTTCTTTGGCGACTGACCAGGACAAATTTTAGTTATCTAAGCCTTGGACGGAAATCGCCATACGTTTATTCAAATGAAAACTTTGATACCGGTGATTTCCAGTACTTAGCAGCCAGAAAGGACGGAAAACGAGGAATCATATCTAAAGGTCACACAAAAGATGTGGTAAAAAAGTATAATGATTTCACCGGACGTGTTTTATTGGGTCCGTCGTAATTGGAATCCTCGAGGAACAAAGAACGAAGCTTAAAAGCTAGAATAAAAAAGAGGTTTCTGTCTGTAACAATTTATAATGGAACTACTTTTAAAGTAAGGAGAAGATTTCAACAGATAGATTTACATAAGTTAAATATTTTATAAAAAATATTATTTTTTTATTATTATTGAATAGAACTGAAAATGCGTTGTACTGTATTGTGTAGATTATAAATATTTGTAATTACACTATACATTTGAGAGCATTGTAAGCTTAGAACATATAACAGATTCTTACATACAAATATTTTACTAAATTACTATAAACAAAAATACATCCAATAATCTTTTTAATATTATATGTTAAAACTTATTAAAAAAAAGTAATTAAATCGTAAAAACATTATTATTATTTTATTATTTTTTGCTGATTATTTTGAGCGGTATCAATTTATTTTCTATTTCAAAAGGTACAATGCTTTTTCACATTTTCATAAGAAAACTTAACAACAACATAAAAATTGCTTTGGGCTATAATTATCTTATCTGTACAGATATACGTACGGAGTTAATGTACATTTTATGTGATGTAGTAGATAACATCACTGACAACTACTAGTATTTTATAAATTCAGTTCTAATGTGTCATAACTATAACGAATAGATTTTTATATATTCATCTTATTATTATAAATACGAAACGAACAATTTAATATATTCGGAATAAATGTAAAATCATTATACCTTATACATGATTCAAATTACTCATCAGTTACTTTACATAGTGTATCTATTTGACTATCAAGTGGAAGGAAGTTGACTCCTGTACTAGTTGTTAACTTGTCCAACGCCGAGTTTGTATTAGACAGTGGTAAAGTTAATACTAAACCCAATTACCCTTACGAGTAGGTTTTATTTGTTGAAGCGTCGAGATGTTGAAGATGTTATAGAAACTTGCTGTCGACTTAATTAAACTTTTGTAACGAGGTTTTTCAAGAAACTAAGTAATGATAATGTTAAGAAACAGTTGACAATTAGAGTAAAGACTATATTTACTATACTATACTATAATTATTTTATTGGGTGATCTTTTAAATCCTTTCGTTTGATAATAACAGAACTATAAAACCAGCATTCCAATATATTTTGTAATATAATTTAAATTGTAAATGCTAATATCATAACGGTATTCGTAAATTTAATATATAATTTGTAAAGTTTATTTGTTCCAGATGGATATAGATATGTAACATGACTTCTAAAAAATTGTTTCAAAATTTTCCGAATGCTGATAATATTATTTATTTCCTAGATTCATAAAGTAATAATAATAATAATATTGCAGGACAAATTACACACATTGATCTAAACCCTAGTAAGCAAATTATTTGATTTTGAAAAGGATGTTATACAGCGATACACTACATAGAAACACAAGTTATAAACGGTTTGGTCGTTCATTAAATGTATTCGCAGTACTTATATGTGCATTTCTATGTTTTGGTATCGTTGTCTAACATCCTCAACACAAGCAAATAATTTGCTTACTTAGGGATTAGATCAATGTGTGTAATTTGTCCTGTGTTATTATTATTATTATTATAGCTATTTTATAACATTATACATACGTAAAGTAATTAAACAATTAATTAATTTATGTAAGTATATTAACTAAGTTACTTATTATTTAATTTAACTTAAGAAAAGGTTCAGAATGAATGACAGTTTTGTGTTATCTTTGATGGGAAAATGTAGACAGAATAACCAACCTCAATAAATACTAAATATTCCAGCCTATATTTAATAAAATAAGTACGCTAATATTCTAGAAATGCCTATGTAGTAACACAATGGCGACAAAATACACTATGGACTATGGTGAAGTAAACTAATTCATGAGAAAATATAAGACTCTTAGTTAAAATGTATATTTTTAATATTAATTTTGATTCGATATATTTTATTAGACAAATGTATCGATTCTCGATAGCAAGAGAATATTTAACCAATGACATAATTACATTTCTTAATAAGAGTCATGTAGATGCTTAATGGTATGTTATTTAATGAAGTATAAAAATAACACACTTAAAAAAATATATCGCCACAGGTATATTTTATATTATTTAACATTAGTTGTATAATTACTATTCAAATAAGTACAGCACTATGATAACAATGTACCTAAATAATAAAGTTAAATCTCAAAATTAACTTTTAATTCATGAAACCGATCTGATGAGATGTTTCAACGACTAGGAACGTAAATTGGCTATTTACCTCACAAGATACATTCTTGGTACGTTGGCAATAAGTTATCTAGGAGTAATTATTCTGCCAAAATACACAAGATTATGTTTTATATATTCGTACCTTAACAAGGACTGACTGTATAAAATCATTGCTGATACTTTGTGAATTATAAAAAAAAATATGGAACGAAAAATTACAGGAACATTAAGATTTGTTATATTAATGAGTTTGTTATAATTTTCAATACTAAATTAATATAAACTTGAATTAAATAAATATCATCTACAGATATTCGGGCTCAACCAAAAAGGGTAAAAATGAGCTTTCATAGGAGTACGTTTTAACTAATCTGTAGGATAGTAAATATTCGTAAGACATTTATTTTTACTGCACCAAGTACTTTATAGCTTGCTGCGTTACCTGGATTGTATTTCTTGTAAGCTCGGAGTAGAACTCTAATAATGAGAGTAAAATCGACTCTAATTATAGTAAACAAGGGCTATTTTCCATTAACTGTATATAAGACGCATGTTTGCAAAAAGACACCCAAAAACTCGGCCTTAATTACCGGGAAAGTTACAATAAAGATTAAATAATTAGTATTTAATGAGCCAAAATAATTTGTTCACAAATAACTTTGTGGAATAAATAAACCTTAAATTGTTACAGGGCTATTTATTTGGCTACTTTCATTGAGACATCCTTTATAATACAAAAGCGTTAGCTTTTATTTTTTAATATCTATATGAGGGAGCCTGCGGGTTACCTGATGGTAAATGATCATCTTCGCCCTCAGCGTCTTGCTATATCAGAGGATGCATCAAATTGTTGCCAGTCTTGAAAAGGCAGTAAGCACTATTTCTGAATTTACCTATTTACCTGGTGGTTAATGGTAGAAAGTTCCTTAAGCCCGAGTGACCGAGAGAGACCATTCGAGTGGCATTTCGTTGCACGCAGTCAAATGGTAGTCTTTTCGTATGGTACGCTACTCAATTGGACGTTTCCTACACACGGCGATTATACTTTATAAGCTCTTGGACATCCCACTGTTCAAACGAAGCGCTTTGTTTCGCATTTTTTTGTTTGCGTCGATATATCCATCCTATTACAGTTCATATATATTGAAGGATAGAGTGAATAGGTTATGAATTCACCAAGTTAGTGCACTTTACCATTTACCGTCCCGTCCCTCTATCAATTGAGCTACCGTATCGCTACCCATGTCGGTGAATTAAGCATTTTATATATGATCGTCTTTATCGGGACGGTGGAGACATCTATTAGGCTTATTTCGAAAATCCAAACCAATGTTTCTAACTTTGCAGTATTGCTAAATATCTGGGTAGACGGGTTGCGATGCGGTAGCTCAATTGATCCTCAGAGGTCCTCAGAGATCGCAGGTTGGAATCCCTGCCTGTATGGATATATTTATAAAATCTGCACAAAAATCACGAACAAATAAAAATCTTCTTTCATTGCCCAATAAAATATAAGATTTAGATATTTTTATAAAAAAATATGCGACTTCAGTCACGGCATCGTCATGATTATTACAATTATTACGTTACAATTATATACTAACCTAATATAATATTAACTTTATTATATACATGTAAGTTTTTTGTTTTATAAAAATTATATATTTATAATATGTTTTTAATTATTTATTTTTATATTTTTAGGATGTTTATATATATATATATATGTCGCAGATCACGATAATTTAACGATAATTAGTAACTCAATTGATATCATTGTAATAGTGGGGTGTGAACGCCGTGACGTAACGAGTCACGTGATCGGAATCGTTTGGAGGGGCACCGGAGACATTTTAAATATCCGAGAGCATCGAGACGAGAGGATTATTGATTAGTGTGAGCCTTACAGTCCGGACCCCCCAAACGGGACCGGTGGTTCACGAAACTCTGATAATTGTATACCTACTAAGTAATTTGTGATTACCTACATTTAATACGAGTAATTGTCATATTGTGTCTGTGTGGTTTAATTGCCTGAAACCTACGCCTCGGATCCTGTACCAGAAGACCTCATCAAGAACGAACAAGCCACTAATCTACCTCCTATCTCCGACATCAGAAGCGGGATTCACTCGGGCATCAAAACCACCAACTACCCGCGAGATAAGTTTATTGAAGCTTTTTTGAAGAAGAAATCGTTGCTAATGAAGAAAGAAAGAAATGAAAAATTATGGCGCTGACAATGCGGCGCGAATGGCGATAATGGCGCGGCTCGGATGGCGATGACGGCGTAGCGTGGACGGCGCTGATGGCGCTGATGGTGCTGATGGTGCTGATGGCGCTGATGGCGCGGATGGCGCTGATGGTGCTGATGATGGTGACGGTGTTCGTGACGATGGCAGCTATGGCAGCGGTGCTGGCATGGCACGTGGCGAGTAACACGTTGATGTGTGCGCAATTTATCCATCATCGATCACGTCACAGCATAAAGGTGATTCGTTTCGATTTACATCCAATTTTTGCGCTAAATACTCGCTAGTTAAAGAAAATTAAGTGATTAAATATAGTGGTAAGCACTTCATTATTGTTATTGAGATAACTAGTATTGAGATTAGCGATCAACCCTCACGATCTTGTTTTTTTAATTTTTACTGATAATTATTTCACTTTAACTTAACGTCATTTTGTTACGTATTATGATAAAGCGCGAAATTATTTTATCCCGGATTTTTGTAAACGTGAGTGTTTGTTTTAAACTCTGAAAACAATGTTTTAAACTTTTGTTTTAAACAACTTTGTTTTTAATTCGGTAAACAATGGTAACGCGATAGCTCTAAAGATTCAACCGGTTAAGACCATTCGATTTTCGGCATATTTTATTTCCTGTCTACCTACATGTGTAGTAATCACGGGCGAACTTACAATTATTAATTTATCGTATATTGTAAATGCGTATTATTGCCGATCAAGGCCCGTAAATGCTGTAAAATAAAGCGGTTAGTTAATTTAGCAAAAGTAAGAACTTATTATTTACGTCTTGTAAATGTTTTCCGTAACAGAGACTGGCAATATTCGATCGGGGCAAGATGCCATAGATAAAGTTCAACCTACGACAAATTGTACAATGACCAGGGTTGCAAAAGTTTCATTTTTAGAGCTTATGGTAGAGAAAATTAAAAAATTGTTTTTGATATATAGCGGTGCCAGAGGGTTAATTATCACTTAAATAGAGCTTGTTGTTAAAGCGATTGAGTAAAAGTGATAGTAGTGAATCTTAGTTCAATTGGGAGTCCGTGGGACTCGGCATTGAAAGCAATTCCATGAAACAAACAGGAGGTTTGTTAGTAGCGCTTAGTGAAAAGCCATATGTGACGAATAAGATTCATGCTTTTGTGTTTTATTCTGTTTTTTTGAATACATTTTTGGTTTAAAATGTAATGAAAAGTGGCGCTTTATTTAGTTTAGTGGTCATTTATTTTGATACGGAATTCTGATTTTTTGATTCAACTTTATTATAGTAATTGTTTAGATTTATGTCAGGCTGTTAAGAATATGGATAGGCACTTTTTAATTCTATTTTCACTTTTTATTATTACAAACGTAACCGTATATGAGAAATATAAACAGACTAAGTTAGATCCAAAATATAAAGGGACTTTTCAAGGAATATCGTTATACTTTAAGATCATTAAATTCTAACCGTACCACAGGTTAAATTAAGTAGGAACTACGGGATCTAGGAGAGACTTGACGCCAATGCGGGTTGTCTATCTTGACTTGACGCCTATGCAAGTTGTCTATCTTGACTTGACGCCTATGCAGGTTGTCTATCTTGACTTGACGCCAATGATGGTTGTCTATCTTGACTTGACGCCAATGATGGTTGTCTATCTTGACTTGACGCCAATGATGGTTGTCTATCTTGACTTGACGCCAATGACGGTTGTCTATCTTGACTTGACGCCAATGATGGTTGTCTATCTTGACTTGACGCCAATGCAGGTTGTCTATCTTGACTTGACGCCAATGATGGTTGTCTATCTTGACTTGACGCCAATGCGGGTTGTCTATCTTGACTTGACGCCAATGCGGGTTGTCTATCTTGACTTGACGCCAATGCGGGTTGTCTATCTTGACTTGACGCCAATGATGGTTGTCTATCTTGACTTGACGCCAATGCGGGTTGTCTATCTTGACTTGACGCCTATGATGGTTGTCTATCTTGACTCCAATTAGTCCAATCTCATGGAATGACTTAGATTGAGTTATGTTCTATGTAACAGCTTCAGTTATCATAACTATCGATTTTAGAAATATTAATGATATTTTTTATGTGGTCAGAAAGGCCGAGCGAAGCAACATCTACAGTTGTATATTGTTTTTATTTCAGATACATATGCACACGAGGGCGTGTGACTTGTCAGTATGGCCGTGTCGCAGATCACGATAATTTAACGATAATTAGTAACTCAATTGATATCATTGTAATAGTGGGGTGTGAACGCCGTGACGTAACGAGTCACGTGATCGGAATCGTTTGGAGGGGCACCGGAGACATTTTAAATATCCGAGAGCATCGAGACGAGAGGATTATTGATTAGTGTGAGCCTTACAGTCCGGACCCCCCAAACGGGACCGGTGGTTCACGAAACTCTGATAATTGTATACCTACTAAGTAATTTGTGATTACCTACATTTAATACGAGTAATTGTCATATTGTGTCTGTGTGGTTTAATTGCCTGAAACCTACGCCTCGGATCCTGTACCAGAAGACCTCATCAAGAACGAACAAGCCACTAATCTACCTCCTATCTCCGACATATATATATTTTGAATTGACATTTACGTCATTTAGTAACTCTCATATAGAAATATGGTTGATAATTTCAAAAGCTTTGCTGTCAAAAAATCAATAAAAGTGAAATATTTAAATTCTTCATAGTTTTCAATAGCTTGCTCTACTACCTGAATATTGTCTAGTGTGCTGAAGGTAGTACAAAATTCTACCTAACAGGAAAGGGGTTCTTCATAAAATACGTGCGCTTACAAGGGGTCTTACAAAGTGTGACAAGATGTGACAGGGGGGAGGGGGGAGGGAATGGGGGGTCTCCGAGAACGTGACGTTCACCGTTGATTAAAATATATTAAATTAATATTTCTTCTAGTTCTTAGTTTTTGTGACGACATATTTCTAGGGGGATTACAAAAAGTATGACACATCGTGACAATAGGGAGGGGAGGGTCTCCAAAAAAGCTTATTTTAGCGTGACGTATTTTATGTATTATGATAAAGCGCGAAATTATTTTATCCCGGATTTTTGTAAACGTGAGTGTTTGTTTTAAACTCTGAAAACAATGTTTTAAACTTTTGTTTTAAACAACTTTGTTTTTAATTCGGTAAACAATGGTAACGCGATAGCTCTAAAGATTCAACCGGTTAAGACCATTCGATTTTCGGCATATTTTATTTCCTGTCTACCTACATGTGTAGTAATCACGGGCGAACTTACAATTATTAATTTATCGTATATTGTAAATGCGTATTATTGCCGATCAAGGCCCGTAAATGCTGTAAAATAAAGCGGTTAGTTAATTTAGCAAAAGTAAGAACTTATTATTTACGTCTTGTAAATGTTTTCCGTAACAGAGACTGGCAATATTCGATCGGGGCAAGATGCCATAGATAAAGTTCAACCTACGACAAATTGTACAATGACCAGGGTTGCAAAAGTTTCATTTTTAGAGCTTATGGTAGAGAAAATTAAAAAATTGTTTTTGATATATAGCGGTGCCAGAGGGTTAATTATCACTTAAATAGAGCTTGTTGTTAAAGCGATTGAGTAAAAGTGATAGTAGTGAATCTTAGTTCAATTGGGAGTCCGTGGGACTCGGCATTGAAAGCAATTCCATGAAACAAACAGGAGGTTTGTTAGTAGCGCTTAGTGAAAAGCCATATGTGACGAATAAGATTCATGCTTTTGTGTTTTATTCTGTTTTTTTGAATACATTTTTGGTTTAAAATGTAATGAAAAGTGGCGCTTTATTTAGTTTAGTGGTCATTTATTTTGATACGGAATTCTGATTTTTTGATTCAACTTTATTATAGTAATTGTTTAGATTTATGTCAGGCTGTTAAGAATATGGATAGGCACTTTTTAATTCTATTTTCACTTTTTATTATTACAAACGTAACCGTATATGAGAAATATAAACAGACTAAGTTAGATCCAAAATATAAAGGGACTTTTCAAGGAATATCGTTATACTTTAAGATCATTAAATTCTAACCGTACCACAGGTTAAATTAAGTAGGAACTACGGGATCTAGGAGAGACTTGACGCCAATGCGGGTTGTCTATCTTGACTTGACGCCTATGCAAGTTGTCTATCTTGACTTGACGCCTATGCAGGTTGTCTATCTTGACTTGACGCCAATGATGGTTGTCTATCTTGACTTGACGCCAATGATGGTTGTCTATCTTGACTTGACGCCAATGATGGTTGTCTATCTTGACTTGACGCCAATGACGGTTGTCTATCTTGACTTGACGCCAATGATGGTTGTCTATCTTGACTTGACGCCAATGCAGGTTGTCTATCTTGACTTGACGCCAATGATGGTTGTCTATCTTGACTTGACGCCAATGCGGGTTGTCTATCTTGACTTGACGCCAATGCGGGTTGTCTATCTTGACTTGACGCCAATGCGGGTTGTCTATCTTGACTTGACGCCAATGATGGTTGTCTATCTTGACTTGACGCCAATGCGGGTTGTCTATCTTGACTTGACGCCTATGATGGTTGTCTATCTTGACTCCAATTAGTCCAATCTCATGGAATGACTTAGATTGAGTTATGTTCTATGTAACAGCTTCAGTTATCATAACTATCGATTTTAGAAATATTAATGATATTTTTTATGTGGTCAGAAAGGCCGAGCGAAGCAACATCTACAGTTGTATATTGTTTTTATTTCAGATACATATGCACACGAGGGCGTGTGACTTGTCAGTATGGCCGTGTCGCAGATCACGATAATTTAACGATAATTAGTAACTCAATTGATATCATTGTAATAGTGGGGTGTGAACGCCGTGACGTAACGAGTCACGTGATCGGAATCGTTTGGAGGGGCACCGGAGACATTTTAAATATCCGAGAGCATCGAGACGAGAGGATTATTGATTAGTGTGAGCCTTACAGTCCGGACCCCCCAAACGGGACCGGTGGTTCACGAAACTCTGATAATTGTATACCTACTAAGTAATTTGTGATTACCTACATTTAATACGAGTAATTGTCATATTGTGTCTGTGTGGTTTAATTGCCTGAAACCTACGCCTCGGATCCTGTACCAGAAGACCTCATCAAGAACGAACAAGCCACTAATCTACCTCCTATCTCCGACATATATATATTTTGAATTGACATTTACGTCATTTAGTAACTCTCATATAGAAATATGGTTGATAATTTCAAAAGCTTTGCTGTCAAAAAATCAATAAAAGTGAAATATTTAAATTCTTCATAGTTTTCAATAGCTTGCTCTACTACCTGAATATTGTCTAGTGTGCTGAAGGTAGTACAAAATTCTACCTAACAGGAAAGGGGTTCTTCATAAAATACGTGCGCTTACAAGGGGTCTTACAAAGTGTGACAAGATGTGACAGGGGGGAGGGGGGAGGGAATGGGGGGTCTCCGAGAACGTGACGTTCACCGTTGATTAAAATATATTAAATTAATATTTCTTCTAGTTCTTAGTTTTTGTGACGACATATTTCTAGGGGGATTACAAAAAGTATGACACATCGTGACAATAGGGAGGGGAGGGTCTCCAAAAAAGCTTATTTTAGCGTGACGTATTTTATGAACGACCCCAAAAGGTTGTGCTTATTTTGTTATTTATATAACATTTAGAGGCAAACAAGCATTTTAGAAGTTCCTCCTATTTAAAAATAATTAATTATCATTAAAAAAAAGTACCTGAGCTGAGAAAAAAACGCTGAGCTATGTAAAAAGAGATAAACTTTTATTTTCTTATATTTTTATTACTATGGAGTACAACAGTTCAATTTCATTAACATTAAGAAT
Organism: Napeogenes sylphis; assembly: GCA_959347405.1. Taxonomy (NCBI): domain Eukaryota; kingdom Metazoa; phylum Arthropoda; class Insecta; order Lepidoptera; family Nymphalidae; genus Napeogenes; species Napeogenes sylphis. The sequence goes on from OY365776.1 coordinate 12,371,241, forward strand.
GAACATTCAGGATGGATATAGACTATAAGTTCTCACCTTCCATCAAAAGGACCTTTCGTGAAGACCAAGAATAATAAAAGTAATTTGACAAAATAACTGTCGACCCGTCACGAAAGCTTTATATACTTAAAACTAAATAATAACGAGGCCAAATTATAACATTAGATATTTTTAAAAGGTAATGATTACGTGTTGGATTAAATTTATTTTGGTGATAAGTTTGTTTCTACTTGGGACGAAAATCTAATTTTCACCGAATAAAAGGCCATAATTGACATACTATAAAACAACTGGACGAATTTTACCAACATTAAAATGTTAACAAGTATGGCCAGATTTTCTTTATTTATTTATAAGATATAATTATCTTATTTTAAACGATTATTACAAATTAAAATAAAACGCGTCAAAATACGGTCAAAATATTTTTTGTCGTGTGCACGTATTTTGTCGCGTAGAATTGAATTTATATTTTTAATTTTAATTAAATACTGTGTGCATCTTGAATTCTTTATATTATATCTTACTACTTGGTCGTTTATTAATTATATTCTCAGTATTTATATGTGTATTTATATGTATTTGTATCGTTGTCTAACACCCTTAACACAAGCAAATAATTTGCTTACTTAGGGGTTAGATCAATGTGTGTAATTTGTTCTGATATTATTGTTATTATTATTATTATTACACTGTCACTGACTTTCTGACAAACACAACTTGTATTAACGTCATGTAATTAAATGAATAAATTAGTAACACGTTTCACAGTAACAAAATATATAAAAGGATTTCTTTAAGTTTACTTTGTTTAAGCACTGCAACGTGTTATTTGAAACGGAGTTTTCGAGTGTTCCTCCAATTGGAACGTTAATTGGCACTTTTAATGTAGCTAAGTACATTTCTACTTTAGTAATGCTAAGTACCTTTTAATTATATAGGAACCGCTTAAACAATTTCTCTAAAGATCATTTTTTTAACACTTTTCCTGGTAGTGATTTTTATACATTCTATGTTGTGGTATAAAATTATGTCAAGCAAATTTATATGAAAACTATATTGGTATACTAATAAAATAATATTTAAGTTAGGTAGATAAGTAAGTTAACTAACTTTAGTACAATCTCTATACATATAATAAAATTGTCACTGATCCATTTCTGTACATGGAAAATATTAAAAAAAAAATAATAATAGATATAATAAGAGCTAGAGAACAAAACAATGGTTTTCCAGTTTGTCTGTTTGTCTGTATGTCAGTATGTTTGTGAACGCTAATCTCAGAAACGGCTTAACCAATTTGAATGCGGTTTTCATTAATATATTATCAAAGTCTTCACTAAACATTTAGTGTTTATTTCATCTTAATCGGTTAAGAAATAAAAAAAATATGTCAATCACGTAATAAGTACCATGCAAATCTTATTCTATACATGTTATTAATCTTCTTTATTAATCTTAACAGAATCCATTTTCAGCATTTTTAAAATTTTTGTCTGTTTATCTGTTTGTCTCTTAGTTGTGCACACAACAGGAAAAAAAATATTTTCAAAAATTCATACATCCTTATATAAGCAAAAAAATGTTTTTTTCATTTTGTCTGTTCGTCCTTACATCTGTATATTTGTGCACGCTAATCTCAGAAACGGATTATTCGATTTGGATGCAGTTTTCGGGAATAAATGGGATTCACTGTACAATTTGTGGTATATTTTATTCCAATCATTTAACAAATAAAGTTAATAATCACTTATTTTCCTACTATTGCGGTAAGACATTTTTTGAAACTATTTATTTTTTTTTATATTTCAGGTAAGAACAGAAGTTACGTATTGATAGTACGTATTAATAGTAAATATTCATAGTACATATTGGTAGTACGTATTGATAGTACGTATTGATAGTACGTATTGATAGTACGAATTGATAGTACGTATTGATAGAACGTATTGATAGTAAGTATTGATAGTAAGTATTGATAGTATATATTGATAGAACATATTGATGTAAATGATGTAAATAATTGTAAATCGGTTGGATCTCATCTAAAAATGGGTGTTCCACAAGGATCTATTCTAGGCCCTTTCTTATTTTTACTCTATATTAATGATTTGCCTTTTTACGTAAAAGGACTATGTGACATTGTACTTTTTGCTGATGGTACCTCACTTATTTTTAAAGTTGATCGTAATAATGCTAATTTTGACAAAGTTAACTGTGCTCTGTCACGTGTTCTTCATTGGTTTGAAATTAATAATTTGGCATTAAATACTAAAAAAACTAAATGCATGGAATTTACACTTCCTAATGTAAAAAGTCAAGATTGTAGTTTATTCCTTAACAATGAAGTGTTAGAACTGACTGACTCGACAACTTTCTTAGGTATAACTTTAGATAAAAAGCTCCAGTGGAACCCCCATCTCTCGACACTCGCAAGCAAACTTAGCTCAGCCGTCTTTGCAATTAAAAAAGTAAGACAATTAACAGACGTTAATACGGCTCGACTCGTTTATTTTAGTTATCTTCATAGTATATTGTCTTACGGTATCTTAATATGGGGCAGCTCTGCCGAAATTAATTCTATATTTATTTTAAAAAAACGAGCTATACGGGCTATTTTTAACTTAAAAGCTAGAGACTCCCTAAGAGAAGTTTTTAAAGAAATCGGTATTCTTACGGTCGCTTCTCAATACATTTTTAATAACTTACTATATATACGCCAAAATTTAAATGACTATAAAAAAAACAGCGACAGACAAATCAATACAAGAAATAAAAATAGGCTCGTAACGAATAAATTTCGACTTCAAAAAGTTAAGAAATCCTTCATGGGCTTGAGTATACGCATATATAATAAGGTTCCACAAGATATCTTAGATCTTCCTTTTCTTGGTTTCAAATCTAAAATTAAAGGTATATTATTAAATAAATCTTACTATAACATTCAAGAGTTTTTGGTTGTTCGAAATTTGTGGAACTTGGGTCATTGACTCATTTGCAGGGTTGATGTTATAATATATAAGTCAAACATTGTTAAATTTTATTTAAAAAGAGCAACTGTTGAGTTTCTGGCCAGCTCTTCTCAGCAGAACAGCATTCCGAACTGGTGGTAGCTTACTCACAGACTGACTATGCTGACCAATTTAATGTAATTGACGATTCAAAAGTGCGTGTAAATGCCTACTTGAATAAAGATATTTTGAATTTGAATTTGAATTTGATAGTACGTATTAATAGTAAATATTGATAGTAAATATTGATAGTACGTATTGATAGTACGTATTGATAGTACGTATTGATAGTAAATATTGATAGTACGTATTGATAGTACGCATTGATAGTACGTTTTGATAGTACGTATTGATAGTACGTATTGATAGTACATATTGATAGTACATATTGATAGTGCATATTGATAGTACATATTGATAGTAAGTATTGATAGTACGTATTGATAGTACGTATTGATAGTACATATTGATAGTACGTATTGATAGTATATATTGATAGTAAATATTGATAGTACGTATTGATAGTACATATTTCTTGGTGGTAGACTATAACATCCGGTCGCCGGCAAAGTTACCACCCATCGGGCAGAGTCGTGCCGCAAAGCGACTTAGTCGTGTTCCGGCACGTTGCTCGATGAAGCCGTTTATGGGAAATGGGTTTGAACAGTTGCGGTGCATTGGCAAACCGGTCTGACGTCGGGTTGGTGTTTGTTTTGTTGGGTGTCTAGTCGAGGAGGGTCGCGGGATCCGAAGCGACGGCTTTCCGCTGGCAGCCCGCAGATAGTTGGGGGCCCAATTAGTGGGATAGCCAACCACGAAAGGCTGCCCCGCCAGCTGTGAAAAATCCCAGGGTGGCTCCATCATGCTGGTTGGCGACCAGACGAGGAGGCCCGATGGCGATCCCTGGGGGGGTTCGGGCGTCCCCGCAGTCTCCAGACTAATCTTTTGTCTCCAGACAAATCTTTTAGCTGTCCACCACCACCTGGAGACAGAGCAGCCGCACTTGCTCTTATTGACGGAGACGCAGATACAATGTCCTTTGAGCGCTGCATACTTGGATTATCCCGGTTACTCGTTAGAGCACAACTTTCGCTCACGGGCCGAAATCAGTGTGCACGCGCGGAACGACCTCTGTGTTCAGCGTCTCCGTCACCTTGAAGACCCCACTTTTTCTTCCCTATGGGTTTTAGTGGATACAGGAAACGAAAAAATCCTGTATTCCTGTGTCTACCGTTCGCACAGCGGTGACCAGGAGACAACTCGTTTATTTGAGTATCTCAGTGAGGCTGCAGATATGGCTCTGTATCAGTACCCTTCGGCGCAGCTCGTCTTTCTGGGGGACTTTAATGCCTGTCATCAGGACTGGCTGTTCCCGTACCAGAAGACCGACCATGCTGGAAGAGAAGCGCGGAACTTTGCGTTGTCCTTGGACCTCTTTCAGCTGGTGAGGCAAGCGACAAGGGTACCAGATGTGGTAGGCCATACAGTCAATTGCCTGGACCTTCTGCTGACAACTGATCCGGACAGGTATCGTGTAGAGGTCACATCCCCTTTGGGGACCTCCGATCACTGTCTGGTGAAATCTGTATTTACATATTCCCCACCAGCTTTCGAACCACATGGTGTTAGGCGAGTATGGAAATACAAGTCAGCAGATTGGGATGAGATGCGGCACTTTTTTGCGTCTTATCCTTGGCGGCAGGTCTGCTTCTCTTCTTTGGATCCGTCGAGTTGCGCGGATGCTATAATCGATGTGGTGCATCAGGCAATGGAGTATTTTATTCCTTTTGCTGACGTACCCATCGGTGGCAAAGCTCGCCCATGGTTTAATGCCGAATGTCGTCATGCACATGACCGAAAACATTCGGCATACCTCATTTGGGCTGATGCTCGAAGCCGCAAAACTCCGGGTGTAAGTACAAAGAAGAGAGCCTTTAACCAAGCTGCCAAGTCCTATAAAAAGGCATTGCGGAAGGCTGGTCTTGATCGGATCGTTAAGAATGGCGAAAAGCTCTCTGTCAGACCAACTGGCAGTCGAGCTTTCTGGTCTCTTGCCAAAGCGATCGAGTCGAACTTCTGCCAACCCTCACTGCCTGCTCTGCTGAAGCCTGATGGATCCTTGGCCCACACAGCAACAGAGAAAGCGAATGTATTTGCTTCTCTGTTTGCTGAGAATTCGCATCTAGACACTGGCAATGCTTCTCCAGAACATCTTCCTCACTGCGGTATTTCGATGCCTGAAATCCGCATCACGAACAAAGAGGTATGGAGAACATTGTGTCGTTTAGATGTGAATAAAGCCAGTGGTCCTGATGGTATACCAGCCATTCTGCTCAAGACATACGCAGGTGAGTTGTCTCCTGTATTGACATTGTAAGCCATCGAGAGGAATGGAGAAGCGGTCGCAGTCTCTCTGGACGTCTCGAAGGCTTTTGACAGGGTCTGGCTCACATGCCATGCCTTTTAAGCAAGCTTTCATCGTACGGTATATCTCCTGGTCTGATTGGCTGGCCAACGGACTTTTTGAGCCAGAGATCTCTCCGTGTTGTTGTCGACGCGTGTTCTTCGGAACCCTTGACAATAAATGCCGGAGTACCTTAGGGGTCCGTTCTTTCTGCAACTCTTTTTCTGCTGCTTATTAACGATCTGCTGAAGCCCGGTATCTATGGGTATGCAGACGACAGCACAGTTGTAGAAAGATATTTGCCAAGTTCTCGGACTAGTAGAGATGAAGTACAATCTGAAAGAGAAGCCATGGTGCCACGTTTGAATGACAAACTTCAGGCAGTCTCCGCATGGGGCAATGCCAATCTTGTCAAATTCAACGCCACCAAAACGCAGACGTGTTTGTTCACCGCCAAAAGGAGCCCCTTCACCTTGGCTCCTCCTTTCCAGAATGTATCCTTGGAATACAGTGACTGGCTTCAGTTGTTAGGCTTAGAGATCTCCTCGAACCTCAACTTTGGTCGATACATTGAGTCCAGAGCAAGAGCAGCTGCAGGAAAGCTTGCCGTACTTGCGAAGGTGCGACAGTACTTTACACCGGGATTTAGCTTCTTGTATTATACAAAGCACAGATCCGGTCGTGTGTAGAGTACTGTGGCCACATATTTGCTGGTGCCACCTAAGACTACATTTCACTTTCCATCAGGTGGAATGTAGTCAAGCATTAACCTAGTTTTGTATAAAAAATATATATATTGTAATAGTTTATATTCATAGTCCTCCCGTCAGGGAATAATAATATACTTTTTAATAAAAAAAATACATAATTGAACGACTCAGTACTCAGTTCTTAAACAGATCTACTCACGAAAAAATATCTGTATATATATATATATATATATATATATATATATATATATATATATATATATATATATATATATACATATATATATATGCCGGAATTAGTTGAAACTTAAAACAGGTATCTTTATCGAATTCCGAATCTATGCGTACGAAGTCGCAGACATTACGCATAGATTCGCACAGCTAGTTTATTTATAATAATTTAGAAGATTTTTTGCATGTTTCTTTTATGTATATAATAAAACAATCTCTTCTTTTATCTCCTACGTTTTTCAAATTCAACTACCTTCTTTTAGATATGTAGAAAATGTTAGTATATAAATAAATGTCGAAAATGCACGAAGGGTTCCGTACCATTACGCATATCAATGTAATCAAAATCCATTTAGTATTTATTATATTTTAAGTTAATTATTTATCTTTAAAGTGAATATATTCATAATATTTATAAATATTTAAAGCTTCTTCCTCTTGGCGTAATAAAAATCTACGCAAAAAAAATACGTTTGTTGGACGGATACGGATTTAAAGAGGTTAAATATGAATTTAATAATTTATTTTTTAAATAAATATATAACTAAATATGCTGTGTATATTTCAAGCGTCTACCTGTTGCCATTATTAATACTGAGCAAAATTCGTATCTTGCTCGAGAACCCTTTTAAATATTAATTTAATAAATTAAAATTTTAAGTGAATATAACTAAATTTTCAGTGAATATTTCAAGCGTCTACCTGTTGCCGTTTTTATGATTGAGCAAAAAAATAACGTTTATTGTATGAGAGCCAGCCTCAACTATTTATTTTATTCTGTTTTTATTGTATCATCTGTGAAAATTTCAACTGTCTAGTTACCAAGGTTGATGTGATGTATATGACGCAGATCACGGTTCCGTTTTTACCTTAGGTACGGAACTCTAAAATTTTAAGTAAATATGAGAATGCATATGAAATCATAAAATTTGATCGATTTTTATACCAATTCCAAAAACTCTAATGAGGCTAATTCATTATACAATCTACAGCGCACTATTTGACTTTATAAATTAATGGTTAAGATTGTTCATCAATTAGGATGGGAGTACTAGGTCACTAACTGTCTTTCAACAATACGATTTTAGTACACTAATTGATCTCGCGCGTAGATACGTAACTAGCTGACCAGGCAACAATCGTACCGCCTAATGACGTCATGTCCTTAGCTACGATTTACGACTTATACGAGTATATAGATTTTAACACAATAAAATTATTTTATTAGAATCATTAGTTACCATCAGGTGGTCTTAAATATGATATGTACATAGGTATGTATATTAGAGCTCTTTTACCGCAAAAAATCGCCAAGGAAAGTCGTTCTATTCTTTAAAGCACTTTATGACACTGTTCACAAATACACTAAACTGTTTACCATTTAAACTCTTTACTTTCACTGTTACACAACTTAGTCTGTCGATCACACACTCAGCGGTTTATTATAACTGTTATACTTTTATCACAATAGCACCAACCCACAACTTGTACTCCTAATTTCACAATGCCTTCTCTTAACCAAGCTGCGATTTATATACTTCTTATTCTTAGTCAAATCAGTATCCAATATTACATTTATTTTATCAATTACCTTTTTTACAGAGATTCAATTGTTTTAGTCAAATCAACAACTTATATCTTTATTTTTAGTCAAAACCAAACTACCACATGTATAAAAGCTAACATGTATTTATTATATTCGCGTTTACAGGTGGCTTCGCGCGCGTTCAAGCTCTTAAGTAAATTCAAAGCTCATTAACACATTCCAATAGAACTGATTCAATGTGATTTAGTATTTAAAAATCATCACATTTTCTAAATCTAAAATCATGCTTTTTTGTAATTATTTTACCTACAACAAAAGTTAAAATGTGTTTCTCTACAAAAAAAATAAATAAGTTTTAATTATAAGTTTAAATAATAAAAAAAAATGGCGATTATTATTCTAGAATATTTTTGTATACGATGTTGTAAATGTTTTCATCTGGAGCAAAAATATGTAAATTTTGGCCATTAGACACACGCGAACAGGTTACATATAGTTGACGGTGAGAGAAGTATGGTTCTACTAAGTGCACTCCTGGGACCTGTTATGTTTGCCCTTATGCTTTGTTTATAGTACTGGGAATATAGTGTATATAATAAAAGTAATGGGGTAGATGTAAATTTACATATATATTTTTTAAATTTATATAAATATAGAAAGAAAAATAAACCGATACGAGCAGGAATTCGAACCCGCGACCTCTGCGAAACAGTCCCGTCGCTTTACCAATTGAGCCACCGTATCGCTTGTGTAGATGTAATAATAAATGGAATCCGAGTTATTATATCACTTGCTCCCTTAGCGCTACCTGATAAAATAATGGCACCAAGTAGATTCTGCCTTAATATCGTGATGCAAAGTTCCATTACATAACCGAGGAAAATCTAGACTTGGAATAAGCATAAATGGTACATATAGTTTCAATGCAAGTTTATATGACCCGAAAGTTCAAGGGAATTTTAAAGCTCCACAGGATATGAAGTACTTCGTTTAGTAGCCCTGGTTATATCCATTGATTCCTTCATTTGTCCTGGCACCTCTTTCAAAGTATAGGCACTAATTATTAATTTAACCACTTAATTTTTGGTGCCTATATTACTTTTGCACACAACCATTGATTACTATGTAAATGTTGTTCTCATTCTATATTTTTTTAATAAAAAGTATCCTACATTCTTTCTAATACCTCCAAGAATATGTATACAAAGTGTCATGATAATCATTTAAGCAGTTTTGGTGTGAAAGCGTAACAAACAAACTTATATTCAAATTATTTTAATAAAGAATGAAAAATAAACCGATACGAGCAGGGATTCGGACACGCGACCTATGGGTAACCGTCTCGTCGCTCTACCAATTGAGCTACAGTACCGCTGTCCATTTCGGTGAATTAAGCATTCTATATGTGATCGTCTTTATCGGGACGGTGGTGACATCTATTAAGATTCTTTCGAAAATCCTAACCAATGTTTCTAACGTTGCACTATAGATAAACATTGAAAAGATGCCACTACCGAAATTAAAGTTTTAAAATATCTTCTGTCTTGTTGTTGGACTGTCTTTATCTAGCGTTCCTGTTGTTCACCTCACCTCTATTGAAAATTAGTGCATGTTGCAAAGCATAATTAAATTTCTGTGCAAAGCATAATTTGATCCTGTGCCCGTAAAACTTTGTCCGCCAACTTAGTACTTACTAAGTAACCAACCAACCAACCAACCAGCTAAGTAACCAAGACGGCAACTTCACTGATCATCGTTGCATTATAACGCCTTTCATGTTCGCCACACGGAGTCCGAAAGTGATGAAAAGAAAAATGATCCAATTTACAGTGCAATAAAAATTTTGTGAAAATCCAGGCATTAATTTGTTGACTCTTAATGATGTCATTTGAAGATTTTCTTAAAAGCGGTTTAACTCATCTGTAACACCTGTGTATAAAATTTTAAAGGTTCCTCTATTTCAACAAGTAATGGAAGTAAAACTTTACCACTGGAACAACAGATTCCACTAGTTTCATCTTTTCATCTAAGAACTTCGCAGTAATGTCATTTTTCCTTAATTGAGGGAATTAAAGGAGCATATTAAGTCCTCCTCCTCCACGACTAACTTTTGAAAATATCATATTTACTTTTACGAGACATTTTAAAGACCAAAGTTATAATTAAAAGCAGTTATAACTAAAACAATAAAAACTATAATAACTGGAACGTAACCTCAAATATAAAAGAATTCCAAGAAGATATTAACTTGACTGTCGGTAATACATCAACTAAGGTTGAACTTTATTGGCTATTTTATTAATTATTTTGTGACAAACAAACATGCACTGCAAAATATACATTTCGCTCTTCTTAAAAAATATTTTTACAATAAAAATTATTTCTTGTACATTCTAATACCTATAATAATATGTACACAAACTTGACGATAAACAGTTAAGTAGTATTGATGTGAAAGCGTAACTGACATTCACATTTACAATATTATTGGGGATAAGTATGTAAAAAATAAATGAATAAAGTAAAAACAAGAGATTTACTTTTACAACAAGGTTACAGTAGCAGTTTACTTTTGTGTTTTTCGTTGTAAATGACACTGGTTTGCAGTTTTTTTATCTTGTACAAAGGTCTTATTAAAATGTACCACATTTAGAATTAAGAACATTTTATTTGCTACAATAGTATTTGCAGTTGCTGATATTAATATTATAAAATAGCAATATATATATATATATTTATGTGTTTGTATTTTAGCACTCTTTATGATTAGTACTTCCAGCTCACATAAAATCGAGAAGTGGAAAGTCTGGACAGAGAAGGATTTGTATCAATGTTCTAAACTAACAATCCTTTAAAGTGTATAATGGTATAACAATTAGAATAAATTAAAAAGTGATCAAACCTAACACAGCGCATTTTAAATACTGATTTTAATAATAATAAAAATATATATCATCTCTACAAATTATTCAACGTATGTAAATCTATCTATAGAAATCATCTCCATACTTTGAAAATAGTTCCATTATAAAGGTTTATAGAGAGAAAACCCTTCTTATTCTGGCTTTCAAGCTTAGTTCATTGTTTTTCGATTATTCCATTTATAACCGACGGACCCAATGATAAAAGAGGTTTGGTGCATTCGTTACTTTTTTACCACACCTTTTGTATGAATTCTTTGATATTTTCTTAAGACTTCTTAATCAATTAATAAAAGTGAATTAAATTGAATTTTATTTTTATTCATCTTCGTTAACATAAACTTATTTGGGTCTAGTTAGAAAAGAAAGCACCGTATGAATACCTATATATTATATGTCTCTGAAGAAATTATATTATATTAATGTATGCCACTCGCCAACTCGCAATGGTCTATTTAAACTCCCCGAATTCCTGCCATTATTGGTAAGAGACTGTGCCAAGTTGTAAGAACTGAATAGAGTGGTACTTAAATGAATATTATAATATATTAACAAAATACATATTTAATATTTTAATGATTAAATCTTTGTCTATAAAACGCCTGTTACCTGTGTACCACAAACATCTACGGTTACTTAGTCTTTTATTTATTTTTAAGCAAATACAATAAATAACCCGAGTAACTGCATCAATTCATTAACATTAACGAAAATTTGCTTGTAGTATAGGAAGAGAGTATTCATCAAGAATTTAATGAATGCTACTCAATATAACCATATATGTATTTGAACAGTGTATTATTTATAACTTTGTAAATAAAATGGTAGGTAGTACCTAGTATCCAAGCAAACAACGAAGAGCCGCACAACAAACTTAGCTGGATATATTTGATGTGATTACTGTTTCAAACAAACGTCATTATTTTTTAATCAATTTACGAACAACCAGAACCACCGCAATCAATTCGATGTGAAACTTTATTAAGGTTGAAAGCAACTAAAAATTGCAAAAAAAATAATATTTCATATATAGGTAAAACAAAAAAAAGGAGACCAGTTACCGTTCAGTTCATAACGCAGAGCATAACGAGAGGGTTAGTCCCTTTTCTCCCTTTCGAAATTTCGGGGGAGGGAGGTAACCTCTGTTTCCAACGCTACCGCAAGTACTGACTTCTAACCATCTTACCTTACTTAATCATCTACCTCCAAAGATTTCTAAACTCCAGCCATAGAGTTCAGAAACCTTTGGATATAGATGACTTATTAACTCACTGTCTCTAGGACTACTTACAACAACGACGTAGCAAAATAAAATCTCACATCATAGAAGCGAATAAAGTAGAAAAACTTCAGACTCAAATAAAGCGTAAGTAAGTCATTACTTAAACACACCAAGTTGTTAAAATATTTTTTAATGTCTGAATATGTATTCATTAATAAATCTTAACACAGAATAACATTAAGAATTCTGTGAATTTGTTAGCCCTGGTTTGAGCTTTCTACGTTCACGGGCGGAGCTTATTCCTTCAACATATTGGAGTCTGAGGGGGTTCGAGTCCTGCTAGTGTTAGTATTTTTTTTTTATTTATATAATATGTATAACAGCGGAAAAATCTAACAATAGAATATTAATTTCCATTAAGTTCCCAACCCTTTACATTTAGGATGAGTTCCATGAAAAAAAAAAATATGAATATTATTATAAATGTCATCCATCCCACTAAAACACTTTAATTTCTATCTATTCTAAAATATAAAAAACTGATCGTATAATAATACCATTCTTAGCTTGGAAATTATTCATGAGATAATAAAAAAATATTTACAACATTAAGAATGGACATTCAGGATAGACGTAAAGTGTAAATTATTTCACTTCCATTAAAAAGACTTTTCGTGGACACTAATTAAAAAAGTAATTTGTGGAAAAAATAGACCTGAAATTCACCTTGGACCTTAATATACATTTTTTTTTGTCTGTCTATGCTGTTAGCCCTGTTGGCTATTACAGCGTCACCGGGGGAGCGGGTGGGTCAGGAGACCCACCCTAAATATACAAATAATTTAAAATGTGTTTTAAATATAATTTTAAATGTGTTTATAGACTTTCACACATTTAAAATTATATTTCACGAATTTTATCGCGTACAATAAAATTTGGTTTGCATCTTGAATTCTAAAACCGTTGGAGGTAGGGCTGATTAACAGACATCTTCATCTCATATCCTTGTATTAAGAATGAAGTTTGCATTACAGAATTTACATTTCAAAGTAAATTCAATAAAAAACGAATCAATTTTTTTTTAATAATAAAAAAATAACCATAAAAGTTTTCAGTCAATCCCAATTTTAACATTTTTTATTAAATAAAAATTGTGTTATTATTATACTACTTCCTGAAACTAGCAACACGATCCACAGTTACGAGATATACAGGGTTAATTGAAATTAATGGGCCATCTCTTGCAGGCAGCTGCTCTAAAATATTTGTTCTACGACTTTTTAAAATTAACTATTTAAAATTTTTAAATTTCCCATACAAATTTATTTGTTGCCTCTGAACTGGCATCAACCCAGAGCGTAGGTATGGTGCCCGGGCGTTGTTATTTTAGGTACTTGTTACAAAATACAGAGTGATAAATAACCGAGAGAGATAAAATTGTTTTGTTTCATTAATTATGAGTTGTTTATTAAGATTTGTAAAAAGTCATAGAAAAAATATTGTTGGCATTAATGTAGAGAAGCTACATGCAAGAAGAGGCCCATTAATTACAATAACCCTGTTTAAAAGGATTACTTTAAGTATACTTTGAGAAGACATTACTACGTGTTATTTTAAAATGCAGTTGTCGAGTGTTCTTCACTTGGAACGTTAATTAGCAACTTACCTTTTAATGTAAGTAGAGTTGTCGAGTTAAAAACTCAAAAGGGATTTCATTAAAATATTTGGTTTTAATTATATAAGAACCTTTTATACTGTTTTCCTAAGGATTATTTCCGAGAGCTAATTTCTTTTAAGTATTTTTTTATAGATTCGTTATTCTAGTATGAATTTACTGACACGTAATCCGAAACAATGTCAGGTACTTTTAAATGTAGTTGAGGATTTCTGTACGTGGACGGGCGGATTGAGAACAAAACCAAGTAAATGTTTTAGTCTGTGTCTGGGTAGACGGAATACCAAATATACCTCTTACGATCCGGGTCTTATAATAGGCGGTCAGTGCGTTAGTACGGTTACGGAAGCAGCTCCGTTTAAATTTTTAGGTAAAAAAATCGATTACCAAGGCCGTACTCCATCGTTGGATGTAATAGTTGATAGCTTTTTAAATGATCTCAAAAAGGTAGACAACCAACCAATAAGTAACGTCAAAAAAGCTTGGATTTACGATATTTTTTTAACATCACGTCTAAATTGGCCTTTCCTCGTTTATGATATTAATAAAACCCTTTTGTCAAAGTTAGATGCAAGCGTCATAAAGACATTGAAGTTATGGCTCGGGTTAGCGCACTCAGCGGACTCTTCAACCTTATTTAGAGACCGAAACAATTTTGGATTAAAATTAAAGAGACCATCGGAGCTCTACAAACATCTAAGAGTTACCAAATAACATATCATCGGAAAATCTAAAGATGATACTGTAACTTCTCTCCCAAAAGACAAAGTTGCCTCAGAGCTCGAGTCACGACTTCAATTTCATAAAAAATTTATGATAGGTGCTCAAACGAATAAAGTAGGGCTAGGATCAACTAGGAAAGTTCAAGACATAGACATAACAAAATCTTATATTCGACAAGACGAAAACGATAATTACCGACTCCACGCGATGAGCCTAGAAATTCAAAACGAATGGGTGACCATAGGAGATTTTTGTATTCCGCTAGCTTTGAAGTGGCGCAGCTTAATTTATGATTGGTCCCCATAACTATTAAAATTCTATCTTAATGCATTCCAAATGACTCTCCCAGATTAAAGTAATTTAGTAAGATGGGGCAAAGCCACCGAAAAGTCTTGCAACATCTGTGGGGAGGCAATAGGAACCCCGAAACACCTATTAGTAGGGTGTAGGGTACTTCTAGATAAAGGTCACTCGCGTCGCCACGACAAGGTATTAGAAATTGTACGGGAAGCGGTTAGTCTTTCAGTAGCAAGAGCGCGGAAGGGTATAACAACCACCCAACGATCTGTAGAATTCGTAAAAGAAGGCTCCTCCAAAAAATCAAAAGCGAAGCCTTATTCAATATTAGGCGCGGCTCCTGATTGGACTCTCATGATGGACACGTATGAAAAGCATTACAAAATCCCTGGGAATGTTGGTGTTTCGTCATCCAGACCGAACTTATTCCTGTATTCGAAACATCTGAGGCGCGTGATACTTGTGGAGCTTACTGTACCTTGGGAAACAAACATCCCAAGGGATCACACATTCAAGCTCAATAAGTATTACGAACTGACCAACGAACTGAACAGGAATAAATTTACAGTTAGTTTGTACGCGGTAGAAGTGGAAGCGAGAAGTATAACAGCGAAATCTCTCTATAGCCTAAGTAAAGTATTTTAGTATAATACAAGACAATATATATCCTGAGTTGATAAGTTAGTTTAGTTATTTTAGTAAAAAAGTTAAATAAAATTTTAATTAACTTGCTGTTACTACAACTGCTATTCATTGGATGATATTGATTTTAAACACTAATTCTTCGCCACTTTGTGCGTAAAATTATATACAAATTAATGGAAAGGAACTCGTGGCTGGGTATATGTGTTTGTAAATTAGCTACTTTTGTATTATCCTCTCGTAATTTACTTTGGAATATAGTTTCAGCAGTAACTCATTGATTTCCAGGTCGTGTTATATGTCACGGTGATATCTTAATATTTGTTTTTATTTTTATTTAAATTTATATAAATATAGAATGAAAAATAAACTGATACGAGCAGGGATTTGACACGACCCCAATTTATATATCAGAATCATAAGATAACGATGAGTTTTATTTATAAAATATATAGCTATAAAGACATGAATTTATTTCCCTTATATAAACTGACGCTGCCACTGACTGAAGTCTCAGTAAACAAGCTTTTATTTTAGTGACTATTTTATTAGTAAAATGCATGCTAGCATAGAACGATAACCTATGCTACGCAAAATTCTTAAAAGTTATTATAAAAACTAGCTTTTGTCCGCGGCTTCGCACGACATTCGTAGAAAACATTTCCCCTTTCCCTTTTTTGTGTTAGCTTTTATATATATAATTAATTTAAAGATAATTTGATTGACTTTAACTGAAATTTATTTAATTATAGAATGAAAAATAAACCGTCCCGTCGCTCTACCAATTGAGCTACCTTATCGCTGTCCGCCTCGGTGAATAAAACATTCTAAATGTGACCGTCTTAATCGGGACGGTGGTGACATCTATTAGGATTCTTTCGAAAATACTAACCAATGTTTCTAACTTTGCAGTATAGATAAACATTGAAAAGATGTCACTACCGAAATTAATGTTTGAAAAATATTTATAAACATGTATAGCCATGTTAAGATTATTTAAATTTATATAAATATAAAATGAAAGATAAACCGATACGGGCAGGGATTCGAACCCGCGACTACTGGGAAACCGTCCCGTCGCTCTACCAATTGAGCTACCGTATCGCTGTCCGCCTCGGTGAATAAAACATTCTAAATGTGACCGTCTTAATCGGGACGGTGGTGACATCTATTAGGATTCTTTCGAAAATCCTAACCAATGTTTCTAACTTTGCAGTATAGATAAACATTGAAAAGATGTCACTACCGAAATTAATGTTTGAAAAATATTTATAAACATGTATAGCCATGTTAAGATTATTTAAATTTATATAAATATAAAATGAAAGATAAACCGATACGGGCAGGGATTCGAACCCGCGACTACTGGGAAACCGTCCCGTCGCTCTACAAATTGAGCTACCGTATCGCTGTCCGCCTCGGTGAATAAAACATTCTAAATGGTCACATTTAGAATGTTTTATTCACCGTCGGTCACGTCTTAATGGGGACGGTGCAAATATATAAAAAAGTCGATTTCATACACAAACCCTACACAAAAAATGCATTAGGAACTGACAACCAAAAACAACTAAACTGACTCTAAAGCAATCAAACTATAATTTTATTTAATTCTAATCTAGAAAATTTAAAACACGTGTTTGATTGACTTCGCCTCTATATTTACGTTTTTTTTACTAAACATTTTTATGTACAGGCAAGACTTATATATTAAATCATAATTTAATAAATAAGAAAATGTTTTGGTTTTGTAAGACTAGTTAAATGTAAAAAAAAATGTGATATCTTAATATAAATGTGAAATTGTAAAACAGAATTTTATTTCAAAAGACTTGACATTCGTTAATATTGTCCCTTAGGATTAGCGATTACTTTTATATTCTTTCAGACAAGAATTTACGAGATATATGCTTACGTGTTATGAAAATGAAGTATTCAGGTCAATATGAAATTAATGACTACATTTCAAACACATTTTAGCTTCATTCTGGAACTAGGTAAAAACGTACAATCCACTAAATCACAATCATCTTCAAACATTGAAATTTTAATATATCGGGAGATTTTTAGATAGGTGGTAACTGTTCATATTAGGATAAATATTGATTTCTTAGTTTCTTGTTCTGGACAAATGAATCGTTAGAGAAAAACTTTTTAATAAAATGTTTTACTTTTTTAAATTTAGTATATTACTCAATAGTTTATTGAAACTAATTAACCTTGTCCAAATAATTGTATAATTGTAAATAATTTGCATGTCAAATGAAATACCTCTCGGCAATATGATCAATGTATTGATTAGATAAATTATTAGCAGGAATAGAAACGAAGTAACTAAAATTAACGAATGTTTGAAAATATCTTTAAACATGTATAGCCATGTTAAGTTTATTTAAATTTATATAAATATAGAATGAAAAATAAACCGATACGGGCAGGGATTCAAACCCGCGACTACTGGGAAACCGTCCCGTCGCTCTACCAACTGAGCTACCGTATCGCTGTCAGTCTCAATGAATTAAGCATTCTATATGTGATCGTCTTTATCGGGATGGTGGTGACATCTATTAGGTTTCTTTCGAAGATCCTCACCAATGTTTCTAACTTTGCAGTATAGATAAACATTGAAAAGATGCCACTACCGAAATTAATATTTGAAAATCTTGAAAGATATATAGCCATGTTAAGATTATTTAAATTAATATAAATATAGAATGAAAAATAAACCGATACGGGCAGGGATTCGAACCCGCTACTACTGGGAAACCGTCCCGTCGCTCTACCAACTGAGCTACCGTATCGCTGTCCGTCTCCGTGAATTAAGCATTCTATATGTGATCGTCTTTATCGGGACGGTGGTGACATCTATTAGGTTTCTTTCGAAGATCCTAAACAATATTTCTAACTTTGCAGTATAGATAAACATTGGTTCATTCATTCATTCAGTATCCGTTCAATGCCTGTGTTCAAGGCTGTGGAGATTGGCTTCAACCAATTCAGGGTATAAGTCTCTTTTCTCGCCTCTCAATTGAGTCCAGAATGGTAAGATGAGACTTTGCCAATACGTGAACACAGTACTCCGCGCACGATCGTATCTGTGCTTTGTATAAAAGTACTGTCGGACCCTCGCAAGAACGGCAAGCTTTCCTGCAGCTGCTATTGCTCCGGACTCAATGTACTGACCAAAGTGGAGTTTCGAGGAAATCTCTAAGCCTAACAACTGAAACCGGTCATTGTATTCCAAGGATACATTCTGGGAATTCATAGGATTTATATTTGGGTTACGCAATGACTACATAAAAAAGCTCTTTTTTAATGTACTTCTTCTTAACACAACATCCTTTATGCAATGTTAGATAATCAGGCATACAGTTAATTGAACTGTGTCTCTGCAGACCGAAAACATCAACAACAATTTGATAATTCGAATCAATTAATTAACATTCTCTTAGGATCAGCGATTATTAAATAACAAAATACGTGGATTATCTCATTACAGACTTAATTTTCGGGATCCATATCAAATTAATTACTGGCCGCAACATAAACATACATAATGTTTATTTAGCATCAAATATTTGAGATCGCTAATATTGGGTTGTCTTGTATTATTACATATTTATAAATATTGTAAAAAGTTTAGTCTTATAAATGATATAATTAAAATCATTAATAATATTGTATTTTAATTTATAGGACACAGAATTGCAGTAAATATAATGATTCAATTTAATTCTACTAAAATTGTCCAACAAAACGAGGTCACCCCTATTGTAGGCGCGCGGCAGCGCTCTTAGCCCCCACCTCAAGAAACAGCTGACATCACACTTAAAGCATAAAATATATTGTACTTTACTATGAAAAAAATCTCTATGATAGTCTCGTCAATATTAGCAATCAAAAGCACAGTTAAGAGTTTGAAACCATTCTGTAGAAACAATTGTAGTTAAAACGATAAACAGACGCTTGAAGTTTGTAAAGAAACAAACAAATAACAACATTGATACGTTAGAGTCTTTTTAATACGTATATATACAAGTATAATGTTGTAATATTCAAACGTATTAATATATAATATACAATACCTATATGATATCATGTAGGTGTTGTATATTATATGGATATCTTGATACCTACGCGTATCAACAACAACATATGACAAAGCGTTACCGATTATCCTAGAACAATTCACTCAATCATACAAGAGTCTACAGGAGATAGATGTCTGTAACAACATTGATCTCGACCTTTCTTGTAGTGACGTTGGTTTGAAATTGGATCTATTGTAAAGGTCGGGTATAATGGTCAATTAATAGATAAATGGATAGATAATAGGCATTTGTTAATTAAGTTTCTGACCCGCTTTTTCTGAGCGAGTATTTGTTTGTTTCTTCTTTGATGTTTAGTATATATGATATGTAGGTAAGATTGATTAACTGATGCTTGTAGTACTTTATATGTTATCGATTTTAAGAAGACAAAAGAAAAATCATTAATAGAAAGTCGTTAATATTTTTCATCTAGATACAACAATAAAACGTTCTCAGTAGGATATAACATCAAATATTGATTGCTTAATTTACTTCTAAGTTGTCTAACAAACAGTCGTCCATCTGCAGCGGTGCCTATCATCAATCGAGAGAGCTTAAAAGGATTAAGCGATCACGAATCTTATTTTATACTATCTGCGAAATAAGACAATTTACAAAATAATGATTCATCTACAGAGCTATCGTGTGTTTGTTTGTGAAATCACAACAACAATGAAATATTAATACCCATTTTAAAATCCACACTTTTTTCCTTTTTGTACTTTAAATAAAAAAGGAAAAAAGCGGGGAATTTAAATGAGATTATAATAACCGAGAATATATTTACCTAACTGTCATACTCGTAGCAAAGTGTACGAGCAATAATAATAATTTAATTGGTATCGATCACTTGAAGTTGTTACCGAGAACATGACAAGCTCATTAAATTGTGACAGGATAAATAATTAATCAGAAGTATAAACTTAAAACATGTTGAATTCTATTCAAACGAAATCAAACTTATTGTTTATTATTTTAGCTATAAAATATTAAAAGCACAAAAACTTCGAATATATTTTTATATAACTGTTTGTCCAATATTTATTGAATTTTTTGTAGGTACAAAGAAATTATTACTTTATTTTCAAGAATTTTATGTAAAATATTGAATAACTGACATCGCTATTAACACAGATCATTCTGAAATAAAACTATTTCTAGGGAATAAAACTATTTCTGAAATAAAATGATTACTACGGATTTAATTCGTGTATAATTAAATTTTAAATTTAAAAAACCTGACGCTTTGAATGTTTTGCAGCAATTGGGTTAGACGAGATGAAGGTGTCTGTCAGTAAGATGCTGACAGACGCCTCCATGATGTCGATTAATGACACCTGGCAGATGTCGATTGCTTAGATTATTAGATCTTGATTTATTGTTAGATCAGATTTTGGTTACATTACAACCCTGCTCAGTACACATGCACTACACATTTAGATAAACTTGGAATAACTTGTATTGGAAATACAAGAAGTACTTTTGAGTAATATAAGTAAATTTATAAAAGATAAAATAAATGTCTGCCTCGATATTTAACGCAGGTAAGTAGTCAATAGTTATCTAAAAAATATTTTTTTCATTATGTTAACGAAACTTAACAGAAATACCGTTTCACAATATAATAAAATATGAAAGAGATAGTTCTGTGATTAAAAAGTTAAAGAACAGAAACAAAATTAAATGCATAAAAAGCCATAATCAAAAGTCTTAGTATAAATAAAGAAAAGATTGTATAATACATTAGAAGTTTATTGTATGAAGAGGATTCTTTTTACTCGTTATAAATGAATCTATATGGTCTGTCAGAAGTTAATGGAGTAACTAAGGGACGGCTCACAAAGCTGGAATACTAAGAAGATAAAAGGGTTCTGCCTTCTATATCAGAAATATTACTAATAATGGTATTTTGTAACAATTTTAAAGGTATTAATAAATTTGGTAAATTGCAATTTTTTAATTTGTAATTCACATTTTGTAAGAATGTCTTTTTAACTCGCGTAGCTACTTGATCAAATTTTAAGTTTAAATTGCCTAACAGTACCTAATCGTATAAAGACTAATTGTAAAGAAATAAATACAAAATTTTAAAAAACCATTTCATCTTTTTTATGTAAGGTTTAATTATAACATGATATATTAGTGACTTATTTGCATAGAGATATTATACAAATTCTATGCTTATTTCCCGTATGCGTTATTTTTCTGCGAAAATTATAAGGATGAATGATAATATAAAAAATATATTTAAGTATCCAATTTTGTACTTGACAGTCTAACAAAATAATAAACTTGACAATAAAAAATGTACAAAAAACATGAAAAAAGTGAAAAAGAGAAGTTTATTAAGTACATATCACTTTAGTTTTTAAAACCTCCTTATATCATCAAATAAAATACCGCTCCGACCACCATTCTTTCTTTATTAATAAAAATGTTGTCAGAAGCAATAGGCTCACCTCTTTGATTTTACCCATATAGATACTTATTATTGGGCTATATAATTTCATGCTACTTATTGGAACTGTTATGGACTCCAAAGTATTTTCAAAAGAAAATCTAGGATATAAAAAGAAAAGAAAATAAATAAAAAAACAAAATTATAATAATAATAATCTAGTAAAAGAAACTTATTTTTATGTTTTATAATTTTTCGTCTGTGTATGTTTAGATCCGATTGTATCTGTATGAATCGCGCGAAAATTATTGTGTCGCTTGGAAAGAAGTTGCATTAATTAAGGTAAGTTTTTCAAGAATAATATTCGGTTTATCGAAGTCGGACAGCAAGCTTTACGATCATTACTTGGATATTGGAAAGAATGAGTTGCTATTTCGAATTGTGAACGTCTAGTATCCGAAAACCTTTTTTTAAAATCCCTTACTTGGGTTTTGCTAACCAAAGCTTTTAGATCTGTCATAGGTCAATTTATCTAACCTTTTTAGCTTTTACGTTTTCATGTAAAACCAAATATGTAATTGCCTAAATATTAATATGTATTTTCGTGACTAAATCATTAAAACTCAATTAAGGAATAACTAGTTGTTGCAAGCGATTACATCTGCTACATAACATAAAATGTACACAAACTCCGTACACGTGTACTATTAATGTAATTATAGCCCAAAGCACTTTTTGTGTAGTACGAAAAAACTTTGTACATGTTAAAATGGAAAACAAACTGGTACTACAGCAATTTTTTAAAGAAAAAACACCAAATTTATTTAATAGGGTGTATGCGCTTACGAAATAATATTTTTTTTAAAGTAATTTAGTAACATCTTTAGATGTAGGTATCTTGGATTGTATAATAAAAACATACTTAACTTCTATATCGTATGTTTTTCTAAATCAACTTGTCGTTAGATATGTAACTATTAATAAAATTGAAAGTTAATAAAGAATGTATATAAGAACCTAACTTCGTTAATTAAATGAAATTCAAATAAAAAATCAATTCATGTGTTTCGTTGTATTCGCAACAGGTTTGTATACTTTCTTGTATTGTAAAACTTATCTTAGATCTCTGAAAATGTATGACATTTAAAAGAACGCATTGCCGAAATAAGAATATTTTAGGTCTTAGTAGTAGTAGTAGACTGATAGTAATTGTACTTAATGATAAGTGGCCATTTTATAATTTCGTGGAGAACTTTATCAGATAATAATTTCATGACTTATGTGTTGTTAACTTAGCACCTTTTTAAGAATTGTTCTCCCAGCTTACAACACCAATTAATAAAAAAAAATGTAAACCTGCAAAACAAAATAATATGCTTATCCACATTGTGATGTAAATAGGTCTGTAAAACAATCAGAAAGTTAAAAGTTAAAATTCAGAACGCAGTCGGCTTTTTATCAGTGTTCTAAATTAATATTACCCTTAAATGTATGATGTTGGATAAAAAAAAGAAAAAATTAAAAAGTAATCAAACCCGACACACCGCTTTTTTAATGCAGTACAGATAACAAAAATATTTAATGTATGTAAATCTATCTCTAGATATCATGTCCTTACTTTAAAAATATTATTCTATCATTATTCTAGCATTCAAGTTTCCTTCATTCTTCCTCGGTGATTCCATTATATTCGACGGAACCATTTATGAAAGAGGTCTGGTGAAGTCATTACTATTGTTTTTACACATCCTTTATATATGATTGTATTCTATTCTCAGATATTTTCTTGGAGCTATTTAATGAAAGTTGTGAATTTAAGGGAATGCTATTTTTATTTGATACCAATATAATATTGTTTTATATACTTTTAACTTTAAGTCAACGGTACACGATACAGCCAAAGTTCATATTTCAATCCCCGGCTTTGATAATTAAAATCTGTCCGGGTTTAGTTGAGAAAAAAAGCATCATGAGAAAACATATTTACATATGTCTGAAGAGGTTATATTAAATATCTGCAACCTAAGTCTATACCTTAACTTCGCGAACTCTGTTATTGTTAAAAAGAGATTGTGCGGAGCAGTGAGACATAAACTATATTTAAATAAATATTTTATTATAATTAAAATATATTTATTATTATAATAATTAAAGCCCCGTCAAACATTTAATATTCTGGAATATATTTTTACTTAAAATAAAATACCTCCGTACCTGGACCATATCCGACATTACTTGGTATTTTAGTTCATTTAAGTAAATATAATTTACCGAGCAACTGTATGAATTTATTACCATAAGTCAACGAGAACTTGTTTTATACTTGAAGTATAGGAAGAGAGTATTCATCATGAATTTCACGAGTGCTACACATTTAAATATAACTTGGTATTTTTTTACATTATTAAGATATGATTAAATTCATATTATTATGGTTTCAATATTACATGATCATATCCTATGGTTTCAATATTACATGATCATATACCGGGATCAGTAATGATATCGGGTTCGATTCTCGGCAGGCCCAGGCATATATGTGGTGAGCGTAGATGTCTGTATTTCTAGGTTTGGTCGTTTATTAAATATATTCTTAGTATTTTTAATGTATATTTCTATGTGTTTGTATCGTTGTCTAATACCCTTTTTGTAAAAGTAACTAGAGAAATAGCGATATAGTTCCGTGAAATTCCTGTAAAAACTTATAACATATTTTATAAATCTGATTAATGGGGTTAATAAGTACTTGTGGCGTCAAAAATGTCCAATATTCATACTATGTTCTCATATAAGCTTAGAACACATAATTTTTATTATAAGATTAAAAAAAATAGCTTAGTAGTAGAAGTGGGTAATGGGTCTTTGTCGCGTATCAAATCAAAACTACATATTGGTATTAGATATCGGTTATCGAAATTATATATTTTTGAATCGCAACTATGTCTCGATTCAAAATCAAATATTACGTACATCATATCATCATCAAAAATGATGATTATCGTTATTGTTTTTTGTATCAAACAATAAGCAATAATTAATTAAAATTTTATATTTTGTGTTATTTTATTGTATTGATTTTTTATGTACCTAATATTTTTTTGTTTTTGTCTTAGTTAATTTAATTATTCTGCATAAACAATACAAAAACACAGACTGTTGTGTATTTTTATAACTACATATAACTAAAATAATTCTTAAATAGATTTTTATTCCTAGTCAATAACGCGACTTCAGACAGAGAAAAGGATATTATATTCGATTTGATACCAAATGCTTCGGCGATACTGATTCGTAAATTGTATTCGTATACGATATTTGACAGATACAGAAATATAGTGTTTAATAAAATATATAGTATCATCCCAAACCGATATTGGAGTTTCGAAACCGCCACGATATATAGTTTCAAAAACTGTATTCGATTCGTATTGCTCACCTCTACTTATATTATATTAGCACATGTTATCGTTCTGTGCTAGTGTGCATACAAATTACTAAATAAATACTTATATTTATTTACTGTAATAAATTCATGCCAATATACCAATGTGTTTTATATCATATATTATATCAAAACCATGGTTATCTCATGACGCTGATATTATATGATATTGCTTACAGCTGAGTATAGATTGCTCGTGTCTAGATTGGGTTTGATTATTTAGAGATAATATTTATTTGTACCCACACATCATAATGCTTTATGAAAATGTATTTAGTTCTCCGTAGCGTCTAACAAACTTAAAAATAAATACAATTGGTAAGATAGCACCGTGACAATTTGCATACAATATAGGATTTATTATAACTCATTAGTTATTGCTGAAACTACATTTCAAATGTAAATTACGAGAGGATAATACAAAACAGGTAATTTACAAACACGCAATCACGAGTTGCTTTCCATTAATTTGTATATAATTTAATGGACAGAATTGCGAAGTACTAGTATTTAAAATCAATATCATCCATTGAATAGCAGTCGAAGTAATAGCAAATTAATTAACATTTTATTTAACTTTTGTACTAAAATGACTTAACTAACTTCAGTATCTGAAATATATATTATTCTTATTTTTATTATTATTTATTTCCTATATATGTTACATATATATTTGGTTGATATAATTTCATAATACAAAATAGAATGTATAAAAAATCATTAACAAGAAAATAACTTTCGGAAATAATCTTTAGAGAAATATTATAAATAGTTTTTATATAATTAAAACCAAATATTTTCATGAATCCCTTTTGTGTTTTTAACTCAACAACTCATTTGCTACTACAGCAAAATTGTTTTAACCTACCCACATTATAAGTTAAATTGCTAATTAACGTTCCAAGTGAAGAACCCTCGACAACTCCGTTTCAAATAACACGTGGTAATACTTTCTCAAAGTAAACTTTAAGTAATCCTTTCATATATCTAATTACTGTGAAACTTGTTTCTAGTTTATAGTATCGATGTAACAATAACACAATGTTTTCTTAATAACCAATGTAATAATTGGGATTGATTAGACTTCTTTGGTTATTTTTTTAAAATTATTTCAAAAAAAATATTTTTACAGATTTGATTTGTTTATTATTAAATTTACATTAAAATATAAATTCAGTAATAAAAACTTTAATTTTAATACAGGAAGACGAGATGAAAATGTCTATTAGCAAATTTATTAGTCCTACCTCGAATGGTTTCTAGATTCTGAGCTCTATGCATTCTAGATTTATTTAATTAAAGATAAAAATTAATTAAAGGCTTAATTAGTTCCTTTCTTATTCCTCGTTTATATAAAAGACTTACCTTATTTATAAACATGGGATACAATTGTTTGTTTATGATACTTCTATTTTTTTTTTAAATTAACAGACATCAACAAGTAATTGACGATATAAACAATGCTCTCTTAGATGTACAATGGTTTAATGCGAATAATTTGAGGCTTAACAAGAAGAAGACAAATCATACAATATAAACTTTACCCAACCCTCGAAAGAGGCGTCTTAGATGCAAATTGCTATAGGGTTTTCATATAAGTGAATATTGAATAAACCTGTTTATGTCGCATATGCGGTTCAAATTATACGCCAGTTAATAAACGTTGAAACCGGTAGATTATTTTACTTTAGTTATTTTTCACAGTCATCATGTCATGTTATACTATTATGAGGTAATTCATCTGATATTGAAACTATATTTGTACTGCAGAAAAAGGCCGTTCAAGCAATTTACAACATGAGGCCACATGAATCCTTAAGAAATAAATTCAAAGAAATTGGAATTATGACAGTATATAACCCATGTTTGAAACTATCTATCAACATGTATAGCCATGTTAAGCTTATTTAAATTTATATAATTATAGAATGAAAAATAAACCGATACGGGCAGGGATTCGAACCCACGACTACTACTGGGAAACCGTCCCGTATATAATCCATATATGTATTATATTAAAGAAAAACTGTCATTTACAAAAAAAAAAAAAACTTTGAAAACAAAAATAACAGTGTGCTCACTAAAAAGAAAAATCCTTCAAGGTTATTCGTATAAGTTTTTTACAATAAATCCCAAACAAAGAGTTAGATTTTTTCTACAATAAAAGTTAAATTCAATACTAATAATAATTTGATAAAATATCCTATTATAGTGTAAGGGATTGTATTAACGACGCTGCTGTCTGGGAATCATTTGGATTTTAGCGATTAACAAGTATAACCTACGAAAATTGTTTGACGATTCCATTAATTGGTTGCATCATACCTTTCTCTTAGAAGTCACCACTTGTGGTAGCGTTCGGGGCTGGGTTGCCCTCCTCATGGGATGATGGCTGACCTTCGCATTATGCTCGTGAACTTGTGCTACATATTTATTTTATTTTATGTGTTGAAATAGTTTTATTTAAATATGTACCACTCGTGAAAGCCTTGATGAAGTAAAATCATTTGAATAAAAATATAAGTACTATTAATATATTTTAAAATTCATTGAAATATCATCCTATACAGATCCCACTGCTTAGCACAGTCTCTTACTAAGAATAGCAGGAGTTAGGAGAGTTTAAATAGAACACTGCGAGTTGGCAGGTTGAAAAAATTTTTGTAATTTCTTGATAGGTATGACTAGACCCGGACAAATTTTAGTTATAAAAGGCGAATAAAAATAACCTTCACTTTAATTCACTTTTCTAATTGATTTGAACCAAGAAAACATTTAAGAATTATACTAAAAATGTGGTAAAAAAATGACTATACAGGACATTTTTTACTATTGGGTCCGTCAGACATAAATGAAATTACAAAAACACAGAATTAAATACTGTTTTATTTCTGTACCTACATATAGTCTCTTGTTTTACACTCTTGAACTACATAATTACGTTTTTTGAGTACCCTGACACAGAATAAATAATAAGTGTAGACAGTTGAACTATTAACAATTATTATATAGTATATAGGTGTTAGTAAATAACGATTCTTTAAAAACACTGTTATAGTGCTAAAATCTATATAAGTCATAAATCGTTATTTAAACTAATCATCTTCATCATGCGGGATAAGTAAAAAAAATTACGATATTTTAATTGAGTATAATAATAAAACTATATTAATTAATCTGTTTCATGGAAGGTTAGTGATTGGTGGTTTTAAATAACAACTAATTGAACGAATCTTATAAATTGTTTTTAAAGCTCCTTGAAATTTTGTAATTTTCACGTTGATTTAACGGTTATGAAACGTGATATATAAGATTTAGTATTAATGTTACCTGATGTTTTATAAATGGAATAAGATAATAATGAAGTATCGAAGTTCATAAGGCTATAACAAAGTAAATTCAAATCTAAACAAAAACATAAATGTAAATGAAAGCCGATTTCAAACACAAACACTATACAATACAATCTGAATCCTAATCTTACCTAATATCTAAGTAACTTAAATTAATTTCAGTTTAGGAAATCCCAAAAACATATTTTTGATGGACGTGTAAGTTAATGTGATAAATCATTATACCTGAGGCGAAAATTTGTAGTTTCATAAAAAAAGAAATCCTTTTATTTTGTAGAACCAATCAACTGTATATTATTTTTTATTATATCTTTTTTTTACATGTATGAAAATGTAAAACAGAGTTTTATTTTAAAAGACATGAAGTAAGTAACGGCTACAGAGACAATAATTAACGTGTTAGTGAATGCCTTGTTCAAATACATTTTATAGGTACTAGATTTGATAGTTACTTTTAATAATTAATAAACTTGTAAATAACGAACAGTACCATTGAAAGGTGTTAGTAAAATATATTTAAACCGAACATTCAGAAACAACCGATGCTCATGTCTTTTCTAGTATAAATAAAACTTTTGTCGGGTTCATTGCATCGCTGAATGATCAACGCTTCCCGGTCCATTGAGTATTACTTATTATGAGGATATGTATCGAAATTCATCACAATCATTACAAATATGAAAGTTTCATATAAAAGAAACGGTAGTGAATTCACATTAATTTATTAATATTGCCCCTTAGGTAAGGCGAGGATATTTTTATTGACTTTACTAGCAATATAAAAAAAGTAAAAATAAGAGTAAAAGATAAAAATCTTTATTTCGCCAATTACCAATACATTACAAGAAATTTCAAAGGTTGCCTTTTGTTATTGAGTGCAAGAAGCTGCCGGGTCAAAAGAGTTCACTTTTCCTTAACACACTCATACATTAATCCAAAGTATAACTTATAGTTATACATTTTTTTACGTTAAGCCTTAAAAAGACGCAAAACATGAAAAAATACTACCAATAAATATGAGAGTATGTGTGTTTGTATGTAAGAGTGTGAGTGAGGGTATGCCTACGTGTTATGGAAATAAAGTAAGTTGTTAGGTCAATGACTTCATTTATTATAACTTACTATTGTCATTAATTTGATAATTACTTGCTATTGTAATTAAAAAAAAAAAATTTAGTTCTTAGAGTCTTGTTACGGACCAACGAAGTTTTTCGTGATAAACTTTTTGATGAAATGGTGTAATTCTTAAAGTTTGCTCTATTGGTGCATCGACGTTTTGGTGACGTTTGACGGTGACAACTATAACTCTGTGTATTAAACTGATAAAAAAATAATAAAACTCCATAATACAAAATAAAAAGTTTATTAATACATTTACAAAATCAATACAAGTGAAATATATTATAAACAGTGATAAAACTTATAATAATAAGTACATTTGGATGTAAAATTAATCAGCTGATGAATCAGCTGTTACGCGTGTGTACCCACTTTAAAATATAAATTACAACTTAAGAAGATAGTGTTTTTAAATAAAGTTCTTATTGAGTATATATTTAAGGTTGTAAATATAAAAGTGAATATTCTAGACTGTAGTCTGGTCAAGTCGGGTCATACAACGTTGGGTCATATAACTTACATTGTGTATTGCATACATACTTTGCATCATAATGGCCAACAAATGCAATCACTGTGGCAAGTTTTTATCACATATCGATGGTTCAAAATGTAATAAATGAAACTCAGTGTACCACCGCTCATGTGTCAGTATAAGCCCTGAATCCCGGCTTCCCGCCCTATGGATGTGTCCAACATGCCGTGAACGAAAAAGTAAGAATAAACCCAGCACAATAACACAGTCGCCTACCTCAGAGGACATATTTACTGACGCAAATTCCGAAAACACCTCAAGTCAGACCTCGGACCCGTCCCTGGCTAATGAAATGAAACTGTTGCGTCTGGAGCTTATTTCGGTAACGCGGGAGATGACGTCGTTTAGACTCGAGATAACCAGGCTAAACGACAATATGGTCGAATTCAACAAAAGAGTTGATAGTGTGGAAGAGCGTTTATCGGTATTAGAGGAAAAGTGTTCAAATGATAAAACTAATTTTAATAATAACTTACTTATAAATGACACTATAGAACAATTAAAATCGGATATTAATGTGAGTGAACAATATAACCTGTTAAATGACGTACAGATAGCAGGTATCACAGAACAGAATGGGGAAAATGTAGTTCATTTGGCGCAGACTATCTGCAATAAGGTCGGTATTACGGTAGAAACTCGCGATATCGTTAGCGCCGAGCGCACCGGTGCCCGTCGTCTCGTACCATCGACCGGCGGCGGTCGGCAGCGCCCGCGGCCGGTCATCGTGCGACTGGCGCGCCGTGCGTTGCGCGATGATATTTTACGAGCAGCGAGGGTACGGCGAGGCATTGATACGGCCGGTGTAACTGACGGTGACCCATCTCGTGTCTATATTAATGAACACCTCACAAGGAATAACCGCCAACTCTTCTATAAGGCCAGGGAGGAAGGGAGGCGACATGGGTGGCGTTATATATGGACACGGGATGGTAGAATACATATGCGTCGCGAGATGAATTCTACAGTCCAACATATTAAAAGTGAAAAGGACATAATCCAAATTTTTGGAGCAAATTAAATTGGCCTCTAGTTGTAGTTGTGTAGTCTAGATTTCTTAATTGTTTGTTTTGTATACCGCATATTTTTTAACTCTGAACTGATGTTTTTAATAGTAATTCATGATACTTTTGGTATTTTTTTTAGTTTAATTAATATTAATAGATCATTTATTGCCTGCTCATTCTTTGAAACTTTACATATAATGTCCTTTAGTTATTTTCATAGAATATGCAATGAAAACAATCTTAACAGACCCCCATTCTACGTAGTTTTAAGGTATGAACTTAATTGCAATGTACTATGGTTACTTTTAGCGAAACGTATTAATAATATATTAATAACAAATCTACTTATAAGGGATATTTTAAATCACAAAAAAAAAAATATTTATCGATATATTATTTATTTTTGTATATTCTTTGTGAATTTATATTTATATATTTAGTATTAAATTTAGCTAATACAAATGGTTAAAATAAATAATGTATCATTTGGCTTACTAAATCCGGGTTCGCTTGGCTCAAATCACGAGGAATTTATAGTATTAATGGAGCGCCACGGGGTAGACGTGATAGCAATTAACGAAACATGGCTGCTTCCGGGTGAAGACAGCCGAGCCCCTGTATTGCCTGGTTATCGATTGCGCCATATACCTCGACCTCCTGAAATACGATCACGAGGTGGAGGTGTAGGTTTTTATATAAAACGCGGCATATCGGCTACAACACTTCAACATCCTCTTGCCCCTCTCGTGGAACAAATGTGGATTCACATTAAATTAAACTCCAAGTCGATAATAGTTGGCACGGCTTACCGTCCCCCCTGGGCAAATGTAACAAATTTTTTAGAATCTATATGATACAATTGCCTCATTACCATATTATGACAGTTTATTTTTATTGGGTGATTTTAATATTAATTGTCTCAATACGCTGAATATACCTAATTATGAAAAAAATATATTGGACCAATTTTTATCGTCTCATGATTTAAAACAAAATGTAAATGAGCCTACACACTATACTAATACTAGTGAAACCATGATCGATCTTATTTGTTCTAACACCAAGGTTGATCGCACTATAGTTGATTACATCGCGGAGCTAGGTGGTCATGCGTTTGTATACTGTGTAGTTAATATAAAGAGAGATAAAGTATTACCTAAAACCTTAGTGTTCAGGCCGTTAAAAGATATAGAACGAGAAGATCTCACTGACTTATTAGATAGAACTAATTGGGAGGGTATATGTGAAATGATAAATATAAACGACATGGTAGACAGTTTCACCCAACGCTTGTTGTGGGTATTCGATAAAGTCGCTCCTAAAAAAGTTCTACGTATTAAAAAAACACACTATCCCTGGATTACTTATAATATCAGATTATTAATGAAGCGTAGGGATGAAGCTCAAGCTAGGACAAAGTTGTCTGATTTGCATTCACGTATAAGTTTTTATAAAGATTTAAAATATCAAGTAAAGCAAGCAATACATAGAGAGAAGTTTGCTTATTTTAATTTACATATTAATGCTAATATAAAAAATTCACATATACTCTGGAAAAATTTAAAAAGATATGTCAACATAAAGTCAAACCATAACCGTTATATACCTGAAAACTTAAACAACCCCAATATTATAAATACACATTTCCTCAATATGCCCGGCATCAATTATGTTTCGCTTTCAACAATTTTTTATTATGAAACTCGGAAACATAGTACAGCACTTTTCACACTGTCCCCAACAGAAGAGCGCAACATTTTAAAAATACTACGCTCTCTTAAATCTAATGCGATTGGTATTGATGGTATTTCGTTAGATATGATCTTATTGACCTTGTCTAACACTTTACCCGTTATTACAAAAATTATTAATATGTCAATTCAAACTAATACATTTTCTGATTTATGGCAGACTGCACTAGTCTAGCACCAATACCAAAAAAGGACAATATTTGTGAAAATAAAGACCTTCGTCCAATAAGCATATTGCCTTGCTTGTCTAAAGTATTGGAAAGAATTGTGTGTGGCCAGCTAACTAATTTCCTTGAAACTCATGACATTTTACCGAATTTACAATCAGGGTTTCGTAAAAATCACAGCACCACAACAGCCTTACTCGATGTAGTGGATAACGTGTTGTGTGCGCAAGACTTGGGTGAGAGTACGATACTTGTACTATTGGATTTTTCACGGGCTTTCGATACCATAAATATATCTTTACTAATATCGAAACTAAAATATTACGGCTTCAGTCCGGATGCTCTTAATTGGTTTATGAGTTATCTAGGAAACCGTAAACAAATTGTGGAAATAGGTAATGAAGACGGTTCGAGGGACCTCTCTGATTGTAAACCTGTTCATAGAGGGGTTCCGCAAGGGTCCATTTTGGGGCCAATTATATTTTCTTTGTATTGTGCTGATATAGGTGATCATATTAAATATTGTAAATATCACATATATGCTGACGACATCCAAATTTATATATCATTCAAGCCTACGGAAGCCAGTTTGGCATTTAAAAAACTGAATGAAGATCTTAATCGTATTGCTAACTGGTCAGATGCTCATTGTCTAACTTTAAATCCCAATAAAACCAAATACCTCATTTTAGGAACAAAAAAACAAATTTTAAAAGTTAAAAAACAAAATCCGTTAATAATTATAAAAGGTGAAAATTTAACACAAGTCTCTGAAGCACGTAATCTAGGATTATTGATTGATGAACAATTAAGGTTTGACAATCATGTTATCAACACAGCTTGCAATTGTTTTTATAGACTGAAAGTTTTATATAAGGTTAGGGATGTTCTCAGTACCGATATGAGAATTAAACTCTGTGAAACATTAGTACTTTCCAAGTTAAATTATGTCGATACAGTTATAGGGCCAAGACTACTGGCGCGTACGAAAAAACTCATACAACGTGTACAAAACGCCTGTACTAGATACTGTTATAAAATACCACCTCGAGCACATGTTACCCCATATTTGGATAAATCACGTATGATTAGGATGGAACACCGTCGTCAATTACATCTTGCAACACTATTATTTGGCGTAATACATAGAAAACAGCCGAAATATCTATATAATAAGTTAAGTTGGACCAAAGAAAGTAATAAAAATTACATTACGAGGGCGTCATCTTATTTGCTTATTGTACCTCTGCATAGATCAGCAGCCTTTCGTGGTAGTTTCCGTTATGCAGCAACAAAATGTTGGAACAATCTGCCGCCTCCGCTTCGGATCCTGAAAAGCATAATACATTCATTTCGCAAAAAATTTAAAATATATATAACTAATTTGCAATTTGGGTACATTCACACTAACAACATATAGGTGTACGTGCGTGTATGTATGCGTACATATATGTGTATGTGTGTGTGTCTATATGTATATGCGTATGTATATATGGATATGTATATCTGTGTATGTGTATGGTTGTGTGTGTGTATGTATATATACATATTTATGTGTGTATATGTGTATGTATGTATATGTATGTGTAAGTATATATATATATATATTTATATTTATTTATTCACTTAACTAAGACAGGCTACAGGTTCTTTATAATGGAATGTAATATTAATATTGTATATAATAAGAAAGAAGGAATATATATATATATATATATATTTCGGGTTATAACTACAATAGTAGGTTGTATTTGTTTATTTTATTATTTTTAATGTTTTAGTATTACATATGTATTATATATATATATATTTTTTTCTAGTATATATAGAATGTATAATAGTTTTAATTTAGTTACTTACCTTATTGTTGTGGCTCCGTCGCAATTCGCAAACGCCAAATTAACTCAATATATTTAAGGATTTATTATGAAGGCGGTTTGCTCGAGTCTCGAATTGACTAAGTATTAGTTCATCGCCTGTTAGATCAGTTTTTTTTTATCTTACTATAAATACTGACTATAATTACATATTTACAAAAGTATAATGAACGTCCTATCGCCGCCGGCGTACGCGGCTGATTGGTCAATGCCCAATGGTCGTGTTTCGTCACCGGCGACCTGCGTCCTCGGATTTGATAAATAATTGTACTTTGTTGAGATTACTGCCTTTTATTTAAGTGACTACTCATTCATATTTGTATTTATTTGATATTATTAATATTCCTATTGTTATTATTTTATACCCTTATTCATTTAATATTCATTTAATAGTTTTCGACAATTAATTTTGTAGCATAATATAGTTGTGTTATATAATGTAATAGTATAATATGATATATTTAGTTTCATAGCAAAATTCCATTTATTAGGTCGATGGCAATTTATTGTGATTTTTTTTAAAGGTTCTGGTAATGATTTAAATCATTTGTATCCGTCATGCGTCACGGTAATGATAAGGTTACCATTGAAAATCAGCACTGGGCTTCATAGCCCACGTCGTTGCTGAATGGTGTACCTATTTGGGGCACAGCACTGTTGCTAGGCAATAAATTAAGGTGGTTTTTGTTTGCATATTCAATTTTTTTTTATTTCTTTTATAATTGTTGTTTTTTTTCTTTTTTATTTTTTTTTTGTTAATTCTGTTTATTTTTTAAGTTTTTAATTTTTTATTTATTATGGCTTTCTAATGTTTTTTTTGTTATTTTTCCTTATTATTTTATTTTGTTGTTAGCTATAATTATTATCATTTGGTTCTTTTGTTTTTACAATTTTTATTATGCATTTATAATCTAGTTATAAGTTACCTTTATTTTGTCTGTAACTGTGTGCTGTGTGCTAAATAAATATATTCTATTCTATTCTATTCTATTCTATTCTATTCTATTGTTTAATAATTTGTACAATTAATTGCGTAAATGTATAGATCTGGCATGTGAAATGAAATACCTCTCGGTTATACAATCTATGTGTCCATTATCTAAATTAGTAGTACGACTAGCAATGTGGTAACTAAAATTAACTAATAAATTTACAATATTCAGTAAATCTCATCTCAATCTCAAGTATATAATAAGACAGTAAAAATCGAGTGTCTGTACGTTAAATATTTTTCCAATAAACAGATAGGGGGCGATTAAAGACGAGTAACAGAAACCAAAAAAACAATTTTTGGAATTTAGTCTGTCTGGTACGTTATAACGTCGAATCTACTTGACGGATTAGAATGCGGTTTTCACAGGTGGATTATATATAATCTGCAGCGTTGTCAAAACAGACCAGAACAGTTGTTTTGTCAGAATCGGTTAAGGGGAAACGAAGTTATGGTCAATTGAAAATTTACTTCAAGTACTGTTTCAAAACTTTTAAACAGAATTTAATGCGGTTTATATAAACGTATTTAATTTAGATAAAGCTAGAATTTCTACTTTATTTTATCTTAATTTTAATAAAATAATAAATTGAATATGAGCATATGCCCATTTTAAATTTAGTTACATAAAATCTCAATAGATGGCGATGACTTTTTTTAGAACTCGCTACGATTATGTTTTCCCATATGGTGCAGCAGTTTGAAATTCTACAAAGATGTTTTTTACTGACCTATTAACTGGCAAAAAGAAGCCAAATACTTAGGAGTAACGTTCGATAGTAAATTATCTTTCGACAAACACATCAGAACGGTTAGAAACAGAGCGGCCTTTTTTCTAGGCCGACTCTATCCCCTCGTGTGCAAGCGGAGTAAACTGTCCCTTAGAAATAAGGTCACACTTTACAAAGTTTGTATACGCACCGTCATGTCTTATGCGAGTGTCGTCTTTGCTTACGCCGACCTGAAACCCCTTCAGTTGATTCAGAATAGATTCATGCGCACTGCCACGGGCACGCCGTGGTATATGCGCAATGCAGACCTCCATAGAGACCTAGGTTTACCTACAATAGCGCAATATTTCAAGGAGCTCTCTCAGAGTTTTTTCGATAGGGCCGAGGCACATCCGAACCCACTGCTGGTTTAAGCGACCACCTACCAGCCTAGAGTCACCCCGTTAGCTTTAAAAGAAGACCCAAGTCGATTCTTATCGACTCAGATGACAAAATAAGGACGGACAATAGACGATTAGCTTACACTGTATCACACACCTACACACACCGCCTTCGCCGGCGAAGGCGAGGCCCTAAACGCACGCTGCCTCGGCGTTCTGCCGTCGGGGGGCGTTAGTGTCATTATACCCTTCTATCCCATCCTATAAATACGCTGTCTTAAGCCGAGGACGGCCTCTTATAGGTACCCTTAAGGCAGGCGTGGCCCCCGGGCCCCTCAGGCCCGGGTTTTTCTAGGGCGGGTCTCAGTACTCGCCTACTCCCCCGGTGACGCTGTAATAGCCACTTGGCTAACAGCATAGACATTACAAAAAAAAAAAAACAAAGATGTTATTAAAATGAACATTACTCAAAAACATAATATTTGGTCAAAATTATTTCGTATTTGCAATGTAGGTAGTAAGTAAATTCCTTAGTTTAAGTACAACTGTATGCCGTCAGTCGTATTATACGTGTCCTAAGTAACGTACGTCTTTTATTTCCTCAAATATCCTACAGTGGCGACGAAACGATTCGAACGGTTGGTGCAGAATGCTACGAGTTATAAGTGAACTTATGTACCCCAAAGAAACCGCAGTCATTTGATTTTGAAGAATTGACGACTATTGTAGAAAAGCATTTACAACCAAAGCCGAGTACTTTGGCCGAACGATACAAGTTTCGATGTCGGATGCAAGAGAGTAGCGAGTCGATTGCAGATTACGTGGCTGTGCTTAAAAAAATGTCCTCCACATGTGATTTTCGATCGACCTTAGAGGACAGCTTACGCGATCAGTTTGTATGTGGATTACATAATGAGAGTATTCGTCAAAGGTTATTTGCGGAAGAAGACATAGACTATGGAAAAGCCTATAGATCGGCTACTAGTTTAGAGGCAGCCGACAAAAATTCAGCGAGTATTGGGGATCGAGCAGGCGTAACTACGGCGGACACTAGCCGCGTCGATTGCCATGCGGTGGAGCGGATGAGGTGTGACATGAGCGGTACAGGAGAGAAGTGGAAGCAGGGGAGCAGGGGCCATGATAAAGGGCGCGTGGTGTGCCCGTCGGCGTGGCAGCCGCAGCGCGGGCGAAGGTCGGACCGCGGCCCGGCTGAGCGGCTACAGACGCGTTGCGGGGCGTGCGGAGGGCCACATGGCACCGCCACGTGTTCTTTCACCGACTATGTCTGTCGAGTATGCAACCGGAAGGGGCATTTACGGCGTGTCTGCCCTAATTTAAGGAATCTTCATAGCGTCAGTGCAGCGGAGAAGACAAATTCTGGTGCTAACAACAGTTGGGAGACTCGGGAACTTAGTGACGAGGTAACCATGATAGTTAATAGTGTGTCAAGCGATAAGAGTGAACCTATTATGTTGTCATTAAATGTGAACAATCGTATGTTACGAATGGAGTGCGATACTGGAAGTGCGGTATCGTGTATAAGCCATGAAATGTATAATAAATATTTTAATAACTTAAAATTACTTCCATGTAAAATTGTGCTTAGATACTATACCGGTGAGCTAGTGCAGCCTTTGGGTATGATAACACCATTAGTAAAATATAAAGATAAAAATAAAAAATTAAATTTGTATGTTATCAAGAATGGAAGATCTGTATTATTGGGTCGACAGTGGCTATCACAGTTGGGTATAAGTCTATTGTTTGAAGATAGTTGTACCGTGAACAGGTTGGAAACTGATGTGTCATTTAATTTAAAGGATTTCAGTTTCTCTTCAGATGCTCTGAAGTGTTTGCGGATGGTCTGGGGCGCTTTACCGGCGGTACGGTGAACATAAGAGTGCGCAAAGGGGCACAGCCGGTGTTCCTGCGCGCGCGACCACTAGCCTATGCGCTGCGCGAGCCGGTGGAGCGTGCACTCGATCGAATGGTAAGCGACGGCATTCTTACACCCGTTGAGCATTCCGACTGGGCTACGCCCATTGTACCGGTACTTAAAAAAGATGGTGATATTAGAATATGCGCCGACTATAAGTTGACTTTAAATAAAGTATTGGAAATTGATCGATACCCGTTACCGATAGTGGACGATTTAGCACGCTTAGATGGGGGGCAACGGTTTAGCAAAATTGATTTATCGCAAGCCTATGCACAATTTGAATTAAATGAATCGCGAAAATATACGGTAATTAATACTCATAAAGGTTTATTTAGATACAACCGACTAGTATACGGGCTGGCGTCTAGTCCGGGTATTTTTCAAAAACGTTTAGAGCATTTATTTTCGGATTTACCTTATGTAGGAGTATTCTTAGATGACGTAGTTATTACTGGTGTGAATGATAAACAACACATCCACAACTTAAACAAAGTGTTTGAAAGGTTGCAATTTAACGGACTTAAAGTTAAGAAAGAAAAGTGTTCATTTTTTGTAGAATCTGTTAATTACCTCGGTCACGTAATAGATAAGCAAGGAGTACACACATAACAAGACAAAATAAAGGCCATAGTAAATACACCGGTGCCTTCTAATGTGACAGAACTTAGAGCTTTCTTAGGGTTAGTCAATTATTATGGCAAGTTTGTTAAGAATGTTAGTACGATTTTGGCTCCTTTATATGAATTGTTACGTAGAAATGTTAAGTTTATATGGAATAACGCATGTAATGTTGCTTTTAACGAAGTAAAAAAGGCACTCGTTCGAGTGACGTTTTGGTACATTATTCGTTGAAGTTGCCGTTGGTACTGACAGCGGATGCTAGCGCCGTCGAGGTAGGAGCCGTAATATCGCACATGACTGCGGCGGGTGAGCGGCCGGTCGCGTTTGCGTCGCGTACGCTGTGTATGGCGGAGCGTTCGTATTCACAGATTGAGCGCGAAGCGTTAGCGATTGTATTTGGTATTCGAAAATATCATCAATATATATATGGGTATTGTGAAAACGAAAGCGCTTGCCCGTAGTTACGTGTGGTGGCCCAACATAGATCAAGACGTAGAACAAATATGTCGGCAGTGCGAAACGTGTGCGGCAGAGGCAATGGCGCCGCCGCGGGCGGCTCCGCAGCCCTGGCCGTACATTGCTACACCGTGGAGCCAGCTACACTTGGACTTTTTAGTTCCGCTACGCGGTAGAACATTTTTAGTTTTAGTTGACTCTAGTACCAAATGGCTGGAAGTATTCGAAATGATGAAAACAAATGCAGGTTCCGTTATTAAATTATTGCGATCAACCTTTGCCCGGTTTGGGT
The DNA here is from genome assembly GCA_959347405.1 of Napeogenes sylphis. Lineage (NCBI taxonomy): Eukaryota > Metazoa > Arthropoda > Insecta > Lepidoptera > Nymphalidae > Napeogenes > Napeogenes sylphis. The sequence goes on from OY365776.1 coordinate 12,411,770, forward strand.
TACCAACCGAGATAGTTTCAGACCAGGGTCCTCCATTTGCAAGTGTTGAGTTTAAAGATTTTCTGGTTAGTAATGGTATAAAACAATCGTTCTCGCCGGTATATCATCCAGCGTCTAATGGGGCTGCGGAAAATGCAGTAAAATTATGTAAACAGGCTATTAAGAAAGCTTATAGAGATTCTATAGATATAGATGCAGCATTACAAACATTTTTATTGTCATATAGAAATAGTGTGCATAGTACGACAGGTGAGAGCCCGGCGATGCTATTGCAACGTCGAGTTTTAAGGTCACGCCTCGATTTATTGCGTAACGACCGCGCACTAGAGGAACGTGTACGATGTCGCCAGCACCGTCAGATAGATAGCGAGGGCGTGGTTGCGCGGTCCCTAAACGAGAGCGCGTCAGTGTGGGCGCGCGAGTACGGCCGCACTGACAAGTGGGTGCCCGCGACCGTGCGGGCAGTCAAGGGGTCGCGACGCTACTCTTTAGAAACAACTGATGGCCGGCAAATAGATAGGCATATCGATCAAATTCGTTTTCGGTCGCGGGTTTCCGGGTTAGATTTGACGCCTGTATCACCATCTTTTAAGGAGTGCGAAGGGGTAAGGGATGCAGTCGGTCCTTCAACTGGGGTGGCGGACGAGACGGTGTCAATAGAATCAGAAAGGAAGAGTAGTGAGATTAATGTCGCCGTGATCCCATCACAGCAGCTCGAGTCGGATAACCCTTGTCCGCCACAACAATCTTCTGTAGCACTGCCACCGCTGCCGGTAAAGCGTTCTAGAAGACCTCCTATCAGATATGGTTTAGATGAATAATATGATGTTATGCTAGGTATATATTAATTAAATAATAAGCGGATTTGTAGTGTATAAGATAGCATAAGTACTTAGATATTAAGGGTGGAGGTGTAATGTAGGTAGTAAGTAAATTCCTTAGTTTAAGTACAACTGTATGCCGTCAGTCGTATTATACGTGTCCTAAGTAACGTACGTCTTTTATTTCCTCAAATATCCTACAGTATTCATATACTTTATTACGTACATCTGAATAATGTCCTGGCTGTGTGTGTGTGTGTGATGTGTATGTATGTTCTTATTTTCAGTTTGACAATGTAATGCTTATATGTATAAAATTGCCATGAGAATAGGATACTATAGAATTAACTATAAGTCTATTATAGGTCTGGATAATTGTAGTTTCCACAGATTATGCGAAAAGCGACCAAAATGTGGGAGGAGCCGCGGGCAACAGCTAGTAATAAGTAAGGAATTCCTTCTCTCTAATGAGAATGTTGCTATGACGGATGTTTGGTATTTTTTTATAAATGAACAATACTAAATATTTAGACATGCGATGGCGTGTTAACCCAAGTTCAAGGTAATAAAACTGGCAAGCAGCACCTTGTTTAAAATTACACTAATCATTTAAAACAAATTTTTACTCCCTCATAACTCAAAAACTACTTAAAATATTCATGTCAAATTTGGATCTATCGGTTATTTAAGTATTAATAGACTTGACCAAAATTTTAACCAGTTCCTGATGACCTTAAAATTTTCCAACTAGCTAGGTATTTGTGTAAATACAAAGGAACAAATCAGAAACTAGCTAGCCTAGTCTAGCATTTTTACATCTACAAAGTAAAAATCTAAAATCAACATGTTTGGCAGCTGGTCTTTGTGTGGATTTAAAGGTTTTCTCATGAATATATGAGCGTGGAACACCAGCTTTAATTTTTTTAATCCCAAAATTTCAGTGTAATTTTGAATTATAAATAAAAATATATAGTAAATTCAATCAAATTTATTAAGTTATTAAGTAGAGTTTATTATTAATTATCATTGCAACTTTAAAGGTAAATAAATAATATGAGATCAATATTGTTGACAATGTTATTAATGGGGGACTTGCGGAGGATAAGCTCGATACCCCCTTGGGATAGCTTATCACTCCCCCTGTAGTACAACAGGTTAGCTGAGTTGAGAACTATCGAGTCCTGTCTCTGTCTTCGGACATCAGACATCCCTTTAATATACCATCGTAACTTGTGTTGTGTAGCTTGTACTTCTCTACTATTTTCTCATCAGCGTAAGGGTATGTCTGTTATACGTCACTATGGTCAATCATCGGTGGTGGGAGCTAGATCTCTGCCAGAAATTCTTAGCACCTCCTTCCGAGCCGTTACCAAGGCTGCTACGGTTGACTGGACTAGCAGGGCTGCCGAGGACTAGGGGTCATTAAGAAATAGGGAGAATCTCAACTTCCATTTCTAAATCTAAGCTGATACGAATACTCTCTAGATTTAATTTATTTATAATAACATAAAATATATTATAACAACTTAAAATGTCTTCAACTGTTTTTTTTGCAATGCTTAATGGTATAATCTAGTCCTTATACGTAAAGCTATTCTTTAAGGGTATAAATCTGTTGAACTGCATGGAATTTAATAGTTAACTAAACCAATTAGGTGATCCTTGTCAATAGGTAAATTAATTTGGTTAAATTTAATTATTTCTGTATATACTACACATTGGAGTCTCTCTACATAGACAACGTATAACTAAAATAATACGAATTTATAATTGAGAGTCACCGAATCTTGATATGTTGGTACTGTACAAATGGGTTATATTGGGTATTCGTATTAGTTTTGATTGTTTGTATTAAATTGGATTATTGAAGTATTTATAATTAAATCTAATTTGAATCTAAAATCAATATGTTTATTAATATCACGTCAACTTATATATTAATGACCAAAACTAGTGCAGTATATTTAGCTTGAGTCGACGCCTGCATTAAAGAAATATACTCCGAACTACACGTTATTTATAAAGCCGATGTAACCTTTTTCTAAAATGCTCGATGATCATAATAAACAGCGTTATATATACTTTATAATGTACAATTGTTTCGTAGAATATTTTTGATTGTCTCATTTCGTGTCTATTGTGAAAATATACTAAGAACAATTCTTCTTCAAGGCTTATAAACTTTAGACAAAGAATGATAATCATGGTGTGGAAATATAAGAAAAAAAACAATGATACAATGACTAGATAAATATTTTAAATACCTCAATTATAAGAGCCAACCTTGTTTGTAAGCCCAAGATTCGATCGCGCTAGCTTTCGGACGAATGAATTCAGTTACTACCCATCGAGCAAAGTCGTGCCGCAAAGTGACCTAGCCGTGTACGGGCACGTTGCTCGATGAAGCCGTTTATGGGAAATGGGTCTGAACAGCTACGGTGCGTTGGCGAACCGGTTTGACGTCAAATTTTTGTTTGTTTTGTCGGGTGTCTATTCGAGGAGGGTAGCGGGATCCGAAGCGATAGCTGTCCGCTGGCCACCCGCAGATATTTGGGGGCCCAATTAGTGGATTAGCCACTCACGAAAGGCTGCCCCGCCAGCTGCGAAAACTCCCAGGGCTCCATCGTGCTTGTTCGTGGAGGGGGTTCGGGTGTCCCCGCAGTGTCCAGGCTATCCTCCCAGTGAAATAACTTATCCAACTTCAACGTCGGGTTCGATACGTACCATCTCGTTCAACTACCATTTTCCATCCCTAATCACTATTCAATTTCTTTAATTAAGAAATACAAAAAAAAGTAAAAGTTTTTACATCGGTTGCACTCCTCCTCATTTAAAGTGCACCTCAGTAATATCAGGGGCTTGCACTCAAATATTTTACCTGTCCATCACCACCTGGAGACAGAGCAACCGCACCTCAAAAACATTCGGCATACCTCATTTGGGCTGATGGTCGAAGCCGCAATACTCCGGATGTAAGTTCAAAGAAGAGGCCTTTAACCAAGCTGCCTAGTCCTATAATTTGTATAGAAGAATTTTAGTCCGGGAAGAAAATCCCTTTGAAATACGCCTGATGAATCCTAAAAACTGTGCAGCTTTTTTAACACTGTTGTTTATGTGCGATTTGAAAGTAAGCTTACAGTCAATAGTAACTCCTAAGTCTTTTATTTCAGATAGCTCTTTGTTAACATTGTTAATAGAATAACTAGAGACAAGTGGTTTTTTTTTCAACATAAATTTTGTGTCCGTGATCGATACCTTCAGGAAGATCTCCGACAAAAGATATCAGATTAATCATATACAGAAATTAAACATATATTTTAATAACTTGGTATGTCTAAGTAATACATATTCAGAAATTAAACATATATTTTAATAACTTGGTATGTCTAAGTAATATCTTTATCTGTAATTACACAAATATGACTTACACTTTATTTGAGTCTGAAGTTTTCTACTTTATTTGCTTATATGATGTGAGATTTTATTTTGCCACGTTGTTAAATTAAGTAGTCCTAGAGACAGTGAGTTAATTAGTCATCTATATCCAAAGGTTTCTGAATTCTATGGCTGGAGTTTAGAAATCTTTGGAGGTAGATGATTAAGTAAGGTAAGATGGTTAGAAGCCAGTACTTGCGGTAGCGTTGGGAACAGAGGTTACCTCCTTCCCTCGAAATTGCGAAAGGGAGAAAAGGGACTGACCCTCTCGTTATGCTCTACGTTATAAACTGAACGGTAACTGGTTGCCTTTTTTTGTTTTACCTATACGTGTTATATTATTTTTTGTGCAATTTTTGGTTGTTTAAGCTTTCAACCTTAATAAGGCTTACCATCGAATTGATTACGTAGGTTCTGGTTGTTCGTAAATTGCTTAAAAAATAGTGACGTTTAGATTTATATAAATATCGAATGAAAAATAAACCCACACGGGCAGGGATTCGAACCCGCGACTACTGGGAAACCATCCCGTCGCTCTACCAACTGAGCTACCGTATCGCTGTCCGTCTCGGTGAATTAAGCATTCTATATATGATCGTCTTTATCAGGATGGTGGTGGCATCTATTAGGTTTCTTTCGAAAATCCTAACCAATGTTTCTAACTTTGCAGTATAGATAAACATTGAAAAGATGCCACTACCGAAATTAATGTTTGAAAATATCTATAAACAGGTATAGCCATGTTAAGCTTATTTAAATTTATATAAATATAGAATGAAAAAATAAACCGACACGAGAAGGGATTCGAAACCGCGACTTACGTATCGTTCGCGTATACGCGAATTTTTGCGCGATACTTTTGTATCGTTCGTTTTATCTAAATATTATTTTTCCTTAGAAAAGCATGTCGTAAAATAGAATGATATAAAAGTGAAATAAATAAGCTAACTCTGTTATTTCAACGTCACTCACTGTCTTTATTCGGTCGTCTTTTAGTGATTTGTTTGAAGCCACTCCTAGAATGGCTAATGAACAAAAAATAATGCTCAGATATTGTTATTTTCCATTATGGCATTCACTAATGGGTTCGTATTACGACTTAATAAGTATCACAATATAAATGCTCGATAAATAAATTCGTTTTTCTTATAAGTATAATAAACGTTGTTGGTTTATGGTAGCTTTGACAATTAAAACTTCTTTTCAATAAAGACTTTGATTTGAAAATTTTACAAAATTCGAAAGCATTTTAGTTAATGGAATTAAATCGAAGTTTTAGAAGGCGATGGTCTAAATCGTAGCTATATTTATATTTCTTATATCGTCGCTTATATTATTTCAATCATGTATATTTTTTAAGTCACTTGAGGTATTAGAAATTGTAATTCATAATCTGATTATTAATCTTATTATATAAGGGATATGTTAAATACTTACTAACTAACCCTTTAGAAGTATCCTTTTTTCTTCCTTTTTCTTTTTATTCCATTCATCTCTCATTTTATCAAAAAACATATTTCAATCGTAAGCGTCTCGATGATTACGATTGATAAGAGAGATTGATTTCATTTCCTGACAGTGTTTTCTGACAATATTACGTGACGGCTAATGAATGAAATTAGCACAATGTACGTAATTACTCTTCCTAGTCATGTAGTTGTTGTGACACGTTTCATAACATAAGTTAAGGTCAAAATCTTATACAGTTTTAATCTTATCAAATTTACGATTTCGTTATAGTCAAAATATAGTATACTTAATACCTACATAAAAATACAAATAAAAAAATCTGGGTGGGATATAAAAATAAACAAGAAAATTGTTTTTTATGGTACAAAGAAATCTGAATCCTTACTAGGAACGAATATTTTTATAAATTTGTCACCAATGAGTTGTTCATGAAAATTATAAAATGTTTTTTTTAAGCCGATCAATTTGCTTTCATCTTTTAAGCGTGTCAGAAGAAAATCAAACCGTGTTATGGACCATTACACTTATTTCCAAAGAACATTTCCAGATTTTATATTTTTTGGTGAAATGTGAATAAAGAAATGTATTTGCATTCGATTTAACTTACAGTGTAGTTACATGTGATTTTTGAAATTGTGACTTTTATACAATATATTAAATATATATTGAATTTTAATATAGGTATTGTATTTGTATTCTTATCTTATGTTTATCTATCTTAACTTACTTTGTCAATACTTTTATGTAATATACTGAATAATTGACATCGCTCTTGACACATATCATCCTGTGAGAAAGCTCATGTAGAGCTATATAGGCCATCCACAGTAGATAACACGCTCACAATCTATAATACCGGGATGTTTATTTTGTTTTTTTGCCAGGTAGCGCAACGTTTTATCTAAATACTTACACTCGAAGCTTATTTAATCCCAATTAGATAGCAACTCTGCTTAGTCAAATAAGATACATTAGAATAACTTAAAAAGCACATCTACCCATTTTTAACACAAAAAGTACTTTTTTAAATATTAATCTTCGATTAATTAATATCAAAAATATATATAATTACAAATTAAAAAAAAAACTCATTTCAAAAAGACTTCTAAAAAGTGTAAGATTATTATTATTATGTTTTTATTTAAGTCTAGAGAACTAAGAAATATATTTGTTTTTATGAAATTATTTGAAAATTAGAGCAAATTCTACATTAATAAGGATTATAAATGTGTACTTGATGCCTTAGTAACATAATGTCATATGACCTAAAGTCATAAAAATCGGTTTACTAGTTTGTTGTGTTGTATTCCCAAATTAATAGTTGTAAATGTTCCGTAAAATGGAGAGCATTTATTTAAAGAAAACTTTCCTTTATGTTGACCAATTTTATTAAAACCGTAAACAAACATTAAGACAAATAGACAATCGGACTAAAATGTAAAAAATATCGTTTTCTATAATACATTTTTTTTTTCGTAAATTTATTAATTTGCAATTTTTAATTCATTACTATTTGATTATATGTTAAGATACAATATCTTAAGTATATGTATAATATGTTAAGATACAAATGTGTGTATATATGAATATTTTAAAAAGGTATGTATATTTCTATATTTTCCAAGTAGTTATTAATAATATAACTTACGACTCATTGTTTTAAAAGGTAGGTCCAAAAATGAAACTAATATTTAATGAATATTTTTAGTAATTTAGGATGTTTATATTTTGGGAACTTTTTTATTAAAGTAAAACTTTTATTACATCGTCTCAAACTTTTTCGTCTGTGTGTTGCATGTCGCGTGACGGTCGGCCGCGGAGTAGGATAAAGTGAAAGGCGCTCGTATCGATGCGGTTTTTACTAGATACATTGAAAAAATCGAATGTAAGTCACTGTTCACGTATTTTAGTTACCATAAAATATTGGTTACATTTATAAACTGTGAAATTCATGATGAAGATGGAATTGATAATAGAATGATTGAAAATAATTGAAAAACGGATCAAAATGACTCAACGATTATAAAATATTGTTTTCAGTGTTTTAATATGTGTATATCATCTAAATAATTGTTAAGTATTATGTATGTCGTACTCTAAGACACAGAGTTCAATAAAAATATTAGTTGGAGACCTAGTCTACTTTTATCATTTCCCATTATCATTCCCATTTTCTAAGTATAAAATTAAGATTGATGAAGCAATTTTTAAACCTTTAATAGAATATTTTTCCGAAAATTTTTAGTTAAATGTCAATAATGTGAAAAAAAGTTTCACTTTTACGGTGGTTTCATAAAACCACACAAGTTTTTTATTTAATCCTAAGTTTGATGCATAAAAATACGGAAACATAATTGAATTAAATGCTACTACAATTAAATATCTAAAACATCATTTGCAGTCCTGTAATTTATTTTAATTCAAAGCCATTAATTCGGTTGTATTTAATATACAGGTTAACAGTGATACGTTCATATTAATTATACTAATTGACATGAGGACGTTATTAGTAGTAGTAATAGTATAAGATTGATTATATTTAACCACGTCAATAATATGTAATAAATAAGTAAGTAATAAGATCAAAATTTTTAAATTTTCTATTATTCTATTTTTCCTATCCTATCCTATTTTTATTTGTGTATGTAAATCTTTATTTAATTGATATGTACATTTAAAAATTTCATTTTGTATAAATATATTGTATTCATTACTTATTGACTTACTAAACATTAAAACATACTCTCGTACAGCACTTAAGAAAACTATATTTAATATAATAATTTTATAAGTAATCATCACGATAATAAAACCAATATTATAAGAAGGCAGATGATTATGTTGTTAATGACTCGATGCTCTCCAATATTTAAAATGTCTCAGGTAACCCTCCAAATGATTCCGATCACGTGACTTGTTACGTCACGGCGTTCACAAACCCACTGTTACAATAACACTGTCACATTAAGTACGAGTAAAGTCGAGAGCAGATGTGCCGCCGTTTTTGTTGTCTTTAATAATTGATTAAACTGGTTTAAAGAATAGTTTCTTATCAAAACTTTACGTGAACAGTTGAATAAACTTACTAGTGAGTGTTTAGTGCAAATATTACCCGTGGATTGGTGTGATTTTGTGGATATTCATAAAATATTACGATTCCTTTTGTTACTTGTCACTTAAATATCACAACCGTCATATTACTAACGACCTCGACCTCTTCGTCGTAGGTCAGTGAACTCCGGTATAATAAGAGTTTTAGCTAATTATATGAAGGACTATTTCGCTACTCGTTTCTAACGGTTGTTGGTCCAGCGATTCCAACAGGTGAATTTGTACGAGGTGAAGCAAGTTCAAGCCCCACCAGCATTTGTGTTTATAACCATCGCACCGAGTTCAAACAGCTCTTGCAATATATAATATATACTTTTTTTATTTTTTTTTATATTATATATATATATATATATATTTTTCTTATAACATTTATAACATTTAAATACCTATTCAATATGGACTGTGGAAAATGTTTTAAGAGCGTTTATGACAATGAAGCGATTAAATGCACATGTTGCCACACGGTGTTGCACTTCCTTTGCGCGGATCTCACGGAGGGAGAATTTAAAAAAAATCTCCCTATGAATAGAAAGAAATGGAGATGCTTGTCTTGTAAATGTAAAAAGCAAAGTGCTCCCGCATCTTCCTCCCTACCCATATCACTTAAAACAAATTTGGCAGCTTCTTTAAATATTGACACGGAGGCCCTTACCAAATACATGGACACTAAGCTATCGGATTTAAGGCAGCAATGGAGAGAAGACCTGAGTACGGCTATTTCGGATGCTACTCTTGCTCTTAAAAACGACATGAATGCCCTTGAAGCTCGCATGTGTTCCTGGGAAGACCGGTTGTCGCAAGTGGAGGTTCAAACAGCTAACTGCGCTTCTGTGCCAACTAACTTGCTAGAGGAGAATGTTGCGCTTCGTGCGAATCTCGACGCGTTAAGCAACAAGCTTGATGATATAGACCAAGCCGCTCGGTGCTCAAACGTCGAAATACAAAATATACCAGAAAAGAAAGGGGAAAATTTGGTCCAAATTTGTATGATGATTAGCAAAATGTTAAATGTTGAACTGAACGATAGTGATATTAAGCATGTCCATCGCATTGCTCCTGGTACAGTTACAGACCGCCCTAAAAATATCATTTTGCACCTAACAACTCGTCGTCAGCGTGATAATTTGATTGCCGCAGCGCGTGCGCGTCGCTCGTTATCCACGGATCAATTATTTGGTACATTTGAGAAGTCCTCTGCTTTAAATAAAGGTCGTTTTTTCGTCAATGAGCACCTTACTTTAAAAAATAAAATCCTCTTCAGTAAAGCCCGCCAACTTGCAAGCGAAAGGGGCTACAGATTCGCGTGGGTGAAAAGTGGCTGCATTTTTGTTAGGAAATGTGAGCAATCTAAGGTTATACAACTGAGAACAGAAAAGGATTTTTCAAAAATAGCGTGACTAGATTCTGTTATATACAGTTCAGATACCGTTACTTGCCTGTATTTCTGTATTTTTGTATTTGGTCTCTGCAACGCAATTTATAAATTATGTTTAACACAATGTACCCTTTTATCATATTTTTTGCTTTTACCTTTTTTAATGTACATTGCCGTACCTTTTGTAATTGTTTTATGTTTATGTTCTATAATTCCATACGTTTACTCTTTTGAGGAGCACGATAACCACCTCATTAACATTTGCATAATCCTCATTCTTGACCATGGTTAATAGAAATAACTTATCCGTTTACTACCAAAACTGTGGAGGGATTAAGAGCAAACTCGAAAAACTAAAACTTAATTTAAGCTCAAGTAATTACGATGTTATTGTATTATTCATTTATTTATTTATAAACTATTGTACAAAGAAATTTATACAATTGGCGGACTTAATGCTATAGCACTCTCTACCAGTCAACCGATTAAATGAACAGAAAAAAAAACACAAATGAGGGGTACAATAGAGAATTAAAAAAAAAAAATAATAATAAAAATAAAAAGCGACAAGATTAAACACGATCTAAAATTATAACAATAGAAAACAAAAACATTTATAAATATTATATGTTCCACACACACAAAATACATCAAAAATACATAAATATATAACCATAGATATATAACCATAAATATATAACCATAAATATATAACCATAAATATATAACCATAAATATATATAAACTATTAGATATATACAGAGAGAAATAGTATGACGATTATTTGAATACGAGATAATAAATCAATATAAAAATACAATACAAGTAATACTACGCAAGGTTAAAAAAAAAAAATAATAAATATTAATAATAATAACAAAAATAGATTATTAATTTAATTTTTCGTAAAGATATCTACGAACATGCTTTTTAAAAACCTGTTAATTCGGGGCACGTCGAAGCAAATCAGGCAGGCTGTTCCAGAGTTTAATAGCGTGTACTGTGAAAGAGTTAGAAAGAAAACCAGTATGGTGAGAAGGTACAAATAAACTAAGATTAGAAGCTGACCGGAGATGCAAATCATGAGAGGAGCTCAGAAGTTGAAATTTTGATTTTAAATAACGAGGAGAAGTTGGATCGTTAAGAATGGAAAATAACTGACATAATGTTCTAGACTGTCTTCTTTCGCGGATAGGAAGCCAATTAAGCTTATCACGATACTGAGAGATGTGATCAAATTTACGGAGATTAAAGATGAAACGAATGCAATTGTTAAGAAGTCGATCCAGTTTATTTAAATAAGCTTCAGATAAATCAGAGCAGCATACATCAGCATAGTCAATGAGTGGGATGATTAGTGACTGCACTAACAGAGTTTTGGTCCGAATGGGTAAAAAATTTTTATAGCGATAAAGCGAACGTAGCGAATACGTTACCTTTCGGCTTAGTTCAATAATGTGTACATTCCAACTAAGGGTGCTATCAATATGAAGGCCTAGATTTTTGACTGATGGCATAAAAGGTATTATAATATTGTTATATAGAACAGGTGGCACATTACTGCTGTCAAATTTAGAAAGCCCATATTTGCTACCAACGACAATTGCCTGACATTTGTTAGGATTGACATTTATTCCGAATTTGAAACACCAGTCACGGATGTACTGGAGATCATTATTAATGTTAATAATAGCAGAAGAAATTTCTCCGGGCTTTGCATGGGCATAAATTTGCAGATCGTCTGCATACAGATGATAAGAGGAAGAAAGATTATTAGTAATAAAATTAATGAATAAAGAAAAAAAGAAGTGGAGAAAGAATACCACCTTGCGGGACACCAGCTTGCAAGTCACACCAGTCAGACAAAGTGTTGTCGATGCAAACGGCCTGCTGGCGATCCCGAAGGTATGAAGAGAACCAATTTAGCTCCTTTGATGAAATGTTCAGGTGAGTTAAGAGGGCGATGAGTATGTCATGGTCAACTGTATTGAAGGCGTTAGAGAAATCAATTAATACCAATACAGTTAATTGACCATGTTCCATTGCATACCTCATATCCTCTGTAACCTTGAGAAGTGCTGTGCAAGTGCTGTGTCCACGACGAAAGCCAGACTGAAAATCACTGAGGATATTGTTCTTGAAAACAAAGTTAGAGAGCTGCCTTTGAACAATTGCTTCAAGAACTTTGGATAGGTATGGTAGTATGGAAATAGGACGAAATTCATTACATATAGTGGGATTACAGTGTTAGATTACATGTATTAGTGGAGACCTGGCTACTGGACTCGATTTTTGATAGGGAAATTAATTCAGATGGTTACGTAATATTTCGACGCGACAGAAATCTCTTAGTTGCAGGCAAAAAGGGGGGTGGGGGCGTATTGGTCCTAGTTAATAAAAGAATAAAAGCCGTCAGAATGACTGAACTAGAAGCACCGGACCTTGAGGAAATGTATATTCACTTTCCATCTCATTCAGATCTTTTGTTAAACGCGTGCTACTTTCCTCCTGTTAGCCCTTCTGCTTCATATAGTATTTTTTTCCATAAACTTCAGGATATATACACCAACGGGCTTTTTCTTAATTACTTAATCATTGGAGATTTCAACCTGGCCTACCTTAATTGGTCATCCAGCCCTAATAGCCTATTAGAATCTGCTCACACGGAGCAAACTAAGCTCTCTTACATACGATGGCGTTTATGAATTTAAAGCAGACGAATTGTGTGTACAACGACCATTTAAGGCTTTTAGATCTAATACTATCCACAATAAGTAATTGCGTTGAAATATCAGACGATCCTGTGCTTAACATTGTTCCCCACCATCCAGCTCTTGATATATTATGTAAAATTAAGATCTCCAACTTGATGACTATTAATGCCCTTCAGAAGAGAAACTTTTTTAAAGCTGACTACGCCGTAATAAACGATGTTATCAACCGACGTGACTGGTCGAAACTATTAACTCCTCTTATGTGCGATGAAGCCGTTAATGTTTTTTATGCCAATATTAATGAAATTATTGCTACTCATGTGCCGCTAATGAAAATAAAATCACGTAAATATCCTATATGGTTTAGTAACGGCTTGGTACGGGCTCTTAATCGAAAACGAAAGCTTTGGGACCGTTGGAAAACGTACAAGAATCCCCGCGAATATCAAGAGTTTTCTCTTCTCAGGGCCCGAGTAAAAAGGCTCATGAAGCTGTGTTATGATCAATATATAGCTGGAATAGAAAGATCACTGAAGACTAATATAAAACACTTTTGGAGATACACTTCAACTTTGAAATCGGACCATTCGGGATATCCTCAAACAATGAAGTTAGGTAACACTGTATCTGATGATCCTAAAATCATTGTTGAAATGTTCTCCAAATACTTCCAGTCAGTTTTCGAACCACCAAGCGGGTCTCATAGTGTTTGCTCTTCTGTGATCAATGACATTAATGTTATTGACGACTTACATGCACACATCAATCACATTTATCTCTCTAAAGCCGAAATCTCCTTAGAACTGCAAATGCTCGACACCACTAAAAGTCCTGGTCCTGATAACATCAACCCACTATTCCTGAAGCGCACTAGCCACTCCCTTTGCACTTCATTAGAAATAATTTTCAATAAATGCCTTTCTACTGGTAATTTTCCTATTTGTTGGAAATTAGCTCACATCACACCCATATTCAAGTCCGGAACAAGATGCGATGTTGAGAATTATCGTTCTATTTCTATCCTTTCTACAATACCTAGAGTACTAGAAAGGCTTGTACACCGTCATATTTTTCCCTGTTTAAAACACGTAATCGTGGATCAGCAACATGGCTTCATCAATGGAAAATCGACAGTCACTAATCTCCTTGTCTTTACAGACCACATTTTTAATGGCTTGGATAATCAACTTCAAATTGATACAATATACACTGACTTCCGGAAGGCTTTTGATAAAGTGGATCATCTATTTTTGTTGAAAAAATTATCTTTTAACGGCATAAAGGGCAACCTGCTGCGGTGGTTCTCAGCCTATCTTCGCGATCGTACACAGTCTGTTGTCATTAACGGGCACACTTCTTCTAGGGTAACTGTAACCTCCGGCGTACCACAGGGCTCCGTTCTAGGGCCCCTCCTTTTTTCAATATATATTAATGACATTAGTAACTGTTTTGTTCATTGTAAATATCTACTGTATGCTGACCTTAAATTATATAAGAAGGTATCATCTCTGTCTGACGTGTCCGAAATCCAAGAAGATCTTAATAGACTAAACAAATACTGCATACGTAATAGACTTTTTTTAGCTCATGATAAATGTAAGCACATAGTTTTTACTAGAAAAATTAATATTGTACCATCTAAATTAAGTTTGGGTGGGCATATTCTCGATAGCGTTTCCAGCATCAGAGATCTTGGGGTTTATCTCGACTCCAAACTGACTCTCGATAAGCACATAGAACAAACAGTGAATAATGCTTATCGCATGCTCGGATTCATTACGCGGGCCACTAAACCATTTAAAGATAAAGGTACTTATATTTATTTGTATAAGGCACTTGTACGGTCTCAACTTGAGTATGCCAGTCCCATATGGAACCCATTTTACAGTACATATGAACGAAGGGTTGAGGCTGTTCAGAAAAATTTTTCGCGTGTACTGGCTCTTCGTACCAGGGGGCGTGTCTGTCACTATAGTGAACTTATTAAAGATTATGGCTTATTAACTTTGACTCAACGGCGCTGTCTTTTAGACTGCCTCACAGTAAGAAAGATTTGCGTGAGCGAGATTTCATGTTCTGAGCTCCTACAGCTTGTTAATTTCAATGTCCCTGCCAGGCCTCTACGAATCAATAAAACATTCGCGCTTAATACTCCCAGGACTAATATCGGGTTTCGTTCGCCCCTTCAAAGAATGTGCGAATCACTGAATTCCTTTGATGAGATTGATTTGTTTTCGTGCTCCTCAGCTTCCTTAAAACACAAGATAGAAAAGAAATTCATTGAATTTAACTGTAACATTTAATTTTTTAATAGTTGTAATTCAAATTCTCTGGTCTTTTTTATGATTTGTATACTTTTATGTTGTTATTATTATTGTGTGTTTAATATATCTTCTTTGTTCTTTGTGAAACGTCTTTTAGGCTGCATCTTTACTTCTGTAATTTCTGCTTTCAATCGCTGTATTTTTTTTAAGATGTATCTGTTACGTTTCCTTGTGCTTTAAATAAATAAATAAATAAATATCAATTGAGTTAATAATTATCGTTAAGTTGTCGTGATCTGCGACATAATTATATATATATATGTATTTCCCTGCCCTTTTCCCACTTTATGTGGGGTCGGCACAACATGTTCTCCTCTTCCATTCTTGCCTATCAGCCGTCGTTTCAACAGTCACTCCTCTTTTACTCATGTCATCTTTCACACAATCCATCCATCTTTTCTTTGGTCTACCTCGACCCACATGTCCTTCCACATCCAAATCTAGCATTCTTCTTGTTACATGGCATTCGTCCCTTCTCATAACATGTCCATACCATGCAAGCCTTTTGCTCTTCATTTTGTCCGTCAGTGGCGCAACTTTCAAACTTCCTCTTATATAAGTATTACGTATCCTATCTAATTTTGTTATCCCACACATCCATCTCAACATTCGCATTTCCGTTGCTCAATCTCCTCTCATCCATCTGTTTGGTTTCCCAACATTCAGAACCATACATCACGACAGGTCTTATGACTGTTTTGTATATTTTACCCTTAATTTTAAGGGGCATACGTGGATTGCAAATTGTTCCTGTGACCTGTCGCCATTTCATCCATCCCGCATTTATTCTGTTTTGCACGTCTCGGTTTATATTACCGTCGTTGTGAATCAGTGATCCGAGGTACTGAAAGTCGGAGCAGACTGGAAGGGATACACCATCTATAGCAATGGAGGCAAAACCGGATGTGCCACCGAAGTCGCAGAACAGGTGCTTCGTTTTAGTTCTGCAGACCTTTAGTCCGACACTCTCCAGTCTCTCCTGCCACCTTTCCAGCCTTCTCTGGACCTCAGACACATCCTCTCCAACAAGGACAATGTCGTCGGCGAACAGCATGCACCAGGGTGCCTCCTCCTGTATGTCCGATGTCAATGCATCCATTACCAGGAGCAACAAATAAGGACTTAAAGCCGATCCCTGGTGTAAGCCTACAGCCACATTGAACTTGTCGGTTACGCCGGCAACAGTCCGGACATGCGTATGCGCTCTTTCATACATAGCACGTACAAGTTGTACGTACTTCCCAGGCACTTTCTTCTCTTTCATGGCCCACCACAGAACCTCACGGGGCACCCTATCGTATGCCTTTTCCAGGTCAACGAACACCATATGCAGGTTTTTGTGCGCTCGCCTGTATTTTTCACACACTTGGCGCAGTGCGAATATGGCGTCCGTTGTTTCACGCCCGGGCATAAATCCAAATTGGTTCTGTGATACTTGACTTTCTTCTCTCATTCGTCTTTCTATTACTTTCTCCCAAGTTTTCATACTATGTGACATGAGCTTTATTCCTCTATAGTTGTTACAGTTCTGTACATCACCCTTGTTTTTAAAAATGGGCATCAGTAAACTGCTGCACCATTCTTCTGGGATCGCCTCCTCTTGCAACAACTTGTTAAAGAATAAAGTCGGCCACTTAAAGCCATCTATATAAAGAACCTTCCACACTTCAGCTGGTATGCCATCTCACCCAGTTGTCTTACCATTCTTCATACCATGTACAGCAATCTTAACTTCGTCCATACTAATTTCTTTCACTAATGCCATGTTTACTTGCGCTTCAGGTAGAGCACCATTCCAATTATTCTCCTCATTCATCAACTTTTCAAAGTATGCCTTCCAACATTCTTTTATTTCCTCATCGTTCGTCAAAACCTTTCCTTCTTCATCTTTTATGCATTTTATATGAATCACGTCTCTTGCATTCATCTCTCTCGTTTTTGTCAGTCTATAAAGATCTTTCTGACCATGTGGGCTTTCCAGTGCCTGGTACAAGTAGTCCTGTACTTTAGCCCTTGCCACAGCGACAGCTCTTTTAGCATTTTTCTTACATTCAATATACATTCTCTTTTTATTTTGTTTCAAATCATCATTTACATCGTCGGCATTCTTTCATTCCTTGAAAGCATTCTTCTTTTCTTTCAAAATCTTTTGCACTTCTTCATTCCACCACCATGTCTCTTTATCTATCTTTCCCTTACCTTTTGTTTCGCCTAGAACATCCTTCGCTTCACATCTTAAACAGGTGGCCATTTCACTCCAACATTAATTCACTAATTTACCATGCATATCCTCTTTCATTTTAGTTTCATTTCACATTCTCTCTTGAAACTTTTTCGCAAAATCATTCTTCCCTAACAGATACCATTTAGTTTTGGGTGGGGGTCTTGCTTTCTTTTGTGTGGCTTGAACTAATAGTTTAATATCCATTAAAAGTAGGCGGTGTTGGGAAACTAGGGCCTCACCCGGTATTATTTTACAGTTCTCAACCAAGTTAAGTCTATTGCGCTTGATTAGTAGATAATCTATTTGGGTTATATTATATATAAATATATATACAGGGTTATTTGTAATTAGTTGAGCACCTTTTGCAGGCAGCTCCTCTACATCAATCCTAACAACATTTGTTCTACGACATTTTAAAATTAATAGTTTTAAAAATTTAGTTTTTCCCATACAAAATTTATTTATTGCCTCTAAACGTGCATTCAACTTGAGCAAAGAGAGGCCACGCAACTTGTCAAAATATGTGCCAAGGCCACGTGCATCGGGGCGCGGGGTGGCGGGGTGACGCAGCAGCGGCTATGCACGTTAGAACTTGATCATTTTCTAAGGTTTAATAAAAAATAGCATCGTTTTCCACTTTTATTTATTAAAATATTTTCTACAATAGCCGAAACACATATTGTCTAACTGTTTAAGAATCTAATGAAAAAACAAAATCTCCAATAGAAGTTGTCCACAAGTTGAATGTCTCAATATTTTTATTTGGTTTATGAAATAAGGGCACTGTAACGAAACCAAATAAATATTATTTTTACAAAACAATAACTTCACTTTAACTTACTTTATACATATCATATTATCCCGTTTGTTAATATTTATATCATGACAATAAAACAATAAGTTACTTACGAACTTCTTGAAGATGGCGCGTAACAGAAAAACGTCATAATTTTCATTAATATTAATTAATTAAAACGTAAGAAGTGAATCGACTGTTTCTGACGTATAATATTCTCATAGAAGAAACACATAAGTACCATAAAAACAGACAAATGTACACAATCCACTTTAAAAATAATAACTTTAGGCTTCTTAACATGTTGGATCGTCACTATATCACAAATAAAATTATTCTTCATCATGGTTTCTGCTGTTTCGAGTTGTTGTTCGTTCTAGGTATAGCAAAACAAACCTTGTAAAGATCAGGACCCCAATGCTCCATTTCTCAGCCAAAACTCGTATTTCTTTTCATTCTTACTTCTTCTATTTCAGACAATCAATGTATTTTAAAAATATTTTAAATTACATTATAATCTTGAATTTATTTATTAGTTTTAATAGCAAGTCCATAAAATCGTATTGTCCTGTAAGTAATTACAATTCATTATTTAATTATAAAACTCTAATCCGATAATTTTATTTTAGGTTAATATAAATTGTGTTTTGTAATCCACATACTTGTCATTTTGATTATTTAGTATTTCCATAGCAACATGGTGTAAAAGAGATGAAGCTATACGAAAAAAGCTGGCGCGCGCGTTTAACAGTTTCTGACTTTCGCTAGCCTGCCGCGACCTATACTTTAGACTGCTTACAAAATACAGAGTAATAAATAATCGAGGGAGCAAAAATTTTTTTTGTTCGTTTATTCTGAGTTATTTATCAAGATTTTTTTAAAGTCGTAGAACAAATGTTGTTGGGATTGATGTAGAGAGGCTGCCTGCAAAAGGTGCTCAACTAATTAAAAATAACCCTGTATATATATATATATATATATATATATATATATATATATATATATATATATATATATCTTATATATAAAATTCTCGTGTCACAATTTGGTAAACATATTGGGTAGGTCTGAGAATCGGCTAACATCTATTTTTCACACCCCTAAATAATAAGGGTGGTCCACCCCTCATTTTTTTTTTCATTTTTTTTTATTTTTTTTTTTTATTTATTTATGATACGATATTCAAAAATACATACAACCCTAAGTTTTTGTTATTCTATCACCAACCCCTATTTTTTAATAATTATTTTAGTAATTTTATTAATTTTTAAAATTTTCCGCGCTTTTACTTTGGATACTCATTGGCCAGACTATATCGGTGTAACTACCCAGTGAACAACGCGGAGTAGGGATGAGACCGAAGCCGGTCTCCTGTTTCTCTCACTCCCTCCACTGTTGTCGGCCATCATTAAGGTTTATGTATCAAACTTTGTAGTGACGTTTAGAATTGTTATTTTTTTATGTCAGTGTAACTCTCTGTTAAGACATCTTAACATGCAGCCGACCGGGAGGACGGCGCGGCGGGCGAAGTCACTCAGACGCGCGGGGGGCTCGCGGACAATAACCTGCTCCGGCCGTCGAACCCGCATAACGAGTCAACGGTTCAGCGGTCTTCCGTCGATCGTCTACCGATACACGCGCACGCGTTTCATTTATTTTATTTTATATCTTAACGTACCGCAGACCATTCTGTACAGTGTCTTTTGAGAAATAAGAAATTATAGTATATACAGTCCACTGCGTATTAATTCCCGTAACGTCACCGCGGGACCTCCTCAACATTTGGTCCTTCTACCTTCAAGATTTGAACCGAAACGAGGCTACCGAAAAGCTGCTGCTGTTTGAATCAGGACTGCGGACAAGAAGTTAACAAAGAAGCATAAATATTGGAAACGACTTGTATGTTCAGATTGTAGTCGTGCATTGAGAATTTCAACATCTCCACGTCACATCAGCATAGTGGTTTGCTCCAGAAAAACCGTAAGATCGTTCCTATTCCTTTATTTGCTTCACCTCATACCAATTAAATCATTCATCGTCATTATTTTTCGCAATAATAACGTGACTCGGAAGAGTTTCATTTCAATCAAAATAGCAAGTCATTTTGTTATTTCGGACTTTAAACTTAGTATTAGACACATTTCATCATTTCACTCTTTTATTCATTAATGTTTAATTTTGTCATCATTTGATCATCTCAATTAATTAAATATTTTTTTTTGTACTTAAGCAATTTTATACAAGTTGTTATTTCAATTGCTTTTCTTGTGTGCGCCTGGCATAATTAAATAGCAATAAGTTGCTTTGTTGCTGATATTTCGCTTTTTAGTAAGGCAATACATTTTGTAGTACAGCTATAACACTGCAATATTTTCTTTTTTTTTTTTTTTTGGCTTTTTAACTTGCATTTCAATAGCTTTGCTTAATATGTCTGACTTTAAAGGCTTAATTAAAAAACGTGCTTCAATTAAAGCCAAGCTTACGCAATTTTCAGCTTATTTAAATATAGCTAAATCCTGTGAAAAGCTAAGTGATGTGCAAGTCATTGAAATCGAATATCGTCTTAACACGTTTGAAGGCTTATACGAAAAATATGACGCGTTACAGATGGACCTAGAAGCTTTAATGGATGACCCCAGCGAGCAATATGCTGAACGCGAAGATTTCGAAAAGCAATACTACGGTTTGGTGGCTACTGCTCGCCAGCTTATAAGCACCGCTCGCAGCCGGGATGCAGATTCTGAGGTTGACCTTAATTGTACTAAGCACACACACAAGCAAAACACTATACGCTTACCAAAGATAGATTTACCTAAATTTTTCGGCAGTTATCAGGACTGGTTAGAGTTTAGGGATACTTTTATTTCAATAATTCATAATAACGATGCCATTGATAAGATTAACAAACTTCATTATCTTCGTGCATCTCTGAAAGGCAGTGCTTCTCTTGTCGTGGATAGCCTTGACTTCCGATCAGAGAATTACGATGTTGCCTGGAGGTTGCTATGTGACAGGTACGACAATAAAAGACTGCTTGTCAACAACCATGTACAAGCTCTCTTCAACTTACAGCCCATCAAACTTGAATCAAGTAAGTCATTACGCCATATTATAGATACAACAAATAAAAATCTGAGAGCGCAACCCTTTTTTTTTTTTTTTTTTTTTTTTTTTTTTTTTTTCGTTGGAAAAATGCGTTTCCGCATCGTCACCCAGGCCAGGAAGGCGATGGCCGGGCGGTATGTGCGGCACCCGGCGACTGCCATTTTTAAGGCACCCCACTAAAAAACCAACGGCTGCCCACGACGCTACAATGGGACGCCACGGGATCGCTTTCGCACTCACCGTGGCGCCCCGGCGGAACTCCTCCATATAGGGGTGCCCCGGGCAACCAGTGACCAGTACCCCTACCTCATAGACCTAGTGCAATGGCGAGAGAGGTCGCCCCCCCTCTCACCTAGGCCTACGGCTGGGAAGGAATGGGGGCTGAACCCTTCTCCTTCCCAACCTCCAGCGCTGTAAATACAGCAACGGAACCACTCCACAGTCAACTCTGCAATCAGAGAAGTACCAGGAGCGATCCCGCGACCCTACACCACACGCGCTCCAGCGCACTCCTCCCACGACAGCAACGGAATTCCTCCCGGCGATGCTGGATACCTGAGGAGGAATCCATCACTGTTTCCGAACCCCCCGCAACCAAGTGCGCCCCAGCACCGCACCTGGAGCAAGAAGTTCGGCCCACTCTACCCCACACGCCCATCATCAGACAGCCACGGGATACCTCCCGGCGATGCTGGATACCTGAGGAGGCACCCGCAACTGCCCCCGAAACCTCCGCCACCGAATGCGCCCCAGCACCGCAAACGGCAACGGAAATTCCAGGCACCGCAAAATGCCCAGACCATCTCCAGGTCCAAGCCTCTCTCTTGCAGACAGACCACCCCGAAAGGCAGCCTGCCCGCCGGCCAGCCATGAACCGGGCACAAACCCCCATGGCCGACCCACCTCGCGCCGAGTATTAGCCAACGGCTAATGCAAACCCGAAGGATCACATTAACCGTTGTTGCCCAGGGAGCACCGGCCCGTACCGCTTCCGATGCCACCGAACGAATCCGAGCAACAAGGGAAACAGACGGGCACACGAGGAGGTTCTCGGCGATGACGCCCCCCAACCCTTGGTCAACCTGTCCAGTACTGGGACACTCTTGTTATATACATTTTAACCAATAAACTCGATCAGATGACAAACCGTGAGTGGGAAGAGCATAGAAACTCATTGTCTGACCCTCCAATGCTAAATATTTTTATTGCGTTTTTAAATAATAAAGCAGATTTGTTTGAAACCCTTGAAGAATCAAAGTCATCAAGGTCTAGTTATGTTAGTCATACTATTAGTAGCAAAAGTAAGAGTTTCTTAACACACACTGATGACAAAACAAGGAAAATGTCTTGTCCTTTATGTCAACAGGATCATTTTATATTTTCATGTGATAAGTTCCGAAGTTTGTCAGTACAAGATCGTCTGAAGAAAGCTTATAGTTACGATATTTGCATAAATTGTTTAAGACCAGGTCATAAATCAGGCAATTGTAAGTTAGGTCATTGTAAATACTGTGTTAAAAAACACAACACTTTACTGCATGACAACAATACTGACTCTAATACACAAAGTATTGTATTATCAGCAAATCACGCCGTGACGTCCAAAGTAGTTCTCCTTTCCACGGCCCTCGTGCAAGTGATGGACGGCAAGGGTGACTATCAAATGGCGCGGGTTTTATTGGACAACGGAAGTACGGCAAATTTCATCGCTGAGAGTTTTGTACGGAAGCTTCACATTTCAACCTACAACGCCAGCTCCAAGGTTATAGGTATCAATGAATTATCTTCTACTTCTTCACTAGGGTGTCATATTTCATTAAAATCACTGAATAGCGATTATAAAATTGACATTGATTGTTTCGTGTTACCAAAGGTATCAACTTCAGTCCCAAGTACTTTAGTCGATCCCGATAAAATACGTATTTCTCAGAACGTTCGTCTTGCCGACCCCGAATACTACATACCGTCATCGATTGACATTCTTGTAGGCGCGGAAGTATTATGGAACATCATAGGCGCGAATCGCATTACTTTAGGTAAAAACATGCCAACTTTGTTTGAATCAAAGTTAGGTTGGCTTGTCTCAGGCGTTTTTCATCAAGCGAATACCAGCTCACAGTTGTGTATGCTTACAGATAATTTACTGACGGACTTATCATGCTTTTGGAAACTGGATTCGATTGACTCAAAACATAAATTTACAACTGAGGAGCGAGCATGTGAACAACTCTTTGTTGACACCACACGTCGCGATACAGATGGTCGGTTTGTGGTGAACATCCCTCTTAAAGAGTCTCCTAATACTTTAAGTGATTCGTTCGTAATAGCTAAGCAACGATTTTTGTCTCTTGAACGACGCTTTTTTAGAGATATTAATTACAAACAGCGCTACGTAGAGTTTATGAACGAATACATCAACTTGGGGCACATGTCTATTTGTTCAGATGATTCAAGTACTTCTTCAAATTTTTTGCCTCATCACGGAGTTTTGAAAGAGTCCAGTTCTACTACAAAACTTCGAGTTGTGTTTGATGCTTCTGTTAAAACATCTTCAGGAAAGTCGTTTAACGAAATACAAATGATAGGCCCAACACTACAAGATGATTTATTATTAATCTTGCTTAGATTTCGTCAGCATAAAATAGCAGTCAGTGCCGATATAGAAAAGATGTACAGGCAAACATTGGTAAGAGATGATCAACGATCTCTGCAAAAAATTCTATGAAGAGCCAGTTCCAATTTACCATTGCAAAGTTATACACTCAACACGGTGACATATGGCACTGCATCAGTACCGTTTCTAGCAACAAGATGCTTAGTCCAATTATCAAGAGAGTGTTTGGATCCAACCTTACGTTTTACTATAGAACATGATTTTTATGTCGATGACTATTTATCTGGTGATTTGTCTGTTTCAGCAACCGTGGAAAAATGTCGTAGAGTTATAGGTACTCTTAAATCCGCCAAATATATTTTGCGGAAATGGCAATCAAACTCTCCAGAGGTATTGGAAGCCTTAAGTATAGATTCTAATAGCTCTGATTTTGTACCTTTAAGTCTTGATCAGATGTCTAAGACTTTAGGGCTTAATTGGCGTTGTTCAAGTGACTCGCTATCATTTATTATTAATTTTCCTAATGCACAAATTGATAAAACATCAAATTTTATCGACAATAGCACAAATTTTTGATCCGATTGGATTGGTGGTCCCTTGCATAGTAGAAGCTAAAATCATTATGCAAAAGCTTTGGCTTTCCAAGTGCTCCTGGGATGAACCAGTTCCGGAAAACATTCAATTTGCTTGGAATGCTTTCCAAAAAACTTTACCCATATTCAACACATTTAACATACCACGATGGGTAACATGTGAGTCACCAAGGTCATTGCAACTGCATGTATTTGCTGATGCTTCCGAGAAAGCTTATGGAGCTTGTATATATGTTCGCAGTGTGTCACAGGATGGAGAAGTTCACGTAATTCTTCTGACTGCAAAAAGTAGAGTAGCTCCCATTAAACCAGTTACTATCCCTCGACTAGAACTTTGTGCCGCACTACTAGGTACGAGACTATACTCTAAGGTTCATCAGTCACTCACACTACACGTCGATGATGTAACCTTTTGGTGCGATTCTACTATCGTGTTGGGTTGGCTGTCTTTGCCGCCTACACAGCTACAGGTCTTTGTTCGTCATCGGGTGTCTGAGATCCAGGATACTGTAGGAGAATTTCCATGGCGCTATGTACCTTCTCAAGAAAACCCCGCAGACCTCGCTTCGCGTGGACTTAGCGCCGAAAAATTACTTACTTCTTCTTTATGGTGGACAGGACCAGAATTCCTTCATAAGGATTCATCCTCATGGCCATCATTTCCTAACATACATTGTCATGACCAGTCTAACTTACAAGAAGTAATAACATCCTTTCATGTAGATACTTTAGAACCCAAGTCTAATCAAATTACTTTATTTTGCAATAAGTTCTCTAGTTTTCGTAAATTACAGCGTGTGATGGCCTATGTCATGCGATTTCTAAACAATTGCAGAAGGCAATCATTACAATGCGGTTCACTTACCCACATAGAGTTAACTAATTCATTAAACCTTTTATTAGCCATAAGCCAGCAAGAATCGTTTCCTGAAGAATATAAATTACTCTTGCTAGGCAAGCAGCTACCATCCAAAAGTAAACTTTTAACATTGTCTCCATTTATAGATAGCTCTATTAATTTAATTCGTGTAGGTGGTAGATTAAACAATTCATTCTATGACTACAACGTAAAGCACCCCATTCTTTTGTCTAGTAAACACATTATTTGCCAATTATTATTCCAAATGTTTCATTTTAATCTTTTGCATGCTGGACCACAACTCTTACTCACCACTATCCGACACCATTATTATCCTCTTGGCGGCAGAAACTTGGCAAGAAAAGTTGTACACCAATGCGTTAAATGCTGTAGAATCAAAGCAAGTACTGTCCAACCTATCATGGGCAATCTTCCAGAGCAAAGACTACATTTGGAATTTCCTTTTTTAAACACAGGGGTTGATTACGCTGGGCCCATCCTGATAGCTGACCGTAAGGGCAGAGGTTGTAGGGTAAACAAATGTTTTATTTGCGTGTTTGTGTGCTTAGCAACAAGGGCTGTCCACTTGGAACTCGTGTCAGACCTTACAAAGGAAGCTTTTTTAGCATCTTTGAGTAGGTTTATTGCTCGGCGGGGTAAACCACGTAGCATTTTTTCCGATAACGGCACTAATTTCGTTAGCGCTTTCAATGAATTGTCAAAACTTCTTTCACAGAATTTCAATTTTCATGATCTTGACCCAGGCATTAACTTTTCTTTTATACCTGCATACACCCCACATTTTGGTGGTTTGTGGGAATCGGCTGTGAAATCTACCAAGCATCATCTTAGGCGCATATTAGGTTTAACTCATTTAACCTTCGAGGAAATGGCTACATGTCTAATACAAGTTGAAGCCATACTCAACTCCAGACCCCTTACTCCTTTGTCACATGACACCTCCGACTTAACTCCCTTGACTCCTGCTCATTTTCTAATAGGACGATCTTTAATCATGCTGCCGCATCCGCAGATTGAGCATCTCAACATCTCTAACTTGCAACGCTTTCGCCGAATAGAGTACCTTAAACAGCATTTCTGGACACGCTTCTCTAATGATTATATCATATGGCTACAGGAGAGAACTAAATGGCGCAGTTCGTCGGGAGTGCTGAAAGAAGGAACTCTGGTCGTCATAAAGGACAAGGGGCTACCGGCCTTAATGTGGCTTCTAGGGCGCATAGTACGGGTGTTACCCGGAAGAGATGGCATCGCGAGGGTCGCCGACATCCGCACGCATAGAGGGGTCATTCGGCGGGCCTTTAATACTATTTGTCCACTTCCAGTTGACACCAACATAAATATTGAAGAGTCTTCAACGGGGGGAGTATGTTAAGACATCTTAACATGCAGCCGACCGGGAGGACGGCGCGGCGGGCGAAGTCACTCAGACGCGCGGGGGGCTCGCGGACAATAACCTGCTCCGGCCGTCGAACCCGCATAACGAGTCAACGGTTCAGAGGTCTTCCGTCGATCGTCTACCGATACACACGCACGCGTTTCATTTATTTTATTTTATATCTTAACGTACCGCAGACCATTCTGTACAGTGTCTTTTGAGAAATAAGAAATTATAGTATATACAGTCCACTGCGTATTAATTCCCGTAACGTCACCGCGGGACCTCCTCAACACTCTCATTATTAATTATAAATTAATACTAATAATAACTCACTTAAATTAATCATACAATTAATTAATTAATAGTAAATTAATAATATAAGATAATATTAATAACATCTGTTATTATTTATTATAACCTAAAAATACTCAACGCGTGTCAGGGGCTCCTACCAACAACGACTTTTGTGTTGTTGTAAGTATATTTTTTTTTATACTCAAATTGTTGATAATAACAATATAATTACGATGTTTTTCACTCTAAAGTAATTTTGTTAGTTCTAATTATGTGTATTTTGTACAGCGAACAATGCCACGAAAACGCAAAGGGGCTAATTTGAGCCGTAATACAAGTGAAACTAGAAGCAAGAGAAATTTAAGATCCGAAAGAACTGAAGAAGAAATCCAGCATGCAGCAAAATACTGATGCACGTGTGAGCATGGCGCAATTGCGTCAAGAACAATCTGAAGATACACGAGCTGAACGCAATAAAGTGATAAGATTACAACAACGACAATCACGCCGATTCACAGCCAATAGACGCAGAACAAACAACCAGCAACGCCAACAGATACACCGAGCATTTACATATGATTCATTCCTGCGGCTAGCATTCCAGTATGAGCCTGATGTGGAATATTATGCCCATACAAAAGTGGTGATTGGTTCTATGGACAACGAATGTTCAAATTGTCATGCTCTTAAATTTAAAAACGAGCCAGCTGGGATGTATTGCGCGTCAGGAAAAGTTCAACTACCCGACATTGAAACACCACCGGAACCATTGAACGGTTTACTTATCGGCACGGATCCAGATTCTAACGTGTTCTTGAAGTCCATTCGAACATTCAATTCATGCTTTCAAATGACATCGTTCGGAGCAACAGAAATAGTTCGAAATACTAATTCACTTGGTCAACAATACAATTCTACATTTAAAATTAGAGGCCAAGTTTATCATAAAATAGGCTCATTACTGCCAATGCCAAACGAAGCACATAAATTTTTACAAATCTACTTTATGGGCGGCGAGGATTCCGGAAGGGCACTTGCCAATCGTGTGAATGCACGTTGTGACTATAACAACCTTGATTCATTTTTTGCCAAACGCATCGTGAGCGAACTGGACGCTTTACTGAATGAGCACAATGAATTGTTGAAAATATTCAAAACACACATGCATAAATTACAAAACGATAACCACGCTATTGTCATTAATCCTGATAAAACACCAGCTGGAGAGCATATTCGTAGATTTAATGCACCTGTTGTTGACGACGTTGCGGGAATCATGGTTGGCGATTGTACAGGCGCACGAGAAATTGTGGTTCGTAGAAGGAGTAATAATCTTCAGTTCATTGCTGATACACATCGTTCATATGATGCTCTCCAATATCCGCTAATGTTCTGGAAGGGACAAGACTGATACTGCATAAATATCAAACAACGCGATCCCGTATCAGGTACTTCATTCATTTTAAACTTGATTACTAATTAAAAAAATATATATTTATCGTAATTGATTTAATCTAATATTTAAAAATATATTATTACAGGAGCCGAAACAAACAAGAACGTTAGCTCGAAAGATTATTATGCGTACCGATTGATGATTCGACGCGGCCGGGACAATGTCATTCTACGATGTCGCGAGCTTTGTCAACAATTCATGGTCGACATGTACGCCAAGATAGAAAGCGAACGACTACGATACTTACGATATAATCAACTCAAGCTGCGTGCGGAAGAGTACATTCACTTGCGGGACGCTATTAACAACAACGCTGACGCTGCCGAAATTGGTAACTCTGTCATTCTACTATCGTATCGTATGTGGGCAGTCCACGTCATATGCAAGAATATATACAGGATGCTCTGACTTTCGTGCGCGAATATGGACGACCGTGTTTATTTATCACGTTTACATGTAATCCAAAATGGCCAGAGATTGAATCTTTGCTATTGCCTGGCCAAAATTCAATCCATCGTCATGACGTTACAGCACGTGTGTTCAAACAAAAGTTGAAGTCTTTAATAAGTTTCATTACTAAATTACATGTATTCGGCCGCACACGTTGCTGGCTGTATTCAGTTGAGTGGCAAAAGCGAGGATTACCTCATGCTCACATTTTGGTCTGGTTAATCGATAAAATCCGTCCTGATAGTATCATTTCTGCAGAACTTCCAGATCAGTCTACTGACCAACTGCTGTTTGATATTGTTACAGCATGATTCATGGTCCATGCGGTACTCTTAATCGTACATCGCCTCGCATGGCAGATGGAAAATGCACTAAAAATTTCCCTAAAGATTTCACGAACGATACGATCACAAATGTCGACGGATATCCAATATATCGTCGAAGAAGTCCCGATAATGGCGGACGATCATTTATTAAAAACATCAACAACACAGACATTGACATTGATAATCTTTGGGTGGTACCATATTCACCTCTGTTGAGCAAGACATACAATGCTCATATTAATGTTGAGTTCTGCAGTTCTGTGAAGAGCATCAAATACATTTGCAAGTATGTCCATAAAGGCAGTGATATGGCTGTGTTTAGAGTGGAAAATACTAACGTGAATGCTCAACCAGTGAATAAAAACGATGAAATAACACTTTATCAAATTGGTCGGTACATCAGCTCCAATGAAGCTGCTTGGCGTATCTTTGGTTTCCCGATTCATGAACGGGATCCAGTATTTGTTCAGTTAGCCGTCCATCTCGAAAACGGCCAGTGTGTATTTTTGCACAACCGAGACAGCAATTGATCGTGCTGTAAATCCACCTAAAACTACACTCACTGAATTTTTCGAATTGTGTAATCGTGCGGATGACACGATGCAACGATGTAACGATAACGTTCAGCGACGCTATGTACAATGAAGCATTAATTGCTATTGAAGATCTCTGCATTATAATTGCTAATTTATCACTCAGTCATTTCGGTATTAATTCGCCAGATCGAGCTGTATCTGATTTCATGAACACGGAAATGAATCGTGAAATGCAGTACAACACTGTAGAAATGGCAGCGATTGTTACTCGCAATGTCCCATTAATGAATGAGGAACAAAAAATCATTTACGACCGCATTATGCTCGCAGTTTCAGCAGGACAAGGTGGATTCTTCTTTTTGGATGCACCAGGTGGAAATGGAAAAACATTCCTTATTTCGCTAATTCTTGCTGAAATACGATCAAATAATGGCATCGCATTGGCCGTTGCATCGTCAGGAATTGTTGCAACTTTATTGGATGGAGGCAGAACAGCTCATTCAGTATTTAAGCTGCCATTAAATATTCAAAATAACGCTGACGGAGTGTGCAACATAAAAAAACAATCGTCCATGGCAACCGTGCTGAAACAATGTAAAATTATCATCTGGGATGAATGTACTATGGCGCACAAACATTCACTTGAGACGTTGAACAGGACGTTAAAAGATATCAAAAACAACGACAAACTATTTGGCGGCACTCTGTTAGTCCTTTCAGGTGATTTCAGGCAAACACTTCCCGTCATTCCACGTTCAACATACGCTGATGAGATTAATGCTTGCTTAAAATCATCTACACTGTGGCGTTATGTTGAAAAAGTACAGCTGAAAGTAAATATGCGCGTTCAAATGCTTCAAGATCCATCCGCTGAAACATTCTCAAAACAACTCCTAGATATCGGTGATGGAAAAGTAATTATAGATGAGACTGGATGCGTAAAATTACCGACAGATTTTTGCACAATCGTTGACTCGCAAGACACTCTCATTGAAAAAATATTTCCTGATGTACACACACAGTACTTAAATCATGAGTGGCTTGCAGAAAGAGCAATTTTAGCGGCAAAAAATGTAGACGTTGACAATTTGAATCTGAAGATACAACAGGTATTGCCAGGGAACTTGGAATCATATAAATCTATTGACACAGTTTGTGATGCGAGCGAAACTGTAAATTTTCCGACAGAGTTTTTGAACTCACTGAATTTGCCAGGTGTGCCACCGCATAATTTACAATGAAAGGTTGGATCTCCGATTATCATGCTTCGCAATTTGAACCCGCCACGGCTGTGCAACGGTACGCGATTGGTCATTCGAAAATTAATGAAGAACGTCATCGAAGCTAGCATTTTAAATGGAAAGTTCCGAGGTGAAAACATATTAATACCACGGATTCCTATAATACCTACGGATGTGCCAATTCAATTAAAACGTGTTCAGTTTCCAATTCGATTTGCCATGACCATCAATAAATCCCAAGGCCAAACGATGTCGGTTTGTGGCTTAGATTTAAGCACGCCATGTTTTTCACACGGACAATTATACGTGGCATGCTCTCGAGTGGGTAAACCATCAAGTTTGTTTGTGTTAGCTAAAGATGGGCTAACAAAAAATATTGTTCACGCTGTAGCATTAAGAGACTGATATTTTTTGATAGTGTTGCCGTTCTTATCGAATAATGATACGTATATATATATATTACAGAAATAAATTATAATGAATTATTAATAAATATAGTGCTTGGCGTTTGTTATTTCTATATTCCCTTATCGTTCACAGCATTACACACCTATTTCGTGCATATACCACATCCTTACACACTTAAAATAGGTTAGTTATTTTCTGTCGGCACTAGAAAGTGCATAGAAATTATTTATATGGCAAAACAACGTTTGCCGGGTCAGCTAGTATATATATATATATATATATATATATATATATACATTCATATATATATATACATATATATACATATTCACGAATACAATAATAATAAGTTAATAAGTTAGCAGTAAGGACTTTCGCTGTGTACTTCCTCTTTCTTCCTTCCTAATTATGGTATTGTTACTTTACTAAGATGAACTTTATTTACCCGTATCGGTAATTATAAATCTATTTACACACAATATTTTCATATCTATGCATACTTAATTATAATAATTACCCTATATAATTATGTGTAAATTTGATACCAAAAGATTAAACTACTTTTCTTGTTCGAACCATGTTGTTTGGTTTCCTTTTAAAATTGTCTTGTAGGTGTTTTAACTTTAACATATTGACAGTAGACAAATACTTTCTTCTAAATCTTATATTTCACAAAACAACTTACTTGAAATAAAAAAAAAACTATTTTTCAATAATAAAATTAAGTAAAATATGTATTTTGATATACACTGACTATTCGTAGGTACGAGCGAAGTGGATAACACAAGAGAGCTTACTAAACCCCGTGAAAATGTTTTCTAATAAAATCCACAACAGAAACGCTTTACATTCTAACATTCAGCGTAAACGCCTTGGAATTTATAAAATATGTTTACCTTCTCTAAGTTACGTATGCTCCAGGGAACTATATTTAGCGGAGCAACATGTAACTTGAATACCCGTTGATATTACATGAGTTGACTCAGTAGAGAGGTGTGGGTGATGGAATAACTAATCCCAAATGTACATTGAAACAACAATTATTCAAGTGGAGATGGGAAACAGGGCTACACCGACCGCAATAAATACTCCAGGTCCCATTACTAGCACTAAATGAAACATGTTTAATGTTTAATATAATGTATCTGATTCATTTATTTATTAACGAAAACCACCCTGTCTAAATTTCTGAAGTGTGTTAAATAAACCGTTTAAAGCCTTCTCAAATACGTTAATGACATTTTTATAGGAGTTTTTTAATAAATAATAAAAAAAATGTGGTCAAGAAACGCTATGGTAACTATTTAAAAAGTATTTTAATAAAGATGAAACAGCTTTAAACATTTATAGTTAACAGATTTTGCTCGTAATTGCATCTGTGTTTTCTACAGAGGCGTGTTTCTACCTAAGCACATTACTTTTTAGATACAACTGATAGAACTTGGCATAGAGAAACATTTATATACTATATATTTCTGGAGGCACTTATAACACAAGATTAATAATACTATTTTTTAACTGTATAAAGTGACCCTAAGTCATAACTGTTACTTTATTTATTTTATATTAAGTAGTTTACTTTTAATTAATTTAAAGTAATAAAAATATTTATTGAATCGGCTTATATTGTAATCTTATTATCATTATTAATAAACTCTTCTTACTTTATTCCTGGGAATCTAGATAGTCCAGTCCAGTCCTTTATTTGTTTTTATGTAAACCCTCCTTTATAATTTACTGTCAATCTGTCCCTATCTTCTTTCTAATAATATACGCCGTTATTCTTATGACTAAATTAAACGTTTAAGAATAATAAAATAGAATATATTATAAATGTTGTTTGCCTACAGCAAAATTGTTGTTATTTTTTGAATAAAACCCGAGTTTTTTGCACGAAAAACCCTAATATTTCAGGTTTATTTACCCTGTAACTTGAAGCTTCACTTTATTTCTGAGACATGGGGAAGATAAAAGCGGAAAGGGTTGCGATGTTTGGTATTTTTTTACTCTGCGATTTTGATTGTAAGATCAATGTCAACGCTTTGTATACAATAGTTAATATAAAATGATGATCTGGGATTAGTGTTGCATAACAAATACAATATTTCTCAATGAAACTATTTTAAGGACAACTCAGCTTCACAAGATTTATCAGTGACTGTTAAAAAGATTATGTTAAGTATAATCTTGATAAATGTGTTTGATACGGTTACATAAAAGACTGTCTGTAATTCTGTAGGCACATGTACATATTTGTTGGAAAATTTTATCTTAGTACTCCGATATATTTAATGTCTTTATTATAACTTTTTATTATAATGGAAGCCTATACTTTTTTATTTGAGTATAACAAGTAATTTGAGATATTGTAAGAAAGTTTTTGTAATTACAAAAATGTATATTCAAAAATTGTGAGTGAACTTGATATTACTGGTAAAATGATACAGATATTTTTTATATAGAAAAAATAAAATTGACGGAACGTACTGTCATCATCACTGTCAAAGGAATTTTAATTATTTTTGTGTACATTATATTTTCCCTCATTCCTAATAATTCATGTATTTTTGCCTAGCAACTCATATTCCACGCTTTTAAAGCTCGGACCTAAAAATAATAATTAATAGTTAGAACTTTTGACAATATTATGAATGAGAATAATTTATTATTTAACTATAATATATTAATAATATATTGTGTTATGATTTATTTAATTTTAATGTTATGTATAATTTTAATAATTATATTGGTAAAATAATATTGGTTTAAATTTCGGTTTTTTCTAAACCCATATTAATTTAAATCAACCTTGTATCTAATAACGCTAAATTTTATGTGTAAGGTATTATAGTAACCGATTGGACTGATCAAAGATTGCGGGTCTAAACAACCCACGAAAAATGGTACCAGAAGTTCTATGGACTTTTTATGGTACCAAAGAATTATAGATATATGGCACTGTTTGTGTTATATGATTCAAATAATAGTTCTTGATCCTTTTTTTATAGAACATTTAGAAAAGGTCGATATTTGACAAGTTTCACAAAATGAAAATCCCACACAGCCTAAAAGTAAAACTTCTTTCTTCAAATATTTTTATGTATCATGTTTATTTTTTATTATGACAGGATTATTTTCGGGGAAAAACAGGTTTCTTTGAACTACAGGTGCGAAATAAAAAAATGGATTTTATAAATATTTTTTATTTATATTTATAATCATGATCTTATTTGATGTCATTTATGTAATGAACACTGTTAATGTCTAAAAAAGATAAAAGAACTACTAAGCTTTCTTTTAAACAATTTACATAAAGTTTTGTTATTTTGCTTAAAGCAAAAAATCGAATTGGTCAATTATTAATTTATGTTCAGTAAAATCCTTGACTATATATATGTCTTCTTTATTAATAAATGCTGGGTCTGAAGAAAGCAGACCTTTTTTTTTTAACTTAAGCAATTAGGTTCATAAAATTTACATTCTATATTAAAGAAGTTGTTTGTTCTTAAAAAGAGTGTTAGTAGAAATAAAGATTATATTTTACATTTCCTAAGGAAAACTTATTTTGATTACTATGCTCAATCTAATTCTTATAGCGAAAAAGCATTCAATAGACGAAAAAGAACGAAAAAGTTTAGATTTTTTAATAAGTTTAATGGAAAAATCTTAACTGATACGTAGAAGTTAGAAGTTTTTTTTTATTTGATTGTCATAACGTAACAATTAACCTCGAATAAAAAAAACACGTTTTGTTTATATTCTCTAGAAGTATAAATATACTCAAAATATATTTCTGAAGCAATTTTATTTTATTATTTTGTGCAATTTTAGTCTATATATAAACTCCACGAACTGCTGCTAATATTGGTAAAAAGAGACTACCGATCAGTGGGACCTGAATATACTGATACTTAAATTAATACGATTATATATTTACTCTTTTAATGATTATAGTTTTGTCTAAAATAATGTATTCTTGCCTATATTTTTACTTATGATCGTTTGCCCACAACAGACACCTCCGACTACTTAGTCTTTTATCTCATTTTCTATAGAAGTACTTAGTATAACTGCCACGTACCAAAATAATCTCAAGAAAATCTCACATATTACCAAAAGCGAATTAAAGCGAATAAAAAAAAATTCAAGGCGAATAAAGTGGTCATATTTGTGTAATCAAATATAAGAAAATTACTTAAACACACCAAGCTGTCAAGTATTTGTAAGTGTAAGTGCGAGTGCGAGTGCGAGTGCGAATGCGAATGCGAATGCGAATTCGAATGCGAATGCGCATGCGAATGTGAATGTAAGTATATCATAAAATCAAGAAATTGTATTTGAAATATTTTGTGACAATGTTACGAGTTTTCCGGTTAAGGAAGAGAGGAAATCCGTCCGTGCCCGAGTATTTTTTTTTACATATCAAACAATATCAAAACAATAAAAAACAATATTCTCCACCATTAAGAATGGACCTTTAAGGTGACATAGACAGTAAATTATATCACCCCTATCAAAAAGGACTTTTCGTGGAGACCAATTATAAAAGTAATTTGTTGAAATAAGCTGACATGTAAGCTTTTTATACATAAATTTAATGTTATTTATTAGTTTTGATATAAAATTAAATTGTTTGTTCTCAATTTTCTTAACACATTTAAAAAATATATTTTTAAACGGATTTCCTCGTGAAGAATTGATTTTCCATTTTTAACTGTGATTAAATTCTGTGAGCATCCTGAATATTATACCCGGAATCTAGATACCCTTGCTTACTTACTAACATTATTTCGTCTTCCCGTGTTTATATAGTGTGTGTAACAGAATTTACATTTTACATTTTAATGTAAACTCAAAGCGGTTACCCACGCGGGTAGAATCCGTAAAAATATTTTTATTGAAATAATTGATATTTTTATTACTAAAAATAGTCTAAAAGATTCCAATTGTAACATTTATTATTAAGTACAAATTGTGTAATTAATAATTAAATTAATTAAACTAGTAACACGTTTTACAGTAACAAGATAAATGTACAAAAGAATTAATTTAAGTTTACTTTGATAAAGAATTATCACTTTTTTTTTTTATTTTTTTTTTTTTTATATTATCTAGGGCAATGCTTGACTACATTCCACCTGATGGTAAGTGGAATGTAGTCGAAGGTGGTAAGGCGCATTACCCTAGCAGCCTATTCACTCTTCTCTTGAATGTATCCACATTGTATTCTTTCGGAAATACCGACGCAGGCAAGCTGTTCCAATCCTTTGCTGTACGCAGTAAAAAAGACGAAGCAAAGCGCTTCGTTCGGACAGGTGGAATGTCCACAACAAAAGGATGGATTCCTGCCGTGCGTCGGAAAGTCCGATGATGGAAGGGGGCCGGGGGAATTAGATCGTGTAATTCCTGCGCACACTCACCAAAATGTATCCTATAGAATACTGAGAGGCTAGCAATTCTACGCCTGTGTTCAAGGCTTTGGAGGTCGGCTTCGACCAATTCGGGATCGCCTATAAGCCTCTTTGCTCGCCTCTCAATTGAGTCCAGAACCGCAAGATGAGACTTTGCGGCACCAGCAAATAAGTGGCCACAGTACTCTACACACGACCGGATCTGTGCTTTGTATAAAACAAGAAGCTGTCCTGGTGTAAAGTACTGCCGAACCTTCGCAAGAACGGCAAGCTTTGCTGCTGCTGCTCTTGCTCTGGACTCAATGAACCGACCAAAGTTGAGGTTCGAGGAAATCTCTAAGCCTAACAACTGAAGCCGGTCACTGTATTCCAAGGATACATTCTGGAAAGTAGGAGCCAAGGTGAAAGGGCTCCTTTTGGCGGTGAACAGACACGTCTGCGTTTTGGTGGCGTTGAATTTGACAAGATTGGCATTGCTCCATGCGGAGACTGCCTGAAGTTTGTCATTCAAACGCTGCACCATGGCTTCTCTTTCAGACTGTACTTGATCTCGACTAGCCCGAGTACTCGGCAGATATCTTTCTACAACTATGCTGTCGTCTGCGTACCCATAGATACCGGGCTTCAACAGATCGTTAATGTGCAGCAGAAAAAGAGTTGCAGAAAGAACGGACCCCTGAGGCACTCCGGCATTTATTGTCAAGGATTCCGAGGAAGACCCATCGACAACTACTCGGAGAGATCTCTGGCTCAGAAAGTCCGTTACCCAGCCGATCAGACCAGGAGATATACCGTACGCTGAAAGCTTGCTTATAAGGCTCGCATACCAGACCCTGTCAAATGCCCTCGAGACGTCCAGAGAGACGGCGACCGCTTCTCCGTTCTTCTCGATGGCCTCGCCTAGAATGTGTGTAGCATACACTAGGAGGTCCCCAGTAGACCTATTACGGCGAAACCCGTACTGTCGGTCACTGAGGAGATCGTTACCTTCTAGGTATGCTAGAAGGCGCGAGTTCAATACACGCTCCATAATCTTGCAGAGTATGGAGGTGATTGAAATCGGTCTGTAGTTGACAGGATCAGCACGGCTGCCTTTTTTGGGCACGGGTTGCACGTGGGCAAGCTTCCAGGATTTCGGCACTATTCCAGTCTTGAAAGAGAGGCGATACAGACGTGTCAGTACAGGAGACAACTCAGCTGCACATGTTTTGAGCAGAATGGCTGGTATACCATCAGGACCACTGGCTTTATTCACATCTAAACGACACAATGTTCTCCATACCTCTTTGTTAGTGATGCGGATTTCAGGCATCGAAATACCGCAGTGAGGAAGATGTGCTGGAGAAGCATTGCCAGTATCTAGATGTGAATTATCAGCAAACAGAGAAGCAAATACATTCGCTTTCTCTGTTGCTGTGTGGGCCAGGGATCCATCCGGCTTCAGCAGAGCAGGCAGTGAGGGTTGGCAGAAATTCGACTCGATCGCTTTCGCAAGAGACCAGAAAGCTCGACTGCCAGTTGGTTTGACAG
Organism: Napeogenes sylphis; assembly: GCA_959347405.1. Taxonomy (NCBI): domain Eukaryota; kingdom Metazoa; phylum Arthropoda; class Insecta; order Lepidoptera; family Nymphalidae; genus Napeogenes; species Napeogenes sylphis. The sequence goes on from OY365776.1 coordinate 12,450,265, forward strand.
AGAGCTTTTCGCCATTCTTAGCGATTCGATCGAGACGAGCCTTCCGCAATGCCTTTTTGTAGGACTTGGCAGCAGGTTAAAGGCTCTCTTCTTTGTACTTACATCCGGAGTTTTGCGGCTTCGAGCATCAGCCCAAATGAGGTATGCCGAATGTTTTCGGTCTTGAGCATGACCACATTCGGCATTAAACCATGGGCGAGCTTTGCCACCGACGGGAACTTCAGCAAAAGGAATAAAATACTCCATTGCCTGATGCACCACATCGGTTATAGCATCCGCGCAACTCGACGGATCCAAAGAAGAGAAGCAGACCTGCCGCCAAGGATAAGATGCAAAGAAGTGCCGCATCTCGTCCCAATCTGCTGCCTTGTATTTCCATACTCGCCTAACACCATGTGGTTCGAAAGCTGGTGGGGAATATGTAAATACAGATTTCACCAGACAGTGATCGGAGGTTCCCAAAGGGGAGGTGACCTCAACACGATACCTGTCCGGATCAGTTGTCAGCAGAAGGTCCAGGCAATTAGCTGTATGGCCTACCACATCTGGTACCCTTGTCGCTTGCCTCACTAGCTGAAAGAGGTCCAAGGACAACGCAAAGTTCCGCGCTTCTCTTCCAGCATGGTCGGTTTTCTGGTACGGGAACAGCCAGTCTTGATGACAAGCATTAAAGTCCCCCAGAAAAACCAGCTGCGCTGAAGGGTACTGATGCAAAGCCATATCAACAGCCTCACCGAGATACTCAAATAATCTAGTTGTCTCCTGGTCACCGCTGTGCGAACGGTAGACACAGGAATACAGGATTTTTTCGTTTCCTGTGTCTACTAAAACCCATATAGAAGTAAACGTGGGGTCTTCAAGGTGACGGAGACGCTGGATACAGAGGTCGTTCCGCGCGTACACGCAGACTCCGGCACGTGAGCGAAAATTGTGCTCTAACGTGTATCCGGGATAATGCAGGTGCGCAGCGCTCAAAGGACATTGTATCTGCGTCTCCGTCAAAAAGAAGAGGTGCGGCTGCTCTGTCTCCAGGTGGTGATGGACAGCTAGGATATTAGAGTGCAAACCCCTGATATTAGTGAGGTGCACTTTAAATGAGGAGGAGTGCAACCGCTGTAAAAACATTTTCTTCTTTTTAACTTTCCTCATAAAAAAATAAAATAAAAGTGAATAGGGATGGGAAATGGCAGTTGAACGAGGCGGTACGTATCGAACCCGACGTCGAAATTGGTGATGTCCTGCCACTGGGAGGCTAGTCTGGAGACTGCTTAAGGTTAGTTTGCACTTACCTTTTAATTTAAGTAAGTACATTTCTGTTATAGTTGTAGTGAGTTATTTAATTAAAGACTCCAACGGTCCATGAGAATGTTTGTTAAATCCGTTATTAATTAAAATACTGAAACCTAGTTTATTATTTTTCTAAAGTTATTTTTTTCAGGTCTTTTTTGCAGATTATATGTTGTGATATAAAAATAAGTCAAGTAAAATTATATATACAGTACGATAACATATACCAATGTACCCATGTATAATAATAGAATAATATATGGCATATAACCTAGTTTTAACAATGTAGCTAGTACAAAAGTTAAATAAAATGTACGTTTATTGGCTGTTATTCAAGGATGATATTGATTTTAAACACTAATGTCTTGCCATTTTGTGCATAAAATTACATATTTATCATTGAAAAGGAACTCCTGGCTCTGTGTTTGTGTTTGTAAATTACCTGTTTTTGTATTATCTTCTTGTAATTTACATATTATAAATGATAGATTCAGCAATTACTCATTGATTTTCAAACTTCTGTTATTATTATTTTGTTTTATTAGACGCTACAAAAATAAAATCATGCAACATTGTAATATTTGAGATAAAATAAATATTAAATATTGAAACCCAATTTAGAAATGAATGCAATTTAAACTCAGTTGTAAGCTGTACTCGTATCAGCGTCATGAGATAACAATGAGTTTGATTTATAAAACATAATATAGGTATGTTGACATGGATATATTAGCGTGACTTAAGACTACCGGCACTGACTGAAGTTCTTTATAGTGAGTATTTAGTTAAAAATTTGTATGCACACTAGCACGATAACCTATGCTAATCAATTTTCTAAAATTCTTAAAAAAAAACAATAAAAATATAAAAATAAAATTTACTCATGTGTATGTGTTCTAAGCTTAAATGAGATTATAATATATTTGTACACATATGTACACGTTTGAAGAGATAAATAATTAGTTTCATTAAAAATTTGTTTTTACAGATACCGTTATATGCAACTCAACACCAGTCCTCTAGTTACTTTTACAAAATAACTAGAGGCTTAGTCCATTGAAATGTTACATTTTTTAGGCCTTACCTTGCGTTTTTATAGAGGACGCAATTTTATTTTTTTAATGTGTAGGGGGGGTGAGTAGAAGCTTAAGTTCAAGTTTGTGGGGTCGGCACCATTGTCTCCCGGCCGCCATCTTGGAAAGAGGGGTGCAAAGGGTTTTCGCTCTGTATCTCGTAAACTAGTTACCCTACAGAAAATATAATAAAACATAAAATTTAGAAAATTAAATTTCCTACAATTTTATTTCTATTACTTTTTATCGTCAAGGGACCAACAATAAAGTTATAAACAAAAATAAGTAAAAATTTTGTAACAAATTTTCTTTTGGAGGTTATAACTTTTTTTCAGTTCATTTTACAATAAAATGACATCATAGCAATTTTGTAGAAGGTTTTTCAACAAACAATTTCCTCTATATACTTGTTTTATTTTATTTATTTATTTAGGTTTTACAGCGCTCCAAACTTGAACGGATTCTCAAATGCTCATAGGGATGCAATAAAAACTAAAAATTAGGCTTACTTTTCTATTTATATTTTTTTTATTCATACAATTTATTATGATCTTAACATTCCTATGCTATTATTAAACTATGTTTGACCCTTTTCCCCACTAAAAAACTGATTTTACTGTCGACCAGGCTGAATCGGATGTAGATGCGGTCATCGTCCGTTGTGCGCTTGCTGCATCACAGCCATATGATTCGGTGACAATCATACCAGAAGACTTCGACATCCTTGTATTGCTGACGGCATTAGGAAGGAATCAAACTAATGTTTTTTTTTTAAACCTTCAAAAGGGCGTACGTCCGAACAATTGTACTGTCCTTCAGGTTTTAAATATGACGACGTAATAGCTGAGAATTTACTGTTTCTCCATGCCTTCTCAGGATGCGACACAACGTCAGCAGCGTATAACATGGGTAAAGTCAAATTTATAAAAATTTTGCAGAAGCATCCAGAGTTAGCAAGTGGAACTAAATTATTTATGAGTGAAAAAGTCGAGTCATCGTTACTCAGTGTTGTTGGCGAACGTTTTTTCTTCTCTTTATATGGCGGAAATAAAGACGATACTCTAGACACTCTGCGATACAAACGATTTGCTAAGACAATGACTAAAAATGCATTTAATCTCTCTTCACTTCCTCCAACACAAGATGCAACCAGATCCCAACCTAATACCCTGTACTTAGTACACACCCAGGAAGAGAAGATAGCATTATCTAACGATGGTTATGGATCAGGCGAAGGGTGGCGTATCTTAACCATACACGAAGCACAAGGACTCACTTTCAGTTCCGTTTTTATAATCAACACCAGGAGCAAGATGCAACTGCACGACAGCGTTCCCCACGCGGTTGTAGCAGTGTCGCGTCATACCGAGAGCTGTGTGTATTTTACCGACAGCGAGGACGACGCGACGGGCAGATTCATCAGGAGAGCGATGAAGGCGACAAAATATAACATCATAGAATATAATACCAAGATGGCTATAAAAGACAGAAACTTCGCTATCGTGGAAACCTTGCTCGTGATGAGTGAAAAAAATAAAAATAACAGTAGGTCACCACAATAGTGTTTTCGTAGGAAGGCATTAATGAGAAAATGTAAGAAATTTAACTTTAATAATATTTTTCTTTTTTATACATGAAAAACTTATACTATACTTCACATAAATAAATAAAAATTAAAAAAAATATATGTATATATATATATATATATATATAATATTTATATTTATATAAGTATGTGTAATTGCTGTGCAAAGGACTTACCTTACTAATATAGTTTTTAAGGTACTAGATAGACTCTACATAGACTCTACTACATACTACATAGACTCCTTTTTGAGTATGTTATCTTAAAATTTCAACAATTAATATGCAAAATACAAACCAAATGCGAAAAGTGCACGGGCGACGTGTCCGTGGATAAAAGTAGAAATTAATAAAAAAAAAAAAAAAAAACTCAAGATGCAGCCCATTTCCACAGTTTCCGAGTATATTACCAGATTCAGTTATGGTTTTTTTTTTTATGTAAGAGGAGGGCAAGCGAGCTGGCGGGTCACAGATGACTTGTGATCACCACCGCCCATGAACTCTTGCAATATCCGAGGATTTACAAGAGTGTTGCCGGCCATGTAAGTAGGAGTAAACGCCTTTTTTGAAGGTATCCATGTCGTACCGACCTGGAAATACCACCGAAGGGAGTTCGTTCCACAAGCGAGTGGAACGTGGAAAAAATGTCCTTGAAAACCGCACAGTAGAGGATCGCCACGCATCCAGGTGGTAAGGATGATATTGGAGGCGATGGCGCGCTGTGCGGTGATGAAATTCGGCGGAAGGCATCAGATCGAATAGTTATTCTGAACATTCCCCGTTGTAAATGCGGTAGAAGACGCACAAAGAAGCACCGTCTCTACGCAATGCCGAAGAGTCCAGCCGTTCGCAGAGTACCGGGTCCCCGACAATTCGAACGGCTCTCCGTTGTACGCGGTCAAATGGTAGAAGTTGATATTGGGGTGATCCGGACCAGAGATGAGAACAGTACTCCATGTGTGGCCGAACCTGCGCCTTATAGAGCGCAAGTCTTTGGCCAGGTTTGAAATACTGCCTCGCTCTATTAATCACTCCCAATTTCTTCGACGCCAACTTGGCCTTGCTCTCCAGATGACCACGAAACTGACAATCGCTCGAAATCCAGCTCGAGACCCAGTATTCTGATACTTGGCGAGGCAATGAGGGGAGTGCTCTCGAAGAGCGGTGATACGACAAATGGGGTTTTCTTAGTGGTAAACGCGCAAACTTTGGTCTTCAGGGGATTGAACTGTACGTGGTTCAGTTCACCCCACTCAGAGATCAGCCCCAAGGAAGTCTCTATAGAAGACACAAGTTTCTTTCGGCACTCGTCGACGTTTTCCCGAGAGGGACCTCCACGGCCGGAATATACCGCATCCCCAGTGCTGTCATCCGCATAACAATGTATGTTGGAGATATCCAGCATATCATTGATGTGCAGGAGGAACAGAGTTGGGGATAGCACGCAGCCTTGGGGTACACCAGCGTTCACGGGCTTAGGGTCCGAGCAAAAACCGTCGATAACGACCTGTATGCTCCGCCCAGTGAGGAAGCTGGTGATCCACTTGCATAAACTCTCGGGAAGCCCATAGGAAGGTAGCTTCGAAAGAAGCCCCCTGTGCCATACACGATCAAAGGCTTTCGCCATATCCAGACTAACTGCCAGACCCTCTCCCTTGCTTTCAATAACAGCTCCCCAACGGTGTGTGTCTGGTTCGGTAAATATTGTGATCCACAAGAATGGGGCTGAAAAAAGCATGGAAAATTTTGGATGCCAATCCAAGCTTCCAAGCCTCCAGCACCCCCCGAGATTATGAAATTAATCTTTTGCAGATGCAAAGGAATTTGTGGAAGTGCGTGCGGTTGCCGAAAAGCAGGCTTTAAATGTCCATTGTGGTGGTAAAAGCTGCAGCAACATCGTGGACATATCAACATTACTTGAAGAAAATTAATTAGAAGATGAATTAACGACAATGACGCCAATACCAACTCCCATTATACTACAAAAATTCACCTCGGATACTGATTCAGATTTTTCTCGCAGCCTGGACCATCGAAGAGAATGAAAAAATAATATCTGATAGACATTTTTCAACATATAATAATAAATAACATTATTTTGTCTAGAAATTGCCCGTGGATTAGGCCTACTGGGGATACCACAGTAAAAAAACGAAAGAGTGCTGAAAAATAGTACTCACTTCAGAGCGCTGTAAAACCTTAGCTATTGACCTAATAAAAAAATGTAGCTTATAAAAGTTGTTCCTTAAAAAACGATCTACAAAAATGGTCCGATATAATTTTTTCGTAAAATGATCCAAAAAAAAGTTATCTCGAAAAATATTATTTTATTTCTCGAATTTCTTAACATTTTCACTTATAACTTTTTTATTTATAGTTCTACGACAAAAAATTACAAAACCAAAGTTGTAGAAAATTTAAATTGCAACAAAAATGTATATCACTTTTTTTTATCTGATAAACAGTTTAAGAGATATAACGTAAAAACCATTTCAACCCCTATTTTTAAGATAGCGGCCGTAGGACAAGGGTGGCGACCCCACAAACTTGGTTTTGGCTTGACACTGACCCCCCCCTACACTTCAAAAAAATAAAACTGCGTCCTCTAAAAAACGCAACCCAAAATGTAACTTTTCAATGGACTAGCTGGGCTAACCGTATATGCGTATATTTAGGCGTATATTACTAACTAATGTTTTATAAATGAAATTAGATAATTAGTATTAATTACAATTACAATTACAATTCCAAAAAATATATTCATATTCATAAAAAACGATTTCATACACAAGCACTACACAACAAATAATCGAGAAAATGATAATCGTAAAACTATCTGTAAACCAAAGTCTAAATCATTTTAATTAATTCTAATACGTGAAATGTTACAACACCTTTGTAATTGACGATATTTAGATATTTAAGTAAATTAACGATATTTCTTTTATAATAAATATTACATATTTCTTTCTATTAGACTAATAATAACTGAAAAATATTATATAAAGTGATAGTTTTATTCTTCTAGTTCTATTCTAGTTAACTGTACAAAACAAAGGTGATATTTAAACATAACTGTGAAACTGTAAAACAGTTCAAAGTTTGGTTCAGTTGTAAAATTTTATTTCCGAAGACTTGACATTCGTTAGTATTTTCCCCAAGCGATTAGCGAGCACTTTAATATTATTTCAGACAAGAATATACGAGATATATGCTTACGTGTTATGAAAACAAAGTAAATGTTCACGACAATATCAAAATAATTGCTATAACTTAGGTTTATTCTGGAATTAGGTATAAACGGATAATAAAGTAAATCCAAATCATCCGCAAACACTGGAATCTTAAAATATCTAAAATTTTCAGATAGATGATAACTGTACATTTTAAGATATTTCTTATTACGGACAAACAAAGCGCTTGCTTACTCAACAATTTATTGAAATTATTTAACCTTGTCCAAATAATTGTATAATTGTATACAATTTGCATGTCAAATGTAATACCTCTCGGCAATATGACCAATGTATTGATTAGATAAATTAGTAGCAGGACTAACAACGAAGTAACTAAAATTAACGAATGTATTAAAACTATTCAGGAAATAATAAATAAGGTATTCTTTCTCTCGTAACCTTACTGTTATAATGAATACTATTTGGTAGATTTTTATAAATGGATATTACTAAATATATACAATTTATTTGAAATAAATGAATAATTATAAATCAATTGAACCGCATTGAATTTAAGAGTTAACCAAATTAATTAGGTGATCCTTGCTAATGATTAAAAAATTCAAATTATTTCTGTATACAGTTAAATACTGGACTGTATTTACCATTTATGAATATGCATAATAGCTGTAATTTGAATATTTAGTGCATAAATATAATATGAATTTGTAGTTGAGAATTTTGGTATGTTAGTACTATTACGAATGTGTTATATTCGGCATTTGTATCGAGTTTGATCGTTTGTTTTAAATTTGAATAACAATTTTATAATTATTAAAATTTGAGAAATCATCATTATTAAAATTTATACATTAATAATGATATTTATACATTAACTTTTTTAGACTAAGACTAACACTAGGCTTTGCTTGAGTCAAGTCGAAATATTAGTGTTGATATAAAAGTTATTAGTTAGTTATTAGTTAGTAGATGATGAGGTTTATCGATCGGGAAATCTATAATACGTGTTTTATTAAATCGATGCAACCAAATAAATGCATGCAAATGTGTGATAGTCATAACAAACAGAGGAATATATATATATCTCGGAAAGACGACCTCCGTTGGGGTCTATCTAATAAATTATAATCTAATGTTTTTATTTCGACGATCATGATGTTGTTTTATAAAGCCTTCGCTCGCATATATATATTGTAATCTTTAATTGTTTGCAGGATTGTTCGTTTTAATTCTCCCATTTCGTGTCTGTGGTGAAAAAATATCAATATCATCGTTTTCCAATGTTAACGTTATTCGTTTATCTACATTTTTAATATCTAAATTATAAACTTTGTGCTTCCGCTAGTTATTAAAAATATTGCCATAAAATGTCAGAGCGTCCAATTACCTATTCCGGCTGATGGAACTCATTACATCGACGTCTCTCGGATATCAGTTTAATATTTACTTTTTATTTCCATAGTAAACAGGTTATTACAGTTTTAATCATTTAATTAGAAATTATACAGCATAATATTTTAACTTGGAAAAAGACTAAGCTATAAATATAGCTTAGTCTTTTTCCTTATAATAAAGATAAATCTGAAATTTTATATTTAGTTAACGAATTTAACAATAAGGAAGGTATACTTATTTTATAAAAGTATTTTATATTTGTTTCTTAAAAACTTGCTTTTAGACACAAAAAGCTTTTCTAAATGTTGTAAATTTATTTGCACGCGAGTATGTAATTATTATATCAGATATTTATGATTTTAAAAATGTTAACTTTTACAACCTGAACCGTATTAAATGATAAAGGTCCTTCCTTATATAGCATAGCACTTGGTTGCAGGAGAAATATTGATTCCATTTTGTTAATCATTGTATTTCCAATAGCCATCGTTTTTGAAGCTAATCTAATTAAAACCTTTCCTCTATAAAAAAAAAATATTCCTTTACCTTTTTCAATGTAAACTAGATGCAAGGGCTCCTGAACGAGGTTTAAATCCCGTATTACTCGGTTACGGTTTATTCATCAAGATATTTAACATAACCTTTAAAAAGAAAAATATCCGGGATAATGCTACTGAGAAAAAAGATTAATTAAATACAACAAAAAATGACAAAAACATCAACGGCTTGTAGGTGCCTGTGTGTGTGTGTGTGTGTGTGTGTGTGTGTGTGTGTGTGTGTGTGTGTGTGTGTGTGTGTGTGTGTGTGTGTGTGTGTGTGTGTGTGTGTGTGTGTGCGTGTGTGTGTGTGTGTGTGTGTACGTACTTATGTGTCCATGAGTGTATGTGGATGATTGTATGTGTGATGTACTATGTTTGTTATTCTGACAAATTTACAGCAAGGACAATTATTACTTGATTTGAAGTCTGAGAAAACCCGATTTATCATAACGTTTTAGTAATTCTTCAGTATCATAATACTTTAAAATTATCAGAAAGTGCTCAAGAAGACGTATGATAGCAGATCGTATTAGCGTCTAAAGTGAAGGTAGATACGGGCAGTGGCCGACTTGATACATTTTGGAAGGGCTCCGGAACTCCTCCACCCCAGCCGACCGAGATAGACCAAGATATACTTCTTCACCGAGTCGACAGCAATCTGCTATCAGAATCCAGAACCACCCCGTGATGACAGTAAAACACCACCAAGCTACGTTCAAGTGGTTCAAAGACATGCCTTGAGAATTGTTAAGTCTTACAAAATGATGTCGATCCACTTAGTCTGAGGAGGGATTTTGCATTCCATTGCGTGTTGTATCATCTGTATAATGGAGAGTGCTCTTATGAATTGTTTGATATAGTGGCAACAACTTTGTTTTCAATTGCACCAGTTCCCATTGGCGATAATATCGTTCACACACATTCTTAAAACAGTATAATTTGTAAATTGAACTAAAATAAATAAATTCTAACAATAACATTCTGGAGCTGAGCTGATTGACTAATCACAAAATTTATAGTTTATCAATTTGTAAAATTATTAGGATTAGGATCATTCTTTAAATCATCCTAAACTATTTCGTTTGTAACACATTATTTAAAATATGTCAATAGTTTTGATTCATTAAGTGTTTAATAATTTACGATTCGGTAAACTGTGATAGTTTTCGTAACTTGAAAACTGTAACGTATTAATCTTTTACTAGTACGCCGTAAACTTTATCGGTAGAAAAGCTATACGGTGTAAAAAAAGACAAAAGTAAATTAATAACGTAATACTAAAATCTATATTTGATTGTACATCGATAGTACAATTTATACATTGATTTTCAATTTTGACATTTATTTACTTTATGGCAAACAAATAGATTTAAGAATACCTAAAGTATAACAAAAATGTAACACAAAAAACTCAAAAAAGATAAACAAAGTCAATAAAGTATCTACTGAGAATAGATTAGAAATAAAAATAAAAACATACAAAAGACTTAAAAAAAAAAGAAAAATAATAGTTGACATAAATTTAATAATAATAGTTTAAAACAAAAAATAAAAAAACTAAGAGTAAAACTTCTGTATTATTAAGTTTAATTTTATCAAAAGTAGGAACGATCTTTTACAAGTAATGTGGTAAGTAATTTGATTTAGAATTTAAGAGTGGAGTTTACTTTTGGAGTCGCTTTTAGAATCTAGAAGTAAACTCTGGATCTTATTTAGCCTACAGCCCACTCTTTAGTGATTTTATTGTAGAAATCCCCACCAATTATATATATTACAATTTAAATGATAGCAAAAAGCTCTTTTTAAATGTATATTTTCTTAACACATTATTGTATTTTGAAATATCAAATAATTAGGCACATACATATAATCTTAAGTGTTAATTCCCGGAGGATTAGCAGTTATTGAATAATAAAATACGAGGAAGATGTTTTATCTCAGTACAAATAATTCTTCTTGATCAATATCAAACTAATTACTGGCCTTAAAATAAACGTAATGTTCATTTGGGATTAAATATTTGTGATAGAGAGTATTAGGAAAGTTAATAATTTATTACAAATTTTTAATTATTGTAAGTTTAATAGAATTAATGGTACACCATATATTAATAGAATTTATGGTATTAATGGTGTATAAGCACCACACAATTTATCACATTCATATACATAACACAATTTATTGTGTTTAAATTTATAAAGCATAATGAAGATAAAAGATTCCGAATTTTCTGAATGTTACAGGACTAGTAAAACGAGATCCATCAGATTCGGTTGCAATGGTGTCAGTTTTAATAACAAACAGACTCTTAAAACTTATTCAAATACCAACAAATAAAAAAAACTATGATATAAATATTACTTTTGAATATGTTTTACTATCACTGTATGATATAACATACCTTCATGTATTATCAACAACTTAATATAAAACGTGACCGATTATACTAGAACAATCCATTCAATCATACAAGGAGTCTTAAGGAGTCTTGATGAGATAGATGGCTGTAGGTAATAACATTGATCTCGACCTTACTTATCGTGAAGGTCGAGTATAATAGCCAATTAATAGTAGTAGGTTTTTGTTAATAAAGACTCAGAGCCGCTTTTTATAAGCGAGTTTTGTTTGTTGCTTCTGCAAAATATAACATTGGCTTAACTTATCTTAAACTTAATATAAATGAACAAAGTTTTATTTTAATTTTTTTTTTTTTTAAATTTCAGCAGAAACTAGTATGTCCGCTGCTACAAGGAAATAAATTTTACATTGTATGTCTGTTGTATGTGTTTGGTGAATTTTAATTATAGTATATAATAAAAAATACTTAATTGATCAGATTGAATTACGATATTCGAACGAATATTCGAAGACTTTTGTACATGTCATTTGCAGATTCTTTTATACACTACAACGAAGTTATAACCTACAAATAAGAATATTTAAAGCATATGTGGGCAACAACCGGCCCGCTGTATGATTTGAACCGGCCTGCAAGACATTTTGTAATTGATTGAGGAATTAATTGAGTTTCAGAGTTCAGAGTATGTCACAGGTAAGTGGAGTCTCTGAGTAATGACGCCAAGTGTAATGATCACAATTTTTTTTTATAAAAACTATACAAAAAATTATAGCATCTTTGATAAGGTTATTACAAACTGGGTTCTTGCCTCTGAATGGTTTTTAAACTAAAGTGAACTGAATGTAATATCAACCCTTTTCCTATTCTAACACAATAAATTAGAGTAAACCAAGTGAATTGAATAAAAAAAAACAAAGAAAGTCTTCTCGAAAGAACCTTTCTTATTCAATCTAGATGCCAAAGGAAAAATGCTGAAAGCTGCATTCTGACCGGAGGTCATTTATACAGCAAATGTTTTATGCATTTTCAAGTCTTGATTCCCCTTAAAGATAATTTAGAATGTTTTCCACTGAATGAGTTTATTTTATTTTTATAAGTTTTGTTTTTGTGACTTTTGTTATTCCTGCTGTTAGACCAATTGCTGATATTTCAGCATTGTGTAGTCTTTCAAGTGTTAGTGTATAATAATAATTTCTACTCTGCCTATTGCAAAATCACAAAACAGATGTAATATCTTTATAATCACTAGCATGGGTTCCATTTTTTTTGTGTAAATTGGACTGAAATTTACGTGACCTCTTATATTGCAATTAGATTAGTGTAGTTTTTAAATTAGTTTAGTGAACATAAAAGTCAGGACTAGTCTTAGAAAGTTGTTTAAACTCACGGATATTACACAGTGTATAAGGATAATGTCAACAATTTGTGGAAAGTTCTATGAAATGCAATATTGTAAATACTAACTTGCTTTAAAGTTTTTTTAGTTTCGGTAAGTATGGCTTGTAATCAGTTTGTAACAAAAATTAAATACAGCTCTTGGTTTTATTAATAGGTAATTTTAAATAGAACAAACATTTCAAATTGTAGTTTTATTTTGTTGGCGCTATATTTCACTCCTTAAAAAGTCGAAAATACAATTCTTTTATTTGTACTGTTTTTTAATTAACAATTTTCTTAAGAAGATTTCTCAGGTTATCTTATAACCCTTTCAAGTAAACAAATAAATATAATACTTTACTAAATTTCTTTAGTTGTTATGAACTTATTTATTCGATATAATGATGACTAGTCAATTGGTCAGGTTCATGACTCATAAAAAGAACATTTAACTGTTATACCCGTAGCACAGTTTACGAGCAATAATAGTTATAATTTTGCCACCGGATGAAATACAGTTGATATTGGTTATCGATTGGATTGAAGTTCATAAGATAAGCTCAAAAAATTATGTATATACCTATAATGAAAAATAAACCAATACGGGCAGGGATTCGAACCCGCGATCTCTGGGAAACCGTCCCGTCGCTCTTCCAATTAAGCTACCGTATCGCTGTCCGCCTCGGTGAATTAAGCAATCCATATATGATCGTCTTTATCGGGACGGTGATAACATATATTAGGCTTCTTTCGAAAATCCTAACCAATGTTACTAACTTTGCAGTATAGTTAAAGATTGAAAAGATGCCACTACCGAAATTAATGTTTGTAAAATAAAAAACGGGACGATTTTCCAGAGGTTGCGGGTTCAAATCCCTGCCCGTATCGGTTTATTTTTCATTCTGTATTCATATAAATTTAAATCAGCTTAACATGGCTATACATGTTTATAGATATTTAAGGTTTTATCTAAACACTTACACTGGTTGCTTATATCACCCTAACTATAATATCTTGGTTAGATAGCAACCCTGATCAGTCAGTACAATAAGATACACTGTATAAGATAAAAACCACAATTACCTTTTTTGAAAACGAGAACTACTTTTTCAAGTACTAATATTATCATAACTAAAATTCAGACTAAGTGGACTTTAACTAAACTTTATAGTAATTGGAAGTAAATATTATCACATAAGTACTCTTCACATATCAGGCCTATTTACCTATCATGTCAATTGCAGTTCATTTTTATAACTCAAGGAAATAAGTAAAAAAAGGGAAGAAAGAATATATTAAGTTGTAAAACGGGTTAGAAGTTGATTGTATGCAGAGGATTCTTTCACGCTATTTACGCGTTAAAAATAAATCTTGTGGTATGTCAGAAGTGATTTGAGTAACCGAGGGACGGCTTACAAAGATTCAACATTCCAAGAATAAAAGGGTTGATTTATAATATAAGATCTATTTATAATAATTGTAATTTGTTATGATTGTAAATGCATAACTCGTAGAGTACTGTTTGTAAGGGTCAATTTTAGTAATTGAAATTTCAGTTTAAAATAAAAATATGTCTTACAGATTTAATTTGCGTAGGTGCAAGGTCCATCTCATTTGTTATTTCTGACTGAAAAGTTTTTGCAGTAATTGTATGACTGTAATTTTTAAAAACTTACAAGATAATAATCATAACATGGGGGATAATTAGTAATTAACTTATTAATTTTTCGAAACGTGCAAGGGAATGAAAGTACAGGGTACATACATCCAGTAAACTCAGAATCTCGAAATTTTTAGTAACATGTAATAAAAATATTTTTTAATTATAAAGTTACTTTAAGTTCTAATTTGGTAGCCGTCTGTTGTATGTGGTCTAGCGTTATCGTTAAGCAGCAGTGGTGTGGAGCGATTGACCAGCCTAGGTTGTTTAGAAGCTAGCTTTTCTTCCACGGTTTGCAATTAATGCTGACAACCTCCACCAAAAGCTTACAAGTAATTTTTTTTATTTGACTGGCTGGCGGACTCAAGAAAATATTGGAACCAAAAACAAACTGTGTTATTTTTTTGCAACACGACCATCATACACATCATTAATCCTTCGAGTCGTACTCGTAAAAAATGCGATATTTTAAGTTTCCATTTGTAAACTGAGTAACGCAAACCGAAAACAGAAGAGAAAAAAGAAATGAATGACGGTCAACGAAACAAAAATACATGTCTAAACATTTGAATCTGTAAAAAAAATGAATTTAGAATTCCTTACTGAAACCAAGAGCTGTATTCTCCAATTGTACACCTAGCTTACAAAATATCACTCATCGAAATTCTTAAAATTTCGTTAGTCAAACTCACTCATGGATATTAGTTTGGAGATCATGATGATTTTTTTTTATGTATACTGGTTACTTTTTTAATAACAGAAAAAATTGGGCAGAGTAAAACGCTATGGTATTCTTACTTAACTAAAATGAACTTTATCTACTCGTCTTGTTAATTATAAATTTATTGAAAAAAATCATACTACATTAGAAAAATAATAATAACCCTACATAATGAATCGCTGCGCTATCAAAAGATTTAACTATTTTACTTGTTCGAGCGATCTGGTTTGGTTTCCTATCAATTGTCTTGTGGGTGTTATAAATTTAACATATTGATAGTGAACAAATATTCTCATCTGAATCTTATATTTTACAAAATTTAACGTTCTTCAGAACATTTTTCAATTACCAATGAAAGAAATGAACTGGTTAATCGCAGGTAGGAGTAAAGTTAACGGCACAAGAAAGTTTACTAAATCGTGTGAAAAACTTTTAAAATAAAAAAAAACAACAATAAAGAAAAGCTTTATATTCAAGTATGCAGCCTTAAAGCCCAAAAAAGTACAAAATATTTATATCTTCTGTAAATTACGTTTGCTCCAGGGAGCTACTATCTTCAGCAGAGCAACGTGTAACTTGAGATATCCGTTGATATTACATGAGTTGCCTAAGTACATGGGTGGAAGTGTGGGTGATGGAATAACTAATATGATACACCTTGAAACTAACTATACTATACTAATACACATTGAAACAACAATTATTCAAGTGCAGATGAGAAACGGCGCCAAAGCAACCGCAATAAAGACTCCAGGTTATACAACTACCAATAAATGAACCATGTTTAATGTTTAATTTGTCTTATTCGGTTACTTATAAATGGAAACACCTTGTCTAAACTTCTCAACAAGGAAGTGTGTTAAATAAACTTTTGAAATACATTAAAGAAATTTTTATAGGAGTTTTTTAATGAGAATAAAAAAATAATGGTCAAAAAATGCCTTTATAGCCCCTTTCTACTGTACCTATTAAAAAAGTATTTTAATAAAGATGAAACAACTTTAATAATTAGCAGACTTTGTTCATGAGTGCATCTGTGTTTACTATAGAGGCTTGTTTCAACCTAGGCACATTAATTTAATAGAAAAAACTATTATATGCATATATATATTTATATATATATTTATATATATAATATAATATAATATACAGCTTTACAGATTCATTATAATAATAATATTATTAATCATGAATTAAAAAAAAAAGTCTAAAAATATATATATCTATATTTTTAGACTTTTTTTATATCTTCTTAGAGATTTTTTTATTCATGATTAATAATATTATTATTATAATGAATCTATGAAGCTGTATATTTAAATATTGCATATATTTTTGAAATTTATTACCTCGACTTCAAATGTTTAATACCTTTCCTGTAGCAAATATATTTATTGAATCAGTTTATATTGTAATCTTATTATCATTATTATTAAAGTCTTCTTACTTATTCCTGTGAATTTCGACAGTCCAGATATCTTTATTTGTATTGTAATCCATCCTTCTTAATTTTACTATATACCCTAACTTCTTTATAAAAGATGCCGCTATTCTAACGACTTTATTAAACGTAAAAAAAACAGAAGATATTTTAATTGTTGTAGGCCTGCAAGAAAATTGTCGTTATTTATAGAATAAAACCTTATCTTTTTTACTCGGAATACCCTAATATTTCAAGTTTGTTTATCCGGGAATTTGGAGTTTGACTTAATTTCCGGGGCAAGAGTTTTTTTTATTTTTTTAATTTGCAATTGATCGTAAGATCAGTGTCAACATTCTGTAATAGTTATTATTAATGATAATTTGAGACGAGTAGCATAACAAATGCAATATTTACCAATAAAACTGCCGCTGGCTTTGTTAAGATCATATTAATTTTAAGTTTTGAATAATTTATACTCATATACTCGTATATTTTATATCTTTGGTATAACCTTTTATTATAATGAAAGGTTTTCCATTTTTATAACTAAAAGTAATTTGGTTTGTTGTAAGAAAGTTATAAACAAATGTGAGTAAACTTGATATTACAGATCATTTTTATAAAGAAAAAATAAAATTGACGGAGCTCACTGTCATCATCACTGTCAAAGAAATTTAAATTATTTTTGTGTACGTTACATATTTTCCCTCAATAATTAATATTCATGTTATTTTTGCATACCAGCACATATTCCACGCATTCACTGCTTTATAAGCTCTGACCTAATAATAAAAAATAATAGTTAGAAACCCTTACAATATTAAGAATTTATAAATGAGAATAATTTAACGTTTAACTACCATATTGTTTAACAATGTATTTGATTATAATGTTAAGTATAGTAATAACAAGAACTGTTGACTTAAACTTCTATTAGTTGTAATGCAATAACTAGTAAAATCAACCTCAATACAATCTATTGATCTAACGGTAAGTTGTTATAGTTACCGATTGAACTGTTCAAAGCCTGCGGGTTTAATTACCACCTACGAAAACTGTTATCGGAAGTTTTATGGACCTTTTATGGTACCAAATAACTATAGATAAGTGACACGGTTTGTGTTATATATTTTGGATAAGCGTTCTGATCTTTTGTTTTGATTTGAGTACTTAAAACAGGTTTTGATATTGGACAAATTCCAACAAACAAGATCCTTAACAACCCAAAAGTAAACCTAACATAAATTTATTCATTTCTGTAATCATACTGAGATGCCATATACCTAATGTCCCAAATCTCAATTCATGAATTCCAAGTTAAAGAATTAAATTGAGTGTGTAAAGTCAGTCCCGGGAAATTTATCTCAAGAATATTACAATTTAACCCGATCTTCTGCCCTTAAATATTTTTATTAATTATGTTTTTTATTGATATATATTTTCTTTATTTTGAACAACAGGTTTCCTTGAATTTCAGGTGTCAAATAAGGATCTTTCATAAGTATTTATTTTATATAAATTTTAATGACATTTTAAAACTATTTTTATATACTTTTAAAAATATTTTTAAATAAATCTTAATGACTCTAAATTTATAAATGAAAATATATAAAAAAGAAAAATGTTTTATAATATTTCCTTAAACTTAACTCCTTTTTAATGTAATTTTATTGTTATTTAACTTTAGAATTTAAAATTTATTTGGCCAGTTTTAAAGTAAATTTCAGGAAAAATCTTAGACTATATGTATTTTTTAATGATTGTTTTTAGAAAGCATACATATTAAAATTCTCAAACTTAAATAATTGGGTTCAATCATATATTTTATATTAAAGAAATTTATATTTCTTAAAAGGACTATTAGTAGTATTAGGATATTCTACATTTCGATAAATAGTTATTGTCTGACACAAAGACGTTTTTAGAGCGAGCGCCTGCCAGGTCTGTATACCTGTATTTTAATCAGAAATTCTGGCGAAATAATACATGGACGTTATATTTGGTAGGTCTTGTTTTTATCTCAAATTGAGAAAAATCAATATAAAAATGACGCAACATCCAAACTATTTAAAATATAGACACCTAATTTAAGAAGCTTATCACCTTCGTAGAAGTGAAATTTCGTAAAATAACCAATATTCTTTTAACGTAGTAAGAAATTCAAATTCATACTATCTTTATTCAAGTAGGCATTTACACGCACTTTTGAATCGTCAATTACATTAAATAGGTCACTATAGTTAGTCTGTGAGTAAGTTACCACTAGCTCGGAATGGTGTTCTGCTGAGATGAGCTATCCAGAAACTTAACAGTTGCTCTTTTTAAATAAAATTTCATTATACATTATAACATCAGTCCTGTAGATGAGTCAATGACCCAAGTTCCACACATTTCGATCAACCAAAAATTCTTGAATGTTATAATAAGATTCCTTTAATTCAATTGGTAGAGCAACGTATCGGTTTATTTTTCATTATATATTTATCTAAATTTAAATACATTGTAGTGCCATTTTTTAAATAATAATCAATACAATTAAAATTATCGAGAATTCAGACGTACTTTCGTTACATGTATATATGTCGATTCGACAGAGTGGAAAATACTATCGTCAGATATTTTGTAGAATAGATAAGGTAATCAGGCTGAAAATAAAACAACGAAAGCACTATAACATTTATTAGGCATTGTCTTAAACCAAAACATTTACACCACTCAAAAGTCACGAAACGAATTAGAGTTTTTTGGTAGGAGTACGTCTTCCATAGCATTGTTGGTAGCCTCCGAAATGTCGTAGCACTACTAAAATAGTTACTTAAAATATATGCACATCCATACATTTGCAGTTATATTGTAAGTACTTACTTATATTGTGAGTACAGATCTGAGGTACTTTTTGTGGTTTCACACAAAAAATGTGATAAAATTCTGAGGGAAATAGCGTCGTATCTTTCAACTTAGTTTTGTACAAAACTAATTATAGCACAAAATAAGTTTTCACAAAAAAAAAATATCTCGGGTAAAGAAATAAGTTTCACGTGATGCCAGCACAGACAAATGAACAGATAATATTTTATGTAAATTATTATTGTCTCATGTAAATTCCTCTCTTCTTTTCTTTTTTTTAACTTCAAGCATAGATTCCAGCTTCGATTTTTTATTAATGTTTAATTGTTATTGAGATTACACAACCAAACACACTACAGCTCTGTAGATGAATCATTATTTTGTAAATTGTCTCATTTCGCTGATGGTATAAGATAGGATTCGTGATCGCTTAATCCTTTTAAGCTCTCTAGATTGATGATAGGCACCGCTACAAATGGACGACTATTTGTAAGACAACTTAAAAGTAAATTAAACAATAAATATTTGATGTTATATCCTACTGAGAAAGTTTTGTTGTTGTATCAGGATGAAAATTATTAAGGACTTTCTTGTCCATGATTTTTCATTGGTGTTCATGAAATCGGTAACATATAAAGTACTACAAGCACCAGTTATCAATCTTACCTACATATCATATATACTAAACATCAAAGAAGAAACAAACAAATACTCGCTCAGAAAAAGCGGTTCAGAAACTTAATTAACAAATGCCTATTATCTATCCATTTATCTGTTAATTGACCATTATACCCGACCTTTACAATAGATCCAATTTCAAACCAACGTCACTACAAGAAAGGTCGAGATCAATGTTGTTACATACATCTATCTCCTGGAGACTCTTGTATGATTGAGTGAATTGTTCTAGAATAATCCGTCACGCGTTGTTTTAGGTTATTCCAGATATATGAATGTCTTAACATACTATATCATATTGTGATGGTCAAAAGTATTAAAAAAACTCATAAGTAATATATTTTATAAAATTTTATTTGTTTTTTAATAATCTTTAAGCGTCTATTTGTCGTTTCAAGTGAAACTGTTTCGACAGAACTGTTTTAAGCTTCTATCTGGGATAGTGTTTGCTTTTATGTTCATTCAATTTCATTTATACGATTTTGTCATAGAGACATACAGTATATTTTTATGCTTTGTCTGTTATGTCAGCCGTATTTGGGTGGGGACGAGAGGGCTAAGATGACGGGCTACATAACGGGAGCGAACCTTGTTTTTACGTGACAATTTTAGTAGCCCTATAATTTTAGAAAATTCTTAATCTGTCTGTATTTTGATACATTGCTCTATGCTTTATTAATTAAAAGGAATGAATTGAATTTTTAATGCTATTCTATAAGACGAGACGAAGCTTCTTAGCAATCCATGGATTCACCGTGCGGGTGCCGGGCCCATCGCGTTGCAAGGAGAGGAGTGCAAGCAGTGCCTGGGACTTGCGACCCAGGAGTAGGTTTAAGGGGCCCCTTTATTATGCGCAAAAACGCTCACCTTCACCCTCCACACTCCTCTCCCTACCTAACCAAATTTGGAAAGAACCTACTAATGCCGCCTTTGAAGTACGTTCTAGAAATGAACCGATGCTTGTTCTAGAAAGGCCAAGATCTTTAAGTAGGCTATAGAGAGATTTTGCTGTTATACCTCTCGCTCCCACTTCTACCGCGTACAAACTAACTATAAATTTATTCCTGATCAGTTCGTTGGTTAGTTCGTAATACTTATTGAGCTTGAATGTGTGATCCCTTGGGATGTTTGTTTCCCAAGGAACAGTAAGCTCCACAAGTATCACGTGCCTCAGATGTTTCGAATACAGGAATAAGTCCGGTCTGGATGATGAAACACCAACATCCCCAGGGATTTTGTAATGCTTTTCATACGTGTCCATCATGAGAATCCAATCAGGAGCCGCGCCTAATATTGAATAAGGCTTCGCTTTTGATTTTTTGGAGGAGCCTTCTTTTACGAATTCTATAGATCGTTCGGTGGTTGTAATACCCTTCCGCGCTCTTGCTACTGAAAGACTAACCGCTTCCCGTATAATTTCTAATACCTTGTCGTGGCGACGCGAGTATTGACCTTTATCTAGAAGTACCCTACACCCTACTAATAGGTGTTTCGCGGTTCCTATTGCCTCCCCACAGATGTTGCAAGACTTTTCGGTGGCTTTGCCCCATCTTACTAAATTACTTTGATCTGGGAGAGTCATTTGGAATGCATTAAGATAGAATTTTAATAATGCTGGGGACCAATCATAAATTAAGGTGCGCCACTTCAAAGCTAGTGGAATACAAAAATCTCCTATGGTCACCCATTCGTTTTGAATTTCTAGGCTCATCGCGTGGAGTCGGTAATTATCGTTTTCGTCTTGTCGAATAAAAGATTTTGTTATGTCTATGTCTTGAACTTTCCTACTTGATCCTAGCCCTACTTTATTTGTTTGAGCACCTATCATAAACTTTTTATGGAATTGAAGTCGTGACTCGAGCTCTGAGGCAACTTTGTCTTTTGGGAGAGAAGTTACAGTATCATCTTTAGATTTTCCGATGATATGTCTTTTGGTAACTCTTAGATGTTTGTAGAGCTCCGATGGTTTCTTTAATTTTAATCCAAAGTTGTTACGGTCTCTAAATAAGGTTGAAGAGTCCGCTGAGTGCGCTAACCCGAGCCATAACTTCAATGTCTTTATGACGCTTGCATCTAACTTTGACAAAAGGGTTTTATTTATATCATACACGAGGAAAGGCCAATTTAGACGTGATGTTAAATAATTATCGTAAATCCAAGCTTTTTTGACGTTACTT
The DNA here is from genome assembly GCA_959347405.1 of Napeogenes sylphis. NCBI lineage: Eukaryota > Metazoa > Arthropoda > Insecta > Lepidoptera > Nymphalidae > Napeogenes > Napeogenes sylphis. The sequence goes on from OY365776.1 coordinate 12,472,582, forward strand.
ATTGGTTGGTTGTCTACCTTTTTGAGATCGTTTAAAAAGCTATCGACTATTACATCCAACGATGGAGTACGGCCTTGGTAATCGATTTTTTTACCTAAAAATTTAAACGGAGCTGCTTCCGTAACCGTACTAACGCACTGACCGCCTATTATAAGACCCGGATCGTAAGAGGTATATTTGGTATTCCGTCTACCCAGACACAGACTAAAACATTTACTTGGTTTTGTCCTCAATCCGCCCGTCCACGTACAGAAATCCTCAACTACATTTAAAAGTACCTGACATTGTTTCGGATTACGTGTCAGTATCGCGAGATCATCTGCAAAAGCTAGTATGGATTCTGTGTATTTGTTGTTGAACTTAAACCGATAGCCCCACTTTTTTTCATTTCTAATTAATTTGTCTATTAAAATATTAATAACTATATTAAATATAATAGGAGAAATACAACAACCCTGAAATAAACCAACGTTATAATTAAGTGGTTTTGAATGGTTTTCATTAAAAATTATTGAGAATTTTAATTTTGAATAATATGATGCAATAATGTCGCGAACTACCATAGGAAAGTTATACCATTTAAGCGCGAACATCATTAGTTCATGTCGTACCGACCCAAAGGCGTTTTCTAAGTCTATCCAACAAACCGTAATTTGTCTCTCGCTAGTTCTAGCATCTTTAAGGCTTTCCGATATTAACGTATTATGTTCCAGGCATCCAGAAATTCCGGGCAAAAACCCTTTCTGGTGATTAGGCCTGAAATATCTATTGTTAATCATGAATTGCGTCATTTTAGTTTGTAAAAAAGAGAAAAATATTTTGGAAATTGTATTTGTTAGGGCTATCGGTCTAGTATCCTTGGGATTATTGACATTGTCGTTTTTCGGAATGAGGACAAAAAGGGCTTTTCCGAACGATACCGGTATTTGCTTTCTTGACCAGATTTTACCGAATATATTTAAAAGATGTTTATGGAGCGACGGACATTTTTTGTAAACTATATAAGGGATACCATCCGGACCTGGTGCTGACTTAGATGGTTTCATTTTAATTATTTTATTGATTTCCTCCAAAGTTGGTGGGTTGGCTTGAAAATCTTCAGTAGGAGTCTCAGGTTTGTGTTCGTTTGGATCCCCATATAGTCTTTGGTTTTCTGGCACTTCGTATGTGCTTTTATAATGGTCGAAAATTTGCTCGTTGGTCAAGAGAAGCTTACCTTTTTGATCTTTGAAAATGTTTTTTGAGTATTTAAAAGGATTTTTATCAAAGTCTACTTCATGTTTTGCCCGATCAAAGCTATCACGATTTTTCGTTATTTGATTTGTTATACCTTGGATAAGTTTAAGAATTGATCGCAATGCCCTAGACAGTTGGTGACTAAGTTGATTATCGCCTAAGGCTTTGGCTATACGAAGTTTCTTTATAAGGTCTCTTTTTTTCCTCCTCATTTTCAATTTAAAACCGTTTTCTTTATTTTTGTGAGCATAACGATTCGTAGGTGGATAGTGCTCATTAAAGTAGTCGTAAATAGTATTTTGGAAAGTCTCTACTTGCGCATCGAGTACCTGATTTGAGCCCGGGTGCTCTAACAGGGCCGCTATATTTTGGTCATGTACTTTCCAGGTCGATTGTTTAGTATTTGGAATGCTAAGACGCGTCCGGATGGTCATGGACTCCTGGTAGTTTTCATTCAATGGCTCACCATGAGATATATGAGGGTAAACTCTATCCGCAGTGAAAACTGAAGATCTTACCGACGGTTGCCGCACTTCAGCACCATTGTGTGTTTTAAGATGTTTAATAAACCAGGCTCGTCTTTTGTAATTTTTCCCGCACGTAGGGCATTTCAGTTCCGTTATCGCGCCGTTTTCGCCGTAATTGTCAACCGGTGGACAGTTCTTCCGCCCCCCCTCTCGGACTGTCCTAGGGGTATTTTTCTTATTTGGACTTTTAGCGTTTATCGACGTTCCCGGGCTTGGCTTGCTAGGCCATCGCCCTCGGCTGTCTTTCCAGCAGTCTGCTGTCTTCCCAGCTGCCAGCTGTCTTTCCAGCGTCAACTGTCTTTCCAGCGTCATCCCGTCTCTCCGGGCTGTCAATTTAGATAAGACGAAGCTTCTTAGCAATCCATGGATTCACCGTGCGGGTGCCGGGCCCATCGCGTTGCAAGGAGAGGAGTGCAAGCAGTGCCTGGGACTTGCGACCCAGGAGTAGGTTTAAGGGGCCCCTTTATTATGCGCAAAAACGCTCACCTTCACCCTCCACACTCCTCTCCCTACCTAACCAAATTTGGAAAGAACCTACTAATGCCGCCTTTGAAGTACGTTCTAGAAATGAACCGATGCTTGTTCTAGAAAGGCCAAGATCTTTAAGTAGGCTATAGAGAGATTTTGCTGTTATACCTCTCGCTCCCACTTCTACCGCGTACAAACTAAACAATTAAAACAATAAAAAATATGTAAACTTACAACAATTAAAAATATGTAACATAATAAAACTTTTTAGAATATTAGCGATCTCAAATATTTGATCCCAAATAAACATTATATATATTTTGAACTTCTCTCTGATTTTATGAATTTCAAAAATATGCTGAATATTTCCATTTGGAATATCTCGAATTATATAAATATTCTGTAAGTTTTCACCTAAAGAATAAATATAATTCTTAGGGATTCCTAAAATAAAATTACTATGGTGTGAGCTGTAGGTAAAATAAGATAAATTCTAAAAGTGGCCTTAGTAAAATCTTATTCCTTTTAAATTCTGAACCAGATTACTCACCACATTACTTGTAACAGAAACAACTATCCTACTTTTCATAAAAGTAAACTCAATAATAATACCCACTTTTTACTCTAAAATGTTTTTTATTTATTGTTTTTAAATATTTTTTATTTATTTGGTGCCCTTAAAAATAAATACATAAAGACACGTTAAATTCAAAAATATATATGAAGTTACTAGAACATTTATTAGTTAATATTGTCTTTTTTTACACCGTATATAGCTTAGCTTTTATATCGATAAAGTCTACGGCGAACCAATACGGTCAGATGTGTCAGCTAACCAAAATATAAAAAGAAATTATTTCGATCGGTTGTAACTGACTGCTTCAAAATGTTGTTCTTAGAATTTGAGTCACGGTGTGACTTAAAACAAGTTTGTTAGTACCATACTACACTTATTGGAATACGTTCCATTAAACAGATAATAGAATACGCAATGGCTCAAATGGCTCACGCAAATCCCGATAGGCTCGACACGGTTTATGAAATCGGAGTCATTGACCATTCGCACAGCAGATCTTAAGACCGCTTCAAAGGGTTCTAGCTGTCACCAGTGTGGGTTTCAAAGGTGTTCACCGTCATCCGCATAGCAATGAATGAAGCTTGTTTTAAATGCATAAAGTATTATTTGAATCCCAATTTGACTGGTCGACTGGAAAAGTCGAAATTGATAGTTAGTTTAATCGAATACCCGATTCGAAAAAAAAAAAACAATCTCTTCAGCTATATTCGTCGTACAGGTTTATTCGCGAGTTTGAAAGTCACACAGATAGTGTTTCCCAATTTTTATGTAATATGAGTTTAGAACTCATATATCGCAAGCAATATTACTTAGCAGCAGTTCTGTTTTAATTAAAAACTTTCTTCAAATAACTAAGTAACCATAAAGTTCTTAATTCAATTAAGGACGCGTTTACGGTTATGCCCAAAATTATCAACTTTTCCGTACATAATGCTACAAAATCAAACGTAATACAGTGAAACCAACAAATTCAAAGCATAGAATGTTTCTTATTCTTTAGTGTTCAAAGATAAAATACTTTAATATTGTAATTTTTAGTATTAAGAAAAAGATTCTCCGTCACGTATTTTATGAAATCGGGAGGAGTTTAGGTACATTTTTGTCGTATATATTATAATATATTTAAGCATAAAAAATACCTTAGCTAAGAAGACATACTAAACTAACAATGTACGAGAAAAAACCCTAAATAAATTACGTAATATATCAGAAAATAAATAACAATATTTTAAATTTTTATCATGTATCTGTAGTTACACATGACTCTTAATGTATTTCAATAAGGTTAATTTTATGTGCTATTTTAGTTGATCCTTTTTAAAAAACATTTCTAAAATTAAATTATCACCTCAGTCGGCGTGAGGCCGTTGTCGGGAGTGGTCACTGTATTGCTTGTTAGCAAAAATGTCTATTGGTCAAGATCGCTGTATAAACACAAAATATGTAATCAAACTTAACTTGATACTTTACAGTTTATATATATTTTTTTGTCAATTTGTTTTCTTTTTGTATTTAATTTTGCTTCTAGTACGTACAGATTATTACCGATTTATCTTGACTTGATGGAGTGACCCAAGAGTACCCTGATGGATGGATGCTAGTTGATCTCCTAGACAAATAGAACTGGGTGCACCTATGACGGCCTTGTTTTGTTGCTTTCGATGAGATCTTATCGTCAGGCTTGATGGAGTGATCTGAAGGTACCCTGATGGATGAATAGATGGACCCTAGTAGATCTCATAGATTAATAGACTTGGGTGTACCGTGTATGGGCTTGTTTTATTGCTTTTGATAAGTTCTTACCATTAAACTTGATGGAGTGATTTGATAAAGCTGGGAGCGACGAGTATGTAATTTTTCTATTCGTCTTGGAGATCCAGTGGCATCCATCCACCAGGAAACCTACAAATCACTCTATCAAGTCTGGTGGTAAGATCTCATCAAAAACAACAAAACAAGCCCATACTTGGCGCACCAAGCTCTATTCATCTAGGAGATCCACTAGCATCCATCCATCAGTATACCTTCAGGTCCACTCCACCAAGCCTGGAGGTAGTATCTCTTTATGGTTAACACAACGGGCCTAAACCAGCCTTGCTTTTTTTTAGTCTAAAAGATCAAGTAACGGCCACTGAAGTATTCAGCTATTTTTAGGTCACAGAATAATTAATACGTATATAATATATGTAATACTAATCTGTAATTTTATCACATGTATAATGTGTACATAAATTATCATCAATAATATAAAAATCATTTAAAGAAGTAATAATTAAACATTAAATATATGAACAAAAAAAATATATCGAAAGTATCAAAATTGTTTTATTCACACAATATTCTCGAACTATACACACGTAAGTTAGCGTAGTCGAGAATTGTAGACGATTCTCGAATTTGTAGAGCATTGTAGAAAATCTATAGCTATGTAGTGATGCGTTTTTCTACCTATTAGTTTTGTAAACGCGTCCTTAAATCATTTAATTTCGATACTGAATTTCATATTAAATGGGAGATAAATCTAATAATAGATAACCCAAAAGTAAGTTAAAACAAATCGACCTCAAAAATAATTTATTGTAGGGCCCCTTGAATTAGATTTGGGATAGTTAGTTTTCATTAACAAACATGTAAATTAGATTTTAACACAGTTTAAAGGGACGAGGATATGATAACTCATGTTGGAGGAATAATGACGTACTTAATCGTCTCTCATGTTTTCTCTTTGTAAATTACAAACAGAAAAACAGACAAAGATTTTAAAAATGCTGAAAATGGAGGTATTATTTCACATCCTGGTACATTTTTTAAAATACTTTCAATGTACAAAGACTACTCCTCTACAGATTTATTATATGTATAGAATAAGATTTGCATGTTACCTATTACATGATTGACATAAATTAACATAACTTTTTTATTTCTTAACCGATTTAGATAAAATAAACACTAAATGTTAAGTGAAGACTATGGTAATATAATCCTGAAAATCGCATTCAAATTGGTTAAGATAAGTATGCACAAACATACAGACATACAGGCAAACAAAAAAAGCCATTGCTTTGGGTTCTCTTGCTCTTATAAAGGCCCCCCCTGATGTTTTGTTTTTTAATATTTTCAATGTACAGAAATCGATCAGTGACAATTTCATTATATGATAAAAACTTCGTTTTCCTAACTTAAGACAAAAGATTAAAAGATACGAATTCACAATAACATAACAAATATGCGTAATAGTACTAATAAACCAAAAGCATACGACTATTAAGCATATGCATAAATGGAAAATAGACTACAGTGTGTGTATTGTGGGTGTGTGTGTAAATAATTGTAATTATTTAACCAGAGAAAAGGATCACGTGATTGATTTGGTTAACTATTAAATTCAATGCCATTCAATTGATTTTTAATTATTTATTCATTTCACATAAATAATATATCTTTAGTGAAATTCATTTTTAAAAATCTATCTAACACCCTTCAATACAAACAGAATTGTTTTCTGAATAGTGTAAATCTATTAGTTCATCTTAATTCACTATTTTATTTAATGAATAAACTGATCCTATTGCTATACCATTTCACATGCTAAATATAAACAATTATGCAATTAGAAAATGAGACCTAAAATGGCCTAACTAAATACCATCTCAGTGTGTTACTGAGGTAGATATTTATTAGTTAAAAAAAATGCAATAATAAAAATCTTACTGATTTCCTAAAGTATCACAGGTGATTCTATATATTTCCTTAAATCTAAGCAGAATCACCTATGCTTCTTTATTGTCAACTCATGTAGTGTAAAAGGGTTTCTCAAGTTATACGTTGCTCCCTGGAGCACACGTAACTTACAGAAAATAAACATATTTTGTAAATTCCTGCACGTTAACGTTGCAAGGTTGAATATAAAGCGCTTATTTACTATTGTAGATTTTATTAGAAAAGATTTACACACGGCTTAGTAATGTTTTTTGTGCCATCAACATCACAAGTACCTACATGGGAATAAACAGCATATATCTCAAATATATACTAAGACAGTGAAAATAGAGTGTCTTTACATAAATATTTTTCCAAAAAACTGATAGGAGCGCGATTAAAGACGAGTACAGAAACCAAAAAAAAACAAATTTTGGAATAGTTGTCTACTACTCAACGCATTTGGAAGCGGTTTTCACAGGTGTACTAGCGGAACTTACTGGAGCGTTGTCAAAACATTGTTTCGTTAAAATCGGTTAAGGAAAAAAGAAGTTACAGTCAATTTAAAATTTACTTGAAGTAAATTTTCTAAACTTTTAAAGCCATTTTTCTAAACTTTTAAAAAGAACTGAATGCGGTTTACATAAACGTATTTAATTTAGATAAAGCTAGAATTTCTATTTTGTTTTATCTGAATTTTAATAAAATAACAAATTGAATATGAGCATATACATATAATTAGTTGAATTAAAATAATTTTAATACTACTTTGATTCATTCAAATAAAACCCGCTAAAGAGTAAAACAGCTAATCGACCCCATAAATTAATTAGATCAGCACAGTTTGGTTGGATTTCTGAGAGTTAGTTTTAATTAACAAAGGTGCAGATTAGATTGTCTTGAAACCATTTCCCTTAACATTGTTACATAATTATGAAGGGTCAACACAGGATTTGAAATTGAATTTGTATGTTTGAATAATGTGAGATGAAGGCAGCGCTGCAAATGGTGTATGAGATTTTTACTTGTAGCATTTGGACTAAATCACTTACGTTTTGCAAATAGTAATAATAATTATTATAATAATAATAGTAATTAGTAATTATTATTTTTATTTTTGGCCCTGTCCTTTAAAATAATGAGTCCTCCTTACATCAAAAATAATTTGTAGAAAAAAATATAAAAATACTCATCGTTTCATAAAACAAACAACCAACGATACATACCTTTTTAAAATATTCATACTCGTAATACACAATACTTTTGAAAATATCAAACAAATATTAGTAATACTACATATAATCAAATTATAATAAATGAAAAATTGCACATTAAATATTTTACGAACAAAAAATATTCAGTACATGACATAGATCTGAAAATAATATTTATTACATTTTGTCTGTTTGTCTGATTGTATTGGCGTCTCTGCTGATGGTTTTAATATTTTAATAAAATTTAATATGGTGGTCAACATATAAAATACATATAATCCAATACTATGAAATACTATGAAAAAAATATATAGAAAAACTAAGAGCATCCATGGTGTTTCTTTCCGGTTCTTATTTGTCATTAAATAGTTAAATTAAATTTTAGTAGGTATGGTCTTAAAACTACTAAAAATAAATATTTGGTAAATTCTGAAAATGGTACACCCTTTTGAGGAAATATGGTGAAAACCCGGTTTTGGAAAAAAATGTGGTTTTATTTCGGATTTTTTTAGTTAATCTTCTTTTTTCTTAAGTAAATATGAATATTGCAAATATTAAGTTGGTGGCTTTGCTAGAAGTAGCTTAGAATTATGATGATGAAAGTTACTTTTTACAGTATTATTTTTTTCTATACGTAGAAATATGATGTAATTTAATAAAAATATAGGTAACTATAGTAAATCTTTTTGGTTCAAGAAAAGGCTTGTATGGATGGATTGTACTATTTTGCTTCCAGGTCATCACCTTGAATTATTTAATATCAAGCAATTTTTTGGTAATTGTACTGATATTTATTCCAAAAAAATAAATAGGTTTCTGCAGAGTAAAATAAATATTTAAATCTTCTTTTGAGGATGCTTTTTCGAACCATTATTTATAACAGAAATATTAAAATAGCTTAGATTATAAATCTGTTTTGTCCAAATTTAATTAAAGAACTAATATAACACGACTAGAAGACAATTTTATGAAATCAGTGCATTAAAAGATAAGACAATGACATGGTCTGCGCTATAAGAGACAGCATTTATGTAAGTGGTAGAAAACAGTAAAAAAGATAAAAGCAAAACAGATAAGACTAACTATATATATACATGTATTTTTCGTTATACTTCGTCAGGTGACAATCAATTTTGCAACTATTTGACATGTGACGATTTCATACCTCAGAACAATACGTAATTACTTGCACTTGGTTTGGTTTACTGGCATTTCAATTTCTTCCTTTATTAAGTGGTCCTCAGACGCAGCGACTTCAATAAGTATATAATAATATTATTTTTATTCTTTTTGGAGGTCTTTTTGTATCGGGAATTTTAAATATTTCTATTATTAATTTTTAATTAAGTCTGTTTTCTTCTAACTGATACAAAAATGTTCGCGTGATTCATATGGATATTAACAGATCTATTCATAAACCAACAAACAATTTTAAATCCTCAAAAAATACACTCCTTTACTTTCAAGTCTCATACATTAAAAAAAATATTTATTTTTCGATCTAACGAATTATAACAGTAAGATATATTATAACAGTTCTTATAGTTTAACATTTCACTGAAAATAGATCACATGATTAATATCTACCTATAGCTATAAATCTATAACTTAATTTAAATATAAGAATTACCATATTTATTGTAGTCTTTAATGGTGTAGATATCAATAGACATATTAAATTCAATTGAATTACCTCTATAACAGAAAATATTAACGGCAGCCAATCAAAGATAAAATAAAATGTATTATTTTAATACTTTTAAATTCATATGTCCTAGAACTTGTGAGGAAGCAAATACTAGACATACTTTTTTTGTACTAGCTTTTGCCCGCGGCTTTGCACGCCTTAAATTCATAGTTTAAAATTTCCCAGTTCCCTTTTTTGTATTGGCTTCTATATGATATTTTAAGGCAGACATCGCTCACTGTCAAAAGTATATTTAAAGTTTTTAATAAAAATACAATATTAGGTACTGTAATTATTTTTATACCTCTCTTGTTTTTACTTAAACGTCCATTTAAATACTTCTTAAAAAGAGTACTTAATAACCATTCTAACCATATATCACACTTACAGATTTTCATTGAACATAATCAAAATATTACCATGTAAACTTGAGGAATTCTGAGCTACACAATCGCCGTTATTTTCACCATCAACTTGCAGGTCTAGTTTTATTAAAAAAAAATCTATTTTAAATGATAAACATTCAGTTAGCTATATGCATTAACAAAATTTTCAATACTGAACGTACACAATAGCCATTTTTGAGACGGTTTGCACGGTTCCATACCAGAGTACGCCGGTAGACCGTACCGCCGCAAACGCGAAGACCCTATATTTTAAATCTGTAATATCTTCGAAAATATTCATTTAAATTACATGCTGTAATTTAAATGAATATTTTCGAAGATATTACTATATTGTGTGGCTAGTGTGGCTAGTGGGACTATATTGTTCCATATTAAATGTAAAATGTATTTAAGTTACTTAATTAGATAAGGATTAAAGCTGTATTTCTTAAAATCGCTTCATAAATAACCTATTAGTATCACAATATACAACCTCATTAAATAAATTTTCTTTTCTTATAAGTAAAATAAACGTTGCTGTTTTAGAGTAGCTTTAACAATAAATAAAACCTTTTTTATATACAACTTACTTTCAATAAAGAGTTTCATTTAAGTTTTTTTTTTTGTTTAAAAAGAAAAAAACATTACGGTATAAAACAGGTTAGAAGCTTATTACATGCAGAGGATTCTTTTCACCAGTTATAAATGAATCTTTTGGGTTTGTCAGAGGTAAATGGAGTAACTGACGGACGGCTTACAAAGTTTGAAAACTTCAAGGATAAAAGGGTCGTGATTTATATATCAGATTTTTTCATAATAATGATATTTTGTAATGATTGTGAACGATTTACTACACTTAATAAAGTGCTATTTTTATTTTATTTTTTTGTAATCGTTTTTATCTACTTTGTGAGTTAAAATTAATATAAAATTACGTATTGAAGATTTAACTCTTATGGGTACTTGGTCCATCTCTTATTATTTTCCCGACTAAAATGCTTTTTGTAGCAATCGTATAAAGACTAATTGTAAATATTTACTAACTTAAAAGATAATTATAACAATCAAAGCGGTGATTAGTAATTAATGTATTAGCTAAAGACTCGCACAATTTCTTAAAATGTTTAAATTGATCCCTATGATTAGAAAGAGTCACAGTGACCCGAGTGTTTATCTATACATATAATTAAATCGTCACTGAGCCATTCCTGTGCATGGAATCAAAAAAAAAAAACATCATAGGGGGGCTTTATAAGAGCAAGAGAACCCAAAACAATGGTTTTTTAGTTTGTCTGTTTGTCTGTTTGTCTGTATGTCTGTATGTCTGTATGTTTGTGCACGCTAATCTCAGAAACGGCTTAACCAATTTGAATGCGGTTTTCATAAATATATTATCCCGGTCTTCACTTAACATTTAGTGTTTATTTCATCTAAATCGGTTAAGAAATAAGGAAGTTGAAAGAAATAAGAAATAAAAAACTATTAATGTCAATGACGTAATAGGTACCATGAAAATCTTATTCTATACATGTAATAAATCTGTAGAGGAGTAGTCTTTGTACATTAAAAATATTTACAAAAATATACCGGGATGTAAAGTAATAACTAACAGAATTCATTTTCAGCATTTTTAAAATCTTTGTCTGTTTATCTGTTTGTCTTTTAGTTGTGCACACAACACGAAAAAAAATATTTTCAAACATTCATACCTTTATATAGAGAACACAAAACAATGTTTTTTTCATTTTGTTCGTCTAAATGTCTGTATGTTAGTTCACGGGTTTAATCTCAGAAACGGGTTAGTCGATTTGGATGTAGTTTTTGGGAATATATAGTCACGGGATTCACTTTATATTTTGTTTTTTTTTTAACAATCGGTTAACAAATAAAGAAGTTAATAATCTCTTATTGTCATACCATTGCTTCTTAAAGGTTACATACAAAGTGTACTTTTTATCAAAATCGAAAACTACGCGTACTAAGTCGCACGCACAGCAAGTTACATATTATAAAGCAAAGTCGCTTTTCGCGTCTGTCCCCATGTCTGTGTGTATGTATCTTTAAAACTGCGCAAAGGATATTGATGCAGTTTTTTTTAATAGATAGAGTGATGCAAGAGGAAGGTTTATATGTATTATAACATGCTTAATATATCAGAGAACCACTGATAATTTCAAGATTTCTAATGCGAAGTCGTAAACAAACACTTTTGTTTGCGCTTACAATGTAAACGCTGGTTGAACTGCACGAGATAGATCAAAATAATGTACCTACTAAGTTTTGTATACCTTAAAAAGTTCTACAAGAAAATCCGCGATGGTATATGTTTATCTCTTAGAGATAACCCACAATAGCAAATTTTTATCCTTTACTTTTTACGAAAAATAATAGGTTATTTATGAAGCGATTTTAAGAAATACAGCTTTAATCCTTATCTAATTAAGTAACTTAAATACATTTTACATTTAATATGGAACAATATAGTCCCACTAGCCACACTAGCCACACAATATAGTAATATCTTCGAAAATATTCATTTAAATTACAGCATGTAATTTAAATGAATATTTTCGAAGATATTACAGATTTAAAATATAGGGTCTTCGCGTTTGCGGCGGTACGGTCTACCGGCGTACTCTGGTATGGAACCGTGCAAACCGTCTCAAAAATGGCTATTGTGTACGTTCAGTATTGAAAATTTTGTTAATGCATATAGCTAACTGAATGTTTATCATTTAAAATAGATTTTTTTTTAATAAAACTAGACCTGCAAGTTGATGGTGAAAATAACGGCGATTGTGTAGCTCAGAATTCCTCAAGTTTACATGGTAATATTTTGATTATGTTCAATGAAAATCTGTAAGTGTGATATATGGTTAGAATGGTTATTAAGTACTCTTTTTAAGAAGTATTTAAATGGACGTTTAAGTAAAAACAAGAGAGGTATAAAAATAATTACAGTACCTAATATTGTATTTTTATTAAAAACTTTAAATATACTTTTGACAGTGAGCGATGTCTGCCTTAAAATATCATATAGAAGCCAATACAAAAAAGGGAACTGGGAAATTTTAAACTATGAATTTAAGGCGTGCAAAGCCGCGGGCAAAAGCTAGTACAAAAAAAGTATGTCTAGTATTTGCTTCCTCACAAGTTCTAGGACATATGAATTTAAAAGTATTAAAATAATACATTTTATTTTATCTTTGATTGGCTGCCGTTAATATTTTCTGTTATAGAGGTAATTCAATTGAATTTAATATGTCTATTGATATCTACACCATTAAAGACTACAATAAATATGGTAATTCTTATATTTAAATTAAGTTATAGATTTATAGCTATAGGTAGATATTAATCATGTGATCTATTTTCAGTGAAATGTTAAACTATAAGAACTGTTATAATATATCTTACTGTTATAATTCGTTAGATCGAAAAATAAATATTTTTTTTAATGTATGAGACTTGAAAGTAAAGGAGTGTATTTTTTGAGGATTTAAAATTGTTTGTTGGTTTATGAATAGATCTGTTAATATCCATATGAATCACGCGAACATTTTTGTATCAGTTAGAAGAAAACAGACTTAATTAAAAATTAATAATAGAAATATTTAAAATTCCCGATACAAAAAGACCTCCAAAAAGAATAAAAATAATATTATTATATACTTATTGAAGTCGCTGCGTCTGAGGACCACTTAATAAAGGAAGAAATTGAAATGCCAGTAAACCAAACCAAGTGCAAGTAATTACGTATTGTTCTGAGGTATGAAATCGTCACATGTCAAATAGTTGCAAAATTGATTGTCACCTGACGAAGTATAACGAAAAATACATGTATATATATAGTTAGTCTTATCTGTTTTGCTTTTATCTTTTTTACTGTTTTCTACCACTTACATAAATGCTGTCTCTTATAGCGCAGACCATGTCATTGTCTTATCTTTTAATGCACTGATTTCATAAAATTGTCTTCTAGTCGTGTTATATTAGTTCTTTAATTAAATTTGGACAAAACAGATTTATAATCTAAGCTATTTTAATATTTCTGTTATAAATAATGGTTCGAAAAAGCATCCTCAAAAGAAGATTTAAATATTTATTTTACTCTGCAGAAACCTATTTATTTTTTTGGAATAAATATCAGTACAATTACCAAAAAATTGCTTGATATTAAATAATTCAAGGTGATGACCTGGAAGCAAAATAGTACAATCCATCCATACAAGCCTTTTCTTGAACCAAAAAGATTTACTATAGTTACCTATATTTTTATTAAATTACATCATATTTCTACGTATAGAAAAAAATAATACTGTAAAAAGTAACTTTCATCATCATAATTCTAAGCTACTTCTAGCAAAGCCACCAACTTAATATTTGCAATATTCATATTTACTTAAGAAAAAAGAAGATTAACTAAAAAAATCCGAAATAAAACCACATTTTTTTCCAAAACCGGGTTTTCACCATATTTCCTCAAAAGGGTGTACCATTTTCAGAATTTACCAAATATTTATTTTTAGTAGTTTTAAGACCATACCTACTAAAATTTAATTTAACTATTTAATGACAAATAAGAACCGGAAAGAAACACCATGGATGCTCTTAGTTTTTCTATATATTTTTTTCATAGTATTTCATAGTATTGGATTATATGTATTTTATATGTTGACCACCATATTAAATTTTATTAAAATATTAAAACCATCAGCAGAGACGCCAATACAATCAGACAAACAGACAAAATGTAATAAATATTATTTTCAGATCTATGTCATGTACTGAATATTTTTTGTTCGTAAAATATTTAATGTGCAATTTTTCATTTATTATAATTTGATTATATGTAGTATTACTAATATTTGTTTGATATTTTCAAAAGTATTGTGTATTACGAGTATGAATATTTTAAAAAGGTATGTATCGTTGGTTGTTTGTTTTATGAAACGATGAGTATTTTTATATTTTTTTCTACAAATTATTTTTGATGTAAGGAGGACTCATTATTTTAAAGGACAGGGCCAAAAATAAAAATGGACTAAATCACTTACGTTTTGCAAATAGTAATAATAATTATTATAATAATAATAGTAATTAGTAATTATTATTTTTATTATTATTTTTATTTTATTTTTATTTTTTAATTTATTGTTTCTGCCTTTTAAAGATATGTTACTGGTTTCATTATTGTACTAAATGAACCTACGGACATACAAATTTTCACTTGCTTAAGTTTTTCCATCAATATTGCATAAGAACCTTTCACGCGCACCAATAAAACCTTTTATCTTGGAGACGACCGTTCCTATTTCGACCAAACATAGATAAGCTAAAAAAACCGCAATCAAATGCTTCCACGCTTTTGGCTGCTACATTGCCACAGATAGACAAACAGATACACTGAAACACAGATCGACACACAGATACACAGACCGGTCAAACTTATAACACCCCTCTTTTTGAGCCAGGGGTTAAAAATATAAGAAATGTATTTAGTTGTGAAAAAAATCGTGGGGTGCACGGTGTCGGTATTTATAAATATTTGACTGATAAGAGTTAGGAGAATCATTTTGATAATATGTTAAAAGCACCCAACGCTTTTTTACAATTTTTTTTTCATATATTTTTTAATTATTATCTGAGGTATGTGAATTTTATAAACTATTATTAATTTTTTTCATAACATTGCATTATCCAATTACAATGGTCCTTGAAAGGTAAATATTCAAAAATTAAAATTATACCGACAATTCGAAATTGGTCAAAATCGTGTTCAAAGTTTCCCTTACATACCTACATCCGAAGTTAATAAAAGCGTATTAAAAAATCAATTATCATTTATTATTTTTCAATTTGGTCGCCCGCCCGCCAACCCGCCGCCGCCCGTCAACCGCCCTGTTGGTCGAGTGGATAGCGCAGACGCCTAACGTGTCACGGCGCAATGGGGCGCGGGTTCGATTCCCGGCGGAGACAGGCTTTTATGTGATGAGCATAGATGTCTATGTTTCTGGGTTTGGTCGTTTATTAAATATATTCTCAGTATTTATATGTGTATTTCTATGTATTTGTATCGTTGTCTAACACCCTTCACACAAGAAAATAATTTGCTTACTTAGTGGTTAGATCAATGTGTGTAATTTGTCCTGATACAATTAAAAAAAAAATAATAATAATAATTTGTAACTTGACAAAAAGCGAAATTTACCTTTATTTTATGATAACATATTAAGTATATTATTGTTTTTAAGATAAACTGATTTACGATTATGAACACTACTTTCAAACTATTAACCGTTGTTTCACATTACTTTTATTTAAAATTTAACATAGACTCGTTTAGATTTTAATAATTGAAATATCCCATTTAAATTATAAAAGGTATTATACCAAGAAATATTTATTAATATTCTTGTACTTTTGTATGGTGTTTGTATTATCTAAATATTCTTCCGTAGAATAGGATGTCGCAAAATATAATGTGTTAATTAACTAAAACAAGCTATTTAATACAAACTTATATTAAATAGCAAAACTGTTATTTCAATCTCACTCAATAGCAATTTAATTATTCAGTCGTCTTTTAGTGATTTGTTTGAAGCCACTCCCAGAATGTCTAATGAACGAAAAATAAAGCTCAGACATTGTTATTTTCCATTATGGCATTCACTAATGTATTGCGACTTAATAGTCGCAATACAAAACCATTAGTGAATGTAACAGTCTTGACTTAAAATTTAGTGTTTATTTCATATAAATTGGTTAAGAAATAAAAAAGTAATGTCAATTTATGTTAATCACGTAATAGGTACCATGCAAATCTTATTCTATACATGTAACAAATTTGTAGAGGAGTAGTTTTTGAACATTGAAAATATAAATAAAAATATACCAGGATGTGAAGTGATAACTAACAGAATCCATTTTAAGCATTTTTAAAATCTTTGTCT
This sequence comes from Napeogenes sylphis, assembly GCA_959347405.1. Classification (NCBI taxonomy): domain Eukaryota; kingdom Metazoa; phylum Arthropoda; class Insecta; order Lepidoptera; family Nymphalidae; genus Napeogenes; species Napeogenes sylphis. The sequence goes on from OY365776.1 coordinate 12,489,329, forward strand.
ATTTATCTGTTTGCGCTTTAGTTGTGCAATAGGAAAATTAAAATATTTTCAAAAATTCATACAGGGGAACCTTTATATAAGTAAGAGAACCTAAAACAATGTTTTTTCATTTTGTCTGTTCGTCTGTATGTCTGTATGTTTGTGCACGCTAATCTCAGAAACGGATTTTTCAATTTGGATGGAGTTTTTGGGAATATATTGTCATGGGATTCACTTTATATTTTGATTTTTTTTTTAACAATTGGTTAACAATTAAAGAAGTTAATAATCTCTTATTGTCGTACTATTCCTGCTTACCAGTTTGAAGGTTTATAGTTTTTACATACATTGGTAAGTACAAAGAGTACGTTTTATCAAAATCGACGCGGACGAAGTCGCAGACACAGCTTGTAATAAAATATAATGTAGAAGTTGTTAAACTTTTATTTATGAAAGTTAAGACACTTTCGCCGTCAACGAAGCTCGTCCTATTTGTATAACACCTCCAAGGTGAAATCTACAATATATTTTAATTCATTTAAACAGTTTTTCACTTTTTACGGGTGAAATTTCATAAAATATAATGAATTCAGACTTTTTGTCAGTACTTTCTTTACATGTATATATGTGGAATTGACAGAATTGGCCAACGTCATAAATCTTGTAGGCTAGATGGGGTAATCGGGGTGGAAAAGAACAACGATTACACTGTAATCACGTTTATACGGCAATGTTTAAATCAAAAAAATTGCACCACTGAATTTTCACGAATAAAATTATTGTCGTAACACGAAGTTAGCCGAAAGACATCTCACGTGATTCCTGTCTCGTCTCCTTTAGTGTTCGTAGAAATGACCGTCTCCGCCATATACCAGCTATTGCCAGCATTTTTCTCTGCTAACTAACAACCTCCTTTACCTACAACTAAATTAATAAGCTATCTTCATTACTTAAAATATATACAAAAATGAAAATAAAAATTAAAAGATAAAAATAATATTATTATGTATTCTATTTTACAAAATCGATGGTGTCTATTTTTTTCGTAGCATGAGAACTTGAACTTTACGATTTGACATTGTTATTTCGTTATTTGCCTTCTTAACTTACTTGTATTTTGTATTCTTCCTTTATTTAGCGATCCTTTTCACCGGTACCAATAAAAGCTCCATAGGAAATGATTGCTTCTATTTCGACCAAACATTGCTAAGAACCATCTCTACAAACCAAGCTTTCGATTAGAAAAACCGCATTCAAATTCGTCCACGCATTTGGCTGCTACTTTGCCACAGACAGACCCGCAGATACACAGATACACAGATCAAACTTATAACACCCATATTTTTGGGTCGGGGGCTAAAAACCACACATTGGTAGTTATATTGTGAGTACAGACCTCAATTTATGTGTTTTTACACAACAATGAGAACATATACTGAGGGTAAGAAAGTATTATCTTTTGAATGGAGCACAACCTACTTCGTTTTTTTATAAAGTTATTACAGGCCAAATAAGTTTTTGTGTTTTCGCTTAAAAAATAAAGAATAAAGAGTACGTTTCATGTGTACTGTACAGAAAAACAGAATATTCTCAAAAACTGTAAATGATTATAAACTGAACTCTTCGCTTTTTTTCTCTTTTTTTCTTTGATAAGCATAAATACCTTTAAATATTTATTAAAATTTCAATGATGTTAAATTTTCCAAATAGAGACACTAAAGCTCTGTAGATGAGTAATTATTTTGTAAATTATCTTATTTCGCTGGGAGTGTAAGATAAGACTCATGCCGCCTTGTCCTTTTGAGCTCTCCAGATTGATGATAAGGACCGCTGCAGATGGACGACAATTTGTCAGACAACTTAGAAATAAATTAGACAATAAATATTGTACGTTATATCCTACTGAGAAAATATTATACTTATTTTCAAAATATTATACTTCAAGTTAAAAAAAGTTTCAGATACGAATAAAAACTCGCTCAGAAATAGCAGTATAAAGGTTTTTAGGCTCGGGTTAACAAATACCTACTAGCTACCATTTATTATCTATTAATTATAATTTTTAATTTATAAATTATATATTTATCTATTAATTCTATTATTTTTCTTTTATTTTTTTTTTATTATACTTGAACTTTCACGTTAACAACACGACAAGAAAGGTCGAGATCAATGTTATTACAGCTATCTATTTCGTCGAGACTCTTTATATGATCGAGTGAATTGTTCTAAGATAATCGATCATGCTTTATCTTAGTTTGTTACTGGTATATCTTATATAATATTGTGATAGTAAATCATATTCAGAAGTAATATTCTTAATCAAATTTTGTTTACTTGTTTATTTCTTCAAAAACCTTTAAGCCTTTGTTTGTCGTTTCAACTGAAACTGTTTCAACAGAATTGTTTTAAAATCTTGTAATTGTTTTAAAATGTGGTCCATGGTCTGGTTATATTTATGAGATTATTATAGACAAGTTTTTTATAGAGTTATACAATATAGTACTTGGGGAGTGAGAGGGTTAAGATGGTTGGTGAGCAACAGCAAAACGGGCTTCGTTTTTCCTGGATAAAAATTTCCATAAATAGTATAGCCCTATATTTTTTCTGAATCTTAGTATTTGTCGCATCTCTATGCTTTGTAATCTGAAACAAAATAAATAAAATATTTACAATTCGACCGTTTATTCCACAAAAATAAAATGTAATAATAAGATAAATTTCCCAATACTAGTGATCTCAAATATTGGATCCCAAATAAACATTATTATTATGATATTATATTGAGGCCAGCTATTAATTTGATATTGTGTACTGTACTGATACAAAACATCTTCCCCGCAATTTTATTATTCATAACCGCTGATCTTCGGAAAATGTTAATTAATTGACTCGAATTTATCGAGAGAGTTTGATGTTTTTGTCAACTCACACTTTCAATTAAAGGTATGTCTGATTATGTAACATTGCAAAAAATATTGTGTTTAAATCTTTTCATAGTGGTAACAATTAAAACAAATTCATATTCGTATTCTCCTGTTCTTCCTGTTCATATTCGTATTCTCATAATAAGTAATATTCAATGGACCGTCAAGCGTTGATCATTCTGCAATGCCCACAAAAGTTTTATTTATAATAAAAAATATATGAGCTTCAGGTGTTTCTGAATGTTTGTTTTAAATATTTTCTACTAATAACTTTTAACGAACCGTTTCTTATTTATAAATGATTTCGTTATTAGTTTTAAAAAAGTACCTATAAAATTTGGTACAATATTTAATGGAACTAGGAATTCACTATGACGCAAATTTTTGTCTCTGTAGTCGTTACTTTCTTCATGTCTTTTAAAATAATACTCTTTTTACATTTGCACACATGTTTAAATATAAAAAAAATACTAAATAAAACGATTTGGTTTATTTTAGTACTACATATTTTTGCCTCAGTATTTACATAAAGATAAAGATATATGGTAAAGATTTTCATTTATATTGTTACTGGGTTGTCAGTTCCTAATTAATTTGAAGTGTGTTTTTAGTGTTTCTGTTAGTTGCTATCAAAATCTACCCTTTAATAATAAACCCTACATTAAACAGATTAATTAATATGGTTTAATTATTATAGTCAATCAAGATATCGTTAAATTAATTACTTATCCCAGATGAAGCTATTTATATTGTAAAAGTAGCTAGACGGCTGGCCGTATAACGATTAATGAAACAATTTGTTAGTGCTTAGTAGCTATTTGTAAATCAAATTATATGTTAAGCTTAAGTAATTTTAAAATACAAATTAAGAAAATAGCAACTAATATTATAAATCATAATTTTAAACTTGATTAAATTAATACTTACAAAAATAAAAGTTTCTTTTATTATTTAAAATAAAAGTTTATGTCACGGTAGTAAATTCATGGCAACATAATAATATAATATAAAATTGCAGGACAAATTACACATACATTGATTTAACCCCTGAATAATTTTTTGCTTGTGTTAAGGGTGTTAGACAAGGATACTAATACATAGAAATACACATTATAAATACTGAGAATATATTTAATAAACTATCTTTTATATATCAATATCTGAGTATGTAGCAATAGTGTAAGTAGTTAGGTCTTTACTTGTGATTATTGATTAATAATGGAGGTTTAAGAAAAGAGGGTAGGATTCATATTTTCACTTGTATCTGCTACTTAGCACAATAAACATGCTTATTATATAATTGCGAAGTTTTATTAAACATAACAGTGGCAACGTAGTATAATATTTAAAATGGAGTGTAAATCACACTGATTTACACTAAATTCACTAAATATCACTATATTTAGTGAATTTAACTTTTAAAATGATAATTGGGACAACTACATTGAAAGGTTGAACTATTGTTTCGAGGCGAATGGCATCGTATCTGACGCCGTGCAAAGGGCGAATCTTTTTATTGTTTGTGGGGCACAAGTATACGAAACAGTATTGGCGTTAATTACGCCTCGAAAGACTAGTGATGTGACTTTTACGGAAATCTTAACTATTCTTACAAGACATTACTAAGACATTACAAGACATATTTATTTTTATTTATTTATTTATATCTTTTCCACTTAGAATCATAATCAGTGATCACTTGTGTACGTCAACATGGAAGTGTCAGGAGGGTCTATTACGATTCTAGATTTATCGTAATAAGCCCTTCTGTAAAAGCACTTTCCATCTTAATGTTAAAGCTATGAGGGTTCCAAACGCGTCCTGGTCTGAGAAGAACCACACAACAAACTCAGCTGGATATATTTTTTGTTGTTGTGATCACTGTTTTACAAACGTCAATCTTAAATGTAATTGTGGAACAACTAGAACGTTCGCAATCGGAAATGAAGCCTAATGATTTCAGGCAACGAAAATGAAATAATAATAACAGTAAATATATATATATATATATATATATATATATATATATATATATATATATATATATATATATATATATATATATTTACTGTTTATTTATATATATATATATATATATATATAAATCTTCGGCCTGCCACACAACCAGTCACCGCAAGCAGCACCCGTTCACGAGCATAACCAGCCAGCCATCGTCCCCTTTGCCATATTTGAGGGAGGAAGGCAACCCGACTCCCGATGCTACCGCAAGTAGTGACTTCTAAGGAATCGGTGTGATGCAGCAGGTTGATAAAGCAAAACTAATTTACAACAAAAACAAATTGCGGAGATAGCTAGCTATTCGCAATAAAATACAATTTATTCCCAGGCCATACCATCGTTGATGTAATCCTTTACACTATAGTAGGATTTTTTCATCAATTTTGTTTTTAACATATAATTTAAATTTAGTTAATGATAGGCTTAAGGCTTCATTTGGAGCGTGTTATAAAAACGTATACAATTACCCTTAAAGGATTTACCTATTTTATGGAGCCTAGTGCCGGGCATAGCGAGTTTTTTTTATGTCTTGTATTAATTTTATGTAAATGAAATCATAGACTTATTAGTCCGAAATCAAACGAAATATCTGTTTCTTTTCAATTTTATAAACGTGATCAAAAAGAATCTGAATCAAGGTCGGAATATATTGCACAACTTAGAAAAATCAGCGCAGGTTGCAACTTTACGTACTTGGAGCGCAAGCTACGGGATAGACTAGTATGTGGCATGATTGACAAGAAACTGCAATATGAGTTGCTGAAAAGAGATAACTTAGAGTACTCTGACGTTGTTAACACTATGTTATCTTCTGAAAGCGCAGTGAAAGATGTTCACATGATGCAAGGTGCAAGCGTAAACATGCCGGTCATGAGGCAGGTTCTGACGCCGGCCGCGATAGGATCGTCGTCATCTTATGAGCCGATGGATGTCAATGCAGTACAGTCAAAGAGCAATATACGACTGTGTTATCGTTGCGGCGACCGTCACGGTAGCGAGTGTCGTTTCACAAATGTTGTTTGTAATTTTTGTAAAAAGAAAGGGCATAGTGTGCCCTTTGCCAATTGGCACAGAGCATATAGCATCAGCAACTAAGAGAGGCCAAAATTTTATCACGTGTACGCCATTATATACTGAAAAGATGGCCATCCAAGGTTCCAGACAATGAAATACGATTATAATGGTTGCGGCGTTCAGAACTCTCTTCATATGAAGATTGTATTTTACTGGGTAGTCGGGTAGTGGTTCCACCAACATTACATAAGATAGTTCTATGTACTCTACATAAAGCTCTCAGTGGTATGGTTCAAACTAAAGCTTTAGCCAGGAGCTATGTATGGTGGCCACAATTGAATCATGATATTGAAGCTTTAATTAGTAATGGTAATAAATGTTTAGAAAACAGGCAAAACTAGTTATGGCCTTCAAAAACTAGTTATGAGTGGATCATGTCTTCTAGACCTTGGGTACGTCACGCATAAATATGGATTTTGCTGGACCTTTTCAGAATAAAACATTTTTGATTGTTGTGGATGCTTATTCGAGATGGCCAGAAGTGCTAATTGTTAATAATATGACTTCGGAAACAGTCATCCAGCATTTAAGAAATTTATTTGCTTATGGATTATGTGAAACATTAGTCTCTGACAATGGAACGGCCTTTGTATCCTTGGAAATGGAAGATTTTCTTAAAACTAATAAAATTAAACATATCACTACAGCACTTTACCATCCGGAAACTAATGGTTTGGCAGAAAGAATGGTACAAACAATAAAGGGTAAAATGGAAGATATGCCATGGAATATCAAACTGCCTTATTTGTTGCTTGAATTGCGTGCGAGTTGCACAACAACTAATAAGAGTCCAGCAAAACTTTTAAGGAACAGGCGTTTACATACATTACTTGATACACCACACCCAGATAATCAGGAAAGAAAAAAAAAGAACACATCAAATTTTGATAAATGCACAAAAAAAAGAGAAACAAATATAGGTCTTGACGTAATGTATAGAAATTATGCTAGAGGACCACGGTGGCTACCGGGTATAGTAATTGATAAAATAGGACCATCCAATTACCACGTGGGTACCAAGGAAGATAAGAATAGACATATTGATCAATTAATTAGAAAAAGACAATCGCCTGAAGAAGCACAAATTCGAGAGGAAGGAGAAAGATTAGAGCAACGTAATACAGTAGAGGAGAGGGAAATAAGTGACTTGAAAAATGAAATGACAGACAATTACTTGAAGAATGAAATAAGTGACGGTGAATTAAGAGAGGGAGCAACTGACAGTACTTTAAGGGAGGAAATTATTGAAGTACCAAGCCAATAGAAGTGGGCAGAAATGTTGGGTATACAAACTAATGTTAAACCTTTTTTTTTACTTTTCTTATAAACGATCTTTTTATAACATGATCATATAAACGGATCTTCTTATTTCGAAAGACGTGTGTGAACTCGAAATAGGTTCAGAATAGCTTTGACATCTTTTTTTCGTTCGTACGGTGTTGCGGCCGAATCTACGAATATTCAGCATAGGCCCCCAGGTCTGCAGCCGCGGCTAAAGCAGCCTCTCGCCTCCTATCCGCGGCCAGGGAAGGACTGAGGTTGCGCGCTGGGAGGAGCCGCTCCTCGATACCTCGGAAGCGAGCGTTGACCATCTCGCCTACCGATCTAATAATGGAGCGCTTCAACTCCTCAGTCGCGTCCACCTCCGACGAGGGCATCTTTTGAACCGCGGCTTTGGCCGCAGATGCCCTCATCTCGGCGAACTCCCTTCGATGGGCCCTCAAATACTCCTTCAGGGCGTCGAGCGCCACGTTCGAGCTTACGCTCAAACGCAGCCTCCTCGGCCTCCATGTTCAGGGCTCGCAGCTCTGCCTTCGCCCTTGCGAGCCCTGAACCACGCGCGTTCGGAGTGGAGCGTCCACGACGAGCGGTGTTACACTTTGTAACACCAAGCTCCGAGTCGCTACCGGACGCTTCACACTGCTAGCGCGACACCTCTAAAAGTGGACCACGCTTGCGCCGCACACAAACCTCTTGATCTGACGTGTCCGTCAAATCACAACCGTAAGCTAAACGAAATCCGATGGGCCTGCCAATGTCGTAAGCGGATGAACCGACCCCCGTGGTCTGCTCATCCGCATCCAAGTCGATGATCCAAGTCCAAGATGATGATGATGATGTACGATCAAAACCAGAAATACAGACATCTATGCTCATCACAAACTTACCTGTCCCTGTCGGGGATCAAACCCGGGCCCCATTGCGCCGCTATACGTTACGCGTTTGCGCTACTATTCGACTAACAGGGCGGTTGATATATTATATTTCTAACTCATTTTTATCTCGTGACACTGACACTTCTTACAACCGAGTAAAAATTACTGTCGTGGTTAGAATGAGTTGGAATATTTAAAGACTATATATTTTTCAACCCACATATTATAATGCTTCAATAAATAATAAATGTCACCGTAATATGTCACCAAACCTTAAAATCAATGTATTTTTGATATTTCATAATTTATATGTAAATTACTACAGGATAATACAAAAGCAGGTAATTTACAAACACAAATACACAGCCACGAGTTGCTTTCCAATAATTAATATGTAATTTTCTGCACACAATGGCAAGGTGTTTTGAATCAAAACCATACATTGAATAGTAGTTAGAATAATAACGGTAATAATAAAGGTTTTTATTTAAATTGACTAAACTTAGATACTTGCTATATATTATTCTATTATTATACAGGGGTATATGTTATCGCACTTTACATAAAATTTTGCTTGACTTAACTTCAATTATAGCAGAAATGTATTTCCTAACTCCAATAAATATAGAATGAAAAATAAACCGATACGGGCTCGAACCCGCAATTACTGGGAAACCGTCTCGTCGCTCTACCAACTGAGCTACCGTATCGCTGCCCTGCTGCTGTATCTGTTTATTTTTCATTCTATATTTATATTAATTTAAATAAGCTATTAATGTTTAAAAATATTTTCAAACATAAATTAACTACCATATAAGAATTATAGCCTCCTTGATCTTATAATTTGAAAACTCAGACCTTAAAATGTGTTGACTTTTATTCTATCCAATTTTAACTTTTTGGTAATTTCAGGTATAAACAAATTTAAATAAAATCTGCAATATACATGTGCAGTTTATAATGAATTGATAATACCTGTAAAGAAATGTTAACATACTTTTAATTTAAGATTTAAAACTAATTAAAGGTATTTTGTGGATTTTTTATTATTCGTATTATAGTCGCAAGCCCTTGAACGATTTTTAATCTAAAGGTGAAATTTAGGCGTTAGGAGTGTTTTTATTTGTTGTATTTATCGTATGTTGTTTTTTTAATATATTTTTTTTATAACATGTTATTAAATATGTATTGGGAAGAATTTAAATTTCTCAAAAAGAACTCTCTCAGGGAATCTCTGGCTTTTAAGTTATTAATAGCTCGCAAAGCTCCGTTTTGTAGAATAAATATAAAGTTTATTTCGGCAGCACTGCCCCGCAATAAAATACTTTATATTACATAAACTTATTAAGTCTATGGTTGCTTGTAAAACATCTATCAATAAAATTATTTACAAAAGAACTAAGAGATTTACGGCTGGTTTTTAATAAGACCATATTAATTTTAAGGTTCGAAGAACGGGTATAATTAAAATACATAAAAGACTCAGGTTTTCTATATGTGTACATATTTTGTTTTGAAATTTATTGTTTATTTTTATAATCCGATGTATTTCATATATTTTTGGTATTTTTTTTGTTATATTGGAAGCCTGTCCACTTTTTAGAACAAAAAGTAATTTGAATTGTAAGAAAGATTTTGTATTTATAAAAATGTGTGTACAAAAAATTGTGAGTGAACTTGTTATTACTAGTAGTATTAAAAAGATCCTTTTTATAAAAAAAAATGTACTTTATTCACCGTCACAGACAAAGAAATTTAAATTACTTTTGTGTACAATACATACTCCCTCATTTCATTACTATTTATGTTATTTTCGCATACCAGCTCGTATAGCAAGTATTCACTGCTAAATAACTCCGATCTAATGATAATATCTGTTTTCAGAGTACGGAGTTTGTCAGATGTAAGTGAAGTTTCTGAAGGATGACGCGATATAAGAAGTATTTTTAGTATAAAAAAGACATAAAATGAAAAAGTTATAGCTCCTTGGATGAGCGCATAGCAGGAAAACCCGATTCTTGATTCAAATTACTTGAGTTCTTGCTGTTTAAACTAAACTGAATTGAGTTTATATTTATGATTTTTTCTGTTTGTGACTTCCAATGAGAATGTTATTCTACCTATGAAATTGGATATATTTTAACATTGTGTAGTCTTGTATGTGTTAGTGTATAGTATAACTTCGACCCTGACTATTTTAAAAGCATATAAAAATTGTGATAACTTCACAGAGACTAATATAGATTGCTGTACATTTTTCCCTACAATAGTTTAAAATGAAAAACTTTCGTCAAAATATTGTAGCTACATTAGTGTAGTTTTTAAAAAAGTTTAGTGTACATAAAAGTCGGGAATAGCTCTATTAAGTTGCTTAAGCTCACTTATGGCACACCGTGTATTATAATGAACAAGTTTACCATTAGTGCTAAGTTGTTCGTAATGCAATATTGAAAATGATGCTTTTTCTTAGTTTTTTTATATTGTCGTTTGTAACAAAGTTGAAACATAGTTCTTAGTTTCATTGAAATTGTAGGTCATTTTGATCATAAAATACATTACAAATAATTGTAGTTATATTCTGTTTGATGGTATGTTCTATTATTTAAAATAGTAGAAAATTATTTTTATTTTATTATTTTGTTTTGTTTTTATTGCAGAAGTTTTCGTAAAAAGACTACCCAGGTTGTTTTATGAACATTTAAAGCAGGAAAATCAAATATTTTACTGCATTTGTGATAGTTTTTATAAACCTAATTATTATGTTAGTATGTTATTTCGAAAATTCTTACTTTGTTACTATTATTGGCGCAATTGAAATAATAAATAATTACAACAACTATCATTGTTTTAAAATAAGTGTCTCGTAATTTAATAAAGTTAACTGGTTCACCGATTTTTGTGAATAGTGCGAAGTGCCATATGAAAACATAAAAATGAAATGGTACACAATATAAAAAAAATCTTCGATATATTGGATATTTAAAATAAAAAGTTTTTATTGCAGAAAATTCTTGCGAATTTGTTTGCCGGAAAGTTAAGAGTGAATAGGTAATTAAATCATTATAAGTATAATAAAAAATAAAATTAGTCGTTGTACATTTATTTTAGGAAACATTATACATAAAAAAATATAAGGTAGAATATAATTTAGAAAATTAATAAATTTTACTTATTACATGTCTACGAGTATAGGTATACATATGATTGACGTGGTGAATATGAGGTTACTTGTATTACTACTACTAAAAACATTTTCATTGAAATTAAAAGAATTAATTTTAAAGTAACTTGGTTATTCTGTATAATAAATATAACTGAATGAATTCGTTATTAATCGGTTTGAATTAAAATAAATTTAATACCAAAATACATTCAAAAGATTCATTCAAATATCCCATAAAGGGTAAACCACTAATCGAAATCATAAATGAATTAGATCAGCTCCGTTTGGATGGATTTCTGAGAGTTAGTTTTAATTAACAAAGGTGTAGATTAGATTTTCTTGAAACCATTTGATTAAACAAGGATCAGTAAAAGATTTTAATTTTTATGTCACAGTTTGAGTAATGTGAGACGAATGCAAGACTGGTAATAATGTTTTAGATATTTGTTTGTGGTAGTGTTTCAATTAATTCTTTTTTTCCATATTTTTATACTCCAAACTCGGGATTAAATTATAAAAAAGAGGGCTCAAAATAAAAAATATTAATTACTGATAATTAATTCTTCTTCTTAACCCGGCGTCAGCACAGTTAAAATATGTTACATGGGTTGGGTCCAGGAGACCCGTGAAGAAAATCGTCATAATTTCAATAATTACAAGACATTTACTAATATATGGCTGTAATTGGATAAAACGACTATAGTTTAAGTGGTATGGTGGTTATGAGTGTATGGTGGTTATGAGTAAAAAGAACTTGAAGTAAAACTTTCTTTTTAATATTTTTTTTTAGATAGTGGAGCAAAATATTAACAAAAATAACAACCTTTGTTTTAAAGTCACAAAACTTGAACCAAATATAAACTTTTTTTCGAAAATATTAATAATTAGGATACATGTAAATCACATTTAATAAGACTACAAATAAAATTACAAATTAGTTTTATGAATCAGTCATATCATTGCTTACATATGCGCAGTCTCAGTACAATATTGCAAACTCAGTGCAGATATATTTGTTTCAATTCCGTCAAGTTCAATTACTTTTTCAGTCTTTTTTGGCAGGACAGTCTTGCAACCTTTTTCTGACCTTCAGTATCTTTGCAGACGGGTCCCTAACAGGGTTTCCTAAAAAAATCGCGTATTGTTTGGCACATTCGTCTTAGCAACTGCAGGATGCCTTTACGGTCGCGCAAATGCTCACGAACAAGAGTAATGCGTAAATTGAGAATTTGCAACACTTTGTAACAATGTTGTTATTTATCTTAAGAAATATATGTGCATTTATTGAAGCCATATTTATATATACATATATATTATAAAATTTTAAACCCTAAATCGAATGTTTAGGCCTAAAGGCATCTATGGCCACTTTATTGTATCTCTTCCAATAAAATTAATAGATTGTAGCTGGCTGTCGTAAGTGCTGACAAAATTCTACTATGATTCTGTTTTGTAATTTAATCAGGGGTTTATTATCACTATTCATTTTACATGCGTTTTCGTCGGTATTACTAGTTTGGCTGCAATGCTCAAATGGACTTCTACATCTTCAGTTTCTGAATTTTCATGATCGGAGTCTGATTTCTCCAAGATACTCAATATTCGCTGTCGTTCGCAATCTTCGAGAACCGTTATTTCAAAAGTCATGCGAATATAATAAATAAATATACTTTTTTATAATGGCGCGAAATTACTACACGAAGTGTATGGTTGGGTCAAATTTACCCTTTGTCATATTTAGAAGCGTTTATAAACCGCTGCGATTGCAATACGACTAAATATCGATATTCCGTGGAAAGATACGACCCTTAGCTCCAGCTATTGAGGATTATGACAGTGTGGCACCAAAAACATTAGAAATACGCGCATTTGAAAATAGCCCGGGTCAAATAGACCCAACTGTGCGAACGCCGGGTTAATTACTAATAATTAATTCTGATAATAAAAAAGTCCACTTCTTTAAAACAATGAGTCGTAAGTTACATTATCTTTAACTCCATATATGAGAAAATCATAAATGAAGCCCGAAACTCCAGCTTTAACGAATTATTTTGTACCCCCATTTGCGAGACCTGCTCTTTTTCTTCGGTTACTGGCCTTTTTGCCCTTATGTCATCATTTCGTCAATGCTAAACCTGGTTCTATATGGAACTTTTAAAAGTTTGTACGTACTTTTTCCACGAGGGGTCTAACTTTAAAATAGCAATCACAGTCATCAAGCAAATTGTCGTTGAATTGGATCGTACCTGCATTTTTTTTTTTGATGTCATTATATCAGGTATTTGTAAAAATATAAATTACTGATACCAATAACAATAAAATCTTTGATGTCTTGTTATGAAAAATTAAGAGTGGGACCGATTGTTTGCTCTCTCTTACTTTGCTCTCTCTTACTTTGCTTATGTTAAGGACGATCATACTAAAAAAAATAATGAAAGTATTCTAGTAGGGTTTTGAGGGTATCTGAAGGTAACTGTTTATCGTGTATTTCAAATAATATTTGCAATGGTGGTTGGTGAAATGGTTATAACTGTGTGAAGATAAAGCTGAGCTAAAAAATCCAAGAAAAGATTTTCAGAAGCTGGTTTTATTGATACTGAAGGCAGAAACAATTTGTGGCACGATGAGGTTGTTTTCGTGGTCAGAAAGTTTGTGAAGATTTTCAAGAGAAGAAGAAAGTGACGGAGCCTATGAAGATTTATCAAGCTTTTGATAAACCAAGAGAACCCAAAACAATGGTTTTTCAGTTTGTCTATAGGTCTGTATGTTTGTGCACGCTAATCTCAGAAATGGCTTAACCGATTTGAATACGGTTTTCAGGAATATGTGATCACAGTCTATACTTAACATTTAATATTTATTTCATCAAAATTAGTTAAAAAATAAAAAAGGTATGTTAATTTCTGTCAATCACGTAATAGGTACCATACAAATCTTATTCTATAAATGTAATAAATTTGTAGAGAAGAAGTCTTTGCACATTTAAAATGTTTTAAAAAATATACCTTTATAAAATAATTGTTATTATTCTGTTATTTAAAATATAATTATAATTCAATTTGTTTGAGCAAGTGCCTCGTAGATTCGTAAATGAATAATAATTATCCAAAAGAAAACAAGATTCTCAATTATCTTGTTTGTTTAAAATTGTCTATAAATATATTAAGGCATGTTCAGCTTATATAAAAGTTAAATAAATGTGACCTAAAAATTAAAATATGTAGTGTTTGTTTAAAATATTAAAGTGCCAATGGTAAGAATCAACATAAAATAGCAAAATGAATAATTATTAATTTCATTTTATCTTGCTTTTTTATGCATTCTATTCCTTGAGAAAGACCTCAATTACCTTTTTTTAAATATAGACTTATAATAGAATAGATTGTTTATTATAAATAGAAGAATGTTTAACAGGTCTGCCAAAGCAATGACAATAATCTTACGTATAGATGTTGGTTTTCATACTACATTATTTCATATTTCAATTTTATATGTTTATACGGTGTGTGTATAATTTTATAGAAATAAAATTAATATTTAATTTGGTATTTTGGAATTATGTATTGTAAAGTAATTTTGCGTGATACAAATGGATTATTGGATCTACACAAAAAACACATAAAATATGATATTTTACTAAATTGAGATTAATAGATTTTTTTATAATATATTTAGGTCTAATAAATTATGACAGTAAGTTATATTATAACAGACCTTATAGTTAATTATTTCAATAAAATAGAAGACTTGATTATTATCTACCTATAAATATAAATCTATAACTTAATCTAAAGATAAGGATACCATATTCATTGTATGTGGTAGATGTTATTAAATCATTCAATTCAATTCAATTATCTCTATAGCAGAAAAAAATAACGACAGCCAGTATTATTTTAATCCTTTTAAATTTATACATGTTTGAACTGGTGAGTAAGCAAATACTAAATATACCTATTTTGTATAAACACTCAGGTCGGGATGACTTTTTCTAATAATAGGAAAAAAAAATAAGAAAAACTTTGCGAATTTGCCAATTATGAGTTAATTACTAATTATTAGCCATATTATGATTATTCTCTTATAAGTTAATAAAAAAATACAATTAGTCTTCATACAATTGCTGCAAAACCATTTCAGTGAGGAAAATAACAAAAAAGATGGACCAAGTAGATCTATGAAAAATAAACCTTTAGGACATAGTTTTATTTGAGTTTGAATTTAGAAAGTAGAAAACGATAATTACAAAAGAAAATCTTAAAAAATAGCACTTTTTTACTGTTGTGATTCCTTCACAATCATTACAAAATAACGTTAAAATGTATAAATCTGATGTATAAATCAAAACCCTTTTATTCTTGAAGGGTTCAAGCTTTGTAAGCCGTCCGTCAGTTACTCTATTTACCTCTGACAAACCCAAAAGATTCATTTATAACTAGTGAAAAGAATCCTCTGCATGTAATAAGCTTCTAACTTGTTTCATACCGTAATGATTTTTCTTTTATTTTTTCCTTCTTTTCTTGAGTTACAAGAATCAACAGAATTTTACATAATAGGTAATTAGGCTTAATATGAGAAAAGTAACTGAAACTATTAACTTCAAGTTACTATAAAGTTTAGTGAAAGTTCGCTTAGCCTGAGTATTCATTAAGCTTAACTTTTTGTTTAAAAAAGAACTCAGTTATCAAATTTTACGCTTAACTTTTTGTTTAAAAAAGAACTCAGTTATCAAATTTTACGCATATCAAAGGAGCTATAACTTTCTCATGATAGTTCTTATTAGTTTTATTTGTATTCATTGCGCTTTGCGTCTTCCCTCAGAGACCCCACTTACTTCTGACAAACGCCTAAATTTGAAAATAGATTCAGGGTTATACGTGATAGGGATTCTATGTAATTATTGCTGAAACACTTTTTTTATCTTTCATATATTAAATCTCTTTGTTTATAAAAACAGGATACTTATTTATTGGGTTAAAATTTTTAAAGGATATAAATAACTTTATTTATATTATCTTATTTAAACACATCGATTAAGTTGTACACAAGGCAACGGAAAATAAGTAATACTAATAAAACTACAATTAAATAGATTTTTTAACATCTTAGAAAAAACTACAAAGCTTAAGAAAGGTAATTAACTGAGCAAGCGAAACGAAAAAGGGCAATTCTCTACGCATTTGTCAATTATTTTGGCTGAAGCTTTAAATTTATTTTCTGTAATTGCCTCCTTGAATTAGAGGCTTTTGATGACGAGAATTTGAGCTTTGGAGAGTTCATCATCAAAAGCCTTCGTCTCGAAATCAGTTTTACACTAAATATATCCTTTAGAACTGTTAGGGACTCAATGGGTATATGATATGTCATGCCACCTGGTTCAAACCAGATCCTACTGTAGTAAGCTCCACAATTATGTAGTTGTGGAAAGATTAAGTTACTTAACTGTATTGTTTAGAATTCACTGTTGTACTCTCTTTATTAATTTTCAAGGAAATGAGCAGCCTAAACCTTTTACTTTAAACGAATGCAAAGGTCTTTAGTGTTTAAATTTGGGATTTTCTCCGCCACCTTTTCTCCATACTGCAAATATTCTTACTTTCTTTAGATCATGTAAATTAAATCCAGGCTTATCTATTTAAAGGGGAAAAGATGTAAGTAAAAAAATAATATTGTGAGTACAGACCTGAGATGTTTTTTTTTGTATTTTTTAACTATAATGTAATAATATTCTGAAGGAACGAGCGCATATCTTGTGACGGGCGCGTTAATTCCTTAGTTTTGGTTTTAGTTACAGAAAAAGCAGACAATTTTCTTAAAAACTATAAATTATTGTATATTGAATGCTTTTTTCTTGTTTTTTTTCGCGAGCATAAATACCATCTTTATTTTTTTATTACAAAGGGTACGTTTTATCAAAATCGAAATCTATGCGTACGAAGTCGCAGGCACAGCTAGTATTCAATAAGATAAACATGGATATGCATATGAGCAGTTAATCAGCTTGGTAGTGTGCACATACAAATACAAGATTCTGTAAAAAATATTAGCAAAGCTATTTATTAGCAGGCAGTATGTACCATGAGATATATGTATACTACTAATTATTATGATTATTACGCATGTTATGATTATTCTCTTGTAAGTTATTAAAAAAATACAATTAGCCTTCATACGATTGCTGCAAAACCATTTCAGTCGGGAAAATAACAAAAAAGATGGACCAAGTATCTATGAAAAGTAAACTTTTAGGACATAGTTTTATTTAAATTTGAATTTAGAACGTAGAAAACGATGATAACAAAAGAAAATCTTAAAAAATAGCACTTTTTGTACTGTTGTAATTCCTTCACAATCATTACAAAATAACGTTAACATGTATAAATCTGATGTATAAATCACAACCCTTTTATTCTTGAAGGGTTCAAGCTTTGTAAGCCGTCCTTCAGTTACTCCATTTACCTCTGACAAACCCAAAAGATTCATTTATAACTAGTGAAAAGAATCCTCTGCATGCTTCTAACCTGTTTTATACCTTAATGTTTTTTCTTTTATTTTTTCCTTATTTTCTTGACTTACAAGAATGAACAGGATTTTACATGATAGGTAAATAGGCTTAATATGAGAAAAGTAACTGAAACTACTAAATTCCAGTTACTATAAAGTTTAACGAAAGTTCGCTTAGTCTGAGTATTAATTAATATAAGATTAGTACTTCAAAAAATACTTCTTGTGTTCAAAATGGGTAGATGTGCTTTTTGAGTTATACTAGTGTATCTTATTTGACTGAGCAGGGTTGCTATTAACCCAAAACAATTATAATTGTGGTTAAATAAGCTGTGAGTGTTTAGATAAAACGCTGCGCTTCGTTGCAACAAAATTAACATACCGGTATTGTGGATTTTGGGCGTGCTACCAATTCTATACCTCATGTAGAGCAATATAGATTAGGTACATACTGTAAAGTATGTACCTAATCTATATTGCTCTACATGAGATTTGACGCAGACCGATCTGTGTTAAGAGCGATGTCAGTTATTCAATATTTTAATGAAAATTATTTAAAAAGTAAATTAGGATTTCATTGTAGGTATTAAAAAATCTATATATGTTGTAAAAGTCAATATATTTTAAAATCACATTTTATTTTTGGTTACTTGTTTTTAACCATACTCAATTTATTGAGCTTTTCTTATTTTCTTTTATAACATCAAGTGACCGATACCCATAATATTTCAGCCAGTAGCAAAATATTAAGCATTATTGCTCGTAAACTCTGCTACGAGTATAAAAGTTAAATGTTCCATTTATGATTCATGAGACTGGCACTTGACTAATCATCCGTATATCGAATAAACTAGTTTATAAAAACTAAAAAAATAATAAAGTATTATACTTATATGCTTGAAAGGTTCATAAGATAATCTGAAAAAAAATCCCAAAAAAACTTTTATAATATTATGCCATCTAACAGAATAAACCTACAATTGGAATTATGTGCTTTCTTTTAAATTACCTATTTAGTTAATAAAACCAAGAGCTGTGTTTAAATTTTGTTAAAAACTGCTTACAAAACACACTAGAGAAAATAAAAAAAAAGAGGTAAAAAAGCCACTATTTTCAATATTGCATTACAAAGAACCTAACACATATACTTGACATTCTTATTATTTCCATTGTGTAACATCTCTATGTTTAAAGAACTTTGCTGAGCGAATCCCGACTTTTATGTTTACTAAAATAATTAAAAAAAGTAAATTAATCTAACTAAAATATTCTGACTGAAATACATTTTGTTTAAACAGTTGTGTGTCACATAATTTTTAGTCCAATTTACACAAACAAAGTGGATAACTATCCATACTAGTGTCTGTAAAGCCATCAATGTTTTTATGGTTTTGCAATAATCAAGGTAGAAATTGCGTAAGGTATATATTATACACTAACATGTCCTAGATTACACAAACCTGAAATATAACCACCTGGTCTCATAGGAAGAATAACAGTCACAGTCACAAAAACTAAAACTCGTAAAGATAAAGTAGACTCAATTTAGTTGAAAACATTCTAAATTATCTCTAAGTGGAATCGAGACTTAGAAATGCATAAAACATTCGACGTACAAATGGCCTCCGGTCACACTGCAGCTTTCATCCTTTTGCCTTTGGCATCTAGACTGACTAAGAAATGTTTTTCGACAAGACTTTCTTTGCTTTCTTTACTTGATTCACTTGGTTTACTTCAATCTATTGTGTTACACAAGGTAAAGGGTTTGATACATTAAGCTTAACTTTTTGTTTAAAAAAGAACTCAGTTATCAAATTTTACGCATATCAAAGGAGCTATAACTTTCTCATGATAGTTCTTATTAGTTTTATTTGTATTCATTGCGCTTTGCGTCTTCCCTCAGAGACCCCACTTACCTCTGACAAACGCCTAAATTTGAAAATAGATTCAGGGTTATACGTGATAGGGATTCTATGTAATTATTGCTGAAACTCTTTTTTTATCTTTCATATATTAAATCTGGGGAAGCGTTTTACTGACGAGTGCCAGTGGCGGTTATATTCCTAGTTATTTGAGTGTGAATGAGCTAGTTCAGATAGGAAGTAAGCAACGTCGCGGGATAAGTAAAAGTATAAGGAGGACTTACTGGGATTTTCTTCGTCGTTCTTCTTCCTGCGATGATTGCCGGAGTCTAAGCGCACTGATCACAATATATATACACCATAAACACGGAACTATAGTATTGTCTGGATGGGTCTTGTTTTATATACTTGCGGCAATGAGTTCGTAGTGACTATAGGAGTCGCGGTAATGACTTGATGATAACTAATGACTTTATGAGCTCCAAGCGGGTTCGTAGTTCGTGGATTCTATATTCTTGATGCGAGGGTATGGGCTTATATACCTTTTCATGCAATAAAATATATACTTCGCTAGATGGAGCCATCTTCGATTCTAGCGGTGATTGATGTATGTTGATAGGTTAAAGGATAGGTAAGGATGCGAACGTTGCTTATACAAATTTTGAAATTAGATGTAATTAGATGAAACTTAAATGTAAGAAAATAATATTTACGAAATAGCATAAACATTCTCCGCCGCCTTGAGAATTCTTAAGATTCTCAAAAGAACTAAAATACTAAAACTATTATATGAAAACTATTTGATATTGAATTATTAGGAAAAAATATAATAATATGTGAACAGGCGGATGCGGGATTAAATTATTGAGATGGTAAAGGACATAGTTTTACAATGGGCCTTTTGAAAGATCCATTGGCGCATTTAACTATTTTTTCTTTTTTTTTTTTTTGTCTGTCTATGCTGTTAGCCCTGTTGGCTATTACAGCGTCTTTAACTAAGGCAACACGGGTTATACCGTCCTTGCCCGGATACAATTGTGTTATTATGCCTAAAGGCCAGCGTAAAGGAGGAACATTGTCCTGGTGTATGAGCACAACAGTACCTGTTTTAATAGTAGTTACATTATTGAGCCATTTCTGTCTTACTTGTAAGTTGTGTAAGTACTCCGTTCGCCATCTTTTCCAATAGCTACAGATCATTTGATCTAACAGCTGTTTTCTACAACTCAAAGATCTAGTGGTTTCCGGCACGTCATGGACGGGTAACGAAGTTAAGGGTGAAGCCATAATGAAGTGTGCTGGAGTAAGCACATCAGGATATGGATCCTCAGTTAAGACGTAAAGTGGCCTAGAATTAAGTAAGGCCTTAATTTGAGTAAGGACCGTAAGCATTTCCTCATAAGTGAGAAGTTGGGATCCTATAACGCGGTATAAATGAGTTTTAATAGATTTAATGTTAGACTCCCATAAACCTCCAAAGTGCGGAGCGCGGGGTGGAATCATTTTCCATTGTATACGAAAATGATTAGACATAAACTCCTGAAGTTGATTTCTTGCTCCCACAAAGTTAGTTCCGTTATCGGAATAAAAACAAGACACGGGACCTCAGCGAGAAATGAATCTTTTAAATGCAGAAATGAAAGTGTCTGAAGAGACATCAGTAACCAATTCAATATGAACTGCTTTAGTTGTAAAGCAAACGAATAAGCAAATGTAAGCCTTTATACTTCTCTGCCCTCTGCTTCTGTAGGGAGTGATTTTTATAGGGCCGGCATAATCAACGCCAGTTTGAACAAAGGCTTTGGCCTCCTGCACGCGACAAGGCGGCAAGTCAGCCATTTGCGGGCTGATAGAAGTAGGAGCGGCTTTAAAACATGTAACACAACCGTGAACTCGTTGTCTTATGACACTTCTAGAAGAAAGTATCCAATACTTCTGTCGTATTAAGGAACTCAGAAGATTGGCGCCAGTATGGCAATGTATGCGGTGAAAATAATCAATTATAAGATGCGTAATATTATCATGTTTAGGTAAAAGAGCGGGATGCTGTGCTTCATAAGGAAGGTTAGCGTTAAATAATCTGCCACCGATTCTTATTATTTGTTTATCATCTATAAAGAGATTGAGACGTTTAAATTGAGGACGTAACTTATTCTTTTTAATTTCTTTGATAACATTTTAAAAATGAATCTGTTGAACAGCGTGGATTCAATATGTTTCAGCAGTATTTAATTGAGAAATTGAAATAATTTTATAACATTCTTCACAACAAATAATTTTAGTGAATCTAAGAACATAAACTATTATGCGTAATATTTTATTCCAAGAAGAAAATCGTTGGGATAAATTGTAAATTAAATTTGACTCTACAGATGCGGTACAAGTTAAAGTTTTAGTATTAAGCTCTGGAAGCTCTTCAGAACTGTGAGGAGTAAATGGAGTGATGTTCCACTCGGTTACAGGATAGCAAAGCCATTTAGGACCACACCACCACATGTCGTGTGATAATAATTGTTCAGGTAGAAGACCTCTAGAAAGACAATCGCTAGGATTTTCCTTACCACTGACATGATAGAAATGTTTAGAATTAAGATTTTCCTGCAACTTAGAGACGCGGTTACTTACAAAAATATTCCATCTGTGTGGAGATGAATGAATCCATGATAGAGTAATTGTAGAATCGGAGAAAGCGAAAATATTATTTATAGTGGTTCGAATATTGTAATTATCATAAACCAACTTAATAAGTTTAGACATAAGAAGAGCGGCGCATAACTCAAGACGAGCTAATGAAACTACTATTATTGGTGCAACTTTAGATTTAGCGCACACTAAGCGGATATGTATATTACCGTATGGATCGGTAACATGTAGATAGACGACGCAGCCATATGCTTTCAAGCTGGCATCAGCAAAGCCTACAATATTTGTCGTGTAACCTATATCAACGGCTACATGACGCGGAATTTTAATAAAAGAAAGAAGGGATAATTGATTTTACAATTTATTATATTGAGAGATAATAGATTCAGGAGGCGTTTCATCCCATCCTGTCTTAAGGAGCCATAACTTCTTAATAAGAAGCTTAGCGTATAATATAACAGGTGCGGCAAAACCAAGCACATCCCACAAGCGGGCAATAGATGAAAGAATAGATCTTTTTGTACAAGTTTTTTTTTTTTTTTTTTTTTTTTATACAATCTAGGGCAATGCTTGACTACATTCCACCTGATGGTAAGTGGAATGTAGTCTTAGATGGTAAGGCGCATTGCCCTAGCAACCTATTCACTCTTCTCTTGAAGACACCCACATTATATTTGGCCGGAAATACCGACGCAGGCAAATTGTTCCAGTCCTTCGCTGTACGCACTAAAAATGAGGAAGCAAAGCGCTTCGTTCGGACAGGTGGAATGTCTACAACAAAAGGATGGATACCTGCCGTGCGTCGGGACGTCAACAGGCGAGGTGGAGAACGTGAAACTATCTTCAGCGGGGATCCATTTAAGGCCAAGAATTTTTAAATTATTACCGTTATCAGAAAAATCTATAACGGCGCGACTGGAAGGTAGTACAGATGATAGAAGTTCCTGAGAATTACTAGCCCACTTTGTTAAATTAAAACCACCGGCCTTGAAGAGGGCGATGAGCTCCTGAGTTAGCTCTTTGGCTTCTGTTACAGAAGCAATAGAGGTAGCCAAATCATCCATGTACATCTCACTTGAAGCTACAACAGCTGCGCGCGGGAATTGAGACCCTTCATCTGCTGACAACTGTCGCACAGTGCGCATGGCTAGAAATGGACTCGATTTCAAACCGAAAGCAATGCGATTGAATTGAAATTCTTTAATAGGCTCAGTAGTATTAAATCTATATAATATTTTTTAATATTTTTTTTGTGAATCACAAACACCTATTTGTAGGTACATTTGCTTTATGTCAGCCGTAATGGCAATAGGAAATAAACGAAATTTTAAAAGTAATTTAAATAAGTCAGCCTGTAAATTAGGTCCGGTATGTAAGATGTCGTTTAAAGAAAGGCCATTATGGCATTTGGCACTTGCGTCTAATACAATGCGAACCTTAGAAGTGCTTTTATCTTGCCTAATAACAGGATGATGCGGTATATAGTAACCCTCGCCTACATCGCCAGGCGTCACCAGTGATAAATAATTGTAGTCAATATAATCTTGAATAACTGCATTATAGCTAGCGCAGAGGTCAGGATTTCGAAGTTTATTTTCTAAACTAATTAAACGGCGATGCGCTACTGCATAAGAATTGCCTAAAAGTTTAGGGTCCTTAGAGAACGGAAGAGCAACGCTATACCTACCGCTGGGGTCACGTGACACGCTAGTTGCGAAAAGCTGCTCACATTCCGTGTCGGCGGAACTCATGAACCTTTGAGTGGGAATTTCTTCGAGAATCCAAAAACGTTCTAACGATTCTTCAAGGTTTGTGAATAAAGTTACAGAATGTAACGCGGTAGCTGAAAGATTATTTTGGCAGGAATTGGCGGGAACATCCCCCATGAGTATATAACCGAAAACGGTTTCAATAGCGGATGGTGAGGGAGGTGATAATATTTTTCCTTCTAATAACAGGAATGGAAACAACTGTGCCCCAATAAGCAACTCAATCTCCCCTGGTACGTACCACAACGGGTCCGCCAGCGGAACATTTATTAAATGTTGAGCAATATTTACGTCAACACTATGAGTAGGTAATCGATCCGTGATATAATCTACTACAAGAGCGGTAATATTATAAGAGTTATTATTAATTTTAGAAGTTACTTTAACGTTAACGTAACCTAAAATAGGGCGAGAGATAGATCCGACACCTTTTATAAAAGAGTTTACAAGCGGAATAATATTTAAACCAAGTTGCTTACAACAAGTCGACGTAATAATGTTATTCTGCGAGCCATTGTCTAACACGCATCTAACGGAAATAAAATTATTGTATTTATTTGTAACATAAACTTGAGCGGTCGATAATAAAATAGTACCATAACTATTCCGATTGTCACAAACATTGTTAATTGTCTTCGAACGAGCGCATAGCGCCACCTGTGATGTAGCACCGTCCCTCCGGCTCTCAACCGGAGCGATCGATGTCTGTGACATCTTTCGCGAATCGGAAACGGTAGATGTCGTTGGATCGCCTTGTGAACTATACGACTTATTAATTTCATTGTTATTATAATGTAAAAGGGTATGATGATGTTTTTGACAAATTTTACAAACATAAGTCGATCTACAATTATTTGCGGTGTGTGTAAGACTAAGACAGTTTAGACAGCCACGTCTATTTTTTATGAAATCAAAACGCGATTTTGAATTATTTAATTTAAAAGACGGACATGCGTAAAGTTGATAATGATCAGTTTTATTACAAAATGAACAACAAGAATTAGAATTATCGCGGATGACTAAAGAGTGGTGGACTGTATTTCGCGGTTGAATATTACGAGAATTTAAATGAGTATTTTTCGTATCACCTGTCGAACAAGACATACGAGTGTTATGACCATAACTCGGCGCGGTGCGGTCAAGTATTTTTACTTGAGATTTAATAAAATCGACCAAGTCCTTATAAGAAGGCACTTCTTTGTCTCTCATAGACATTTCAAACAAGTTGGCGGTCGTTGAATCTATTTTTCTCGTAGCTAAATTTAATAATATGAAATCTTTTAAATCTACAATGTTTAATTGTTCTAAAGCGGAAACTGACGCGTGAAAGTTTTCAATAAAAGTATTTAAAGAACTAGAATTATTAGTAGCGGGTTTAATATTTAATATGTTGGACATATAATGTATACCTAAGGCCCTAACATCTTGATATTTTTGCACTAAACTATCCCAAATAGAATTATAATTTTCTCCTGATGGAATTATACCTGCGGTTAATTTTAATGCGGAGCCTGTTAATTTACCTACCAGATATTGAACGCGTTGAGAATCTGTCAGATTAACATTTACATGAATGTTAGATTTAAATGATTCGTAGAAAACCGGCCAATTCTCGATCTTTCCATCGAAAAAAGGTATTTGAATAGGGGGTAGCTTGACACAATCTCTGAACTGAGACACGTTATCTTGAGAGTGCGGCGAGGTCACGTTGCTTGCAGCGCTTGCGGCGACAAGAGACCGAACCCTTTCCACACCAGTGTATACAGAATCAAATAAAATTAATGATTGATAATCAATCTTGTATTTAGGATTAATCTTGAGGCTATATGCATTAATATTATCTATATTAGTACGAAATTCTTGTCGAATTGTACTGAGAATTTCTGTATCCGCCATGAACGTTTCCGTAGAACGCAGATCAATGGTTGTTGTATTAATCTTTTTAGACTCATGATATAAATGCATTAAGCGCTCATAAACAGCTTCATTTTGAGCTTGTAGTAACGTTACTTTAGTTTGGAGATCTTCCAAGTAAAAGATAACCGGTAAATCTGCTATTGAGAAAAATAAATAATTAAAATATGTAAGTTTAATGTTAGAAATATGCGATTTATTTCGGAATAATTAATAAAGCGGTATT
This sequence comes from Napeogenes sylphis, assembly GCA_959347405.1. NCBI lineage: Eukaryota > Metazoa > Arthropoda > Insecta > Lepidoptera > Nymphalidae > Napeogenes > Napeogenes sylphis. Next base: position 12,515,565 of record OY365776.1, read on the forward strand.
TATTTTGTATACTTAAGCGATAACGATTAAGTCGTTTTAATTTGCGGGCTAAACGTACTTGTGCGGTCAGACACGAACGATAAAATAAATATGGCGGCTTACGTTATAAGAACGTCTTTAGGTATTAGACCTAAAATAAATAATGTAATGCGGGAATATATATATTATTATGATATATAACTAGGAAGCGGGTATAAGAACTGATTCACAAGGAATCCGGTCGAAGGCGAACCAAATATTATGGGGAAGCGTTTTACTGACGAGTGCCAGTGGCGGTTATATTCCTAGTTATTTGAGTGTGAATGAGCTAGTTCAGATAGGAAATAAGCAACGTCGCGGGATAAGTAAAAGTATAAGGAGGACTTACTGGGATTTTCTTCGTCGTTCTTCTTCCTGCGATGATTGCCGGAGTCTAAGCGCACTGATCACAATATATATACACCATAAACACGGAACTATAGTATTGTCTGGATGGGTCTTGTTTTATATACTTGCGGCAATGAGTTCGTAGTGACTATAGGAGTCGCGGTAATGACTTGATGATAACTAATGACTTTATGAGCTCCAAGCGGGTTCGTAGTTCGTGGATTCTATATTCTTGATGCGAGGGTATGGGCTTATATACCTTTTCATGCAATAAAATATATACTTCGCTAGATGGAGCCATCTTCGATTCTAGCGGTGATTGATGTATGTTGATAGGTTAAAGGATAGGTAAGGATGCGAACGTTGCTTATACAAATTTTGAAATTAGATGTAATTAGATGAAACTTAAATGTAAGAAAATAATATTTACGAAATAGCATAAACAAAATCTCTTTGTTTATAAAAACAGGATACTTATTTATTGGGTTTAAATTTTTAAAGGATATAAATAACTTTATTTATATTATCTTATTTAAACACATCGATTAAGTTGTACACAAGGCAACGGAAAATAAGTTATACTAATAAAACTACAATTAAATAGATTTTCTAACATCTTAGAAAAAGCTACAAAGCTTAAGAAAGGTAATTAACTGAGCAAGCGAAACGAAAAAGGGCAATTCTCTACGCATTTGTCAATTATTTTGGCTGAAGCTTTAAATTTATTTTCTGTAATTGCCTCCTTGAATTAGAGGCTTTTGATGACGAGAATTTGAGCTTTGGAGAGTTCATCATCAAAAGCCTTCGTCTCGAAATCAGTTTTACACTAGATATATCGTTTAGAACTGTTAGGGACTCAATGGGTATATGATATGTCATGCCACCTGGTTCAAACCAGATCCTACTGTAGTAAGCTCCACAATTATGTAGTTGTGGAAAGATTAAGTTACTTAACTGTATTGTTTAGAATTCACTGTTGTACTCTCTTTATTAATTTTCAAGGAAATTAGCAGCCTAAACCTTTTACTTTAAACGAATGCAAAGGTCTTTAGTGTTTAAATTTGGGATTTTCTCCGCCACCTTTTCTCCATACTGCAAATATTCTTACTCTCTTTAGATCATGTAAATTAAATCCAGGCTTATCTATTTAAAGGGGAAAAGATGTAAGTAAAAAAAGAATATTGTGAGTACAGACCTGAGATGTTTTTTTTTGTATTTTTTAACTATAATGTAATAATATTCTGAAGGAACGAGCGCATATCTTGTGACGGGCGCGTTAATTCCTTAGTTTTGGTTTTAGTTACAGAAAAAGCAGACAATTTTCTTAAAAACTATAAATTATTGTATATTGAATGCTTTTTTCTTGTTTTTTTTCGCGAGCATAAATACCATCTTTATTTTTTTATTACAATTTTTATATTTTTGAAATTTTACAAAAAAAACACACGATAACTCCATAGACGAGTAATTATTTTGTAAATTGTCTTATTTTGCTGGGAGTGTAAGATAAGATTCATATCAGCCTAATCCTTTTGAGCGCTTCAGATTGATAATAAGGACCGCTGAAGATGAACGATCACTGGTCACACAACTTAAGAAATATATTAAACAATCAATATTTTATGTCCTACTGAGAAAATTTAGTTGTATTAAATAAATCAAAATTATTAACAACTTCATTTTATTTTAAAAGTTATACATTTTACTCAAAATACATTAAGTTACAAATAACCGTCTGTCTCCTCCTTGCCCCCGCTCGTAAGCGCCGGAGAAAGTCAAAGGAGGCGTTGTTCTCCCTGACCTGCTCTCCGACCTCCTGCATCATATCGTCTTCGCAGAAGGAGACTGCCGCCTGCACCGATCTCTCACTCTCATTCTATGTTTCTTCTAAGTAATCGGTCACTCTTTATCTTAGGTTGATTCTAGTGCGTGTAGGTTAATGTGAAAGAAAATATTGCGATAGTAAAACATATTGAAAAGTCTTTATCAAATTATGTTTTTTTGTTTGTTCCTTAATAAACTTTAAGCGTCTATTTGTCTTATCAACTGAATCTGTTTTATCAGAACTGTTTTAAACTCTTATCGGTGCTATTGTTTGCTTATTTGCAAGATATTCTAATGTCATAATTTTTATATAGAAAAACAATATATTCAACTGGGAAGAAATAGAGGGCTAAGATGACCAGAAATTCGGTTGGAAACCTCGATTTGGCTGGACAACTTTTCTAACCCTATAATTTTACATAAATCCTGATTATTTCTATTAGGCGCATCTCTATGTCTTATAAATTAAAACACAATAAATCAAGGATTTAAAGTTACATAAATTATTTAACTTAATTTACAAAAATTAAAAATATGTAATAAAACAATATTTTTCCAATATTATCTCTCACTATTGGATCGATCTCAACTATTGGATCCTAAATTGACATTATTATTATTATTTTATTATTTTGAGGCGAGTAATTAATTTGATATAGATCCCCAAAATTAAGTCTGTACTGAGATAATCCATCTTCCTCGTATTTTAATATTCAATAACCGCTGATCCTCAGAGATTAAATTATTTGATTCAAATTCATCGGATTGAGTCTGATATTATCCGTCAGGACACACTTACGATTAAATGCATGCCTGATTGTGTAACATTGCAAAAAAATGTTATAATTATAAAGAAACAGAATATTACATTTAAAGGATAAAGCTTATTCCGATAATTGAAATAGTATTCTACTGATTCCATGAAATTTAAAAATAATCAGAATAGAAAACTTTGAGAAAATATATTATTCGTAGGGATTTCTAAAATTAAATCACTATGGAGTGGGCTGTAGCTTAAATAAAATAAAAGCTATTCCAAAAATAAACTTCTATTTCCTTTAAATTCTAAATCAGATTACTTCCCACATTACTAACTACTTTTAGCAGAAGGATAGTTCCTACTTTTTTGACATAAGTAAACTTAATAATAGTACACACAGTTTACTTTATGATGTTTTTATTTTTTCTTTGAAATATTTTTTTTTGTGTTTCCTTTCTTTTTAAATGGTATCGTATAGTTTCTTTAAGATATCTTTTATCTAAATTTATTTTAATTTATTTGTTTTACTTAAAAATGAATGTAAAGAAAAACAGAAACAGTATAAGACATGTTGTATCTGTTAAAATATAAATTTAATTTATTTTTATCGGATATTACGGCTTCAAAATGTTGTACTAAGAATTTATTTATTTGGTAAGTTTAATTTGGTTACAAAATTATATTTTTATAAAAGTTTTTTGGATGATATTATCGCCGATGAATCGCACCACAAAAACAAGATTGTTATCATCAAAGTGAGTAAAAACAAATAGACTTCAAAAATTATTTGTAGTTCTCTGAATTAGATTTCTGATGGTTAGCTTATTAACAAAGATGTAAATTTGAGTTTAACATATTTTAAAGGGACCGAATCGTGATATAACAACTTCTGTCGGATGAACATTGCCGTGCTAAATCTTCTCTTACGTTTTCTCTTTATTTAATACAATGGATATATATGTAATATCTATCTTTCGAATTATTGTAATTTAAACTACTTTATAATGATACTGTGATTAACACGTTAGAATGAACAATAGATTTGACGTTACTTGGGCGTAAGAATGGACAATAGACTTTACTTGTCTTTTATGGTTTTTTAAAATATCAAGTCTCTTCCAAATAACGTAATTTTAAAGAAGTCCATCTCAATCACATCCTAGGTATTAAACAGCAACGTAATACTACAAATATTTCATTTATTTACATCTGTTATGAACAAGAGCATGTAAAAAAATAAAAAAAAACATAGAACATACTATTATTTACTATTCATAAGTAAATTGTATTTGCAGCAGGTATGAATATGAAATATTAAGTATAATAGAGAGAAGCAAAAGGTACGATTGTCGTATCGTCGTTTTAGTAAGAATGTCTTTAGAAATGTTTGTTATGTCTGTAATGTCTTCAGATTGGACGTAGAATGCTTGTTTAACAAAATGGAATGCATATTTCTCTTGCGATTAACTGCTATATTTTTACATCCTGAGAATCATTTTTATCTGATGATTTTAATTTCTTATGATTTTTTTTTAATATTTAAGAATAATGAGATACTGTCTGTAGATTTAAAAAAATAAGTATTTTATATATAATATTCCTTATAGGCCAATTTTCAGTCAGTTTAGAACCCTAATAAAAATGTTAGCTTTATATCTTATTATTTTTTTAAGTAAAAATATTATGCTGAGATATTCCGATAAAATAATAACAACTGTAATAGGTTATTTAAGTCAATGTGATAAGTTTCTTCACCCAAAATAATTGGACGGTGTGACATTTAATGACAATAATTTTAATTACTAGAGGAAGCACAAGTTTATAATGTAGATAGAATATTTAACAGATAAACAAATGACGTGGCTGCGTATGGCAGATAATGATTGCGAGAGACGTTACTTTACTACATTAAATATGAAATTTTCACCATTATAGGAAGGTAGTAGCAGAAAGCCTCCATTACACAATAAAATTAATATTTTATTGAAATTTATGTAAAAATAGAATCAAAAAGAAATTAATCGTATCGTTAAAATAAACCGATACAGTAGCTCAGTTGGTAGAGCGACTTATTTCGTATTGGTTTATTTTTCAATGTATATTTATATAAATTAAAAATAAGCTTCACATAATTATAGATATTTGCAAACAATATTCTATTTATTTATTTTGTTGTTACATTAGTTAATCTGTTATTATTTAATTATATATTATAAATAATTATTAGTACTTAGCTAAACAGTTTAGATTATAGTTTAGAAGATAGTAGTACATTTATTATTGTTGCTAAATACTTTTTTTTTAATTTTTTGTAATGGATATGTTATTGTATACGTATACATATATGTATATACGTAATGGTACAATATACGTATACAATATATTGTATACGTTGTATTTTATTATATTTATTTATACAACGAAATCAAAAACTGAGCAAGTTATTAGCTTTATTATATTTTTTGAAAATATAATAGAAATATTTTCTATTCACTTAAATTGCTGCATCCGGTTGAACAACTGAGAAAAAAACTTTTTCTTCACGTCCTTAAGTATCTTTTCGACTGCATTTTAAAACACAGCCATTGCTTTTTAGGTCCCATTAAAACAATTTGTTCATAGTTTTTGCTATATGTATTAAAATATATAATATAAATCACTAGTTGCGAGATTAGGGCTACACGGTGAGTGACCCAGTAATTAAACATCTTACTTCGCCAAATAGACGAATTTTTGCTCGACGCGACGGTGTGATGTCGAGGCGTGATGAAGGAAAATAAAATCTCACTTTAACGCCATAATAACAATAGACTGTGAAGTCGAACCTTTTCTAAGACAAGTGACAAAAAATAGTTGGTACATCAGTAGTAACCCAAAGTCAAAGGAGAAAATTTGGAAGGAAGCACCAATTGAGCTTACAAATTTTTTTGGTTCCCAGATCATAACAGTTAATTCAGCTTTTGTCACCCCTAAGTATGTCAAATACAGTATTTTTAAAGAACAGAGGGATTTTTGGGGTTCGAACAAATTATTAGGTATTCTGGGCATAAAGCTTTCTGACCGTATAAAGCTTTGCATTTAGGATTTTGTACACTTGACTCATACCGGTGCCGGTGATTTTTTATATTGTTATTTTTTTTAATCATAACTTTCTTGTTGTTTTAAATTACTTCAAAAGTCGTAAAAAAATATTGTATGAAAATTATTTCGCGTTAAATTCACTCTGAAGTGACATAGACAATTTTAAATATGCGGGCAAATCTTAAACTTTTTTACATGTGATCAATTCAAAAAACTTTCAGTTTGACCCTTGGGCCATATCTACCTGTTATTAAGTTCGTAAATTGTAATTATAACATTTCCATATCAGAAATATGTCTAAGCCTCAGGAGAGGCGGATCTCGATAATATCAATTATGTTTTTATCACCGACACGAAATAATACAATGAAAACAATTCTATAAACAACTGTTTATATGAATGTGAATTTCGCTGTATGTAATAAACATTGGGCATTTTAGATACAGATATTTCAAGCGATAAACATTATCATCTATAATAAAAATAATTTCAATAATCAAAAAGTGGACTCAAGGAATGTCTACCACATTAATCTTTGTCTATTAATATAAATATAAATGTTATGAATTTAAGAAAACTTCGTAATCCAAATGTAAAACAAAAGATCAAACTTGATACATATGCACAATATAACATATGCGTACTAGTACTTAATATACCAAAACTTTGTCTCGCTCAACTATAAATTCATATTAAATTTGTGCAGTGTCTATACAATACACGACTATAATGAATATGCAATGGTAAATAGACTTCAATGTGTAATGTCTACAGAAATAATTGGAATTATTATTTAATCACGTAATTGATTTGGTTAACTATTGAATTGAATGACATTCTATTTATTTATAATTATTTATTCATTTCACAAAAAAATGTATATCTTAAGTAATATCCATTTATAAAAATCTACCAAATAGTCTTCATCACAACAGTGACGTTAGAGAGAAAGAACACCTTATTCATTATTTCCTGAATAGTTATTTAATTTTAGTTAATTAACATTAGTTAATTTAAGTTACTTCGTTGTTATTTCTGCTACTAATTTATCTAATGAATACACTGATTGTATAGCGGAGAGCTATTTCATTTTACATGCCAATTCTAAACAATTATGCAATTAGGAAATAAGCCTTAAAAAGGCCGAACTAAATAATATCTCAGTGTTTTAATGAGAAATTTGTAAGTTAAAAAAATCATTATAATATAAATCTTATGGATTTCCTAAAGTTTCCTTAAACCTAAACAGATTCAACTATGCTCCTGTAGTGTGAAAAGGTCAACTTATGTAATATCAAAGGGTATATCAAGTTACACCTTACTCCCTGGAGCACACGTAACATACAGAAGTTGAACATATTTTGTAAATTCCTGGGCGCTTACGTTAAGTAAGAGTATAAAGCGTTTCTTTACTGTTGTAGATTTTATTAGAAAAGATTATGCTTATATTTATATATATATACATATATTATTATTTTAATTGAAAAAAAAAACTTTTTTTTTTATTTCAAGATTGTTAAGTTTTGTTAAATATTAGAATTTGATGAGGGTGCTTGTCTTTTTTCAATATATTTAGGTTAGAACACCCTCAACATAATTAATAGGAAACCAAATCACATGACTCGAATAAGTATAATAGTTGCACTTTTTAGTAGCTAATTGATTTATAATTGTGTAGCATTAATATTAGTTTTAAGGAATATATTTTTATATGAATATCATGAGTGTAAATAAGTTCATAATTATCGAAACGGGTAGACAAACTCATCTTAGTAAAGTAACAATGTTATAGTGTTTTACTTATTATTATTTTTTTTAGTAAAACACTAACCAGTTAGCCTAAGAAAAATAACCATCACGATCTCCAAATTAAGAAATACTCTAAAAAGGACAAGGTCACCTAACCTTGGGAACATAATATATTTCTCTGCACCGGAACAAGATAGCAGTAGAAGAGTGGCATTTATTGTTCCGTGTGTAATAACACTCAAGGCTACCATTACCATTCCATGTAAGTTCAATATCGTGGAAGTATAAGTCCCCACATTACAATCGGCTGAAAAACAAGAAATAAAGAATCTTTACAATCGAGGAACAATATAACAAACAAAATGACCGAGTTTATGCACTCAGGCCTAGAGAAGATTCCGAGGTAATGGCCAAAGTTCAGCGAGACCGTCATCCAGCATACGTCATGGTTTGGTAGGGTGTCTCCTACCAATCTACCAAGGGGAAGAAACTCCATTTATGGAAGTGGAGTTCAAAAGGAGTGAAAACTTCAGCCAAACTGTATCAAGATACCGTGTTAGAAGCGGTAGTTAAACCTCTCCACAACACCTTATTTAAAAACGAAGTGAGAACATTCTAACAGGATTTGGCACTGGGTCATAAGACGATAGCATACCAAAGGGCGTATGGACATACTCAAATTTGGCTTGAGCAAAATGTCCTAGACTTCATAAAGGCTAATGATTGGCCTTCGTCTAGTCTGGACTTAAATCCTTTGGACTATTAATTGTCGTCTTTGCTAGAGTACATGGCCTGCTCTAAGCGTCACCCAAAAAGTTAGTCGCTCAAAAAAAAAATTGGAGACAGCAGTGACCAAGTTTCCTATAGAAACCGTTTGTAAGTCCATCGAAGGATGGCTCGACCGTTTGAAAACGTCCTAAGGGTGGACACTTTGAATAACTAGTTTAGTGCGTTAACGTATCTTTTTCACTCTACATAATCATTTAACTTTAATCACACCCAAAGAATCCTTAGTGATGTATGTCTACGCGAGTATGTACTCGTATGGACACCCATACACATTACGAAAGCTTTTTCCTCTTGTTTCGAAACAATTGCCTTAGTTCGCTTCGCTAGCCCAGTTAATTCGCTTACTTACGTTTTGTAGTTTCTTCTACGATATTAGAAAATCCATATCATATTTTTATAAACAAAGACATTCACTATATAAAAGATAAAAAAAAGTATTAGCAATGTTTACATAGTATATCACTTTAAAACCTTTTCTCTTTCATGTATAGCTGTTGAATCCATTTTCAGAGTTCGAAGTCTGTCAGAGATAAGTGGAGTCTAAAGTCGAATGTAATATCAACTCTTTTTCTGTTCTAGCACAATAGATTAGAGTGGACTGAAATGAAATCAATAATAATAGTGTTTATTTTTACCTGTTAAAACTTTATAAAAAATAAACACTATGATTCATTAAAAAATAGAGATACTATTTTGTATAAAAACTTAGGTTGGAACAATATATTTGAAGAATAAGAAACAAAATCGTATCATATTTTGAAGAAACTTGATATTCTTTGGTTGTTAACTTAGGATCATTCTCTTGTAAGTCAATGAAAAGTTACAAATAGTCCTCTTTCGATTGTTGCAAAGCAATTGAAACCTCCGTGGAATAAATAGCAAAAGGTGGGACCTACATAATTAAATATATAAGGCACAATTTTAGTTAATTTTTTTTTAACAAAGTAAAAATGTCAATTACAGAATAAACCTAAAAAAATATAAATTTATCAAATTAAGTAATTCCTTCACAGTTGTTACAAAATACCATTTTTAGTAATATTTCTGATATAGAAGGCAGAACCCTTTTATCCTCTTAGTATTCAAGCTTTGTGAGCCGTCCCTCAGTTACTCCATTTACTTCTGACAGACCCTATAGATTCATTTATAACGAGTAAAAAGAATCTTTGGCATATAATCAACTTCTAATGTTTTATGCCTTCACTCACATAAGTACAATTTTTATATATAAATATTTTTAATGTATACAGACTAAGAGTTTGGTAATTATTTTTTAGCCAATTAAGTTTTGTATGTTATTTTAATATTTAATGTCAGAACTCACACTTCTATAATTTTATAATATTATAAATACTACTGTTGAATTTCATTTACACAAAGGAAAAATATTCTTTTTAAATAATTATCGTCTACTTACCTATATAAGTTTATTTATGTGTGCTTTTAATCTCATACTGGTGTATCTAAGCTGACTGGCGCAGGAATGCAATATAACCAAGATATTATAATTGGTGTTAAATAAGCAGCGAGTGTAATTGTTCTTTGTTTGTGTAAATGATTAGATAAGGCATTGCAACAAAATAAACATACCGGTATTATGGATTACCGGTATTTTGGCGTGCTACCTACAGTGGCTGACCTATATTGCTCTACATGAGCTTTTTCATTTGATGATATTTATTTTTGTACTTATTTTTTTTTGCATACAAACTAGGTTAATGCTTGACTGCATTCCACCAGATGGTACGTGGAAATGTAGTCATAGGCAGTAAGGCATATTAGCCTAGCAGCCTATTCACTCTTTTCTTGAAGACACCCACATTGTATTCGGCCTGAAATACCGACAAGTTGTTCCAGTCCTTCGCTGTACGCAAACGAACGTAAGACGAAGCAAAGCGCTTCGTTCGGACAGGTGGAGGGTCCACAAAGTAAGGTGGGGTGTCCACAAATTCAATATACATACGTTTATATAAAAAAAAAATATTCGAAGTTTTTATTTTAAATATTATTTACAAAATCACTTAGCACAAAGCGTTGACATGTTTATCATCGTACACTGTATATTAATAATGAGTTTAAAGAACTTAGTAGATTGTGTCCCAACATTTCAGATTAAAAAAAAAAATATATTAAAACAAACAAACATTAAATTTTAGTCCAATTTACACATAATTGCATAGCAATCCATATTAGTATTTATGAAGCCATCACAACTTATGGTTTTCCAATAGTCAGCGTCGAAGTTACAATATACACTAACACATTTTTGACTACACTAAGCTGAAATAATTTATGGAAAGGTATAAATTAATTAATTCAAAAGAAACTACGGTTAAATATCTAAAATCATATTAAATATCTCACATTACTCAAACTGTGATGTACAAATTTAAGTTCAAATTCTGCTCTGACCCTTCATAATTATATTACAATGTTAAAGGAAATGGTTTCAAGACAATCTAATCTGCACCTATGTTCATTTAAACTTATTTTCAGAAATCCAATCACGGACATAGCTGATTCAATTAATTTATGAAGTCAATTAGTTGTTTTACCCTTCATTTGAGTGAATTAAAATAGTATGTAAATTAGTTTAATTCAAACTAATTAATTAGAATATATTTATTCCTCCGGTTTACCATAATGGGGTTATATTCACCACGTCAATAATATGTACATATGTAAGTAGTGTTGTAGTAAAATTATTTATGACACTTAGTAAAAAAATACAGTAAAAAGTACAGTTCTAAATCTCATTCTATCCTATTTTTATTTGTCTAATGTTTCCCAAGGTGTATGTAAATTTACTAATGTTATTTTGTACAAGTATAATATCTAAATTTTGAAAAAAATATTATTTTTATCTTTAAGCAGGTTTCCAAAGGTCCTAAGATCAAATTCTGTGCGTATCGATTGAGAATTCATTAATAATAATAATTAATTAGGGATTCCATTAATTCTTAACCGATACTTAAAATTTATATTAGAAATAGCGAAGAAATTTTCCGGTCTAAGTAGTCGCTATGTTCCTATTACCACATTATCATCTGCCTTTCTAAAATTATAATATTGATTATATTGTCTTGATATGTTACTTATAACATTAATATTAATTATATTCTTAAGAGCGGAACAAAACATTTTTTTCAAATTTTAAATGCTTTGCTCTAATTTATCAATGAACTCAGATATAATTATTTTATGTTAATTTACAAACGTTCCCAATATTCTAGAAACAATTAGAGAAACTGTCTTTAGTTGTCAGTAACTAACTAGTTACTGACAACTAAAGACAGTTTCTACAGTAGATACAACTAAAGACAACGAACTCGTTAGTAGTATCTACTGTAGTGAAAAGATACCAATGTCGAATCGTCATTCGCTCGAATGTTCCACAAACACCGATGCTACTGCTTGTACTTAAACTGCTACTCATAGTCGAGTCTGACATTGTTATCGTTAGATAGCATTTCAATTGATATATCTGCCATTATAATTGACATTTATTTAATAGAAAATGCTACTCTAAATGTTGCAACATATAAAATACAATTTCATATAAAGATTGAACTGTATTTGATTATTAGTAGGCTAATTGATACGAACGGAATAATTAACTGTAAATAGCTAACCAAGGCAAGTTTGTCAAATTTCAAGGCAAGTCAAGGCAAGTTTGTCAAACCAAGGCAAATTTAAAAAGATAGATACATTTTTCTTTTAATGGTAGTGAAAAGTAATGATTTAAATGGTGTGTCGAATATGGAAACACCTGTTGTCAATCATTAATTATTAGAAATATTAGAGTGGACGCTAAGTCTGATATAATATATAGCTTTGGTATATTTTTTATTATAATTTAAACTTGTATTTTTTTATAACAAAAAAATAAGCGAACTTGTTATTATTGCTAATATTAAACAGATATAAAAAAATATCTTATACCTTTTTATAAAGAAAAAAATTACAGAATTTACCGTTGTCATCACCGTAAAAGAAATTTCAATTATTTTTGTGTACGTTATATATTTTCCCTCATTCTAATTATTATTCATGTTATTCTCGCATACTAGATCATATTGCATGCGGTCACTGCTTTATAAGCTCCGACCTAATGATAATCATTAATATTCGGTAACCGTTACAATATTATGAACGTATAAATAAGAATAATATATTATTCAACCATCATACCGTGTGATGGTTAAACAATATATTATTCTATAAGAACTAAACTTTGATTCGGTCTAATCCAATATTCATTAAAATCAACCTCAATATTATCTGTTGATCTAAAGCTAAGTTTTATTAGTAAGTTATTATAGTTACCGATTGTACTGTTCGAAGATTGCAGGTTTATTTTATCACCCATGGCAACTGTTATCAGAACTTTTATAGAACCAAATAATTTTAGATATGTGACACTGTTAGGGTGGCATATTTTGGATAATAGTTATTCACCTGCAACCTGTTTTTCTTAAAAAATAAAAAGATATCAAATCACAATAAAAAAATATATAACAGTGTTTAATGGAAAAAGAGCAGTTTAGATTGCAATGTTCAGAATTTATCCAAAATGTCTTTACAAATTCGATTTGACTCTTCAACTCGGACGTCACGAATGGGAATATTATATGCTATTTTTATGATAAAAAAAATACTCTTTGGTTGTATAGAGTCTTCATTTGTTGAAAGTGGTCCAATGTCAAAACCTTTTTTTAATTTTCTAATCAAAACAAAAGATAAAAAAGCAATTGTCCAAAATATGCCTTGTATTAGTTTCACATACCTATTTAAAGTTATTTGGTTTTATAAAAGTTCTAATAACAGTTTTCGTGGATGATAATTAGACCCGCAATCTTCGTACAATCAGTAACTAAAATAACTTACTAATAAACCTTAGCATTAGATCAACATATAATATTGAGTATTGGATTAAAGTGAATCGAAATTTAATAATTTATAATATAATAAGTATATAGTATAATAAGAATAGTTTTTGTTATTACCTATATATAGAATACTTTTAATTTAAGATTTTAAACTAATTAAAGGAAGATCTAAGATATTTTGTGGATTTTTTATTGTTCGTATTATAATAGACGCAAGCCCTTAACGATTTTAAATCTTTTGAAGATGCAATTTAGGCGTTAGGAGTGTTTTTATTTGTTGTATTTATCGTATGTTGTTTTTTTAAATATTATTTTTTTAATAACATGTTATTAAATATGTATTGCGGAGAATGTAAAATTTCTTAAAAAGAACTCTTTCAAGGAATCTCTGGCTTTTAAGTTATAAATAGCTCGCAAAGCTCCGTTTTGTAAAAATTAATTTCGGCAGCATTGCCCCACAATAAAATACTTTACATCACATATACATATTAAGGTAAGTCTATGGTTGCTTGTAAAACATCTATCAATAAAATTATTTACAAAAGAACTAAGAGATTTACGGCTGGTTTTTAATAAGACCATATTAATTTTAAGGTTCGAAGAACGGTTATTATAAAAATACATATAAGTCTCAGGTTTTCTATTTGTGGGTACATATATTGTTTTGAAATTTGTTTGAAAAAAAAATTGTTTATTTTTATAATCCGATGTATTTCATATATCTTTAGTATTTTTTTGTTATATTGGATTCCTGTCCACTTTTTAGAACAAAAAGTAATTTGAATTGTAAGAAAGATTTTGTATTTATAAAAATGTGTACAAAAAATAGTGAGTGAACTTGTAATTACTATTAATATTAAATATATCATTTTTATAAAGCAAAAAAGGACGTTACTCACCGTCATCATCACAGACAAAGAAATTTAAATTACTTTTGTATACATTATATACTCCCTCATTTCATTACTATTTATGTTATTTTCGCATATTAGCTCGTATTGCAAATATTCACTGCTAAATATGCTCTGATCTAATGATAATATCTGTTTTTACAGTACGGAGTTGGTGAGAAGTAAGTGAAGTCTCTGAGGAATGACGCAAAAAAAAAGTATTTTTGGTATAAAAAAGAAATAAAATGAAAAAGTTATAGCTCCTTGGATGAGCGCATAGCATGTAAACCCGATTCTTGATTCAAATTACTTGAGTTCTTGCTGTTTAAACTAAACTGAATTGAATTCAGTTTATATTATGTTCAGTTTATATTATGAATTATATAATTCAGTTTATATTGAATTCAGTTTATATTATGTTTCAGTTTATATTATGAATTATATAATTCAGTTTATATTGAATTCAGTTTATATTATGTTTCAGTTTATATGTATTTATGATTTTTCTGTTTGTGACTTCCTATGAGACTGTTATTCTTCCTATGAAATGGGTTATATTTAAGGATTGTTTAGTCTGGTATGTGTTAATGTATAGTATAACTTCGATCCTGACTATTTTAAAAGCATATAAAACTTGTGATAATTTCACAGATACTAATATATGTTGCAGTCTATTTTTTCCTACAATAGTTTAAAATGAAAAACTTTCGTCAAAATATTGTAGCTACATTAGTGTAGTTTTTAAAAATGTTTAGTGTACATAAAAGTCTAGAATAGCTCTATTAAGTTGCTTAAGTTCACTGATGGCACACCGTGTATAATAATGAACAAGTTTACCATTAGTGCTAAGTTGTTCGTAATGCAATATTCAAAATGATGCCTTTTCCTAGTTATTTTATATTGTCGTGTTTGTAACAAAGTTGAAACATAGTTCTTAGTTTCATTAAAATTATAGGTCATTTTGATCATAAAATACATTACAAATAATTGTAGTTATATTCTGTTTGATGGTATGTTTTACTTTTTTTTTTTTTTTTTAATTTATATAAATATAGAATGTAAAAAACCGATACGGGCAGGGATTCCAACCCGCGACTACTAGGAAACCGTCCCGTCGCTCTATCAACTGAGCTACCGTATCGCTGTCCGTCTCGGTGAATTAAGCATTCTATATGTGATCGTCTTTATCGGGACGGTGGTGACATCTATTAGGTTTCTTTCGAAAATCCTAACCAACGTTTCTAACTTTGCAGTATAGATAAACATTGAAAAGATGCCACTACCGAAATCAATTTTGAAAATATCTTTAAACATGTATAGCCATGTGAAGCTTTATTTAAATTTATATAAATATAGAATGTAAAAAACCGATACGGGCAGGGATTCGAACCCGCGACTACTGGGAAACCGTCCCGTCGCTCTACCAACTGAGCTACCGTATCGCTGTCCGTCTCGGTGAATTAAGCATTCTATATGTGATCGTCTTTATCGGGACGGTGGTGACATCTATTAGGTTTCTTTCGAAAATCCTAACCAACGTTTCTAACTTTGCAGTATAGATAAACATTGAAAAGATGCCACTACCGAAATCAATTTTGAAAATATCTTTAAACATGTATAGCCATGTTAAGCTTATTTAAATTTATATAAATATAGAATGTAAAAAACCGATACGGGCAGGGATTCGAACCTGCGACTACTGGGAAACCGTCCCGTAGCTCTACCAACTGAGCTACCGTATCGCTGCCCGCCTCGGTGAATTAAGCATTCTATATGTGATCGTCTTTATCGGGACGGTGGTGACATCTATTAGGTTTCTTTCGAAAATCCTAACCAATGTTTCTAACTTTGCAGTATAGATAAACATTGAAAAGGTGCCACTACCGAAATCAATGTTTGAAAATATCTTTAAACATGTATAGCCATTTTAAGCTTATTTAAATTTATATAAAGTAGCTCAGTTGGTAGAGCGACGGGACGGTTTCCCAGTAGTCGCGGGTTCGAATCCCTGCCCGTATCGGTTTTTTACATTCTATATTTATATAAATTTAAATAAAGCTTAACATGGCTATACATGTTTAAAGATATTTTCAAAATTGGTATGTTTTACTATTTAAAATAGTAGAAGGTTATTTTTATTTTATTAAGTTGGTTTGTTTTTGTTGCAGAAGTTTTCGTAGAAAGACTACCCAGGTTGTCTTATAAACATTTAAAGCAGGGACATCAAATATTTTATTGCATTTTTGATAGTTTTTATAAACCTTATTATTATGTTAGTATGTTATTTCGAAAAATCTAACTTTGTTACCATTATTGGCGCAATTGAAATAATAAAAAACAACAACTATCACTGTTTTAAAATAAGTGTCTCGTAATTTGATAAAGTTAACTGGTTCACCGACTTTTGTGAATAGCGCGAAGTACCATAGGAAAACATAAAAATAAAATGGTACACAATATAAAAAAAAATCATCGATATATTGGATATTTAATACAAAAAAAAAGTATATTGCAGAAAATTCTTGCGAATTTGTTTGCCGGAAACTTAAAAGTGTAATAAATCATTATAAGTTTAATAAATAAAATAAAATTAGGTAGGCGTTGTACATTTATTTTAGGAAAAATTAAACAAATAAATATAAGGTATAATTTAATTTAGAAAATTTATAAATATTATTTATTACATGCCTACGAGCATAGGTATACATATTATTGAGGTGGTGAATATGAGGTTACTTGTATTACTACTACTGAAAATATTCTCATTGAAATTAATAGAATTAATTTTAAAGTAACTTGGTTATTCTGTATAATAAATATAACTGAAGGAATTCGTAATTAATTGGTTTGAATTAAAATAATTTTAATACGAAAATACATTCAAAAGATTCATTCAAATATCCCATAAAGGGTAAACCACTAATCGAAATCATAAATGAATTAGATCAGCTCCGTTTGGATAGATTTCTGAGAGTTAGTTTTAATTAACAAAGGTGTAGATTAGATTTTCTTGAAACCATTTGATTAAACAAGGATCAGTGAAAGATTTTTATTTATATGTCACAGTTTGAGTAATGTGAGATGAATGCGAGACTGCTAATAATGTTATAGATATTTGATTGTGGTAGTGTTTGAATTAATTCGTTTGTTTCCATATTTTTATACTCCAAACTCAGGATTAAATTATCAAAAAAGGGCTAAAATAAAAAATATTAATTACTGATAATTAATTATTAGTTTCATTTAAAGCCCACTTCTTTATGTGTCGTAAGTTACATTATTTTTAACTTCATATATGAGAAAATCATAAATGAAGCCCGAAACTCCAGCTCTAACTAATTATTTTGTACCCCCATTTGCGAGACCTGCTCTTTTTCTTCGGTTACTGGCCTTTTTGCCCTTATGTCATCATTTCGTCAATGCTAAACCTGGTTTTATGTGGAACTTTTAAAAGTTTGTACGTACTTTTTCCACGAGGGGTCTAACTTTAAAATAGCAATCACAGTCATCAAGCAAATTGTCGTTGAATTGGATCGTACCTGCATTTTTTTTTTGATGTCCATTATATCAGCTATTTGTAAAAATATAAATTACTGAAACCAATAACAATAAAATCTTTGATGTCTTGTTTTGAAAAATTAAGAGAGTGACCGATTGTTTAAGTTAAGTATAAAATACTTTGCTTATGTTAAGGACGATCATACTAAAAAAAATAATGAAAGTATTCTAGTAGGGTTTTGATGGTATCTGAAGGTAACTGTTTATCGTGTTTTTCAAATAACATTTGCAATGGTGGTTGGTGAAATGGTTATAACTGTGTGAAGATAAAGCTGAGCTAAAAAATCCAAGAAAAGATTTTCAGAAGCTGGTTTTATTGATACTGAAGGCAGAAACAATTTGTGGCACGATGAGGTTGTTTTCGTGGTCAAAAAGTTTGTGAAGATTTTCAAGAGAAGAAGAAAGTGACGGAGCCGATGAAGATTTATCAAGCTTTTGATTAAACCAAGAGAACCCAAAACAATGGTTTTTCAGTTTGTCTATATGTCTGTATGTTTGTGCACGCTAATCTCAGAAACGGCTTAACCAATTTGAATATGGTTTTCAGGAATATGTGATCACAGTCTTCACTTAACATTTAATATTTATTTCATCAAAATCAGTTAAAAAATAAAAAAGGTATGTTAATTTCTGTCAATCACGTAATAGGTACCATACGAATCTTATTCTATAAATGTAATAAATTTGTAAAGAAGAAGTCTTTGCACATTTAAAATGTTTTAAAAAATATACCAGGATATGAAGTGATAACTAATAGAATCCATTTTCAGCATTTTTAAAATCTTTGTGTGTTTATCTGTTTGTCTCTTAACTGTGCACACAACACGAAAAAAAAAATCTTTTCACAAATTCATACAGGGCGACCTTTAAGGTATAAGTAAGAGAACCCAAAACAATGTTTTTTTATTTTGTCTGTTCGTCTGTATGTCTGTATGTTTGTGCAAGCTAATCTCAGAAACGGATTTTTCGATTTAGATGGAGTTTTTGGGAATATATTGTCATGGGATTCACTTTATATTTTGTTTTTTTTTTTTAACAATCGGTTAACAAATAAAGAAGTTTATAATCTCTTGTTGTCGTCCTATTGCTACTTACCAGTTTGAAGGTTTATGGTTTTTACATACATTGGTACAAAGGGTACGTTTTATCAAAATCGAAATCTATGCGTACGAAGTCGCAGGGACAGCTAGTATTAAATAAGATAAACATGGATATGCATATGAGCAGTTAATCAGCTTGGTAGTGTAAAAGTTATTAGTAGGCAGTATGTACAATGAGATATATATCAAATATATATAAAAATTGTTTATTCATTCTCAATATGCACGAGGAAATATATAGTAGTATTTTTTTCTACAGATACACTAACAAGGAAAATGTTAACCCTTTTATTTATTTCTTGTTTATTATTTCTTCATAGTTCTTATTTATTTTATTTTAGTTATTAGTTAGTATAAGTTTATAAAATAATTGTTATTATTTTGTTATTTAAATTATAATTATAATTCAATTTGTTTGAGCAAGAGCCTCGTAGATTCGTAAATGAATAATAATTATCCAAAAGAAAACAAGATTCTCAATTATCTTGTTTGTTTAAAATTGTCTATAAATATATTAAGGCATGTTCAGCTTATATAAAAGTTAAATAAATGTGACCTAAAAATTAAAATATGTAGTGTTTGTTTAAAATATTAAAGTGCCTATGGTAAGAATCAACATTAAATAGCAAAATGAATAATTATTAATTTCATTTTATCTTGCTTTTTATGCATTCTATATTTCTTGAGAAAGACCTCTATTAACTTTTTTTTTAAATATAGACTTATAATAGAATAGATTGTTTATTATAAATAGAAGAATGTTTAACAGGTCTGCCAAAGCAATGACAATAATCTTACGTATAGATGTTGGTTTTCATACTAGATTATTTCATATTTCAATTTTATATGTTTATACGGTGTGTGTATAATTTTATAGAAATAAAATTAATATTTAATTTGGTATTTTGGAATTATGTATTGTAAAGTAATTTTGCGTGATACAAATGGATTATTGGATCTACACAAAAAACACATAAAATATGATATTTTACTAAATTGAGATTAATAGATTTTTTTATAATATATTTAGGTCTAATAAATTATGACAGTAAGTTATATTATAACAGACCTTATAGTTAATTATTTCAATAAAATAGAAGACTTGATTATTATCTACCTATAAATATAAATCTATAACTTAATCTAAAGATAAGGATACCATATTCATTGTATGTGGTAGATGTTATTAAATCATTCAATTCAATTCAATTATCTCTATAGCAGAAAAAAATAACGACAGCCAGTATTATTTTAATCCTTTTAAATTTATACATGTTTGAACTGGTGAGTAAGCAAATACTAAATATACCTATTTTGTATAAACACTCAGGTCGGGATGACTTTTTCTAATAATAGGAAAAAAAAATAAGAAAAACTTTGCGAATTTGCCAATTATGAGTTAATTACTAATTATTAGCCATATTATGATTATTCTCTTATAAGTTAATAAAAAAATACAATTAGTCTTCATACAATTGCTGCAAAACCATTTCAGTGAGGAAAATAACAAAAAAGATGGACCAAGTAGATCTATGAAAAATAAACCTTTAGGACATAGTTTTATTTGAGTTTGAATTTAGAAAGTAGAAAACGATAATTACAAAAGAAAATCTTAAAAAATAGCACTTTTTTACTGTTGTGATTCCTTCACAATCATTACAAAATAACGTTAAAATGTATAAATCTGATGTATAAATCAAAACCCTTTTATTCTTGAAGGGTTCAAGCTTTGTAAGCCGTCCGTCAGTTACTCTATTTACCTCTGACAAACCCAAAAGATTCATTTATAACTAGTGAAAAGAATCCTCTGCATGTAATAAGCTTCTAACTTGTTTCATACCGTAATGATTTTTCTTTTATTTTTTCCTTCTTTTCTTGAGTTACAAGAATCAACAGAATTTTACATAATAGGTAATTAGGCTTAATATGAGAAAAGTAACTGAAACTATTAACTTCAAGTTACTATAAAGTTTAGTGAAAGTTCGCTTAGCCTGAGTATTCATTAAGCTTAACTTTTTGTTTAAAAAAGAACTCAGTTATCAAATTTTACGCTTAACTTTTTGTTTAAAAAAGAACTCAGTTATCAAATTTTACGCATATCAAAGGAGCTATAACTTTCTCATGATAGTTCTTATTAGTTTTATTTGTATTCATTGCGCTTTGCGTCTTCCCTCAGAGACCCCACTTACTTCTGACAAACGCCTAAATTTGAAAATAGATTCAGGGTTATACGTGATAGGGATTCTATGTAATTATTGCTGAAACACTTTTTTTATCTTTCATATATTAAATCTCTTTGTTTATAAAAACAGGATACTTATTTATTGGGTTAAAATTTTTAAAGGATATAAATAACTTTATTTATATTATCTTATTTAAACACATCGATTAAGTTGTACACAAGGCAACGGAAAATAAGTAATACTAATAAAACTACAATTAAATAGATTTTTTAACATCTTAGAAAAAACTACAAAGCTTAAGAAAGGTAATTAACTGAGCAAGCGAAACGAAAAAGGGCAATTCTCTACGCATTTGTCAATTATTTTGGCTGAAGCTTTAAATTTATTTTCTGTAATTGCCTCCTTGAATTAGAGGCTTTTGATGACGAGAATTTGAGCTTTGGAGAGTTCATCATCAAAAGCCTTCGTCTCGAAATCAGTTTTACACTAAATATATCCTTTAGAACTGTTAGGGACTCAATGGGTATATGATATGTCATGCCACCTGGTTCAAACCAGATCCTACTGTAGTAAGCTCCACAATTATGTAGTTGTGGAAAGATTAAGTTACTTAACTGTATTGTTTAGAATTCACTGTTGTACTCTCTTTATTAATTTTCAAGGAAATGAGCAGCCTAAACCTTTTACTTTAAACGAATGCAAAGGTCTTTAGTGTTTAAATTTGGGATTTTCTCCGCCACCTTTTCTCCATACTGCAAATATTCTTACTTTCTTTAGATCATGTAAATTAAATCCAGGCTTATCTATTTAAAGGGGAAAAGATGTAAGTAAAAAAATAATATTGTGAGTACAGACCTGAGATGTTTTTTTTTGTATTTTTTAACTATAATGTAATAATATTCTGAAGGAACGAGCGCATATCTTGTGACGGGCGCGTTAATTCCTTAGTTTTGGTTTTAGTTACAGAAAAAGCAGACAATTTTCTTAAAAACTATAAATTATTGTATATTGAATGCTTTTTTCTTGTTTTTTTTCGCGAGCATAAATACCATCTTTATTTTTTTATTACAAAGGGTACGTTTTATCAAAATCGAAATCTATGCGTACGAAGTCGCAGGCACAGCTAGTATTCAATAAGATAAACATGGATATGCATATGAGCAGTTAATCAGCTTGGTAGTGTGCACATACAAATACAAGATTCTGTAAAAAATATTAGCAAAGCTATTTATTAGCAGGCAGTATGTACCATGAGATATATGTATACTACTAATTATTATGATTATTACGCATGTTATGATTATTCTCTTGTAAGTTATTAAAAAAATACAATTAGCCTTCATACGATTGCTGCAAAACCATTTCAGTCGGGAAAATAACAAAAAAGATGGACCAAGTATCTATGAAAAGTAAACTTTTAGGACATAGTTTTATTTAAATTTGAATTTAGAACGTAGAAAACGATGATAACAAAAGAAAATCTTAAAAAATAGCACTTTTTGTACTGTTGTAATTCCTTCACAATCATTACAAAATAACGTTAACATGTATAAATCTGATGTATAAATCACAACCCTTTTATTCTTGAAGGGTTCAAGCTTTGTAAGCCGTCCTTCAGTTACTCCATTTACCTCTGACAAACCCAAAAGATTCATTTATAACTAGTGAAAAGAATCCTCTGCATGCTTCTAACCTGTTTTATACCTTAATGTTTTTTCTTTTATTTTTTCCTTATTTTCTTGACTTACAAGAATGAACAGGATTTTACATGATAGGTAAATAGGCTTAATATGAGAAAAGTAACTGAAACTACTAAATTCCAGTTACTATAAAGTTTAACGAAAGTTCGCTTAGTCTGAGTATTAATTAATATAAGATTAGTACTTCAAAAAATACTTCTTGTGTTCAAAATGGGTAGATGTGCTTTTTGAGTTATACTAGTGTATCTTATTTGACTGAGCAGGGTTGCTATTAACCCAAAACAATTATAATTGTGGTTAAATAAGCTGTGAGTGTTTAGATAAAACGCTGCGCTTCGTTGCAACAAAATTAACATACCGGTATTGTGGATTTTGGGCGTGCTACCAATTCTATACCTCATGTAGAGCAATATAGATTAGGTACATACTGTAAAGTATGTACCTAATCTATATTGCTCTACATGAGATTTGACGCAGACCGATCTGTGTTAAGAGCGATGTCAGTTATTCAATATTTTAATGAAAATTATTTAAAAAGTAAATTAGGATTTCATTGTAGGTATTAAAAAATCTATATATGTTGTAAAAGTCAATATATTTTAAAATCACATTTTATTTTTGGTTACTTGTTTTTAACCATACTCAATTTATTGAGCTTTTCTTATTTTCTTTTATAACATCAAGTGACCGATACCCATAATATTTCAGCCAGTAGCAAAATATTAAGCATTATTGCTCGTAAACTCTGCTACGAGTATAAAAGTTAAATGTTCCATTTATGAGTCATGAGACTGGCACTTGACTAATCATCCGTATATCGAATAAACTAGTTTATAAAAACTAAAAAACAATAAAGTATTATACTTATTTGCTTGAAAGGTTCATAAGATAACCTGAAAAAAAATCCCAAGAAAACTTTCATAATATTATGCCATCAAACAGAATAAACCTACAATTGGAATTGTGTGCTTTCTTTCAAATTACCTATTTAGTTAATACAACCAAGAGCTGTGTTTAAATTTTGTTAAAAACTGCTTACAAAACACACTAGAGAAAATAAAAAAAAGAGGTAAAAAAAGCCACTATTTTCAATATTGCATTACGAAGAACCTAACACATATTCTTGACATTTTTATTATTTCCATTGTGTAACATCTGTATGTTTAAACAACTTTGTTGAGCGAATCCCGACTTTTATGTTTACTAAAATAATTAAAAAAGTAAATTAATCTAACTAAAATATTTTGACTGAAATACATTTTGTTTAAACAGTTGTGTGTCACATAAATTTTAGTCCAATTTACACAAACAAAGTGGATAACTATCCATACTAGTGTCTATAAAGCCATCAATGTTTTTATGGTTTTGCAATAATCAAGGTAGAAATTACGTAAGGTATATATTATACACTAACATGTCCTAGATTACACAAACCTGAAATATAACCAACTGGTCTCATAGGAAGAATAACAATGTCACAAAAACCAAAACTCGTAAAGATAAAGTAGACTCAATTTAGTTGAAAACATTCTAAATTATCTCTAAGTGGAATCGAGACTTGGAAATGCATAAAACATTCGACGTACAAATGGCCTCCGGTCACACTGCAGCTTTCATCCTTTTGCCTTTGGCATCTAGACTGACTAAGAAATGTTTTTCGACAAGACTTTCTATGCTTTCTTTACTTGATTCACTTGGTTTACTTTAATCTATTGTGTTACACAAGGTAAAGGGTTTGAAACATTAAGCTTAACTTTTTGTTTAAAAAAGAACTCAGTTATCAAATTTTACGCTTGTCAAAGGAGCTATAACTTTCTCATTATAGTTCTTATTAGTTTTATTTGTATTCATTGCGCTTTGCGTCTTCCCTCAGAGACCCCACTTACCTCTGACAAACGCCTAAATTTGAAAATAGATTCAGGGTTATACGTGATAGGGATTTTATGAAATTATTGCTGAAACACTTTTTTTATCTTTCATATATTAAATCTCTTTGTTTATAAAAACAGGATACTTATTTATAGGGTTAAAATTTTTAAAGGATATAAATAATTTTATTTATATTATCTTATTTAATTACATCGATTAAGTTGTACACAAGGAAACGGAAAAAAATATATACTGATAAAACTACAATTAAATAGATTTTCTAACATCTTAAATTAACTGAGCAAGCGAAACGAAAAAGGGCAATTCTCTACGCATTTGTCAATTATTTTGGCTGGAGCTTTAGATTTATTTTCTGTAATTGCCTCCTAGAATTAGAGGCTTTTAATGACGAGAATTTAAGCTTTGGAGAGTTCCAAAGCTTAAATTCTCGTCATAAAAAGCCTTCGTCTCGAAATCGGTTTTACACTAAATATATCGTTTAGAACTGTTAGGGACTCATTGGGTATATGATATGTCATGCCACCTGGTTCGAACCAGATCCTACTGTAGTAAGCTTCACAATTATGTAGTTGTGGAAAGATTAAGTTACGTAACTTGTATTGTTTAGAATTCACTGTTATACTCTCTTTATTAATTTTCAACGTAATTGGCAGCCTTAATCTAAACTTTAAACAAATGCAAAGGTCTTTAGTGTTTAAATTTGGCATTTTCTCCGCCACCTTTTCTCCATACTGCAAATATTCTTACTTTCTTTAGATCATGTGAATTAAATCCAGGCTTATCTATTTAAAGGAGAAAAGATGTAAGTAAAAAAATAAATTTTGTGAGTAAAGACCTGAGATGTTTTTTTTGTATTTTTAAACTATAATGTAATAATATTCTGAAGGAACGAGCGCATATCTTTTGACGGGCGCGTTAGTTCCTTAGTTTTGGTTTTAGTTACAGAAAAAGCAGACAATTTTCTTAAAAACTATAAATTATTGTATATTGAATAATGTTAACTCCTTGCTTTTTTCTTGTTTTTTTTGGCGAGCATAAATACCATCTTTAATTTTTTATTAAAATTTTTATATTTTTGACATTTTACAAAACAAACACACGATAACTCCATAGATGAGTAATTATTTTGTAAATTGTTTTATTTCGCTGAGAGTGTAAGATAAGATTCATATCAGCCTAATCCTTTTGAGCTCTACAGATTGATAATAAGGATCGCTGCAGATGAACGACCACTTGTCATACAACTTAAGAAATAAATTAAACAATAAATATGTTATGTCCTACTGAGAAAATTTCGTTGTGTTAAATAAATAAAAATTATCAACAATTTCATTTTATTTTAAAGTAATACATGACACTCAAAATACATTAAGTTTCAAATAAGCTAGCTTTGTAGATACAAACAAAAACTCGCTTAGAAAAATAGCGCCAGAGACTTACTTAATGAAGAAATATCTACTATCTATCTTTTTATCTATTAATTAATTATTATACTGTTACCTGTAACCCTTACAACAGATTTGATATCGGACCCACATCACGACAAGAAAGGTCAATATCAATGTTATTACAGCCATCTTCGAGACTCATTGTATGTGTTTTTTGGGCTTGGTGAAAATCTTCACGGATTCCATTCCGATACGGGGGTGCCAGAATGGTTATGCCGGACTCTTACCTCCTAAAAACCCCAAGTGTGAGCACTCCCCCGCCATGGCAAGATGTGGTCGCGCTAATATTTATTACCTCGGCCTGGTATTAGGGCTAGATTAATTCCAGATCCCGACACAAATGAGGCGACGTTGCTCACACGAAGGCTACCCTGCAGACGTGAGAGGTCGTTACAATCTAGCCAAAAGTCCCCCGACTTCCGGCTGGTGACCCCCTCTTTACAGCGGGCGGAGGAAGCGGGTGAACCGTCTCCTCCTTGCCCCCGCTCGTAAGCGCCGGAGAAAGTCAAAGGAGTTGTTCTCCCTGACCCGCTCTCCGACTTCCTGCATCATATTGTCTTCGCAGAAGGAGACTGCCGCCTGCACCGATCTCTCACTCTTATTCTATGTTTGTTCTAAGATTATTGGTCACTCTTTATCTTAGGTTGATTTTGGTGCGTGTAAGCTAATGTGCAAGAAAATATTGCGATAGTAAAACATATTGAAAAGTCTTTATCAAATTATGTTTTTTTGTTTGTTCCTTAATAAACTTTAAGCGTCTATTTGTCTTATCAACTGAATCTGTTTTATCAGAACTGTTTTAAACTCTTATCGGTGCTATTGTTTGCTTATTTGCAAGATATTCTAATGTCATAATTTTTATATAGAAAAACAATATATTCAACTAGGAAGAAATAGAGGGCTAAGATGACCAGAAATTCGGTTGGAAACCTCGCTTTGGCTGGACCACTTTTCTAACCCTATAATTTTACTTAAATCCTGATTACTTCTATTAGGCGCATCTCTATGTCTTATAAATTAAAACACAATAAATCAAGGATTTAAAGTTACATAAATTATTTAACTTAATTTACAAAAATAAAAATATGTAATAAAACAATATTTTTCCAATATTATCTCTCACTATTGGATCGATCTCAACTATTGGATCCTAAATTGACATTATTATTATTATTTTATTATTTTGAGGCGAGTAATTAATTTGATATAGATCCCCAAAATTAAGTCTGTACTGAGATAATCCATCTTCCTCGTATTTTAATATTCAATAACCGCTGATCCTCAGAGATCGTTATTAATTGATTCAAATTCATCGGGTTGAGTTTGATATTATCCGTCAGGTCAGGACACACTTACGATTAAATGCATGCCTGATTGTGTAACATTGCAAAAAAATGTTATAATTATAAAGAAACATAATATTACATTTAAAGGATAAAGGAAAAAAAGGATAAAGCTTATTCCTATAATTGAAATAGTATTCTACTGATTCCATGAAATTTAAAAATAATCAGAATAGAAAACCTTGAGAATATATATTATTCGTAGGGATTTCTAAAATTAAATCACTATAGAGTGGGCTGTAGCTTAAATAAGATAAAGTCTAAAAGCGATTCCAAAAATAAACTTCTATTTCCCTTAAATTCTAAATCAGATTACTTCCCACTTTACTAACTACTTTTAGCAGAAGGATAGTTCCTACTTTTTGACAAAAGTAAACTTAATAATAGTACACACAGTTTACTTTATGATGTTTTTATTTTTTCTTAAAAATATTTTTAAGAAAAAATAAAAACATCTATTTTATATTAGTTTCTTTAAGATATTTTTTATATAAATTAATTTTAATTAATTTGTTTGACTTAAAAATGAATGTAAAGAAAAACAGAAACATTATAAGACATGATGTGTCTGTTAAAATATAAATTTATTTTATTTTTATTGGATATTACTGCTTCAAAATATTGTACTAAGAATTTATTTATTGGGTAAGTTTAATTTGCTTACAAAATTATACTTTTATAAAAGGTTTTTGGATGATATTATCGCCGATGGATCGCACCACAAAAACAAGATTGTTGTCATCAAAGTGAGTAAAAACAAATAGACTTTACTTGTTTTTTATGGTTTTTTTAAATATCAAGTCTCTTCCAAAACAACGTAATTATAAAGAAGTCCATCTCAGTCACATCCCAGGTATTGTAAATAGCAACGTAATATTACAAATATTTCATGTATTTACATATGTTATGAACAAGAGCATGAAAAAAATAAAAAACATAGAACATACTACTATTTACTATACATAAGTTAATTGTATTTGCAGCAGGTATGAATATAAAATATTAAGTATAATAGAGAGAAGCAAAAGGTACAATTGTCGTGTCGTCGTTTTAGTAAGAATGTCTTTAGAAATGTTTGTCTGTAATGTCTTCAGATTGGAAGTAGAATGCTTGTTTAATAAAATGGAATGCATATTTCTCTTGCGATTAACTCCTATATTTTCACATCCTGAGAATTCTTTTTTATATGATGATTTCAATTCCTTATGATTTTTTTTTATATTTAAGAATGATGAGGTCTGTAGATTTAATAAAATAAGTATTTTATAAATAATCTTCCTTTTAGGCCAATTTTCAGTCAATTTAGAACCCTGATAAAATGTTAGCTTTATATCTTATTATTTTTTTAAGTTAAAATATTTTGCTGAGATATTCCGATAAAATAATAATTCCGATAAAATAATAATTACGTCAATGTGATAAGTTTCTTCACCCAAAATAATTGAACGCTGTGACATTTTATGAGAATAATTTTAATACTAGGGGAAGCACAAGTTTATAATGTAGATAGAGTATTTAACAGATAAATCAATGAAGTGGCTGCGTATGGCAGATAATGATTGCGAGAGACGTTACTTTACTACATTAAATATGAAATTTTCACCATTATAGGAAGGTAGTAGTAGAAAGCCTCCATTATACAATAAAATTTATTGAAATTTATATAAATATAGAATCAAAAATAAATTAACCGTATCGTAAAAATAAACCGATACGGTAGCTCAGTTGGTAGAGCGACTTATTTCGTATCGGTTTATTTTCGTATCGGTTTATTTTCGTATCGGTTTATTTTTCAATGTATATTTATATAAATTTAAATAAGCTTCACATGTTTATAGATATTTGCAAACAATTTTGTTGTTGTTGTTGTTGATCCGTTATTATTTCGTTATATATTATAAATAATTATTAGTATTTAGCTAAACAGTTTATATTATAGAATAGAAGATAGTAGTATATTTATTATTGTTGCTAAATACTTTTTTTTACATTTTGTTGTAAATAGATATGTTATTGTATATGTATACATACATATACGTAATGGTACAATATACGTATACAATATATTGTACCATTACGTAATGGTTGTATTTTATTATATTTATTTATACGACGAAATCAAAAACAAGTTATTATAGTTTTATTATATTTTTTGAAAATATAATAAAAATATTTTCTATTCAATACAATCGCTGCATCCGATTAAACAACTGAGAAAAACACTTTTTCTTCACGTCCTTAAGTATCTTTTCGACTGCATTTTAAAACGCAGGCACTGCTTTTTAGGCCCCATTAAAACAATTTGTTTGAAGTTTTTGCTATATGTATTAAAATATATAATATAAATCACTAGCTGCGAGATTAGGGCTACACGGTGAGCGACCCAGTAATTCCACGTCTTACTTCGCCAAATAGACAAATTTTTGCCCGACGTTGTGCGACGAGGCGTGATGAAGGAAAATAAAATTTCACTTTAACGCCATAATAACAATAGACTGTGAAGTCGAACCTTTTCCAAGGCAAGTGACAAAAAATAGTTAGTGTACCACTCAGTAGTAACTCAAAGTCAAAGGAGAAAATTTGGAAGGAAACACCAATTGAGCTTACTATTGTTTTTGGATTCCAGATCATAACAGTTAATTCAGATTTTGTTACCCCTATGTCGAATAAAGTATTTTTAAAGAACAGAGAGATTTTTGGGGTTCGAACAAATTATAAGGTATTCTGGGCATAAAGCTTTTTGACCGTATAAAGCTTTGCATTTAGGATTTTGTACACTTGACTCATACCGGTGCCGGTGAT
Organism: Napeogenes sylphis; assembly: GCA_959347405.1. Taxonomy (NCBI): domain Eukaryota; kingdom Metazoa; phylum Arthropoda; class Insecta; order Lepidoptera; family Nymphalidae; genus Napeogenes; species Napeogenes sylphis. The sequence continues at coordinate 12,545,937 of OY365776.1, forward strand.
TTTTTATATTGTTATTTTTTTTAATCATAACTTTCTTGTTGTTTTAAATTACTTCAAAAGTCGTAAAAAAATATTGTATGAAAATTATTTCGCGTTAAATTCATGTTGAAGTGACATAGACCATTTTAAATATGCCGGCAAATCTTAAACTTTTTTACAAGTGGTCAGTTTTAAAACCTTTCAGTTTGCACCTTGGGCCATATCTACCTGTTGTTAAGTTCGTAAATTGTAATTATAACATTTCCATATCAGAAATATGTCTAAACCTAAGAGGATGTGGATCTTGATAATATCAATTATGTTTTTATCACCAACACGAAATAATACAATAAAAACAATTCTATAAACAACTGTTTATATGAATGTGAATTTCGCTGTATGTAATAAACATTGGGCATTTTAGATACAGATATTTCAAGCGATAAACATTATCATCTATAATAAAAATAATTTCAATAATCAAAAAGTGGACTCAAGGAATGTCTACCACATTAATCTTTGTCTATTAATATAAATATAAATGTTATGAATTTAAGAAAACTTCGTAATCCAAATGTAAAACAAAAGATCAAACTTGATACATATGCACAATATAACATATGCGTACTAGTACTAATATACCAAAACTTTGTCTCGCTCAACTATAAATTCATATTAAATTTGTGCAGTGTCTATACAATACACGACTATAATGAATATGCAATGGTAAATAGACTTCAATGTGTAATGTCTACAGAAATAATTGGAATTATTATTTAATCACGTAATTGATTTGGTTAACTATTGAATTGAATGACATTCTATTGATTTATAATTATTTATTCATTTCACAAAAAAATGTATATCTTAAGTAATATCCATTTATAAAAATCTACCAAATAGTCTTCATCACAACAGTGACGTTAGAGAGAAAGAATACCTTATTTATTATTAACTAATTAGTGTAAATACATTCGTTAATTTTAGTTACTTCGTTGTTAGTTCTCATACTAATTTATCTAATGAATACACTGATTGTATAGTTGAGAGTTATTTCATTTTACATGCCAATTCTAAACAATTATGCAATTAGGAAATATGACTTAAAGTTGCCGAACTAAATAATATCCCAGTGTTTTACTGGGGAATTCGTAAGTTAAAATAATTATAATAATAAAAATCTTATGGTTTTCCTAAAGTGTTAGTGGTTATTGTATGTTTCTTTAAACTAAGCTTATTTATCAAATTAAGTAATACCTTCACAGTTGTTACAAAATACCATTTTTAGTAATATTTCTGATATAGAAGGCAGAACCCTTTTATCCTCTTAGTATTCAAGCTTTGTGAGTCGTCCCTCAGTTACTCCATTTACTTCTGACAGACCCTATAGATTCATTTATAACGAGTAAAAAGAATCCTTGGCATATAATCAACTTCTAATGTTTTATGCCTTCACTCACATAAGTACAATTTTTATATATAAATATTTTTAATGTATACAGACTAAGATTTTTGGTAATAATTTTTAGCCAATTAAGTTTTGTGTGTTATTTTAATATTTAATGTCAGAACTGACACTTTCATAATTTTATAATATTTTAAATACTACTGGTGAATTTCGTTTACACAAGGGAAAAATATTATTTTTGAATAATTATCGTCTACTTACCTATATAACTTTATTTATGTGTGCTTTCCTCAATCAATCAATCTCATACTAGTTTATCTTATCTGACTGTCGCAGGAATGCAATATGGCCAAGATATCATAATTGGGGTTAAATAAGCAGCGAGTGTAATTGTTCTTTATTTTGCATTGCAACAAAATAAACATACCGGTATTTCGTGTGGCTGACCTATGTTGATCTACATGAGCGTTGTCATATGATGATATTAATAAAGATCTTAACGATATCAGTTATTCAATATTTTACATAAATCTTGAATTAGTATGTAAACATTTTGTATGTACTTATTTCTTTTCTGCGTACAAACTAGGTTATTGTTTGACTGCATTCCACCAGATGGTACGTGGAAATGTAGTCATAGGTGGTAAGGCGTATTAGCCTAGCAGCCTATTCACTCTTCTCTTGAAGACACCCACATTGTTTTCGGCCTAAAATACCGACGTGGGCAAGCTGTTCCAGTCATTTAATTTTAACAAAAAAAACATTAAATTTTAGTCCAATTTACACATAATTGCATATCAATCCTTATTAGTATCTGTGAAGCCATCACAACTTATAGTTTTCCAATAGTCAGCGTCGAAGTTATAATATACAATAACACATTCTTGACAACACTAAGCTGAAAAAAATTGTGGAAAGATATAAATTAATTTATTCAAAAGTTGCTACAATTAAATATATAAAAACATCTAAAACATCTCACATTACTCAAACTGTGATGTACAAATTCAAGTTCAAATTCTGCTCTGACCCTTTATAATTATATTACAATGTTAAAGGAAATGGTTTCAAGACAATCTAATCTGCACCTATGTTAATTTAAACTTACTCTCAGAAATCCAACCACGGACATAGCTGATTCAATTAATTTATGAAGTCAATTAGTTGTTTTACCCTTTATGGGGTATTATTTGAGTGAATTAAAATAGTATGTAAATTAGTTTAATTCAAACTAATTAATTAGAATACATTTAATCTTCCGGTTTACCATAATGGCATCATATTCACCACGTCAATAATATGTACATATGTAAGTAGAAGTTGTAGTAAAATTATTTATGACACTCAATAAAAAAATACGGTAAAAAGTACAGTTCTAAATCTCATTCTATCCTATTTTTATTTGTCTAATGTTTCCTAAGGTGTGTGTTAGTTTACTAATTTTATTTTGTAAAAGTATAATATCAAAATTTTGACAAAAATATTATTTTTATTTCTCTATTTCCAAGCGGGTTTCCAAAGGTCCTAAGATCAAATTCTGTGCGTATCGATTGAGAATTAATTAATAATGATAATAATGAATTAAGGAATTCCATTAATTCTTAACCGATACTTTCTTAAAATTGAAATTAGAAATCTTCAAAAATAAGGAAGGCATCAATGTGAATCTTAGGTTAAGCCATCTGTTCGCTTTTAATGTAAATACCACATTTTCTACATTTAAAATGTTGAGAATGTTCAACCACTGTATTGAAAATTGATAGCGAAGAAATTTCCCGATCTGAGAAGTCGCTGTGTTGCTATTATCAACATTATCATCTGCCTTTCTATAATTACAATATTGATTGTATTGTCTTAATATGTTACTTATAACATTAATATTAATTATATTCTTAAGAGCGGAACAAAATATTTTTTTCAAATTTTAAAAGCTTTGCTCTAATCTATCAATGAACTCAGATATATTTATTTTATGATAATTTACAAACGTTCCCAATATTCTAGAAACAATTAGAGAAACTGTCTTTGGTTGTCAGTAACTAGTTCGTTAGTAGTATCTACTGTAGTGAAAAGATACCAATGTCGAATCGTTATTCGCTCAAATGTTCCACAAGCACCGATGCTACTGCTTGTACTGAAACTGCTACTTATAGTCGAGTCTGACATTGTTTTCGTTAGATAGCATTACAAGGGATTTATCTGCCATTATAATTTGCATTTACTTAAAAGAAAATACTATTCTAAATGTTGCAATACATAAAATACAATTTCATAAAAAGATGAAACTGTACCTATTAGATCATTAGTAGGCTAACAGATACGAACGAAAGAATAAACTGTAGATAATCAAGGCAAGTTTGTCTCGGGCCGGTTAAATTATCGGAGCTGAAAAATTTAAAAAGATAGATACATTTTTCTATTAATGATAGTGAAAAGAAATGATTTAAATGGCGAGTCGAATATGGAAACGCCTGTTGTCAATTATTTTATTATTAGAAATATTAGAGTGGACGCTAAGATTCGTTTTGTTACAGGCAAGCTATTAAAATGTTGTTTAAAATAAAAAACTTGACCATTAAAGCAAAATCACTATGTAATGTAGGGTTTCATAAACCTAAATTATAATGTAATAATAATAATGGGAATCGAACTAGTAGTTATAAGAAAAACCACAGGTTATCAGAGTATTTTATAGAAGTCTTATAACTATTAATTAATTTACACTATATATGTGTATCACGAACACGATAATGATAAGTTAGCAGTGTAATTTAATTTAATTTCATCTTCCACGTCATTTTTCCGTTTCCCATTAATATTCTCTCCTCGAAAAGGGCTTCCTAACTTTTGCAATTTAGAGAATTTTGTGTGTAAGAATATCCTAATCAGTCACCATGAAAATTGATCCATATGATTTGAAGACGTATTTTTTACCTTGTTTTTGTTTGAAATATTTATGAGATAATATTTTAATACAATTATTTAACTAAGGTATGCACTACGTCAGATGCTGTTGACTAATTTGGGAATCGTGATGATTACTTTTTTAATGTATGTTTGTTACTTTTTTTACGAAAATAAGAAAGTAAAACGCTATGTCAATGTTACTAAATTAAGATAAAATTTATCTATCCCGCTCAGTAAGTTTTGTTATCGTTGTGTATATTTCTTTTTACTCATCAATATCTCAGTAAAACACTGAAATAATATTTAGATAGACCATTTTAAATCACATTTTTTTTTTGTTAATATTACATGTTTATATAATAAACAACAATTCCTCAACAAGAGTATGGTACTGTGGGTGATGAAATTTATGTGTGATGAAAATTGAAACAATAATTATTCAATTTAAACGCAATAAGCTCTCCAAGGTCTCATTAGGAGTTGTAAATAAATTTTTAACTGCTGTTTAAATGATATTAAAAAAAAAAATCGGTTACATATAAAAGAGAAGCACCCTATCTAAATTTCTTAACAAGGAAGTAAGTTAAATAAACCTTTTAACAGCTCCTTCCTTAATGCGTTAATGAAATTCTTGTTAGGAGTTTTTAATAAATATAAAAAAAATATGGTCAAAGATTCTTTTATAGCCTTGCTAAGGTGCCTATTTAAAATGTATTTTAATAAAGATGAAATGACTTTATCCATTAGCAGCTTTTGCTCGTGATTCTGTGTTGACTGCAGAGACTGTACATAAACATTTGACTAATACCAAGTGTATGGAGAGTTTTAAAAATTGCATTCGGCTCCATATCTACTTTGTGTAATGCAATCAGAGCGATTCTGTTCTCTTTATCACCCCACTCCATTTAATATCGCAAAATATTGTACAATGAATTTGCACCAAAATTATAAAACACAATGAACAATCGTATATAAAATTATAGATTTCAAATTCTAATGTAATATTTTTTTATTTATAGTTGTAACAGTATTTATGGCCAGACTAAGTATATTTAATATGTATATAATATAATAATAATTTTTGACGCACTTTCAAAATCCAGAATTCATTATTATAATTCACATATTACGTTTAGTTAACTGTATATTTTTATATTGTATATGTTTTTGAATATTATTACCTCAGCTACAAATGTTTAATATTGTGTAAAGTGAGCCTAAGTGGCAACTGTTTATTTTAACTTTAATAGTTTACTTTCAATTAACATCAAGATCTAAGGGTAAGCGATAAACTTAAATATCTGTATTTAGAATTAAATTCTTTTATCAAAACAATATCCTTTGATCCAATTAACCTTGTATTCTTATTATCATAATTATTAAACTCGTCGGACTTACTTCTGTGAATGTAGATGATCCATATACCTTTATTTGTTTTTGTTTTTATAAGAATCTTCTCTTTCAATCATTTTCTCGGTCTGTTCTTATTTTCCTTATAATATATTGCTTTATACAATCGACTATATTAAACGTTTAAGAATAATAAAACAAAAAATATTATAAATGTTGTGGGCCCAAAGGAAAATTGTCGTTATTTATCGAATAAAACCCTATTTTCTTATATGAAAAACCCTAATATTTCAGGTTTATTTACCCTGTTACTTGAAGTTCACTTTATTTCCGAGGCATGAGGTAGATAAGGGCGGGAGGGCTCGTGTTTGGTATTTATTAACTTTGTAATTTTATCGTAAGATCAGGATCAACGCTTTGCATACAACACTTAATATTAAATAGTGATTTGAGATGAGGGTTGCACGATTATATTATTTCATAATAAAATGATTTTAAAAATACATATATCTATTTTTTAGTCCTATTTTTTATAACAGCGATTTTTTTAATTATTCCAATTAATCTGACATCCATCAATCAGTTATCCAAATATTAAAATTAATCCGACAATTCAAAGTTGGCCAAAATCAAGTTCTAAGTTTCCGTTACAAAGATACATCCGAAGGTAATGAAAGCGTATCAACAGCTATCAACAGTTCACAATATTTACCTGGCTTTTAATATAACCATATTAATTTTAAGGTTCGATGAATTAGTTTTATTCGATTATATAAAAGTTTCAGGTTTTTTGTTTAAAGGTATGTATATCTGTTATGAAAATTTTTCGTTTATTTTTATAGTCTGATATAATATATAGCTTTGGTATCATTCTAATTAATATTCATATTATTCTCGCATACCAGATCATATTGCATGCGGTCACTGCTTAATAAGCTCCGACCTAATGATAATAATTAATATTCCTAACCCGTTACAATATTATGAACGTATAAATGATAATAATATATTGTTTAACGATCATACTGTGTGATGATTTATTGGACTGTAATGAGATATATAATAATAAGAACTATTGGATTAAACTTCGATTCTCTCTAATCCAATATTCATTAAAATCAACCTCAATATTATTTGTTGATCTAAAGCTAAGTTTTATTAGTAAGTTGTTATAGTTACCGATTATTCTGTTCGAAGATTGCATGTTTAATTAGCACCCACGACATTTGTTATCAGAATTTTTATAAAACCAAATAATTTTAAATATGCGACACTGTTAGGGTGGCATATTTTGAATAATATTCACCTGAAACCTGGTTTTCTTAAAAATTAAAAAGATATCATATCACAATAAAAAAAATGATAACAGTATTTCATGGAAAAAGAGCAGGTTAGATTGTAATGTTCAGAATTTTTCCAGAGTGTCTTTACAAATTCGATTTAACTCTTCAACTCGGACGTCACGAACGGGAACATTATATGCTATGTTTATGATAAAAAAAATAAAAAGGTTTGGTTTGGTTTATAGAGTCTCTTTGGTTGTATAGAGTCTGCATTTGTTGAAACTGGTCCAATATCAAAACCTATTTTAAATGTTCTAATCAAAACAAAAGATAAAAAGCAATTATCCAAAATATGCCTAGTAATAGTTTCACATATTTGAAGTTATTTGGTTTTATAAAAGTTCTAACAACAGTTTACGTGGGTGGTAATTAAACCCACAATCTTCGTATAGAAAATTCGTGAACTAAAATAACTTACTAATAAACCTTAGCTTTAGATCAATAGATAATATTGAGTATTGGATTAGAGCGAATCGAAATTTAATCCAATAGTTTTTGTTATTACCTATATATAGAATTACAGTTTCATAAACCATCTTACAGTATAATTGTTTAATAGTAAATTATTCTCATATATACATTCATAGCATTCAGATTCCGAATATTAATTATTATCATTAGGTCGGAGCTTATAAAGCAGTGACCGCATGCAATATGATCTGGTATGCGAGAATAACATGAATATTAATTAGAATGAGGAAAATATGTAACGTACACAAAAATAATTGAAATTTCTTTGACGGAGATGATTCTCATAAAAAGGATCTGTTTAATATTAATAGTAATATCAGGTTTGCTCATAATTCTTTAATACATATTCTCATAAATACAAAACCTCTTCATATAAATATATATATTTTTCATTTTAAAAAATACCGGCTTCGATTATAATATATACAATCATCAAAGATATACAATTAAACCTAAAAAATAAATAAACAAATTTGTACCTTCAAACATAAAACCTGATACTTTTATGTACATATTCGCATCAAACCCATTCATCAAACCTGAAAATGTATAGAGTATTATTATTTTTATAAATAAAGAATATATTTCAAAAACTATTTACCCAGCATTTATAAATAAAGAACATATATATATATATATTTATATTTATATTTATAAATATATTCTTTATTTACAAAGTAGACCTTTTCTAATATTATTATTTTCTAATATTATTAATATATTTATAAAAATATTTATCTATTTCTAGAATCTTAATATAATTATTTAGATAGAATTAGAATCTTAATATAATTATTTAATTAGAATAATTAGAATCTTAATATAATTATTTAATTAATTAAATTAATTAGTTTCAGAAAATTAAAATGCTGTATTAAAGAAATAGTTTATTATTAAGGACACTATTGTAAGTACGATAATATTCTATAATTAATACGAAAGAACCGAATTAATAACTTTGTAGTGAATTTGAATAGCTTCAAACCATTCCCAAGACGCAGTTTAGTTTAAAAAGAATAATATTGGACAAATCGTTATTGACCTGAAGTTTTTAGACGTTTTAATAGGAAATGCCTGCGAGGTCTGTATACCTGAATTCTAATGAGACATTAATGGACGTAATTTTTGTGAGGTCTTGCTTTTATCTTAAATAGAGGAAATATAAATAAAAGATGACGCAACATCAAAATTGTTTATTGGCATATTATCTTAAACTATATAGTCACCTAGTTTTTTTATACACAGGATGGGCAAAGGGCAAGGGGAAGCCGTATTATGTAACAAATATTTAAATACTTATTTACTATTTAGACTAGTAAAGATCAACGATAGTTAATTATAAATTTTACAAGTTAGTGTTAAGTACATTACTTTAAAACTATTTATTAATAATGAATAAATAAATTCTCGTCTTAACATTTTCATTTGGTTTTGTTTCCCATTTTTTATTTTTATTATTATTATTATTATACAATCTATGAAATGTTACTGTAATATTAAATTGTGAAGAGACTTGAAGTGAAGATTTAAAAAAGTATTCGTAGTCTGAAAATCATTAATTAATAATATTGGAGTCCTATAAATCTTATTAGATATAATATTATATAATTAATCTAATAATGTTATTTATATAAATAGACAACTAGCGATTTTAATATAATTTTTAATAAATGTGAAAGATTAATCATAATCATCATATCTTTAGTATTAGGAAAAATATGATTACAATTCATAGGAGGAAATAGAAAGTATATGTTATATTAGTGATAATAATCTAATACTACCGTAGGAATGTATTGTAAAATATATTACCTTACATACTCGTATTTAATTAGATTATCAAATACCTCGTCCCCTCACCCTGGCTCAGTGCGTCATCCTGCATATTCATAATCGGCTTACAATAACTATGATAAATACATCACTATATACAATATCACTATCCGTCTTCTCTTTTATATGTACAATACACAATCACCTTATTTACATACAGTCTTAGTTTAAAATATAATATATTTAACGATACTAGAAGATAGACAACAGTGTATGATTTTAAACAATTATCGGTTTTCGTTCTCTCAGTTTGCAAGAGCAGCTTTTCTTTTTAACGCTGCTATTGTTCTTGTTGTTGACGTCGTTTAACGACTTTGAGGACTCTCGTTGCTATAAGGGTTGCTTCTCTTTAACATTACACTTCTTACTTTCTACATTATCTAAGTCGCCATTTTTTACACTGTTGTGTTTGGGTATATCGTCTTTTTTCTTTTCGCTTTTATCTTTATATCTTTTATCACTAATATATTTTTTTTCTTTCTCTGTTTCTTCTTTATCTGGGATGGTTTGTCCGTTTGATAGTTTGGTAAAATCCGCCGGATCTGTTTGAGTTTCTTTATCTGCACTCGGTGTTTCTGTAATATAAATATGTTTTAACTAAATATTGTTTGAAAATTTCCTCGAATATGTTTAGAAATATTAAGTTTAGTTAAATTAGAAATGAATTTTATCGAATCAAAAATCTTATGGATTTTGGTTTCGAGAGATCACAGTTAAAAATCTCCACCCGGATCAATTTATGTTTCATTCTATATATATTAAAATCTTGACTAAATATAGTTTACGTCGGCTAAAATATTGTTATTGTAATTTGTTTTTTAATTATAATAATCTAATATAATTAAAGAAGTATATTTTACTCTTAATATGTGTAGTAAGTATCGTGTGAGCCGCAGGTGGCTTGCGGCTGTAGCGCACCGGCATGATACTCTGTCGCACGTTACGCTCCGGACGGATCAGGATTATGTACAGCTGTGTGAAACATTGCTACTTTATTTTCTATTCACCAATCAGCAGTGTTTTTTAAATCATTTAATACACAAAATAAACCGAAAAGATTTAAATATTTAATAACCAAATTATAATTACAAACCTTAGGGGAGAATAAACAGACGAGAGTTACGCTAGCGCTGAGTGAGATGGTGACGGCCATGCTGGTGATGCGTAATGGCACATGGCTAGCCGTGCCAAAGTATAGCGGCACGAAGGCCAGCCAGATCACGCAAGTCGTGTACATCGTGAACCCTACACATTAGTGGTTTATAAAGCAAAATGGGATAAGATATTTGAAACAAAAGAAAGTCTTTATAAAGAGTATTAAACACATAATAACCTAAATCCAAAATAAACCCACCGATGTCTTACAAAAACATGGCGCAGGAACTAAATAAAGAACCTCTGTTATTTCAACTACGTTACTTGTCTAATATTTTTATACCTTGAGCGATGGACTGTTTGAGACATTTTTAACATTACACAAAAAGTGATCTTTAGAAAAATATTATTTTTCAATAACCTTTTCTGTATTGTTTATTAAATAGTAATTCAAAATCAGAAATTTATTTATACACAGTATTTAAAACATTACAATAGAGGTAGATAAAATAGTTCTTTACATTTAAAACTTGGTTTACAATTTGGAGTTCAAACAGTTTAGTAGTTAGGAGTTCAGTTAGAAATATTCAAATATTTATAGGATGTAAGCATATTTATTGTCGCTTGGCTTACATAAAAAACGTTCGCAGCATATTCATTGTTCATTATAAATGGATTAAAAATCCTTACAAAATAAAAGAATAGCACAAAAAACTATAGTCCTAGCACTTCCAATTACATCCCAATTACAATCCAGTCAACAGGATAACGTTCAGATTGAAAAACGTGCCGGTCTAATGAGAAAATTAGAGGTTTGTACTTAGAGGAACTTATAATGTTAAATTTATATAAATATAGAATTAAAAATAAACGGATACGGGCAGGGATTCGAACCCGCGATTACTGGGAAACCGTTCCGTCGCTCTACCAACTGAGCTACCGTATCGCTGTCCGCCTCGGTGAATTAAAAATCTAATATTAGTCACCACCGTCCCGATAAAGACGATCACATATAGAATGCTTCATTCACCGAGGCGGACAGCGATACGTAGCTCAGTTGGTAGAGCGACGGGACGGTTTCCCAGTAGTCGCGGGTTCGAATCCCTGCTGGTATCGGTTTATTTTACATTCTATTTTTATAAATTTAAGTAAGTTGGCCATACATGTTTATAGATGTTGCTGAAGAACGGTTGTAAAGGATTTTATTATAATTCAAATCTGGGATAGAATTCCCTTTTGGTTGAAAATATATTCAATCTTTTAAACACATAAATGTAGCAATCATTACTGTTCTGGAAACTTTAACGAAAAACCAAGTTATATTAAATAAGTTTTAAAATTTTAGGCAAAGAAAACGTATTATAATGATTAATAACAAAGTTAAATAGTTTGGTTAAAGTATTTTCAATACAATGGGCTTTGAAGCACTAAGTTTTGAATTCTTATTTGGATTTAAGAAAAAATAATATAATTCTAACATACATTTTATAAGTTAAGCTAAGTGTTCCCATATAATCAAATTATCCGTTAATTATTATTTTAAATTAAGTCTAAATAAACTTAGACTTTTTAAAATTTTCACAAGAAGCACATATTTTAATAAAACCATTTTTTATTAAGAGAATCGCGATCAATTTAATTTTAATCCGACGTTTTGATTGCTTTGCACCAAGTCTCTTCATGGGAAGGCGAGTTTGTCATTGAGAATTTGTCATTTATAGTCCTCAGAATATTTAGGATGCACAAGAATCAATGGGTTGTCATACATCTGTCAAATAGAGATGTATAGCGACGGAGTCAGAGTCTTTGGGAGTTGGGGAATATATCACAATCTTCATTTATCAAAAATGGGCGTATGTTGAAGGCAAAGCACACAAATAAAATTATTATTATTACATATGATACATATTACAAATCCTTGCTAGGGTAATACCATTAATGATCGTATTTTTGATGGAAATATGAAAATAAAATAGAGAAGAGAAGAGCTGGAAATATCTAAAATCTAGCATGGTATATAGAAATCTCTTGTTATATACAAGTCTCATGTCTATGACTGCACTGTCAGATCGTGAGTTCAGTTACTGCGTTTGTGTGCATCCGGAATCTCAGTAACCATTATGTCCGGAATCTCAGTAACCATTGGAGTTAGATAAATAGTTTACTACGTTTCTGTCACAACCTATATCTCGTCTTCCCGGAAACACGATCGCTGTAAAGTATTCCAAAGTCGGGTTAAAATTAAATCTCGGTATAAAATGTAAATCCAATAATAGGTGAGTCAAATTCATAAAAAAAAAAAAATATTTAAACGTTTCGATAATTGTACGTCACCTCGTTCTTAAAAAAAAAGACGATGAGTATATTTAGAATATTAAATTCATTAAGATAAGTAAAGACACGTTGACCCATTTAATACAGCCACAGGAAGGGACTCCCGGAGGTCGCAGCTTTTAATCTCTTCAGTGTTGGTGGTGTTCTCATTCAATATTTATTATTATAATATCCCTAAACTGATGTATAAAAATTGTATGTAATCAAAATACTTTTTTAAAATAAAATTTTATATAAATAAATTCTTTAACATACCTATGTGCTTGCTCTCATTAAACGCCTCCGGTATTTTCCTAGTGAGCACAGCGTATACGGTACAGACCACTATCAGAACTATAGGATAGAAGAAGGCTATCATATAGGAAGCGTCGACGTAAGAGTCGCACACCAGCATATTGTCTTCTCTTGTTGGATAGTGGAACATGGCTCGAGCTGGTGCTACTATCATCCAAACTACCACGATTAGAACCTAGAAAAAATATTATGTATTTAAAATCAGAACAAACTTACTTTATGTTTTGGATATATACACCACTAGAAGTGATACTTTACTATATGGTACGAAAGAATTGGAAGCTCTTGTGTTGAAAAAAAAATAAAAACATTTGACGATTTGATAATAAAATCAAATTTTGTCAAATCCCTCAAAATGATAAAAATGTGTAGATTTAAATGAAACGCTGTAAAATTAATATCAATATGTATATTTAAAAAAATTACTCCCAATTCACAATATAAATTAATTTTAAAATACATAATCAGGACAGGACTAAGGTTATACAGCACAGTGGTTGAGTGAATTACAATTATTTTTCTGTTTTAAATAGTCTATAAACATATTTAGCGTTGAAAGATAATTTTTAATAGCATGTTAGTATGCAAAAAAATGATATTAATATAAGTCCGATAAGTGATTAAACTAATTAAAAGTTAAAGTAATCTTGTGTTTACAATGTTTTTACTAGTCGTAAATCAATGTATTCATACGTTTTGGTTTAGTATTTGGCACTGGCTGCTATTGGCACAAGCTGACGCAAGGTTTTAATGTTTTGTTATGTCAATACAATCTACACGTAGTATAACAGCCATGTGTTTGTACCAAGTCCAGAAATTAGAAGAGATATACACCGTGTGTTACTTATTAATTTGATTTATACTTATGTTTCAGTTATACAAATGCATAGTCTATAATTTTAATATTTTTTCGTTTATAATTCCGAGGGAGGTTTATAGAGAATAAATAAAATAATTTCATCAACTTTTACGTTATGACGAATCCACTCGTGTTGAATCGAATAAAACTTTTTTTTTTACTCTCACCAAAATATTTTTATAAGAGAATCTTGAATTTCCCGTACACTTGTATCGAACTTGCTATCTTACTATTGTTATTCATGCATGTCGAGATAAGTTGTAAATAGTAATATAAAAATAAAAATGAGAATAAATAGTAATAAGATGTAATAAATGACAAATAAATATTAAGGTTGAGATTAAGGGATTCAAAAAGGAAACTACTATGTATAGTTTATTTTTTTCTTACATTATATAAATAATATTTATGAATAATTAACTCATTGAACAATTTTCTTTTGTACTTAAAGTTATAAGATAAGTTTATTATTTATTATGTAGGACGTTTGATAGAATAAATATAAGGTAATAACATTATCTAAAACAAAGCTCGGAAAACGAGTCTAATGGTTAAAGGAAATACAGAAAATATCTTTTATAGAATCTTCTTTATCCAATTCTAAGAACATGGGAAAGGATTGAAATAACATTGAGTGGTGACCGCCGGCCATTTATATAATGTTTTATGCATCTGCATTCTTCGACCGAGAGCATTCAGAATGGTCTCAGATAAACCTAGTTTACTTTATCTCTATAACATTTGCTTTGTATGAATTCTCTTTATACTATTTCTAAAATCTATTTTTTTAATTTTCTAATCATTCTTTTTACTGTATTTGAGGTTACAAAAATTTTAAACCAACATAAAATATTATATTTATTGTTCTAAAAAAATTCTTTAACTTTAATATAGCCTATAAACAAATATGTCTATCTGATCTCGAGATATAGTGAATACTAATAAGGTGCTAGATTTATGGCTCATAAATCAGTGGAACAATTAACTGTAATAACTTAATCAGCTTTACGCAGTTCGTTTACGGCCGATTATATCAGCAAGTTTGCTAGTTAATTATGCTATGTTGATTTATCGGCAGTTTCCTTGTTATTAGAAAATATAATTTAATGAAGTAATAATAATATACTTATTATTCTACTGAATAATAAGTAGAAGTAGTCTTTCATTAGTAATTTTATTTTTGACCATAGTTCGTAAAATAATATTTATTGTTGTACTAAAACAACTATATTTCATAAATTATCCGTCATTTTAAAGATTTAGTTACAGCTCATCCAATCTACGAATATTAATATTTTGTTTTATATCAAAAGTGTTTTTGGAAATTGGTCATTAATAAAAAAAAACATTAATTATTAAGTTATTTAGTCAATTGAGTAACTTAATTTTTTTATAAGCGATTATGTATAGATTTCACCAAAAAACACAAGGGAAAATATATAATGTTTTGAAATGTATAATAAACATTAATAATGTGTAAGTCTTATATTCTCTAAGTAAAACCTTTGAAGATCCTGTAATTTATTATATATTTATTTACATATTTTTCGTTTTGCATCAATATCGGATCACTTGTGTACCTCAAATGAAGGTCTCAGGAGGGGCTTTTTTAATAACATATTTACCGAAATAAAAATCACTCCCCAGTCGAGCAAATCCTGTTAAATCAATCCAAGCGAGCAATTTAAGAATATTTAGAATCAATGCAATCAATTTGATGGAAAGTGGAAAATATGATAATACAAAAAAATAGTAATAATATATCGTAATAATTTTATTTTCTTTTTCTTTATGTTTTTATTTTTGTACAATTCTCGCAGTGTCAGTCTATTGATTGCTTAAACAGCCCTCTTCTGCAGTACAAACATACGAGCAATCAATATTTGATGCATTAACATAACGTGCAGTATGCGGTATAGCATGGTGTTGTGAAAATAGCTAAAGTAATCTAGCCGTGTCATCTTTTGTCAACCGTAATCTTTATACCACGTATGCGCCAGAACGACGTCTCTTTAAAACATCACTTAGCCACCCTCATCGCTCAATAAAAGAAGAAATCAAAATGCAAGAAAGTTACCAAGATAAATAAGGAAACAATAATATCTAATCATATATTCTAAGTCTTAGCTCCGAAAAGTTTGTAAAATAGACACCATCGTCCAATTACTTACAACGGTCCCCCGACGTTACTTCAGTAGGTACCTACATAATAATATTATTTTTATCCTTTTTAGAGGTCTTTTGCATCGGGCGTTTTTTAAACTTTAATTAATCGTAACTTTGTAAAAGCCTGACCTAAAACTTTTACCGCAACTTGAAATTAGCTTAGGTTTATATTAGGTTTGCTCATATATTATAATGTAAAACAATTTTGTAAAAAAAATAAGTTACGTTCGACTCGATTTCCAGGAATAATCATATACTTCGTTATGTTCCTGTAATTTTATTGTTCAATACATTAATCCATTTTTAACAGATGTACAGATAGATGTACATTTGTGGTCAATTGGCCTTTATCATTTATATACTGTGTTTAATTACTGTGCTAAAAATACTACGTGCTCAAATGGAAATGGTTTAACGATTATCTGAATAAAAGTTAAAGTTAATTTAAGTTAATTTATTTGATTAAAGTAAAAGTTCAGTTTTGAAATGAGTCTATCAGAGTGATTTGCAGTATCTCTGATACACGTATATATGCATATATGCATAAATATGCATAAATGTTTAGTGATTTACCTGTATAGACACCAATGCGGCACAGATAGCGAGCTGCGAGCTGGGTGAGATAAGTATGGGTCTCTTGGCGGAGTGCTCGCTCGCGTTGAAGATGCGGGAGATACGGTTTGTCTTCGTTAGCAGCGCCGCATACACTACCGTGAAGCAGAAACCGGTACCGAATCTATTAAAATGAAATACACCCTCATTACAAAATAATTTGTTCCTGGTAACACTAACTTGTAACAACAATTTGTAAACCACACAGAGTTTTGATTGAACCGAATGCTGGTGCTCGGTTTCATTATTAAAGAACAACTACAACTTTTCAGTAATAATGTATATATGAGTTATATATCTAGTAGTATAATTGGTGATAAAAAAATTCTCGTCAATTCTTATACTGTTATTATTATTGTTATGTCGACTTGTCTAGAAAATATTAACGATTTATTATATTAACGATATATGTGCGTCACGATTATAAGTTCAAAATAAGTTGTACCTTTGTAAAGAACACAGTATATCAGTAGGTCTGAACACTAGAGCAAAGGTGACTAGGTAGCACATGAGTATGCCAGCGAGCAGGACGTACGATAGTTCTCTCCCGCTTGCACGCACCACTGGTGTGGAGCCATGCCGGACCCACACGCCACACACGAAACTAAAGACAGGGCTATCTTAAGTTATAAAGGAAAATCATTGTGTAATTTAAATATAAATTAATTGGTATTGTAATTTTTTTTATAGGCAAGATAAGTTGAGAGGTGTTATTTTATTTTCGATCTTAAAACATCTATATACCTAAAATATATAATTGCTATATACAAATGTTACATTTGAATACATCAGATTTGTTAAAATATAACATGTAGTACACAAACTGAGTATTTCGCAGAAGAACAAGCGAGTTTTAATAATATTTATTTACTTAAATCTTTTTTAGATTTTATCGTTAATAAATACATTTACAGAAATGTCAAACCAGCACACGTAATTATGTTGATTTGATAGATGTCAGAAATATTTGTTTAATTAACGTTCTAATTGATATTTTACGAAATTATATTTTTACGTAGACCACTGAGAAATTTCTGCAAAAAAAAGTTTTTACACATGCACCGCTGCACTGGCAAGTTATAATTTATTTTGAAAGTTTGATTTTTTTTAAGTAAAAATGAATTCGTTTTAAATTTAAAATATCCTATTTTTTAGCATTATGAAACCATCGTCTATCATAAAACAAATAATCTATATCAGGAACATTTTATCAGAATTTAGTTTTACGTTTTCTAGCATAACTTTTCTTAAAATCTCCTGAGGTAAAATGTCGGAAGGCGATAACTTGAATCTTGTTCAGTTAAATCCCCAGAAGACAAAAATTATGTGGTTACCACTAAGAAAACCCTATTTGTCATATAGCCGCTCTTCAAGAGGGTTTTGCCAAGTATCTAAATACTGAGCTTCGACATTCGAAGGGATGATCAGTTTAACGGTCGTCTAGAGAGCAATGCCAAGATAACCTTGAAGATATTAAGAGTGAACAATTGAACGAGAACAACTGTACGCTGGACCGGAAGCTGACTTTATATAAAAAACATACCAACCACTTCTTATTACTGCTCTCATCTCTGGGTCGGGTTACAATACTATCATTTTACCACATACAAAAATGAGCGGTGATTACTCACGGTCAGATGACCCGCAGGCTTTTTTGGTCTCTTTTTAATATGTAAACAAAATCTGATAAATCGTTTAAGCAACTTTAACTACCTCTTATGGCCAGCGCACTTTAAATATGATTGTTTAAATTTGAAGTATAAAATATTCCTCTTTTGAATACAGATAAAGAAGAAAACGTTTAACAAGGAAAAAATATCTATCAAAACCAGCCAAAATTAAGATGAGTTAGAAGTAGGTCGTTAAGAACCTTTTGCAGACTAGAAAATTGGTTCTGCCGCATAAAACTTTGTATAGATGCTGGCATAGAGTTCTTTAAAAAAAATTACATAACATAAATACATCGTATAGATTCATTTTATTTGTTTTCTCAAAACGTTCTGAGTGTCCTAGTATCAGATAGAACAAAGGACTTACTTTAATAGTAAGGGTTTTTGTTTCATTCATGTGATTATATTGAAATATTTTTTTATATGTATATTTTTTAATGTTATGAAAAAATATTTAAACACTCACGCTGTCAATAATATTCCAACGGAAGAGAAAGACATGGCACCAATTGCCCAAGCGGAGTCAGGCCTCAAATATGCTTCAGGAATGGGTCTGCAATGAGTCCTTGTCGGGTCTGGTAGAGTCCCTCGTGGACATACCATACAAGCTGTTTCTACGTACGGAGAACGAATCTAAAATAAAAATTGTTTTTTTTATATACAAATAATAATCATAATTGAAAGAAACTTTATAGCTAAATTATAAAACAATACATAATTTTTATATGTGTTAGTATAAAATAACTCACGGCAAGAAACAAATAATTAGAAATAGTTTGATAGATACTACCTTTAACTAATTATTATAGGTATTCGGGGTATTCCTCCAAACATACAGGATTTCAAACGAAAGTTTCAAAGTTCTTAAATTGATCTCAAGAATACTTATTTATTAACCTTAAGCAATAAAAGATAATAATTTTTAGGTCAATCTATCTTTACCTCATACTGAGTACAATTAAAGCAATGCCAGCAACAGCTCTCTCCCTCTACGTATTGTTTGGCTTGACCCAACTCGCACTCGGCACTGCATACCGATTCTGGAGGCCGTCGCTCACCCCACTTGAACTGAATCTCTGTTGAGTATTATGGACTTAAGTTTTTAAATAATTTAATAGTAAATATCTTTCAATGAGTGTGGATGGTCAACTATACACTAAAAGCTTTTAAAAAGGCGTGTTATTATGTGCTAGTGGCTAAACCTTTTGTTACGCAGTGCCCAAGTTCCGATCTCATTTTAATAACTATACCATAAAACACTATAAACGCAATCTGTATTATTTATTAGAATTTGTTTGAATTGATATGAACATACATTTATGTTTTATTTAAAAAAAAATGTATTGTATTCTGAGGATAGTCCATTGAGCATTAAGCTTTATAGGAATGGATCAAAGAAACTGAAGTGAAAGACCTCCCAAACATTAATTTAACATTTACACATTGCTCATGTGCACTTGTATTTCGGGTCACCAGGTCTAAGAGGCAATTTAGCGAGAGCATTAAGCATGCTAAAAATTGAAGGGCCTAACGATCACAATCAAAGAACTGTAATTGCATATTGTGCCTCAATGTTTGGATAAATATTATTATTATATGTTATTAAACTTAATATTGGATTTTTTTTTCATAAGTTAGTTTTCTTTTCATTTTAATGATATTCCTTTTATTTTGTCTCTGTAAAAGGCTTCTAAGCTTCGCAATCGAGAGAATTTAATTTGAACATTGTGCTAATCAGTTCACATGAAAATTAAGGTTTATACATGCGAGACATGTTCGTTTGGGAACGGGAGATGTTATTTAAGTACGTACAAAAAGTATAAAATATTAAAAAGATAGTATTAAAATAAATGAAAAACTTTTACCTAACTTCAATTAAGTTTAATATTCATAAATTGGATTTGGATAACTGATGTAGTAATCGTAACACTTCACTGATTTACGGCGGAAATTATTAATTAACCGATCCTTAAACAAAATGATTTATGTTCCAGATGGAATTTATTAGATTTTTCTAAAGTTTCAGAGTTTTTCTAAAGTTTCTAAAGTTTCAGAGTTTGAAAACCAGTAGAATGTTGTATTTCATGTAACTATTATATCTGACCGCTATCCAGCATTTCCATGGGTTACGTATATATTTACTTTTTATTCCGTTTACTCATATAGGACTTGTTGTTCGCTCTTGTTCAATATATAATATCAAATATTCTAAGAGTATGACGTATTAGGAAGGTACAAATATTTGAACAAATGTACCCACAAAACAAAGATGATTATTATATATTATATATATTGAGCATTAAAATAAATTCCATGAAATCACTTGGGCAATTTAAGAACGCAGATCGATTGCTTTGATTGATTTCAGTCGTTAGTTACTACTCTGAACATAATATTCACGCACCATTCAAATGAAGTTGCAGTTCTCCATCGAGGTATTCCCCCACCTTCACCCAGTGGTATATTCCTTGAGACACCTGCTTAAAGTGTAATATATTGTAACGAGCCGGACCGTCACCATTGACATCGAAGTGGAACTCATCTCCGCTAAGACCTGAGTTAAGAAATTAGATTTGATTAAGAATATTAAAAGTTTAAGGTATATAAACTTCTATGATTACTTTAACGATCATACAAAAGAATCAGAATTATTCCCAATTATGATTAGTTAATTTAATATAAACAGAATCATATCTCAGTTTTAAAAATAAGCCTGCTGATTTGTTTCTACACCTACTTAGATGTATATCTATCTAAATATTTTGAAAAGTTAATTAGTCTTTTTTTTTTGAATTAAAGATTGTTTTTTATTCAAGAAATGTTAAATTGCATCATTTAAATCTTGATTGGTTTTTATTTGTAATATATTATATAGGTTAGGACTAATTATAATTGTTTCATTCTTAAAAAAAATACCAATATTGTTTCATTGTAAAATAATCAACAAACAATCAACAAATTATGCAACATTTTACTTTTACCCATAAATTTAATATATTAAAAAATAAACTCAATATCAAGTGGAGCATCATGTGTTTTTTGAGACATTAATCTTTCAACAATGCGCTCCGATTACAAAGTCTGATTACGTTCTGATTGATTTTCTTGTTTGTTTTATCTCACTATACTAGTATGATCGGCAACTATATCTTTTAATATTTGAAAATATCTATAAACATGTAAGATTATTTTAATTTTAAATAAATATATAATGATTATTTCACATACCTATATCTGTTTATTACACAGATATTAAAATTTTTAATTCATATTACAAGACATTGGGTATTTATATATTTTTTTATTCATGTTTTGATAAAACATCTAAGGAAATGCACCTATAAACAAATTAAAAGGTTGTCTAAACTAAGACTTACCTGTAAAATTTACTTTCCTCAAATACCGGAGCAGGTCCGCGCCGCTCGCCGGCTTCATGGCGTCACAGAGACCCACTCTCACACCGCACACGGCTACGTGCATATCTCTGTAGTACATACATTTATTATAAGTATTATATGTAGATATACATTGCTTGTTATAATTAAAGGCTTTCGAGCTCTTTAGAGTAAAAGTCGGACTTTAATTTCACACTTCTTAAACTCTTTACGATATCTTCTTATACCTGGTAAGATTATTTTTGAAATACTACCTCTAACAATCATACTTATATTATAAAAAAAAAAACATTGGGGAAGAGTTTGCATGATGAAATTAGTTTAATAATTTCAATTTTGGTTTATCTTTATGTTCTTTGTTCTTTTTTTCGTTAAGTATAGAAGTATTCACAAACTAGGTTGACTCTATGTTTTGATGTGATTACTAATTGTCTGTAAGTATATATATTTTTTATTAATAAAACTAGTAGCAGTCAGCTGTTAACTTAAAATTTAAAAATATACTAATATAATTTTAGATTAGTACTACGAAATCGTCGGAGATAGCTAGTTAGTAAGAACTATGATCGAAAATTTTCCAATTCAAATGGCTCTCCACTTTTATTCAGATCAATTAATTAACATCCTCTCTAAAGGTTGACGATTATTTTACGTCCTTACGGGACCAAATTTATCAGGAGATATTTAATCCCAGTTAATTTTCGGGAGTTAATTTTCGGGATCAATATCAAGTTAATTACTAGCTCTGAAATAAACGAAATGTTTATTTTTATTGTCCGTAAAATAAATGAACCATTTAATGCCCTGTGGTTTGAACATGTGGGGCAAAAGGTAAAGTAATAAACTGACAAAATACGGTAAGTAATCGAGAGAATTTAAGAATAATGATGATATTATCCATATTGTAATCTATAAACCAAGTTTTGAATAAAACGTCAAGCGTTAGTTTGTTCACAAAATTATCAAGTATGCAAATTGTTATAAGCTCGAAATTGAAAAAAAAACGTTTTTTATTATGATGCCATTTATAAATGAACATAATGTAATGTTATATGTAAAAACTATTTTGAAAACATAATTTATCTTGTGGATACATAGAGATATTAAGCAGGGATCTGATCGAAAAACTTTTAAATGCAGATACATTTTAATTTTGTTCTCTGCAAAAGGTTTGTTCTAAAGTAATTGTTATATTCAGTAGAAAATATTCACAGTTTAACGGTAAAGTAATTATTTTACGTGTCTCGTTTGAAGCTTCAAATCCGTATGCGGTCAACCTAAATCCTTGCAGTAAGTACGTTTATTTCACCTCAAATAGTTTGTGGATCCCTTAATTAACATGAGAATTGTAGAATTGAAACACCTGTCTAGAGAAAATGTTTGTAATTAAACATACTGACGTCTACACTAAGAAATGCCCACGTTGCTGGCGTACTTAATGACTTTAGATATTCCAATAACATAAATTTCGTTCAATTAAGGTTCGGTGATATTTAAAAATGTTGTTGTTCGCGACGTTTTTAAAAAAGGAAAATGTTTTGTTTCCGTAATAATTATTATTTTATTTTGTTTAATGTTTGTTATAAAAGTGATGCTAATATTCTTTACCATGTGAAACATAAATTTGCGATTGTGTATGCTAATAGAGGTAACATTATGAAGATTTATTAGTTACCGGCTGCATTATTTATGTTGCAAATTGAAAACTGCGTTTAATTTACATTTCATTAGATTATATGCGATATGTGTTACTTACATAAAGTGCTACAAGGTTGGGACAAATAGTTTTACCAAAGCATATTAAAGTCATTGAATACCCCCTTTCCCGATAAAGATTATTTATATAACGCTTTATTGACAAAAACGGGTAGCGGTACGGTAGCTCAATTGGTAGAGCAACGGGACGATTTCCCAGAGGTCACGGGATCAAATTTCTGCCTGTATTAAAATATTTTTCATCATGTATTTATTAAAATTTAAAGTAGGTTAACTTTATCTAGTTACTTAATTAAATTTGATTGAATTTAATTATTATTTTTGTTACAAATATTTCAAACGAGCGAGTCGGAAACT
Organism: Napeogenes sylphis; assembly: GCA_959347405.1. Classification (NCBI taxonomy): domain Eukaryota; kingdom Metazoa; phylum Arthropoda; class Insecta; order Lepidoptera; family Nymphalidae; genus Napeogenes; species Napeogenes sylphis. The sequence goes on from OY365776.1 coordinate 12,569,726, forward strand.
GTATCGATTCGAAAGCACCGCCGACGATAAAACCAAACTTTGGAGGTTCTTGGAAAATATTTTATAAAAATTATAAGTTATTTATATCAATTGGCATTAATCAATCATGCATTGCATATAGGTATGAAAAGTCAGACCCTAACTGTAAGGTAAGGTTTGTAAGGTTGTAAGGTTTCAAAGGGTAGGTTCTTGAAAATTCATTCATTATGGATTGTTTTGTTCGCTCATAATTGATCTGTAAGAGAGAACACATTAACATTCAAGTAATGGGTGGTACCAAAAAGAAGACTAGAATAACAAACCCCGTACTATCAATTCTATAAAGATATTAAATCAATTGTTTTTAATCTTGTTAAAACGAATAGTAGTTTTATAAATTAAGATTTCTAATATAATGTTTAATTGTTAGTTATTGTCAGGCCACTGTAACCTTAACATAGTCGGTGGTAAAATAATAAGCTATCGATTTAAAAAATTGGATAAACGTGAGCTATAATTTATTATTCATATTAGAAATAATGTTATAATTAATTATTATTGTTATTAAAAAAAAAAGAAAAACCGTGCTATTCCCAACGTCAGGATGATAAAGTAGGCGGTGTCATCCAGTGCGATAATAAAAATGTGGTAGATCAGATCAGATACCTTTCTGGTAGGCTTCTTATCACAAATCTGGTAGGTTTCGCGCAGAGATGCGACGACCCTTCACAGTGCTAATGGATCTAGATCTAGATCCATAAACCACGGGCTTTCCGACAATTAATTATCACTAGCATTTTCACCCAGGCCACCTCTTAGCTTTGATTTTGTTATGTTGGCAAAACTGACCTTCAATATGTTGATAGGCTTTAAGTAAACAAATGTTAAACAAAAAAAACATGTTTTCATACATTCATAAAAATGGAGTATTATTATTACGTTAATCAAAGTATGAAAATGTATTTTTTGTATATACATAAAATATATTTTTCGTGACCCTTATGAATATTTATGTTATTTTTGTATATTAATTACCATTGCTATTTTATGATGAATCCCAAGCAATGTTAATATGTAATTAAGATAGGGAACAAATTTTGGAATTTCTGCAATTGGGGCATAATTAAGATTTCTCCATATTATTTCACACAGTCCAGTTTTACCGTCTAGGGTTACATTATCAAATTATAATTTCTAATTTAGGTATAATTTTGATGCAATCCGTGCTCAGTTCATTATCCGATTTTAATAGCTTGCGGAGTATCAGCGGACTTATCAAATAACGCAGCTTTAATTAGCGATTGCGACCATTGTTGGAATGGAATTTCCCTTTGGACCATAGAAATTACATACACAGTATTTACATTAAAACCAACCATTGTTTCTGTTAACGTCTTTATGTACTAATTTAATTTTTCCGCTGGGATTAAAATTTGAAAAGGGTTGTATGCTAGATATTGATTTATAAAATCTAAAACCAACATACTATGCCATTTAACTAAATATTAAATTATGAAGTTTCAATATCATTCCTTATATTATGTAACGTCAGTCCGTGACGTAGACTCATTACCCGTCGCCAGGCCTCACAGATCCGACGTTTACTTGAGATTATTTGACCTCTTTTTTTTTACTGGTTATATATTTTTTATTATAACCTTCATTTTATATTTTATTGAGATTGATTATTAAAAAGGGATAAAACATTTTTGGATACAAGATATAACAATAAGAATAATTTAAATTTTATATTGAAGAACGTATTTATTGTTTTTTAAATGCATTTTTAGCAGTATATAGATAAAACAAGGGGACCTTGTATCACCAAGGATTTTTATAGCTATCCTATAAAATATAATCAGCGTTTAAACACTTTAAAGACAAAAATATCCACCAACTGCATGAAAATCCAATAACAATAAACCATACTCCTATTGAATATGTAGAGAGCTATTTTTGTCTTGGATAATAAATATCGTTTAAAAATACAAAACACATGAGAAAACTACATAGACTAATAACGATGACCTGGAAATAATATTGAAACTACAAAAAAATAATAAGTTCAACTGTCACTAAAACTTAAGAAAATCAAGTCTGCCCAACTTGTCATCGGCGCCCAAACTTGGATCTTCAGGTAACAGGACGAACCTGGATTAGAGAGACGAAAGACAGAAAGAAATAGAGACATTTGGAGGGGGTTTATAACTATATGGGGCCATGACATTACCATTTTTTAAACATTGTAAATTTTTTTTTTTAACATTGTAAACTTTTTTATCTGTATTGTAATGTGTAAATCTTGGAAATAAAAGGCTTATTATTACTATTATTATTATTAAATCTTTAAAAAGTATAGAAATATTTCCTTAAATGTTCTGTTTCAAATTGTAAATGTATCTCAATAAGAACGAACCTTTTGGATATCGGCTGACAAAAGGTGAAGGTTCGATTCATGAAATGGCAATTCTCTAATATAAAGCCGACCCTACATTACCAAGTTATTTATATGACAGTTTATTAACCACTATATTTATCGTTATATGGAAAAAATCAATAATCATTGTTGTCAAAGAGCTTGTATCGAATTTCCATTCCAATTAAGTTTTTTTAACAAATAGAATTCGAATGTATCAAACTGCCAGCGTGACAAGCACTGCGGTCGCGTGACAAAAAACAGATGCCAGTTGAAATAACGTGACAACTGAGTAAATTATTGAGGATTGATTTTACTTTATATTCCGTGCCAGTTTTAAATAGTATTTATAAAACATTTAACATTTTTTAAATTGCCTTTAAGCAAGTTAGACTTTTTTGCTTCCAATTTTTATGAACTGACTAGCTGTTGTCTGCAACTTAGTTAATTAGATCTATTTTTTATTTGTTGTTTCCTGAAATTGGCTAAGCCGTTTCTGAGATTAGCGAACATTACATTAGCATAAGCAAACAGACATACTGACAAACAGACAAAATGAAAAACTTTGCTTTAGGTTCTCTAGCATGTATAGAAGCCACAATTACAATTTTTGAATACATATTTTCTATATACAAAAAGCGATCAGTTACAGTTTTATTCCATGTATAGATATAGAATGAAACAGTATCAAGTCCAGAAGGCGACACGGTAGCTTATTCATAAGGGCAACGGATTTTTAAAGGATCGCGGCCTGCTAATGTTCATAAGATTTTCTTTCTAAAATACAAAGAATTATGTTAAAGATAAGTTATTAAAAAGGTGAAAAATTTAGTAAATAAAACTCTAAGCCATCGAAGCTACTAATAATTATACCTAAGAAAATTATGTTAAATTATGAAAATTTATATTATTCATGTGTATGGAAACAATAGTTGAACAATTGTAATAATTATGAAAATTCGATTTAAAAAATATATTGTTTTACTTAAGTGTTTTGAATTGAAAGATATAGAACCTAGGTATGACATTTAATTTCCTAATAATTTCAATATACATGTCTTTCTCTGGCTCGTGCCTGTTTTAATTTTATAGACGTTTATGGGTAATAAATTATAACATTTAAGTACCCTAAATTCTGTCGATTCGGTCGAACGGAGAGTCCTTTTAGGTAATCCAAAGACGGCATAAGTCTCAAAGATTACTTCACCAAAATGTCTTACGAACCCTTTTCAAGATCAATTCGACAATTTACCGTAACACTTTTCCCTTCGAGATCGGGGGTTAACCTTTCAAATCTGTCCAATTCTAATGCTTGTACATTTGAATTTATTTTACCAGCTTGGCGTTTATATCATTTTCCTCACCAATGGAATATTGTTGAATCTGAATATCATAAATAGAAGTGTAATGCTAAGTAATTTATATGAAATCTAAAAATTAATGTATGAACTGAAATAAATTATTTATATCGTATGTTTCGGAAAATTTGTTTATTGAAAATGTTTTGTAATAAGAACAACTTTAAAGAGTAAATAATTGTTGTTTAAAAACCCTCATTGAGAAATATTTTATTTCGAAGTGGTAAGGTAATAATAAGAAGCTATTAATAAACCTAAGAGAACTTATGTTAGAAGAAAATGAATTAACTACTGTTTATTTTATAGGAAATCATATTATTACTTAAGCTTCGTTTACGCTTCGACACAAAACATGAACGTTATTCCTTCGCTGTTGTAGACTAGCGAACATGATGTCTATTTGTAAGCAATGTATATATTGATTCAACAGACGAAGTCAATATTTTTGATTGGTTTTTGAATTAGTTTACACAATATTCATATTTATTTTCTTTTAAAACATACACAATATTCGTAATAAAGAAATGAATATCCAAATATAATTTCATTAAGGAGGTTTTCATTGCCGGTTAAAAATATGTATTATTATTAATAGGCATGTATTGGCTGACGTATTTTTAAGATCAGTTTTGAAAAAGAATGCTTGATTTATAAAGCCTGTATAAAATGTTATTTTAAATAGTATAGAAGTTTTTATGTAGGTTTGAAAAATCTGTAATGGTGATAAAAAAATGTGTACAACATAATTATTTTCAGTTTCACTCGTTTGAAATGGTTGTTGTTTGAAATTCCATTATTCGAGTTACATTTAGGGAATAACGTTTCAAATACGAACCATACGAACGACGTATAGTACACATATATACAACATGTCGCTTGGGTGCGTGACAAATTGTCGTTGCGGCAATTAAGTTTCCTTTAATATTTAATAAATGACAATAATTTACATGTAAGGAAGTAACTTAATACTGATTGCTAATAAGAATAAAGATTTATGTTAAATCAGGTTTCCACAAATTATAAATTTCAAAAATTGTAATCAATATTCATTTAGTTTAAATATATTCCGTAATTATTAACTATGCTAAACGTGTCATCGCTAAATTTGATCCCTAGATGAATAATAATTAGGTTTCTTTGAAAATTATTAATTCTAGACAAACAAACAGATGTTTATTATATCTAATCTAATCTAGTTTAGTATTTAAAAAAGAAGAGGAATCAAAAAAACCTTAATTTGTATTAAAAAAAACCATTTCTAGTGCTTTAGTTTTTGTAAATTGTTCAATTCATTTCAGGCCATTTATATTTTACTGGGGAAATGGTTTTTGCATAATATATCGAAGTACTGATTACATTAGTCGCAGTCGCCTACAAAATCCTATAGGGTGACAATTGAGTGACTTATTGTTCAAATAAAGTACTTTACAACCATGCATGTGGATTGATCACTTTTAGGAGGTATTTTATTGGGTTATCGATTGCGGTATTGTAGTGGTTTAGTAAAAGCCATTTTTTAGGTTTTCGTCAGGAAGTACAAAGGAGGGTCAGGAGACGAAATATTTTTAAGTGTTTTTACTTATTTAATTTAAAATATCCTATTAATAAAAAATAATAAGAGTAGCTAGTATCAAAATTAATTGTTTTAAATATATACTATTATATACAATAAAAGGAATTAAAATAATTATTTGTGTATAATGCTAGTTCAGATATACACACCCACAGTGTAGGTTGTATATTCAAAAACTTGTTACGAGTAAAATAAAGCTTAGTTCAGGATATTCTTTTATATTCTTTTATACTCATTTTTCTAATTCATAAATAACTTAGACAGAACAGAGATAAAGAACTTAGCATTTTTGAAATAAACGCTGTAAGTTCACAATTAGTGACAATTTCCTAGTCTATAACGTAAAATGGGTGTTTTATATAGTTGTTTCCAGGATGGTACTTTTGCCTAGATTTAATTTAAAGTAGTTTTAAAACGAAACCATAATCAATATACACTTTACAAATTATACATCTCCATTCAACCCACGAACGAAAGAACAATAATTATTAAATAAGTAACTTTAAATTAATTAAACGACTTACTAAAATACAAGAGAAAGGTTAATATTAAAACACATTTTAATTAGAATATGTAATTTTAGCATGGATAATAAATTCGTCCTAACGTTCTTGCGTAGGCGGTTCTCAATAGAAACGGTAATTGGCCCTAAGCTTGGTATGGAATAATAAATTGAAGTATTTTGTTATTTAAATCGAACTCCCCAGAGCTTTATAAGTCATTATACCTAAAAGAATATATTAAGTGGGATTTCGTATAAATAAAGAAATGTTTTCCAAGATAGGCCGGCTGAGGGACGTAATTGTTACGGCTAGTAAAACATTAAGCGTAAATCGTTAAGATTTACGTTTACTTTGATTAACACATATATATTATTGTCTACTTATCTATATATTATTATTCTACGGAGGATAAGAAGTGAGGGCGGAGAAAACTCCACTGTATATAAATTATTGACTTTATTTTGTTTATTGTATTTACGAAGATTTGACTAACCTTATAGCATACGCAAATGCCATCACAGCATCCGAGACAAACTGCAACTGACCCTCGAATTCGGTATTGTTATCAGTAAGTCTTTCCAAACCCGAACACTGCTTATCGTATTGACCGTTGTATGGTGTTCTGGAACTTCCAGGGTATCGGCATTGGAAATGGTCTTCCCAAAATTCTGGTAAAACATACTTATTATGTAAATCTTGTTTTTATACAATAATGCTAGATAACATAGAAATGTCCTTCACAACACATATTTTATACCAATAAATTAGCAAAACGTACCAACAAACCAAGGGTTCCTCTTATTATTCTTAACATTAAGTCCAAGAAAATATTCCTTGAAGCCGATTACAGCATTGGACTGAGGTTGTACACTAATGGTGCCTTCAACGGCTCGTTCGTTGCCGTCAGAAACTAGAGCCCTAGCGCTCCAGCCATCAGAGCCAACCCAACTGAAAGCTCCAGTAGCATTGACACGTTCAACTGCGCGCATCACTCCAGCTACTTCTTGATCAGAACCGAAGATAATAGCTCCTGCAGGAGGAATAAATTTTACATACATATCTTTTATTTCATACGAGAAGGTAGAATTATTCTACAAAGACTTTTTCCCTATTAGGGCTTGTTTAAGGCTATTAAGATTTTTTATAAACTGAGCTTAGCATCCAACGATTTTCAAACAAAAAATAAAAGCATTAATTCTAAAGAACCAGCAACATAACAATTTTAAGGCATATTGTTTATCATTACCATCATTGATATTTCAAATTTAGATTATTTTGTAATAAAAAAATAATCAGTGAGAATTACCATGAAACCGTCCTGTCGCTGTACCAATTGAGTTACAAATTACAATGTAGTTACGCGCTTCAGTGAATCAAGCATATATCGTCTTTTCTGAGACGGCAGTGATTTCGATTCTTAATCAATGTTTCTAATTATGAGGTATTAATGAACATTAAAATGATATCACAATTCAAATTAATTTTTGAAAATATCTATAAACATGTCTATACGCGTTAATTTATTTATTTTTAAATAAACATAGAATGAAAACCAATAATTTTATAGAGGTTGCGGGTTCAATTCCCCGCCCATATATGGTTAAAAAATTTAAAAGATCAGGTGAGAGCTTCATAAATGTATATTCCGGCCACGATATAGACATTTAGTAAGACAGAAACATAACTAGTAGCGAGGCTGCTAGTAATGTATTAAAATACAAACTTTTAAATTTAACTTTGAAAGTTAATTTCTAAATTTCGTTCTTGTATTAGAAAATTGAGGCATTTTTTATTCGATAGTTAACATTTTCCGAAATATTTTTATTTAACATACACCTATATTAGCTTTTTATAGCTTTCCTTGTCTACAGGATCAATATTACACTGAGATGACATAATATGATAGAAGAGTATGGAAGAAAGAGACATGTTTTGCCGACCCCACATAATGATGGTGAATTGCAGGTGATAATGATAACATCGTCTCATTTGCCCGACAAATATAAGTAAATCAGTAATCATTTATCAAAATGCTTAGGAAGCACAAAAGTTGCAAAGTACATTTATTTTTAGAGTTGTGTTGACATACTTTTACGGTTTTTGTTATTTTAATGTTACGGTTTTTGTTATTTTAATGTTAGAATTGTGTATATAAATATAATTATACCTTTTAAAATGGATTTTACACAAAACGTTAAGATTCAATACATTTGACATCAAATTTATGAGCAAAAACACTTTCAAATTTATGATTATTTGAAACGTAAAAGTCGTAAACGCTTGTGCGTGTAATATATAACGGGTTTCCTGAGTTCTTTACGACCCTACTAAAATCGTCGATCGCGATATTTGTAGAGAATAAAAAAATAAATCAATTAGTGCGTAAACGTGGATAAAAAGGTAATGGGAAATTTTAATGTTTCGTAAGATTAGAAAGTTGTTATATAATTTATATATGATATAAAATAACAGTCATTTTTAATTAAAAAAACCACGGATTACAAATTCTCAAATTAAGATCCTAATGGTATGAATACACCGATTGAATATGGTTCATGTGGTTATTAATTTAAAGCTGAATAGAAGGTAGAAAGCTGAAAAGATAAGTGTATATTGCGTGGGATCAAGAGACTGCTGATAGGCGTTTTCGATAAATTGCCTATATTTTGAAGGGGGATATTATTTTGCTCTCTAGCACATTTCCAATTAAAGCTAATTTTAGACTTTATATAATATAATAAACACAGTTGGTAAGTACCTATCTTTAAATCATAAAAAATAAAAAATACCTTTAAAGTATAAGAAAATTTTGATACTGAATATACTACTATAATGATACTGAATTTTCATTCGAAAAGACCGTTGAAACTATCGAAGTAAATTACACATTTTTGAATAGCTTTACTTCGAATACTCGTTTTTGATCGATCTGAGCTTATGAATATGTAAGAGGGAAATAGCCCAGAGATCGCTATTAAGATTTTATTTTTATTTCAAAAGTAACAAACTTTATTATTTTTATTATTATTATGTATTGGTTATTAAGATTTTTTTTGCGTAAAATATCTTCCTTATGCCTTTTTCTACAACATTTACCTTTGTTTGTCTAAATTATTAATAAAATCAGTGATAATAGTCTAAAAATTCAAATTAATAAGAAGCATCCCTTCATATGAAACGTAACCTCACAGGATAATTACTTTCTATCTCGGATATGTTCTATGTTTAGAAGAAGCAGTGGAAATATTGACTCGAGAAAGTTCAAAGGTTACATATCTAAGACGCAAGTACATAACACTTCCTCCATCATCTTTTTCCTTTTCCGCTTTCAGACAAGTTAAATATAATATAATATAGATTTTATATTATACTGTTTTGTAAAATTTAACTACATATTAAAAATATATTTCTATTCTACAATGCACATATAATATACCGTCAATATGTCATACGATGAATATAATAGTCAAAATTATTAATACTCTTTCTATTATTGTAATTTTAATAACTGTTTTAAAATATTTTTATTAAATTAAGACAGTCTGTATGTCTTAAGATATTGTCGTGTAATTTCATAGAAAGTGTAATCGCTAAAAAGCAGCTTGAAGTGTATTGTACTAGATTATTCTTTAGTAATATTAGATTTCTTATAAAAGGTCTTTATTATACATACGAATTAAATTCTCTGAATATTGTTATATAGCTAGAAGTCTTGTACTATATTGTACTTGTGTTGGGTAATCAGAATGTTACTGTACGACGCGGTTAGAGTTGGCGTTATTAACGCAACATTAGCACAGGCGCTAATGGTGCCATCTGTTCACATAGCTGTGACCTCCATTACCCTTATGTTTAATTTCTTCTCTGCTTTAATCCTGATTGTGCTTTTATGAGACGGCCTATGTTGATAAGTAGTACTCGTTTAACCATGTTTTACCAATAGAGCATTCTATTCTCCATTGAAACGTAGAAATAGATGATCTAGGTCTATAAAATATGAAATAGGTTAAGCTAAAGTTAAACTATGTTCTAACTACATATGAGATCAAACGTGATCAAGCGCTTTATAGTATCGCTCAGTAGCTGGTTACAGGGGCTTACTTCAACTTAATCGCTGGTCTAATTCGAACAACGACCTTTGAGGTCTTAGTGCCCTTTAGCTAATAGCCAATATCTCATGTCGGCGCTCTCATGTATGTCTATATTGGGTTAATGAAGAACTTTATTCAAAATGATGTTATTTATGTTAAAGTGTTATTTTATTTTAAAAAAATATTAAAATATACTAAAATTAAATAAAATATAATAAAATAACAGTATTTTTCGGTACAATAATTATAAAATAAAAAAGTTAAAATAAGAGTAGTGGTTACTTTAATATAATAAATGGAAAATAATTTCACTACTTAAACGGCATCCTTAGAATTTTGGAGGATTAATTATTAAGGCAAGGCATCTTAAAATACTTAGAGTATTTTTATTTATTTTTAAAAAGTTTATATACATTTAAATGAGCTTTACATAGCTATACATGTTTATAGATATTTTCAAACATCTTAAAAAGTTATCTTAAGTTTTTATTAAATAGAACCTAGAGAATTTTGTGACCTTATGTAAAAATATATATATTTTATTACCTACCAGCCAGCGACGTTCTTTGCTACCTTAAGACTCAAAATTGTGTTTTCCTTCGAAAGTAATATCCTTTATATCAATTTAATACGCCTAGACATACAGTATACTTTATATCAACATAATATGACTAGACTTCGACGTGTACTTATTCACTTGACGGACCAATAATTTTTATAAAAATGAGTCCAATAGTTTTAGAATAGTAGAATTGTTATTACAACCCACATCAGATTTTGAATATAAAGAAAACCATATGTTGACCGTGAAAAAAACATCTATAACTGTAGAAAATTAAATGTACAAAAAAAAAACTTTTTTAGTCACTATTGTTTTCAAATCTGGGTCTGTACTAGACCCGCAGAAATATTTTTTTCGCTTGTCTGCTAACCAGTTACGAATTTCTTTGCACTAATTTGCGTCACTCAGTAATATAATAAAGAAATTTTAATTCTGTGAAGACAAAGTACTTGCATATTATTAGGAAAGTTAAGTCAGAACTATTTTGCGGTTCTCGGATGAATCTTTTTCATATGGAAAATAGTTGTAGCTTAATCGATACTGAAAGGATAGGTACATATTATGTATCCCTTAACTATAAAGAAGCGATCATATTTTAATGTTGAAAATACTCAAAACATTTTATTTGGCATCTCTAATTATATCTCTTAATAATAGCCTCTCATTTCTAACATGTTTATAACACTTTTATTAGCTCTTAGGAGTATTATGATTATACTTTTATTTTTTCAAGCAGCAATGTTATTATATAATAATAACAAACGCCAAAAATATCATTGAAACGACATTATTTGTCAATGCGTGCAATACAATAAAAAAAAATGCACGAATTTACTTTATATTTGCTTAATGTTCTTCTTCTTCATGTTACAGTTTTTTAGTTGAATTATGTCTTCGAAGCTAATTTGTTTTTCTTTAAACTATATATCTTTGCAAAATTTGCGATCAAAGAATTAAACTTATTCTCAAGTTAATACTATTCGGATAAATATAAGATACAAAGTATATTTGTGACATCTGAATGTAGACTTAATTTTCGCGGTATAATTTTCTAATTTATGCAGGAATTGGAATGCTGTCAAAAATAACACTCCAAGCCCACAAGAGAATACTTGGATATCATTTACATATGATAACATTACATGCCTTTGATTTTCTGATTGTTTCATGAATTTATTGATTTATTTGGATACCTACTGGACATCAGTAGTATCACGTATATTAATATTTATAATTATACTATTTATAATATATAGTTAGACAAACCGGAATATTAAAATCGTATAATATAATTTCTTTAGATAATTATACATAGTATTCGATTCGTTCCTTATTCTACTCTAATAGAAACGAATTCATATTTCTTAACGTACTATTCGTTAACATAAACATATTATACAAAATAAATAGCAACAAATAAGTGTAACAACTTAAATATCACGTAACGAATATGTTCAAAATGACAATTTAAAACAAGGTGAATAAACAACTGCTAATGTATGTGTTTATATTGTTAAATAAACACATACATTGGCAGATGTTTATAATATATAATAAAAATATTGAAGGAAGTTCAATATGTATAAATAAATATACAAATTTAAATAATGTTTTATTTAAATAAGTATATTTATTTATACATATTGAACTTGCTTCAATATTTTTATTACATATTATGTTTATTATATCTCTTGGAAATAATTTAAGCTTATTAAACAGGCTTTGTCACAAATCAGCCTATCAGAGACGGCCTAACGAAATCATGCTTATTTCATAATCACACTTAAAAGACGTTAGAAGTATATGTTATACAAAGATAATAGTAAGAAGATAATATTAAATAAGAACTGTATAGAGCGTGAAAGTAAATTTGCCATTTTTACAAAAAAAGAACCTTTTAGAAAAGGTTTTTAGAAAAATCTTTAAATGATTCTTACCAATAAACTTCATCACCTGTGATGGCCTATTGAGGTCACATCGTTAAAGATATAGTGCTTACTAAGCGTAAACGTAATAGCAGATTTCATTTGAAAAAAATAGAAGTGGCCCCGTTTTAATATAAAATGGCTTTATTTCAAAGCCTACTTCTTTACACCAACAATGTATCTGTTTTCTAATTAAAAAGAATAGAATAAAAGACAACGCTTTTGCTATTTTATAATCAACTTTTTATTCTTTGAGTCAAACACAAAATGTATAAATTAGTTAGGGACGAAATTGCTATACTTTCATAAATATGGCTTTTATAAACAAAATGATTTGTAATTTTAATGAAAATGTGTGAAATAAAAATCACGGATTTGTCAAAGTGACCTTTATTACTTCTATCTATATAACCAAAAGTTTTATTTTAGAGATACGAAATATGTAATATAAATACCTCTAGCTTAGCGATACAAAGCGGGCCTTAAGTTAAGCGTTCCCGGATTCTATACTTATTGAAGGATCAAAACTAAGCCTTAAGGTTTTTTTATAGTGGCAAATATTTTTCCATCAGGGTAGATAAAGACCAGTTCACTTTTGGATTACTTTGCTTACGTCAAAGATATATGGTCTAAAAAATATTGAATATAATTTGTTTTATTAACATATTTTTACTTATTAAGAAATGTTTTTTTATTTCTATAACAAAATATTTCCAAATTCCAACTTACAGGTACCTAAATTTTGGACTTTACTGTAAAGCATAGTTTTTTTGTTTTCCATCAACTATTTAAATACATGTACTTAATCCTCTTACTTCTTAATTGTTTTATTTAAATTTAACCTGTGAATATCTTAGAAAATACTTATTGAGTAAATTGTCATTTATTCTAAACAGATTCGCTTTGAAAGTGAAAGCCCTCAAGTGCGAAGAGGCGTCCCATACGCACTCGCCGGGCGTGCTAAACGGCAATCATCGGTTATTGACGAGCACCGATTCAATTTGTATAACCACTTTAGCGAAAAATTGTGTCGCGCCGCAGCTGGCTATCGGGGCCAACGATGTGCTATTTATCTGAAGTTTAGTGGCCGTATAGGTTTTAGCTATTATACTTTTACTGTTTTTCGGAACGTGCCTATGAAACATTTTATATTGTTTAGTTTTTTGTCCTTAATGTTTTTTTAGTATAATGTATAAAACGACCAAATAAAATAAAACTAAATATACAATTTGTTAAAATTTTAATACTTTCTCTTTATTGTTTGTTTAGGATGAAGTATTTTAGAATTGAAATTATGTAGTTAATTAATCTTATATGTCCAGAACAGTAAATGCAAATAGGTACTTAGATCACAGGGTAGATCTGCCCTGAAATCAAAATATCTACCTGGACGTAAAACCGTATTAAATAATCCTTAAGAACTATTTTTCTTTCACAACTAACCACAGATGTATGTTAGAAATTAATATTACAGCTAAAAGAACCTTATAAAAATCCAGATTCTCAAGAGCCGATATTAGGTTTATGATTTACAGTGCGCAAAAACATTAGAGACACAATATCTTACGCCGCAGCTGGTTATCAGAGGGGGGAAGTTGTTATTTATGTGCCTAGCGGAGTATCGGCGAAACAATTTGTATTCTCAACTGTTTAGATTCGAACCATGGAAGCTACTTAAATTATCTCGATATCTATTCTATTATACTTTTAATTAAATAACTGTTTTTTTTTTAGTGGAATGATATTTGAAAAACCTAGTACTCTTGTCTAATCGCGTAGCATTAAAAGATCACGATACAAATATTATATTCTTATTTTAAAAATATTATTATTTATGAAAGAAAGTTGTATAAACTTTACACTTTTCGTGAACGACTCTACGATGACGTAAAGTATTAAAATTTGCCATACAATGTACATAACCAAATTATATGATTTAAAACCATGTAAATGGTTTTTTCTAGCGGCAAGTTTAAGGATAAGATCTAAATATTATGTATGATATAATAAAAAACAATTACTAGCTCACCAACTCACTCTATTATTTTTAAATTCTATGAGATATTATAAAAAAGTTATTGCCTCGATTGGCAACCCACAAGAAATTGAAGGCACAAATTGGAAAAGGACTAACTCGTACATCATGTATGTGCGAATATTTTTGTCATTTTCACACCTAATAATAAAATCGTAAACATTGAGTAGTTATTCTTTTTTTGTGCTTTAACCATTAACAATATAAACCATTTTATAAAATATGTATATTTTTAATTAAAGGTTTAATAAATAAATCAGTTAAAAAACAAGTCCGTTAAAACTACAAAATAAAAATAATCCGTTTACACTATAAAAGTATTATTAATTATGAAAGCTAACAATTCAATACATATTTGAAATTATTCAACCAATACAAAAAATCAATATACAAGTAGTTTCATTGTGTTAAAGCAATTTGACCTAAAATTAAATATAAGCGTTTCGTTCGGTCGATCTGAAGTGTTCTTAAATGGAACAACTGGCGAAATTGAAAAATCTCGGCCTGGTGTTTCATACATCTCCCAATTTGAACGTTCTTTTTTATTTTCTATTCAACTTTAAAAAACGTGTTCTTGTTTTCAAAAATTTACGTAATATTTATACTGTAATTATTTATCGTTCCATGTAAACCTTTTTGTTGTATGTCGCAACTGCTAACGAATTAGTAAAGATTAATATTATTCAAAACCTTGTTTTGGTATTACATGAATTCGAATTAAGGATATGTAAATTGTTTAATCAGAGGCATTGTAAACTCTAAGCGATATATATTGTTACTTTTCGAGGTTTTACTAAATTTGAAAGATAATTAACAACGTCTTGAAATCAATGATCTATTTTTTGTAGTGCTCATTTAAATATAGTTAATTAAGTTAGTAATAGTTAATAGTAATAATAATTTATTTTCAAAAAACATCTAGATTCTGGACGCTATAATATCCAACATATATTTAATTACATGAACTTATACTTATTTATTTGCACTAACAGTACCATAATTTACATGCAGATTTGCTTCCAATAATTCTTAAATGCTTGATTCAATATGAAAAGGATAATTTATATGAAATATTCTAGTACTGCGACATATATTCAAATTAATTGTTTGGTTTGTGTTTGTGTAATTTGTGTAATTTTGAAATTTTGAAACATGTTTTATATTCGAATACAAATACAATTATTTTTATACAAATAAAATTTGTTTCTTTGCAGACATGCGATCAGTAATCAATAATTAATTATAGTATACACTTCATTTTAAAAGTAAACACATTAAACAGTTAATATGAGTATATATATAAATAATGAACTACTAGTTTACGTTAACAATATATCCGCAATACTGTCTCAAATAATCTGGTTTTTTTTATCATAGTATGTAACAAGTTGGCGGTATACATATAATAAAAAATAAAATAATTCTGTACCACCCGTGCTAGTCGCAACTGTGTTACGCAAAGTAAGACTCTCGCTCCACAAACACACACTTTTATAAAAATAGTTTTTCTATATTTTATAGTTATTAGTGGTTATATATAATGGAAATATAATAATATAATATTTCAATATTAATTGCAACCAGAGATATAATTTAGGTATTTTAAAATATGTAACATAGAATTTAAAATTTATGAATGAGTAGAATTTGAACTTGCAATGTTTCGATTTCATCCTATCACTCTGTCAACTAAGCTATCGTAATGGTACGCAGCTTGGTGAACTAAGTATTCTACAACTATATCTGATATCAACTTGGAATCTATGTATATATAATAGGGTGAAGAACAAGTCTAATTACGTGACATCAAAAGCTGTCGAGACCGAGTTTGTTTGATGTATGAAGGGCGATCGGTGTTGACGTAGCAAATAGTGACGGCAATAAGAGCCAGATGCGACACGGAGAGTATAGCAGTTATGTCAGCTTTATTTAATTTACAAAGAAAACGGATTGCTATTTTTATTTAGAAATTAATAAAAATATATTATTTTTTGATGTGACAACGTCTTATAATTCGATGAAGCCGGCTAGACGCACCAAAAAACATGACATATGCGTATTTTTTTTTCTTTTAGTTCTTTGGCTTCGCACGGTTTGTGCATTTAGCCAATGACAATTGTTATATTAATTTGTTAAATGCTAGAGAAAAAAAGATATGAAAATAGTACCCAACTGATAATAAAATCAATTTTTCAAACATTGAACCATAAAAAACAAAACCGCTAAGTTTTTTTTATTTTAGTGTTTTCTAAGGTTTTCACGAGTACATTGAAATAAAACTATTTTTACGGATTTAACTCGCGTATATTGAATTAAATTTTAAATTTACATTTTAAATCTAACCCGACGTTTCGAATGCTTTGCAGCAATCGTGTTCACGGTAAGACGAGATGGAGGTGTCTGTCAGTAAGTCAGTTAATTAGTCATCTACCTCCAACGGTTTCTAAGCTTCCGGGCATACAGTTCAGGATTCACACAAATCGCACTAACAGTATCTTGAGGTCTTACAGTGCGGTCACAGACATGGGATTTTATATTTTTCAAAAGTGGGTCCCAGGTGTTAGATAATCCCCAACCATCTTCTCTATTAAAATTAGGATGTTTTTTAATTTCAATAGCCTCACGAACCATTCTTGGAATATAACGTTGTTCTTTAGCGAGGATTTTAGGTTTATCAAATCTTATATAATGATTGGGCTTGTCTATGGTATGTTCACACACTGCAGACTTCGATGTACGCCTATGCTTGATATCCGATATATGTTCCTTAACTCTTTTACAGATGCTCCTCTTTGTTTGACCTATGTATGACAAGCCACAATCGCAGTCAAGTTTATATACTCCAGCACATTGTAAAGGAATATTACTTTTGATAGGTCTCAAGAGTTGGCTCACTTTCCTTTGAGGTTTGTAGATAGTTTTAATAGAAACCTTTTTTAAGATGTTGCCGATTCTGTCAGTTACTCCTTTCACATACGGTAGTAGGGCCGGTTGACGCTCAACTGTGGGTGGCTTGATGTGGTTTCTGTGGAAGCTTAGAAACCGTTGGAGGTAGATGACTAATTAACTGACTTACTGACAGACACCTCCATCTCGTCTTACCGTGAACACGATTGCTGCAAAGCATTCGAAACGTCGGGTTAGATTTAAAATGTAAATTTAAAATTTAATTCAATATACGCGAGTTAAATCCGTAAAAATAGTTTTATTTCAATGTGTAGTACTCGTGAAAACCTTAGAAAACACTATGTGAACCAGTACGGACTGGAAACATCAAATCAAATCCGCTGGTTGGAGTACCTGAAGACCAAGCATGTAAGACTTTTAACATCTCTAAACTTCTTAAAAAGATGCCGAGATCATGACCTTGTACCGGTATGCGTTAAAATATCACCTAAGAAGGACATAAAGCATTGCGCCGGGATACTTCGCCAGGCAAGTAAAAGATTACTTAGTCATCTTATTAAACAACACCGTTCGGATGCACGTCAATTAAGTGATCAGATTGATATCCTTAACAAAAATGTAGAATTAAAATTGTCCAAGGCAGATTGGCAAAAATGTTTTGATATAATTAATAAACGCGCCACAACTAAATATAATCAATTTAAAGACAGGCAAATAAATAAATTTGAGAAACTCTTAAAGGATAAATCGGATATTAATTCAAATAAAACAAAATTAACTAGTAATAGTCTGGCAACACATACCTCAGTTGTCAATCTGTCAAAACAACATTTGGATAAACCAACCTTTGAGATACTAGAAAAAGGCTTAAATTTTGCACCAGCTCCAACTAAAATACCGGTCGAAGACATTATTTGCAACGTTGAGGAGTGTCTTTATAATAATAGAATCACGAAAGAGGAATCTGAAGCAATCCGCCAGGATATTTCTTGTGTTCTGCGCCGGAGCAAATTGCCGAAGAATAATATCTCCCGTGACGAACATCTTGCTCTAAAACACCTACGCAGCAATGAAGACCTTACCATCCTCCGTGCAGATAAGGGGAACGCGACTGTGATAATGGATACGAGTGATTATAATAGTAAAATATCAGAAATACTCGCGGACAATAACACTTACAAAAAGGTTGAAAAAGATCCTACCGATAAAGTTTTAAAACAAACCGCCGATCTAATACAAAAATACAGTCCTTAATTAAATTTAGACATAAAATCACTCGTACCATCATGTGCAAAACCACCAAAATTGTATGGGTTACCCAAAATACATAAACAGAATGTCCCACTACGTCCCATAGTCAGCCAGATTGACACACCAACATATAAACTGGCTAAACACGTTGCAAGGATACTGACACCTCTCCGGGGACATACACAAACTTATGTCAAGGATTCTTACCAGTTTGTTAATGATATTCAACAAGTGAAATTAAATGACAACGACATTATGGTTAGTTTAGATGTACAGTCACTATTTACCAGCCTTCCAGTGATTGACTGCATTGAAATTGTCAAGAGAAAGCTGGAGGATAACAACATGCCTGTAGAATATGCAGAATTACTGAAGCATTGCTTAACATCTGGCTATTTGATGTGGAAGGATGAATTCTATGTACAAGTTGATGGAGTGGCAATGGGTTCCCCGGTCTCCCCCGTTGTTGCCGATATCTACATGGAGCACTTCGAGGCAAGGGCCCTGTCCTCTGCACCTGCTATACCGAACATCTTTAAACGGTACGTAGATGACACCTTCACAATACTACCTATAAATCAAACATCTGCTTTTCTAGAACACCTTAATTCCATTAACAACAAAATACAATTTACAATGGAATTGCAATCAAATAATACCTTAGCTTTCCTTGATATTCTTATTATCAAGAATCCTGACAATACAATGGGACACACTGTTTATAGGAAACCCACACATACAGATAGGTACCTCAATGGTAAATCACACCACCACCCTAGCCAGTTAGCTACCGTTGGCAAATCTTTGTTTCAGAGAGCACAACACATCTGTGACGCTGAACACCTAGAGGACGAGCTGCAGCATGTCAAGCATGCCTTGTTCAACAACTACCTGCCCGTACCTCACCAGCGTCGCAGAAACCACATCAAGCCACCCACAGTTGAGCGTCAACCGGCCCTACTACCATATGTGAAAGGAGTTACTGACAGAATCGGCAACATCTTAAAAAAGGTTTCTATTAAAACTATCTACAAACCTCAAAGGAAAGTGAGCCAATTCTTGAGACCTATCAAAAGTAATATTCCTTTACAATGTCTGGAGTATATAAACTTGACTGCGATTGTGGCTTGTCATACATAGGTCAAACAAAGAGGAGCATCTGTAAAAGAGTTAAGGAACATATATCGGATATCAAGCATAGGCGTACATCGAAGTCTGCAGTGTGTGAACATACCATAGACAAGCCCAATCATTATATAAGATTTGATAAACCTAAAATCCTCGCTAAAGAACAACGTTATATTCCAAGAATGGTTCGTGAGGCTATTGAAATTAAAAAACATCCTAATTTTAATAGAGAAGATGGTTGGGGATTATCTAACACCTGGGACCCACTTTTGAAAAATATAAAATCCCATGTCTGTGACCGCACTGTAAGACCTCAAGATACTGTTAGTGCGTTTTGTGTGAATCCTGAACTGTATGCCCGGAAGCTTAGAAACCGTTGGAGGTAGATGACTAATTAACTGACTTACTGACAGACACCTCCATCTCGTCTTACCGTGAACACGATTGCTGCAAAGCATTCGAAACGTCGGGTTAGATTTAAAATTTAATTCAATATACGCGAGTTAAATCCGTAAAAATAGTTTTTTTTTTATTTTTTTTCCGTGTGCGTCTTTTACACTATGTTGCAAATTGTATTCCTTAACACGCACTTATTAAAATAAATTATAATATTTGATTAAAAAATAATCATCTTTTTTATTTTTGGTATATTAATAGCCTTGTATAAACGAAGCTTACTTGGTTAGTTTTTAAATTAAAGTTTTTTAGCCCTAAAAAGTGTAAATGGAAATACCCTTTAAAGCCCTTGCAATTTTGAGAGTAACATATAATTACATGTGGTGTGGTTAGCTAGCCTAGATTTCTTTTGTAGTATTTATGCCTATTGTAGTTGCTGGCCAAAAAAAAAACGTAAATTGTATAGAACTAATAAGTAAATCTGTCGCGTAAAACTAACTCAAAATAATAAAATTGGGCATATAAACAATATTACATTCTATATTTTTGATTTCTAAATGCTAAAAATAGACATAAAAATAATATTTCTTCCATATTTCTATTGTCAAAAAATAGTTTATGGTACCAGTAGTAATAGTTTATAACCATAAACTAGATATATAAAACCTTATATGGTAAAAGAACGAATGATTTATGATGACGTCATCAAAACTTCTGTTCTAATTGTAATAATGCGTACAATTAAATGTAACTTGATCAATTCCATAGTGATTCCCATTTACCTCCTTCTTTATATCCATACAAAATATATATCAAATAAATAAATTAAAAAAATCTTTTGAATAATGGAACCATTCCATCAGTATTTTCTTATGACGTCGTCACGTTCAACTATCGTCAGTAAAGCGACTTTACAGACAACCACGCAACGGTTTTTTTAAATAATATAAGCATGTCTTTATCTAAGTCCGTGAAATATTTTTGATTCTGTTTTTACAGTAAAACTTTTAATTTATTTAATTATATGATAATAACTGACTACATGAAGGCAATAAACTATTGCAGTACAAGTTGGCGCTAAAACTACAATTATAAATTATAGACGCAATTTAAATAAATAACTTTACTGTAGAATAAGTAATAAAAATAGAATAATTATATAATTTAGGATTAAGATTGAAAATCAATAAACGCTATTAGATTTATAAACTCACCTCTGGCTCTGGGTTTAGTAAGTAGCTTTTGAACGATCTCATCGTAAGCGCGTTCGTCTGCTACTCCGGAATCCTTTACTAACTTCTCTTTAACCGCTATGCAGATGCCATTTCGAGCCAACAATGCCTCTAGTTCTTCAAATGCCTATGCAATGAAGATGAACATTAGCCAAATTAAAAATGTTCATATAAAATGAAGTTAAAACATGTCATATAAAATGTTATTTATATTTAACGAATTGTTTGTAAAATGGAAAATGGCAGATGAACTTATAAAAAAACACATTTTGTAACTTGAGAAAAGCCAAGAAATATGCCAATAAGATAATGAATATAGACTGGATAAGATAAGCTAAGGTTAGAAATAACTGGTAGAAGCTGGGGAGTCCTAGAATTCACTAATTACAGGGGTAATATGCATATGGATGCTACACAATAGTATTATGCATAAAATCCATACTACACAAACTAAAACACTACTATTTGATAAACATTATATTTATGAAAATAGACTAATAGTTTTTTTTTATGAAATTTAATGATTAGTTGTTATAACTGGTATTTTTTTTTGTATTATATTTGTTCATGAAATAATTTCTAGGCAGAATATTTTTAAATTTAAATTAACATTGATTTTATATAAGTAGACTAGACTAGACTTATTATAACAGTCATTGTTTCATATTGATATTAATCTTATTACTGTCAACTTAATCTATTTAAAAATAAAAAAATATATTTTGTTATTAACTTATTGTTTAATGCTACGAAAATTTTAATACACAAATATTTGAAATATATTACAAATATTCTTACAATATCTAACATTCATAAAAATATTTTTATTGCGTATTAGATTGTATTCTTAAAGACACCTGTTTATTTTGCACAGGATTACAAAGAGACTAAAAATATGACATGAAACTGACATCACAATGATATTGTGTTGACAGCTTGACATGAAATAGTACATTTTGTGAAGACATATGAGCACTGGGGAATTATGAGGATGTCTAATAGCAAGTAAGCCTTTATGAAATGAGAAGCAATGAGTTGGTGTACTGTTATATAATATAATAATTTATATGATATATGATAGTATTTAAGAAAAGGCAGGCATATTACGTTTTATAAAGATTTCAAACTTTTTATTATATTTTTTGTTTCGGCTTCTAAGTTGAGCAAGCAATTTGAGCGAGGTTGACTGCAGCCAAGTAATCAACGCTGGTTTGGTAGTTAAATCAACTGTGCCATTTTTGTCACTATTTATTTTATATTTGAAATTTTAGTATTTTAAATATAATATTGAGTCAATTATCAATGTCTACCACTTTACTTGGTCTTGTGATATAAGATATATTGCAAGCTTATAGTTTTCAAGTTAAAATTAGACTTTTTGAAAAGATTGCCACTTTTTGGTTCATAGTAACTTTAGTTTTATAAAACTAAATACACCACAAATCCTATAGGATTTGTGGTGTATTTATAATAAGTTTCATAGTTCAATTACGTTTATTTTTATTTGAAAAGCTTTTGGTAAAATCAGTTTTTAAAGTGTTAAAACTTAAGTAAAAGTAGTGTATAATGTAGGTATTATTATTTCTGCACAATGTTATGTTAGAAAACGAAAACTTTAAAGGATAATATGAAGAAATCCTTTAGTAACACATGAATTCAATATGGATAATACTTAAATGAGAAATTTAATGATGTGGTCCATGTTTTGCATGTATCGTTATGAACTTTCACTTGTTTTATGAATAGGAAAAACTTTTTCGCGAAGCGAATTAAAAAACAGACGCTTTTAATATATTATGACAATAATTACAGATCATATTTTTCCTTTAAGTTTCAATAACACTTTTCGTATAACAATACAATTGTTTTCAATATCTCGTTATATTGTATAATAAGATATTACATGAAGGTTTTAAGAATTAGGGTTTTTCTTTATTGAAATACCAGTGCTGTAAAATTTTCGATTATATTCTATTCTATTCAAACCTAGCCGTTCACAGATAGTATAGTATTTAATGACTGTAATGAGCTTTTGAACTCCATTAATTGTGAACTTGGAGTGCATTTCGATTATTATACTTTATAGAAGTGCATTCGAATTACCTTTATCCCATAGCTTGATTCTTCGTAAATGATAGAAACGTAGCTCCAACCAAGCTTCTTGACAATTTCCACCATAGCCCGTACCTATATTGAGAAGAAAACAATGTAATATTAGTTGTTCCTTTTAACTTATTTCGTATTTGTAGGAGTTGCTGAACCGATTTGACAATCATACGAGTTTGAAAACTGTACTGTGCTGTGCTCACTTAAGTAATAAGTTACGGATAAACTACTAAATTAGCAGCCATTTTATTTACTATAAGAACTTCATTAGCTAATTATTGTCAGATCCTCAAGGTAATGAACGGAATTGCTTAAAATGTTCTTCGAGGTATGATGGGCATGGAAAACTGAATCATTGTCAGTCCGTCACACATAGACATGTGAGTTGGATCATTATGACATAACCATTTATATCTATACAGATAAACTGATAGGAACATTGAAGTGATGCCATTAAATATAGTTATTATAAAAATAATTCATTTTAAGTATTATATATCTATATATACAATTTTAAGATTGAATCGAATCAAAGAGATTTCGGACGCATTATAAGATACGAATCTAACGAAGTATTTGTATCTGGAGTATTAAATATTATATATGTATGGAGTTTTAAATATTATGAAAAGATTTAAAAATACCTGATGCAAGTCGGAAGGAATAGTTCGCGTGAAGTACTCGAAGCGGGCCTTGTTTGAAAGTTCTGGAGAAGTTGAAAAGAATGAAACCTGTTGACAAAATAATGATGTAAAAATCAACAATAGTCTCATAAACTGAAATTAAAATAAAACTCAGTGCAACTCTGGATGTAAAAATATTTAAGCAAAAGTCTCAGAAGAAAACTTGAGTTCTCGACAAAAATCTTACATGATAAAATTTTCTGCACGTTTATTATTTACGGCGGAGTAATAAAACTGAAAGTAACTGCCCATTACTTTTAATTTCTATGACGAGTTCGCCAAAATCACAAAGCTTTAATCTTATTGTAATTCCTCTGAAAATTTCAAATTAATGTTTTCTTGAACAAAATTAAATTAAGTTCATGTTAAAGCGTGAAAAAGTTGCGATTACGTTCAGAAAAAATAAAATGAAAGTTTTAATTGAAAGTCGAATTGTATCTTGAAATATAATTTTCAAGACGTCGCGTATGGTTTCCGGGATACCAGTAATTAGATTCTTTAAGGAGAGAAGTCCCTTATTGCTCTTTCGTGATGTCTATTTAATAAGGTAAAGGTACTTTGATTCTGATTTGTGGAAAATGTCTTAAATTTGTGATAAGTTTTCAAATTTCAAATTCAAAAAATGTGTCCTCCAAATCTGAAATTATACAATAATAATAATTAAGTGAAACTCACAATAGCACATTATTTCTGAAAAGAACCAATACCGTTACAATGGTATTGTTTTTGTTTTGTTTAGTCATGTATTAATTGTAACAAATAATAGTACTGTCAGATACACAATAACAACCTAACATAATATTCTATATTAAAAAAAGAAGACCTTTCTTTGCTATAATAATATTTTCTCAGTGAATTTAAGGTAGGTGTTTTATTAGGATAAATGTGGGGTTTACAGTCATTCATCATAGTCACGCGATTGCTTGGGTCACTAGAGACTGAATGAATGGTTATTTAACACGATTTAGAAATATCATATTATTCTTTTGGTCCTGGTTGAATGATTTATGCTTGTAAAAGAAATTAATTAGGATAATAATTTAAAACAAAATTCATCGAGTTTTATGCGTAGACGTTCTCATTATCTAATGAAAACTAAGTTAAATGATTAATAGTAATAAGTAAAATAAACATGTGTTAATTACCTGTGGTATTTTAAAGAGACGCAACAGATTAGCCACTTGTACAGATGTTACGCTTGAGGCAGCACCCACCACGCCAGAAATCACTTTTCGCATGGCCGTTGCGTTGCAAGCGTACTCAGCATCATCGATGTTACTTATTGATCCTGTGATAAATAAGCAAAGGAAATTTAAAACTAAGAAAAGTAAGTATAAGTGAATGGCTTAATGATTTTGATTATATATAAGAAATCGTTTTTAAAACAGTTCGTAAGGTACCTAGAAATATATAAATATATTTTAGTATAAAATACGATCAATAACAAAAATCTGCAATGACAATTTTCAATCAAAGTAAATCTATTATGGTTAGAATTTTTTTGTTTCAGATTTAATATTCTAATTTAATTGCTTGCTAAATCACCCCTGGCGAATCCAACTTGGGTCTCTTCCAAGGCTTTCTAAATTAAAATTCGAAGTAGCATTGTGGTGTTTGCTTATTTCAGTTAATAAAATTTTTCAAGCAATCATTTATTTTATTTTGAAATAGATCAAACATCGATAACAAGTCTAAAAATAAAATTAATTTATATTTAATAGATAGATACCTTTTATAAAATCTACCGCCATCTCTAAGCCATATGTATCTCTGTCACAATCATCTAATATATGGGCACCAATCGTAACTCCAGGGATTAATTTTAGCTTGTGATTTATAATATCTAAAGTAAACAACATAGTTTCGAGGGCTTGAACTCCTCCTTGAGGCATAACAGGACCACAAGTCATATTATCAGATCTTTCATGAACCATCATTAGTCCTCCTAAAACCAAGTCACCTTCAATAACAGCTTCCCTTTTTATTGGCCAATGCTGATGTTTCTTATCCTTCATTTCACCCATTGGATCTTTAGACACGTTCCACCTATCATTTTGATGGTTTATCATATCATATCCAAACAGATTCCTATCCAAGTGGTTCTTCTCGCGGAAAGTAACAAGTGAATCAAAGTAGGAATATTTGTAATTGCCAGCCATGCTAGAGTCCAGTAAAGGTGTTTCGGTCTGTTTATGTTTATGTCTATGGTGATGCTTTGTGCTTGGATTAAGAAAATCTTCAGTCAGCGTGCCGTGTTTCATTTCTGATTGGTGAAGTATAAGGAGGAGCGTTGTTGTCGCCAACCAAGTATGGCTGGGACACATGTTAGTACTTTCTCTCTCATGCCATTTGTGATGAATGACGTGTCCATGTTTTTGACTGAGGTGCCAACATTTTAATCTGAAACAAAAAATATATACATTTAGTTTAATTTAAATCTGAACTTTGTGTGCTGGTTGAGTAAAAATAAAGATAGTGTCTAATTCTAAACATATTTTAATTATTATTAAAATCTAATTTTCGTAAATGCTCATTGCAACTCGGCCCAGTGTGTATTTTCAAGGTCATATTTATTTGTGTTGTTACAATTACTAGATCGATTTTTTTTTATCTTACACCAGTAGATTCGTGATAAACTAAAACCATATAAACAATTAAAGCGAAGCTTATTATAATTTCGCTTTTCTTGATAACGGAAATATTTTTATCAGTTTTATTTATAAAATTAGCTACATCATTTGAATTACTAGCAGTATCTTATATGGAATCAAATACTAATAGTGGATTTACTAATATTTATTTCAATAAGAGAAAACTGCAGACTTTCATTTTACAATATGCTGAAAAAGTCAATATCCGCACCATTGTTGGCTGCGTATAATGATTAATCTAGTCTACGTTTAGTAATGCTTCATATCTCGATAATATTTATCATTGAAAAACATTCTTAAACAAATTAGAAAATATAACTTTGTCTTAGCACGAATTAGACAATTTTCAAGCACGTTAGGGAATACGATATAAGCTTAGCTTATTTTAATATGATATTAAAGATAAGGCTTTTAATATCTATTTGTTTTAGGTTTATTAAGAGTTGTAAATTTAAAGTCAATATTTTATGAAAACTTTTCGATATAGATAAGAAATTATTGGAGAATTAATGATAAAAAATAAAAAGAAGAAGTAAAGATAAAACGAAATAAGATATAATTAGAATAAAGGTAAAGTTGTTATAGAAATATTTTGTATCATATATTTCCTGAGGTATGATTTAATAGCATATCAGTTTACTAAGCATGAATAAATACAAAAGAACAAAAACTTAACTTTATACTCCATTTTTCGTACACCGTATTCTTATCGCTTAAAAGGCAATTTCTTTAAATGTCTTCTTTGGACCATTAGTGTGATAGGAAACTGTAGTACGAGATTATATATTAACATAACGTGTCTTATCAGTTTTAACGTTAATATATTTTTACATCTTTGCGTATATATTTTTTATGAAGGTTTTTTCTAAATATTTTTTTTTTGTTGTGTTAAATCTAGTGTTTAAAATCTTAAGAAATGTTTTAAAATTTGAAATTACTATATTTAAATTGACAAGAAAGTTACTGAATAAAAAAGTATGTATATGTAAATGAATATAAAAAGCTTTATTTTTTACTTATTAAATACAAAATATACCATCATTCGTCTCGAATCTTCTTCGAATAAACAAAATGAAGACAGACAATATAAAGAAAAATATGTTATCATAAATATATCGAAAAAAGCTGTATCTAAATATATGTTAATTTATAAAAATAAATTTATTATTACTTTTACATTTACTCTTATTAATTTTTATGTATTATTTATTTACGATTAGTATACATCTTAATTGTGTTATATGAGTAAATTGAGTATTATCAATTTAGACTGTACCAATATGGATGATGATTTTGATTTCATGTCGCTATTTGACGAGACGGCATATACATTTAAGGATCAGCTTGTCCCTAAAATTACCAAACTGGCTGTTAAAATTACTTATATCTATTTTAAAAATGAATAAGGTTTTAAAATCCTAATCATTTTTTTACGTGATAATACGGACTTTAAAAAAATATTTTTTTTAGAAAACAACATTATTTTATCAATATAACATTTACACTACAGTGTTACTTTCAGAGAAAAATCTGAGTTTTTAAAAAGATTATTTCAGAGGAAAGTCTACATTTTCCCGTATAATTTTAGTAACAACGGTCTTGTACTGAATCTGAATTGAATAAGCATCATGTAACAATACATCTGAGAAAATCGTCTTATCTTCAATCTCTGTTATTACGTCGTTATAAAAACAATTGTTTACGCAAAGCTGAAACGATTTTATGACAATAGAAATCTGAGACACTCTTCAAGCTAATTGTTTTGTTGTTTCATCTCTGTGTTGCTTAATTTCAAATATAAACGAATTTTGGAAGAAATACGTTTTAGATTTTAAAGAGATGAAAGTAATGTTCAGCAGATTTATATACCGAATTAATAATTTGAATTGTTATTTAAAAGTAAAGGAACTATATATTTGATAATAATATTGGCTTAGGTAAAACTTAAGTAATAAAACAAATATTAATTTTAAAAAAATTCTCTTGAAATTTGTTATGAAATGGATCTACCTACCAAAGTGCTTATTCTGCCATAAACATTTTTAATTTTGTCCAGATAACGAGATATGAACTTCAAAGCTTGGGTACGGTCTTTACGAGTTTACTGAACTGTTTTTTTAACATGTGAGTTTTAATTAATTTTAAGTTTCTTTACGAGTAAGTTATCAACATTTTTTAATATATGTTGCTCTTATTTTAATATCAACTGCGGTGCGGAAATTTTAATTATCAAAATGCACTTGGCATTGTATATTTCCTTTTTTTATTTATCATAACATAATTGATTACTCCTAAAAAGTTATAAAACTAAAAAATATCATTTGTCAGCTTATTCCGAAAAATAATTAACGTGATAACAAAAAAATGACGCTGGCACACGTCGGTGCGCTGCTGGAGTACATTTCTGTGTTTCTCAGGGAAAAATGTCCTATCTAGGATCCAACAGAAACCCCTAATAGGTTTTTCGTGCAGGCAAATCAGCCATCATCGGAGTCATAGAGAGACCCTTGTCTCAGAATACAGGAGACACCGGAGGACCAGCTTCCACTGTTCAAGAGATGCATCTGGGTCAGGGGTCAGCTCTACTGATGCTCTCCAAACACTAGCCTAGACCGGCTCAATGCTGCCTCACATTTCTGCAACAGCAAGCCAAACGGGAGAAGCACAGGCCCCTGCTCCAAAACCTGGCCTCCCACCCCTGGTCGTGGACGAGCTCCCCAACTGGATGCACTATTTTGAATTCTTACGAAAAAACTAAATACTCGCCTACTCGAACAAGGTCCATTTTTACCCGAGCTCGGAGAATGAATAGCAAAGATATCGCTCCGAGCTCGGCACGGACCTCTCATGGTATTTATATCGACAACCTTTCGAAATAGGTCGGAAAATATTTATCTGTAGACTATCAGCAACCACTACTCCCAAAAAGATCATGGAAGCTTTACCAGAACTCGGCTTCAAGGATGGGGTGCCCTGGCTACCTCTTTCTGGTCTTCCTGGCAAATGCACCAGACTTTCTGGCATTATAAAAGGCTATATATCCTTTACAAATGCATAATTTTTTATTGAATCGACTTTCTAGTCGTATATACCCTTATCCTTTTCCATCAAGCTGTTCAGCTCTCAATATGAGAATGCAGAATGTAAAACTAAAAATGAGAAAATTAATACTATTTTATTTAAAAGAAAAGTGCACTTGACAAAATGATACAAACTCATACCGCGTTTTAACATAAACAGCGTTAACTTCTGCCCCTGGAGTATTTACCTGTAATATTTACAACCGGATCCGCTTACCTTAAAGTATTAATAACCGTACCTCGTATAAAATTCTGTTTAAATTTAACGAATTTCTCTTGTGTGTTTATAAACTTTTGGACTGCTTATGTTGGAAAGGTTTTGTAAAAAACAGTTCATATATTTATAAGGACAAAGAGTAATTTTAAATTTAATGGCAAACATTTCTACAATGTCAAGTCTCTATAATGTCCAATAGGAGAGACAAACAATAATCTAAAAATTTTACGAGAAGAAGCAATGCATTGCCTTGCCTTTAGCAAACACAGTTTCCGTTTCGTTTTCTTGGGTATTTGGGTATTGGGCAGCAGTTACTGATAAAACTGTTAATAACTTAAAAAGTAATAATAATCCAAAATAAGTTATTAACATATTATTTTTATTGTTTAGAATTTTTCGTAACATATGACTAGAAGGTTAAAGCCATTTGCAGAAATATATTTAGAAAGATGTTAGTACATATTGAATTCTTTAATAAATAATTGATTATAGTTTTGAGGTGTAAAGTTAAACCAAGAACTTAAATGAAACTGCAATGACTGTTATTGTTATTTTCGAAAATAAATATTTTTTAAAACACTAAGTGAGTGACCTAGAGGAGCGCTTTAAGCTTTAAATAAGATTTATTTTGCCAATAAATGTTTACAGATGTACATAGGTGCATGTTTGTAAGAACCAAAAATATAGAATGAAAAATAAACAGATACGGCCAGGGATTCGAACCCGCAACCTGTGGGAAACCGTCCCGTCGCTCTACCAATTGAGCAATTATTATGTACTTCAATAAGTACATAATAATATTATTTTTATTCTTTTTAGAGGGTTTTTGTATCGGAGGTTTTTAATTTTTTTTTCTGCTTTTTAAACTTATGTTATTAGTTCCATTATTGTACTAAATGAATCTACGGACACACAAATTTTTACTTATTTAAGTATTTCTATCAATATACCTTTACCAATAAAACCTCAATATCTTGGAGACGACTGATTCTATTCTATCGACCAAACATATGTAAAAACCATCAAGAAGACGACGCTTTTATACGGTACAAGCTTCAATTCATTATTTATTATCTAGGTATTGTAATTTATAAGCTTTTAATAAAATGTGAAACGTTAATTTAAATCTGATAATTCAAGATTGAAATGACCAAAAAAGACATGCCATTTGAAGAATAAAATGCGATTAAAAACTGTAAACGATGTTGATCTTAGATTTTTTAAAAGCAAAAAGCATTACATTTTCACTAAAAATATACTCTTTAAATTCTTCATAATTATATTTTATGTTCTCACCAAAATAAGGGATACATTTTATGGAACCACTGATGTCCTATCCGGTGTAATAGTGTGAAAATATTATAATATACCCTAACATTACCCTAACATTAATTTGTGACCATGCTTCTAGCATAAAGGATACATTTTTAGAATCTCTTTTTAATGTCATATTTCTGTGGAGCTAAAATTGCAAATGGAAAAACGCTTATGAAGAATTTAAAAAAAAACAGAATTACTATGCGAAAACATGTCAATGTTCTAAAATAGAGCTAAAAGTCCTTTTTATGTATATATAGATAAAAGAACATATTTTATGTAAGTATTTTATTTAATATATATAATATAAAATAAATTATTTATGTGGGTTTATAAAAAGAAAAAACAAAAATCATATTCTTCTTTTTGCTACATATCCTTGTAATATTCCTGATATATATTGACTTAACAACGAAATAAATAATGGGAAACAATACTAAACTGATTGCCCTAAAAATACTCTTCGAACCGTAGTTCGCATGCTTGCAATTATTTTTAAGTCAATATAACTGATTGTAATTATACCCTTGTAATATTTCTAACCAGATTTTTTTAGTTATAAACAGTTTCTTGCCAAGTCTATAAACGTTCTCTACAAACGAACGATCTTAAACCTATAAACGATAGAAGACATGTCCCTTTTCTTTTTGGGTGTTTTTTTGTCTGTACATCTGAAGTATTGTTCTTACGTGACGCACTGTCTTTTTTTACTTATCACTTAGCTCGCTAATCTCATACTGCATAAAAATAGATTATTAAGGCTGTCGCTGATATTTGCTTGCGAAAATTATAAGCATTTCTGTAACAGATGTGACAGGAGGTAATAAGTGTTTTCGTGGTTAAATGCCTAGATAACAATATGTATTTTATTTTTGTTACGCACAAGTACATATCATTTATAATTTGTACAGTTTTTTTTAATTTCTGTAACAGATGTGACTAGAGTTAATAAGTGTTTTCGTGGTTAAATGCCTAGATAACAATATGTATTTTATTTTTGTTACGCACAAGTACATATCATTTATAATTTGTACAGTTTTTTTTAATTTCTGTAACAGATGTGACTAGAGTTAATAAGTGTTTTCGTGGTTAAATGACTAGATAACAATATGTATTTTATTTTTGTTACGCACAAGTACATATATATCATTTATAATTTCTACAGTTTTTTTAATTGTTTTATAGTTTTTGTTAATTTAATATTAATTTTATAAATATATGATTTAAATGTAAATGTAATAATAATCATAGTAATAATATGAGTAGTATAAAAAATATGTATTGGTATAAGAAATATGAACATTTCATGTGAACCTGAAGCTCTTGAAGTCGTTATTAAATATTTCTCATAACATTATAAGCCGTATGACGTTTGTTAATCTAAAATACTAGGAACATCTGGATGGTAAGTTTAAGCAATAGCGCGGGATTTTCGGTTGCTTGAAGGAATATATTTTTACTTTGAGTTGTGATAAAGTTTCGGGGAACTTAGATTAGTTCCGCAGCCCATCTGACGCGCGATCGTTTGACAAATTGCTTCTAATTCGTTTAGGTTAAAGACAATGCTAAGTTAGTTTCTAAAATTTTTAAATCAATGCCTGTTCTATTTTATAAGATATATAAATCATGAGATGTAAAGTGGTGGTTAACGTCAAACGATAACAAACTGCTTTGATGAAATTGACATGTTATTAGAACTTATTTCCATGTTTTCGTACTTCCTTACATAACAAATATTCATTAATCTGAAATAGTATAGTTTTATGCAAACTGTTTAAAATATAGGAAATTTTGGAGAAAATATGTAAGTAAAAAAACCTTTATCAACTCAATCTTTATCAAGACAATGAACATTGTCACTCAAATGTTATATGTCAATGTCAGTGAAAATGTTTATCAATATTATCAACAAATGACATTACTTAAACAACCAGGGCCCTTATTCTGTATGATACACGAGATTTCTTACGAATAACGCGTGACGTCATAACGCGCTGTCAACCTAAACGCGATACATAAACGCGGCAAGATGTGAAATTAAAAATTGTATACAATAACGTATTCGCTATGACCAGTTACGCACCGCGTTACGATAAAATCGTGGAATCGTGTTCACTATGGCAATGTCAAACAATTAAACACGTTGTCATGTGTTATGGGCTTGTTTTGAAAAGTCAAAATTAACGTGCTTTGAGCTTGCGCGTTTATAATAACGTCAGTACGTTTTGGTACTTTTCTATTAAAATCAATTTATTAATTATTCAATTTAACAAAGTATTATTAAAATTAAGAAATAACGTACATTATTTATAATAATTATAAACTATATTTTTTATAAATGTTGTTATTGTAATAAATGCGACTACTACCAAAGCTTTGTCATTGTTTCTTCGTTATTTGATATTTATGTTCTATGTTATAGGGATAATTTAAAATACCTCTTAAAGAGAGATTTTATTTATTATGAAATTAAAACATAATTGTAAACACAATCAATAACATAAAACACTCAAAACTTGTAACTTTAAAAAATGTTTCTCAAATTCTTGTCTATGACGTATAAATGGTCTTCTAGTTTTCTTCAACACCGACTTTGTAATGCAACAATTATTACACTAAATAATATATAAATCTCAATGTAAATTCTATCTGAAACTTTATTCTTTATTATTTATTTATTTATTTTAGGATATTTGTCTGAGAAAGTAATGTGGTAGACATTACAATGACATAACATTGATATTTGATGACATTACAAGTATTTATGTCAATTAATATACATCATAACGCGTTCTAAACTTTAACGCGCCACGATATGGAGTTGACAAATTGTATTTTGCACGCCACACGGTGAGTTATCTATGTGCAGTTTTTGATTTCACATTACGGATACGTCAATGAATCTAACATCGGTTTTTATTCGAAGGTACCGGTTTTAAAAAGATTTTTATTATTTGTTTTTAATGTGTGTTTTTAGTAGGTTTATTTTAAATAAAGCGTTACCTTAAATTTATTTTTAAGCTACCGTAAGTCTTATTTTATAATGTTATTAGAATTTTTGTAGGTTTGAAACCAAAAAATAATCTTAAAATTTTTCAAAATTACCGATTAGTTTTAGAACGAAAATAGGAAAAAATTTTAAGTAACAAGTTTTGACTGTTTTGTCTTGTTTATTGTATTTTTAATTGCAATTTATAGTTAGGTAATAAATAAACTCTTTTTTCAATGGCATTTTAAATGATCGTTTTAATACATTACATAACGATAAAGCTACAAAAGAACCATCATACATGTTTTGGTAATGCTCGTATTTATTAAATTAAAAATAATTGTAAAGAATGTAAATTATAATTATAATAAAGAATATAAGTTATTTTTTAACTTTATAATACTTTTTAAAATTAAATACCGATATATTTATTTTTATAGAAACGTGTCAACACTTACCACGTTTTTTGTAAACGCGCGATTTCACAACATGTTATTTTGACATTTAAAAATAAGCCCATAACGCACGACAACATGTTTTTAGATTTGACAATGGCATAGACAATACGATCCCATGAAGATTTCACGAATTTATCGTAACGCGGTACGTTACGCGACTATTTGCTTATAGAGAATAAGGGCCCAGCTATTTCATTTAACGGTCCAACTAAATGGTAATACTTAATTTCATGTATACTCATATTATAAATGCAAAAGTTTGTGTGTTTGGATGGATGAATGTTTGTTGTTACTGATGGATGATTTTGAAGAAACTTCTCAATGTTGTAGTTTATGTAAGATATACTAACTTTTGCACGTGGTTTTGTCTGTGACATAATAAAGGTTAGGTATAGCGTGTTTACGTAATTGCCACAGGAGCTCCGGTTTTAATAGTTTGGTTCACTTAATTTTACATACTGACTGCTTTAGAATTACCGTCATATTTTCAAATACAATTTATATGTAACACAATGTACATGTGACAGAAATATAGCCATTTAGGATATTTTTGTATGTTCCCTCATCGGCCTAAATGGCTAAAAGAATATTGAAGTATGAGGTATTATTTAATACGTCTCGATATGTTATGATGTTATGATATGTTATGATGTTAAACTGGTTACATTTAGAAAAGGAAAATGGCGGATTTTGGACGCCATATTGTGAAGTCCAAAAATTGATGCATAAAACCAAACCCTTTGAGGAGCTTATTGAATTGAAGGTCGTTAAATAGAGATTTCATAAAATAAAATTTGAATTTGATCAAAGCATCTTCTTAAATCAGATAAATTAATAATTAATAATGATCGGAAGTGGAATTAAAGTTAAAATGGAATATCAAGCAGCATACAGCAAGAGGTCGCAATTTCCCTTAAAACTCGCTTTTACAATGACGATCAACATATCCCAGGATTAAACTTTAAAAGTGGCAGGCGTTCATTACTTTCAGACTTTTCACATGATCAATTGTATGTTGGTTGGTGTTTGAGTTTCCCTAAATATGCACGTTTTTGTAGAAAACTTTTATCGTATACAGGAATAAAAAATTAAAGAACGTTGAATACTCTAGTCACCAAGTAAAATTCTGTGTTTTTCTGTAGAAATTAGAAAAAATATTCAACATTTTCCCAAGACCTTTCAATAGTATTGAAAGATACATACTATATATGGTATCATAATGTGGCCGTTTTTTTTCTTCACCTCTTCGCCGCCATATAATTTTGTTGTTGGATTTTTGCAACATTTCTTAATTCATTTCATAGAGCCAGCATCACGCATATTTTGATAACTCCGCAGTTTTTATTAATACAGGTTTATTTCTAGTCTATTTAGTCACGAACCACAGGTACTTAAACCATATAAATTTTATTTTTACAGTCGACGTGCACGTAGTGGCGGAAAGCAGTGGCTAGTGCTAGTTTATTTATATACTTACAAGCAATTAATAAGCCTTAAATTATGATTATTTACTATACGATAAATACATTAAATAAACATTATGTGATAACATAATTGTCGTCTAAACAATGCCAAAGGTTTTTCTTTTACTTATAATAAACATTAATAAATTATGCTATATCCTTAACGGCAAACCAAAACATAAAAGTAACATATTTCCTCTCGCTTTCTTGGCATCTCTGGCAATGATTTCGTAAAAAGGCAAAAGGTAGTGTGTAACAGGAAGTCAAGAAAGCTAGTTTTATTTGATTTGACCACTAAGTGACAGCTTGACAGCTTGACAAATAAAAATCTTGTGTAAATTCGTATTTCAAACTTCATTATTATTTATAAAATATAACAATTAATGTTATTATTATATAAATAATCCGATAACTGCAGGTATTGGTACTGTTATATATATAACACTAGAAATGCATCTGTTATATTATTGTAATATTGCTAAATATAAGTTTGTTATAATATAGTAATTTGGAATGTAGGTAAAATAAATGTATTATTATTTATTTAACGTTGACAACAAATATTGTTGTTACAATTAGATTTAAGAATTTAGAGGTATTTAGAAGTATACATCATTTTTATTGTTTTATTACTAAAGATATTGATTTGACAAACTATCAGCAGCTATCCTAAAGATATTAAATGATTATATCTACATACATAATTATGTAGGCCATAAATGTGTGAAATAAGATTGTTACAAATATATTTAAAATCGTTTTGTACTATATTTTTATTATAAGAAGTTTAATGACGTTTAAAGTTGTGAATATGACAAATCTCGGTGCTATTATTTTATAAATATAGGTGTACGCCTCTATTAAAGGTAATCTGTATTCGACAGCTGGCAAGATAAGTGATTGTTA
Source organism: Napeogenes sylphis (assembly GCA_959347405.1). Classification (NCBI taxonomy): domain Eukaryota; kingdom Metazoa; phylum Arthropoda; class Insecta; order Lepidoptera; family Nymphalidae; genus Napeogenes; species Napeogenes sylphis. The sequence goes on from OY365776.1 coordinate 12,606,952, forward strand.
GACTTACATTGCTTATAATATATGTATTTAACGTTATAATCTTTTGTGGGTATTTTATCATAATGGATTAATTGTAATTGTATATACATAAGTAGACAGTTAGACTGTTTTTATTATATTCATATACCGGGAGTCATGTTGTCATATTAAATAATATATTTATTTAGTTCTTTCTTTTCTTTAAACTTATCCAGATAATGATATTATAATATCATGTTATAGTGTGAAGTAGATTGGGTAAATACCTTGTACTATATTATGACAGTGTTCTTTAATTGTAGAATTTTATAAAATCAGACACATGAATATAAGATATACCAGTAGTGGAAGGTTCTTTCACAAAATCTGGAAGCATGCTGAATGAAATTTACGACTACTTTCGAAGCTTCTATAGGAAAAGTTTATAAATGGAGTAAATTTAACGCCGTTCAGTTTAAGAATACCTGTAAATGCCTCATTAAATTCCGGCAGCATTCTTGTGCAGCCTCTTATATTCAAAAAACCAAGAGCAACGATGATCACTTACGGCTAGAAGACCCGCAACTTCGTTTGCCCTCCATTTAATAAAATGACAAAGAGATTCAATGCCGACAAATTGCAACTAATTTGATAATTTTTCATGATTCGTTTTAGAGTTTTTTTTTTAACTTTTTAAAATAAACTTCAGGAATAAAAAGGTCTGCGAATGGTAAGATTTTTTTTTTGATTTATTTGTGGTTAAGATCAGTCAGGATCATGAAGATTTTTAAGTATTTTAAATTTTCGTGAATCACGATTAAAAAAATACATTTTTTTTTTTTTTTTTTTTTATATGATATAGGGCAATGCTTGACTACATTCCACCTGATGGTAAGTGGAATGTAGTCTTAGGTAGTAAGGCGCATTACCCTAGCAACCTATTCACTCTTCGCTTGAAGACACCCACATTGTATTCGGTCGGAAATACCGACGCAGGCAAGCTGTTCCAATCCTTTGCTGTACGCAGTAAAAATGAGGAAGCAAAGCGCTTCGTTCGGACAGGTGGAATGTCCACAACAAAAGGATGAAAACCTGCCGTGCGTCGGGATGTCCAGTGATGGAAGGGGGACGGGGGAATTAAATTGTGTAATTCCTGCGCACACTCACCAAAATGTATCCTATAGAATACTGAGAGGCTAGCAATTCTACGCCTGTGCTCAAGGCTTTGGAGGTCGGCTCCGACCAATTCGGGATCGCCTATAAACCTCTTTGCTCGCCTCTCAATTGAGTCCAGAACCGCAAGATGAGACTTTGCGGCACCAGCAAATATGTGACCACAGTACTCTACACACGACCGGATCTGTGCTTTGTATAAAACAAGAAGCTGTCCCGGTGTAAAGTACTGCCGAACCTTCGCAAGAACGGCAAGCTTTGCTGCTGCTGCTCTTGCTCTGGACTCAATGAACCGACCAAAGTTGAGGTTCGAGGAAATCTCTAAGCCTAACAATTGAAGCCGGTCACTGTATTCCAAGGATACATTCTGGAAAGTATGAGCCAAGGTGAAAGGGCTCCTTTTGGCGGTGAATAGACACGTCTGCGTTTTGGTGGCGTTGAACTTGACAAGATTGGCATTGCTCCATGCGGAGACTGCCTGAAGTTTGTCATTCAAACGTTGCACCATGGCTTCTCTTTCAGACTGTACTTGATCTTATCTTATCATATCATGCTTCTTATCTTATCATGCTATTTTCACGTAAATTAATCGTCATTTTGCTGGAGCAGTTTTAAACCCATTTATAGCTCCTATTCATGAGCTCGATACTATATTTATTGCAATTTCCTTTAAAGACGTGGACTGCTTTTAGTTTAATTTCTACCTGTGTGTCATTTAGTAGTACATTATGTATGTCAATGTAGTACATTATGTATGTCATTGTAGTCTTAATAATTTAGTTCGTGTAACTTTCCTTTTTCTAGTAACAACACTGATAACTTTCAATATGAGTTTTGTAAAGTGTTTTTATTTTTAGGGTCATACATATTTATAGGGTCACTTTGTTGTTCGTCCGTCTGTCTTTTAACACCCTTTTTCTCAGGAACACCTGGAGGTATCAAACTTAACTTAAATATAACTCATATCTACTATCCATTGGAGCTGTGAAAAAATCAAACTTCTAAAGCAACACAATCAAAAGATACAGCTGTTTATGTCCCAAATTTTCGCTAATTTTTGTAACTTAAAACCTACAGGGCAGTACAAAATACCCGTGTACTCAGAAATTCGAAATTTGGCACCAAACAACGTGCTATACCACAGATCAGGGAAAATTGCGATAACCGTAAAATTTTTGTTACATCATATAATAAAAATATTTTAAATAATTTAAAAGTTATTACCCCTTTCGTCAAGAACTACTGCCTACTTAGAAGTAATAAATTGAAATTCAAATTAAATACTCGTGCTATAATACTTTTAAGATGTAACAAAATCAAACTTCTATATCAACGTAATCTAAAGAAACATCAATTTAAACCGCATATTTTCTCTCTTATACCGCATATTTTAACTCTTAACTAATCGCAAGGGATTCCAAACCTAAAGGGATAAACCTAAACTCCAGTCGATCTAAAAACTTGAAATTTGACATGAAGCAATCTTTATAGCACATATAAAGGAAAAACTTCGAAAACCTTAAAAATTTTCTTGCATCACATATTTATATAAGTATAGAATGAAAAATAAACCTATTCAGGCAGCGATTCGAACCCGCGACTACTGAGAAACCGTCCCGTCGCTCTACCAACTGAGCTACCATATCGCTGTCCGCCTCGGTGAATGAAGCAATTTATATGTGATCGTCTTTATCGGGACGGTGGTGACATCTATTAAGTTTCTTTCGAAAATCCTAACCAATGTTTCTAACTTTGCAGTATAGATAAACATTGAAAAGTTACCACTACCGGAATTAATGTTTGAAAATATATATAACATGTACCTATAGACCAGTGCGTCTCTTATAGGCTGCAAGTCCTAAGTCATCTCTTAAAATAAGCGACATGGTTCTAGATGCTATCTTCATTTCCCGACATAAAATCTTTTGCTTTCGGACAGTATTTTTCCCATTCTTTCCCTTACTGCTTTGACCACCTTTTTCGTACGAACACTACGCGAATGGCCAGATCTTTCTCTGTCACAAACAGAGAAAGTCTTATTGTACCTATTAATAGGCCGGTACACAAACATTTGACTAATACCAAGTGTATGGAGAATTTAAAAAAATGCATTTGGCTCAAAGTATGTATTATTTTGTGTAATGCAATCAAAGCGATACTGTTCTCTTGAATATCCAATCCATTTTAATATCGCAAAATATTGTACAATGTATTGGCGTCAAAATGAGAAAATACAATGAATGAACAATAAAAATTCCAAATTCAAATGTATATTTTTTTTATTTTTAATTGTAACAGTATTTATGGCCACACTACGTATAAATCAAATGTATAAATTAAGGCCATTGGCTGAAAAAAAACTAGCATTTTTCTAATACTTGTTTGATAAGCAATGATTTAAAATATTTTAAGTAGCAATTCAATTAGACATTTAATTCAATAGCCTATTTAGAATTTTAAGAGCAATTTTAACTATACACGAAATAAACATATGTGGAGATGTAGGTCTAAGCGTTAAAAATCTTCAACACGGATTTTGTAATAAATTTTGGCGTTTATTCTGATAGTAACTGCCATTTTGTGGGACCACATATTACGAGAAATTTGGCACGAAATGTGTTATTGAAGATGGTATTGAATGAACATTATAATAAATGGTAAAATACCATAACTTTACGCTTTTATTAAAAAACAGACATACAAAATTTATTCTATTATCAGACATCATCAAAATTATACTTATGTGTTAAAAGTAGGTATTAAAACCTTTCACTTGTATGTTTTCATAAGAAATCTCTATTGAAACTATCTTAGTAGCACATATTGGGCTGCTTTTTATGTCGAGTTCAATAATAATTATGGTTGCTAGTTATGGTGATGTGTTGTTTAGGTATATTTTGTTTTAAAGAAGATAAAAAAAGTATGTAAGGTATTTAGGAGTTTAGATCAATTAAATAAAGTAGTTTTGAACAGTGTTTACTTATGTACATACTGCCTTAGGAAGATGTTCTAATTATTATTATTGCATTATAAATAAGAATATATGTAGTGTCCGAAACCGTGAGGATATATTATAAGCGAAGTATTTTAGTTCGAAATTATTATACACGAAAGTGTAGAATACTGAAACATAATGCAAATCTCAAAGTTTATAGTTGGTCCAACCCGGGAAGATTAAATAAAAATATTATCAGAATGAGGATTGAGATTTATTACCAGTTAAAAATTAATGCGAAGTAAAGTGTGTTGACTTGTTATTAACTAAGTTATAAAGTTATAAAGATAGTAGAAAATGATAATATTGTTTTTAAGGGCATTCTTTACAGACTTAATTACTACATAACAATTTATAAATTTGGCAGGTTTTTCCATTTGGCCCTAAACCAAACCTCACATAGCGTGCAAGCTAAAGCTTGATGAAAACCGTCGATTGTTATTGTAAAATTGTATTTATTGATGTTATCACAGGTAATCTATCTGTAAGTTTTGAAGATCAATATATTTTACTAATACTGAACCCTGTGCAATCCTCTTACACTGGAGGACCTGATAACTTTAATTAAATAATGACAACGTAGCAAAAAAAGATGTATGTCTGTCTGTCTGTCTGTCCGTCTGTCTGTGGTCCTGAAACTTATAAAGGCGGTACCGTCTTTGGCTATTCGATTCACCGGTTTCATTCTTCCTGCTAGGTTCTAATCTGAAGTGTAGGGGGAAATCGCAATACCACCACTTTCTACTAATCGATCTTGCAGGTCTATAAAAGTGATAATAGGCACTAAAATACTGCAATCTCTGTAGTTTTTGAAGTATACTTATGCTAAAAGGCTAATGCGTCTTTAAAAGACGTATGGCTTCACTGCCATAAGCTAAGAATGTGTTATTTGGAATTAATAGAACATTACTCAGTACAATGTACGTAATAATTTGCTTCTTTCCTCCTAACTTACTATATATCTTTCATATGTATTTACCGTCCATATTTTTTTTATATAATCGGTTTTAATGTATTAAAGAAAACATAAATAGTAGATTTAATATGTTTTATTCTACGTAACGTATTTTAATAAAAGTATTGATTTCTGTAAATGAAATAAGATATATTTTTTATTTATTAATATAATATAACATAGGGCATTGAGAACCAAAGAGGTCATATTGACACTAACTTAAATATTAGTTATTTTTGTAATCTGAGACATGGTATCATTTATCCCCGTATGTGTAAGAGACAGGTATCAGAATCATGTGTTTTTCAATGACATCGAATGATGTGGATACATAAAGTGCTTTTATTAAACAGTACAAACATGTATGTAAAAAAAAATTGGAAGTTATTCTAAATAATATTAGTTTGAACTATATATTTAGATTGGAGAGACTAGCTAAAAAAATATATATTAAAATACAATAGCTATTTTGAGAACCCGATTATTGTTAGAAGGACTAAAAATAACAATAATTTAAACTTCATCAACTTAAAGATTAGAATAGTAGTATGAGAAACAAGGAGTTAAAAATCGAGTAAAATACTCGATTATATTACATTTGTTTTTACTTAAATATGGACTTGAAAGTAAAATAAAAATATTAATTTCAATAACCACTAGATTGATAATTTATTAAACAGAAATAATGTTTGTGGTGATTTTGTGTATTTAATCCTCTTAAATAAACATAAAATTCAAAAGAACGTAATGACACTATGTCATTACGTTCTAGTTAAACGTTTTAGTTAAGTGGAACTAAACTCAGTAGAATTAGATAAATTAATTATTGTAAGAGTTTATAGGCCACCTTGGTTTCACTTCGATCAATTTGCAATAATTATGAGTAAGATTTTAATTAAAATATTAAATTTAAGTAAAAATATATTTATTTGTGGAGTTTTTATTATAAATATCTTAAAGCATATTTCACAAAGTGCTAAGTTTTTAAATTTGATTACTTATGTAATCTATCATCTTATGTAATCTATTATCTAGAATCGAATCATCGCCATTAAAGCCATCTGTAATGATAATATATTAACAAATATTCAAAGTTTCAAATATATAATCTTTCACTAGATTATGATCACTGTCTTAAATTTTGTAAGATCGAATGTATCAAGTAAAAAAATATATAAAGAAAAACCTTTTCTTCTTGTAACTGGAGAGCCAATAAATAAAATGATTTGGTTTAGTATTTATGTTTATTAAATGATTCCAATTCCAAGATTATACATAAATTGTTTTTTATACTTGGTATTTACCACTAGATTGGTCTTTGTTTGCACCAGTATCCATTATTTAATATTTGCAAGTACTTGCAACAGCAGACTTACATATAAATGGAGAACAAATATAAACTACATGCGGATATACAATTGAATATTAATTAAGTTTTGAAAAACAACTGCTTTACAGCATACATCTCTTATTAGTGTTATGGGATTTAAAAAAAACTTTTGATTTGATTGGTTCATATCTTAACCAATTAGGAAAGTGGTGAACGGAAAGCTTTCCCCAAGTTTTTGTTTAAACATGGGTGTACCACAAAACACTATATTATTCCTTTAGATTTCATTTTCATATTTGTACTCAGTTAAAGGGCTTCGGTTACTCTGTGCCCTCACAGAAAATTTACATACATAACATAATCCTTTTATTTTTTAAATCAGCAATCGGTATTTTATGATGTTCTCTGAATAATGCTGTCTTATATCAGTTGTACAATGGTTTAAAGCTGTTCCTCGACGAGAAAAAGACAAAAATATATTAAATTTGAGTTTGACTTTACCAAACGTCAAAAATGTCGAAACCATTGTACTATTAAATATAGGTTATACGAATGGGAAATAGTGATTCCTGCAATTTTTTTTTGGGACATGGCTCAAGATGTAAATTTGTTAAGGGATGTGATTTATCAAAACAAACTTAATTCAGCTGCATAAGCGGTCTAAGTATGCGGCTGTTAACAAATGTTGGATCAGCTAGATAAGTGTACTTTAGTTATTTACTCAGTATTATGCCATATGACATACTCTAATGCATCAGAAATTTATATTACGTACGTCAGGAGAGGCCTGTTCGACGATTTTATAACGAAAGGCCAACAGAATCATTGAAAAAATACAAAGATATAAAAATTATTATTGTATATTATAAATAAATTTATTAATATTTATTTTCTTAAATTTTCAATTTAAGCAAATAAAATTAAAGTACACATTTAAATGAAACTATTTTAAATATAATAACAAATGTAACCCAACGTTTTTTATAGTTTACAGCAATCATGCTCATACAGACGAGATATGTCTTATATAGGGACACGTTAAAGTTAAGTTACTAATGTAAAATATAAAAATAATGATACGTGAGTTACGTCTGTATTCTTTTTGTTAACATTATTATATAATTTGTGTAAATCCAAGAAATAAATGTATTTGCACAAAATTTACACCAGACATAAATAAAGAGTAGCTACATCAACCGCTAGGCTACATTTAAAAGGTTTTACAGAGATATTACCGGTATAACAGAGAATTAACCTCGGTATACGTTTTTACAATACAGTCCCCAATAATGCCTTAAATTTGTTACTTAATTTACTTTAATTATAGAGTAAAAGGAATTTGATTCTAATTCAGGGGTGTTAGTAATTAGTTGACTACTTCTTGCAGGCAAATTAAAATTTTCCCATACAAAATTAATTTGTTGTCTCTGAACTCGCATTAACTCTGAGCGTCGTTACGGCACCCGAGCGTTGACCTTTTAAGTACTTCTTACAAAATACAGAGTAATAAGTAAACGAGGGAGCAAAGATTTTTGTTTTGTTTTTTTTTGTGTTGTTTATCAAGATTTGTAAAATTTTGTTGGGATTGATATAGAGAGGCTGCCTGCAAGGGGTGGTCAACTAATTAAAAATAGCCCTGTATACTGTAAAGGATAACATTAACGACTGTAGTAATTGTTTTTTAGTGATTAAGTAGTCATGCGGTTTTTATGCAATTTAAATTGTCGGAATTTATTAGCATTATTCACTAATTGATTACGATGCCTTCTAATCTAATTGATTACGATGATTCTGTTTGTAAGTTACTCAGTAAATATAATGTTTTTAATATAGTGATCATGATAAAACAATATCCTACTGAGTTTGTTGTTTGGTTCTTCACAGATAACCCTCGGTAGTAATTGTTTTTTAGTGATTAAGTAGTCATGCGGTTTTTATGCAATTTAAATTGTCGGAATTTATTAGCATTATTCACTAATTGATTACGATGCCTTCTAATCTAATTGATTACGATGATTCTGTTTGTAAGTTACTCAGTAAATATAATGTTTTTAATATAGTGATCATGATAAAACAATATCCTACTGAGTTTGTTGTTTGGTTCTTCACAGATAACCCTCGGAGCTTTAATTTTATGTTGGACAGTGTCTTAATAGAAGTGCCTATTTACATAATATAGTATCAAATAGGCACTCTTGAAACTTTCATTTGACGTGCACCTTGGTGCCTTCTGTTGATTCAAAGTTTAAAAGATATAATAGTAATTAAATAGTGATAATCATATAACGGTCTCAATTATTGTGTGCTGTTCATATCATCTATAAGATTATATGTACATAAAGAATTTTATTTATACATATAATTACTCCATTATTAGGTAGACACTACAAATACTTCGAAGATAGAATTTCGTATATTTCTTTTATCTACAACTTTGTTTTATTGAAATACAAGAATTAACTAACTATAATATGATGTATTTTTTTGGCATTTATTTTCTATGAATTTAACATTAATATTGTACTGTAAAAAATATGAAATAAATATTGTAACTATTTATAAATTAAATTAAAATAAAAAGAGGTCAAATAAACTATGCATACGTACGAGGTATAACTAGATATAAGGATTCCGTTTGAAATCTGTTTAAAGAAATCAAAAAAGTATTAATACTGAGCTAAAGCAAAGTACCTACTTTAATAATTTAAAATGAGGAATATTGGTATCACCATATCAAGATTATACATCACTTTTTTGTTTATTTTGGTAAATATTAATAGATTTTGCTTAATATTAATATTTATCCATTAACAAGTCTCACACCTAACTTGATAATAAAAAGAGATACCTACCTTATCACAATTTAAATAACCTAATAATAAATTATTATATCTTATTTACCGATAGTAAATATCGCGAAAGAATGCTAAATAATAAAGTAGACAACACTTTATAAGCTAACAAAGAAATCAGGCAGACAAAAGAGCTTGCCAGCCTAGCTCGATTAGCTTCATCGTTTTTTATTTATATAATGCTTGCCGTTTTAGATATTATATATATGTAAGATATTTACATTATGATTATATAATACATAGTTAGTATTACTATAATATTGGGATATGTTATTATATTAATATTTTTATACGGCAACACCAAGTAATGAGTTGTGGAACGGGCAAGTGACAGATAATATTAAAGGAAAAGCTGATTTAGTAGTAGTTCAATGAATTATTAATATCAGAAATAGAGTAATCGAATAATAACAATAAGGTAAAGAAACCTGAGTAGATCTTTTATGTAATATAATGAAGATGGCAATATAATCATATTATCTTTATCGATGTTTAAAAATATAATATTTGATATCATCATTATTGTTTAAACAAAATGATATAGAAAGACTATATATATTCCTCACTAAAAATATGATGAATAAACTTGAAAATAAAAATATAAAAGAGTTGATAATTTTTAAACATCTCCGTCACCTCTGTGACAAAAAATATAAGATGGCTAGAAGCTACGATTAAACAGATAGTTACAAACAAATGTGTTTGGTGTGTGTACACGTAAGACTTACCCTCATCCCTCTTGCGATGAAGGTTAAAAAAGATAAATAATGGACGGTCTTTTTATGTCAAAGATTTATGTTTACTTAACTGTCATTTCTTTGGGCAAAGGGAATTAGGTACTAACAATATAAGGTATTTATTACGAAATACAGTATACCTACCATGGTGAAAATACAACACCGAGAAAAAGCACGGAAATATAATATTTTGTATAATATTTGGTATATAATATTATATTTGGTATAATATTTGGTATATAATATTTGGTATTCTATTACTTACTGACATGCGGAATTTATAATATAAACATGATCAGTTATTATAATATTACAATTATACTTAAAATATATTTTATAATGTGTAAAATATTAATAATAATCTTTGTTATAATTATATATTACAATTATATATTTAATTATAACCCAAATAAACTTTAGTTATTATTATGTAGTTTGGTATCTTCGATTTGCAATTCGAAAATAAAATGGATTTTATAATATTGTTTTACACTTTTACATCGTTGTGTCTGTGTCAATGGAAAAAAGCAGAGTTATCTCAAATACCTCGTAAATTATGTTATATTATGATAAATTGGAAAAATATGAAAGATAACAAAAGAGTTATCGTAGGAACTTCACAACAAAATGGTTTCAAAGGCTTTTTTAACTTGCTAACTTAGCAGTACGCATATAAGAGCACTCTGAATCTGCAATCAAACCATGTTCCAAAGCTCTTTGGGATGTGCGTGGGAGTACTGTGACGAAAGTAGTCTTTACATTTTTGAAACTGGAAACACATTCTTAATACCTTGCACTACAGGTGGTTTTAAAATAACAGGATATCAATGTGAAATTCCACGTCTCCAATCGTATTCTTTAGACAGGAATTTGGATAACTTTCATCATAAAACGAAAAGTTCTTATGCGACAAGGGAGGGAAAATAAAAAAAGGGCTTCTCGTTTCCCTTACTAATATTTTTACAACAAAAGGCGTCAATGAAGTTCTATTCAAATGGATCGTGCCGAAAACAATCAAAGTTATAATAAATTTCCAAAAACAAATGACAAAGCATTCTAACACCACGACCGAGTGACCTCCGTCGTTGATTATTTTATATTGTACCGACGATTCTTTTGTTGTGAACATTACTTATAAAACTTATGCCTTTTGTTATTATAAAACACATTTTAAAATTGTTTTGTAAAAGAAAGCAGGTGTAGAGGCTAGAATATTTTTTTTGTAATAATAAGGTTCTTTATTACACTAATGGTTCTTTATGGTAACTTTTGATCCAGAGAACTGTCCACAACGTCTTAATCTCTCATTTTCGTACTCTTGAGATTTTATATTATTTACACGATTAGGACGTATTAAAGATAGTTACTAAATTAAAAAAAACATTATTACTTACCTAACATGAACATACTTTAAGATTTTTCTATTCCATTTTACGCCAATTAATCACCACAAAAACAATTTAACTGCTCATAGACTTGATGAGTTGCTGTGACTTCATAAGCTCCTAGCCCCACTCAAATAATAAACCACCTAACATTACTTAAAATTTATAGAAATCCATATATTTTTGTATTTAAACTTTCGTGAACCATGATGATTATTAAAATATATAATAATTTACCCGACTATAATCATGTAATTTAATTGGAATTTGACCGACTAGAACTGCAGTTCACGCCGTGAGTTCGCCATGCTTCGAGCTCACGAATAGGAACCCCGAAGGGGTTCGAAACTAGTCGTCCAATTCTCGATTAAATTACGTGATTTTAGCCGGGTAAATAAATATAAATAAAAATCCATATATGTTCCTAATTTAAACTCGTACTAATATAAGCCCATATAATATGCTGGCATTACATAAAATTGCATGAAAATTTCGAGCCGCAGTGTCGTGTTTTCTTGTGAACATTTATTATTTTTTACGACGCCGAGTCACCTTGTATTGCGATGACGTAGTAATTGTGCTCCAAGAATTTCATTTACTATTTCATATTTTTAAGTAACTAATATATATTTTGTAGTTTTAGAATTATTGAATAATAGTTATAGACGATGCTTTGACCATTTGCACTTACAATGGGTCCAAAAAAAATGATAGTTGGTTATATCCAGTTAACATAAAAATATAAAAAATAAATTTTTCTTTCTTTCGAAGAAGAATCTCGCCACTTTACCCACGAATTGAACCTAAAAAATCATATAAATAGGTCTCGATTTCCGGGAGGTGCATTCATTCAATCTGCACTGAGATCAAAATGGCTAAAATCGAAATTAGATCTATGATCATTAGATCACAGCTCTAGGTATCTATTGAAACCTCTGTTAGAAAACGTCTACCAAAGCCATACACAACGACGTGGTGGAAACATTGGGGCACTCTGGACAGAACATCAACGGAAAATGAACATTGCAAGGGAAAGACATAAACCTCACTCACCGAAGATAACAAGAAAAAAGTCGAAAATATAGTTTTAGATGATCAAAGTGTGACTATTAGGCATACAGTTGTGAACACAGTAATCTCATTTGGTATCAATTAAAGGATCCTGACGAACGAATTTGCCATGAAAAAGACCGTGCAGAAGAAAAAATAAGTCGACATTTCGAAAAATAACCTCGATCATTTTCAGGCAGACCAGGAAATTTTAATGTCACTCTTTATGCTCATGGACAAAAACCTGGATCCACCACTTTGACCTCGAAATAACTAAGACAGCATGGTAAAGATTTTAACAATATTATAATACAATAAAAATGAAAGCAACTATTTATTTTATTATTAAAATTACGTTCATAATATTTATTATTATTTTTTATTCAATTTTTAATCCTACTTTACGAGAACAACAGGTTTTTATTAACTATAAAACTATAGTAAATTCTTAAGGCAGTAGTTTTAAGCTTCGTTTATTATGAAGCCTTTAAACAAGACACCGACCACTCCTTAATGAAGGTGGAAGGCTATCGCAGTTAGTTTACATTTACTTACTAAAAGCTTCTAAGCTCTTGTCTTGTTTAACATAATGAGATCTGACTTACACGAGAATGCATTTCGAAAGCTTATTGTACAAATTTATAGTCAAATAATTTAATATTTGAAATCCTTAAATTGAGCAAACGCAAGTTAGAAATAAAATTATAATGGTTAATAACATTATTTTCGCAATTCACTACAATTATTTTTGTAAAAGCTTTTATTAGTATAATGAAATAAAAAGCACTCAAGAATAATGCATTTTTATTACTCATAGAAATAAATATTAGTTAGTGAAGTAGCACAAAATTATATCACCATCACAAATATAATATGTCAGATTTTATCATCAAATAAAATAATTTTTTAGTTATTATTTTTTTATTATATTTATGAAAAAATTATCACTATAATTCTTAGAGTCATTTACTAATAATATATGGAGTTGGCTTTAAAAGAAAAGATTTATAGTAGGGTAGAGGTTTTAATGTCTTTGAATAAAAAAATATTTATTTATTTATTTAAAAATCTTTGCACATATCCTGCAAAGGCTAGCATAATGCCACAAGCATTCTCTCCCAGCAAGCCCTCAAATAAACAGTAAATACGTCAAGGTGCATAACAAACCCAAAATAGAATAGTAATTATAAAAAATGAGAAAAAAAGAAAAAAATAGTTCTTATCTAATAACATAAATTTCGAAGGAATAAAAGGATCAAACAAAACTGTAAATAAGAAATCATTTTTACACAGGAATAGCCTGAGATATCATATGTTTTTTCAGAAGGCGTTTGAAAATATTTCTGTTAGGAGCTTTCAAACTATAGGTCGTTATCAGATAGCCTTTTAAATTAAATTGTTAATTTAATAGAACCATAAATAAAACGATTTACGCAATATTTTTAAAGCTCAGCTGCAACCACAGAAAGTTAATAATAAAGAAACATTGTATTCATCTCATTTCAAGATAAGTTATCCAACAATGAATTGAAAGAAAATGTACTAAGTGAGATTAAGTCTCTTTTATTTTTATAAACTTTCTCACTCTAACTTTAGTTACTTACTTTTTATGAAACTATTCTGAAAATAAACGGGTGCTTTCTCATTTCTTAACCTCAATGAGGTTAAGATGTAGTAGTTTTAGTATGTGGTGAAGTTGTCGATAACTTAGATTAGTTCCGTGGCCCAACTGACATGCGGTCGTTTGACAGATTGCTTTTAATTCGCCAATGTTCAGGTAAAAACTTCATGCTTGTTCAGTTTTATGTTTGCTGATAATTTGTTACCAAACAACCTTATTAACCTACAAGTTCTAAATAACTTCCGTCTTAATAATCATACCGTTCAACGTTACCGTATATCGTATATCTTTCGTATATCGTATCTATCGTATCTATTTAACAGTTATTTTTAATGTATTTCTTTATATTCCATCTAATTCATTTTCTAGAGACAAAGTGCTATTCGACGCCTTAATTTATTTAAAATCAATACATTTTACATTATCTGTAAAAGTGGTTTAGGTGTGCAAAAGTATTTCACATAAAGTGCATGGAAATAGTATAAGGTTGTTATAACTTTTGTGAAAGCTTGGGGGCTTTGCTTTTCATTCACCTTTTCAACAGTAAATCTTTTGTACACGTTAAGTAAGTAAGTTACGTGACGTTAATTAACCGTGATTTAAAACCTTACAAGAAAAACCAGAAAAGAAGTAAGGGATAACCTTAGACAAATATTAAGTTTTTGTAAAGGGAAGTATAATCTTTACTAAGAGGAAGGAGTGATTGAGGATTAAGTATATAAGACATATGTTTGATTTTCAGAGACACATGTTAAGGTCTCATAATTATAATGTATTCGAAAAAAGGAAATAGGGAATCTAAGATTTGTTTAAAAAAATTAAAAATATTTGTATTTTGAGAGGGCTCCTCCCAACACCCAAAAGCACCCTAAACGACACCCAAAAGCCACTTTAAATTATGACTTCCAAGTTCAAAAGAAAAAGAGTAGAGTAGAGTTCAAGAGTAACAGTATTTCTAACCAGACTAAGTATATATGAAGCTAGGAGATCGCAGTATTGAATAAATAAATAAATATATTGTTAGCTTATATAATAATCATGGAGTGTTAGAGAGCCTTACTAAGTCTGGATAAAATAAAATAAATAACAGATACGCCGCCGGCTTAATTTTAATTAGTTTTAATGGATTAGACGGCACTTACTAAAACGTAGGCGTGGCTACTTCTAAAAGTTATCAGTAATTGTGTAACATTCCTTTTTAATGTAATATAACGACTAAGAAGATTATTGCAAAAAATAATATTAACAATTTTTCCCTAAATAAAATCTGGTTATATGAGATTATAATATAGTTTTATATTTATTTATTTGTTCACCTCGCAACATTTCGCTATATTATGTATATATATATATATATATATGTGAATCTTCAACTGGGGAAAACCTAATGTTTGAACCTAATGTCTCGTCCAGGTTTGGCTAATGTCTAGACTTTATTAAGGCTGACACGGCACCTACTATACCTGGCTTTACGTTAAAATAGAGTGCTACAATTTACTGGTGTGGTTAGGAATTAAGTGCTTAATAAGAACATACTGTCACAAATTTGTATGTAAAATATAAAAAGACTTTAAAGATGTGGAATACGAATGGATGTGGATGATTTTATTTGATCTGTTTGTCTTTGATTCATACATACCATCAAATTAAATATATATTTTTTTTTATTTTGGAAATATTCTATTATTCTGAAAAAATGTTTCTAATTAAAGATATAAAATAAATTTATATAAAAATTACTTAAATCCTATAACACTAACAAATAACTAAAGAAAATAATATTTTTTCTCATTATATAATATCTATATAAATAATTTTGTCAAGGGGTGTCATGAACACATACAGAAACAGACACAATTTTTTTACCGTTTTTTTAATAATGGAATTGACTCCTTCATGCACAAGTACAACATGAACTTGGCTTGCTATTATATAATAGACACTATTAATTGAACGCTGTATTTTTGCAGATAATTTCAATTATTGCGAGTGTTGTGGCCTAGAAACAATGAAACAGTTAAGAAGAATCAAGGCTCGGGCACTTTCAAACTTTTTCCAAATCAAACTAAAGTAGAAAAAAATAGAAAGTGCCTAAAACAAAGAGGTTTAAAATTATAAGTTTTTTTTTTAATATATGTTAGTTTATTTTTAATATTGTTTTAAAATATTAATTATTTGTAAAAAACTTTTGCAGTTCTTATTTACTATTATTATTAAACACAATGAACGAAGCTATACGAATCTATGCCTTGCTTATATCTTGAGAACCGATGACTACAGAAATATCTACCTACATTTTACACTTTGATGTGTATTATGAGTCACATTTCACCCTAGCGAAGAAGGGTTTTCATCTAGTTATATAATAACACTGTTCAAAATGAAGTGGCTCCGATCCTTGACAGGAACGAAATCCACGAAATTCTATTCCGAGCTTATGCAGTCTACGAACACGGGGTTCTGAATAACAGTTTGTGAAACAAAAGCTACCAATTGTATTACTATTCCCCATTTTAATAAAAATATAATACTTAATATACATACATATATTAAAATCTATAATATTATTGCTTTTTCTTTGTTAAAAAAAGGATATCATTTAAGTAAATTGTTCTCTACATACCTACATGTGTTAGAACAGACTTATGATTTCATTTCAGGGACGCTCATATAACTATTTCTGCGTAATGATTCCTCATGCTCCGGAATTCGTAAGATAAAATGGAGGAAACGTGTGCGAAGTACGACAGAGTAAATCATTGCTTTTGACTTTTATTATACACGAGCTCTTGCCCACGGCTTCGCACGCCTTAAATTCTTAGTAAAACAAATCTCCTTTCCCTTTTTTTTATTGGCTTCTATGTGACTTGTTTTAAGTAATACAATCAAAATTACGACAGACATCGCTCACTGTCAAAAATCTATTTTTCTTCTTTTCTATAAAAGTTTTTAACTTTTTAAATAGTGTATATACTTAGTAACCATTCTAATCATATATCACAGTTATATATTTTCATTGAACAATATCAATATATATATATTAAATGCTAAATAATATGTATGAGTCATGTTTTTAGGTTATGTCTATGTTTTTAGGTTTGTGCATGATTATCCCAGAAAGGAATTAACTGATTTGGATGAAGTTTTCGAGAATATATTGTCATGGGCTTCACTTTACATTTAGTATTTTTACATTTAGTTTAATTTTTTTATATTTCAGGTAAGAACAGGTTTCATACTTAGTAGTTTTATAGTTCATGATAGGGATATAGTATATTTTACATGTATAACATCATAAATAGGATTTTAATTTAAAATGTATTTTATTTAATATATATGGATTCATAGTACATATTGGTGGTATATATTGATAATATTATTTATTAATAGTATATATTGGTAGTATAATACTTATATTGATAGAACATGTTGATAATACATATTGATAGTATATATCGATAGTACATATTGATAGTACATATTGATGGTACATATTGATGGTATATATTATTGTATTGTACCTTTCCTGACTTTTTTGTACTGCTATTTTGTGTTTGCATTTGGTGTTTACCTTTAAGTAATCGTTGCACTTTTGCTATAGTTATGTGAATGTATATTGTATATTTTTGTATGTGTAAACAATTGTTGGTAAACGTTGAAAATTAAAATAAAAAATTAATAATATAATAAAAATAGTACATATTGATAGTACATATTGATAGTATATATTGAAAGTACATATTGATGGTACATAGTGAAGGTACATATTGATTGTACATGTTGTTGGTACATATTGATAGTATATAATGATAGTATATATTGATAGTATATATTAATGGTCAAAAATTATGTGTACATATTGATAGTATGTATATAATATAGTCAGGGAATAATAATAAACTTAAAAAAAAGACATAAATATCTACTCATTCAAAAATTATTTGTAATTAAAAATAAACTAGAAATACTCCTATACGCAAAAACCACTTACCGGAGTTTGACGAAACTTTGAACGGGTACGTTTTCTCGAAATCGGTACCTATGCGTACGAATTCGCAGGCACAGCTAGTCAATAATATATCTCTTTAATCTTCCGTTCTCGTTTTGTAATATAATCTTATTTTGTTGACATTATTAAATTATTGTATGTCAAAATCACACATTATTATAGTGTTGTTTTATTTACAAATTACGTATAAAAACAGGATAATCACCACTTATAAACGCTTAACATAATTCTGTATGATACATTAAATACTCATTATGAAACATAATATTTAGATAAATGAAAGTAAATCAAATGATTACCGCCACAAAGAAACAACCATGATTAATGAGGTCAGTCAACGAAGGCAAATCTTTTGTCATTAAAATTTCGCAAACAAATTATTGTATTTTGTTTATGAAGCTGGAAGAAAATTCTCATCTCTTACTTAAAATTATATGTTTTTAATTTACAATACGTTCTTTATATGATTATCTTTAAGTGTCATTTAAGAAGACATGATAAGTTTAATTGATTATTTTAGTAATAACTATTAAGAGGACGACTTGCTGTAGTTTAAAAGCATTTTACTAAAGCTGCGAAATTAATTATATTGATTAATTATATAAGAAGCATATATTTTGTTTCTTACTCTAAAATAAATTTATTTTATACTGTGGAGCTAAATGTAATATACGTAACTTCTAAATCCAACGAGTAGAAGTTGTGCAATTAGCGAAAAACTATTTCCATTATGGCACGTTGGCGTATATGAAAGCAACGGACAAAAACACAAATTACAGCAACTTAAAGCACAACGACAACAAATGCATCCTATGACAATATCTGAATGTATTTTAAATTATTGTGTGGCGTATTTACGCCACATATTTATGTTCAATGGATCATTATCCCAAGTTATTTCTTAAATAATTATGAAGCTTTTATCCACTTCAGTAAATTCATGTGGTGTCTTCCATAGTAGTATATGTATAAACTTAAATCAGTTGTGCCTGAGATACTGAGATACATTACATACATTTTATGAATGTTTATGCGTTATAAATGTATATGCATTTTTATTCTTTATTTTAGTATCACATGATAAATTGCACAAATTAATCTAACTTTAAGGGTTAGATTAATTATTAACCAAATTATTTGCTTGTGTAAGACAACACTACAAATAAATAGAAATACACATTATAATTTACGAATATATTTAATAAACATACAAACTCGGTTATACAGACATCTATGCTCATCACCTTCATGTCTGTTACCGGGAATCGAACCCGAGCTCCTTTGCGCCGCAGTACTTTAGGAGTCTGAATTAATTACTCGACCAACGGGAATTGTGAATTGATTACACAAATATCATAACAAGAATAATATTAAAACATGTCTGTCTGAACTGATTGATGATTTATTACATGATATTCAGAACCATCAATATAAATTACCGCCTACATAATAAAACATTTTCGTATTTTACGAGTAGCCTATTTAAATTTACAATTATTTTGTATGTGTTTTTGTCACTAAATTACTCCTTAACGGATGGACCGTGACGTATTTTTAAAGTGTTTATGAATAGATCCTTGGATAATTCTGATTCACAACACAGTGACATTTGAATTTTTACTTGTATTTTTTATTTACTTTGTGTACATGTAGGTGTAACCACAACTACACAGAATTGTAAGTATTATAAAAGTATATATAGTTTATACAATTATATAGCAATCAGTTATAAATAAATAAAATGTAAGTAATTTAAATAGCAAAATATAAATAATTTAAATGTTCAGTGACACGAAATTAATGAGAGCGAGACGCGCTTAGATTAAAATTTGCGAAGTCCAAACGTACCGAGTGTTGAGTTCGGATGAATAATGATGTACGATGAATTTATGATGATAAATGCGTTCCCTGAATGATGTTATCCCCGTTTCATATTCACTGATATCTGAATAATTTAGCTGCGATTGATTTCGAATTTTCACAGTTTTTCTTATTGATGATTTTTGTGTAATTTATCAGCAACCATGTTTATATATTAATGCTAATATTTAAGCATGCCTTCGAGTATTTAAGCTCCTCAAAAATATTTGTTTGAGCAGACTGTCCTTGTTTGTTTGATGAATGTATAAAGTGGTATATATAATTCAAGACTTTGCAAGGGTGCAATTTAATAACAGGACAAATATTTATAAAAATATATAACAAAAAGCTGTCAAACTTAAAATCAAATATTTTATAGAGTATTTCATATAAAATTTCCAGAATAAAAAACAACAATACGATGTTCATGCGTACGTCGTTAACGACATAATACGACGACGACTCAAAAGCAATAAAAAACAGTTGGTATATCAATTTCGAAGAAAAGTATTCAAATATAGATATTCTATATTAGAATTCTTATCCCATAAAATATTCTGTTCATATGTTATGCTTGTGTAACACAAAAATGCTATATAAAGAGCAAAAAGTTAATATTTATTCTATAGTAATTATCTATCTACTAATATTTGTATTATTTGCATTGCACTGATAATATTTACTTGCGAAATTAGAATATAAAAATGATATAAAAATAGATTGTTGCAACCCCCGTTACAAGTCTGGCAGATATATAATTAAAGTTAAAAACCAAACTAAAACAAAAGATGAGCGAACGCAATAAATAGTCCAGAATTCTGAAGTTTAGTCTGATTCAGCTTCAACTTTTAACGTTATCGCGCGTTAAGCGATTCTGTAAATTTCAATTCAGCTTTATAATTAAATGCAAATTGCTTTACATATAGATATTTATTATTATTGCGGTTTAGTTCCAATTGAATAATCAGTTTTATTCATTCTAACTTTGTTCGAAATAAATACAGGTACAATTTGATTTAAAGCGTTACAGTTTGTTTAAGTAATAGAGTAGGGCAAAAGTGTCAGGTCTATTTTTTTAAACAATTTTTTGAAAAATTTGCGTTCTGAAAGCAATATTATTTTATCCTTGTTAGTGGGTTACAAACCAGGCATCACAAAATGTCATGTTAAAGTTAAAATATAAATCAACACTCAGTTTTAATTCAAGGTCTAGATATTAAATTAAAAAAAAAACCTTTTTACATAAAGGAAGTAGAACATGAAATTGTAATTCTTAGAAATAATGCACATATATTTGGTTAACGTAAGATTTAACAGATATGTATACAAACCCTGGTGACCTTAACACGCAAACTCAACACGCCGGCCTATTTATAGGGACAATTATAATATAACATGAAAATATATTAGGACTATATTAGGGACAATTATAATATAACATGAAAATATTTTGCATGTTTGGAATTTTAAATACTGCATGAAATATTTTAAAACAAACAAATAATTTTCAAGACTATTTTATCGTCTGTATTAATGAGTGAAATAAAAAACCATAATACTTAGCAAATGCTATTTAATCGTGATTCATTCATAATTGAATCCTAAAATATTTTTAACAAAGATAGAATTGGCTTTAATGTCATTATTATAGTCAATATATTATCTTGAATCTTAAGAATGTTTTATTGGCCATTTGATCCGATATTAAAGGAATGGCGCATGCGAGGGACCATTCAATAAATTTGATTAGTTTTGAAGCTCATGAAACGATAAAATTACATACATATCTTAGAATTTTCGTAAAGTGATATCTCTTTTATTTTATATTTATTATTTATATATAAAATGATTTATAAAACATATAAATAATTAATAATAAATAATTGATATAAAATTTAGTTAGTTTATTGGAAAGCACTTGCATTAGCACAGTTGCATCATTTAGTTACTGAGTAGACTTAGTAACTACTTGTCCTATGACAAGCACTAGTAATAAAATTACTTTCATTCTCAACAAAATTTCATTATTTGCATTAGTTTTTTTCATGTTACTTATGTATTACTTGCGAAATTATATTTTTCTTAAAATTATTTGAAAGACACATTTTTTTTTTTATATTAGATTATTTCACCGATATAATAATTAGAGGTACTGAAACTGACTGACTAGAGATAGAGAATACTTTTTATTAATGTGGAAAATAATCACCACAGAGCCAATTAATAAAAGAGGAAAACTCTTAGCACAGACATAATGAAATTGTTTTCTATAGTATATAATGGCACAAAAGTAATACAAGAATCGATTTTCATCGCATGACTGGCCAAACGGCGAAAATCTACCCGTGCAAATACCTTCGTGCAAATACTAACATCAAGCAGAATTAAAGTAGGTTTTGACATTCTATTATCAAAGGATCTTATATTTACTTGGGTGAAATTGGGCAATGGTTCAAAATTTATGTTCAAAATTTAAAACAGTATACTTCTAGAAATACAACATTTTTTGCTTATTTCTTTTCATCAATTAGAATATGTTTTTTTTCTATTGAGCGGTCTATATGTATTACCTGTTATTATATTTTGTAATCGTTAAAGTTGACACAAAGCTCTTTTATATATTATTTGATAAAACGCTTTATGTAAATATTTATTTATTTATTTATTTATTTATGTACCATAATCAGTTACAAAAATTGGAATAATAACAAAGACGTACACATAGCATGAACTTATCTCTTTAAAGAGATCTCTTCCAGCTACCCAAGAGTGTTGGAGACGTAGTTATAGAGGGCAGAGAAAGGTACATAAACATTATATTTTATATAAACATAATAATATAAATGTTAAATCAAATACTTACATATATATCAACATAAATACAAAAATACATATAATTACAATATATAAAAATACATACAAATACATACATAATAATAATAAATATAACTTATGTTTGTGACCTATAATAATTTTTCAGTCTACGCTTAAATATATTTGAACTTGAAGTAAAACATTAGTTATTAAAAAATCAATATATCCTAACTTAGATATAATGTAATAAAAAAATTTCATAAACCAACAAAAAGTCAAATGTGAAAAAACTAATCTCCTAAATGCTGTTTATCAAATGTTGAAAAATTGCTCAATAACGAGGCCATTAAAACATTCGCAACCATTTATTTTTTTGCCAACCTATTTGTTAGTAACAGACCTTATTTTTTTTAACATTTCTTTGACTTTAATGTGTATTTTTTATATTTATCAAAATATTTTTTTGTATTTATATCTTATATCTTTGTACTTTTATTTAATTTAAGTTTTCTATGCATAATGTTTTGCAATCTATCTTAGGATTAGCCTCAGATCTTTTATATAAATAACGACCTTCTTTTTAAACACTCGACTTGATTTGAAAATAAAAAAACAACTTAGTCATATGAAATTTAATAAAGAGAAATCTCTGAGAAAATGTTTGAAACTTGGCTCCCTACTTTATTTATGTTTATGTAAAAATGAATTTCTTGGAGGGTAATTTTGTACAAAATATTGTTTAACTTAACAGTAACTTATTGAGAGTACTTATTTGTGTATAAGTTGCGCAAAACTAATACAAACTTTATTCATTACAAACATAATCTATAGATATAATTCTTACATGTTTAGATTTGTTTTCTAAAATACATGTTTTTATTTCCAAGACTTTTCATTAGATATATACTAGTATTGTTAAAAGATAATGTGTTTTCTACTATAGTTTTCCTCGACGGACGAGTAGCTAAGGTTCCGTTTTTATTCTGATCAACAGAGTTCGGTTCCTGTTAATCAAACAAAAAAGCATCGTAGGAAAACTAGTTTGTTTCCTTAATTGAAAAATGTTGTGCTGCCATACAACCATACAAACTTCTATTGCTTATATATCAGGACCCATTTGAGGTTTTCAAAAATTTGTCTGCTTATCTGTCTGTCTGTCGAGCCTAATGTTATTGCACTATTCCATTTAGAGAGTTGCTTTACATTTGCATGGTTCTTAATATTTTCAACCTAAATTATTAAATTAAAAATGTTATAATCTAAAAATTAATCGATTTTTAGACTTAGGTTTTAATTGAAGGTCTTAATTATCAGCACGAAAAGTTAGGAGTATATGCTTAGATCATAATAGTTAGGAAGTCAAGTGCTTTGTGCAAAATGCAAAATAACCTTACATTTACTGCTCCGGGACTTTAAGCCGTTGGAGTAGGAATTTCTCGTCAGATCATTGCGTTCATAGAAAAAAACGACTGGAAAATAGACAAAGATTTTGGATTAAATTAAAAAGCTATTGCATATTTTTACATTTCCTATTAAAATCATAATATATATATTTGTTTATATTTGTTTAGACAATATTTAAAATAAAAACAGTATTGATTAAGGAAAACATTTATTTTCTTCTTCTGATAATTTTAACTTTTTATTAAACAAATTCTTTAAATAACAAAGTTATATTACCGAGAGCTTCAGATTGGATAATAAAAATGCTAATTCCACAAACAGTTATGTACAATCTACTCAAAGAAGAATACATACTGAGTGCTATTGTACTCAGTATGTACTCATATGAGAAATTGTGTTTTAAAAATAGGCTTTAGTTTTCAACAGTAAGATATGACCTTCTAAGGCAGCCAGGATAAAATCAAAAAGACTATTTATTAAGTGCTAGGTGTAGACGTCGTACGAATTTAGCATTGTAAAAGACTATTAGTGAGCTAGTGCTCCTAAATAATTATTGTTCATTTTTACTCGCAATTTTTTAAATAATGCACTGTAGATTGGATAATTAAATGTGACCATTGTTCTAAAGACTACTTGAAAAAAAGAAGTCTTCATACCGTAATTTTTTCTAGCCTATACTGTATCGAATACCTAAATGTGCGAATGAATTCTGAGAGATTTCATATGTTATAAATAAGCATTTTGTGTATTTGTATAATAAATACTTTTTTTTAGATTGAAAATCGGTAGTCTCGACCGAATTACCATTTTAATTATTTGTTTGTATATATTTTACTTTCAACTAAAGTTCCGCTTGTTCTCAAAGAGCACAATGTCTATAGCGAAAAGTATACATAAATGCACTTCCTCCTGTATATCTGCTGTAAGACCATTTACTTCCAGGATAAACTAGCAAGGACTAAGAGCCGAGGTATCTATACATATTAGGAAACAAGGTCCTCCAAAGTTTTTTTGTCTGTATGTCGTTGATTTTACCAAAATGTACTGAACGGATTTTTGTACAGATTTTTACTAAAAGATACAGTAGTTCTTGAGTAAGTTTTAGGATTATAATAGATTACGGTTTTATGTTAAATAACCGAAATATTACTATAAATGTTGAAGAGTAACAATCTTGCCTGCTGGGAGCTATAGCCGTACAGCCTCGTCCGGCATTGGAGCCACAATTTTGGAAGGCATTGCCGCTCCTCTTTTAACGTCCATTCAATATTTCTAGCGATGATCTCTAGAGCTTGTAATATCTAAAAAAGTATTAATTGAAAATTAATGACGGAATGTTATTTGATTATTTCAGATGAAGTTTCCATGTCGCATAAAGACTCTGTTGAGGCATTAGATAGAACAGGGCATGATGTAGCTGCAGAGCAGATTGAGCTTAAAAACTTTTTGCTTGAACGTTCAATTTTGTCTGGCTGTGGGACGGGTGATACTGTTTTAATCCCTAGAATACCGATTATACCCTCCGAATTATCTTTCGACTTCAAACGATTACAATTCCAATCAAATTAGCATTTAGTATAGCTATTAATAAAGCACAAGGTCAAAATTTAAACGTTGCTGGAATTAACTTAATCAATCAATGCTTTTCATGCGGTCAGTTATATGTTGCCCATTTTCGCGTAACATCTAATAGTAATCTATTTGTTTACGTACAAAATACGACAGAAGTAATGAATGTTGTATACAAGGAAATATTTTAACAATAGAATTTTATACTAATTACAGTTTACAAATATATGTAGGATACCTACTTTTATCTCAGAATTCCTGGCGGTGTAGGGATTGGCTAAACAAATTTTAAATATTTAATTAATGTTTAAAAATACTATTAAATTGTATACAGTATTTCTTTACGTGACATTTCTACAAAATAGCTCTCCCGCACGCCGCGTTAAGAAATTTCGTTCCGTTTTTGCAATGTATTAAGCCAATGCGAGGGTGGTCTGTAAAGGATATAAGGAATTAATATTTGATTTTGTGATAAAGTCCGTCATTTTGTTATAATTAGATAAAGTAATTATTAAATTTCGTCCTTCTACTTTATTAAAATGAAGATTTCCTTTTTAATTACCAGACTTCAGTTTTGGACTGCCTCTCCAACAAAGAACCTTTGAGAATATTAATTGTACAAATATTAACATAATAAATGAAAAGAATTAGAAAAAAAAGTAATTATGTTGATTACTAAATAAGTAATGTATAATAAGATTGGAAGTGTATTAATTTTGATACTATAATAAGGTTTTTAAAAATGTGCGTTTTCGGTTGACCATTTTGTGTTTTTTCCATTGAAAGTGTTGGCCCCGGCCTTAATAAAATCTATTTTGTAAAAAAAATATTAAACTGCATATTTAATAAATCATTTGATGATGTAATATCAACGGCAAGCAAAGCAAAGCAAAGTATAGCAAGCAATGTTAACTTTAACAAGTGAAGTGCGTAAAGAAATTTAACAAATTTTAACAAGTAGGTACCTAGAGTATTTAACAAAAATCATAATAGAGTCAAGACATAACCGTATATCAAAATTTTTTTTAAAAATCTTCATGCTAATTTCATGATATCTAATTAATGTTTTGAAAAATACGATCAGTATTCCTTTAAAAAGACCTAACAGTAGAAATTCTTTTTATTAACGGTCTATTACCTACTAACTTATATTTTTCTAAAGGTTTATTATTTATCTAAATTTGAAAACATTTTGAATTCTTTCTCGTTGTTTCATATATATCCAAATAGTATTTTACCTAATAACAAAATAATTCCTATTATGTACAAACGCTTAGATAAAAAAATATTCACACGTTTCTCAAAGCCATTAAAGTCACAAAGTCACGTCTGTAAACGAGAATTTCGTCTTGGCAAGGTCTTGCTTTTACAAAAATTTACATAATGTTACGAGATAGCCTAAACTACCTTGATAAATAGCTACACCTTTGTTATACTTCTTGTATAACTGTTCTGAGGACTTCGTTTGTTTTTTAAGTATAAAAATTTGTTAATTGACAAAGCATTGACCCGTTCGATGAATTGTATTTATTGTTCGGGTTCTTGCTTCTTTTCACCAACAGAATTATAATGATACATTTGCTAATTATATGTTATTTAACATAATATATATTTTTTTAACTGCAAAGGTTCACTATCTTTATATTTCATAATTATTTGTGATGGACTGATTTATTTAAATTATCTCTCACACAAACTGGTTTTAGTTCTAAATTTTAAATGATCCACCCTAAACTGAACAAACACCTTGAAGTGCTTTTAGTAATGTAAACGTGTGAAATATAATAATTAAGTAACAAATTACGCAGTACTGATACCTTATTATAAAAATAGAAACCCGTTTTTGTTATACTTTGCCTAATAAAAAGCCAGGAAAAAGAAAGTATTACAGAAAAGCGTATTTGAGCATAATCTACAAACGCCATCATGTGAGGATAAGAACGAGATGATAGGAAGATGCTATAAAATTAAATGTACCAAAAATATAGGGACAAAGTTGGCGCGGAACCAAACTCTGGTAATCGTTGACGTGTTCTCCGAAATTATATGCTCTTTAGCTCTTTTATACTTAAGAGACAGTTTTAGTATTTGAGTTAGAATTATTATTATTGTTCGTGATGACTAAAAAATCTTGAAGATATCTTTTTATTTTTCTAAGAATCGATAAACAAATAATATTGTAAATTACAAATTACATTCCAAATATGTTGTAAGTACGAGATGGAAATAGTTTTATTTAGTTTCCTCCTTCATTATATGATTATGTATTTCTTTTGTTTTATTCATACAAAATTCTCCAATGTATCTAATAGATTATACAGAGTATTACAATAACAGTGAATAAGTTCCTGGAAGAGATTTTTTTGAAAGAGGTTAGTAATTTTTTATAATTTTTGATCTCTGCTTTTGCTTTGATTACTAAAAGTTTAATAGGAAATGAAAAATATCAATAAATATTGTAATATCAAAGCTATGACCATAAACTGTATAAACCCAAAGATGTTGAAATTTCCGAATAAGTGAAAGATAATTAAAAATATATAACTAGAAGAGGCTTTCTTGTGATTTTATATAATAATAAGTGTGACGCAATTTTATATTTGAATCATGAATAGACATTAATGTTTATCACTTTACGGTAAGAAACGACGAACCAGCCGGCCTAGCCATATTTCATACATTGAGAATTGAAGCTATTTCTATAATTGTTATCGAGTTAGCGATATCAATTTTAGAAAGCGCGTTGTTTCTTTTAAAAATAATCAATAAAATAGATATCGTTTCGTTAAACGGTAGCGATAAATATTTCCCATACGCGCGTATGCCCATTAACATAACTATTATAGAAAGGCTACTTGGCTAAACCCACTGAGTGGTATCAAAGTTAAGATACCTTATCATTATGAAATAAGTTTTATTGAAGATCTTTATGCTTAATTACTATTCTACTACTATACTTATAAAATTAGGTTGAACAAAAAGAAATCATAAAATATATATTTTTTTAGAAATAGTATAACCACCTAGTAGGTTTAATAAGTTTTATAAAATTAATCGAATATGACAAATATACAAAATTAATTCAAAAGAAATTTATACTATGAATGGAATACATTTACTTAATAAAAATTGCATTCTTACTATTCCACTAAAATAATTTTAACGCTAAGATATAATATGATATTCTTGTAAGTTTATAATCTGGTTACAGAATATCAAACAAACCCTGTAAACATAACGATTTTATCTTAAGCTTGAGAGATTGGACGCATTCGAGAGAGTACATATTCTTGTATGATGTAATCTTGGTAATATATATCATCTAAACTACTGGTTTACAAACAAAGCAAAATATGTAGATTGTATTGAATAATAAATATACCAACACTGCGCAGCGTTTGTTTTATATACGCGGAAGAAATGAGGTTTTTATACCTTGTGATAATATAATGTGTTAAATTACTATGTCAATTTGCATTTTACATACATTCTTAAAATAATAACATATCGATATTATCATTTTAGGTTTTATGAGTGTTTTATCATTAAAACGTAAATAAGGCATTTTTAAAATAACTACTGCGAATTTGTATATAAAAAAAGTATTCACAATTTTTCTAGAGGGTAATGAAACGAAGGTGACCATTTACAGATAGACGGTTTCTCCGGAACACTAAATTGGTAGTTGTAATAGCAATACCTATTTTATCAATGATTATTTTATTATCTTGAGAATAAAGTAGAAACTGTTGTTACGATTTGTTATAGATGCCACTATCGTTCCGATGTGGACGATTATAGAAGGTTATTTGTAATTAATTAGCCACCTCTTGCAGGCAGCCTCTCTACAACAATCCCAATAACATTTGTTCTTCGACTTTTTTAAATTTTTGGTAAACAACACTAAAAATACGAAACTAGAAAGATTTTGGTCCCTCTTTTACTTGTTACTCAGTATTTTGTAACAAAGGCAACAAATAAATGTTGTATGGGAAAACTAAAATTTTAAAATTGTTTAATTTTAAAAAGTCGTACAACAAATGTTGTTGGGATTGATGTAGAGAGGCTGCCTGCAAGAGGTGGCATTAATAACAAATAACCCTGTATATAGAATATTATATCACAGGTTCGATTGCCGTGTCGATAAATTTTGTATTGTTTTTTTTTTATAATGAACTCTATATTTATAATTATTTGGTCAATGTCTTTGCTTCAATAGTATTTACATTTTATAGTTTTTATATACCTCTAGTTTTTGCTGGTGACGTTCTTTTAAAAACTGAGCATTTTTCTGCTCAAAAAATATATAGTTCATTACAATAGTCAATATAGTAAACAATAAAGTTCTCATTCACATTATAGTTTAGACAAAAACAGTTTTTGCATGGTAAGTATTATAAGAAAGCTTTAATACATTTTAGTATAATATAAATTACATTTTTAAAATATTGTTAGTTCAATATTCACCTACGTTGTTATCTGGGTGACTTATTTGTATTCTTGTATTTCTCAGTAGTATTTTGTTTTCATAATAATTGAAACCTGTCCCCGCTTGTAAATATTCATAATAGCCCAAACTATAATTAACATTTTATTTTTACTTTCATTATAAAAAAACTGGCAATCCTTTGAGATTAATAAAAACCGTTCTTGGTAATTCTTATATTCCAAAAAGAATATTGCGGCCAAGTTTTCTACCTAAACTTTTAAAAGAGCTATAGTTTGATAATGAGTTTTTTTTAACAAAAGCCCTGCAGCTCCCCAAGCGGGTGAAAATTCTAAAAATCCGTTCTTATTCGAATATATATATTCAGCATCAACTTCTACAGAATGAAGTACTTCTAATTTATAACAATATTAAATGTAAGAAGTCAACATACTGTTGTTTTAACCTTTTATGGATTTATTTGTGATTTTTTTTTCATTTCAATTTAATTTTTTTGCTGACTTGTAACATAATCGTAAACTGCAAGTTTATCAGCTTGTATCTCAAAAAAAAAACAGAAATCCTTTTTTATAGTAATCCATTATAATTAATAATTATCAAATATCGCAAAAAAATATATTGTAGAAGGTATTAATAAAATAGAACATGGAATTAAAAAATATATATATCTTAAGAAGCAGACCCACGGCATGTAAGTGATAGAAGAGGTCATTATTTAAAAGAAACATTAAATTTTGCAGTCGTAGCTTAACCTAATTTAAATTAAGAATTATTTTTATTATATTTCATTATAAATTTTAATTGTGATGCAGATATTATCATACAATATAAAGAAAAATGTAAAATTATAAAAAAAATATGCAATTTTAATAATTTTTGTATTAAATAAGGTTTATAAGAAATATGAGGTCAATATTACATATAGCACAAATATATTACTTTTATTATACGCTTCAAATAATTAGCAATAAAAAAATACATGCCATTAAAAACAATACACTTCATATTTATGAAAAAAAGTGTCATGATATATTAGCACTGTGGAACTTCTTTTAAAGAACGTCCACAGATCACAGAAAATTCAAAAGGTCGAATACGTGTAAAAGAAACAATGATACATTTAAAAAGCTTATTTATCTAAAGTTTTAATTCTTAGAAATGTTTGGATAAATGACAAGTCATTATTGTAATTGGGACGCTTTATTATTCCTTCTCTAATGACCATCGATATTAATTATGACAATTATAACCGACGTTTGACTGGGTTGACATTTGACTTTTGGTAAGTTATGCAAGGTTGTTCTCGTTGTGTCTTAGGATATCGAATTACTAAACTATGTGTTATTTTAACAAATCTTCCGAACCGTTGTAAATAAAACTAATTTTATACAAGTGATATTAATATGTAACGAATATTATTTTGACGAAATTAAAATAACCACGTTTATTTTAGCAATTTATTTTTATTTTTAATCGTCCGATCAAATCACTAAACATTCTTGTAGTTACTCTACTAAAAATTATGTTTACAAATAGCAAAAGATAATGTTTTTGAATTTAAATGACTCTACATTTTATTACATGTATTTATAGAGAACTTACTGAAAACATAATTCAAAATGCAATTTCCAGGCATCCTTTGTATAAAATAGAAGTTCGTACAAAATAGTAAAATAGCAACAAGTACTTAGCTATATTAGATTACAAAGATTGGTCTTATTGGTTATTAGTGGAACATTATATAATTATTTTATTTTAGAATTAAATCTAAGCATTAAGTATCACTAACAACGATAATAATTGATGAAATATTAAATGACTTATCTCACTAAATCAAAATACAAAATTTTATGTAAATATGGTACAAAGCAAATAAGGAGAAATTAATGAATGACATTTCATTTTTATATATTTACACTAGCTGTGACTGCGACTTCGTACGCATAAATTCCGATTTCGATAAAGATATTTGTTTCAAGATTTAACAAATTTCGGCAAGTAGTTTTTGCGTGTTTTGCGTGTAGTTGTAGTTTATTTTTATATATATATATATTTTAACCACAGATATTTTTTTCGTGAGTAGATCTGTTTAAGAACTGAGTACTGAGTCGTTCAATTATGTATTTTTTTTATTGAAAAGTATATTATAATATAATATAAGTATAATATAAAGACGGGAGGACTATGAATATGGACTAT
Organism: Napeogenes sylphis; assembly: GCA_959347405.1. Lineage (NCBI taxonomy): Eukaryota > Metazoa > Arthropoda > Insecta > Lepidoptera > Nymphalidae > Napeogenes > Napeogenes sylphis. Next base: position 12,639,310 of record OY365776.1, read on the forward strand.
TAATATGTACTATCAATATGTACTATCAATATGTACTATCAATATGTACTATCAATATGTACTGTCAATATGTACTGTCAATACGTACTATCAATATGTACTATCAAAACGTACTATCAATATGTTCTGTCAATACGTACTATCAATACTTACTATCAATACGTACTTTCAATATGTACTATCAATATTTACTATCAATATTTACTATCAATACGTACTATCAACATGTAACCATCAATACGATAATACGATACGATAATATTGATAGTAATCAATATTTACTATGAATATTTACTATCAATACGTACTTTTAATACGTACTATGAATATTTACTATCAATACTTACTATCAATACGTACTATCAATACGTACTATCAATATTTACAATCAATATTTACTATCAATATGTACGATCAATACGATCTATCAATATTTACTGTCAATACGTACTATCAATATGTACTATGAATATTTACTATCAATACGTACTATCAATATTTACTATCAAATATGTACTATCAATATGGACTATCAATGCGTACTATCAATACGTAACTTCTGTTCTTACCTGAAATTAAAAAAAAAATAGTTTCAAGAAATGTCTTACCGCAATAGTAGGAAAATAAGTGATTATTAACAAACAGAAATACAGACAAAATGAAAAAACCATTATTTTGGGTTCTCTTGCTCTTATAAAGGCTCCCCATCATGATTTTTTAAATATTTTCCATGTATAGTTTACGACCATTTTATTATATGTATATATTAAGTAATATTTGACTCTTAAGTGTTCAAAGTATACGTCAACGAAACATCCATGTAACAAAATGTTTTTGAATTTGAAAGTTGCAAAAATTGAGGATGTTTCTCTGCATTTGAAGGTTTTTTATCCGTTAATAGACTTTCAAAGTTGTTACTCTACAAGCGTACTCACTTGCCTTTATTTTAAGCTACTTACGAAGTTATTTAATTTTAAACTTTTTACTACATGCTTTCCGCCATAAGAAGCGTTATTTTATTTCATGTAATACTCTATTTTAAGAAGTAAACTTTAAAGGTTTAATATTTTTTTAATACATGCCTCTTTTCTAATTTACTGCTATTATAAATTTCAGATAAACCAACAACCTAAGTAATTATATTAATTTTGTTAGATAAATTAAAATATTATTAAAGATGTTAATGTAAGTTAGACTATTTGAGTATTTTTAAGCTATTTTTTAGCTTCTATCGCGGGCCTTGAGCGTGGATACCGAATTCAGAAATCCCGTAACGATAAAAAACTAACACCCCCCACTCCGCATACTGCGAAGCTTGGCCGAGTATTGTGTACATATCATTTCAAAATAGCGTAAGCGCCAAGTTGTTAATATGTATTATGAACTTATTGCTTACTGGTTAAGGTTTAGTTTAAGATAAATGTTTTATTTGTACAAGGGTATTTTTTTCAACAAGCCTTTTCATTTCAAAGACTTTCTGTTATTTTGTTACAAAGACCCTAACTTACTTAACAATAGTAAATAACCCATATTTGTGAGGTATAAGGTTGAAAACTATTTTTAGCTGTTGATATTATTAACCATTATTTATATATATGTCGTAGATCACGATAATTTAACGATAATTAGTAACTCGATATCGTTGTAACAGTGGGGTGTGAACATCGTGACGTAACGAGTCACGTGATCGGAATCGTTTGGAGGGGCACCGGAGACATTTTAAATATTCGAGAGCATTGAGTCGAAGAGGAATTGCTTAGTGAGAGCCTTACAGTTCGGACCCCCAAACGGGATCTGTAGTTCACGCAACTCTGATAATTACTTACCTACCTACTTAGTAATTTGTGAGAATTGATTACCTACATTTAATACAAGAATTGTCATATTGTGTCTGTGTGGTTTAATTGCCTTAGACCTACGCCTCGGATCCTGTACCAGAATACTTCATCAAGAACGAGCAAGTCACTAATATGCATCTATCTCGGAAATATATAACGATTTTTTGTTTGAATAAATGAATTTGATGTTCCAATATATTTTAGTAAATTTCACTTTTTACGTAGCGAAATTAATAACGCAGATCGTAGACAAAAAACAACAAATAATGATAAAAAAATAAAAGAAATATAATTACTTCGATCCGTAATAAATTCGCAAAATGTATAATTGTTTATGCACACTTCAAAGCTCTTTACAAACTCAGTACTCAGTACCTCTTGATTTAATATTTAATTCAGCACGTGGATGAAAATAACACAATAATAAAATATTTTTCTCAGTTCTATCGCAATGCAACTGTCAGGGCAGACTATAATTAAAATATAATATTATTTAATATTTGACATTGCCATAGTAACGCAGTCCGTCGGAACCAATGTGAAAGATTTCAAAATCACCACCTACTTAAACATAAAAAATTAATGAAAAAACGATTTTCCAGTGGACCAAATTATGAACCTAAACAATTCTCAAGTCCCCTTGAACACACACAAAGAATTTCATAAAAATCGGTCCAGTCGTTTGGGAGGAGTTCAGTGAAAAACACACGCACACAAGAAATATATATATATATATAAAGATAGATTTTTTTTTAATTATTATAATATTTTACAAGATTTAAAAATACTTTTTGCTTTAGAAATTTTTAGAGGTTTAGTAAATGAGTACGGCAGCAGAGTGTAATATTTATTGATAGCTTATCATTTTTATGAGGATAGAAATGGGGATCAGATCTCGGACTCTAACAGAGGAAAAAATGCTGTTACTTAAAGTTTTTTTGGCGGAAATATCTGCAGTCTTCAAACATATTTTCGTTTATACTTGTATTTCACTCACATATTTTGTTTAATCAAATTGTAAACGAAATTATATTTAATGAATAAAATATAGGAAGTATTTAAAATTGACTTTAGTTAAATAATAAAAATATTGGTCTGGTTGTAATGACCTTCTGTTTTATTTTTTTTTTCTCACAATGGCACATTAAGATACAACCTAAGAACAATAATTTTAATATAATATTTAATAAATGTTAATTTGGTGTCATATTTTTGAAACTCTATCATGATGTTGGCATTAAATTGTTTAAACTATAAAACTGCTTAGACTGTAAATAAGCTTCTTCAAATACAATAATAAGAAAATAGCTATTTTACAAATGCACAACTAAATCTAAGTATTATGAGAATATATGACTGTATTTTTATGTATTATATTTATATTTTTGGTAACGTATATTTAAATTTAAATATATTATTTATAAAAAAGGAATTTTTAAGTTAGTAATGGAAATCCAAAATAAAACCAGACAATCAAATTAGCGGAGTGACTTTTAAAGTAAAATGTAAATATTTTGAGAGAGTATGCAAAAGTCTTAACGAATAATATAACAATGATTTAGATCTAACAAGAAACCTGCAAAGGTCAATATATAACCAAAAACGTAAATTCAAAATGCATTAACTAGGAGTAATCAAAAACATAAAAAAATATATACGTGCAATGAAATCGTTTAAAACAGTTCAGTTTGAATATAAGATTTATTTTATTTTTCTCTGATAATCCTTTGAATTATGAGATTCTACTACTCAAACATTAGTTTCCCTTATAGCATACCTACTGTACTCCACGCTCCATTCCATCTTTAGTTAATCTTTAGATTGATGAGGTCGAATGATTGATGATTTACAATACAAAACATGCTTAAAGGTTTTCTTCAGGCGGATACGATAACTGATTCGATAGGGACCTCGCTGCTCAAGTGCTCTATACCTATAGCTGTTATTAAGCAGAACAGGAGGCCCCATGTAATAGTTATTATCCGTGTATTAAAACGAAAAAGTATTTAATTGAGATTGTAAATACAGATTAAAAAGTTATTGAAATTATTTTTCAAAATATAGAATAAAAATAAATCGCATCGGAAAGTTTTAAGCATTGGTTAAAATTTGCGAAAGAGGCCAAATAAGGTAACACCTATTAAGGTAACGACGATCATATATAAAATGCAAAATTTATCGAAACGGCTAGCGATACGGAATTTTCATTGGTAGAGTGACGGGACTTTTTCCACAAGGTTAAATGGTTAAATAATTATTTCATTTCCAAATAACTCTGTATTTATTTTATTTTTTCACACAATTTTATGGTTTTACATGTTTATAAATAATAATTATCAAACATTTTCTAAACGGACTATGTAATGTACAAAATTGTATTCAATTTAACATATTTTTATATTATTTGTTACCGAACAATACATTTTAATAAAATTTAAATAAAAAAACACTATGTATTAAGGATATTAAGTGCTTTGTAAATTGCAGAATAGCGATCTACTGCCAAGTCTTATCGCACTAGCACCTTTCAAGCCCTGTCATGATAATATCGTAACAAGATTATCATAATGTTAGGGCAAAGTAATACTATAAGTTTTCATCTATATGTTTTTGTACATTTGTAAGATGCTCTGTAAGAGTTAAAGTACAAGAAATATATTTATTACAATTTCTCAATACGGATTTCGATGGTGTGATGAGTTTTGAAGATAAGTTTAAATGACAATACTTTTACGATAGAAAATTTTAAGTGAAGTTGTGAAGTATCTGAATAACGGTAAAGTAAACAACTACCAAAATACTCTTCAAACATTCCGGCATAGAGGTTTATTTGCAAAAATTCTTTTTCGTTCACCGAAACCTTTGTCAACGGAAATAAGAAAAGAAAAACGTGGTAAAGTAAAGTTATACAAAACATTATTTGTCGCTTTCTTATATTTGTATGTAACCAAATTATCAAGTACGGAATCAATTATCAATACGGAACAGAAGCACAATATCAAACATATTCATAACATGAAACCAGACAAATACAATACATATCTGATGTTTGCATAACACAAGCAGAGTTATCGTGAAAAATATAAAAATGACGCTTGACTGCACGTCACGTTCAAATGTATTCGATGTTTATAACGTGGAACGAAAGTCAATTTCGCATCTCAAACTTTGTATAATATATAAAATATAAAATTCTAATCCTAAATAAAAAAACTACTAAATAATGATTCCAATAACAGGTACCAAAAAAAATGTGTTTTCAAATCGATTCAACATTTTTGCTTTCAAAAAGGACCCCTACACCTCCCCCCCCTACACCTCCAAGGCCCACAGCACCCTTATACATCTTCTGATATGTTAAAAACTGTTAGCGGCAGAGATTACTTAGCATTAGGTGTAGGGTAGGGTAGAGTGGCCCGTAGGTTAATTTACCTTTGAAGATATCTATTAACATGTATATCCATGTTAAACTTTAACTATTGATACGCGATCTCACAGACCGCTCGCAGCTTGCAAACTTCGTGTTTAGTTATTTCCACTCACTCCTCACTATTGAAGTACTCTGTAGCTTCGATTTTGGTATCGAAACGACTGCTGAGGCGGGAGGTTGTGTCGTTAGTTGTAAATGCCAGAAGTTATTTTGCATCAAACTTCAATTGCGGTCTGTGGTCTCACGTTCATATATCCAATATTAAAAATCTTAATTTGTTTTTGTTTGTTTTCGTTTATTTTGATACAATATGTTATTAACTATTAGATATTATATCACATCACCAAGGGAAGAGTGGATGAAATAGATAAAATGTGTTCCATTTATTCAAGCAGCAGAGGAACAAGAAATGTCCTCTTGTTGTTCTCAACTTATGGGGTGGCCCACATTTTATATAACCAACATTAGGTCAAGGAAGTCGAGAGAGGAAATTTTCTTAAGAAATTAGCTCGGAGTTTATTCGTTCTTCATATGCGATCGAGCTATGAGTTCTAATCTGCATAAGGAATTAAAACTAACCTTGACAAGAGTTTTGAGCCAGTATATGCCTCTAAAACAGACATCTTATCGCAAAGTTAGTTTTATAAAACGAATAACATGCCAGCTTTGTCCACCAAAGCTAAAACGAAAGACAAACTACGTTTGTTCAAGTTGCAAGCAAGCGATTTTTTGCCTACAATGTTCCAAACCGTTGTGCAATGACTGCCAATAATGTTTCGTATGTCAGTATGTTTTTCTTACATTAGTAGTAAATAGTTTATTTTATAGGTTTGGTATAATTTAAATTTTAAGATATTTCAGTTGTTTTTTTTTAAATACTTGAGAGTTTATGGATTTTGTTCCTTTCATTGATCTCTGGCAAAATTAAGACTGAAAGTGCCTTAGAATTATTATTTGCTTAAGTTAAGTAAATAAATATTTGTATATTTTGAAAAAAGAAACATTAATATTTGTTTACCTTGATACCTTTTGTAAATAAAATAAACAAAAACACAAGAAGTATATAAATATCTTGTAATAAAATCAAGCCTAAAACATAGCGGTCTGTGAGACCTCACCTCCATTAACAAAAAAGAACATCCATAGTTAAAGGCTAGGCTTAGGCTTATTTAAAATTATATAAATATAGAATGAAAAATAAACAGATACGAGCAGGGATTCTATCCCGCGACGGTCCCCGCGGGAAGGTTTTCCAGAGGTCGCGGGATCGAATCCCTGCCCGTATTGGTTTTTTTTTCATTCTATATTTATATAAATCTAGTTTACCATCTTATTTATATACAATTTAAAAAAAATCTGCAATCTTACAGACAAGGAGATTTTAAACAATCTCTATATATTTTTGTGTAATGTAAAAAACTAAATTAAAGTTTGTAACACAAGAGCATTATTCTAAGCTCTATTACAATGTAGAAATAAATATTAAACTAATCGTATTAATGAAATTCATTAAAAAAAAAGAAGTTCTTATTGCAAACAATCTGTATCTGTCATAACTTTTAATTATGGCTCTAATAGTGACTTGCCTTAAATTGTTAGTTTTTCACATTAGCTACGTTATTACTTACGTAAACTCCGAATCTCGATATATAGATATCAAACTCTGTTTTTTTTATGCCGATGGTCAGATACTCACCTTCAGATGCTCTTGCTACAATCACAAATCATAAATTTTGATGTAGATGTGATTTCAATTATTTTACCTACTATTTGAGTCTCGTCAAGTGAGAATTATAATTCAACGTTTAAATGTAGATAGATAATTACATTCACGCGTCTCATTGTTGAGCTTTAAGCTCCGAAAACATTTCAAAATAATTAAAAGATAGATGGTGCAAATACGTAATATGTAATAGTAGTCTAGTACTAATCAAGTATATTAGCACTTACATGACTGAATAGTATAGTATCATGCCATCAGAATAGATGGTAACTAAAGGTTGCTACTCTTATTTTATCGATTGAACAAGGAACATCACTGGTTACAGTTACTATTAGAGAACCACAATTATATAATGTGTAAATTTAATAATCATTATATTTACTTCCGGAACGTTTAGGATATAAAATAAAATAATTCCATGTAACCTGGGTGCTCTAATTTTAACTTAAGCTTTAGCAAATAGTAAAAAATATATAACCACACAGTTTCTAGTTACACAGTTGCCAGACCTTATGACTATATAGGCTATTTTGCAACCTTATTATATTATTGGATAACAGTAAACAAATTATTATTAAATAAATAACAAGATTATGCAACATCAACATAAATATATTATCCTCTCTTGAATAATATTACAGGAAAATGTTAATAATTTACATTTTAACAAGAAAAAACATGAAAAACTAAAAAAAATACAAATCATTTTATTTAAAAATACAAATGTATTGTAAAATATAGACAAACAGTAAAATATTTTTAATTCTTATATATTTTTTTTTGTTGGAAAGACTAAGTAAGATCTATAAATAAAGAACTAAGAAATCATTAAGAACATCGAAAACAAAACTACTTAGTACTTTGACTTCATCAGTTTATTAAGAAATTCTCGCAAGGATTTGAATATAATCTAAAGTTATAAATTAAGACTGGTTCAGTTTTGTGCGCAAAATTTTAATAAACCTTCAAAACTGTTCGATTAGCTAGTTTAATTGCTTTTGTAAACTTATAAATTTGCAACTTCCAGGGCTCGGATTTCTTTGGCAACTAATTATTTTTTACGCAAGTAACCTGTTTTGTTTTAAAATATTATATTAGTGGTACAAAATATAAATAATATTGTGTCCTTGCGAGACGCCTAGCAAACATAGAAATTGTAAAATTTTTATGGAAACATAGATGTATATGAAGTATAAGAAATGAAAACCTATAATATAATAATATTAGAAACAATATTGCATGTACCACGGGTACAACTTATTGCGTTTAGTTTATTAATTTGTGTAGTTGAATATAGACGTATATCAGTGAAAGTTTACGGAGAAGTAAAACAAATATGTATATATTGTGTTATATATGTATATAAGCAATGTATGTAAGTAAGTACCTAATGTATGTAAGCGCCACGAATACAAATGGAAGTAAAAAGTCAAAGCGGTAATGATAATGGGATTTGCTGTGTGCCACCACGACAAACGACAAACTTGTCAATTCGGGTTATTGCTTTTAAGTCTTAATAGCGATTACCTATATCTAGTTGAATAAGTTTGAATTATTTACGCTATTAGATAATATACTTATATAAATGATCGTTGACGGATAATTTATTACAGGTTTTCGGCATGAAAAGCACTAACATTTTACGAAAGATGACCGATAGATAAGATAGGACATAATAAATTGTATGTAGGAACGATATAATGCTAATATAAGGCATTTTGTACGTTCCATATTTTGACATCAGATAAGATGGAACGGGATCTTTATATATTTTTTTTTAAATATTAATATTGACATTATTATTGCTTGATATACATGTTCCCGTACTATTTTGTTCTTCCCAAAACAAATTCTGATAAAACGTGGGATTTAAAAAATAACTCAAAGGCCGGAATTAGCGGTAGTACATTGAGATTTTTAAATACTAATACCCTTAATGACTTTAGCCCATTTTAACAGAACCACTTCAAAGGCATCGTATATATTCCATATACTCACTATGCGGGCTTCGTACTCTCCAAACAAAGCCAACTTAAAGAGCCTCAGTATAAGTACTACATGTCACCACTAAGTATGATTGTACAGTATAGGCCCTAAGCGCTTACGGCTTAGAATACATATATGTAATAAAAACTTTTTACTTGTCATTTCTTGTTAATTTGTAATTTTCCATTTGGTAACTTTAATAATATGTAGGTAACACGGTTCTTTAATCGAAAGTATAAGATACGGCAACTGATATCGCTACTCAACGGTGCAAAGTATGAATAATAAATAACTTTAGACATCCCCTTAGCATAACAGGCATCATCCCTGCCCTGCCATAGCCCAATTATTTCTTATTTGGTAAGACGCTTTTTTCGTCATACGTCGCCTGGGTGGAAAGATTATTATTTCCCATATCATGTTTCACGCATTCAGTCAATGTCTTCTTCGGTTGCTTTCTTTTGAAACCATTTATATTCATACTTAAAACTTTTTTGTTATATGCTTCTTATCCGTTTGAATTGCAATACCAAACCGTGACAAACATATCATAAAAGCGATTATTTTTCATTATTATTTTTTTAATTTTAAGTAACTGAGACACTATCCCAGAGGTTGCGTTGGAGGAGGAACTAAGTAATTTGTGATAACTGATTACCTACATTTAAAACCAGAATTGTCATATTGTGTCTGTGTGGTTTAATTGCCTGAGGCCTACGCCTCGGATTATATACCAGAAGACTCCATGAAGAACGAGCAAGCCACTAATATGCCTCTATCTCGGAAACATCATTAAGATTTGCGAAAACAAAACAAATTAATACTTGACTTCATGAAATTTATTAAGAAATTCTCGCAAAGATTTAAATATAATCCAAACTTATAAATTAACACTCGTTCAGTATTGTGCGCAAAATTTTAATAAATCTTCAAAACTGTTCAATTAGCTAGTTTAATTGCTTTTATAAAATTATAAATATACAACTTCAGGGCTCGCCTTCCTATGGCAACAAATTATATTTTGCTTTTCTATTTATAAATCATACGTTTAAATCGTATATACTTTAGGCGCTTCCTTCTCTTTCATAGCATACAATAGAATCTCACGTACGCCATTTTCAGGTCAATGAAAACAATATGCAAGTGTGTGTGCTTGGTTGATTCCATGATACTTGATTCTTTCTTCTATAATTCATCTTTCTATCACTTTCCCCAAGTTTTCATACTAGGTGACATAAGCTTTATCTTTTTTAGTTGTTACAGTTCTTACATCACCCTTGTTGGAAAAGTAAAAATAATATTGGTACAGATTTATCTTTTTTTAGTTTTAATAGGCTCTTCAATTGGGGTATTATATTTAATTTTGCTATGTTTATTGTTGTAGCTTTTTTAAAGTTATTAAGAAGAGCGTCAAAAGCATAATTTGATCGCGATAGCGATATGCCGTAAAAAAGTATTTTTTTGTCTTATTGCAATAATCTGGTATTGTATATAGTATGTATATAATCGTGACCATCTAGGAGCGAAATTAGAAACATGACGTCCTCATGTGATTGAATATTTAATTTAAAATGAATGAATGAATTTAATAAAGTTATAGAACCTTTTCAGTACTACTTCATTTATGGTTACGTTATTATTCTTTAAAATTTGCCGAAATGACGACAGTTTTTGCCTATTAACTAATGCACAAATTAAAAAAAAACTATATTTTGAATCTTTTTGTAATAATTAATTTTTCAATTTTTAATTTATAATATTTCTCCAATATTACTTTGTTTCTTGATACAATAGTCATTCATATGATTTTATTTCTAGTGAATGATTTAAAAATTGGGATTGAGTTGCAAGACTTGACTTTCTTAAATTTTTTAAATTTTATGGGATTTTATTCCACTTTTTTGGTTTTTTTCTTATATTACCTAAAGTTACTTATTTATTGTTATATGTATGAATAATTTTGTTAAATATAATAGATTATATTAGTTACTATAAATTATCTTTGGTAGGTAAATAAAATTACAATTTAAAAACGAAGGACGAATTGAATTTACACAAGTCTAATAGTCCGGTCAAGTTAGCATCAAAAATAGGGGTAAGGTTACATTAATTCGCACCTTGCTAAAAATTGGCATGAATGTTGGGAACCCTATTAAACACAATTTGTCAATTATCCACATCAATCTGAAGTGTGGAAAAAAATATTCAAGGTCAAATGTTGCAAAAATCGGTTTTTTAAGTTTTCCATCTAAACGGTAAGTTTTTATAATAAAAATAGGTGAGACAAAAATTATCATGCAATTATCTATAAAATTTGTTCTTACACTTTTTTTCCTAAGAATCACCATTTCGGAGATACAGCGATGAAAAATGATGAAAAAATTGTATTCTTCATAATATGCACCCATTTCCGCGCCACCCGTGAGTGAGGTAGTGTACATGGCGCGTTTTTTTTACGTGGTTGAATGGTAGAATGCGAAATATATAATTATCCTTCAATTTTTTAAATAAGTATTTTACTACTTTGAAGTAATATCAATTACAAGTTCCATAGCAAGAGTTAAATAAAAATATTAAGAGCCAATCTGATCTGACAATCGAGTATTAGTAGTTTGACTTAGAACCTTTAAAAATGTTGATATTGGACACAATATTTTATCCTAAACGCCTCAGGTGTCACTGAGGAGAAAATAAAATCCTTCGATACTTGATATAAATATCCTTTGAAACATTTCCTTGGCATATTCGCTACACCTGCTGTAAAGGTAACATTTTAGAAAATTCCGATACATCAGGTTAAAATATTTCATGACACAAGATTTTCTTTGAAAAAATAATATTATATGTATAACGGAGGGAAGACCTCCGTAAGTATTTTTAAAAGGTGTGACGTCAGCATTGCTGCCGTCACTGTATTGTAGACTTCGTGGTAATGGTTCATAATGACGGTTTCAAAATAAAACTGCACAAATAATTATAGATTCGTTTATTCAACGGACAGCGTAACAGTATCCTTATAGAGATCCGCACAGTCCGACGACTCGAGCAAGACCAACTCTCGGACTGTCGATCGCCCGTATTTATACTAGAACGACGACTGACATAAACAAGTCTAGTAACATCATAATAGTTGTTTTAACAATGTATTTTGATCACTTCTTACTATAAATTGATTCTGTTACAAGCAATAACTAGTAAATCTAATAAATTATAATCCAATATTCCTCTTTCGACGATCATGATTTTGTTTTATACAGCCTTCGCGCCGATACGGCCATTCTGACAGGCGGTGCGCGCTCTGCACCAGCCTGATAAGTTCTGTAATTATGAAAATATTTTCTTTTAGTTTGGCATCTGTAAGCAACCAGCGTTGCTTATAGTCAAATTATTGTCTGTTATTGTATTCAGCAAAACAGTAGGTTATTTATTAGTAAGAAATCGTAGGGTCTCGGCGATTCTCGTAGGGTCTCGTAGGGTCTCGAAGGTTCTCGTAGGGTCTCGGAGGTTCTCGTAGGGTCTCGGAGGTTCTCGTAGGGTCTCGGAGGTTCTCGTAGGGTCTCGGAGGTTCTCGTAGGGTCTTGGAGGTTCTCGTAGGGTCTTGGAGGTTCTCGTAGGGTCTCGGAGGTTCTCGTAGGGTGTCGGAGATTCTCGTAGGGTCTCGTAGGTTCTCGTAGGGTCTCGGAGGTTCTCGTAGGGTCTCGGAGCTTCTCGTAGGGTGTCGGAGGTTCTCGTTGGGTCTCGGAGGTTCTCGTTGGGTCTCGTAGGGTCTCGGAGGGTCTCGGAGTGGTCTCAAAGATTGAAGTATTTAGGAGAGTTACTTACTTAATCACATGTTTTATCGTTACCCTGTCGATTGATCGACTGTAATTCCGATTCTTTTCCTGAAGCTGATGGTGCAGATTCACGATCTCATAGAGAAGGTGGTTCGTTTTCCACCGATACGGTCATCTGTTCACCAAGATATTATTTATAAAAATAAAATTTTAACTTCTCACATAATTATCTATAGTATGTACGTTACACAAGGCATCGAAACGGTATCTCATGGTCTTCCTAAAGATACATGAAAAATCCATGGTTAGCACCTGAGCAACACATGTTTAGATCAAAGAAACCTCTAGTTACTTATTATCTTAAATTTGTTGTGTGTACGTGTCTACTCACAGTTCCACAAGGGGTCCCAACGGTATCTCATGGTTCTCAAAAGGATACATCATGGATCCGTGGTTAGCACAAGGGTAACACATGAGTAGTTCAGAGGTACCACTAGTTATTTATTATCTTAAATCTGTTGTGTGTACGTGTCTACTCACAGTTCCACAAGGGGTCCCAACGGTATCTCATGGTTCTCAAAAGGATACATCAAGGATCCGTGGTTAGCACAAGGGTAATACATGAGTAGCTCAGAGGTACCACTAGTTATTTATTATCTTTTAAACACTTGAATAAGTGACTAATCACGGTCGCTCAGGGCATCCCAATGGCACCTCATGACTAGAGACTCAAGGGTAATGCACATACTAGAGATATCACTCTAGATATTTATAACTGTAGATTATACTCGAGATCCTCGTAGATTATTTGAAGATTCTTTCATTTCTAGTTTTAATATCCCTTAAGATACCTTATGTCGGCGTCAAATATTGTCTCCTTACACAACGGACGCAACTCATACTGCCAATACCTCTGGCGTTGTACCTCGCTTCCATTTCCGCGGTCGACCAGTCGAATCAGTCTAGCAGTTACATCGCCTTCGGAATTGTAAGTTGCTATGAAGATTTCACAAAGCCTTGGTCGTTGCAATTTTGAAACAGTTTTATTAAGTTATGTAAAGGAGCCCTTTCACCTTGGCTCTTACTTTCCAGAATGTATCCTTGGAATACAGTGACCGGCTTCAGTTGTGAGGCTTAGAGATTTCCTCGAACCTCAACTTTGGTCGGTTCATTGAGTCCAGAGCAAGAGCAGCAGCAGCAAAGCTTGCCGTTCTTGCGAAGGTTCGACAGTACTCCACACCGGGACAGCTTCTTGTTTTATACAAAACACAGATCCGGTCGTGTGTAGAGTACTGTGGCCACATATTTGCTGGTGCCGCAAAGTCTCATCTTGCGGTTCTGGACTCAATTGAGAGGCGAGCAAAGAGGCTCATAGACGATCCCGAATTGGTCGAAGCCGATCTCCAAAGCCTTGAACACAGGCGTAGAATTGCTAGACTCTCAGTATTCTATAGGATACATTTTGGTGAGTGTGCGCAGGAATTACACGATCTCATTCCCCCGGCCCCCTTTCATCATCGGACTTTCCGACGCACGGCAGGAATCCATCCTTTTGTTGTGGACATTCCACCTGTCCGAACGAAGCGCTTTGCTTCCTCATTTTTACTGAGTACATATAACACAGGGTTAAGTACAGCTGGTCCAGACTTCGCAGATTGACGAAATTATTATTTGAAAGCACGGCTGTGCAGGGCTACGAGAGCCAAGTATCACTGCGACCTAAAAGATCTATTGTGATCGCCATTGCCTACAGTTCACTGCATAGGTCTGCCACTCTGAGGTATTGCAGAATTTCCTTTGCAGTGAGGTGTGTGGGCTTCCACTGGGTCCAGGATGTGTCTCCCAGGGTGTCACTGCGTTTAAGCATCAGCGGACCGCACTCGTATAGCAGATGGACCGGTTTTTTATCCGCCTCGGTTAATTCAAGGGTCGCTAGGTGCTTATTCAGACAACAGTGCCGTGTAAGATTTCTAGTTATGATGCGTAGATTATTCCTGCTCAGCCCAATGCTCCTTAGCTGCTTTCGCATTATAGGGTTTGATGTGGCCTTTGGAATGTCTGAGGCCAGGGATCTCCTCCCAATGCCTTATAGCCTCACACTTAGTGAGGTTATTCCGGGTCCTATGAGCTAGGCTGTTTGGAATACCGTATATTGGTTCTGGACCGTGTGTTTTGCTTGCAGCTTCTGCACGGGCCAGCTCGTCAGCAATCTCGTTTCCGATATGGCCCTCATGATCCGGGACCCATATTAGAATCACTCTGTTTTTGCAGCTCAGAGTTCAATTTCGACGTGATAGTATTGACTTTAGAACCTTTAGTGCTGCCTGACTATCGAGTAGATGTAAATGGTCCTATACGTGTCTTTGCACTGCAGGGTTGCATAGGCAATTATGGCGTACACCTCTGCCTGAAAAATGGAGGCTTAAGCTTTCCCTGTGGCCAGGGCGCTCTCTATATACCCCGCATCATACATAAGGCCCCATTTTTGATTCATCGGTATACCATACAAAGCAACCGTTCCTCCAGGGGAGACCGGTCGTCCATTCCTTGTTTGTTGGCATTTCCACAGAATAGTTCTGCACAAAATTGCAGTGTGGAACCATGCTGTCGCCAATCATCGCCAATACGTTGTCGCTCATGACAGAGTCCTTAAAGGTTCTCAGCCTGCACGACATCCAGTTTGTACTGCCCTGGACTGATACTCTGAGAATACTGCCCCTAGCCACCCTCTTGACATGTAAGTCGAGAGGTGGGAGATCCAGTAGGGCATTCAGAGTCGCTCCTGGGCAACTGCACATGGCGCCTGTCATCATACGATAGGTAGTTCCTCGGAGGCTGTTCAGCCTGTCTCTCACCTAAACCTGTTGGCACTTGTTCCACCATACCACAGATGAGCAAGTCACCACCGCCCTCAGTTCGCGGTATAGAGCCACAGCATCATCTTGGGCTAAAGGCCGCACCTGCCCCATCCTACCACATACTCCCAAGGCCATCTTAGCCATGGTTATGGTGTTATCAATGTGAGTGTTCCATTTCAGTCTTTGGTCTAAGGTTACGCCCAACTTTTTGACCTCACCGGAGAATGGGATCACTTTCCCATTGAGGACTGAGCATCTCAGACCATCCAGTAGCCTCTTATTTGTAAATGGAACAATCACCGTTTTATTCGCATTGATATCCCGGTAGGCTTTGGGCTTTTGCTGCAGCCCCATCGGTTGACAGTCAGTCTTACTTCTGCCCCGTGCCGTATGGATTCCCCTGTGGGCACCCCTACCGGCATGTTTTGACACTCTGCCAGACCCAAGAGGCAGTCGTACCGGATAAGTCTGGGTGTACGTCTCACTGGCCAGCTTCGTGCTGCCAGCGTGGGGGCGTACATTTCGCTCCCCAGTGGGGTGTGGCTCGGTCCCCAGTGGGTTGATTCCTGACCACCCTTGACCTTAAAGGTGATGCTTTTAAAACCAAGAGCTGCCACGAAGTTTCGGTTGCGGAGTGCCTCCACAGAGGGCTCATCCATGGTGAACGTCACACGATGTCCATTCTCCACAGCCCTACTGTGCAGAATCCTTCCACAGCTCGACATTCAGACCCGTGTTCTGCTTGGGCAGGATTAGCAGAGCCTGGTCCACATTTCTCACTTCACTAGTGGACAGAAAGGTCACCGCGGTGGTTGGTTTGGGCAGCTTACTCTCGGGTATCATTGAGAGTTGTGCCCCATCCCAAGGCGAGAGCTTAGGGATTACCTTCACAATCCAGTCTGTTGAGGCCTGATCCATGCATATGATCAGTACCCAGTTAGGTTTGTGGGTGAAACCTTCAAATTTTGGTTTACCGCTCTCTAATCCGATGCCAATGATGGCATTAAGTTCCATCCCACTTCTGATAACGGAGGGAAGACCTCCGTAAGTATTTTTAAAAGGTGTGACGTCAGCATTGCTGCCGTCACTGTATTGTAGACTTCGTGGTAATGGTTCATAATGACGGTTTCAAAATAAATAATTATAGATTCGTTTATTCAACGGACAACGTAACAGTATCCTTATAGAGATCCGGACAGTCCGACGACTCGAGCAAGACTAACTCTCGGACTGTCGATCGCCCGTATTTATACTAGAACGACGACTGACATAAACAAGTCTAGTAACATCATAATAGTTGTTTTAACAATGTATTTTGATCACTTCTTACTATAAATTGATTCTGTTACAAGCAATAACTAGTAAATCTAATAAATTATAATCCAATGTTCCTCTTTCGACGATCATGGTTTTTGTTTTATACAGCCTTCGCGCCGATATGTATATATATAAATTAACATAAATCAATATTTTAAATAAGAGTTTTAAACGAGGAAGAAGTTTTGGAAAAATTATTGTCTCTGAATATATTGAAATAACGCTTTTTTTAACAATAAGATTTGATTAGATTTCCGAAAATTTGTTAACTATTGTAGTTATTTTAATAACCTGGTAGCTTAAAATATTGTTAATATAGAATACTGATAAAAAGTTATTTCTTTTTATCTCACAAGAGTATTTTTTATTTAGGCTTAGTCATTATTCCACCTCAAACAGGTTCGAATATGACGTCAGGTGGAAAGTTAAGTGGTTGGGTTATCCCTACGAGATCAAGAGAAACGTAACTTCAGACGGACCAAGTGAAAATGATTGTTAAATTTAAATATATATCGGACTAACAAACAAAATCCAGTTACTATCAATTTTGATTCCGTCTAAAGAAGATCATAAAGTTATAAAAGTTACGTGTTCTGTTCGAGGTAATTTTTTTCTATCAAATATTCTATTCTAATCAATCGAATACATAAAGCCATTTAACAGAGTCTATTTGATTATTCCATATGAATAGTATAACTTTTAACGTATTTGTCGCGACAGTTGTAATGTTCTTTTTGATGGTTCGATCAATCGAGAAGGGTATAGGATTTTTCAAAGAGTGATTATTCCAAAAGCGGATAGGGTATACACTGAAAGAGGCGGATTAAAAGGAATATGAAGTACTTTAAGTGTATGATTTCGATTGAAGCGCCGTAAATAATTACTAGAGTCTCTTAGAAACTCTAATTGCTTTCTTAAGTAAAAAAGGGTAAACGCATTGAACAGTGAGTATATGTGAATATTTATTCAGTAATGAATATTTATTGTTATAAATATTTTGAAATGATTGTGAAGAGTTTAGACAAAAGAAAAGGCATATAAGAAATGCCGATTCCCCGCTGTTCGAAATCTGAGGTTGTTTTGAATTAAGTGGGATCTTAGCTGGGTACAAACTTCTGAAGGTAATCAGGGTTTATCCGAATCTTACTAGTGTAAAAGAGGATAATTTTTAGATTTATCAAGTTGACTTTCTTTGTTGTCTACCTGTATATGGAATTGAAATTGAATTTATAATTGATTTAAAAAAAGGCTATACGATTTTTTTTTAGTTCGTTCAAGCTCAAGTGGTTTATTATTGGTCCGGGATTTACATGCAATTTCTTTGTTTGACTGGTGTGTTATTCCACACAAAATAACCCCCATAGTAAGGGTTCGAGTTTCTATCGTCACCAGCCCATGCGATATCTCAGTAATTGTTAATTATTCGAATATTTCCAAATTGTATAAGCAGTCTTTTACAATACTTGCCACTAAACTATGGAAAGCTCTGCATTTGACTATACGGAAATGAAAATCTATAAAGTATTTTAAAAGTTTGTAAAGGATTACTTTTCATCTAAAAATAAATAACTAATAAGAAGATTTTGGTAAAATAACTATATGCGTATAGTAAGTTAATTACTATTACTTATTGAGTCACTGATTATTTTTCAATATCCTTGTACTATATTATATGGTTTATTTTATTATATTCTATTAATTGAAGATAGTATAGGTATGTTTATAAATGTATGTATTCATATGTAGTGATTTATATGTAAGTTAATTGTTAAGAGATTACGGCAGTATTTATTGCATTTAACATAACCTTAAGTCTGCCTGGAAGAAGCATTTCCGTTGGGTGATAATGCCGTTTGTTGTACTTTTAATGTGTTTTTGCCTATAATAGAAAAATAAACATAAAACTAAAAATATTATATGTATACTTCTTGGAACAAGACATCATAATTAAATTTCAAATAATTGATCTATCTTATACCTGATAGATGGCATAGACCGAAAGAGTTCGCAGGTAAAAACAAACCTTTAACTCTGCTTATTTGAATAGGAACAGATTAAATCAGATTGGTTCATCGAATGTTTGTTAATATTTTAGGATCTTATACTGCAAGAAGACTCGTGGTACCTGCGAATACCACGAGTACAAAGTTTTTATTTATTAGTAGTAAAGGTCATGTTTTATTCTATATGACACAGTTTGTTTATACTTGTCAATGATTATTGTACTATTATATTTCTGATTTCGCTATAAAAAATGTTTTTCAAATATCTAATAATTAAATTACTCTTATTACAAAATAATTGTATTCATAATATCATTACTTTCTGTTATTACAAAATCTGTTTAAAGGTAAAAATAGCAAACGTCCTTTAAAATAAGAATTAAATAAATAAAAAAAAACTTACACAGAAAAAATATTTATCTACATAAAAAATGAAAGGCTTGAAGCGAAGTTTTGTGTTTACATTTTCTTGCTGTATGTTAATGTTACTTTTAATTATAATTTTCGGAATTGTTTACGTAAAATACAAAGCCGCGAAAGTATATAATACTAAATTAAGCAAATCATAAATATTCAAAGAAAACCTATAGTAAAATGGTGTAATAAATCAGAAATAATAGCTATAGAAGCTATTATTTCTGATCATCAAACTACGTTTTAGATTATTACAACTAATTAAAATAATAATATCAGGACCAATTACACATATTGATCTAACCCTTAAGGGTTACTTAAATTAACAAATTATCTGCTCTATCTGCTTGTGTTAAGGGTGTTAGACAACGATACAAATACATAGATATACACATTACAAATACTGAAACTTCATTTAATAAACGACCAAACCCAGAAATACAGACATCTATGCTCATCACATACAAGCCTGTCCCTGTCGGGAATCGAACCTGGGCTCCGTTGCGCCGCGATACGTTAGGCATCTACGCTAACCAATCGATACCTGAATGCTCCCTTAAATTTTTACTTACTATATTTAAAAAAGAATAACCAGATTAGATGGATGACCCAGTTTTTCTCGTCTCAAGTATATTTAATATTCATAGACTTTGATGAAAATTTAAATTTATTGGCAGACCTTATTGTTTGACGGATTAGGTTAAAAACTTACTACGTCCTAATTTTTATAATAAGAGGTTATAACAAAATTCACAAAATGTTTATTTCTAATATACAAATAAACAAGTATCACTTAGAATATGCTATTTTATAACAACTATAATTTATAATTAATAAATAGGAATACACATAAATGAAAATAATAAGATTGTGTAATTTTATAAATATATTGATTCATTTAATCGTTCCTATTATCTCTAAGTCAAGGAACTTCTCACATCTTATTCAAGTCGCAGTAGCAAACATTGTTTTCTAATAATTAAAAATCATATCTTATTCCTTATGGATAATTAAGATAATATTTAATAAAGGATTTATCTAAATAAAAGTTGATTTCATTCAGTTTTTATAATTTAATTGTCTTATAGCCGTGTATGTAGAGATTTCAAATATTTACAATTTATTTTCGAAGAATATATGACATATAAGAGTTAAGTAAAGAAAATAATACAATATCTAACATTAATATAATATCTATTCAACTATTACTATATGAAAAAAAGAGGAATTTAACAGTAGGCAATTTTTTAAAGCTATCAATCAAGTAATCATTAATAATTCAAGAGGCATGAAATATACTTATATTCTATACATACACCAGTTTGAATCCCCGAGGTGTTGCTACTAACAGTCATCGAGAATCACCGAATATATTTGAATAATGTTATTCGCCTCAGTATATGATGTATGGTTTCGAGGAGTAACAAAACGAGAAGAAAAAATATACTATCATAAAATTTAAGAACAACATAATATATCTTTAATGTATGTTTTTCTGTTGTTGTTGCTATATAATTATGATGTCTCGAAAACTTTGAAATAATACATTCTTAATTGTTACAACACTTCATTTTACATCATTTTATTTAAAACTCATAAAACCACTTTAAAACCGGAGAATTTATAACAGTACTCCTGAAAAACTTACTAATCACCCTGAATATTTGATCTAAGACTCAAAAGAAGACTCTTAAACATAACGAAGTGTCCAATTAAAAAAAAAACTTTCGTTGCTGTTAGGTATTTTTATAAATGATTTTCTTTTTCTAAAGTCGAAACAAATAATAAAATAATCTGGCACACGTTAGAAATATACAGTTAAATAACAAAAACAAACAAGTTCCCAACTGGAAATCCCAATTGGAAATTCACTTAGTTTGTGTTTGAAATGTTGTTTGTAACACTCACCTACTGTGGCTGCCACATGTCCAGTTACGTCGCATCGCACAAATAGTAAAATAAAGAAAAACAAACATTAAAACTGTTTCATAGTATTAATATTTAATAGCTAGTTATGGAAATTATTACGAATCTAATTTTGGAAATAACCTACAAGCAAGAATAGAAATATAAAAGGATTGAGTATTAGGCGTTGCTAAGTCCATTACAGTGATTATAACCAACATTTTATTTAGTTCTTAATAATATAAAGTTAATTAGCTTCACTTAATGTACAATAGATTAACAAATTTATTATTCTTAATGCACGTTATTGATTATTTAATTTTCTCGTTGACCTAGCTGATTTAAAAGCAATTAAACAATATATTAATTAAACAATATATAAATATTAAATTATAAATATTAAACAATATATAAATATATTAAACAATATATTGCAGCATTAAAAACTACAAATGTTTTTTATTTCACGTGACATTTGCGCTAACCATTTTCAATAAACTTTTGTTTATATTAGAACGAACTTTTTTCCTTGATATATTTACTTTCTTTTAGAATTTTAAAGGCCTGACATATCCAAAGTCTTAAGTTTATTCTGAACTAAAGGCACTTGGATTTCTAACTTCTAAAAGTTACGAAGTCATTGTGAAATAAAATTTGACAACTCCATGAACAATCAGAACAATTCAGTAACATTTCGGTGCAGTTTCCATACAATAAAATGAAAAAAAAAATTGTAACGATGATTGAAATACATTTAAATGCAGACGCTTGGCATATTATTCTTCACTAGGGGTCGCCCGCGACTCCGTCCGCGCGGTATTTTGTGTTTCCTCAGCGCACGCGAGGAAAGCTCTCAAAAAAGAAATCTTTTCCCGTTTTTGTAGCATTTTTCATTGCTGCTCGACTTCTATAAGTCACAGCAAGAAGACATATACCCTATAGCCTTCCTCAATAAACGGACTATTCAACATAAAAAGAATTTTTCAATTTGGGCCAGTAGTTCCAGAGATTAGTGCGTTCAAACAAACAAACTCTTCAGCTTTATAATATTAGTATAGATAAAAGTTACAGTTTTTTTAAATAAAATATCCAGCATTTGGATAATAATAATAATAATAATTTATTGGCCAATAAACAATTTTCACATACATGTAAGGTGACAATAACTAAGATTAAACAGTACAGGAATATTTGAAACCTCTGTTGCTACACTAGGAGACCTGTATTGCAGCATACAGCGCCCTCCCCTCTTTTATCATAAAGTTACATATAACAGACTATGTGCATTTATAAGGCATTTTGTGTATGTTGTGTGTGTGTGTGTGTGTGTATGTGTGTGTTTGCGCGTGTTTGCGTGCATATAATATATCTAGTAATTATTTTTAAGAAGTGCCTCTGTATCTTCATATGACAACTGCAGGAGGAAGTCCTTTAATTTGTTACAACAAGTTTTCTTATTACATTTGTGTATATTCAAGATTTTATTTACTTTATTATAAATAACTGGACCAAAGTAATTATAAAATCTGTGACTAAATGCGGTATTGAAAGATTTTTTTAGTTTGCAGACGATATCTCTCCCCCGTTTCTTACCACTGGCAAAATCGAGTTCAATCTCTGAGTGTTGCTTTACAATAACAGAACGTACAAATAGTTGGCGAACTGTGAGTACTGGACAGAGTTCACACAGTGAGGTTGGATAGTAGATAGGCTATGAGGTACATATTTTTAGTATTGTACGTTGAGCAATTTCAATTGGCTTCAAAGAAATTTTTGCTGCTCCACCCCAGGAAGAAATACAGTATGTTAGGTTTGATTGGCAAAGGGCAAGGTAGATCTGTTTTATTAATCGTGGGCCAGCAACGTTAAGAAGCTTTTTAAATATATAAATTAGTTTTCATAATCGACTTGATAAACTTATAAGTATTTGGATATTAAAACAAACAATTTTTTTTTGCAATAAGGATAAAAATATTTAATGGAGTCTAACGTGATATTTTATTTAAATATTAAATTTATTACGGTTCCCCTTGTGTACCATACTATAAACATTTTATATATTTAATACTTTTTTAGATATGTAGCATTTGAACGAATTGTTTGCTAAGATATAAATAAATAGTCCTTCTTGATCTTGTAATACCTCACATGTGTGTCTCTTTTAATTTAAAATTTAAGACTTTTTTTTGGATAAATGGATAATATACTAAGCTCTTTTTTTTTATTTAGTCTTTTTTATTTTAGTTACAGTTTTATTATACGAATAAAGATAGATTTCTGGAACACTTTAAATACATATATTTTTGGATACAATGAAGAGTGTGTAATGGAAGTTAAAAACTAAATGTTACTCAGAGGGACGCTCCATTTATATGTATAAAAGTTTACATTAGCTATATTTTTATTTTGTAATGCGTGCACAACTAAAAGACAAACAGACATTCAGACAAAAAAAATGCTGAAAATGGATTCTGTTATCATTTCACATCCTGGTATATATTTTTTTAATGTTTTCAAAGTAGGTACATAGACTACTCTACTAATGATTTGTTACATGTATGGGATAAGATTTGCATGACACTTTTTAAGTGATTGTTATAAATTGACATATTTTTTTTATTTTTTAACCAGTTTAGATAAAATAAACTAAATATTTAGTGAAGAATAAAACAATATATTCCCGAAAACTGCATTAAAATAGGTTAAGCAGTTTTCGAAATTAGCGTGCACAAACATACAGACAGACAGTCAAAATTAAAAACCATTGTTTTAGGTTCTCTTGCTCTTATAAAGGCCCCCATTATAATTTTTTTAAATATTTTCCATGTACAGTACATATACCAGTACCAGTTCCATGTACAGAGACGTAAAATTTTGGTATTGATTATCATATCTTATTTTTCTTGTAACCACTTAATTTCCAATAAAGTAACCGATCAATCTTTTACTGAATAGAAGAAATTACTCGGCCGCTTACGAAAAGCACTTTGCTTATTTGAATAGGAATATTTATCAATATTAGATTGGATCACCCTATCTTTTTTATAAAAGTAATATTGACATTTAAATAGACATTGAAGACGTGGAAGACATTTTATACAATAAGCTCATCATTTGTCCATATGTTTCTGTAACTTCTATCTAATTAATATGGTTTAGCGAATTAAGTACCTTAATGGACTGAATACGAATAAGCGTAGTAGTATATAGTCGAATTCGAATGAAACGCATACATCAATTGGTACTGTTTGGGGAGATCTATTCTGATACCATACTTATCAAACGATCTCTTCGCTAATAATAATATAAAGACTCTCTACTGTAACTTACAGTTAAAACTGAAAGGGTTCCATATACGATAATCTGAGAAGAACCACAGAACAAGTTCAGTAGCGTAATTTTATAATGGTGATCACTTTTCACAACAGTCCATATTTAGTGAATAATTTAAGAACAACTTGAACCATCGCAATCAATGGAAAAGGACTTATTAGCAAATAATATAATAGTAATGAAATTATTAAAATTAAATTATTAGAATTAATGTCTTTAAGGAGCGGTGCGATGCCAAAAATAAAACAAGAGTAAATAACACATTGCGTTGGTTATTAGTTAATTGCTTAAATACATTAAATTCTCAGACCGTAATTCATGTTATTCTAATGTTTTTTTTGGCCAAATTTCTTTAAATATATTTTTGACCGTTTTGGTAAAGTAAATTAAAATATTTTTATTTAGATCTTTCAGTTGCCTTATTAATTATTTTCAAAATTATTTTTGGTTTACTATGCGATTATGTGTTTTTCTTATATATAGTGTTTTCCATACTTTACAATTTTAGAGGTATAAAATAAAATTTTACATCATTTCTAGGCCCCAAACCAGTATTAAATTTCGTTTCCGCATACAGTTGATACAATTTTCAATAACCAATCAATCTCATTAAAACCAAAAGTGGCAGGTTGATATCACTTTTAATTTTAACCTTTTTTTCATCTGAATCAGTTTTCATTGGTAGATTTTATTAAAAACTATAAGAAACAAAAGTTAAAATGAAATTTCTAACAAAAATAAATTGGTCCTTCAGCTCACATAAATATTAAATTATATGAATTATTTCAAATAAAAAGTAATAAACTGCTACAAAAACTTCTATCTTTACTTCAAAACGAGCGTATTTTTTCCAACAACTAGTGTTGAATTAATCATCTCTTTCACTTTTTATTTTTTTTTAATTTATTAATTTATTAGTTTCTTATTTTCGCTAATAAAACCTAATAATCTTAAAGATTTTTATTTACATTTACCTCGAATTTTATTGTTTACCTAGAAATCATATATACTTTTAAAACGTCGTCATACCTATAATTTCGTAGCTACCACGTCGGTTTGTAGTCGCGGATTTTAAAAATCTTATTTAAGTAATAAAAATGAAATGGACTAAAAGAATAACCAGACTTTTCAGCATTCTATAGACTCGCCCTGAATATTTATGAGTTACATTGAAAGTTAGTTTCTCGCTAATTGGATGCGCGGGTTCGAGGCCGGATTTTTATCACTCTCTAGTGAAAGCGTACTTTTTAGTATATATTATATGGAACGATTTTTTATTTTTGATAAAAACGTTTGATAAAAACGTTACCTTCAATTGTATGTTATTTTATTGTAAATAATATAAAATAATTTCAAAATTCTCTAAGAGGTTACAATATTTCATTTAAAATACCAAAGCTTTCTAACGATTTATTCAATTATAATATCAAATGTCTACTATAATAACAAATACCTACTTTACATCTTTAAAATAAAATTTTAAATTTGTTATTCTTAAGATTTAACAAAGAAAATTTATTATTGATTTAATATCTTTGTGTTAAATATAGACATAAATAGTTTGTTCTCGAATTTCACTTAACACGATAGTGAAATATCAAATCTGTTGTAAAATAGTCGAGACATTGTTTTACGAAAGGACATTTAGTTATTTGGTTTTTATAGTAGTTACCTTAAAATAAAGAACTCTATGGAAAGACTTTCCGCTTATAACAATTTTCTACTAGCTAAATCAATGTGAGAGTTGTTGCATGCAAAAAATCCAAAGATCAACAATTCTTTAAGAATAACAGAAATAATATAATAACAGTGCCCTACAGTCTACAATAAGTAAATTATAATACTTTTATAAACATAGACTAATATATATACATAAATACACAAATTAAAACATAAAATTATTTTGAGTTCTCACAAAATAAATACATAAAAGTTTGTTTACAAAAAAAATGTATATACATAAGTATTTCTTTTTCATCGTTTACGTTTAAATATTATTTTAAAACGAAGATATATTTCGTCGTATAAGAATCGCTCTACACAATAACTAAAAAGTAATAAATCTCTTATATAGTAGTGCCCATATATTTGATGCCAAGTGATGGTACAACAGCTCTCATCAGAGTCACAGAGTACGTTTAAATAATGTTCTTCCGCTCTGTGTAGGAAGCGTAACTGTCTGTCAGAATCTACCACGCAGAAACAGTTAATTATAACCTTGAATTAATAATTTGAGGTTAAGATAACATTTCCTCTTGAAATATTCCCTCTTGGGAATATATTTTTTTATGTCAGTAGATAAGAGTTTATTTTTGATGATGAGCTATTACTATAAATCACCATGAAAAATCAAATGTGTTCAAGATGTCTGTTCTTATATCAAGCTTAAAATTTGCCTAATGGCCGTCCTTCAGAGGACATCTGTAACAAATATTATATTATTAAAATATTTTAACGGCCATGACTTTTACTTCCATAACAATTTTATTTTGCTTTTAAATTGTGAACTGCTAAAAGCACTTTTGGACACAGAATAACACTAAAATCCCACAAAAACAGAAATTCACTTATGTTCTGTTGGAAATGTTGTTCGCAAAGCTTGATCTTTCTTTGGGGCCACGTGTTTTTTTATATAAATGTATACATGTATACGGTTACCGTGATATAAATAAAACAACAAAATAATAATTATACGTAATTCAAACAAGGATATTATTAGATTTAATTTGTTACATAAATAAAAGCTGGTTAGTTTTTCACGTTATTTTTTTATCTTTTTATTTTATTTTAGTAAAATCATTTTATTCGGTCAGCTAATTATTGGTTTATAACATGTACTTTGTAAGAATTTAAAAAAAGATTACCACCGGAATATTTTAAGACATGAAAATGTCCTTTTTATTGAAATGATCTATATCAATGAAAATATTTATACCTACAGTTAAAATTAGAACATTGCTTTCGTTACACCCATTTTAAGGACATACCATACCATACCTTACCATACCATACCCTACCATACCATACCCTACCATACCATACCCTACCATACCATACCCAGTAGAGGGCCCGTTACTTTCGATTCACCCATTACTATATTTTACTGATCTTCAGAGTAAAGACATATTCGTGTCAAACAAAAAAAACTTATCAGTAGATAGATTTTATTCCGATTTAAAGGATTTCCCTAAAGGTTAAATGTTTCACACGGGTCAGCTCAGAAGTCATAACTTAAATGTACATTTGTATTTAATGTAGCTTTTTTCAATGCTTAGAAACATGCTTATAAATTTGTAATAACAACTCCACTAAAAATTTTGGTGTAGATGGTCACACCCGTAGCTCTGCTGGTTTTAACCGTGATGTTCGTTACTTCTCTTTGTTAATGATATTCTATACAAAACCGTTTATCCGGGTATCTATTATAGCTTTAGTTATCCCTTCGAACATTAACATCAAAAATTTATAAACTAAAACAATAAACAGTCGTCAACTTTATATTTACAATACATGCTTATTTATTAAAAAATCTCTGAATGAAACAACACAGTAACATAAGTTTTATTAAAATAAAAGACCATAGTACACGAAGTAATCGTCGAGCTAGTTATCTTGTTCTACCTAAAACTAAAACATCTTACGGCAAAAAAACCTTTATCTTTGAAGGAGCACAACTGCATAGTAAATTACCTATACACATAAAAAATCACACTCAATCAAAGTATTTAAGACAAACTTGGCTGATTGTGTAACCGAAAATTTACTATAAAAAATAAGCTAGCATTATAAATGGGTACATAGTTGTTAACGACGAATATTAATTTATAATATTTACTACTATTTATCTAAGCCATATACCCTTTTTGGAAAACAAATGTCTTAAACCATTTATTTTGGGATTTATATAAATAAAGAATGAAAAATAAACCGATACAGGAAGGGATTCGAACCCGCGACTAGTGGGAAACCGTCCTGTCGCTCTACCAACTGAGCTACCGTATCGTTGTCCGTCTCGGTGAATTAAGTTAACATTGTTATCATTAATTAACATTGGTAAGGATTTTCGAAAAAAACCTTGTAGATGTCACCACCGTCCCTATAAAGACGAAAACATATAGAATGCTTAATTCACCGAGGCGGACAGCGATTTAACCCTGATATGATATTTCTTGGTGGTAGACCATAACATCGGGTCGCCGGCAAAGTTACCACCCATCGGGCAAAGTCGTGCCGCAAAGCGACCTAGTCGTGTTCCGGCACGTTGCTCGATGAAGCCGTATATGGGAAATGGGTCTGAACAGCTGCGGTACGTTGGCGAACCGGTTGACGTCGAGTTGGTGTTTGTTTTGTCGGGTGTCTAGTCGAGGAGGGTAGCGGGATCCGAAGCGACGGCTTTCCGCTGGCCGCCCGCAGATAGTTGGGGGCCCAATTAGTGGGTTAGCCACCCACGAAAGGCTGCCCCGCCAGCTGCGAAAAATCCCAGGGTGGCTCCATCGTGCTGGTTGGCGACCAGGCGAGGAGGCCCGATGGCGATCCCTGGGGGGGTTTGGGCGTCCCCGCAGTCTCCAGGCTAGCCTCCCAGCGGCAAGACATCACCAATTTCGAAGTCGGGTTTGATACGTACCGCCTCGTTCAACTGCCATTTCCCATCCCTATTCACTTTTATTTATTTTTATCATGAAGAAAAACCAAAAAAGGAAAAAGTTTGTACAGCGGTTGCACTCCTCCTCATTTAAAGTGCACCTCAGTAATATTAGGGGCTTGCACTCCAATATCTTACCTGTCCATCACCACCTGGAGACAGAACAACCGCACCTGTTCTTTTTGACGGAGACGCAGATACAATGTCCCTTAAGCGCTGCGCACCTGGATTATCCCGGATACACGTTAGAGCACAACTTTCGCTCACGTGCCGGAGTCTGCGTGTATGCGCGGAACGACCTCTGTATCCAGCGTCTCCGTCACCTTGAAGACCCCACTTTTTCTTCTTTATGGGTTTTAGTAGACACAGGATACGAAAAAATCCTGTATTCCTGTGTTTGCCGTTCGCACAGCGGTGACCAGGAGACAACTAGATTATTCGAGTATCTCGGTGAGGCTGCTGATATGGCTCTGCATCAGTACCCTTCAGCGCAGCTCGTCTTTCTGGGGGATTTTAATGCCTGTCATCAGGACTGGCTGTTCCTGTACCAGAAGACCGACCATGCTGGAAGAGAAGCGCGGAACTTTGCGTTGTCCTTGGACCTCTTTCAGCTGGTGAAGCAAGCGACAAGGGTACCAGATGTGGTAGGCCATACATCCAATTGCCTGCTGACAACTGATCCGGACAGGTATCGGGTAGAGGTTACCTCTCCCTTGGGAAACTCCGATCACTGTCTGGTGAAATCTGTGTTTACATATTCCCCACCAGCTTTCGAACCTCATGGTGTTAGGCGAGTATGGAAATACAAGTCAGCAAATTGGGATGAGATGCGGCACTTTTTTGCGTCCTATCCTTGGCGGCAGGTCTGCTTCTCTTCTTTGGATCCGTCGAGTTGCGCGGACGCTATAACCGATGTGGTGCATCAGGCAATGGAGTATTTTATTCCTTTTGCTGACGTACCCATCGATGGCAAAGCTCGCCCATGGTTTAATGCCGAATGTGGTCATGCTCAAGACCGAAAACATTCGGCATATCTCATTTGGGCTGATGCTCGAAGCCGCAAAACTCCGGATGTAAGTTCGAAGAAGAGAGCCTTTAACCAAGCTGCCAAGTCCTACAAAAAGGCATTGCGGAAGGCTCGTCTCGATCGAATCGCTAAGAATGGCGAAAAGCTCTCTGTCAGACCAACTGGCAGTCGAGCTTTCTGGTCTCTTGCGAAAGCGATCGAGTCGAATTTCTGCCAACCCTCACTGCCTGCTCTGCTGAAGCCGGATGGATCCCTGGCCCACACAGCAACAGGGAAAGCGAACGTACTTGCTTCTCTGTTTGCTGATAACTCGCATCTAGACACTGGCAATGCTTCTCCAGCACATCTTCCTCACTGCGGTGTTTCGATGTCTGAAATCTGCATCACTAACAAAGAGGTATGGAGAACATTGTGTCGTTTAGATGTGAATAAAGCCAGTGGTCCTGATGGTATACCAGCCATTCTGCTCAAGACATGCGCAGCTGAGTTGTCTCCTGTACTGACACGTCTGTATCGTCTCTCTTTCATGACTGGAATAGTACCGAAATCCTGGAAGCTTGCTAATGTGCAACCCGTGCCCAAAAAAGGCAGCCGTGCCGACCCTGTCAATTACAGACCGATTTCAATCACCTCCATACTCTGCAAGATTATGGAGCGTGTATTGAACTCGCGCCTACTAGCATACCTAGAAGGTAACGATCTCCTCAGTGACCGACAGTACGGGTTTCGCCGTAATAGGTCTACTGGGGACCTCCTAGTGTATGCTACTCACATTTTAGGCGAGGCCATCGAGAAGAACGGAGAAGCGGTCGCCGTCTCTCTGGACGTCTCGAGGGCATTTGACAGGGTCTGGCATGCGAGCCTTATAAGCAAGCTTTCAGCGTATGGTATATCTCCTGGTCTGATCGGCTGGGTAACGGACTTTCTGAGCCACAGATCTCTCCGAGTAGTTGTCGACGGGTGTTCCTCGGAACCCTTGACAATAAATGCCGGAGTGCCTCAGGGGTCCGTTCTTTCTGCAACTCTGTTTCTGCTGCACATTAATGATCTGTTGAAGCCCGGTATCTATGGGTATGCAGACGACAGCACAGTTGTAGAAAGATATCTGCCGAGTACTCGGGCTAGTCGAGATCAAGTACAGTCTGAAAGAGAAGCCATGGTGCAACGTTTGAATGACAAACTTCAGGCAGTCTCCGCATGGAGTAATGCCAATCTTGTCAAGTTCAACGCCACCAAAACGCAGACGTGTCTATTCACCGCCAAAAGGAGTCCTTTCACCTTGGCTCCTACTTTCCAGAATGTATCCTTGGAATACAGTGACCGGCTTCAGTTGTTAGGCTTAGAGATTTCCTCGAACCTCAACTTTGGTCGGTTCATTGAGTCCAGAGCAAGAGCAGCAGCAGCAAAGCTTGCCGTTCTGGCGAAGGTTCGGCAGTACTTTACACCGGGACAGCTTCTTGTTTTATACAAAGCACAGATCCGGTCGTGTGTAGAGTACTGTGGTCACATATTTGCTGGTGCCGCAAAGTCTCATCTTGCGGTTCTGGACTCAATTGAGAGGCGAGCAAAGAGGCTTATAGGCGATCCCGAATTGGTCGGAGCCGACCTCCAAAGCCTTGAGCACAGGCGTAGAATTGCTAGCCTCTCAGTATTCTATAAGATACATTTTGGTGAGTGTGCGCTGGAATTACACAATTTAATTCCCCCGTCCCCCTTCCATCACCGGACGTCCCGACGCACTGCAGGTTTTCATCCTTTTGTTGTGGACATTCCACCTGTCCGAACGAAGCGCTTTGCTTCCTCATTTTTACTGCGTACAGCAAAGGATTGGAACAGCTTGCCTGCGTCGGTATTTCCGACCGAATACAATGTGGGTGTCTTCAAGCGAAGAGTGAATAGGTTGCTAGGGTAATGCGCCTTACCACCTAAGACTACATTCCACTTACCATCAGGTGGAATGTAGTCAAGCATTGCCCTAGATCATATAAAAAAAAAAAAAAAAAAAAAATATAAAACGGACGAGCCAGTACGTCTAAAATCCAGTCACTTAGAGAGGTCATGTTGTTGTAGGATATGAAGTTTTTACTTTGGGTAATGTGCTGAGTAGGTCAATGTCAACCCGAGTGCTTAATGCAAACAAGACTCAGGTGTGTCTGTTCTCTGCCGAAAAGGGGCCATTTAGTTTGGCCCCTACTCTCCGGGTTGTATCCGAGAGGAGTAAGATGAGGTTTTTATTCGTAGGTGGTATTAAAAATGACTAATACGAAAAACTAAATATGAAATTTTGATGCGATTGCTTATTGTTTTAAAAAAAATATATTTCAACTTTTCTTTTCAAATGAATGTGCGTTTAAAAATTAATGGAATGCCGGATACGCAGGCACTTTTTAAAGTGATACTTATTTAGAATGGTTGTAATTAGAAAATCGGTATAACGAAAATGCATCACGAAAAAGAAACGAATAATAAAATATTTAAAATTTTACCAGTGTGAAATACATTGCACGGTATTTTATACACTTTAACTGTTAAGTGTTACGCTGACAAACACTGTCCTTAACTGTCACGAATGATAGCCAAGATTTAATTTATAAAATAGCGAAAACGAAGCCAGAGCTACTTAATAAAAATGTGTTGGATGTTTGTATGTCCGTCTCTTTATCCGTCTGTTTGTTTAGGGTTTCGTCTTTAAACAGTTAATGAAAGTGTTTAAAGTAATAAGTTTCATTTCAATTTATTATTTACATTGATTATAAGCAAATTAGACATGGTCATTCAAAATGCATTGATTATACATTTTTTTAGACTATACACCGCTAACCTCTGTCTCAGAACACACGAAATTTATTTGTAACGGCTAGCCATTACTGCCTAAATCTTTTTCATTTGATAAAAAAAAACATTAAAAATAAATATGTTTATTTTTTAACATGTTTATTAATAATTTAGTTATATATTAAATTATAATGGATTTTTGTTATTTAGAATTAAAAAAGACTTCCATTAATATTTTAACAATGTTACAAATTAAAATTTTGAAATATTTCTAACGAAAGTACTAAATTTAAACAAAATAATGCATTAAAAATAAATCTTACAATTAACTGTTATAAATACATTCTAGTCCCTACTACAATAGTTTGTTGAATTTTCAGTTGCAACTATACATGCTTTTGTTACTTTTTTACAATTACTAGGACGAAATATTTATCATAAAAACATTAGTAAATTTTTTTTACGATAAATGACGATTACCGTTATAATACGGGGAATGCCGTAAAAATACTTAATAGTGCATTTGATATCAATATGTTGCTTATTTAAAGCTCATTACTTTCAACGTTTTTTTCAAGAGATTCTTGTTTTTGATTACTAAATATAATAACTAGTATGATGACTCTAAATATGTCCTCTTGGAATATCTTAGAACATATGCAAATAAATAAAAGAAAAGACTTGTAAAAACTTTCTTTTAAATTTAATTTCCTGTAGTTTTTCTCTGGGTCAAATCTTACGAGTGTAAATTCTTCTCGTTCATTGTAGACATGTTAAACAACATTAACTATATACAGAACAAATATAGAAACAACTATAGCAAGTAATGGAAATCTCATACCTTAAAAACCAGGAATGACAAAGAGGATAAAACATGAATTTTAAAACCTGTTAAGGTATATTAAACATCTATGAAGTTATAATTAATAAGCAAAAAAAATAATACAACAACATCTTATTATAATACAATGAAAAAATAAATATGTTTCGTTAAGATTTATAAATGTTGAGGGTTTTCTGTGTTTTAAGAATATTGATACAAAGAGAAGATTGTAAGATGTTAAATTTTAAAAATGTAATTGTTAATTATGATACTCGTTCATAACTTAATTTTAATATATCAAAAACAATCGTCATCATTCACCTGTGGTTAAACGAATTATTTGAGATTTTATTGCAAAACAGTCGATAAAAATTTGACGTTAACCGACACCCTGATGCTAACCATCCTAAGGCATACAAGAAGGTGGGATTTCTGCGAAAATATACGATGATGGTATAAGATAGTTTACATTGCTAAGTTTAACTTTCATGCATTTGAACATGTAACTATAGTTTGGTGATATGCAAATTCTTTT
Organism: Napeogenes sylphis; assembly: GCA_959347405.1. Lineage (NCBI taxonomy): Eukaryota > Metazoa > Arthropoda > Insecta > Lepidoptera > Nymphalidae > Napeogenes > Napeogenes sylphis. Next base: position 12,673,692 of record OY365776.1, read on the forward strand.
TCTTTTATTTATCATATCATATCATCAATTGCTTGCATATCATCATCAGCTGCAATAATTTGCTTCATTATTTGAGCATTTATATAAGTTTGAAAAGAACACCAACATTTAAATCATAAAGTTTTCTATAAAATATATTTTACTATTGTATATTTTTGTTAAAGTTCCTAAATATCAATTATGGAAATATCATGAATAATAAGAAATGGGAGTTGAATGATAACTCGTCAGAAATGTCAGTAAGACACAAAAATACATTTTATCAAATAAAAAGAAAACACTTAGGTCACTTATATACTCTTAACGTAAGCGTCTGCAGAAAATAATAAAATGTTATGTACTTTGCACTTTGTTCGAAGCGTTGGGATGCTTAACTTTTACTTACTAACTTTATATCCACTGAGAATTGAGATTTCTATTTACGGCTAAAAGTATTATTATTTTTAATTAAAAAAAAAATGTATTCGAAATTTTAGGTATGTATTAAATTCGTAATAAAATGTTATTTTTATTTTTAAATATTTAGTCGGTTTCTTTCTTCTTCTTTCTTTCTTACGCCAAAAATATTTGGTGTATTTTTTAAAATTTAATTTTTATGTCATGATTTTTTTAAGGACATAAATTACTGACTATCTTCTAATTAAGTTATGACAGATATAACAGATCAGAAATGATGACCTCAGTTTCTCTTTTTGAATAAAAATCACTAGAAAGAGTTCATATTTTTTGTAGATAGTACATAGTATTTTGACCCCAACACTACAGAAGGTAGATGAGAAATCATATTCTTCGACTCTTCTTAAGACAGGAACATCTATTATATTATAAATTATGTATATTAAACAATAAAAAGCCTAAATTCGTTTTAAACAATCCTATTAAAAAAAAATTAAACTTTCAAGTTATTTCCAAATGTCAATTATTGTAAGTTAGTTATTATAAATGACAAAAACTAACATTTATAGATATTTAGTGATTTGTTGAATTGTTATCAAGTAATATAGTAAAAAAATAAATCCATATAAGGAGTAAGAAATAATGAAAACCTTTATTCTCGATACAATGAGATGCCCTTTCTTGTCATCTCCCTGTCTTAATATCCACGATCCACTTTCTTTGCCTTTGCCTTTGTTGTTGTAATTTTTGTTTCATCAAAAAGCAACTTACACTTAAGAAAGTGTTACAATACAATTTGAATAAACGAATTTTACTGGCATTTTAGTCTAAAGACAACCGCCAAGTATTCAATTTGCATTTTTTCCCGTTTAAAGTAAAAACGGTGAAGCCTAATTGGGTAATCGGTTTCAAAATGGAAGGGTTTTTTATGACTATGGGGTGGCGCCGTAACGTCCTTTTCTAGGGATTAAAGAATGAAAGACCCAGCGTTGTATTTTAAAATGCATTCAAACGGACTTTGTATTATGTCCTGTACGAAAAAACATTTGACCTGATTATAATTTATAGCAGAGTAATCTCTTGTGTCTAATACTGCTACCTGAAGCCTATAATATCAATATATTGCATTACATCGGTTAAGAATTAATTATCCCCTTCTTATGTAAAAATACATATCAAATTAACTACTATGTTTTATGTAAAAAAGTAAGATAGATTTTTATATGCGTATTTGGAAAATAGGAGTATATTAAAACTGATATTATAAAATTATTTGCAGAGAAATCTCCGTCAACGGCATGGATAATTTTGCTGTTTTGCTGATAATTTTGCTGTTCAGAACATTGATTGCTTACCTTATTAGAAAATCAGGAATGTTACAAGGAAGACAGGAATGGAATATGAAAATGAATATTGCGTCCCTTAAAATTGAACCCAAGGTTTATTTAGGTAAAGTCCTATTTTATCTATTTTTATCTTATAACTGAAACAATTATTATTGACAGTTATAACTTTTGGTAAATGAAATGAGCTTCCCTATCTAATGAAGAAAGAATCGAACTTTAACGTCATTAATACGTGGCGTAACCAACGTTAAAGTTGTTTGTTAGTTACTGCATTTTTTCCAAAAACTCCATATTGATAGATTCGATCTTAATTTTTTAATTCTTATTTTATTAAAAGATGTTTTGATCAAGCTATATTCATTGTAGTCTAATAACAATATTCTCTTAATCTTAAATATAATATATTTCTAATAAAAGTAACAGTGTAATAAAAAACACAACTTATGTTATTCAATCCCTTATATCTTTCAGGAGACTTATAATTGTATTTTAAAATTAAATTTTAAAAGTATTAAAGTGACAACGATATTGTTTAGAATATGAAATGAAATAGATAACGGTAGATTAGAGATTAGGTAAGAGATACTTGCGAAACTATAAAAAAGCGGTAACCTAACTTTGACAAATAATAAAAGATTTTTAAAAGTAATACATTTTGCTTTAGTAATTCTTTTACTATTTAATTAGCTTGAGAATAGTAAGAGGTTATACTAATTATAGGCAAATTCTTGTAACTCGATTGCACTTGTTTGTTTTTTATTTTTAACATCTTGTTCATCTTAACGCTACGTGTTTTTCTATATAACAAATAAAGCATTACTAGTGCATCACTTAAGTATTCAAATTATAATTATTACTATCATATATATTTCCTACAAAGTAGTTATAGAACTTAATTCTTTATTAACTTAACGTCAACGTAATTTTTTTAACTAGACATACATTGGACCTCTAAATTATTATTGTTTTTAAGCCACAATTAAAATTTATAATAGAGAGCAACAGATAATCAAAAATAAAGTAAGGTATGGTACCAAAATGACTAAAAGCGCAATTAGTAGTTCTATGATATTTTTACATTTACAAGGACGTACAGGACTCTCTATAACTTTAAACATTCATTGTAATTGTAATTTAACAATACCTTATTTTTGAACTATTATAATAAATACATTTCCTTGTGAGTTGTAACGGTGATGCATGTACTGAATTGTTTACAAGTTTGTTTTGCCAGACTTCCAGGTGTGGTTATTAGTTTTCTAATTAGCATTCGATACAAAAACACGCATAATGTAAGTTTGAAATTTGAATTGAATTTTTATGAACTCTTAATTTCGAAAAGATTATAGGAGAAAATTATTTCTAATTATTTTTTTTTATGCAAAAAGTTTCTTACATTTAAATGTTTCGAACTTTCTCGCATGGGAATTAAAGATTCTAAAAAAAAAACGTCATGGAACTGTAAGTTCAGGCTACTAACGGTACTTACGCTTACAAAGACGCTAGTCTTTGAACAGAATATCTTTAAACTCGTATTGCATATATATTGAACTACTGTTTTTATAAAATTTCACTTCTACCCCTGATGAAAAGAATACCGTAAGACAAAGTACTATAGAAATATGCGAAAAGAACCACCGAATACGTTTAACAACTATGTTGATATTTTAACGGCTCACAGCTATTATGAATAAAAGACGTATAATTAAACACGGTTTTATTAACTTAACTACATACTAACTACTTCAATTTAGGCACATTTGAAACCATGAGGTATAAAAAAAAATTACAAACAAGATTATATTACACTAATTGTTAATTAGTGTAATATAATCAAAATCGAATCGAAATAGAAAATCGTTACTATAAGCTAATAAAGTAACTTATAAATAATAATTCTAATAATAGTAGTTCATAAAAATCAAACTAAGCAATATATCTTAAAAGCCTATATCTTTTCAACATTAAAGGCTGTGTGCTCATTGCATAATGCATAAATTAAAATACAGAATAGACTTTTATAGTTGAGTTTCAACTTTTAACATGAATAATATAATTTAATTTTCGTCTGCCTTATTCAGATGTGCTTTTTATGATAAACATAGACGATTCTTTTAATATAATTGGACATCAATATTACATGAAACTAATCAATCTATACATATAATAAAATTGTTACTGATCGATTTTTGTACATGGTAAGTAATAAAAAAAACATGATGGGGGTTTTTTATAAGAGCAAGAGAACCTAAAACAATGGTTTTTCATTTTGTTTGTTTGTCTGTGTGTTTGTGCACGCTAATCTCAGAAACGGCTAAACCAATTTGAATGCGATCAGGAATATATTGAAACAGTCTTCACTTAACATTTAGTGTTTATTTTATTTGAATCGGTTAAGAAATAAAAAAGTTATGTCAATTTATGTCAACCATGTAATAAATACGATGCAAATCTTTTTATATACACCTAATAAACCTGTAGAGGAGTAGTCTTTGTAATTTAAAAACATTAAAAAATATATAGCCAGGATGTAAACTTATAACTAACAGAATCCATTTCTATCATTTTTGAAATTTTTGTCTGTCACTCTATAAAAAGAAATTTGTATTTAAAATGTTCAAGAAATTTATCTTTATACATATAATAAGACTGTAACTGATCGATGTCGGTACATAGTTTTTTTTTTAAATTCATAATGGGGACCTTTTTGTAATTGCTTAGGGAGAACCCAAAACAATGTTTTTTCATTTTGTCTGTTCGTCTATATGTTTGTGTTTCCCTCAGAATGGCATTAACCGATTTGGATAAAGTTTTCGGGAATATATTGTCATGGGCTTCACTTTACATTTAGTGTTTTTTTATTTTACAAATAAAGTTAATGATCTCTTATTTTCGTACCATTGCGGTAAGACATTTTTTCAAAACTATTTTGTTTTTTTTTATATTTCAGGTAAGAACAGGTTTCATACTTAGTAGTTTTATACTTCATAATGGGGTATAATATATTTAAAATGTATATGTATATAATATTCTTCATAAGTTGTATATTAATTTATAATGTATTTTATTCAGGATTATTTCTTTAATTATTAAAATTATGAAAAAATTTAAGGGGGAAATGTTGTGGGCAATTATGTGTCTCACTTTATGGTGTACCTTAAATATTTACAGCTTATTGCATACTCGAAATATCTTCTAGGTTGACCTTTTTTAAATGGCATGAGGGATTGAAAGTCTCACAAACGGTTCTTTTTATCCTTCTGAACATAATCATTTTTTTATAACAATGTGCTTAAAATCAACCGTTTCCGAGTTATTTAAAAAAAATCGTTTTTACCTGACCTTGAGAAGGCTCTGAGGTCTTCCGGCAGATTTGATAGATTGAGTGACTGCTATCTAAATGAAGAGTTGGAGACGCACATCCTTGCTCATATCTTTGCTGACCCTCGAAAATCAAGCCGAAGGTTGCTAAGGAATGCGGGATTGGTCTAGCTACTCATGGAAAAAATATCTGTAATAAAATAAAAAAAAAAAACTAGAAATACTCATACACGCAAAAACTACTTGCCGGAGATTGATGAAACTTTGAACGGGTACGTTTTATCGAAGTCGGAATCTATGCGTACAAAGTCGCAGGCACAGCTAGTTTAACATAAAACGCTACAATTGATATTATATTTTTAATAAAGTTGAAAGCAATTTACGTTCAGGAGCCTTGAAATAATTGGAAAAAGAATACACATTTTTTTCGGTTGAACCCTCGAGCATTGTTGGTTTTCGAATATCTACTGCAAAAATAACTGACGTCAGTTTTAATAAAAATGTCTATAATTAATCACACCTTTTGTTGATGCTACCTCGCGTCGCCCGCGGCTACAATATGTAATCCGTTATATATTCAAATTTGTATAGGCAGTTTTTTTAGCTTAATAAGAAAAATATGAAATAATAAATATTTCAAATAAAAATAACTATTTATTTTAAAATGGAAAAATAAAAATGTTTTTCGCGAATATCAATGAAGTTGCAAACAATGAAAAATTAATGAAAAATGAAAGTTTAAATGTTATGCATCAGCAATATTTGAAACCATACTCACTACTCTACTGTACATATTTCAATTACTTGTTTTAAAAAAACATCCATTAATACAGTTTTTTTTTCACTTTTATTAATCTCTAATTAATTAAGATTGCTAGTTGCGGTGGTTTTCTTGTTGCTGCGTTGAATTAGGAAATACATTAGACTTTTAATGCCCGACCAACGCCCACACAACTTTTTTATCTGTCAATTGGGAACTGAACTTACTGTGGCTGAAGTTATGTACTTTTATGTACCCCTCGACGGGTATGTATGAACTTTTATAAAGATCCCGCCCCGTTTTTCGAGTGGTTAGTGCAGACGCCTAACGTGTCACGTCGCAATGGGGCTCGGGTTCGATTCCCGGCAAAGACAGGCATTTATGTGATGAGCAAGATGTCTGTGTTTCTGAGTTTGGTTGTTTATTAAATGTATTCTCAGTATTTATATGTGTATTTCTATGTATTGGTATCGTTATCTAACACCCTGAACACAAGCAAATAATTTGCTTATTAAGGGGTAAGATCAATGTGTGTAATTTGGCCTGATATTATATTATATTATTATTTTTAAAGATCACTTGAGTAATCATAACGTGAAATCGTAAGAAATAAATATAGTTTAAAAAAAACTAAAAAACACGCCAAATTAGCTTAAGATAATTATTAATCCTGGAGATCCTAATCAGGATAATAAGGTAATCTCATCCAATTATTAATTGACTATCGGTCTTTGATATGTGTACAAAGTCAACAAAATCGATTGAAAAAAAATAGGTCCGTGCGAAGTGAGACAAAATCGCATTCGTAAAAGTCGCTTACACGCAAATAAACAAGCAAACATACGCGTGAACCTAATAAAAGCGTGATAAAAATGGAAGTGTTTGTATTCATTATTACTTATAAAATACTTTTTAATTATTGTTATAAAATACTTATTAATTTATTGATAAATAAAATATTTTTCTTTAAAAACTTGCTTTGAAATATTTTTCTTTAAAAACTTTATTACTAATATTATTGTAATTTTATAATCGATAATAATAGTAATAAACCTTTATATTTCCTATAAACTTAAAAGTAACTAATTACAATAAATATTTTCTTAATTCTAGGGCAGTGATTCTAAGTCTATATGATGCTAATGTTAGTTTTTAGTTTTCCCCGCCATTAAATTATTTCGTATGACTATCATTTTGTGGTCTGCCCACGTTTCTTTATCATTGTGGACCAGTCCATTTCGTAGTCTTAGTAGTATATTGCTGGCATTTCACTATGTGGCTGGCCCAGCTCCATTTTAGCTTTAGTGCTTTGTTTTGTTATTTTCCTTACCCCTCGACTTCTTCTCGGTATAGCATGCTTCTCTCCATTGTTCGCTGACGAGGTAACATTTTGTTACTTATCTCGTTTGTAAAAGCCAGTTTGAGAGCCATAACTCAAGCAAGGTAGAAAACAGATAGATATCCATCATGGCCTTTTTCATATTAACGTCGTAATTACCATTTGGTATTTACTTGTGGGTACTATATTTGTTCAAGCTGCACGTAGCTCTTCTGTTGACCTCGTTTTCGTTATTCATTTTAGAAAACGATACTTGGTTTCCTAATTAAGCATACTGCTCTATATATTTAAATTCTACACCATCCAGAAATTTGTGTCAATCTTCAAATATACGTGACGTCACTGACTGACGTCTCTGACTGACTGACGTGACTTCACTTTAAGTCTTATTAACAGCTATACACAGTTGCTTCAGAAGAACTTTTGTCAGTAGAACCTGTTTGAAATAGAATAAATGGTTCATCAAGTTTCAAGTTTCACTAGGCTTCGTAAACAATCATTGTATGGAAATGTTTTGCTCAGGACGCGCAATATACCAATCGCGGAGAATCTAAAGAAAATAGAATTAGGAACAAATATTCTTTATTTTTATAAATACTTAATCATTTTTATAAAAATATCTAACATTAATTATAACACTAGGATATTAGTTATAATCCTAGGATTAAAAATAAAGCTGTCGATGACATACTTTGTTAGCATTTACAACAAATGACAAGCACTTGACTCTGAATTAATTAATTCCAAAAAAATGTAAAAAATGTATAAAATCCTAGTAACGAGGCCACTTAATTGATACCAGTCCTCTCTAGAAATGATTTTATTATAAAGATTAATTTTAAGATTTTTTTTTTATTTTTTTTAATAATTGATACCTATCCCAAAGAATTTATGACTCATCTCAACTCATTGGGATACTGATTGTATTTAGATTCACAAAATATAGTTTTAAACATAAATCATCCTTTTGTTTGTTTTTTTTTATTTTTTTTTTGTTTATAGCAACTTTTTTGATTTCACTGATTTATTGACAACTGTATATTAGCACCATTAACATTAACTATTTACCATGCCACAGGTAATAATAGAGGTTACCTTAACTTAATTTCCCAAATATTGAACAGAAAATCGAAAACGTCGACATTAATGGAGATCAATTATTTGTAATCTTAACAAGCAAAACTGTGTTAATTAAATGGGTAATCAATCCAGGTAATATATGTAATAATTATATAATAATTGCTGATCTATTAATTCGTACTATCGAGTACAACTTACTAGCAAAAATCATAGGGAATACATATATTGAAATAAGTAAACAATCCAATAAATTTAATAAACAATATCTTGTAACATCAGGTAAGTTGTTTAGTAACAAACACATTCAAAGCAAGGCATGCAATGGAAATGTAATTAGAATTCACGCTGCAGAGCGTCTTTGCTCTGTTAAGGACTGGTCGTGTTCCTAGCGGAAGCAAGAGCGGGAGCGATTTTAACTCCTGACGAGAGAGAGAACTTTAGAGAGTTGTTATAGATTAAATATGTAACCCATTGTGTCTGTTCGTGGGAATTGATTTTGGGTTAGTTATGCTTATAACTAAAAGGTTACAAGAAAATTATACGTTTTTTTGGTGGCTAATGAATTTATTGTAATGCCTAATTCTAATTCTGTTTATTTTTTTGAATCAGAAACATCCATTAATTTTGTTTATCTTGTTGCTATGATAAATAACTTATCTTTAATTTTTTGATAAAGATTTTTTTTTATTTTTTGGTTTTGCAGATTCTAGAGCCATACTCAATCGATATGCCTCGTGTAGATCTGTTGCCTGGATCGGGGTAGTGGTATTTTTTGGAATCTTTGAACTTGATTTTGACCTACGTTGAAATGTTGGATTAATTAGAATTTTGGAATATTGTCCTTTGGTTATCCTTGCCAGGATCCTCAGGATAAGTGAATTTCAAATAAAAAGAGACAAACATATATACATCTATCATTTTGACAGATTTTTTTAACATCGTGATTGTATCAAGGTGGTGTAATTGTAGTAATATCTTAAAAGCCACCCCACGTTTTTTTTTACAACTATTAATTTTTTTTTTGTTATTTATACTTTTCTCAATTCAAATTTATTAAAAATCTTCTTTTGATTTTTAGTTTTTCTGTGCATTTATTTTTAACAACTAAATATATTTTTTGTTGTTTATAGTTTTCTTAAATTTAAATTTATGAAAAATGTTATTTTATTTTTGAGTTTATTTATTTTTATTTTTTTACAATCAAATACATTCTATTTGTTATTTATCCTTTTTTTAGGTCAAACGTATTAAAAAATGTTTTCTGTTATTGTTATTTTATTTTTATATAAAATAGATTTTTTATAAAAGCGTGATTTGCAGTTTTTTTTAAACTATTTCTTATTTATTAAACATGTTGGTACTGTAAACCACAACTCTAATGATTCTGCAAAACATTTATTTCAATGACATGACAGTTAAAAAAAAAATATCTAGATCAGATCAGACCATAATGATTAGTAGATAGAAGAGCAATTGAAATCAGGCAATCAGAGTTGATTGTAAACCGCAGCGCCGGCTTACATGCAGATTGTTACAAAGGTACGTGGACAGCGATTTAATTTGAGCTTCGATTTAAAGGTACATAACGAAAATGACATAGTTTCAATGATAATCTCCCGATTTCAATTTCATGAAAATAATAAATTGGATTTATATAAAAAGAATAATATAATAAAGTTTAAATTATAAAAATCTAATTTAATTAAAACAATGATTTTCCGTGACTTTTAGGTACGTATTTTAAAAAATCGGTTAGATATTTGATATATCTTTGACTGAAGAGTGAATTGTCAGGTAGTCTTAATAATACTTATGTTATATAAAACTAATATTTAATTATACTACATGTATAATATTTACATACGAAATAAACAAAAAAAATACATATAAGAATCGTTGAACTATTTAAAAATACAAAATATAATAAAACAATAAATTCAATCTGTTAAAATTCCCGCATTGTTCCCCCGTTTTGATTTCATTGTATTCCCGTTTTGATTTCCTTCCGGAGGAGCTAGTTCAAAACTTGGACTAAAATGCTCATAAAATAAAAACTAATGGGCCTCCCTGAATAAAATTTTTATAGGAACAATTCGAAACTACTTCGCATCAAACAAAAAAAGGAATACGTAAATCGGTTCAGAAACCTCGGAGAAATCGGTGTACATACATAAAAAAATATATATACCGGCCAAATTGAGAACCTCCTCCTTTTTGAAGAAGTTGGTTTATAAAAAAGACAAATTTGTGAGAAGAATTATGCGATATTTCTGCAGAATAAAACTACACAATAGTGTAGTTTTATTCGTATCGTATAGAAATAATGTTTTATATTTTTATTACTATTTATAATAAAATAAGTGTTATTTAATAAGCACGCAAAAATATTTATAACTAGGTATTTTAACTCTGATTTTGTTTTAATAAAACTTGGTTTGAAATTTTTTAAATGTACCACTGGCTTTGAAGATAGATTGGACTGTTAGAAAGAATCAATCAGCAGTGAACAAGACAATTACTGAAGACGGGTTTGATTTATAACATTTGTGGAACTTGTAGACGTTAAAGCGTTAGCGTTAGTTACAAATGTAACTTGGTAAACAAGAAGTTGAGTATAATATGTTTGAATGATTTGTTTTGTAGACTCTGACTTTACTTATATTATTTTTTTTTATTAAGTTATGCTTAAAATGTATAACTGCATAACTAATGGTTAACCATAAAAATACTGATAACGATTTGAAACGCCATATTCATATTCAATATTTATGTAGTTTCTACTTTCTGGTAGTAGAAAAAATATTGTATGGTTCAAATGAACAATGCAGGTGTGCAAGGAAGGTTCATGATGCCTAAGTGCCAATAAAAGTATAGAAAAATGGGCAAAAGTAAAATTAAAATAAACATGAAATTTAATCAATCAGTACTTTAGTATTTAAAAAGGGAGGATAGATGAACATGCCTGTCACCTGGATAGGTAGTGTGGATTGTAGGTAAGATATACAAAGTAATGTAAAAACTTCCACCAATGAGAGATGGTCAGAAGTCGAATTTTAACAAACTGTTGGATCAAGCATAAAAAACGATGCCCACAGGGTTAAATTTTAAGTTGAAAGTTAGGTTAACTTCTATTTTTTAATTATATAAACAATTATCATTTGAGACGTCACTGTTACTTAAGAAAAAACGAGATGAAACTGTTCTAAATGATATAAACCATTGTGTGAAAATGTATTTAGAAAATATAATTAGGGATTGTAAATGGTAAAATTTCTTTGGAATAAACTATTGTAAGCCTACCCTATAAAAAAATCTGCAACCATCATATTGGCAGTTAAGGAGTGGCCATGAGTTTCTTTGCCTGGATCTTCTCGTGAGCTCAACTAATAGAACAGGTTTTTCTTACGAGTCAAAATTATTATTTAATAAATATTTTTTAATATGTACAATATTTGTTTCATTTTGACGTAACCAAATTAATGTAAAACATTTTCTTGGAATAAAGATTTTTTACTTTGACTTTGAAACATACCGTTTTCCTTCATCCATATTCAATAATTGTCTTTGTCTTCAGCAGCTTTTCTGCCAATAAACCCAGGTATCCCCAGTTAGCGTGGCTTCTCCTACAATTAATACTTATCTATCCTTCATATACTTTCTTTTTTTTGGTCCTTTTTTTGATTCAACATAAAATATCAGCACCAATCTTTGCCAAAACATTTTTTTATTCCACACTAATAATATTAATTTTTATCATGTCTTTCAATTTTAGATTACACATATTTGTTAGAGCTCTCATTACCTCCAACATTTTACTGTCAGGCTTATCTGCCATACCCATGACCACGATTCATTAGCGGTGGTGCAAGAACACCGTGATGCATTGCAAGAAAAGTATCTCTGGATAGTTTTTCATTTTAAGTTAATTATGAAGCACCACTTACTCATTCACCGTTTCTGTCACACTTCCATCATTGATATTATTCGACCTTTTCATAGCATTATTTCCCTTCTACACATTTTCCTTTCTTGGTTAACAGAAAACTCTAATACTTCGACTTATATCTTAATCAGATACTTTGTTTAAGTTTCATTCCTCCCCATATCTACTGCTTTTGTTTATTTATATTGCTTCCGCGAATGCAATCATAACTATAGCTCTGTCTAAAATATTCATTCATCCTTCGTATGTTTCATTTAAGCTCTTTTTAGATCTAGTAAACAATCCATCACTTAATTAAAATGGCAGTAAGCCAAACCATACGGAGAAAAAGTTAACCAAATTAAATCCCTACTACTTTCTAGTATTTTTTTTCTAAATTCATAAAGGCTTAAAAAAACTGATGTTTAGTTAACTCTCTATCAAAACTTTTCATCTGCATTTTAGTCAAACGTTTGCATACCATGTGATTGATAGGTATAATGAAACCACCTTTGTTTTAATCGAATCAATCCTGCTATAAGATTTTCTCGAACAATGAACATAGCACCTAGAATTATGTCGCTTATTTCAAACGATGACTTAGGCCTTGCACCTGTCTTTTTTGGATGATAATTAAAAAATGAATAATATGGTAAATCCATAACAATTTCTTAAACAATAGGCCAAAAATCACGGAAAAAAATATTTACTTATTATATTTTTTTTTAATATTGAGCATTGTTTTAACAAGTAGAATGGCCAACTTTATGCTCAAAGCGATATAGAAGCTTTCCAATTAGTCACTAGAGTACAACTTGGACATTGTTTATTTATTTAATTAATAGGAAGCCAATGGAATTCACAATGAAAAACAATTGTTTTACGTTTAAAAAATTGATTTAGTTACAAGATTTCAGGAATAGGCTAACTTAGCTTGCAATTGTAGAATGGTTGCTTGCAAATTACATAAAATAAACACTTAAGTAAATAAGTATATGTAGAAATTTTGTTTATGAAATTTCATCTTGTAGAAATTACATATAAAACGTATACTATGGCCATATAAAAGAAAGATTAATAATATTAAAAAATAACATTATATATACATAATAACAATAAAAGAAACAATAATAATATAAAAAATAACAATAATACATAATAATAATAACTAAACAAAATATTAATTAATAAAAAAAAAATAATAATAATTAATTAATTTTAAATTCAACTCGGTCAAGCCTCGGTGTTTGTTGGTTTATTAATTAATTAATTTCCAGACCCCAAACAACAGTTGTAGATTACACAAGAAATTATCCCGCGTGGAAATTCCACTCACGACCTTTAGCTCAGCAGACAGGGCCACTAACCTCTAGGCCCAATACTGGTCCAGCTTCTGGGCATGTAAAATGGAAATATCGAAGAAGCCCTTCGGTAAAGACATTCTCTAACCTATAGTACATCCTAGTATACTAAGAATCCAAACATACCATCGTCTATCAAGAACCAAACGACAAACTCGTTTATTGTAATCATTTCATTAAAAATGAAAATTTTTTAGTAAGCAAATTACGAACACATAATACCTTCTCAATGAAGTCGGTGGAATGAAGTAATGTTAAGTAAAACATAAAATTAAAAACATATACATATATAAAACGTGGAAAGTAAGACGACCAGTCACCACAAGCAGACTTTCGTTCACGAACAAACTGCAAGGATTGGCCATCGACTCCTTTGCCATATTTGAGGTAGGGGGGGAGGAGGAAAGCTTAGCCAGCTCTCAATGCTATCACAAATATTAACTTCTGAAAGAGAGGTGGGATGCATTCCATTGATCAAACAAGAGTTACAAACGACATCAAACAAATTGCGTGGGTTACTAGTTAATCGCTAAAATATAATTCATTCTCAGACCCTACTTTCGGGAACATAATCGTTTTTGCTTTAGAATGGGCTTTTTTGTCTCATAATTTTTTTTATGTATAATTAAAATTTAATTAAAACTAATATTTTTGAAACAATTTAAAACAATTAAAAATCTTTCTTCTGGAGTACAAAATAGTGTCAATATTTCATGCATGTCTACAACAGTATGCTGTATGACATAGGTACTGTGAAAATTACTAATGTAGACTAGTCTAACTGTTTAATAGAATTAAGGAGCAACCTAGTATGAAATTTTCTACGTTGATTACACTACCAACCTGGTGGTTATTAAAATGAATATGAATTCTTTACTTTAAAGCCAGTGTGCAATAACTAAGCAATATTAATATTGAAAACTTTCAAATGCAACTCAATCTGTAAGTCCTTTATTTCTTATATACAATGAATATCCTGATCGACCAGGTTGATTCAATTCACATTATTTCTTTATAGACACAGCATATGAAGCTATATCCACTGTCGATAAACAATGTAAGTTAATAATAAATCATTAAGTAACAAATAAATTAAATATATGTTATAAATAACGCAAAAAATGCCTTATACTAGACTCTGTCACAAGTACACGGCCAGTGCTTGAACTACCTACCTGTATATACAAAATTACAATGAAACGATGTAAATAGTTCATATACATAATAGTTCATACTTTATATTTAAATTAGAATCTAAAATCTATAAACTTTTTGATATTTATAACTTTATACGTCATCAAAAATACATCGCGCTTCAAACAATTTATGTTACTCGAACGTGGTCAAACTATTAACTCGTTAGTGAAATACGAATTTGAACTAATATCATCTATATGGTTCCAATCCTTGAAAATTTACACATTTTATGCTTTAATGTACTATGATAATGAAAAACTCTACTTTCGACATCGGTTAATCAGCTGTGTGCATGTGTTTCAGTGATCAAGCCTGGGTCAGATATATTACTTTTTTCTTTTGTGATAATACAACCACCTAAATGAGATATAAATATAGTGTACACATAATATTTGTTTTTAAAATTAAAATAAATAATAAATAAATATAAAAACACATGGTACATAATTAACTGAATAATATGTATATTTATTTGCACGAGTAACATATTATAATGATTCGATGTGAATACTTAAAATACACAGGCCACAAAAGTGTAAATAAAAATGTATAAAACATAAAATGAGGCTGATTAGTTTTAAAACATTCAAGAGAAAACAGTAACAGTGTGATTAAAATACTTAAGTCAACAGACATGCGATATGAAATGTTTTACCGTTTAAAATATTGTAGTTGTGGTCTTATCATTCGATAATCTTTTGTATATTATACGTTCTTTTTTTTATAAGATAGTATAATTTTTTTGCAGTTTCGCGCATGTAGAGAATATAATTATAGGTATAAGTTGAAAATATTGAATAATCACAAATTAATGATAATTATCAATAACTGTAATGCTGGCTCCTTAATACTAAATCTACTAATATAATATAATTATTCCAAAATGATGCTTTACTTACTCGTATCACCTACTTTATTTTTACTATTTTTTTTTTACTTTTAAAAATTTGGTCTGGTTATAATTATGGATATCATAAAAAAATACAGAATTACATTTAATATTATGTTTTTTAATGGTAGCAGGGTCTCTCCTCCATTCTCATGGATGTCGTTAAAAGCAACTAAGTATTATCTATCGGATAAAAGGCAGCAGCGTCCGTCCGAGGATTTAACATCATTACTGGCGTTAGAAATCCGCCAGCCAATCATGGTGATTATGGCACATACACCACTCCTTATCATGAGCTGAGATCCAGCTCCTAATCCAGATAACAACGGCTTTTACACCTTAACCTATAACGAGAGTAGCGTGAGGACCGATGATAAGTTATCTTAACTGGAGGAAGCAGTAAACATTTCCTTTCTAGTTCTTCGCACATGACATCTCAATGTCATGGGGTTATCAGAAGACTAAAAAGATGATAATGAAACGATAATCCTAAGTTCCGGCAGTTTTTTTCTTTTTTCGGGAGGGCGATCAACTGTCTCAACATGGTATTGGGTTGTAACACTTGTGGACGAGGAAAAGTCATTGGTTAACAACATTGTTTCGAGCCTACCTCTTATACAGAATTACCGGTATTCGTTGAAGGGAAGGACCTCACAAAGAAGTGGAGTATGAATTAAGTGATGTATGACAACATTACAAGTGTATGTTGAAAATACACCACACTGTAGACTTCAATGCGCAATTATATACAATGACTATATTATGATAATCAACAAGCATATATTCGATGACATCTCGGTGATCGACAGGGAGCAATCACCGACCTCTAAGATATAAATAGGGAAGAAAAAATAAGAGAAAAAGATCACTTATCTGCTGTTTGCCTATTATCTAGTCGTTATGGCGGAATCAATGGCAGATTTTAACAAAATATTAAGAGACCTTTATAGTGCCTTCCAACCATTTCGACAATACGTTTACGATTGAGAACGTATTTTTTATTCTATGGAGTTTTATTACAATACAAAATCCGAAACACGGAAAGTCGTTAAAGAACTAAAGTCTGTAATATTATCTTCAAAATTATCAAGCCGAAGTGGCAATGGGCTAGTTATATAACTCGAAAAACCGATATGAAGAACCTATGCAAAGCAAAAGTTCTCAAATGGCAGAATGCCACCAGGATTACATGCCAATGTGGAAAGATCCCCAAAAGACTCAATGAACTGATGAACCGAACGCGATGAACCGAACCACTATGTCAATGGCAATTGCGGGACGTCAATTGATAGAGGTAGCACAGAATCACTATCCAGGGCGTCGTGTTGCCCACACGAGGCAAGTGTGGCGAACACATGTGCCTATGTTCAGCCGTCGACGTGGAAAAAGCTCTGAAATGATGATGACTATTATGACATTTTAATTTAGAATCTGTTAACCTTACACAAATAATTATTCTGTTTTCTTATTTTTTATATTTGAGAATGTTTTGAATATTTCTGTGATATTATAATAGAATGGGCTGTTTGCTGTGATATGAAATTTTACTGTGGTAGAAATATTTGTACACAAAGCAGTTATGAAATAATTTTCTAAAACACTCCATCCGCTCACTATAAGTGTATACCAGGGTAATGATACCTTCTCCTTTTGTGACAAAAAATATTGGCTGACCACGGGGTATTTGTAGTCAGGTCAACGTAGGCAAGAATTGAAAGAAATCTTGTCGGAAAGCAAAAATTTGATCCTCGAAAATTATACCTTATATTACAATATCAAAAATGGTCTATCAGCAAGACTCGGAATGGGTTCTTAAGACATCGAAGTCATTCCAAAAGCGCGATTGAAAACGAACTTTTGGAACGCAATGGTCATCATATACTCGTGTAAAATACACTTATAAAATTCAGATTTGTACTTCCAGAATTTGTTTTATTCAAATAATGAAGAATAATAATTTCTTAGAAAGATTTTAAAATTCCAACCTTGTAATATTAGAGTTGTAATACCATATTAACGTTTACTATGATAAGCTTATTTTTGATACAGCATTTTTTTCATATTTACTTAAAAAGTTTAATGTTAAATGTAGAATCTTATGCAAGCATTGAAGATATTCTTTGTAAAGGTGACCACAATAAAGAAGACGTTTACGAAGTACGAGCGTCTTTGTACTAAGCAATCTGGGATAGTAAACCGCCTTTTAAATTATCTTTGAGACTTATTATCCTGCATAAAATCAATTTTATTGTATTCCACTTGTGATGAAGATATCCATCATTGAACATGTGCATTGCTCGTATCTGTCTAGAAAAGTTATGGGTAAATCTAATTAACCGTTAAAATCTGGACTTTGATATATAAACATAAATAATACCTACAAAGATCCTAGTGTTATGTGTGTGTGCCGAGCGGCGTCTTACCTAGTTCCGTCTGTTTATTTAGCTGCTTCGATGCTTCGCTGTTAGCGTTTAGAGTACTTCGAAAGCTTTGTGAGTAAAAGGATGATTAAATGGATCTTAAACGTTTGCTATTTTAGACTAGTTTTTGATATCTATCTAATGTCTTATATATATTTATAAAAATTATACTTATGGTCAACACTATAATATAAGATAAAGATAAAGAGATAAATAATCATAATAGATCGAAGTCTTTTATGATTTAATATGATTATTGTATTATTTATTATACAAAACATTTTTTATTTTACATTTCTTCTGGGTCCATTTTATTAACTAATGACAACACATGATTGTACTATAACAATTTTGAATCAATTCAACCAATGTCATTCGATTTATTTGCTTAATGTCACTATATTAATTTAAACTGTTAATATAATAAGATTTACTTACGTCGAATTTAATCTTTTAGAAGCGTTAAATTTCTATCTGAAAAAGATAAAAAATTATTAATATAATATATTATTAATATATATGTAAGTAGTTATTTGATAACCATATCTCAATAAAGTAAATAAGAATCACTATAAATAAAAATTTATATATTATATATAATTACATATTATAATATATAAATGCCTGCTTTGAGATATCCTACTATCATTAACACGTTCATATACTTAGTAGAACAATTTGCTTCTAAAAATAAATTTTCAATTTTATTTTAATAATTAAAATCAATTTATTTTCTATAATAATAAATTAAAAAAGCGATTTGTTTTACATATCTTTCCCATGAAATCCTATTCTATACATACATTATTATTTTTAATGATTACTTTATATTTGAGTTTTCAATATTTATATATTATATAGTTATATTACTTGTTCAAAAATAAATGTAAAAATAAATGGAAAATAAATGTATCTACCACTGAAAAGAAAATCACTGTTGGGTATTTTCTGAACAATAGCTGAGCAATGACCATAAAACTACCTCATGTTTTTCGAATACATATTATTATTTATTTAGTCATTCTGTTATTTATTTTGTAAACTGTAAATTATTATTATTTTCTATTTACATTCGTTTTTTTATTACAACAACGCGTTACTGTAATTATAATGTAATTTTTTTTAAACGTCTACATTTCTTAAAGAACTATACAAAAACGCAGCACGTAAATAAAACTTTTAAATTGGAACCCAAAATTAAATCGTTATCTAGAATTAAAAGGAATTCAATTGAAATCGTAGATACAACAAATTTTATGAAACCTCCAACTCGATATGAATATTTTTATAAAAATTACATATTTTTGTTTAGTTACACGGCACTGTGTTTTTAAGAAACAAGATTTAATACATAATGAACACAAATTTTCATACTGTACATTTAGATCGTATATAAATAAAACTTGGTTAATATCACTTCAACTACAGACTACAAAGCTACGAGCTGCGAGCTACGAATGCTACGCCATTATCTGTAATAGGCCATAAGCGATCTGCTTTTAGCTTCAACCAGAGTACTCACGAGTCCTATATTGTGGTAAATTGGAGAAGCTTCGAAATGTATCTCAAATCCCTAAGTGTTATAGCACTTCGATGCCGAGACTTGCTTGTTTTGTTAAGTTTGCAAATAGTACTCTGCTTATGTGTTAGTTCACTGAGAATTCGTGTAGAATATCGTCCAGAGTATGATACAATAACAAATGCAGGTACAATGTGACCTGCGATTTCCCAACAGTCCTTAACATTGTACAAGATTTTCCATATTCCAAATAAACATAAATAGATTGACAGAATAAAATGTAAAAATGCTGTCTTAATATTAAACTAACTGATTTCATTTTTCAAATCTTATTCCTTTTTTCAACTAAGTAAATTCTTATTCCTTTTATTCAGTTCATTTAAAAAGTATTCATTTGTAATGAAGTTGCTATTAGAACCTCAAATACTTATGTAGTTTTAACTTCTGAATTCAGTTTATTAGATAAGTTATTTACACAAACATTAATTAACTTAATTTAATTTTATTTTATTAATGACGAAAAAATTTAATTTATATTTATCACATGTAGGTAGAAATTTTTTATTCAAGCGACTGATTTTCTTCAAAATCTTATAAAAAACTAAACCATTCAAGTAAAGTATTTAAGAGCACACACTGCGACAGTAAAAAGAAAAGCCGCAAAGATCGCCACTGGAATGGAAATATTTTGTCTCAGTTTACTTCAATTCAGCCATTCTTTTAGTTTTATTTATTGAACTGTCGATTAAAAAAACAAACGCGTATCGTATATAACAAAATGATTTTGAAAAAGCTTGGAGAATACGTTTCACCCTGTACATATACTTATAAATTATGTATAACCTACATTTATCTCATTTACTTTGCGCTAATTACAGGCGTTGCATATAAACTAAAAAATATTCATTACATAAATACGTCATTTATTTGCTTAAAATAATGACATTATAAAATAATTAATAGCTTTATTAAAACTTAGCGGAGACGAGTATAATCATAAACAATCAAAAGTCTGGTAGAACTCAGTTATGCAGATCCGGTTCTGAACTTAGTGTGAGATCTACTTGAGTACGACTAACTTGTACTTGCGTAAGCAATTATATAGGAAAATTATTGTAAAGTTCAGTTTTAGTTTTGTTATTCCTTTACAATTACAAGTTCCTTATTAGAATTTAATGAAATGAATAATTCGTGTCTTCAGTTACCGTTAATTAATAGCAATTTAAAAATGTACCAACAGAAAGATCTCATAAATATTCCAAATAAACTATTAAATCAACCTTAAAAGTACGTGTGTATTTGTTAATTTATCTTTCAAATACATAAGCTCTCCTTAGACTTTCTGGTTGTACTCTTTAAGTAGAAGATAAAACATCTTGACGATATTCAGTAAAAAAAATGTCGTGTATACATACAACATACATACATATAGGGTGTGCATTTTTTTATTAAATAAAATGTTTCAGTTTATTTTACTTGATCTTCTAGTTTGAAAGCTTGTATTGAAAGTAGAAGAAATATATAATCTACTTACTCTCCACTTTAAGCAGATTCTCGAATCTTTTTTTTATTATGTATGCATTTAAAACGTTTATAAATGAGATATAGGTGTTTTACAATGCATTTTTTTTTCACATTTATAGATATTATGTCACAGTTTATAGAAATGGAGTCTATACTTCTCTTAAAAATCTTACAAGGTTACTGTTTAAGTATAACATACTCTAAAAGTAGTAGAATATTATTATCTAGTTTTATATTAAATTGTGTATAATAAAGTCGTTGTCTTAAGAAACAGTTTCATCAATGTATATTTTCAAAAGCAAATTTTAAACTTTAAGCGAAATCTCAGACATGTTTGCTATAAAAGATAAATGTACCTACATTAAGGCAGCTAAATTTGAAAGCAGACGGTTGTTCTACGAAAATGTAAGGTAAAAAACACATTTATTTACTGCATCGCTTTACAGTGTAGAATGAAATAAATTACAGTCATCTGTCGACAGACTGCTTTAGAAAGTATAAACAGGTTAGGAAATTGCACGTAAAAAATCCGTTTATCTTATATATAATGTAATAAGTATTAAGCTAGTATAAAAATAAAGTTCAAAACAATTTCAAGAACTTTAAATTCATCGTACTCCAAATAATGGTCATGCTATTTTTATCAAGAGGGTATTTGGAAATAATTTAAGACAGTAATGGTATAATGATACTATTTATAAATATAAAATAAAAAAATATCACCTGTTTGTATTAGTTTTAAGACAAGTTTGTAAGGGTTTGATTCTTTTATTCATTTTAAATGAATTGCACTTCAGTTAATATGTAGTTGTAATTTCAAAACATATTTTTTTTTTGTTTTCTAACCTCGGGGCATTAAAGTAAAAGCCTTATCAGATGCTAATTTCAGATCTCATCCCATAGTAATCGAATGAGACAGATGTGCCCCGGGGAGGATGAAATAAATTGTCAACTAAATTGGAAGCACATTCAAAGGCTCAGCTAATTTAACAATATAATTAGTATTTAGCCGTTTAACATGGATCCGTATCATGTTCAAGTATTTATTTATTTAGTCTATATCGCCCAAAACTAGTACAACTAGCAGATGCTCAAAAGGCGTTCTCAGCCAGTTAACCCGAAAATACGGTAGGAAATAAAAAGTCAGGTGTGTACAACATAAAAACATTAACACAAAAAAAAACTATCAATAAAACAACATTAAATTAAATTATATATGTGCATGTAATACATTACACACAATGTACTCGTAGCTATAAATCTTAAATATTTATTTGCAATAAAAAAATACACCTATACTAATATATACAATGATATATATAATGATATATGTTATAAGCATTACATTAAACCGATAGTTTCTAATTTGTAGCTACCTACTGTTATTGTTTGACATTTCTAAGAGTTTACAATAATACAAAACTATCTGACAAGACAATATTTCAAGAGTAACACATTTTTGTGATATGTTGTTATTAAAGGCTATATTTATGATGTTTTCTATATTTATTGTAACTTTTTAAATTAGCACCTTTTTCTTATCCACACTTTTACTAGTAACACCATTAAACCAACAATAATAAAATAAAGATTTCATTCCGTTTCTAAGTAAATTTAACCGTATATAATTACTTTTTTATATTCAACAAGCCTTACCAAAAACAAACATAATCATCAATAACGTGGCGTACATTAAACGCAGTTGTACTTTATTTAATGGTGCTCAAGTAATTCATTGTTATTTCATGGAAGCCATTATGGTGCCTATGTCGTTGACAGAACATGGTAAGATTGAGAGTAATCTATTTCCGGTATTGACAATGAAAATAAATGTGTTGTGATTTGGGTGACTGTTTTGGTTTTAGGATATTTATTTTCAGAAACAAATGATAAAACATGATATTTGTATTCACTGCCACAGTTATTTAAAAAAATTACTAGCAGGTAACTTAGAAAATTAAATTTGAAATTAGGATAGAGGAACACGCAAAGGAAATTTATATATAATTTTAGAAAATGCACTTTGTTTTTTTTTAACTGTTAATTTTTATTACGTCAAATATTACGGCTTGATATTAAAATGGCCAAAGCGTGTTTTTAGAACTTTTTTATAAGTTAGGTAATAATAATTGAGAGCTAGGTACTACCTTAAAAAATAAGATAAAAAGTCAAATATAAATATTATGCGACTCCAGGGAATACGTTCACTCTGAAATTTTGAGGGTAGGAAGGTAGGTACTAAAACAAATTAAATTAAATATTATTACAAACTCTGCCAACGCCGGTGCCAAGCCCGGGCAAGAAAAGAGGAGGGTTCGCTGAGAACAGCAATTCAGCGGTAAAATGCCAACGCCGAGCCATGGGCGGCGGTAATTAACCCATTAATACGGCTCACCAATGGCCATGAGTAATTAAATCCCCTCAAAAATATTGGGTGTATGCGCCTGGGAAACGTGTACTACTACTTTCCCACCCCCCTTTATGAATATGGAAAATGAGGAATGTGATTTGTCCTGCGATCCGGCTAACCCCCGGCGCCATGAGGCACCCGGGCTTCATGGTGTGAAATATGCTACCGAAGACTGTGCGGTTGTGGGCAACCAGGCCTCCGCATCAGTAAATGCTACTGGAAAACGTAAATTTGTACAACAGGCATTCCACCCAGCCCTGTTCACAAGAACCAGAAGTTCTTCCTTAGGGAACATCTCCCAAATAGATACCCCTATACACAGTCCACGGAATAAGGACCCAGAAACAGTTACTAGCGAACCCCCTGATTGGCAAAGAGTACCTGCAATCAGAAGCAATAAAAGAAAAAAGATTTCGCAATCACCATCACCTGAGGGCTTTAAAACACAAAACCGATACAAAAACCTAAAAGTAGACCAAACAGAGAATGCAAACGAACCAAAACAGAGACGCGTTAGCAAGCCCCCACCAATTATCTTATATGGAATTGAAGACGTGAACAAGCTTACAGAACTAGTAGAAACAGTAGCAGAAAAGGATTGCTTCACCTTTAAAATTGTAAATAGAAGCCAACTAAGAATTTCCTCTAAGGATATTCCTTCTTATAAGAATATCATTGCCATAGTGCGAGAAAAAGGACTTATAGGACACACCTTCAACTTGAAGCACCAAAGATGTTATAGGGTGGTTATCAAAAACCTACATCACTCAACCCCAGCCAGTGCTATTGAAGACGAAATAGAGAAAACTGGCAATAAAGTCTACGGCGAGATAATTAACGCCAAATATGGAC
The DNA here is from genome assembly GCA_959347405.1 of Napeogenes sylphis. Taxonomy (NCBI): domain Eukaryota; kingdom Metazoa; phylum Arthropoda; class Insecta; order Lepidoptera; family Nymphalidae; genus Napeogenes; species Napeogenes sylphis. The sequence goes on from OY365776.1 coordinate 12,698,028, forward strand.
CAGAAAAAAAGCCAACGTCTACTTTCTTCGTAAATGTGACCCCTGGACCAAATAATAGAGCTGTCAAGGATATCAAGTATATACACCACCAGTCTGTTATAATTGAGGATCCTAAGAAAAGGACAACTATTCCACAATGTCAGAGGTGTCAGCAGTATGGACACTCTAAGAACTATTGTATGAGGCCATACCGCTGCGTCAAATGCGGCCAGGGACACAAAACTGCAGACTGCCCAAAACAAGACCGCAATACACCAGCAGTATGCGCTCTCTGTGAAGGTGCACATCCAGCCAACTATAAAGGCTGTGAAGTGTACCAAGAGATCCTTTCCAGAAGATTGCCAGGAAAGACAGGAAGAAAATTAACACAAGGACCAAAACCAAGAAATACAACACAAATACCTGAAGATAAAGCAGCTAAGAAACATAACATAACTTACACCGATAAGCTGAAGAAGAAAGCAACACAAGATCAACCATCTGACATTGACACAAACTCCAACACCAACAATAAATTAGAGGCGCTCTTACTAAAACAATCAGAAAAATTCGACCTTATCTTACAACAGATGAATACTCTACTGAGTCTCATAACAACACTGCTAGATAAAACTCACAAGTGAATACTCTTAGAATAGGCACATGGAACATAAATGGTTTGGCCCCAAACAAGTCCGAACTTGAACTCCTGATGGCTAACTATAAACTAGACGCTGTACTCATATCAGAAGCACACTGCACAGAAAAAAGCAACATTAAGATCAAAGACTGCTATACACACACTACCAATCATCCTGATGGCACAGGTCATGCTGGAACCGCCATTGTAGTTCGAACTTCCATGAAACACCACCTCTTACCAGAATATCGAACAAATCACATCCAGGCTACCAGTCTTGCTGTAGAAAACAAAGAAGGCCATATCATCCTATCTGTAGTATACTGCCCACCAAGGCACACGATCGATAGCATAAAACTCAACGAGTACCTTTCCACATTAGGTAACAAGTTCATTTCAGGTGGTGACTGGAATGCGAAACACACACATTGGGGATCGAGACTAACAACAACAAGAGGTAAGCAGCTATATGGGTGTATCAATAGTAACAATCTTAATCCAATATCAACTGGCGAAGCAACACACTGGCCTGTAGATCCCAGAAAGAAGCCCGACCTACTAGACTTCTTCATAACTAAAGGACTATCAAAAAATTACATGAAAGTCGAGTCATGCCACGATAGCAGTACCGATCACACTCCTGTACTTCTGACGGTAAGCACTGATATTATACACCATGAAGAACAAAATAGTATGTACCATAACCACACCGACTGGGAAGGTTTCAGAGATTATCTGGAAGAAAACATAGATTTGCAGAAACCACTGAAAACACCAAAACAGATCGAAGATGCTACAAGGTACATAACAAATATAATACAAAATGCCTGTTGGATTAATACTCCCAGCAAAGAGAAAAGAACTCCTTCCAGTAATCTCCCACTAGAAGTAAAACTTAAAGTCCAGGAGAAAAGACGAATGCGGAGAGTTTGGCACCAGACACGACTTAGTAGTGACAGGACGGCCTTGAATAAAGTCATAAAAGAACTAAAAGAACTCTTACATAATATACGCAATATCACCCTAGAAAATAAGCTGCAAAACTTAACTCCTTTTTTTTTTTTTTTTTTTTTTTTTTGTTGGAAAAAAGCGTTACGCATCATCCCTGCGGTCAGGAAGGTGATGACCGAGGGGGATGACCGTATGTGAGACTACCCGGCAGCATAGAAGACGCTGCCATTTTTAAGGCTACCCACTAAAAAACCAACGGTTGACCTCATCGCCTTAGTGGGGCGCCACGGGATCGCTTTCGCACTCACCGTGACCCCCCGGCGGAACCCCCTGCGAGGGGCCCCGATCAACTTAGGGACACCCTCACCTCGTAGGCCTATAGCGGGCGGGAGAGGTCACCCCCCTCTCCCGTCCAGGCACTACAGCTGGGGAAGGAGGCTGCGGGCGTAATCCCGCCTCCTTCGACCCAGCCTACCCCTGCGGAGCGGTTCAGAGGAGGCTGCCTCTCTGTCCCGCTCCGCGGTCTCCTTCGCGGCAATGACTTGCTCGCAGAAGGAGGCCATAGCGACCCAGGACCTCTCGTCGTCGAGCATCGCGGAAACAACGCTCGGCAACGAGAGGTCGCTGCCAACCACGGCCGTCAGCTCAGTACGCTGACGGGCAAAACTTAACTCCTACAACTTCAAATGATTACTCGCTCTGGAAATTTATGAAAGGTTTAAATAGACCACAACAATTTAAATCCGCAATAAGAAATGACAGAGGAAACTGGACCAAGACTGCAAAGACCAAAGCTGATACCTTTGCCAAACATCTTGCAAATGTGTTCACACCACATGCACCGAATTGCGTAACACATGAGAAAGAAGTTGATGTTCATCTGCAGCAGGACCTACAGCTTTCACTGCCACCTACACCAACGACGGTGCGAGAACTTGTGAAGGTGATTAGGAAAATGGAGAACAACAAGGCACCAGGCTTCGATTTGATTACAAAGGAAGTCCTCGCTCACCTCCCTAGAAAAGCCCTGGTGTTTATAACTACACTCTTCAATGGCATATTCAGAGTCCAACATTTTCCCAGCTTATGGAAGGTTTCAATTATCACCATGATACACAAACCAGGAAAACCAGCCAATGACGTCACATCCTATAGGCCCATAAGTCTACTGCCCGTTCTATCTAAAGTGTTTGAAAGAATTCTATTGTGCAGAATCTCTTCAATGCTAACCACAAATGAAATAATTCCGAAACACCAATTCGGCTTCCGACAAAAGCACTCTACAGTGGAACAAGTACATCGAGTATGTGATCAAATACGAAAATCCCTTGAAGCAAAAGAATACTGCTCTGCCGTGTTCCTTGACATACAACAGGCTTTTGACAGAGTCTGGCACAAGGGTCTGCTTTCAAAGATTAAATCATCCTTGCCCCACAGTTACTATATCCTCATGGAATCCTACCTACTAAATCGCTTATTCCAGGTACGGGAGGATGGGGTCACATCTGCAATATATGAGATAAAGGCTGGAGTACCCCAAGGCTCCGTCCTTGGGCCTGTGCTGTATAGCCTATTCACTGCAGACCTTCCTGATGTACCACAAGTCATAACGGCCACATTCGCAGATGACACAGCTCTATTGTCTAGCAGCCCAGATCCACAGATAGCGTCGAATGCGGTCCAGATAAGTCTCACTCGGATGGATGATTGGCTTAAAAAATGGCGTATGATGGCAAGTGTATCTAAGTCAACACATGTCACTTACACATTGAGAAAAGGAAACTGTCCCCCAGTAACACTGGGTAATAATATCCTTCCACAAAACGACTCAGTTAAATATCTTGGTCTACATCTCGATCGAAGATTGACGTGGAAGAAGCATATAAAAAAGAAGCGTGATGAAATAAACATACGATTCAGGAACATGAATTGGCTCATCTCACGTAACTCGAAACTAACGATAGACAACAAATTATTAATTTATAAAATGATCCTCAAGCCTGTATGGATGTATGGAATCCAACTATGGGGAAGCGCCTGCGACTCCAGCATATCTATCATCCAGAGAATGCAAAATTGCATACTACGTACAATAGCAGATGTTCCATGGTTTGTTACCAATACTGAAATACATGAGGCTCTGAAAGTTAGAAACCGTTAAGGAAGAGATAAAGTCCTCTACTACCAACTACAAAGGGCGACTCAGGAACCACCCAAACGACCTTGCTAACAAACTAATGAACATTGGTTATTGCAAACGCCTTAAGCGCCACGATATTCCGACTTTGGATACTAGATGGTGATGAAAGAATGGAGACTCCCACTGGGGTGATCCCATAAAATGAGAATGTACAACTACAACGAATCTGCTTATAGTTCGAGACTGATCGCAGATAAACCTTAAAACAAAAAAAAATATATATATATATTATTACAAGTTAAATTGTATACTATTTTTTTTATTTAAATTGTTGTTTTCATTATACTCATGCTTATAGCAATTAAACGGTAATAAAATGAATTATTTATTCTTTAATATCAACATATACACTCTTTAACTAGTTGCAAGAAATGTAATAAAAATTATAAAATGATTTTTTTTTATTTATAAATTAATTAAATTAAATTACAAAACCAATGTATTGCTGTATGTATTTTGCATAAATATTGTCTAATATCGTTTTATTTTTTACTCTAAATGGTTGCTTTGACGGGATCGTTTTTTATCGGTAAAACCACCAAATTGTACCACTGTTTTTTATTTGTTCTGTTTTAATGTATTTTTGTGTGTACAATAAAGAATATTTATTTTCTTACGAAGAAGATACTTTGAAGATACTATAGAATCCATTATCTCCATTCTATTAAATACTTTAAATTGTGTTCCAATACTTTCTAAAACTGTCTTTATTGACGAAGGGTGGAAAAACAAATACACAACGTTCGAATTCGTTGAAAATGTGATAAAGGTATAGAATATAAACACATAACAAATATAAAGTTCATTACTTTTAATGGTGCCATTACAGGACCCACGTCTTGTTATTGACGAAGGTAAGGAGTTGTCGATTATATCAGCAAATTTAAGGACGACGTTTAGGTGTGTGACTATATGTGTGTTTTGTTTCGGTATACATATAAATATATTGTTTGTGTAAACATATTGCGAATTATTAATTTTAAGCGTATTCGATGTATGAGTAAAGGTCGCTCGGCGTTTTCTAGAATGCTATGTGAATTTGAACAGCAGTGAATAGATTTTAATTATGGCGACAATTACTGTGATATATAATATTATTTAAATTGAGTAGAACTGACGATTATAGGTAAAGAGCTAATATGACCCACTGATAGAACAGATTTAACATTAAAAAATGTATATCAGATATATAATTCGTCAACCCAACCAAAATCTTGTTGAAATCGTTTACAATAATCAAAAGTAGGTATATAATAACAGAAAATATGTTTAATAAAGTAAATGTTAATAGAAAAGTAGTAAATTGATAAATAATATTTTTTGTATGTATACTGAAATATTTGGTTTGTTTATCGTTTATATTGTAATTAACACAAATACACTTTCTGGATTCGGGTTCTCGAGTTGTATAATCATCAAAATATTTTATAGTGAAAAGTTTAATCAAAAAGTCATATTTAAATAAATCTGAACAAAAGTTTATTTTTGTTATGTCGAAACATTTATTTTTATTTTTACTGTTAAGGGTTTAAGGTATCTTCAAGCCGCTGCACAGTGTGTCGTCTAGAACAAGCTAGCTGGACAAAATTATTTTTTAATGGATATAGGTTGCAAACCCTCTGCTAGATACTAATATGAATGATTTTATTAATTAAAATACTTGGAAACCCATAAAAGATGCAAAACTCAAAAATAATATGCATTCATTAAAAATAATGGTGTTTATTGCACGATTCGTAAGAAATATCAATTAAACTAATAGGTATTTAAAGCTAAATACATTATCTAACGATTAAACTAATATTATAAGAATAAATAAAACTAATTAATATTTACAACTTTAATTAAAAATTAATTAGTACACAATAAACCTATTAAATAATGACTAAATTATAACTTACTACTAAAAAAAGAATATTCATTGGATTATAATGAGGACAAACTTAGGAATTATTCATCATCACTAAGTTCATCTTCAGAAGAATCCTCTATACAATAATCTTCAGTATTAATATTTACAGTATTTACATTTTTTACGCGTCTCAGCTACCGTCACACGTTCATCCGGTGGCAAACAAGCTTTCTTGGCCTTACGAAGACTATGAAATGATGGAAATACCTGATGTCCAGCCAGCATACTCCACTTCCGCGTCTGTTTGTAGGCGTGACTAGTAGATTTAAGAGTCTATATAACACGCAAGTGCCTCATCACTTGTAAGGCACCTTTGCTGCTTGAGGTCACTCGACTTTCGTTCACTGAACTTTTCAGGATTCTCACTAACTTCTCGAATTAGTTTTGCGACGTTGCGTTTGCCTGATTGACGAAACGCTATTTCAGCAGCAACCAAAAGCTCCTCAGAGCTTCGTAACTGAACCAAATCATCGACACGTCGCCGTTTGGTTTTGGCACTTGCGTTTGCCAGGTCCACTGGTGGTCTCCCGGGACCAGGCAGTGAATGTGATGACGTTGATGCTTCTGCAAGGTCATAAGACACATTAAACTGTAAGTTTTCACCTTCTAGCCACTTAGCATTACAAGCTAAGAAACGATCCCGTATTCGGCTAGAATTCTCCCATTTCTCCGAAAGTTTCGAAGAAAAACGGGAAATTATAGTCTTGATGTCCTTCAAAGATGCTTCAGTTATGCCACTGAGGTCATGTTCTTGTAAAACAAACATGAAAAGCGCCTTATTTCGGTCACTTTTTGTATGTTTCACCCATTCTTCGAAAATATGGACTTTTGAGACTGTAAAACTGCTACCTGAAAAAAAATTAATAACAGCTTTTGGGGCAAAAACGGGCAAAAAAAAATAGTTTTATTATAATTTAGAATAATGTGTCTATCAACTGAAAAAAATACAGACCGGAGATACGTGGAAGTTTTTAGTAATAGTCTTTTGAATTTGAATTTCCGACGACTAAAAGGAAAACGCAACTTGCGGCGCGCCGATTCTAATTTAGTATGAATATAATTTTATTGTAACTACATAAAAAAAATGTACATACCCTTAGTAATAGAATCCATCACAAAAATTTACCACAACTACTAAAATAACCTTAGGAGATGCAATCGCGTCAGTAGCAAAAATGCGAATAATATTATGCATTTAACCCAATTGTCTTATATACTACCCTCATTAACGATGTTATGTATGATTTATGTCAAAACAATTGTTGTTGGTGTAATTACCAACTAATACCCTAATTACCCCCACTAATGTTTCTAGGAAATCTTAAAGTTGTTTTTGTCCAGCTAGCTTGTTCTAGACGACACACTGTGCGCTGGCGGCAATCTATTGCTATAAATCGAATATAAATGTATGAATTATTGTGTTATACGGTTTTTTATAATGGTGTTTTAATAAGTTATCTGAAATATTTAAAGGTCGTAATTACCTTGAATTCTTACTTTTTTATATTTAAGATATGTTTGTTCGTGTGTGTGTGACATGTTTTCTAAAATTATATTATCAAAAACAAATACATTGATTGACGGGTTAATAACCAAAATTTTACTATATTTTTCAATATGTCCTTCTACAACACATAAACGGCTTGGCCAGTCTTAATGAAAATAGTATAGGTATATAATATAGGCAAATCTTCTATTATATAGTATATGCAATACATATGTAATATTATTATGGAATCTATGTTTATATGTTATGTCAATCTGTCATTTAAATAGATTGCATTTATTCTTGATACTTATTATTTATTAGCATTTCTGGAGATTTATATTATGTATCTAAAGTTCCGAATTTTTTTTTGTTAATTTAAGAATAGTTTTTAGTAAGGTATAATAAGGTCGGAGCGGCAAAATCTCTGGCAAAAGCCTTAGAAATATATAAATTTAATCATAACTCCAATAATATCATAAGTATCTTATAAAAGTTATCTAATATAATAATCAAGATATTATCTGACCAGCCTTGAGAAGTCCTCTGGAGACTAGAAGTGATTGATCCACTAATACTATTGGTTACTGAAAATGTATTACGATATAATTGTTTCAAACAAACCGACTTGTTGACCGATACCATTATTGATATCTTGATATCAAACTTTTAATTATTTCAAAGACTTTAAAAGATGTTATCAAACCAGCGTTGTAATTGGGTTATACTTTATATTATACATGAAGATTTAATTCAATAAAATAAAATAAAATAAAAATAAATAGATAACAAGTTTTGTGTCCGTGTTTAAAATATTATTCTATATTAAGATACAGGTAGAAGTACTTGCAATCAATGATAGGAATAAATAAATTACTATATCTACTTAATTTATTATAACTGTAAAAAATATTAAAATAAATATAACAATATCTAGTAATAATAATAATTGCAACTAATTATTGAAGTGAAACTTCTTTATCGGGGTTGGAAAAAAATTTAGTGTAACATTTTTTCGTTACGCGTCACATTTTTCCGTTACGCGCCATCTTTTTGAAGTAAAACTTCTTTATCGACAGATGGGATAAAATTTTATAGCAATGTCAAAAAATTATGACGTTTTTCCGTTACGCGCCATCTTTATTTCTAGGTCACATTTTTCCGTTACGCGCCATATTTGGAGTGAAATTTTTTTATCGATGGATCGAAGAAATTTTATAGCAATGTCAAAAAATTGTAACGTTTTTCTATTACGCGCCCTCTTTATTTTTGCTTAAACTTTATCTAATTTAGCTTAATTAGCCATTCCTGTAAAGTTGTAATTAGTGAATCATTTTTCAAAAAATTATGTCATAAAAAAGTTTCACTTCTTACATGTGTACACTAATACACACACACATATTTTTTGTTGTGTAGTTTCATTACAACGGAAAGTAGAAAATAAAAAGTGAAAACATTTTTGACATAATCATGTTATTATATATTTTCTTCACAATATATACTTGACTGGCAAATAGTTGATTCATACATTTGTGCCAAAAATACAAAGTCGATCATAAAATACCACTATGATTTTTTTTAAGATCAAAATAGTGTGTGCAAATCTTAATCGTTCATAACACGCATTCATCTCTACCACATTCTTATCAGATAATATCCCCATTATAATATCGGTAAGCTGCCGATATTTTGGATACCGAATTGAATTACGTTATGATGGAACACCTCTCACATAAATTGGTTTACGTTTCATGTTGGTACGTACGTTCCACGTTTATTTCTTTTAACGCGATTTACTCCAATTTTCAATTCTAATTACAGCGAGATTAGTCTCATATAGACAGGGCGAGAATTATATTTTAATAATGTAGAAATGTTTTAATATCTCTGGCTGTATCATCATATAAAATATAAAATATATATTTTTTTCGTATCACATGATCGATGCGATTAGTCGCATGACTGACTGCCCTGGCGAGGCCCTCCACGTGGGGAAGATCCGTCGGGGTGGCTATGGGGACCAGGGCTTTACCTTTGCCCGTCTCCCCATCGATGCGGCTAGATCGTTGGTCGACGCCGGGAGAGTCTTGGTGGGCTGGAGCTCAGCCAGGGTGGAGTTGTTGAAGGCGCAACCGCTGCGCTGCTACAGGTGCCTGGCACCTGAGCATGTGCGTGCGGCTTGCCCGTTCGCGGTCGACCGTAGCGCCGCCTGTTTCCGGTGCGGTGGTGAGGGGCATAACCGAGCCACTTGCACCGGAATGTTGCGGTGCGCGGTCTGTGTGGACCGAGGTCTCACAGCGACCCACCTATTGGGGAGCCGAGTGTGCGAGGCTCCGCGAGTTCGAGGATTAGCACCTGGTGCGAAACCCTGGAGCGCGGAGCCCAGCACGGAGCCGGCTGTGGCTATGGCAATATAGTCACATCGAGCTTCAGCGGGGGAGGCTGCGAAGGAGAAGGGTCCAGCCCGTTCCTTCCCAGCCGTAGGCCTAGGTGAGAGAGGGGGGCGACCTCTCTCGCCATTGCACTAGGTCTATGAGGTATGGGTACACTGGTTGCCCGGGGTACCCTTATCGGGGGGAGTTCCGCCGGGGCGTCACGGTGAGTGCGAAAGCGAACCTGTGGCGTCCCATTGTAGCGATGAGGGCAGCCGTTGGTTTTTTAGTGGGGTGCCTTAGGCAGTCGCCGGGTGCCGCACATACCGCCCGGCCATCGCCTTCCTGGCCTGGGTGACGATGCGGAAACGCATTTTTCCAACGATAAAAAAAAAAAAGGTTTTAACAATCGAATAATATTCACCATCGAATATTACAGAACTTTGGAAACAGTTTATTAAAAGCTACTTCTACTACTAGTTTATTCAAGCTATTTATTTAAAAAAAAACAACCTTCTTAATGAATATTATAGTACCTACTCTAGTTGTATTTTTGTACAAATAACAAAATACTCGGTCAACGAGGTGATCTAGTCAGTGATCAACCTCGGTTCAGGTGATCCAGTCAATTTTATAAAGAATATACGTATATTAACTTCTAAAAGTAATTTTGATAAATATAAGAATTTATTCACGTAATAATATTCTACGAAATGTAATAGATGTATCTCAATATAACTTTTGCTTCTAAAGTGGCATTATTTAATAAGATTATATTATAAGCAGATTATATACGTTTTATCAGATCAAACAAATATAAACAATATTATTTATTATATGAGTTGTTGTGTATTTTCTGTGCCTTATCTTAACAAATGCATAATTAATAATAATAATAATAATAATAATATCATTTATTGCCAGAAAATACATTCCATAGAAATAGATTCAATACAATCAATTGCTAAAGATATTACTCATATAGTGATACAAAGTGAATTTAACTTACAACAAAAGTTTATTTCATTAAGTTACATTGAATAAATTAAATTAAGTAATGTCAGTTTATATAATATTAAGAAAGTATGTTAAAACAAAATTTTATAATTTTAATCTACTATAAAAAATTAAAGGAGAGAAAATGTATTGAAAATATAAATTGATTATAAATATAAATTAAGTCAAGTAAAGATTAATTAAATATAAATTAATTTAAATTATTAAAAAATAACGATAAACACTCAATAAAAAATAAAATCAAATGAAGTCCCATTAAAACATATTAAAACAATAAAAATTAATAAATAAGAAAATAAATAAAAATTTAAACAAAAACAAAATTTACATTATTATCCGTCATATACAATGCTCTAACACACTCCTTGTAGGTTTTTATGCACGTGAGACCAGTGTCTTGTCAAGTAACCAACATTCACTTCCACGGTGGCTTTAATAAGTTCGTTTTTACTCCGCAAATAACGAAGCCATGTTGTAGCCGTAGTCTGTCTCATCAGTGCCCAAAAACCCTGAAGACGAATGACCGCAAACATTTCGGAGGCACTACAATAGCGTGGCAGCCTGAATATTAATCTTAGTGCATTATTATATTGCACTCTGATGGCATTTATGGCAGTTTGCGTGTATTTACACCACAGCACATTAGTGTACATGCTCATACAGAAAGTGCGAAAAAGAACTCTTTTTACCTCTGCACTGCACTTGTGAAATCTACGTGAAATCATATTAGCCCTAACAGTGATTGCTCTTCTTTGTCTATCAATATCATCGATATCTGAGAGATCCTGCCTTATTATGTGCCCGAGATATTTAATGTTAATAAAAGTTTTTTATGGTCTATAATTAATTTATAGTCTGTTGTAATAAAAAAAGCCAGTTCCAATGTTGTAAGATGTCGCCTTCATCGCTCGCCTGATGAATCTGTGTGGCTTTCTCGCGGTAAAAAAAATTAAACAGCTCTCGGTATGAATGTACCTATGATAATATCTGGTAAATGCACGAGATGCATTGGCATCTGGTGTTAATTATGAAAACGGAACACAAAGTTCAGAGTTGATACCTCGTTACTTGTTTAAGTAGATGTCGGAGTAGACTTATTCTAAGGCAAAAAACCATATCTAAGGGATTCCAATTTGTGCATAGTACCTAATTATTCATTACAAATGACATTTATTCTTACGATGTTAGACAACTAGTTTACGTCCCAAACGAAGAGAATTTCCTCCAGCACCGGAGAAGGGCCATAAAGGGCTAAGGGTGAAGGCCATATAGCCATTACTATGGGTCTGAAATGGTTCATGAAATAGTCGTCTATCACCAAGAGGTGATAGTTTTCCGACTCTTTGAATCCATTAATCAATACGGACGTGCGCGGTCGATTTTTTTGCTTCATCAAAACTCTTGAGATATAATTTTCAGATCTTTGGCTACCTCCGTGGTGGTGGTGGTAACGACAATGGCCTTTTTTGCGCCGAAATTTCATTTAATCTACGTAATTTTGCTTGTTTTGTTGAACTAGTTTGGTATTGGTGTAGTCCAAGCTTCAAAGTTATTGTGTTAGCTTTGACTAGGATTAAATCCTCTAACATTATTTTTATGCATTGAGCCGTGACTTCAATTGGGTCGTTAGATGTGGTCACATGTTCATCTTAATATTTATGGGTGGGTACTATATTCTTAATTTTAAGATTCCTTTTATTAACCGCAGTAAGAGCAAAGTTGTACGAGTAAATTATTGTATAACTGCGAACCATTTGCTATTCATTAATATTTTATTTTTCACAAATCCCAAATCAAACATATTTCTTATTGTAATTCAATCAAAATTCTTCCTTTCAAAAAACGCTCGGCTTGTTATAGGTAACAATAATAACTTTTGATCTTATATTCGTAAGCCTAACAATAATGTTCTTTTATTAAATTACGAACGGCTCGGCTGACTTCTTCCTACCCTGAAATATTGAAAACGTGGAAATTGAGCGCTACCTACCAACTCCAATTAAAAATTGGACACATAAAAAACAAATACATATAAGAAAATAATTGATATAGCAATGTTTTTTCACAGATAACATGAAAAAAAACGACAAGTGAGGTGTCAACTCGAGTTGGGTTTAACTCAAATATAGCCAAATTAAATTCTTAAACCATTATTATTTTTTATACATAACTATGAAATTCAGATAAATTAGTAAAAATCAGTCCTTAAAAACATTTTTAATATGGTTTTTTTTTGTTAACTTATACGATATTGTAGAACATCTTTAAAATTGACATAGTCGTATCTGAGTTAAAAAAGGTGTAAATCAGACGATTTACCATTTTGAATTTTGTAAGTAGCTATTACTCAATAATTTATTTCATATCATATTCTTTTAAATAGACTGAAATATGATTCTTATTTAAATCTGATGTGAAGTACTTTGTAGTACAAACAAACCTAGAAACTAGAAATCGTGAGTAAGAATGAGGCACTGCTAACTAACAATCGGTTTGAAAGCAAAATTTGGAATACAAATATGATATTGGTATGAAACTTTACAGTGTCAACCTCCTTGTGGTTCCTAATTTAATATAAGTAATATGGATAGATCCTTAATATTAATTGCATACTACTACTACTACGATCTGAATACCTTTTATTAAACAGTTTTTTATATTACATTAAAAAATCTGACTTCTCTGATTGTCAAGTATGTGGAAGAATAGAAGATGTCCAGCATATATTATTAAGCATTAAGGAAGAGAATGATGAAGGATCTTAGATTAAATTGTTTAGATGTTGGTATATTCCATGGAATCCTGTCTTCCCCAAGTTTAGTGGAGTCAGAGTTACTTTTTAAATTTGTTTTTTATAGTTTACTTTTATTTTAAATCTTAGAGCGACATACGATGAAGCTGGCATTTTTTAACAAAAATAAAAGCCTTAAAATTAATAAAGAAAAAAAAATGATATAATAATAAGATATAATATTGTATAAATATAAATGAAATGTACCAACAAGTTCCTTTTCTGTTTTCTAATTATAACATATTTGCTTTATTCTAAGTAAACTTAATTACCAAGAAGTTTTAAATGAATAGATATAATAATTGCACTTTTCGAAAAAGCTCCACAATCCAATCTATTTACTGATTAAGATATATACCGATTTATCATTAACCTCAACTTTTTTTTGGATTGCCTATTAGATAACAGTATATACTCTTTTGTGTTGAATAAATGACGTACAATATACAAATCTAAATTCCTAGAAATTTAAGTTACCAACGAAGCCAATTTGGCGAACGTTGTTGAAGGATGCAAAGTACAATTCAATAACTTTTTTTTCTCTGAAATTTCATTAATGCAGTCACAAAATCAAATAAAACCAAAGATGCCTAAGAACGTTTCAATTTGCATAGACTTCAGTTACTAGAAGTAATGAATGGTTTTTGTTTCAAAGAAATATCCCGACTATTTGAAAGTTTAATGGTCTGTCTGTCGTTGGTTTTCATGTAGATTAAAAATATTTTTAATAATTTAGTTTCGAAGATATGATTTCATGAGTATGTTAAAGCAGGTATCACTCAAACGTTTTGTGATGTGCGAAAGTATTCGTTATGTACTTAAAACTAAAATATTTTTAGAGTTTTCATATCAATGCGCTCTCGTTTATATTGTTCTACTATTATTGTGTTAAAATGTTTTAACATTATAAAGTTAAAGTGTTAACTATTCTATAGAATTAGTTAAACTAAAATGAATTGCAAAAAAGATGAGATAAAGTGATGTTCTAAAAAATTCGGAGCACGTGCGACGAACCGCAAAGTGCTACGTGATTGTGCCACTTTTACGTGGCTTAAACGTCTTGCTAGCTAAGTGGCACTTGCAAGTGAAATGTTTGTGTTTATATTTATTTTTTCAATTTATTTAACAAAATTATCACAAATGTGTTATTTTTTCAAAATATTTATAATTTTTATTTGGTGTGCAATTACTATGAGTAGGGTAGGGCGGGGATAGTTGAGCAACTTTTCACTTAATCGGTTATATTTTCTCAACGATAATTAGTAATGGCTAATGATGCATACTGATAGGCGAGTAATTTATCCTTTAGCATAGTATTCATAATAATTTATTTCTAATAAGTCGATTTTGGAAGCTATATGTATTTTAATGCAGAAAGTTAAGTAAGCTCAACATACCCCATATGTGAGGTAAGTTGAGCAAGGGTATGGGGCTAGTTGAGCACTTAGAAAGTTTACCCAAATCATAGCTCCTATGTTAGGTAGATTTACAATTAAATTACATTTTGATAATTAACTTTTAATTTATAATCTTTTAGTGACAAAACATCAAATCTAAAAGTAGATTTTTTGGAACAATAAGGTAAAAATAGAATCTACAAAACAGCAACGTTCCTAGCTTAGCTTAACTATTAGATTAAGACTTTAATATTTGTGTAATTATTTTCAACATAGCTTATACATAAAGTAAAATAAAATATTTAAGAAATCATGGAAATAAAATCATTTAAGAGATCACATAAGCCGTTCTTTTTGGGCCGTATTATTTACAGTCCAAGAGGGTGGAACTTTATTGGAAAATTTAACAGTACACTCAAAGGCGACGAACGTCTTTTGGAAAATATCCATAGAAGATTAATACCGTTTGTAGCAAGTATTTTTTAAAGAGTCTTCTTGCTGGCAGAAAATACTTGCCTCGGTGTTGCATAACCCATGGAGGTATCCACGCCTTCATTTAATTTCTTTAAAAACCTTGATAATGTCATTCGTTTGATTCCAAATTATTTGGCAGCGGCATAGCCACTTTTTCCCTCTTCATTCACAGCTATTGCAGCCTCTATCTATCTATCTCTATTAGTATTTTTTTCATAAGTCCTCATGGTAAAAAAAATACAAATATTTTTTTATATCGTAGGGATAGTTGTGCAACTGTAGCTCAACTAACCCCAACCCGAAATTTTAGAGCAAAAGTGAATTAATAAAAAACCGGTTAGAATTATATTCTCTATAAATATCAAAACGGCAATAAATTTACCGAAGATTAACACTTACCTGATTGAAAACAGATAAAATTTGAGTATCACAGACGAAATATCGCGGCTTAAGATGATTTTACTTTTTAATAACAAAATAAACAATGCGCTTGGGTACTTTTGTCGATCGCCCAGTGGCTACTTTTGGTCTAGGGTTGAGTTCCTTTCTCGCAACCCCTTCTTTTCGCTATATGTTGCGTTCGCGTGCGGTGGATAGTTTTCGAGATATTTTGATTGCCCAACTTACCTCTACGCTCTACTAGCCCCGCCCTACCCTACTGTTAAAAAAAAGGTACGCTACATCACCACCACCACCACCATCACCAAACATTTTGGAAAAATATGTAATTCACTATAATAAAAAAACACTATATTTACATAATCTTCATCCAGAGAATAAAATAATTAGATATATTAGTTACCATATACAAAGATATAGTGGGACTTCATTCGAACGGTTGCTACATCGTCATGGTTTTTCTTAACTGGTAGTTTTTGTTTATAACTTTTGTATTTATGTATTACAAACAAATTATTTTACAAAGCATTTAAAAGCTATTTGGTAAAACATGCCATGCGTTGCTTGAATAGTTTACATAATAAATAATCTAATAAAAATGTCAGAACAATAACAACAATTAAATTATAGATAAGACCGCTGTACCAATGCTAATCAAATCGAAAAAATGAACGTGTGAAATGAGTAAAGAATATTTGACCAAAATCCCATATAATTCCCAATGAAACGCGTAAAACTTGAGTGCGGCTTAGATTATGTAGTGAAATGTCGTGACAACAGAGTGTTACTAAAGTTTGTACGAGTTAAACCCATCAGAAGCATCCCGAATTACGAAAAACAAGTGAAAAGTTATTCATGGATGTGATTAAGGATTATCGTTGTAAATAAATAAAACTTTATATCACCCTCATCTGAATTTGTCAAATATTTATGAAAAAGTGTCGATTATTTATTGAAAGAAAGATTAAAAACATGGGATTCTATGACTTATAACAGATCATACATTATAATAATCTAATAATAAATCTCGCCTATAGGCGAGAACGTAGATCATGGGCATAAAAATACCGCCACTTTAATTGTAAAACAGTACCCTACGGTGTCGAATCCTCGAAGAAGAAGAGTAAGTGAATAAATTAATCGTTATTAACTTATCTATGTATGTAATACCTCCTACATTAGTGCCCCGTAACTTCATTTAAAGCTTGAAGAAACTTTAATATCTGGCACAGACGCAACAATATTTAGAAACTCAACTACCGATTCTGTAATTGACAACTCAAATATAAGTAAGTATGTACGAAGATATTATAATAATGCGGCAAAAGTAATGCTACAATAATTGTAGACATATAGATGTATGAAAACAAAATAATAAATTAACAGATAATAACCAAAACATAAAAGTAAAAAACAATCTTACTAAAAGAACAACACATAAAATAACAACAAAGACCTTTAGACCCTTAAAATTAACTATAAAAACTTTTTAAAGGCATTACGTCTTCTAATCTCCTCTAAGGTTGTATGGTCTTTTAAAGATTCATAAACAGGGTTGTCCTTTAACACCTATGATGAGATAATAAGACTTTACTACATACAAGGTAGCTCGTTATTTAGCAAAAATTTTAAAACCTTTTGCATAAAAACTGGGACTTATGTGAAAAATAATTGTCAAAACTTGTCAGAGTTGCTAAATTCAAAAACCCTGAAATATTTATTTTTCATTCTATATTCATATAAATTTAGATAAGCTTAACATGACTATACATGTTTATAGATATTTTCAAACATTAACCCTGAAATAATAGTAATTTTGATATAGTGCCTTTGTTTACTAATATCCCAATAGATGAAGTTAATGATATAATATAATACAGAACAAAATATTTAAGATCTAATAGAACTATTACAGATTGGTTTGAATAGTGTTTACTTTGTGAAGCATGGGGAATTTTTACTCGTATCTAGTTGTAACTAACATCGTTCAATTTAGTTTGAATTAACAGCACATTACAATTTTAGCTTTTCCATGTCCATTTTAGCATTTCCAGCCCGGTGTGTCCCACTGTTGGGCAAATGCCTCTCTACTCTCTTTCCACGTCTCTCTATTTTGTGCTAGACAGGGCCAATCCTTCCGGAAGGAGTCCAACTCATCTCACCATCGCCGTTGCGGTCTGCCACGTGGTCTTCGTGCATTCTGGGGCACCCACTGATATGTAATCTTATCCTAGAAATCATCAGACATGCGGCAGATGTGACCAGCTTAGTTCCAATTTAAAGTAGCAGCCTTCCGAGTGACATCTATTATTCCAGTTTTTGAGCGTATTTCGGTATTCTTAAACCGGTCTATCAATTTGATACCAAAAATCCTTCGCTCCATAGATCTCTGGCAGACCGAGAGGGTGGATCCTTGTTGAAGTGTCAAAGACAATGTATGTGAGCCATATGTCAATATGCATACGACCATTAGTTTAAGGGATAGTGGTAAATCACCCTTCATTAGGTCTTTCATGGCCCAACAGCTCCTCCAGACGTTTTCGGTGCGTCGAGCAACTTCTTTATCTTGTATCGCCTGGAAGGAGACTATTAGGCCAAGGTAGAGGTACTCATCGACGTATTTCAGCCTCCCGCTCCCAACTATAATTGGATGATGAAAAGTGATGGTCATCAACTTGGTCTTTCACATGTTTATACATAGGCCTCCTCGAGGCTTTCTGTGCTAAGGTCTTCTAGCATTAGAGCCTATTCGGAGGCAAAATGGAGATTAGTTAATCTCTTGCTACCGATGATTATACCCCTTTCTGCCCAGCTGGCTGTTACTTTTCTGAAGACTCTCCAGTATGACTGTGAAAAGCTTCGGAGGCTTCGGCGATAGCGGATCTCCTTGCTTTACTCCTTTTTTGTATACGGAAGGTTTACCCGTGTATTCTGATTGCGGCTGTACTTTGGTTGTAAATATTCTGAATGAGTTGTATGTATGTACTGTTTATCCCTTGACTATGTAATGCAGAATATATTGAGTTATATAAGATGCTGTTAAAAGCTTTAGAGTAATCATTCAATTTATAGGCATCAATCAATCATCAATTTAGTCATCATCATCAATCATCAATGTAGAGTAATAAGTGTTTATGACTTCAACGTTGGTAACAATTTGTTTGTGTGATGAGAGGCAGAAGTCAATTTCATTTTTAGTGACACTGTCCGGAGAACGCCAAGTCCAGCATCGGTGGTATTTCTTATAAAAGAAGCTATTGCTCAGACTCATGTTTTACCCAAAAGCGAATTGTAGGAGTCGCATACCGCGCTCGTTTTGCAGACCGAGTCCATGAGGTCCGAGAATGTGGTGATTGTCCTGTGGTTGTCGGGGCCTTACCTTAGCGTTAAAGTCTCCTTGCACAAAAGTCTATGAACCTCTTCGCACGCTGTGTTGAGGAGATCATAAAACTCTTCTATTTCGTCGTCAGGATGACTGGATATTGGTGCGTATACTTGAATTATTGTTAAAGAATTATTATTATTGATTATTATTATTGTTTAATTGAATATATAATAATAAATACCTCACATTGTTTATTATTGTAAGTTCAAAGAGTGCCTTTGCAATTTTTTTTAGATTTAATATCCATAACAGGCACTGGTTTGTTTTTAACTTAATTATAATTTGATTAGTTTTGTAAGAAATAGAACAAACTGGTATTTTCCAAAGGATATTTCTCAACATCAATCAAATTATATTTTTAATAAGAATAAATCTCCCTTATAAACTAAGCTAGTGATATATATCGACCTTTCATTAGCAATAAAATAGTATAACTCAATTTATACCTTGACTAAAATTAAAGTAAATTACTAAAAAAAAATATAACATTAATTTTATTCCGTAATGTACAAGCTCGAAATATATTAGTAAAAATGCTTTATTAAATCGCCAGTGAATACTGAAACGATATTTTCTTCGTGAAATTGAACTGGAAAAGAAAAGTCCAATGCTAGCTACTAGTTGGGAAATCAAATTGATTTGCTGTAGAGGATATTTCACCAGATTGAAACTATTGAGTTAATGCGTTTATTTCCAAGTTGGTTTAACTTGAGCTGTTAATCGGCTGTTTTCGAATTGGTTTTCATCTAATTGAAAGTATATATAGTTTTTTTTTTACAGGAATAAAATTTGTTAGTATAAAAAGGGATCAATGTCTACCATGGTAAATTTGGGATTGAGGGATCATGTAAGTTCAATTGTGTGTAGGATTTTTAAAAGCATCCATATTTAGAACGCGTTTACGGTTATGCTGAAAATTAACAACTTTTCGGTACATAATACTACAAAATCAAACTTATTGTAGTAGAACCAATAATTGCAACGCATTTTTTCTTAATCTTTAGTGTTCTCAGAGAAAATATTGTAATATTGTAATTTTTAATATTAAAAAAAACATTTTCCGTCACGTATTTTACAAAATCGGGAGGAGTTTAGGTACAGTTTTGGCGTAAATATTATAATATATTTAAGCATAAAAAATACCATCGCTAAGAAGACATACTTAACTAAAAAGTGTGAGAAAAAGACCCTAAATAAGTTACGTAATATATAAAAAAATAAATAATAATATTTTAAATTTTTATCATTACACATGACTCTTAATGTATTTCAATAAGGTTCATTTTATGTGCTATTTTAGTTGATCTTTTTTAACAAATATTTCTACAATTCAATTATCACCTCAGTCAATTGTCGGGAGTGGTCACTGTATTGCTTGTTAGCAAAAAATGTCTATTAGTAAAGATCGCTGTATGAACACGAAATATGTAATCAAATCTAACTTGATACTTTACAGTTAATATATTTTTTTTTTGTATTTAATTTTGCTTTTAGTATGTACGGATTATTACCGATCTGTCTTGACTTAATGGAATGACCCAAGGGTACCCTGATGGATGGATGGTAGTGAATCTCATAGACGAATGGAGCTGGGTGCACCGAGTATGGACTTGTTTTATTGCTTTTGATGAGATCTTACCATCAGACTTGATGGAGTGATCTGAAGGTACCTTGATGGATGCTTGTGGATCTCATAGTCCACTCCACCAAGCCTGGAGGTAGTATTTATTTTTAGGTTACAGAATAATTAATTCGTATATCATATATGTAATAATAACCTGTAATTTTATAACATGTATAATATGTACATACTTAATCATCAATAATATAAAAATAATTAAAAAAAATAATAATTAAACCACCCGCTCCCCCGGTGACGCTGTAATAGCCAACAGGGCTAACAGTATAGACAAACAAAAAAAATAACAGTTCTGTAAACGCGTCTTTAAAATATTGACATTCCAAACACAAATCCAATAAATAAAACATTCCCACCCTAATTCAAAAAATTTAATTCAATAAATTTGTTCTTAAAATAATTTAATGCTGTTAAAACAAAATAAATTCATGTTTAATTAAAAAGCGTGTAAACCTGAGTATCCATTAACGTCTCTTGTATTACGACCTGCTAATTTACAAACAAAATTTGTTTTCCAACAAGTTTCATCAAATTTGTAAGTAACAAGATTATGGTTCTATCTTAATTGACTTATCTTATTATTAAGTTCTCTTCAAATAAATAATTCATTTTAATATTATAATATACTTATAGGTAATCAAATTTATGTAAATTACCTTATTTCAAACGGCACTGACAAATTTCGGAGTACCAATTTTGTACAAAAGATACCATTTTAATATTATATAAGAAATTATATACCTAACTCTGCTTGTAACGTCGAATACACCTTATAGCTTTAACAGGGTTATCTTTCTACATACATTATCGTTTTAGAATTACCAAAAATCATCTGTCGTGAATGACGTATCGTCTTTTAAAGGCACGCTGCTAAAAAAAGTATAAGAAAATTTCTAACAAAGTTACACAACACAACAAATGTTGATAAACCAAACATTGACATTCGAAAACTACTAACCAACAATAAATAAACTTTCTGATAATTCAAGATTATTTCTTTTGCAAGGCCGGTTTACGCTATATAATATTAAGATATCTTTTAACCATTAATTATTTCTCCTCCAGATGCGTCTCTTCTCAAACAACAATTTAGCAGTCGTAGGAATAAAATATTACGGTAAATGTTCAATTCTTATTAATAATTTATTTGTATTATATTTTTTTATTAGAAAAAATATATTTTTATTGCGTTTTTGTTATTCTTTTACTATAATAAAATATCAGTTAAAAGTATAGTAAATAAAGAGGATACATAATGTCGTACGTAATGTCTATTGTTCCAGGATTAAAATTTTCAATGCGACTTTATTCAGGGCTTTAATATTAATCTCGGTAACGTTGATTCCGTTAAAAGCATCACTTATAAAGCTGGATTCCCAAATATAGTTATAAACATGCATGAAAGTTGTTAGTTTACTGATTGTGTAAAAGGTTTATTAATTAATTATGTATGTAGGGTAGGAATTATATATTTTGGGTGAACAGTTACAGTTAGCGATAATTTAAGTTAGTGATAATGTTAAGAGACCAGAAAAGATTTTGATTACATAATATTATTATAGTTTTGGTTTAATGTAACATGTTTGTAGTTATAACTTTTTGGTTTACGTTTTTTATAACATATTATCAATAATAAAAAAATAATAATACTTGTTTAGTACATGATACATGACAGAAAAACAACTCAAAACACTATCTCTTAACATTTTTGTTTGTTTGTTTGTTCTAGTTCAAGAAAAACCACCGAACGGATTTTTATGAAATTCTATATATTATAATGAGCTGTTGGCTTATTATCTAAGTCAACATATAAAATATTTTCGTAACTCTTTGTATGCAAATATATTATAATGTTATAAATAATAATTATAACTTTTATTAAATTTCTCAATAATTAAATCTGATCATAACCTCTAAGTTTTGGATAAAATATTTTTCACGCAATATTAACTTTATCTGAGGAGTTTTCTGCTATATATATCCATATAAGATAATTATTAATTAATTAAAACCTTTTTTTACGTCAGGTTAGGTTTCTTTGTGTTGGGTATGTATATTAATTATTACAAAAATTTTATGATATAACATTAGAATAGAGGTATAAAAATATGTTATCAAGACAATCTGGGCTTATTGCTAATATGTTTATTTGTTAGGTATCGTCGTTTATCATTTTACCTTATGTTTAACATTTTTATTTATTGTATAATGTCACATTCTTTTCATTATACATATAATAAAAAAAAATAAAATGGTTTCGTAACTATTATATAACACTACCTATTATATAACACTAGTAAGTAATAGTTAAGTGTATACTTTGTGTATTATTTTTATAAAACACATTTCTATATTGTAGATTCTGTAAGTCCACATTCTACACAGGATAATATAATTTTCTTCACGATCTGAAACTTGGTCTCCCATCTGATCCCAAGTTTATTTTGAACTGCGGTTTAGCAAAAAGTGGCTCAAAATTACGATCTCTTGTTAATTGGTATTACGGGATGAAGTTTAAATCTGTTGAAAGAGAGCGAAACTTGGATTAACTGATAAAATATGGTTAGATTTTAGGTTTTGGAGACAAAATTTTGGGGACTCCTTATATTTTGATATTTGTATTTCGGATTACTTTCGAGCTAGAGACATATTGTCATTGCTAATGATTTTAATTCTAATGTATTACCTCTACTTTTTGGACTGCAGAGTTCATTCCGTCACCGTGTCATTATGTAAAAAAAATGCGGATTTATTTATAGAGCTTTTTATTCAAAACAAAATATCCTGCCAGGAAAGTAAAATAAGTTCAGGACAAAGCAATGAAAACACAATATCATTTATTCATTTGCGTAAATAATAGTTTAATTCAAGATTCTTTTAATAGTGATCATCTAACCAAATGAAAAGGATATATCATAATAATACACTTCCAATTATTGCTATATTATAATTGGTAAAAATTGCTACAATTTATCTTTGAAAGAAGCTTTTATAGGTTTTATTGAACGTATAGCTTGTAAGGTATTTTCTTTTTCAACCATGGTAACATTATCACGTAAAATATTTTACAAATATGTTATACATATAAGATACTAAATATCTTTATACATAAAATTCTTGTATGTTTGTTACTGAACATCCCGAAATCAAAAAAATCCTTATTGAACTCTAATTTTATGCAAAGTATTTTCTTTTTCATTTCTAAAGCTTAATAAACACGGTGGTGGTCCCACTGTGCGTAATAAGATTGGGAGTACCCATTCGAAGACAGTGGAAATTAAGTTAAGTAAAAAGTACTCCTAATAACATTGAGAGTACTCAATTTTATTAAGAATACTTTCTTATAAACATATTTAAGATTTTCAATAATATACTGACTAGTGACCGTAAGTTTATTCATTTGCTTAAAACTATATTGTAAATATCTATATATTTCACTTTTAATATTAAAGAAGCATCATCAGTTTATAAAAATCTCATTATGTTTATCTCCACAAGTAAACAGATCTTTTATATAAACAAGGAAAAGAAATGGGCCTAAGATTGAACTTGAAGGTACCTCCATATCAAATGCGAATTCCAGCCGATTTCATTATGTATACCTTTTCTTGAAGTAATGACTCAGCGAATACAAGAGAAAATATTCCAAGATACGATTGAACTACCCCTCATAGTCTACTGAATAGAATTGACAAAAAATGTGAAAAAGCACATTTTTTTTTAAATGTCTATAAATTATGCTGGACCGAATCTCAGAGGTCGCGAGTTTCATCTCTTTGCTTTTTGTTTATTTGTCATTGCACATTTATTTTAATACTTTTAGTATTAAAGATTGATTAAACTATAGGTCTTTGCCATATAGGACATGCAACGGGTAAATATAAATTCGGTTTTATAATAAACAAGTTCAAAACTAACATAGATAGTTTCAATGGAATAACAGAGCGTGTCGCAACGCTTAAAATGAATTTTAAAAACTATCTATCATAATATAAGGATACGCACCAACGGCGGCAGGAAGTAAACAAAAAATAAAAAAAATTATACATTGATGGAAGTAGAATTGGAAAATTCTCATAAAAATGGTCCTCAATTATGGCAAAGAGGATGATATCTAGTTCTTGCGTAATGCTTGTGAAAGGGGGCTGCTTGCGGTGACTGGTTGTGTTGCAGGCCGAGTTTTTTAATTATTATTTTACTATTATTATTTTTTTTAGTTTTCGTTGACTGAAATCATAAGGCTTTATTTCCGATTAATTGCGACGGTTCAAAATAATTTTAGAAATTGACGTTTTTATTGTTGAAAAGTGATCACAATAAAAAAATACAGGTTTATTTTTAATTAGTTACCACCTCTTGCAGGCAGCCTCTCTTTATCAATTCAAACAAAACTTGTTCTACAACTTTTTACAAATGTTGATAAACAACACAAAAAAAACGGAAAAAATATTTTTGTTCCCTTTTTTACTTATTACTCTGTATTTTGTAAGAAGTACTTAAGAGGTCAACACTCGGGTGCCATACCGACGCTCAGAGTTGATGCCAGTTCAGAGACAACAAATAAATTTTCAATGGGAAAATTTAAATTAAATTCGGAGCGATGCAATGGTCTAAATCAAACATTATTTATAGTCGTCCTGGAATCGGTCATAAAAAAGTTAAATTGAAAAAAAATGTTTATACATAAATGGCCTCTCAGATTTAGATCTAAGCCATCTCAGATTTTCTGACGACACAACTCTACTGTCAGAGACAAGTTCTCAGTTAAAGTTAGTGGCTGAAGACTTGCATCAAGGGATTGTAAAAGTTGGCCTACAAATAAATCTAACGAAAACTATGACAATGACAAACAGCTGAAAAAGATCAATAATGGTTAATAATGAGCTTTTGAAATATACTGAATTATACATATATCTTGGAATGAGCAGCAGTTTTGATAAAAATGTAATGAACTTGAAATAGACCGAAAAGGTTAACTTACTTGGAATGTATAATACAGCTTAAAGGAAGTATTTAAACTTACATGCTAACAAATATCAAAACGAAATCTATAAACACAAGTCTACTACCATGCTTAAAAAGCAACTGTCAAACTTGGAAATTCACTACCAAGGAAATGAATAAAATAAATACCTGTCAAAGATGATTAAAGCGTAGGATGATCAAGATAAAAAAATACAAAAAGTAAGAAACACGAAAATAAGATCGATTATTAAAGCAACCGATGCTTTGAGCTACGCAAAAAAAACTAAAATAGAGATAGGTAGGCCACGTTGCGAGATTTACAGCTAAAAGATGGACTCTAAGTTCAACAAAATGGAATGGCCCACCAGGAAAAAGGTGAGGAGGGAGACTCTTAGCATGCTAGGATGACGACCCGGCTGACGACCCAGCCCTTAGTGAAATAAAGTAGCTCAGGACAGTGACGTGTGGTTAGCTTTGGAGGAGGCCTTTACCCGGTTTAGGATTCATGCAGATTAGATTCACTTATTATTAAAACAATAAAAAGAAATACTACTAACAACTACTAAAATACTAAATACCTACCAACATTAACATAATCTAGTTTCTATTTTTGTATTTCTATTAGGTTTGAAAATTTGCAAAATGTTTTTTTTTTAGTTTAGTTTCTATTTTTGTATTTCTATTAGGTTTGAAAATTTGCAAAATGTTTTTTTTTTATTTTATTTTATTTAAATGATAGATAATTTCTCAATGTCCAAATTTTAGAATGTTAATCTGAATTCAGTATTTCAGTCATTATCTTCCTGCCCTTCCTACTTTATGTAGGGCCAGCACAACATGTGCTTCTCTTTCATTCTTGCCTATCAGCCCTCATCTCATCAGTCACTCCATTTTAGTCATGTCATCTCTCAAGTAATCCATCCAGCTTTTTTTTTATCTACTACGACTTACATATCCATCCACAAATTCAAATTGAAATTCTAAATATCTTTATTCAAGTAGGCATTTACACGCACTTTTGAATTTATATCGGACATACAGGAGTATGTCTGATGTCAATACATCACCAAAACTAACAAATAAAGCCAGTCCCTGGTGTAAAAGTACAGCTACATTGGACTAGTCGGCTACACTGGCTACAGACTAGACATGCGTCCATATAAGTTGTCTGTACCCCATCTTTCATGCATTTAATATGAATCACATCTCTTGTATGCATGTCTCTCGTTTTTGTCAGTCTATTAAGATCTTTCAGACTATGTGGGCTTTCACGTGCCTGGTAGAAATTTTGTTGTACTTTATCCCTTGCCACAGGTACAACTTTTATAGCATTTTTCTTACATTCTATATACATCCTCTTTTTATTTTCTTTCATATCATCATTCATATCGTCGGAATTCTTCCATACCTTGAAAGCATACTTCTTTTCTTTTAGAATCTTTAGCGCCTTGTCTTGCTTTTCCATACATTAAAAGGAGGCAGTGTTGAGAAACTAGGTCTTCATCTGGTATTATTTTACAATTTTAGTCTATTGCGCTTGATTAGAAATCTATTTTAGCTCTATGGGCGCACTTTGGTACATTATTAAATTCAGGTCTCGTTTTTCAAAGAATGTATTGGTAATTATAAGTCGAAAGCCAAAGCCGCTTGCAATAAATTCTCGCACACCCGGTTTCACTTTTCAAAACTGCACCCTCTGTGAATAGATTATTTCGATAGATGGTATGTCGATTAATACTGCATTAAAAAATTCCCACAATTTATTTTTCACTATATCTGCTCATCCAGTCTGCGTAAAAACTGGGCTACCTGTACTCAATCATCGAACGAAAGGCAGCTATAATAGCCACCCATATGTAAGCTGCAGTCAACTGCCTACAGATAGGACCATAAGTATTTCAGTATAAAATCTAATTTTAAGAAAAATATCATTTCGCTGTTAAAGAATTTCATTTTATTCTAAATAAAAGCATGTAGCCAAGATATTTCTATATTTTTTTCCATAACCCTTACATAATTATAGGCACAAACACAGTTTTTTTTTACGTTTTCTGCTGAAAGGCTCAATAAACATTTTGCAGATACTATTTACGGATTTTTGAGTGAACTCCTGGACGGTTAACATTGGCGATTGGGTCATTGTAATCGAGTTCTATTATTTTTATCATTTTCTTTTTTATTATTGGGCGGAACAACACCTTCTTAGATTTTTATCTTGTTAAATTCAGAAACATGGCTATCTTACTATCTTACAAAAAATATGCAAATTCCGAAACAAAAGTTGATTTTTTAAAAAAAGGTAGTATCAACATTCAAAAGAGAAACGCAAATATTTAAAAAGTATCATACTTCAAGACTATTACAATAGACAAAAGGAGAAATTTGGTGTATCAGTGAGTCCCTAATTTTATACAAATCGAGAAAAGGTCGCCGCAAAATTGAAACTGTTATCTTTCTGCTAGCCAATTTAACTGAAAGAGATTCCAAGGGTACTCACAAATATCGTATCTTTTAACAGTAATATTTCATGTAAATTCAAACGTTGTATTTCTTTTGAGTTGGTTACAAATTTTAAAAATTAAGAAATTAAAATAAACAGAAAAATATTTTGTAGTGCAAATTTTTATAAATAAAACGTATATATAGCGCGGGAAAAAATTGGCTCTTATTCAAATAAATATAATATGATTTACAATACAAATTATTGTAATAACTATCTCTACATTAGTTTTCATTTGCAACCCGTTACCATCTAGCTTATGTTAGTCGGAGAACGATACATAATTACTAAAATTTTACATAAATACATAAATCCTAATATTAGTATTGTAACAATAATAATAAGTAATAAATACATAAATATTTACATTATTATAACAACAATAATAGCTTCATATCAGTACATGTTTACCATCCTGAAAGTAGATCACTTTTACAACACAATAATATCTTAGTATACCTTGCCGTAATGACAAACTTGTACTACTTTTAAAATATTGCTAACCAACTAGTTATTAGTTATGTATTATTTCATTATCGTGTCAAAGTTTCTGATAAATCATCAGCCGTAAATTTAGAAACTAAACAAGCAATTTAGAAACTACTTGTTTAATTAAGTTGTTGTTGTTCTATATTTATCACCTAATAATTCAGGAGCAAAATGTATGTATCGTATTTTTTTAAAGACACAAATTTTAATACGTTTTTTCACAGCAATATTGAAAAATAACGGGTGGATAAAAATAATGAATTTTTAAATATATATGTTTAATAATATAATAATATCAAATACATCAGTTAAAATATTAATTATCATATATAATTATACGCTTGTTATGAATAAATAAAATGTAAAATTTTACTAGAACTAAATATAAATAACAGATTGTTTTCTAACTAAACAGTTAATGTTATTTCTACTTAAGTCGTCCAAAATCAAAACTCCGCAAGTTACTGGCATCTTATGGGATTATCATGAAAGCTATCGGATCTCTCTTTGTAGCTTGACGAGGGCAAAACAAAGGAAATCGTATAAAATATACACACCATCAAGCTAATTAATTATGTAAAATAAGGGATAGTTCAATTTGATTGCTTTCTCCTGTTTTTACTTTGTTGTTTTCTTTTATCATGTTCTTTGTTAAGAATGTACAAAGGTATAAAGGAAAAAAGATAAAAGTTAGTTTAATACAAACAGTTTTAAGAGGTCTCAGTTAACCACATAATAAAATGTATGTCATGTAATGTAATGTCAATAAAGAATGTTTATAAAATGTTCCTGAAATTCATAAATATTTCATCTTATATTATGAACTCGAGCTACTCACTCGAGCTAGTGACTTTCGGCGCCGATAAAGATAAGCTAGACATTAAAAATTGGATTTTATAGGAACAAGAAGATAATATAAACATTTATATAAATACAGAATGAAAAATAAACCGACACGAGCATGGATTTGAACCCGCGACCTCTGGAAAACCGTCCCGTCGCCCTACCAATTGAGCTACCATCGCTGTCCGTTTCGGTAAATTAAGCATTCTGTATGTGACCGTATTAATCGGGACGGTGGTGACATCTATAAGGCTTCTTTCGAAAATCATAACCAATGTTTCTAACTTTGCAGTATAGATAAACATTGAAAAGATACATGTATAGCCATGTTAAGCTTATTTAAATTTATATAAATATAGAATGAAAAATAAACCGACACGGTTTTTCTATTTTGTTGTATAACTTTAATAACTTTTTTAACGCTGAAGAAGCAATGACTGCATTTTGAAACGTAGTCATTGCTTCTTCAGCGTTATATAAAACGAAGTTTTTATTTTATTTTCGGGAATAAATTAAAATCACAAGGTACGAAGTTATTACTATATTGCGGGTGACTCAGCAATTCCCCGTCTGACTTTGCCAAATACTCGATTGTTCGCCCGGCGATGTGCGACGAGGCATTGTTTTGATGAAGAAGGGCTTTACTGAGAGGTCGTTTTTCTGGAACCTTTTCCAAGCAAGTTGAAAAATAATATTAAGTATACCACATAGCAGTAGATGCTTTTAGATATTGTAAAACAAATATCGCGTAATGACACATCCTTCTAAAGAACGAGGCCAGTAATTTATTTCCCACACTTCGACATTTTTTAACTTTGGTTGGCAGGTCCTCGGAAGGAAACACCCACTGAGCTAAATATCTTTTGTCATCCGTAAGTACGTCCAACATAACATCTAAATATTTGAAGCATAAAAACTGCGATAATTATTTGAAGTATATCACGGGATGTTTGGGCTTCGATCGAATAATAACTTATAAACCGGGCACAAATCTTCTGACCGCTAAAAATACATGAAGGATTTAGTGCCCTTGACTTATGCCGATGCCTAAGCTTGTCCGTATCTGCTGATAGAATAACACTATTGAACTCTAACTCTTTCACAGTATACGCTATTAAACTCTGGAACGGCATCCCTGATTTGCTTCGACGTCGTATTTGCCCCAATGAATAAGTTTATAAAAAACGTATTCGTAATTATCTCCACCCGAAAATAATATCATGACTTATCTCATTTTCTTTAACTTGCGTAGTGTGTTGTATTTTAGTTATTTTTCTTATTAACCCTCCTAGGTGATTTCTCTTCATTTTATCGATTGACTGGTAGAGAGTGCTTTAGCACTAAGTCTACCATTTATAATCTTATAATAATATAATAATATTTGATTTGATAAAATAATAAATAACACTCATGTTATCTTCAGTCGTCGCCGTAAACGGTTGTTCTTTACTCAGATCATTGGTCAATCTCTCGAATGAGGGCTATCTGCGAGTTTTTACTATTCAGTAAAATCACGTTTAAACTCATTAAGCCAGGTGTAAACAGAAAGTCAGTTATTTAGAGGATCCCCTTCTTTTTAAAATTATGTTACTGGTTTCTATATTGTACTAACTGAACCTATGAACACACTGATTTTCTCTTGATTATGTTTTTATTATCAATCTTACATAATTCACCAATAAAAGTTCAATATCTTGGAAACGACTGCTTTTATTTCCACCAAAGATAACTTAAATTATCTCGACGGACCAGACTTTCAAATAAAAAAAACTACAATCCATTCCTTTTGTTGGCTGCTACGATGCCACAGACAGATATACAGACACACAGATACCAACTTATAACACCCCTCGTTTTTGGGTAGGGGTTTAAAAAGATAATAAATTACTATTATATTAAATGATTTGGATTACAATAAGTTTATGCCATTTATTTATTTATTTATGATTTGGATTACAATAAGTTTATGCCATTTAAAAAATATTTAATTTAAGATTTAATATATAATGCGAGATTGAACATTGCTGTACATTGTAGATATACATGTATATCTACAATGTGTGTGTTTGTTCATATTATTTTTTTATATTTGGTACATTAACAAATAAATACTTTTATTATGGACAGATCACTATGGATGAATATCACTATAGAATGGTATCCAAAAAATATTGTTGAGATTGTATGTTATTATATATAATAATATAATAAACTTTATCTAAAACAAAATTAAATAAATATACATGTTATATTTATTTTATCCATCATCAATTCAAAATCTATAATTTAGTCAGAAAAGTTTAAATAATTAAAATAGTATTGTCATTTTAATTTTCAATACATGTTTAACTAACTAACTGTTAACTGTTAACTGTTTAACTAACACTAACACTATCATTTAACTTACACTATTACTGGTAGGTACATTTTGTTTATAACTTATTAGTGAGATCAATAAATGTTTAGTAAATAAGTCTCGGGGAGATTTTATCTTGATTTAACATATATCTTTTATAATTTGGTTTTGCATCTGAGAATTACAAATGTCCACTTTTATGAAATGTCTATATTTGCACACACGAAGAGTACTAGACTCAATTAGCTTGTATAACACCGATTGAGTGGATTATTGATAATTAATTGCACCCTATTGTAATGAGTCATGAAGCGAAATGGTATTGTATGCTTCTTTAAGTTTCCCTTTTTAACTGAGTAATTCGCATAAATGCCATTTAAAAAATATTTAATTTAAGATTTAATATTTAATGCGAGATTGAACATTGCTGTACATTGTAGATATACATGTATATCTACAATGTGTGTGTTTGTTCATATTATTTTTTTATATTTGGTACATTAACAAATAAATACTTTTATTATGGACAGATCACTATGGATGAATATCACTATAGAATGGTATCCAAAAAATATTGTTGAGATTGTATGTTAATTTATACGTTGCTGATGTTTTATAATCTGTATCATCAGGAATTTAAAACAGGAATTTGACAAGCACAAAGCTTTGTGAATTGTGAAGCTGTGTGAATTTTTGTCGTAATATAGTAATACGCCTGTGGAAACATGACGCCAATTGAATCTGAGCTTCGTAACCACGACCAGGACCATGGTAAGAAAAAGCTCTCCAAAAAATGTGCTTAAAGTAGTAGATAGTACAAAACAGAGCGTACACAGTATAAAGTAGGAAAGTTAAATATAAAACAATGCTATCACATTAGTCTTAATAACACCTGTAAGTATGAGGGACTGGTTACTAAAAAAGGTTATAGGCAGAAGGAGTAAGGGGATTATAGTTTGATTTAATTATATACAAAAATTAGGAAATAATTATGCAATAAAAGTAATAATAATAAAAATTATAATAAGAATACTCCTTGGTAAGTGACACGGAATGGTCACGTTTTTAAATGTCAATTTTTGTTTAAAATATTTATTTTTAAAATCCAGTTTTAATCATATTTAAATAATTTCATTCCGTTTACAAAATGCAAAATAAACGAAAAAAAAAGAATACTATATACACAACTGTGAACAACTTACAAAAAGTACCTGAAAAAAGTGAACTGTTGACAATGTGAAAATAGATACTATAATAATGATTACAAGGAGTAAAAACATAAACGCACGCCCACCACCGCAGCCCGTCGCACCCAACAGCTCCACGTCATCAGAGGAGGAGTACGCAACTCCTCCTAAGGAAATCGTGTCGAGCAGTGACGACGAGCTGCCGCCTCCAGCGACGCGCCGAGCACCAGCGCCGCGCCGTGGGAGGCCACCGCTGCCGCGCTTGGGGCC
Organism: Napeogenes sylphis; assembly: GCA_959347405.1. NCBI lineage: Eukaryota > Metazoa > Arthropoda > Insecta > Lepidoptera > Nymphalidae > Napeogenes > Napeogenes sylphis. Next base: position 12,731,280 of record OY365776.1, read on the forward strand.
TACTGGGGCATCCGCCCCGCGTTCGGCCCTCGCCGTCGGTGGTGCAGTGAGCCGCATGAAATGGACGCAAAATATGAACGAAAATGTCATGCGAGCGTACTATAGGGCGACAGAGGGTGGCACTAATCTCACTGCGTGGCGAACCCGTTTGCTGTCTTTGTTTCAGGTCCTTGAACCAGAGTTGACCGTTTCGGCCCAACGACTATCGGATCAGGTGCGGTTTATTCAACGTAATCGTGCGTTGGATGACTCCGCACTTGACCGGCTTCGCTCCGAGGTTACAGTCTCTGCATCCACCACCGAAAGCATCCATTCGCGAGCCCAGTTATCGTCCGCTCCTTCGGTGGCAGGGTTAGTGGTTGGAGATGCTGATGTGGGGGGCGTAGAGATTACAACCGTAAGTACCCAAGATAATGAGCAATTAAGGAGGACTTTGGAGGATGCGATTTTGGAATTTAAAGATATACCAGCCCGCGACAGACCACGGTTGCCCCGTTTTCCCACGCATAGACGTAATATGTCGCTTGTAATGGCTCTAGACTGCCTGCTAGACTCTTATCTTCGTTCTAGCAATAGTCCCACTGATACCCATTCAATTCTTTATTGTGCAGCTGTTGCAGCGTGCCGCTCCGCCCGTGTCAGATTTCCTGAGCCTGATAGGGTGGTGCGGTCCACTGAGGACATACCCGCATGGCAGATGAGGATTGAACGGCGTATCAGCGCAGCTAGGGTCATTATTGGCAAGTTAATCTGCTTCAGATCGGGAAACATCCGGCCGAGAGTCATGCGTTATATTACACAGGCCTTTGCCGGTACTGGCATTAGACCTCAGGATTACATGGCCTATGTAACAGAACGTATAGACTACCTGAAGCAGAAAGTTTGTGCGTGGGCAAATCGTATCCGTCGTTATAAACAACGTGTAAATAGGTATAAACAGAATCGCATATTCCAAAGTGACCAAAGAAAGGTTTATAGAAGTTGGGAGGAATCTGCTACGAATGTGATTGATGGGCAACTGCCCATCAAAAATGTGAACATTTCTTCCATATTTGGTAACTACCAAATATGGAAGAAATGTTCACATTTTGGAAAAATATTTGGTCGGTGCCTATTAATCACAACGATGGTGGCTGGATGCGTGTTGTTGAGCGCGCGTGTGAACACCTGCAGCCAATGGAGGCTATATTTATAAGCCCAGACAATGTCAGGGATGCGATCCGTTCGACCCATAACTGGAAAAGTCCTGGGCCGGACGGATTACATAACTTTTGGCTCAAATGGCTGCGGTCTTGACACGAACGTTTGGCTGGGCAATTCCAGGAAGCCATCGTGTCCGGATCCCTACCATCTTTTATGACAACAGGAATCACCTTTCTGCTCCACAAGTCTAGTAGTATCACGGATCCAAAGAACTTTCGACCTATCACGTGCTTACCAACAATTTATAAGCTTCTTACATCCATTTTGACTTCAAAATTAAACACACATTTGTATGCAAACAGCATTTTAGATCCCGCTCAAAATGGATGTAAGATTGGGTCTCGTGGTACTAAGGAGCTCCTCCTTATTGACATGGCCATTAATGAAAAGGTTCGCCGAGGTAAGAAGGGTCTCTCCGCCGCCTGGATTGATTATAAAAAGGCCTATGATTCGGTGCCTCATACATGGTTGAGAAAAGTACTAGAAGTGTATAAGATTGACACAGATCTATGCGCTTTTCTTGATTCATGTATGAGGCAATGGACAACGGTCCTTTGTCTTCCAGGATGGAGTTTGGTGTAGATAAATGCGCGGTTGCACATGTGCAGAATGGCCGAGTTGTAAATAGCGAATATTTACAACTCTCGGAGACAATGTCCCTCAGATCCCTCTCTGAAACCGAATCCTACAAATACCTTGGTATGTCGGAATGCTTAGGCATACTAAGTGGGGACATTAAACAGCTAGTGAAGGAACGCTTCTTTAACCGCTTGACAAAAGTCTTAAAAAGTCTTTTGTCAGGAGGTAACAAAGCGCGTGCATTCAACAGTTGGGTAATGCCCCTGCTGATGTATACTTTCGGCATATTAAGGTGGACTCAGACCGAATTAGATGCCCTGGACCGAAAGGCCTGAAAACTATTGACAATATATCGCATGCATCATCCGCGCTCATCAGTGATGAGATTGTATATTCCACGGAAGTGTGGGGGTCGCGGCTTCCTTAATGCCAAAAACTTACACAACCGTGAGGTATGCAATCTTAGAGAATATTTCCTTCATGCTGAGTGTGGAATGCATCGGGACATTGTTGCAGTAGATAAAGGCCTCACACCGCTCTCCTTAGCCAAAGACAACTGGCATAAACCGGTAGTACTTAGCAATGACGACCGTATAAATATATGGAAGAGTAAGGAGCTTCATGGACGGTTCCACCAGGCACTCGATGGGCCTGATGTAGACCTTCTGGCGTCCGTGGCTTGGCTACGATTCGGTGATCTCTTTGGAGAAACCGAAGGTTTTGCTTGTGCAATTGCTGACGAAGTTGTCAAGACGAACAACTATCGGAAATACATAATAAAAGATGGCACTGTTGATATATGTCGTGCGTGCCACCAACCTGGGGAATCCATCAGACATGTTATTTCCGGTTGTTGTCGTCTTGCCAATGGAGAGTATTTGCACAGGCACAACCAAGTAGCCAAGATTATCCACCAAGAACTTGCTCTTCAATACGGTCTGGTACCTTTTGAAGTGCCATATTATAAGTACTCACCGGAGCCAGTTTTGGAAAATGGTCATGCTAAGCTCTATTGGGACCGATCTATCATAACGGACAGGACTATTGTAGCCAATAAGCCTGATATCGTGCTGGTAGATCGGTTAGAGCGCCGGGCATTTCTTGTTGATATCAGTGTCCCGTGTGACGCTAATCTTGTGAAAGCTGAGAAGGACAAACTGTCAAAATACTTGGACTTAGATCACGAGATTACCGACATGTGGGATGTTGACTCAACAATAATTGTCCCGATGGTAGTTTCCGTCAATGGTCTTATAGCGAAGAGTCTCGATCATCATCTCAAGAGGCTCTCACTAAAAAACTGGATCAAGGGTCGGATGCAAAGAGCAGCAGTTTTGGGTACGGCACGCATTGTGAGGAAGTTTCTTTCGCTGTCGCCCTAACCACCGACGGATTGGTTGTAAGGCCCACGTCGGCGGGATACTGTTTTTTATATTTATATTTATAATGTTGTTTTTTTTTAATGTTATATGTATAAATGTAAATAATAAGATTAATATGAAATAAATGACAATAAAAATTATAATAATAATAAATTTAAAACATAAATTACATTTTTTAGAGTATATATATGTTGTGTTATATTTTTAAAATATCTGTACCTTAGCTAGTATTTTTATGTACAAATATACTTACCTGTAGGTATAGTTAGTAGATTTTCTGTTTCGGTATAAGTAAAAGATTTTAGCCAGTATGTTATTGTTGTTTTACATTTTGATTAAGGTTGATCATAGCTATGTACTTGAAAGTTATTTTATTATGTATATAGTTAGCTAAGAAATAATAATGTTTCTGAGTTAGAGCAATAGTAACTGTGATATTTGGACAGAACTTATGCTTCCTTCTTTTGTCATAGTTTAATGTCACGTCATAGGCTAGCTCTGAATGTTTTTTAATTACTGTTTTAAGTATACAAAGTTTTCTGACGGACAGAACATCCTACATCTTATACAAATCTATTGTAGGATATCGAAATGAAAGACAAGCTGCGGTCTTAAAAAACGCTCTCTGAGCTATTTCAGCTTCAATTGAGTTTGACTTCGTGATAACACCCCAAGCCGTATTACAATAAGTCAAGTTTGACTGACATAGTACTGTGTACACGGATCGTATTAGTTTTTTATAGTATAATAAAAAAAAGTTAGTTAATGATTAAAACGTTCTTGTATCTAAGGCTTGTTATAAAACTCAGGACTATGTTGACGATTGGGAGCCATAACATTAACAAACTTTTTGATGATTCTGTACATGCTGCTTCATTCTAACAATTTTCAAGTTATTGTATATTGTCGCTCTTTTGAAACCATGTAAATGAATGAAATTAATAGAGTATAATCATACTTAAATTCTTATTTGTGCTCACATATCAATTCTAATAAAACTTTCTTTAGGGACCCGGAGAAAAGATTATTAGCTAACAAATGCTAGATTACAAATACATATACAGTAATACCACGATAAACTGATGATATATTTCAAAATTATATTATATTTTGGCATTGCATAATCTGATAGAGATTCTGGATCACAAAATGTATTTAATCACTTTTAGGCAAAAGAAAGGCACAAAATCAGAAATATCAATTTTCGACTTATTGACGAATTAATCTGTTTTTTTACCATCTGAAGTAACATGTGTTACTTTTCTTATTAAATTGTCTTTTGTGTTGAATAAACCTTACCTAAAAAGCATACGTACGCGAGAAACATTTTCTAATATCGACAAAACTTCGGCCATTCAGACAGCGATAAGCAAACATAAAATTATTATTATAAATACAATTCAAAAAATGATTCTAATGGTGAACATTATTTTGTCAAGTAAGTTTATCAAGACATTGTAATGGATGTCAAATAACTTTTATCAATTACCAATACATATTCTTTCCGTCTATTGGGTTTTTTGAGCGACAGGGATTTCCCTGTTTCCCGGTTACAATTCTAAATCAAGATACTAAGAGTTTTTCTTCGGCAAATTAATCGCAGTGTAGACAGAGATATATAAAAATAATTGATAAGAGTTACCGACTAACAAAATTTTATAGAAAAAAATGTACAGTAAAATGTTGAAAAATATAAAGTACCCAAGCTCTTTTATCAATCAATTTTATATTATATATATGAATAGTATGTTACAATTGTTTCCTTTGTAGATGTTGATAAAAGCTTAAATAAATATTATAACAAAATTGTATTACGATATAAGTAAATACAAAGAATTTTAAATGATAATTTAGTTCTACAAAACGCAACTAAAAATAAATCTCAAATTTCATGGCCCCACGTGGTAGCTCTGCCCTACATTGTTCTGTTTTTTTTCATGAAAAGTTCCCGTCAATTTTGTAATGCGACAGTGTGAACATCACTTTTATAAAAAGGCATAACACCGAAAATCTAATCATGTAGAAGCACAATTCACTTTTAGTATTGTGATAGAGACTTGACTATCAGAGATATACGAGCTACATATATATCTATACTTCAAACGAAAGCCCCATAAGTTCTTATTTTTTCTTTGCTAACATCTTCTTAAAGTTTTAAAACGTTGGTTCCAACTATTCAACTAGATATGACCAAATTTTAATAAACATATCGATATCTCAATATTTCATAAATAATACAATAAGTAATATTATCAGTTTTTACGAAATTATAGGAGGTACATATTTTTGTTTATTAAACTCATTAATTTTAAAATTTTAAAAGTTATATACTGCTTTTTAGATAAGATAGATATCGCAAAAGGGATTTTTTGTATAATTAACCTCAAAGCCGAAATGAAAAAAATGAAAAGCTCTGATGTATGGCCGTGATAAAAATTGATATCCTTTCATATTCTACTTTACAGCTTTACTTTTTATATTTTACGGTAAAATAAAATGAAACAAGCAATTTTTTTGGAAACGTTGCTGTTTTTATGAAAATTAATGACAAAGATTTTCATAAGTAAAAAAATTTTTTTTGAGAAAAAAAGACATAATATTGGAATTATAATATTCTTTTACTGAGGTAACGGCACATGTGGTAGAAAAATACGATTACCATGATAAGCAATTTCGTACCCATTTTATACCCAGTACGGTATGGTATAGTATGCTTAAATTCAAGACAGTAAAATAACCACATATTCATCTATTTTTGAAGGTACATAAAAGTATTTTCCAAAAGAAGACACTAGATGTTATACCCCAAACAATGACAACCATTACTTATCTTATTATATATCCTAACTAAGTCCTTTAAATAAACCAGGTTACCCTTTTAAAAACAGACATTTTTTTAAGATTATATTTTTCATAACATGGTACATTAAATGTAAATTTAATACATATATACGCAATCTATGTATTCCATTTCATTGAAAGTCGTGAAAGGCGTTAATAAACATAAAGAAAGTCAAATGGGATGATTGTAGCGTAGGGCTAAATATTTGTATGTTTTAGGCCAAGAACGATGGATGGTGCAAAAAATGTAGTACAGTTTTCTAGAATTTACTAAATTACACAATTTTTTATATAACGGTTTATACTTTTATTTATTTATTATTATTTATTTATTTATTATAGTGATTTGTATAGTCTTATTATAAATAGCCTCTATTCTTACAGTTCACTACAAGTTACCTTTCATTCAAATATACATAGGGTAGCACTAGGTTCCACTATCGTATATCAAACTGAAATAAACATAAAGAATTTTTCTGTTAGAAATTCTTATACTATTAAAATAAGATTGCAGGCTGTAACTAAAGACGGATTGCGGGGTTGTAAATAGGACCTACGCTTAACTCTTGTGTGTATATCTCTATTTAGATATTATAGTTGAATCCACTTAATTAAGATTTATTGGCAGTCGAAACAACAGTCCGTGCCGTTCTCTCCTTGTCACGACCGGTGAACTAGTTTAAGCAATCCAAGTGCAGTACTTTGGATTATATCAATTAGTAAATACTTCTCACTAACAGCACATTGCATTTGTGTGAACCAAAAGGTTGCCTAATTACAAACGTTAATTAAATTCATAATTTATACTTCTTTGATCCTGTAACTGTTGTATATGAAGCAATCCCTTGTAAAACGAACGGTATAAACAATTGAGCATTTTAAGAAATTCAAAGCTTTGTACAATTGGGGGTAGAGATAAGTCTAATTCATTAATTTTGTACTTAATGTAAAAAGTCTATAGACATAAAATAAAAACACGCTGGAATTACACACACATTTAAATAACAATATTTTCAAAAGTCTCTATCTTAAGATGTCAAACATATAAGTATTTGTTCAAGTATAATATTGTAAGAAATATGTGAACTGACAGTCATATTTTTATCATCACTAACAACCAACCAACATAATATCAAACCTCTTATTTGAAAAACCTGAATACATGTTTTTGTCATAAATACGTCTTGGAAAACAAAATGTGATTTGTTACATATGTCCCTATCATGAAGTTCGATGTTATTATCTTTTGAAAACCGTTGTATAACAAATATAATTTTTTACTTTATTGGATTATCATAAATTTTTAATTGATATTATTTAAATGTCTGTTAATGTTTATACATTATCTTAGGTTCTGTAACTTGGTCATATTACAATATTTTGTTTTTTTTATATTACTATAGTGTTACTTATTTGTTTTATTTGTATTTTATATGTTTGAAAACTACAGTTGAGAGCAACCAATAAAATCTTTGAAAGAAAGGTTGGAAACTCTAGCCGAAAAGTTTTTAATAAGATTTATCATACAAATAAGTACTAGAGTCATCATCAGACATTCAATAGAGGATATAAATTAACAAAAATATAAAATTATTACATTTTATAAGCATTAAACAAGTTGAATAGTTATAACAAACAGAATGAAAGCAATGTTATTTCCGCTTAGTACTATCTTGATCATTTCAACAATATATTAATGTCACGTAAAATCTGTTCAAAGCGTGATGATAGAAATTACAAAGTTTGCCCTCCAGTACTTAGTTCAATTTAAGACAAGACAAATGGTTGGAAAAGACGTGACAAGGGTGTGTTAGCGATATTTACTTTTAATATTTTATAAGACAACTTTGAGATGACACAGCTTTAGATATGAGTACCTATCTTGTTCGAAAATATCCTTATCTTTCAGAAAATATATCAAAAGTAATTGCTGACATACATATGGTGACCTACATTACAAAAAATTGTAAGGTGGTGGTATAACCATAACATCGGGTCGCCGGCAAAGTCACCATCCATAGGGCAAAGTCGTGCCTCAAAGCGATCTAGTCGTGTTCCCGCACGTTGCTCGATGAAGCCGTTTATGGGAAATGGATGTGAACAGCTGCGGTGCTTTGGCGAAACGGTTTGACGTCGAACGAGGAAGGTAATGGGATCCGAAGCGGTTGCTTTCCGCTGACCGCCCGCAGCCCTATCTACTGAGACCCTATCTACTGAGACACCCGGCGGTAGATAGTTTGCAGCTGAACTACGGGTCAGCTGCTAAGATCAGGGTACTACGGGACCGCGGTACCTAAGCCCTCCGGCAGCGATGCATGCGCTTGCGTGTGTAAACTGCCGGGTTACCGGTTTTGGTGTTGGATTCGTAGTGGTAATGTGGTTAGCTGCAGAGATTCGGCGCTGTTCGTCTGGGTCCCCACAGTTGTCGGGGGCTCGTCGGATCTTGTGCGCAGCGAGAGGTGATTGACCAGCCTAAGGCGAAGGGCTGCTGCGGTCTTTTACTTCGGGGTTTGGAACGGTCCTTAAGCAGAGATCCTTTCGGGGGTCACTGCAGTTCGGGTAGCCCCCTGCTTAGAGGTTAGATGGATGTGCTAGCATCTATCCAGTCACCCGACTGTCACGTAGGGTAGGCTTGCGGCCTGACTGCCTGTCGGGAAGTGAGCGTGCCTTACAACTCCGGAACCTTTCATGGAGAAAAGGTAGCTTGGTGGTCGCGATTGGACTTGTCTATGACCGATAGCCTTGCGAGCTTACTAGTCTTATAGTGCCGTTGTCGGATGACTTCGGAGGTCAGACCTGCCGTATAAGGGTCCATGTGACAGGGGTAAACCTTGACCCACATGAATAGCGGCTCAATACTTTATAACCAAGTGGGTTGACAAGTTTGAGATGCTACAAACATAATCAATAGGACAGAAGGAGGCGAGGGCGGTGACCGCCCGCAGATGGATGGGGGTTCAATTAGTGGGTTATCCACCCACAAAAGTGTCCCCGCCAGCTGCTAAAAATCCCAGGGTTGCTCCATCGTGCTGGTTGGTGACCAGATGAGAAGGCCCCTATGGCCTGGGGGGTTCGGGGGTCACCGCAGTCTTCAGGTTAACCCATCCCTATTTTACCAGATGTGGTAGGCGATACAGCCAATTGCCTGGAGCTTTTGCTGACGTGAAGAGGTCACCTTTCCCCTTGGGAACCTCTGTTCACTGTTTGGTGAAATCTGTGTTTACATATTTCCTATCAGCTTTCGAACGAGTTCCTCGCAACTCTTGACAATAAATGCCGGAGTGCCTCAGAGGTTCGTTATTTCTGCTGCACATTAACGATCTGCTGAAGCCCGGTATCTATGGGTACGCAGACGACAGTACATTATTAGAAAGATATCTGCCGCCTACTTGGGATGTAGAGTTCAAGTACAGTCGGAAAGAGAAGCCATGGTGCAAAGTTTGAGTGACAAACTTCAGGCAGTCTCCGCATGATCGTATGCCAATCTTGTCGAACTCAACGCGATCAAAACGCAGACGTGTCTGTTCACCGAAAAAAGGAACCCTTTCGCCTTGGCTCCTACTTTACAGAATGTATCGTTTGAATACAGTGACCGGCTTCAGTTTTGATGCTTAGAAATTTCCTCAATTTTGGTCGGTTCATTGAGTTCAGAGCAAGAGCAGCTGCAGGAAAGCTTGCCGTTCTAACGAAACTCCGGCAGTACTTTACACCGGGACATCTACTTATATTATACAAAGCACAGATCTGATCAAGTGTGGAGTTTTGTGGTCACATATTTGCCGGTGCCGCAAAGTTTCATCTTGCGGTTTTCAGAATTCTATAGGATACATTTTGGTGAGTGTGAACAGGAATTATAAGACCTAATTCCTACGACCCCCTTCCATGACCGGACGTTCCGGCGCACGGCAAGTATTCATCCATTTGTTGTACACATTCCACCCGTCCGAACAAAGCGCTTTGCTTTGTCTTTTTTACTTCGTATAATCGAAGGTTTGGAACAGCTTGCTTGCGACGGTATTTCCGGCCGAAAACAATGTGGGAATCTTCAAGAGAAGAGTGAATAGATGACTAGGTTAATGCGCCGTACCACCTAAGACTACATCACCACTTTTCATCAGGTAGAATGTAGTCGAAAATTGACCTAGAAAGTATAAAATAAAATAAAATGTGCAGTTATAAATGATTTTAAAATACTCCAGAATAAAATATTACAATAATATTCTCCTGATTTTAAACTTTTATGTCCGTCTTTTATTTAAAATTTGTCTCAATTGAATAATCAAAACGGAATTTAAGTTAAGAAATAAGCAAGAAAAGCTTAAGTAAATTCAAATTCCTTTATCACAGGTATAAAATGAATAATTTAAACCTTTAAGACAAAGCTGGACCCAATTACCCGTCTATTGCTGATAAACCAAACCTTCCCTAAATTTACTTATGCCGAAGGACGAAAAGCTGCATACTTTGAATAATATTATAGTTCTGAATAAGCCGTTATTGTTGCCACAAGTGAGGATTTAAGAAGGGTTATGCTGAATGAAGAGATAAATGAGTCAAGATGACAGAATGAAGGAAACCTTAATTAGCCTGTTAGGGAACTCAAGCGTATTTACTTCTTTCAAGATGGGCGGCTATAGAAAACACTGCTTAATTTATTCACATCTAAGGTTACAAAAAAAATAAATAAAAAATGTGTCAAGGTCATATTCAATATGACTTCTCTGTTATATTCTTTTAAATAAATTCAAAACAAATATTTGAGATTATGCCTTCTTTAGTAAAAAAAAAGTTGTGTACATCACCGTTAGAAAAGGCATCGTAAGAAAAAACGATGATACTTATTTAATTCAAGACTAGTATCGGTATAAGTAAAATAATATAACAAGAACAATACAATTATACAAATTAAAATAAGAACAATCATAAATAAAAAATAATAATGAAAGAATTCATAATCTGTTAATATTAAAATAATTATAAAATAAACATTTTTCAATTGAATATGGGATATTTTTATATTTCTTTCTTTAACGAGGTATTATAATTTTCCTTATATATTCCGGCCCATGCTTTCAAATCTGTGATTTACTAGCTTCTCATTCATACTTTATAATTCTGCTTTTGATATTGTTGTAATATTTATAAGAATGAGAAAATTTATTCATATGTATTTATTCATATGTAATTTTTTTGAAATAAAAAAACAATATAATATATTTATGTCTTTTCAGATTTGATGTCGAATTAAAAGACAGTTTTGTCTCTAGCCAACTAGACCAAAATTAAATAACTTTAAAGTCCAAAGCTTTGACACCTACAAACTATTTATAAGATTCATACCATCATCATATCAATTTTAAAAGTAAAATAAATGTATTCATGATAATTATTGTAATATATTTATAAAATATTGAAAGCTTTAAAGAATAAATAAATGTAGTCACCAAAGGACCAAAAGAAAGTTTTAATAACGGAAGACTTATTTTAAGAAAGGAAGAAATTAATGTTGAAAGTAAACGAGTTAAATGTATGTTTTTTTTAAATCTCCATAAATCAATGAATATTTTACTGACATTAATTAAATCTATAATGAAAATAAATAATTATTTACATTAAGTTGACGTTAATATATTTACATCTGCTTCTATTACGGCTTTTTTCCCTTGCTTAGTGCTTTATAATTATCGTGGAGTCGTGGTGGTGGACCTGTACCCTTATAGCATCGTAATTATTTTTTATTTATTATATATAAAACTTGGCCTTAGTTTACACATCTTTTTAATATTTTTAATTTGTATAAAACTATATTATATTTCTATCGAGTTCTATACAAGCATAGCTGCTGGTGGCTGTAGTGGTGTATTTAGAGTTGCTTTTGTTGTGGCTTTACGCTTTCGATTGGCATTTTTATACTATAGTGAACTTGTATGTAAATACTGGCAGTATGGCAGTATATTTAGCATTTTAATTTTACCTCTACACAATATATTTTACGTTGTAGTTATACTAAAGATACGTATATTTCTTTAAATCTTTATTTAATCTCAGTCCAGATGCGAATAATTATAAATAGTTTATTTCTTTATTTGAGAATTGCGGGTAGGAGGCAATATTATAATAATGAATACGTTATACATGTTTGGCTTATCAATGGATAAATATGTGTTATCGGTATTTTATCAAAATTGTCGTGGCTTAAAAACCAAACTTAATACTATTTATATGAATATTCTCTCTCATAATTACGATGTCATTGTTCTTACCGAAACATGGTTAAAAAGTAATATTTATGACAGTGAATTTATCGATGCTCGCTATAACGTATTTCGCTGCGACCGAGACCGCCATACTTGCGGACGACGCGACGGAGGCGGTGTGCTTATCACTGTTCGCATCGGCTTAGGTGCGCGGCCATTTACTCCAGCGAGCCGCCCCGATTCATGTGGTTCAGATATCCCATTAGAGTCCCCATCTCCCCTCATCGAAAGTCTCTGTATTGAAATACGCACGCGTAACTACTGTTGTGTGATGAGTGCTGCTTATATACCGCCTAATATACCCTCTCATTTTTATAAACTACATCTAGACAATTTACAGTCCGTAATTCAATTGTGTAACATTGATAGATTTATTATTTTGGGTGATTATAATTTAGCAAGAATGGAGTGGCAAGATACTGGGAAATATTTAATACCCGTATTTTGTAATAATTATAACCCATCATGTATGCACCTATATTATTTTATTAAGAGTTTTACCGCTTTCCAAATGAACAAATTTAAAAATCATAATAATCGCATACTTGACTTGTTTGTGACTGACATAAGTGATTGCGAATCATATGTGGCCCCCGTTCCACTAGTGCCGTCTGACAAGAACCATCCGCCCTTCTATGTCCTAGTGCCTACAAGTAGTAATTTCGTGTCTGCGCCAAATAAACCTAGGATTGAGTACAACTTTTATAAAGCTGATTTCAAGGATGTATCTAAGGCACTAGAGGGATTGGATTGGGAATTAATATTTCAAGGTATGTCAACTGAGCAGGCTACTTCAGTGTTCTATGAAGTCATTTATAATATTATCAAAAAGTATGTACCTACAAAATTAGTTAAGTCTACTAAGTTTCCTATTTGGTTTAATTCAGCATTGATTCATATATTTAAGAACAAAAATAAAGCCTGGTTAAAGTGGAAAATCTACAAAAATGCCTCAGACTATGAAAAATTTGCTTTGTATAGGGATAGATTTAAAAACATGTCAATGAGTAGCTATAAACTTTATATGAGAGAAGTGGAAGAAAATGTAAACAAAAATATTAATTATTTCTGGAAGTACATATATAATAAAAATAAAACCCACAACTCTTCGAATATATTTCACTACAACCGTGCCACAGCGAGTAGCCCGGATAGCATAAGCCAGTTATTCTCCCAGCATTTCGAGTCGGTTTTTGGACCAAACGATGTTACGTGTAATTTTGACATAAATAACATCCCCGACGTTAACCTAAATTCAGATCTTAACATAACAAATCTATACATACCTGAAACAAAAATTCTGATTGCATTGCGAACCTTGGATGTCACTAAAAGTTCTGGCTTGGATAACATACCTCCTATTCTGCTAAGATCCTGTGCCTCCGTCCTTTGTCATCCGTTACATCTTTTATTCAACCTAAGCCTAAAAGAGGGTGTTTTCCCAACAATTTGGAAGTCTGCTAGGATCACACCAGTATTTAAATGTTGGGATGTATCGGACATCAAGAACTATCGACCAATATCGATACTGCCAGCTCTGTCCAAGATCTTTGAAAAACTTGTTCATAATGCCATTTACCCATCGCTACACAACATTATAATCCCTGAACAACATGGTTTCGTTAATCGCCGTTCAACTAACACGAATCTGTTAGTTTTTACAACGTACTTGTTTAAAAGCCTCGATGAAAATAAACAGACAGACTGTGTTTACACAGATTTTCGAAAAGCCTTCGACAGAGTTGATCATAAAATCCTTCTCGAGAAATTGGCAATCAATGGTATTCGTGGTAATTTATGGCGTTGGTTCAAATCTTACATAACTAATAGAACTCAAAAGGTGGTTCTTAACGGTTGTGAATCACAGTTTATTTCTATAACATCCGGTGTCCCGCAGGGCGCGATAATGGGTCCCTTACTGTTTTTATTATTTATTAACGACATAAAATACTGCTTTGAGTTTTGTAATATCTTACTTTATGCTGATAATTTGAAGATTTACCATACCATAGACAATTTTAATGATCACCTCAAATTTCAAAAAGATCTTAAAAAAAATTCAACTTATTGTATTAAAAACAAACTGGAGCTTAGTATCGACAAATGTAAGCAAATCACATTCACGAAAAAGAAACATGTCAGTCATTTTCAATACCAGCTATGCGATTTTCATCTAGAATCTGTTAATTCAATCAGAGATCTTGGTGTTTCGATAGATTGTAGGCTACATTTCGATATGCATATCGAAAATATTAGGAGTAAAGCTCTTAAAATGTTCGGGTTTATTATGCGTGTATCTATTAATTTCAAGCAGCCATCCTCTTATCTTACTTTATATAACGCTTTGGTCCGTTCTCAGGTTGAGTATGCTGTGCTTGTATGGAACCCGTTCTATAAAAAATATTCTGAGATACTCGAGTATGTCCAAGCAAAATTTTTGAATGCATATAGCATTACAGGTGTTGTCTAGGTCGATTGCCTTATGCACAATTGCTTGGAAAGTATAGGCTCATCACCCTAGAAGAACGACGTAGTCAACTCGAAGCTATGTTTGTGTACGATTTGTGTCACAATAAATATGACTGTCCTGATATTGTAAACCAGGTATGTTATGGAGTGCCCATTAGATCCCATTGTCGACGTATTTCTCAAATGTTTGCCTCGTTGCCGTACAAATGCAGGAAAACGGTCTCCACTCAATAGAATCCTTGATTCCTATAACAGCCGATTCAATGCACTAGATATAGCTGCAGTGAGTCCCCGTATTTACAAAAAACAAGTGTTGCAATGCTTAATAGATTTTACTCTGTAACTATATGTTTATATGTTTAGTAATATGTATGTATGTTTGTCCTATTTCAGCTTAGATTTGACTTCATTTTTATATTTAAAGTAATTTGTGGTAAATAGTGTTGGTGTTATATTAAGTACTATTGCGGAGCCTATACAGTGTAATTCATATATATTATAATGCTGTTTTTTTACCCCAATAAAGAGAAAAAAAAAATAAAAAAAAATTACAGGAAGTATACTTAATTCGCTGAAACCATTTTTACGAATTTTGGCTTGAAAGCATACAAAAGAATTGATCTTGTCTTTAATATAGGGCTGATTGAGTGATCATGTATTTCTATAAATGTAATGAGTAGGGCAAGGCCCATTAGGGTAATTATAACAAATATGTGTTTGCAACAAATTATAAGTGACGTATCGCAAGTAATCAGCGTTTGAATGGGCGTCAACTGCGTCGTCGAGCAAGTCTTTATTTAACCTGATGTTGTTTGTTCTAGGTTTCTCGACACGCTATTTTTATTGACTATAGACTACTAGGATGTTTTAGTTTCTGTAATTCAAGGTATATTCACTGGTATTATCGGCCAACAGTTTTTATTTTTATTGCTTGTATTTATCGTCTATCTGAATTAGTATAATACATTCATATAAATAATTATTACTAATAAAACGATTATAACTTATTTTAAAACATTAGCATGCATAAGGTGGCTACCTTATGCTTACTTACTCAAATCTTATGCTTATCTACCTAATCTCAAATTATCGTAAAATATTAAATTCATCGACACTTAAGGGAATCGCTACGAACAGAAACCTAGAAGTCGTAGGATTATATTTTGTTAGCTTAGGTGATATTTGGATTCACATATTTTTGAAATCGAAAAGTCTATTTTTACATGTTACAGTCATTTTCTTTTTCTTCAAAGTCCTTTTTAATTATAAAATAAAACTACGAAATTGTAAACTGTAAATTTTGTAGAATAATTACTAACTTATACGCCATGCTCAATGTTGTTATTTCTAGAAAATAAACTATAAATTGTTAACAATAAACATACATTTGTAATCCATCGTCTAACAAGCGACAACAAGTCAAGCCAATCAAAACTTTATTTGTCAAATCAGTCCCGAGGGCACATGAAAAAATTCGTCTATAGCTACCGAAATAAATTTCGATATAAGTTATCTAAGAGTATATCTTTATATGAAATTCAACAACAGTCTATGATTGGACTTGAGACCTCAAGAAAACTGTATTTTAACAATTGAAGAAAATATTATTAAAAATATGAATGATATCAAAGTGAAATTAACTCACATTTGTATATTTCTATCTACTTATTACTCATGAAGCTAAGTTTAGAATGTGATTTCGTAAATTAATAGTCATTAATATTTTAAAAGACAAATTAATTAGAAATGAAAAAAAATGAAAAAATCGGTTTAAGTTTAACAATAAATACACAGAATTCATACTAGCTTTTCCAGATGATCTTGCGATACTGATATGTAATCCAAAATAATGTCAGGTACTCTTAGGTGTAGTGGAGGATTTCTGTACGTGGACGGGCGGATTGAGGACAAAACCAAGTAAGTGCTATAGTCTGTGTCCGGGAAGACGGAATACCAAATATACCTCTCACGATCCGACTCTTAAAATAGGCGGTCAATGCGTTACTACGGTTAAATGGAGCTGCTGTTTAAATTTTTAGGTAAAGAAATCGACTACCAAGGCCGTACTTCATCGTCGGATGTAATAGTCGATAACTTTTTAAATGATCTTAAAAAAGTAGATCATCAACAAATAAGTAACCTCAAAAAGTTTGGATATACGATAAATTTTTAACATCACATCTTAATTGGTCTTTCCTCGTTTATGATATTAATAAAACATAAACGTAACGTCATAAGGACATTGAATTTCGGATCGGGTTAGCGCATTCAGTAGACTCTTCAACCTTATTTAGAGACCGAAACAATTTTGGATTAAAATTAAAGAAACCATCGGAGCTCATAAACATCTAAGAGCTACCAAAGACATATCATCGGAAATTATGAAGATGATATTGTAACATCTCTTTCAAAAGATAAAGTTGCCTCAGAGCTCGTGTTGCGACTTCAATTCCATAAAAAAAATATGATAGATGCTTAAACGAATAAAGTAGGGCTAGGATAAGGAAGGAAAGGCCGAGACATAGACATAACAAAATCCTTTATTCTAAAAGACGAAAACGATATCTAATGTCTGTATGCGATGAGCCTAGATATCCAAAATGAATGGGTGACCAATGGGCACCCGCACGGTGAATCCATGGAATACTAAGAAGCATCTTCCTATTTGTAACATTAACAACACGAGTTATCTAAAATTTTCTAAGATTTAAAAGCATTTTTAAGATTAAATCACATAGGTATCTTTACCTACTAATTAATCACGTGACCTGCGTTTTGAATGTGTTACTGCAATAATGATTATTAAATGACTAGGTTAGATATCATTTTTCTATAGACCATTAGAATATTTAAGTTTCTGTAAATCAAGGTAAGTTCACTGGTGTTATTGATAAACAGTTTTTATTTTTATTGGTTGTATTAATCATTTACCCGAATAAGTACAATACATATATCATAAGTATATTATAATCAACCATCATCTATCAAAATGAAATGTTTGTCCCTTTTTGGTTCAACAAACTAAGGACGCGTGAGCGTGAATTACATAGGCTTATCTGACTTAGGCTTAGTGCTTACGCTAAATCCATCTTACAAAAGCTGGGTCCATAAATAAGGCATTTTGTTAAGATAAATAATATGTCCTATAAGTCAGAACCCAAAAGCCACCTAAGTGAGTAATGGCCTTCATTTCGGTCTTGGCTTACACAACCTGATAAAACCTTTTTTTTCTAAAGCAGATAGAAGCATAACAAAAAATCGATATACAAATTCAGATATAAAATCTATTAAAAATTTTATCGACGGGTTTATAAGTCTTATAAGATCATTGGGTATTATTGTTATAAAAGGTTTTAAAATATCGGATTCCACCATTCAAATACTGAAGTTTTATAGAATCAGAAATTTCTGCCTTTGATTTACTTCTCAGTTATATAACCCTATGAATAGTAATTTATTAATCAGTGTTTTCACATAGTGGTTTTATAACACCTTAAAAAACTGACCAAGTGGGAGTTGGACTCGCGCACAAAGGGTTCCCTATCATTATTATAAAAATGATGTGAGGTATATAACAATTTAAAGTTTTCAAAGTTTTTCCTTTATACGTGCTTTAAAAGATTGCTTCATGCCAAATTTTAAGGTTCTTGATCTAGTTCTGGTCTGGGTCGAAGTACCTTTTAGGTTTTGATTCCCTTGCGATTGATTGCAAGTTTAAAAATATGCGGCTTAAGTTGCTGCTTCTTTTGATCGCCTCCACATAGAAGTTTGATTTTGTTACAGCTTAAATATTTTATAGATCTGAGTATTTGATATGATAAATTCCAATTTAATACCTCAACGTGTTCATAAAGAAAGGGTAGTAACTTTTATTTTTTTTATTATAATATGATATAGCGATACGGTAGCTCAATTAGTAGAGCGACGGGAAGGTTTTCCAGAGTTCGCAGTTCTGAATCCCTGCTTGCGTAATTGTATTTTTCTTGCTATATTTATTTAAAATTAAATAAAGCCTAACATACATGTTTAAAGACATTTTCAAACATCAATTGAATTACGTCTGTTCTTTTAAATTTGATAGCAGGAATAAAATAAAGAAATATAAATTATTATGAGAACAACATCTGTCGTTTAGTTATAAATCAACGCTAGATTTCTTTTGTTAAAGTCTTATTTTCTTAATGTCCGTCCTTTATACTAAGCATTGTCATTATATAAATGACATTTTATAAATTTAATATTTACTAAACAATCTTAAATAACTCTGGGCTTAAACTTTGCTATTACTTATCTATATCTATTTGATGACTTATTATGACCTTCTGTTTGTTCAGGTTTTTATTATCTAATTGTTTGTGGAAAAGGAATTATTTATAGAACAGCGCACAGGTATATTAAGGGGGTTACACATTTCAAGTTGAATCTGATACAATATACAGAATACTTAGGATACAATATACAGGATACAAAAACAACAATAAGACTTTTGTTCTATATGTCGGTTAGATGGCAATATATTAATTACATTTAATATTTCACAAAAGTATTGACACCAATTTTTCTTCCAGTGATTCCAGTGATTTTCTTCCAGTATAAATCGTTTGTTTAAGGCGTAATTGCTTAGTAGGTACTGTGCATTGCACATTAAAAGTAGTAAGAGCATATTGTATTCCCAATTAGTATCGCAATTGCATCATTGTTTCTGAAAACTATTATGGTTATATTTTGCATATAGATATTTAAATGTATCCTTTTTTTTTTATTAAATCCTGAGATTACCTTCAAATACTAAGAATATCTTATATAATCTCATCATCATTATCATTTATACAGTACAATATCTCACAAAAATACATACAAAACCACACCAAACAATTTAGTCTGTTTAGACGTGTATATCAGCTCCGTACTGAAGGATCAATTTCATCCTAAATCAATCAGATTAAGGAGGAATTTACACATACTGACTTTCCTCTGTTGCTTACTTTAATTACTCCCATACTTAATCTTACTTAAAATGGAAAAATCTGCGGTCATCTAAAAATAACCTTTCAAGACTCTCAGGATATTAGTAGGTAATTTTCTTTTTCACCTATGGCATTGAAGATTTTCTAATTTCTTAACACAAACTTTTTAAAACACTACATTGAATTTTTAAAAATCGGTTAAGACGAAGCTTCTTAGCAATCCATGGATTCACCGTGCGGGTGCCGGGCCCATCGCGTTGCAAGGAGAGGAGTGCAAGCAGTGCCTGGGACTTGCGACCCAGGAGTAGGTTTAAGGGGCCCCTTTATTATGCGCAAAAACGCTCACCTTCACCCTCCACACTCCTCTCCCTACCTAACCAAATTTGGAAAGAACCTACTAATGCCGCCTTTGAAATACTTTTTAGAAATGAACCGATGCTTGTTCTAGAAAGGCCAAGATCTTTAAGTAGGTTATAGAGAGATTTTGCTGTTATACCTCTCGCTCCCACCTCTACCGCGTACAAACTAACTATAAATTTATTCCTGATCAGTTCGTTGGTTAGTTCGTAATACTTATTGAGCTTGAATGTGTGATCCCTTGGGATGTTTGTTTCCCAAGGAACAGTAAGCTCCACAAGTATCACGCGCCTCAGATGTTTCGAATACAGGAATAAGTCCGGTCTGGATGACGAAACGCCAACATCCCCAGGGATTTTGTAATGCTTTTCATACGTGTCCATCATGAGAATCAGGAGATGCGCCTAATATTGAATAAGGCTTCGCTTTTGATTTTTTGGAGGAGCCTTCTTTTACGAATTCTATAGATCGTTTGGTGGTTGTTATACCCTTCCGCGCTCTTGCTACTGAAAGACTAACCGCTTCCCGTATGATATCTAATACCTTGTCGTGGCGACGCGAGTATTGACCTTTATCTAGAAGTACCCTACACCCTACTAATAGGTGTTTCGCGGTTCCTATTGCCTCCCCACAGATGTTGCAAGACTTTTCGGTGGCTTTGCCCCATCTTACTAAATTACTTTGATCTGGGAGAGTCATTTGGAATGCATTAAGATAGAATTTTAATAATGCTGGGGACCAATCATAAATTAAGGTGCGCCACTTCAAAGCTAGTGGACAAAAATCTCCTATGGTCACCCATTCGTTTTGAATTTCTAGGCTCATCGCGTGGAGTCGGTAATTATCGTTTTCGTCTTGTCGAATAAAAGATTTTGTTATGTCTATGTCTTGAACTTTCCTACTTGATCCTAGCCCTACTTTATTTGTTTGAGCACCTATCATATATTTTTTATGGAATTGAAGTCGTGACTCGAGCTCTGAGGCAACTTTGTCTTTTGGGAGAGAAGTTACAGTATCATCTTTAGATTTTCCGATGATATGTCTTTTGGTAACTCTTAGATGTTTGTAGAGCTCCGATGGTTTCTTTAATTTTAATCCAAAGTTGTTTCGGACTCTAAATAAGGTTGAAGAGTCCGCTGAGTGCGCTAACCCGAGCCATAACTTCAATGTCTTTATGACGCTTGCATCTAACGTTGACAAAAGGGTTTTATTTATATCATACACGAGGAAAGGCCAATTTAGACGTGATGTTAAATAATTATCGTAAATCCAAGCTTTTTTGACGTTACTTATTGGTTGGTTGTCTACCTTTTTGAGATCGTTTAAAAAGCTATCGACTATTACATCCAACGATGGAGTACGGCCTTGGTAATCGATTTTTTTTACCTACAAATTTAAACGGAGCTGCTTCCGTAACCGTACTAACGCACTGACCGCCTATTATAAGACCCGGATCGTAAGAGGTATATTTGGTATTCCGTCTACCCAGACACATACTAAAACATTTACTTGGTTTTGTCCTCAATCCGCCGGTCCACGTACAGAAATCCTCAACTACATTTAAAAGTACCTGACATTGTTTCGGATTACGTGTCAGTATCGCGAGATCATCTGCAAAAGCTAGTATGGATTCTGTGTATTTGTTGTTGAACTTAAACCGATAGCCCCACTTTTTTTCATTTCTAATTAATTTGTCTATTAAAATATTAATAACTATATTAAATATAATAGGAGAAATACAACAGCCCTGAAATAAACCAACGTTATAAATAAGTGGTTTTGAATGGTTTTCATTAAAAATTATAGAGAATTTTAATTTTGAATAATATGATGCAATAATGTCGCGAACTACCGTAGGAAAGTTATACCATTTAAGCGCGAACATCATTAGTTCATGTCGTACCGACCCAAGGGCGTTTTCTAAGTCTATCCAACAAACTGTAATTTGTCTCTCGCTATTTCTAGCATCTTTAAGGCTTTCCGATATTAACGTATTATATTCCAGGCATCCAGTAGGATTAGGCCTGAAATATCTATTGTTAATCATGAATTGCGTCATTTTAGTTTGTAAAAAAGAGAAAAATATTTTGGAAATTGTATTTGTTAGGGCTATCAGTCTAGTATCCTTGGGATTATTGACATTGTCGTTTTTCGGAATGAGGACAAAAAGGGCTTTTCCTAACGATACCGGTATTTGCTTTCTTGACCAGATTTTACCGAATATATTTAAAAGATGTTTATGGAGCGACGGACATTTTTTGTAAACTATATAAGGGATACCATCCGGACCTGGTGCTGACTTAGATGGTTTCATTTTAATTATTTTAATGATTTCCTCAAAAGTTGGTGGGTTGGCTTGAAAATCTTCAGTAGGAGTCTCAGGTTTGTGTTCGTTTGGATCCCCATATAGTCCTTGGTTTTCTGGCACTTCGTATGTGCTTTTATAATGGTCGAAAATTTGCTCGTTGGTCAAGAGAAGCTTACCTTTTTGATCTTTGAAAATGTTTTTGGGTATTTAAAAGGATTTTTATCAAAGTCTACTTCATGCTTTGCCCGATCAAAGCTATCACGATTTTTTGTTATTTGATTTGTTATACCTTGGATAAGTTTAAGAATTGGTCGCAATGCCCTAGACAGTTGGTGACTAAGTTGATTATCGCCTAAGGCTTTGGCTATACGAAGTTTCTTTATAAGATCTCTTTTTTTTCCTCCTCATTTTCAATTTAAAACCGTTTTCTTTATTTTTGTGAGCATAACGATTCGTAGGTGGATAGTGCTCATTAAAGTAGTCGTAAATAGTATTTTGGAAAATTTCTACTTGCGCATCGAGTACCTGATTTGAGCCCGGGTGCTCTAACAGGGCCGCTATATTTTGGTCATGTACTTTCCAGGTCGATTGTTTAGTATTTGGAATGCTAAGACGCGTCCGGATGGTCATGGACTCCTGGTAGTTTTCATTCAATGGCTCACCATGAGATATATGAGGGTAAACTTTATCCGCAGTAACGAGTAACTATGCCCACGATTTTGTAATTAATTTCTTAAATATTGTGAATATATTATTTTTATAATCTAACTATATTAGTAATTTAATGACATATATTTACCGTTATCCGCAAATTTTATGTTTTTTTATATATGATTACTAAGTATTTAATTAGTATAATTGTAATATTTCTACATTATAGCTAAACGTGTTTCTGTTCACTATAAAGTAGAGGACTTCAAAGATCTGTAAGAAACTGATTTAGTAATAGGGCCTTTTGTAATACTTTTGTAAGCTTCTTCGCTCACTTTCTTGTTCACGTTCTAGATTATGTGGATGCAATGAAGATTATTTCCGTCATAAGTATATACACTGATGTACAAGGAATACCTTTTTGTATTTATTTGAATACTATTTTAAATTATTATAAAAATACGTAACAGTATATTCAAGCTCTGAATATATAAATTACAATAATGACATCGCATTTAATTATTTGCAAATTACATCAGAGCAAGAACTCAAATAAATGATTGATTCCGGATCTTATACTAACAGATATTGTTTTCAAAAGTTTTAGTATACATAACTATTTGTTTACTAATATAAATGAATTGTTATATATTTAAATAAATGAACAAAAATCAATTCACATAATACGTGAATACAAAACAATTATCAAACGACCATAATTCGTTTCAGCGAAATTTACGAGCTTACGGTTTAAATGAGTAATACTAAGTCTGAATTTACCGAAAGATAGTCATTGCTAATCGCTTCAGCAGCACGCGAGGCACGTATTTGGTACCGTTATTGCCTCTTCACTATTCAGTTTTGTAAAGTTTGTAGCTAGTATTTGATATGAATCCAGATATTGAAAATGGCGTTATCTGAGACATTATTCAGCAGAGAAAACTTAATAATATCGAACATAACTTTATACAGTCATTATTTATAAAATTAAGCACGTAATCTTAAGAAAGCTTTTTTGGTTTGATTTTAATAATGGTAACAGTAAGGGGCTTGAAATATTCATAGAATAAATAGTTATACTAGTATATTCCCCAAAAAATAAATATTAAAATAAATTGAATATTTAAGGGGGGTTCCATAAAACAAACGTGGTTTTGTTGACGTTCTTAAAATGTAATGGTTCAAAACCGTTCGTACCCAAGTCCGACTCACACTTTTCAAGTTTTTTAGAAAGTTACGGTTTTAGAAAACTATTATTCAATTTGTCTCTATTTTCAACTTAATATATTAAGATCACTCTCAGAAAAAATCATAAAATCTCACAACTTTAGTGAATACCGCACCACGCACGTAAGTAAGATATTTGATAGAATAACTTGATCTGATGAGAACTATGAAATAGTTTTCTAGAGAGTCGTATAAAGAAATTAACATATAATATGAAATTATACACAACTCTGTATGTGGTATTTGATATTTCAACATAAAGAAATAACAACCAATAGATAAACACAACAAAATACATTTTAAAGCAAAAAGAATGTAACATGTTCAAATTCCATTGAATTTTCTTTAACTATTTAGGTCTAAAAGATTATTACCTTTTTATTATCACAGATTAAAAAGTATTGTTATACTCGAAGTGAGGATGATTTTTTTTAAATAGATTGCATGTTTCTCGAAGAATAACTCAAAACGTTACCTCGTATTCAGAAGATATCATATTCGAGATGAATAAATATATGTTAATTTGAATACATCAGAACTCGTAACTTTATAACGTAACTTATACGTTTCACGTAAGGTTTTATTGTGTTTCATTGTGATGGGAATAAAAAGTTTTACCACTTTTGTCTTATGTATAATACGTGTATTTTTATGACGTTGAAACAATTGTTTTTGGTGTGATTTTATTACATTTATACAAATATTATGTAAGAGATAATATAATTATAGATACTTTTAATCTTTTTTATGCTTTAAAAATTACATTATTGAAAATAACTATTATTAGAATAATAAATATTCTTTAATCTTTTATCATTATAATGTTTTTACGTATTTAGTGTAGTATGTATTGAGTAAATATATACAGCAATATATTACATGCTCCTCTGATATACATTATCACAGTTTAGATTTGCATTTTTGTCGTATAATTTTCCACGAAATCCATCCATGCCTTCTTTCATTCGGAAATTTCATCGATTATTTGGCTTAGCTCTTTAGAATTGAAATCTCCCAGCAGTATGGCATCGGCGGAAGAGATCTGTTTTAGATTGTCGTCAATGGTCGTTTAAACATGATCAATGGCATGATTCGTATCGGCAATATTATTAGTAGATGTAGATGCTCCAACATGAAATATAAGTAATATTTAAAAATACACTCGTAGCAAGGCCAGTTAACCCGTCTCGACATGATATTGGACGCCGTATAAGTTGAAATACATGCCTCTAATATACCAGAAAGCCACTAATAATCTTGAGCTGTATCTGTAAATAAGGATAGAATATCTTTGTAGCTCTAGAATACTTTATTTCATCTTAAATCATCCAAATTCACTTCCATATCTTAAAAAGAACATACTCTCCATGCATATACGACATATTGCTTCAGGTATCGTCCAACCTTAAAATACTATTCTACCGCGTAAAATGTTTTTTTTTTTACAATTCAAGCTTCTTGAAACCGGATTGCCTTAGCTATAAAAATCAGAAAAGCACCCACAGAAAGCTGTTTTCAAAAGCATTTAAAAACTACTTACAGTCATACTAATACACATTTAAATTGGTTTTGTAAAATTGTACATATAAGTAAGTGTTTTTTAATTTTAAAGAAGATATTTTTTGACGTACCATCATGGTTTAGATTCTCTTATTGAAGCGCTATTATATTAAGAGGTAGAGATTGAATAATCGCATTCAGTTTATATTCAGGAGACCGCATCATGATGCTACTATATTTTGAATCCTTTGTCGTCTCCTATGATAGCGATAACAGCTGATGGGGTGGGGTACCAGGGGTGGTCATCATAGCTTTGTTATAATTTGTGTTCTTGTACTACTTGATTTTGATTGTAGGGTTATTAAATAATGCACTAATTTAATTTGGGAAGAGGTATAACTTTGTTTTTTGTTTGTGTTTATTTCATTATTGAAAACCAACCAAGACTGATTAAAAACCTTACTAATATTCTATAGGTACTCGTAATATATACAATGTGTAATCTTGGAACAGTGAGAAAATTATATAGATATTATTAAAAGTAGATTTAGTCTATTTATTTTAACCCTATATAATGAAAAAAATTAAGATAACATGTTTTAGTTTTAGTCTACATTATAATATTAAAAGTACTTTTAATATGTACGTCAAAAAATGTTAACTGCTTGGTTTGAAAAATAAGAAATGGAGTTGCTCCATCTCTTGATTACTTACCACCAACAAATACACATTTACGCACACAGAGACATATTAAATTCCAGTAGAATGAGTATCAAAGTAGACTGTACAAACCAATAAGTTTTGCAAATTATAGATTTATGGGTATGAAGTAACAGATTTAGACTGATACATTTATTTTTAGGCTTAAAAGATATTTTCAATATTTTTTTTTAATAAAGGAATACAAAGATAAAAATATCTATTTTGTTTATTATCCAACTTCTTTTACCACAATCATTGTATCGCTTGTTGATATAACATTTGTAAATAACACCCGCAATCTAAGAAACCGTCCTTTTCGATCTGCAAATTGAGCTACCGTATCGATTCGGTGAAAAAAATAAGATATATATGGACGTTTTTATCAGACAGGTGGTAAAAATTATCTATTTATTAAAACTTTATTTTGACATTCAAGAAAAAATATACAACAGTCGAATTTATTGCCTATCAGTCAACTGAAAAACTATGTATAGAAAAAAGCTACTATTAGTACAAAAACACAATTAAAGTTTAGAGACCTACCTCTAACATGTGTCCACATGTTAGAGGTAGGTCTGTGGTCTGTCTGTTGTAACACATGTTACTAAATTAAAATATAATGTATTATATACTCGATTTAAAATAAAACTTAACAAAATTATATATATACCTTACATACAACATACTAAATACATTATGTACCCAAAAGAAACATTTAGGCATTAGTGACGATTACTTTGCCTAAGAACTCAATTTATTTAAATTTATAATGAAATAAGTAATTTCAATTGTAATAAACTTTTGTTGAATATAACTTAGCACTTAAGCCCAGTAAGTTTGATAGATATTTAAAAGTTTATAATCAATTGTAATTTGGATACCAGTTATCCTTGTGATTTATCAACAATTGCTGCTGACATTTCTAATTAGAAATATTATAAGTAATATTAATATTTAAAATATTTCTGGTAATATTAATATATTTCTAGTAGTATATACTTTACAGTATGAACTCTTATTATGTTACAAAAGTACTATATAATTACAGCTCAATCGGAATTCCGCTGTCCACTGTTAGGTGCCTAAGGAATGTGAAGTTATTAATGATATAAACGATTGTTTTTACTTAGTGAATTAGGAAGTATATCTATAGATATATGTAGCTTATTTATTTTTCATTGCTATTATTACACTTTCTTGATTAAAAAGTTGTATTCGCGCTCTGATCTATTGCAACAGGAAAGAACAAACAAATAAAACTACATATTTTCATTTCTAAAATATTAGCTTTTAAGGGGCTATGAAAACGAACTTAAAATATACAACATATATACATGTTACATGAAATCCAGATATCTTTAAAAAAATATAATAGTTCTAACAAATTCCCTCAGATTCAATTTAAGATACAAGAAGGTACTAACGGACCAATGAAGGAAGATTCACACTAAGTTTGGACATTTTAACAAATTTGCTAAAGTAATTATTGGTTGCAAAATATTATACACGTAATTCCTATTTGTTCTATTAAATTGAATTTTGTAATGATTGTGTCAAAGTATTAAATTCTCAGATAACTGTTAACTACGGAATAACTATTAGGTACATTTGACATGACATGATTTTAAATGACAGTATATTATATGGATGTAACGAGTATTTCCATTTGAAATTTCTATTATTGGCTACAAAGCCATTGTGTTCAAACACAAAATTGATTTATTAGTTAAGAAAAATCTAAAAAAAAACTATAATAACTGTACATAAACTTTACATTATTAAAGTTTCTATTAAAACACGGCTAACCCAAAGAAGTGAATTAAAATTTGAATATAAGAGGTAAGTAAAGTTATAATTATTACGTTTTCTTACACAATGTTGCTTTATCAAAAGTCAGATATATTTTATATATTATTCTAATACATTAGGCGACAACACCCTTTCGAAATCTCCTATATATTATTCTAACACATTAGCCGACAACAACCTTTTGAAATATGACCTACATTTTGAGGAACGTATTGTTCTACCTCGATCCAGTGAACCTAGGGTCTGATCGATTAATAAATCTTATTTGGCGATTTACTAGTTTGGCCACCAGCAGTTGCCGCCTGACCTCTAAGGCTTATTAAGGACGAACCAAAAACGTTTGAGTCAAATTAAACTTTATATATATATGTATGTATATATATATATATATATATATATATATATATATATATATATATATATATATATATATATATATATTTATATATATATTTATATATATATACATATATATACATATATACATATATATACATATATACATATATACATATATATATATATATACATATTGTTAGTCATATTTATTTATAATAATTTAAATGTTAAATACATTGGAATTTACACGTTTTAGTTCATAATTTTCGTAGCGCCACCTAATGTTGTTGAATTTTATTTATTAAATGAATGTTATTTAGTATTTACTGTAAAATGTTTTAAGAATTAGAAGCATAGGATATTTTAACACAATGTTTAATCTTTTATTAATTATTAGAACCTATTATAAGGAATAAATAATAGCATCTGTAAGTTGGTTATGAAATTGTAAATTACCCTCGCCTAAATATTATAGTGTTAAAATATTATAAAACGAGTTGTAAGGGCTGCTCTCGCCCATTTTATTACAAATGGTTGGATATTAAACATAGAAGTGCAAGTCTTAACAATATGTTTGAAATGTTGATATTTATTAAATACTGTAATAAAATATTTTATGAAACCGATTTATTATCATGTTGTCAAGTAAATACGACTACAATAAAAATATATATCTTTAACTAACTAAATACAGTGGACAGGTTTAAATACTTGAATTTTTATACGACTAGCACTGAAACGAAACAGATAAAATCATTTTATATTAAATATTCATTTATTAAGAAAAACAAGTTAACTGTTTTATTTTGTAACTCTTGTTTATAAAATGTTTTATCCTAATATCAAGTTTTTGAAATGAAATTAACTTGTAATGTTTTGTGAACTAGCGGATCATATTTAAGCATTCATGTTTAATAATCAAAGATATTATTTTCCTCATACGATTAACTTGCATAAAAGCACTATTTAATTACACACAAATGTTACAAAAGAACATGTGATAGATACATGACGACGGCTTCGAAGCGCCTTTTTAATGACCGTTCCGAGAAAATTAAGCACGGATTGAAAGAGAGTCAGATTCATGTGATATTATTAAATCTACCTAAAACGTTTAAAATAAATTTGATTATATGAATTTACCCTATTCCTTTTATTTAAAATTTTAACTGTTAGGTATGTCTATTTTATTTAATAATTTAAAATACTCAGAAATATATGTATACATATTTAGATTTACATGTAATAATTGTATTACTATTATATTATAGTATATTAAACTGACCTTCAATAAGTTGCCCGTCACATGAGAAATAATCCACAAACTAATAAACACAAAATAAAATTCACTCGTGACAGTGCAAAGTTTACTGAAAATAGCCAGTAATAGACCGACACTTCCGAATACACCTCCGCACCACCCAACGGCTGGCAACAAACTGAAAGCTCTTAAGAGCTGTAGGCGCTTAGAGAAAACTTTATTTCACATTGTGCTACTTATGTAGCGGCCAGTGATATAAGGAGTTGTAGGCTATTTGACCGATCAAGTACGAATATATCAAGCTTACGTTTGTCTGTTAAGATTTGAAGTAGTTTTTATTAATAAAATAGCTATTATGCCAATTTTAGAAATTATTTGGAAAAGTACAAATATTTTTACAAGTTGAATGTAAATAAATAATATAAGTTAAAGAGAAAAGCTGGTAATATAAATTGTTATATTGACCAAGGCAAATTAACTTTAATAAAAACATAATGATTAATTAATATTATATTAATATATATGTATAAAACTCATCTGTTACTGAGTGACTGACTGGTTGCATTTTGCATGTGTGTTTATTGCACGGGAGCACTAAGAGGGGATATTTGAAAATTCTCTTTTAGAGGAAGAAAAAGAGGATAACATAAATGAGACAGTTTGCACGGTAGTTTCTTTCGCGAACATTCGCTCAACGAGGCAGTCCGAATTACACGTGGGCGAAACTGCGGGCGGTAAGCTAGTTCAGAAATTAGAATTTAAGAATTTAAGACTTGATAGCATTGTGTATTGTTGTCATTTTGAATTATCGTATCGAATAATGTTTAAAATTCGGACATTTTGGTGTAACTTTAAGAACCTCAACTAACTTTAAGAAACGTTTTAATTAAATTAGAAGTTCTTAAATTATTTTCCTTCCCATTTTTGTGTACCAAAACATATTTTTCCACGCGGAAAAGTTTAAAAGCGTAAAACAGCATGAACATCATAACTTGATGATCATAATGATTTTTAACCTAAACATTTATTGATAAAATATGTTTTGCAAGGAGAGGGACAGCAACAATTTTTTAATATGAATTAAATATATTTAGATAAGAGGTTCAAAAAATATATATTTTATCTCAACATGTATGTAATATCCAGATTTGTGCTTGAATTTCAATTACGTGACTGGAAGAAACTGGTTGGGAAGAAAAACTTTTTTTTTTAAAGTCGGAACGGTAGTTGCTTAACATAATATTTAAAGATCATATCTTGTTAATTGTCATCTTTATTAACTATTGTACTCAATGTAAAATTTTAATAGTATTTCTCACGATATATCAATTACTTATATGTAAACTTTCTACAAATAATAAAACGTTAGTATTTTCACCCTTATTCAAAATTGTAATACTGGAACCGAATCCCCCTTATATAAAGCATTCGACGAATTCGGACTACTTCCTTCTCCGAGTTTACATATCTTATGCAATATTACATAACATGGTTCTTAGAGCGTCGCGTATGGCACTTTTAAGTCAGCAAACTGTGTATGTGTAACTGTGTATGTGTGTGTAACTAACTAACTGTAACTGTGTATGTGTGTGTAAATAACTAACTGTAACTGTGTATGTGTGTGTGTAACTAACTAACACCTAGGTCACAACCGCCTGTAATTCCACACTGCCACCCACTCCATGGCTAATATTTGTACCAGACAAGGTGATGTACGCGCAGGGTTACAGTCTCTATGTGTCCAAAGAAAGTGCAAGCCAAGCTGGCTCCTCTATTAAATCGCTTATGTCGGTACTCTTATTCAACAGGGATCGTTTCAGGGGTATGGAAGAAGGCGAATGTACAACCGATCCCCAAGAATGGAAATCGCTTTGATTCTGCCAACTATTGACCCATAGCCATCAGCTCAGTGGTGTATACAATTCTGGAAAGGATAATAAAATTGCTCCTTAATAAATGATCATTATTTTGGCTTCAGACCGAAACGGTCAATGGGTGATCTCCTGACATACGCCACATATTTAATGGATACCTTGGCTATGGATAAGCAGGATGAATCTCTGGAAATTAGACTAGACATTGCAAAAGCGTTCGATAGTTTTTATAAAAATATAGAATAAAAATAAACCGACGCGGGCAGGGACTCGAACCCGCGACTACTGGGAAACCGTCCCGTCGCTCTACCAACTGAGCTACAGTATCGCTGTCCGCCTCGGTGAATTAAGCATTCTATATGTGATCATCTTTATCGGGACGGTGGTGACATCTATTAGATTTCTTTCGAAAATCCTAACCAATGTTTCTAACTTTGCAGTATAGATAAACATTGAAAAGTTACCACTACTGAAATTGGTTGGCAAGGATGGTGCCCGTCGCACCATCCTTTCGGCCGACTGCATGTTAAGATGTCTTAACACATACAAAAGGAGGCTCCCTGGTGCATGCTGTTTGCTGACGACATTGGGCTTGTTGGAGAAAATGAACCTGAGGTGCCGAGCAGGCTGGAAAAATGGCAGAGTAGACTAGAGAACTTCGGAATGATGATCAGTCGGACCAAAACAGAGCATTGGTTCTGTGATTTCGGTGGTTTCTCCAGCTTTACCCCAATTGCCTTAGATGGTGTATCTAAGGCAAACTACTTAATCGATAAATATCGATCTTAAGGTGTGCTAAACTACTTAATCGATATGTTTAAATTTTTAAAAGTTTACCGAGGAAATAATCAGCCATTTGCAGTTTTATTATCGTAAAATTGTTTTTAATACTTTATTTGTATGTTGTATATATTACAGTTATACAACTCGTTTTCAACGACAATGCACGAGACGGGTTGGTTGTTGGGTAATAAAATTTTAAATAAATAAAGTATAACAATAATTAATCGTTACGGACAGAATTAAAATATACTACCCCAAAAGAACCACCTCGCCACTCTTTAGGGATTAATATTTCATTCTATATTTTGTTTATTTTTTAATAAGCTTAATATTACTTAACATGTTTATCGACAATATAAAATATTGAACATCATAAAAAATATAGCATTGTTGTAATCCACTGACTAGAACCAATGCAAGATATGATAATTAGTAAATTAATATTATGAAGGTTATCTTACCAAATACTAACAATCCCTCCAAAGTAGCACTGTAACAAAATATAAAAATGTTTAAAGTTATTGAGCTCAACGGAGCGAAGCTTTTTACCGGTCAACTTTCTTTGTTAGCCTACTCCTCATACAACCTGAGAGCTACATTAATAAAATTTTAACACGGAAGAAGGGTTTACCCTTCTACACATTAATTTTTAAATAATAATAATAATAATAAATTTATTTTCTCACCACAATACATTCACATTCAACAATATGTACACAATAAAGCTACAAAATTATATAATATATTGTGGGAGACTGGCACCTAAGCTAGGCTCGAAGCCTGTGTTTCAGGACACCAGGATCCCAACCCTCTACAATTTTCAAACTCATTATGCATTGAAGCGTTAACATATGTAGAAAGATTATGAACACAAAATTAATATCTAAACATATTTATAAAAAAATAGAAGTATGGATGCAAGAAAAAATGTGTCTGTACTAAAAAGTGTATTTAGATGTATGCGTGTGGGTGTGCGTGTGAGTGTGTGCGTGTAGTGTGTGTGTGTGTGTTTCTGTATGCGAGGAGAGAATAAAGCATAGGGTTTCTATTTGGTTATCCTTTTAGTATAAAATGGCGAACAGGCTGGTAGGTAATTTCTCTAGTTATTTTTAATTATTTGCTCAGTGTCCTCATAGCTTAGCGCTTGTAACCAAGCGGTTAATTGTTTTTTACAATTTGTTAATTTGGTATTAATTTTATTGTACAGAAAACCTCCTAAATGGCAAAAAAATCGTTTTGAACATGACGTACTAAGGCGCGTGCAATTCCGATCCACCGGACTAAATCGTCTCTTGCCACTGGACAAGGTTGGGTCAAAAGTAAGAAGTATATGTTGTCTCAACACTGTGTTAAGAATAAATAATTGACGCACCGTTAGAACCCCATGGTCCCTATACAGCTGTTCTGTGGGGTAAAAAAACGGTCTAAAAGACGACACCTTCAGGATAGCTCGCTGTGCTCTCTCCAAATTTAATAGGGTGGTTTTTGGCGCACCGCCCCAAGAACTGATACAATAACATATCAGAGACTGTGCAAGAGAAAAGTACATCGATCTTACTAATCCACTGTCTCCCACATGTCTCAAGGTCTTGAAGACGAAAAACAATTTCCGTAATCTATTGCTAAGAGTGTCTATATGTTCACTAAATCTTAGGTGTTGATCGATCGTAATCCCTAGGTACTTAACAGTGTTGATTTTTGTTAGAGGTTCACATAAACATGCACCCTCTCGCGGTTCAGCACATAAGTGAGCAATAAGCGAGCCAGATGACGATGAATTAGTTGCTTTTAAGGAAAAGGTTATGTAGTGGGTTTTACTTGTGTTCAGTGTCAGTAAGTTACAACGAAGCCAACTGGACACAGTGTTTAAGCCTTGTTGTGCATGTTCATATACTTCCTTCCATGTTGGAGCGCTAAATAGAAGGGCAGTGTCGTCAGCAAATGTTATGACCTTTCCCTGAGGAAGTGAGAGCATACCCAGATCGTTTATGTATATAAGGAAGAGAGTCGGGCCAATAACACTGCCTTGAGGTGTACCGTATTTAAGCTTGCGTTCCTCACTAACAAAGTCCCCTATTTTTACTCTCTGAGTACGCTCACTCAAGTAATCTTTAAAAAGATTTAAGGGTACTCCCCTGATTCCCAATCTATCCATCTTTTGTATTAAATTCGGTACAGAAACCGTATCAAAGGCTTTTGCGAGATCCAAAAATATACCCAAAACTCTCTGCCTACTGTCCATTTTTGTGACTGCAAAGTTGATTAATTCATGGACTGCGTCAGACGTCGATTTACCTGAACGGAAACCAAATTGCGTGGAGGATAAAAGATTATTCTTTTCGAGATAATTAACAAGTCTCTTGTTCATGATTTGCTCAAGTATTTTCGAAAGAGCAGGAAGTATCGCTATAGGTCTGTAGTTCTCGACACGGCTTCTGTCTCCACTCTTGTATATTGGGTGAATTATAGCTCTCTTGAAAGAATTAGGAAATTGGCCGGAGGAAAGGGCAAGGTTGCAAATATATGTTAATGGTGGTGCTATAGCCATAATATGCCTCTTTAATAAATCGCTGGATATTCTATCCCAACCCGGTGAACAGCCATTACGAAGTGATCTTAACAATGCAGTTACTTCTTGTTCGTCAGTTGATATCATGACCATTGAATGGGGGGAATTGTTTCTTGGCACAAATTTAATATTTTCCCTCTTTCCATTTATTATTTTTTTGGCAAGTTTTTCACCTACATCTACAAAGAAGTCATTAACAAAATTCACTGACTTTTCAGGTGTGACTGAGGATGTTAAAAGATGCGATGAAGTATTTTCTTGATTTCTTGCTCTACCTGTAATATGATTTATAGCTGTCCAAATCTTTTTAGGGTTATTTCCTGCTTTACTAATTAAGTTTTTTTCATAGTCCTGTTTAACATTTTTCAATAATTTACAACAAAAATTTCTGTACCTACAAAAAGTTATTTTTAACATTTCATTATTAGGATCTTGTTTATTTTTTTTGTGCAAACTGTCTCGGTGTCTGATGCACCGCAGTAGACCAGGTGTTATCCAAGGTTTCACTATCAGTTTGCGATTTGGGCATTTTATTTGTGTTGAGTTAGAATTAATCACATCTGTGATTAAGTTAATCATTGTTTCCGATGCTATATGAGGATCTTGTGTCTCGTATACCCTGCTAAAGTCCAGTTGCTTCAATGTTAAGTCAAGTTTTTCATTGTCAATACGTATCGAATACTTTTTTGCTATAAGCTTAGGCACGTGTTTTTTTTAAAATAATAGTACTGTATCATGGTCTGTTAAAGCTGAGTGTGCAACTAAGGTAGAGGCTGGCAGTCTAGTTTTTAGCATAAAGTGATCTAGGCATGCTTTCTGCCGTGTTGGGAGAGTGTGAGCAGGTAATAGGCCGTGTAATGCTAGCAAATTTAAGTATTTATGTTTAGTATCATCATGACAATCTGGGTGTATATTTATATTTATGTCACCCGTAATAATTACATTGTTGAAGCAAGCGAGAGAATTTAGGGTTGCATTCAGTGAATTCAAAAAGTTGTCGATGTCTTTGTGGGCAGGAGGACGGTATATGGCTAAAAGAACCGTATTAGAGTCAATAGTAATCTGAAGGCAGTTTGCATCTAGAAATGGAGGCTCCACCCCGGCAACCATAAGTTGTTTACGAACATAGACTACCACACCTTCATTTTGTGTAAGGTTATTTGTAGTAAAGAAGTGATTATATCCCGTCAAATTAGGAATTCTATAGCTATTAGGGAGCCAACATTCTGTCAAAGCAATTACGTCCCAGTCAAGTTTTGTTCTAGCAAGAAGAGTATGGAAAGCTGGCATATTTTTTGAGATACTTCTAATATTCTGAGTAATTATTTTAAGTGAATGTGTTGGTTTTATTGTTGATGGAACGCAATTATCCAGGTCACATGTTGATGATTCAGACACAGTGACAAAATCAATATTTGTTATATTATTCTGTATATGATCGAATTTTATTGTTATTTTTATCACAGATTTCTTTGCTATTTGTTAAATTTAAGGTAAATCCATATGAGTGAGCGTAAGCTAAAAATAGTAATAACAAAATACAGCCATTCCTGTTCATTCTTGTTTTAAATGTTTTTGTATAGATATTGTAAAATATTGTAATATGTATTTGTATGGTTTGTGTAGTTGGTATAGTGATTTGTGTAAAAAATAATAATGATTCAATTAAAATTAATGATTTAGCAAAATAAATATAAATTAGTACAAACATTAATAAAATTAGAATTAAGTATGACATACGCAATAAGTTGTTCACCAAAAGTCATTTTTTTTTTCAGTTAACTTCGTTAGGTCTTCTTCATTTCTAATAAGTCGACTGGGCTTCCCTTCTTTTTCGCGAACATAAACTTTTCCGTTAGCAACCCAACATTGATTAAAGTCACTATTTTTTATAAATTCTCTTGTGAGATAGTGTAGGCGTTTTGTCGTGGAAGTAAGTACTTCAGACACGTATAAGGGAAGTTTTGGCTCTTTATTATTTAAATGGTGCGTGTTGAGTCTATTGGCTGGATTAACTTTATTATATATCTTAATAGACTTGTGAAAATTCTCTTTAACCGTTGTAGACGTAAATTCCAGCAAAACAGTGCCAGCGGAGTTATTCCTTGTTTTAAAGCGAAATATATTTTTGATATCTGTCTTATTTATGGGTTGGTTGACAATACTACCCAATTTTTGTATAGTGCCGATTAAGGTGTCACTATTTTCTGGATTTAATGTTGGAACGTTTTTGAATTCAAGTGATGAGGCCTTTTGCTGTCTCTCCAAGAAATCCACCTTTTCTTCAAGAAATTTTATATGTTTTTGATTTAAACTACATTCCGCCTTTAAAGTATTTAATTTTTGGAGGGCGTCTAAAACGTTCACTTTTAACACTTTCTACAAGACTTAACGTATATGAGTAATTAGGGAATATGTTAACGCCACGACTGATTATTGCGGAATGAATGAATTGCGAAATGAATCTCGATTGTATTTTTCGAAATGAGTCCCATAGAGTTAGGACTTGGAACGTTTTTAATTCGCACGTGCGAGCTCTTATTAGGCTTGATAAAATAGTCAAACTTGACTAAGTTAACTTTACTTTACGAGATGTGTTACTGTAAAGCTAGAAATTGCAAATTACCGATGCTATTGATTGCAGATAAATAATAATATAGAGAAAGAAGTTGTAATTTAAACTAAATATCTTCCATACGCTCTTTGTATTGAAGAAAATATAGAGCTCGCACTTATTTCGAACGTGCACTTCAAAAATACCATTAACTCTAACATTTTAGTTATTGTAACAGTCATATTTTTTGTTGGAATGATTGCGATGAAAAAAAGTACATTTATAGACAAATAATTGATTTCTAGTTGTTCTCTTTAGCCATTATACTAAACAACACGTAGCGCATTGTTGCACAATTTGATGTTATAAAAAGGGGGCTCAGCTCAATATTCCTTCTGAAGTATTCGTAAATTACCTAAAAATCAGTATTTTTAACCCCTAAAGGAGGGGTGCTATAAGTTTGACTCGTATTTGTGTATCTGTGTGTCTGCCTGTGGCAGTCAAACGCGGAGACGGATTTGAATGCGGTTTTTTTTATCGAAAGATTGGTTTGTCGTAATGATTTTTAGCTATGTTTGGACGATATAGAAGCAGTCGTCTCTAAAATATGGTATGGTATGATATGCTTTTATTAGTGCTGATGTAAGATTTTAACACAATATTGATAATAAAAAACCTAAACAAGTGAAATAAGTGTGTTCGTAGGTTCATTTAGTACAATATAGGAAAAAGTAAAATAATTATAAATCCCAAAAAAACATTAATTAAAAATTAAAAAACCCCCAATACAAGAAGACGTCTAAAAAGGATAAAAATAATATTATTATATACTATTTGAATTCGTTGGTTGAAATTTATTATACTTATTGAAGTTGCAAGTAAGTTATCAAGGCAAATAACGAAATAGCAATGTAGTATAGTATAGTTCATTAGCTCCGATTTTTTTGGAAAATAGACACCATCATCAACGCATATACTACGTTCCCCTGACGCAACGACTTCAATAAGTTCATAATAATATTATTATTTTTATCCTTTTTAAACGTCTCTTTGTTAAGGGTTTTTAAAAATATATTTTTGAAATAACACCCACCATGAGATATATGTTACATAAATATAAAGAATTTAGCTTTCAATTTCAAAACAAAGAAAATAAAGTAAAGAATGTTATGAAATATTATTTACTTTGACTTACGCTGTAATATGGCACTTAAATAAATATGGAGTACTTTGAATATGATGATTATGTATATAAATATGTTTTGTATTGTAATTTATTTTCTTCAAACAACTGAACGTTTAATTCTAAAGATATTGCTTTTAAATAAAACGAAGTAAACATTTCTACATTCGTAGTAAGCGATCAAATTGAGTTTGAATAAGCTGGGTATAAAACATCTGGGAATTAACGATGTCTTGTATTTCATGAAGAATATAATAAGAAAGAGCTTTTATTGCTGCGGAAAAAGTAACGTAATTTTTTTATACCGAAAAAGATAAATTCTTAAACATTGATGTATTTTTAAAATATGAGTTTTCAAAAAAAATACTAAAAATTAAACAAAAACATAATTTTAATATCGGCGATTCCTCCCTCTGGGCTTTTTAAGCGACAGAGACGTCCTATCTAAGAAATGAAATTCACTATACTTTTACATAGTGCATTTCATCTGCGTAAATCAAATTAATATCATCGTTATATAATATTAAAAATGAGTCACGCTAAAACATGAAACTATTAAATTTATTGTATTATTTTGATATTCTGTACGACTAGTTGATTTAACTTTAACACCACATTTTTTCACCACATAGGCGTCACATTGATAGATCCAGATTTACAAAATTCTAAGCTTGGTTCTATTATCAGGAAACTATTACAACTTTTGACAAAATGTTGTGTACATATTTAAAGTTATTAAGTTTTAATACATAAAAATATATGATACTAATATATTTATCCATTATAAAAATAACTACGTTAAAAAACCGACCTTAAAACTAAAAAGTAAAATACAATGAATATTTAATATTTATAATATACTACCTATTATTTATATGTCCTATTTACTAATAGGTTTGAAGTCGGTGCCAAGCCATTTAGTATTGAAATTCGGTTGAGTACATTTTCGTTATTATTTATTTTCTTGCTTTTCTTCGTATCGATTCA
This sequence comes from Napeogenes sylphis, assembly GCA_959347405.1. Taxonomy (NCBI): domain Eukaryota; kingdom Metazoa; phylum Arthropoda; class Insecta; order Lepidoptera; family Nymphalidae; genus Napeogenes; species Napeogenes sylphis. The sequence continues at coordinate 12,771,082 of OY365776.1, forward strand.
AGCAAGTAATAATATTAAGATTTAATTGCTCTTTTATAGCTTTACTAGCACCACCTTAACCTTAGCAACCACGCGTTGCTGTGGTAGCTAAGGTTTTTGTTATACCTGTTACATTGTAGTAAATTTTTTAAGAAATAACGTTATTAGAAATTAAAAAAATAAAATCAAAAACCCCCGACCGCTAAGTTAAGGAATAATTCAAAATGCAAATAAACTTATCAAGGCAAATAACGAAATAACAATATTTTTATATTATCGTATAGAAAAAAATCCTCATTCATTAGCTCCGAAAATTTTGTAAAATAGACACTATCATTGACGTACGTACAAAGATCCCACGACGCAACGGCTTCAATAAGTACATAATAATATTATCCTTTGTAGACGTCTTTTTGTAGCGGGGAATATTAAATTCTTTTTTTTTTCTGCTTTTTTAAATTATTTTACTTTTTTCTATGTTTTACTAAATGAATCTACGAATACAATAATTTGATTTGTTTAGGTTTTTACTATCAATATTGTATAAAAACCTTTCGCCACCACCAATAAAAGCTCCATATCTTGGAGACGACTGCTTCTATTTCAACTAAACATATCTAAGAACCATCTCGACGAACGTAGCTTTCGATTAAAGAAAACGCATTCAAATCCGTTCACGCGTGTGGCTGCTACGTTGCCACAGCCACAAAGCCACACAAATAAACAGATCTACAGGTTAAACTTATGACACCCCTCTTTTTGGGTTGGGGGTTAAAAATAATCATGTTGCAATTTGTAAAAGAACATGACGCCCTCTAAGGTTGATTTTCTACTACCATTAACCCTGATACAGTAATATAATAATAATTAGAGATGCGCCGAATATTTGGCAAGTATTCGGTGTATTCGGCATCTTTTTCCCGATTCATTTTGACCGAATTATTCGGTTTTGATGCCGTATATATTCGTTTCGAGTATTTAAATTTTTTTACCTGGGTACCTGACACTATACCATACTATATGACACTATACCGCTATACGTTAGGCGTCTGCGCTGCACTACTCGACCAACGCGGTGGTTGAAACAATGAAATTATTATTTACCAAAGAAGACGAAAACGTTAAAGTCGATATAAAAATTCACTGAATTGAGATTTGAAGGGGAAGGTCTTTGAAAACGATTGATCAAAATTATCGTATAGTTGATTTATTGAATTTTAAATTTAATTATTATTATTTTATTTAAGATGGTAACAAATGAGTACAAATTTATAATTGAAGTAAGTAGGGCAGATAGTCTTAAATTTATGACAATAATATTTATTATTTAAAGAAATTATTATTAGTTTAATTTTTTATTTAATTTTGCACTAATCGGAGCGCAATATTTTTGGTTGACCCGTCGCACATAAATAGATTCGACGAAGAAGCAGTTATAATTTGACTGTATTATGTTTATTATAATATGAATTTATATATACTTCAGTCTAACTAACACGCAGTCGGTCTAACTAACGCTAAAAATTAACTCATAAATTAGTCTCAGCATTGCGTGTCGGGTTATGATGTTAAATTTTATATCGAACGTTTGTGCTTTTAATATCACGCCATCTGTTGAACACTAACTCATTCCAGTCAACAGATACAACGCCATCTGTTATACTTGTTTGGATCTAACAAATAATTTGCAATAAAATAAAACTTTTGACATGTAAGTTAGGATAACTCAAGTTGGATTAAACTGCACACGGTGTGCAAATTTGATTAAAATCGGTTAAGTAGTTTAGGAGTGCATCGCGGACAGATATCGTCACACTCGAATTATATATAATAGATTTACGTATCTTAGCTTTTAAAGTGGGCATTTCATAATTCACATTACCATTTAGGTACTTTAAAAATCTGTTAATACAATAAATACATTTTCATAATATTGTTTTTTTTTCACTATTGTTCGTATTGATTGAGTTTCTTATAATTAATAATTAAATTATTATTAAAATAAGCATTTTGTAGTTGTTGCATTAATTCGTATTAATTTAGTTAGTTGTTAAATTCATTTATGTTGGCACCGACTTCAAACCTATTAGTAAATAGCACGTATAAATAATAGGTAGTATATAATAAAAATTAAATCTTATTTTTTTTACTTTTTAGTTTTACAGTCAGTTTTTTTAACGTAGTTATTTTTATTTATTACTTTTGAGTATAAACTCAATAATGTTACAATGTCAATTAGCCATGGGTAGACCTACAAAAAGTACTGCGCGCCTTAAAATATACAGATCTTAAGAAACAGGAACGGATAAAGGTAGTCGTCTCCGTAAAAATGCTCTTCGAAACATAATTTCACGTTTTTGTGAGACTATTAAAGATCGTGAAAAACGTTGGTTGGCCATGAAGGCATATATGAAAACAAGATTGGGTCAAGAAACTCTCGATCAGCATAATTCAAGACTTATTTATAGAATTAAGAAACCTTTGTTGAAGAGAAGTACAATATTTTTGAATATGTAATACTATTTATTTTCTTAATTTAGAATTTAAGTTTCATTTTATAAAAACATGACAATACCCCTGAGTTTTTTAACCAGCTGATCTCAGGTCTGTGTCAATTAATTTTTCGAGCTGGTGATAGTAGTCGAATGTTGGCGGTCGCGATTACTCCTGCCAGGGTTCGAAGTATGCCATGTGACTATATTTGTAACTGGTCTGCATACGGATTCTATTACAAATAGAAATGTTTAAAACAAAAAGAAAATAGCAATGGAGACAATTTGCGACCTTACTGGAGAATCAAGGAATGGCTAATGGAGAAAGTTTAAAGGACCACAACCACTTAATAAAATATCAAAATCAACACAAACGCTGTAGGCGATACTAAGGTCTAGAAGAGTTAATATTTTAAGCAGTCTTTTATCTATAGAATAACTTTTCTTTGTGTGCTAGTAACTTTTATATGTGTTGTAACCGTTACGATTTTAACGTTTACGTTTTTAACATTGTAAATTGACGTGCTAGGTTCTGCACATGCGCGTATTCTTGATAAAACTTCCTAACTCTATTATCCTTTAAAAGTACTACCTTTATGCTAGTAAATATTTTTAGTCAACCTTCTTTGGTTATAGTGAAACTGCCAGCATTCTGTTAGTTAAAAGATAAAATATGTGTTCTTATAGTTCCCTAGTTTCTTCTCACGTCAAAGTTAGTATTATAGTCAAACAGAACTAGATATAATTAGTATTTTACCTACCTTAATTACTAAGTATCGTTATCTTAGATTAACAAAATTATAATTTATTTATAATTTATTCATAATTTTGCTATAACGGTTAAAATGGTTAAAGTTTTTGGTTGTTAAAACTGTAAACTATTTTGTGTCCTTAATTTTCAGAAAGTATTTAAATTTTCTAAATAAAATTGACATAATTTAAAACCGAAACTTTTATTTAAAAATAGGTACGAATTAGTCTCAAATATATGGTTTCAACTATAAGTAAACCTTCCTAGGCATTTGATGAGTGAGTTAAGTTCGATATTACTTTTAAAAATTACAAAATTTAATCAAACATAGCAAAGAGAATGTGATAAAATTATATACATTTTATAACATGTTCTTAAGTAATGCAGCACGTTTGTCAAACATGTCTTATATTAATTCCCTTCCATCTAAGACATTCTATAAAAGCGATGAAAGTATTTTTCGTTTCAGAATGTGAGTTCATAATAAGATTAAATAAACTGAATATGAGATATGGGAAAATTTACGACGCCCTGAATAAGGCAGAGTATATACTAATAAATTTAATCAAAGTATTAATGTAAATATTTTGAGATAATGCAATAGATTTCAATCGAACTTGGAACTTAAATTACTCTACTCTTTCAATAGAAAATTAAATTTCAAATATATTTTTTTAGTTCTATAGATCTAGTTGAATTAAGTTGGATCAAAAAGGTAGTTTGAGGTTTTGACACTTATAAATTTTCATGATAGGGACCATTATTTTTGGAGTCTGTTTATATTCATCAAAAGATCTTATCTTATATATTAGTATTGGTTTACAGACAACCTACAATACATTTATCGATGTTATTAATGTTTTTTTTATAATATAATTTAACGAAAAACATATTTAACCATAGATACATAAGCATTATTAAATTCTCAATATCAAGATTCGACTATAAAGTACTTAATTAATTGGTATATTCATATTATTGAAACCATTCAAATCCACTCAATTATAACATAGGTTTATTTCAGGGTTAATGTTTTTCTCCAAATATATTTAATATTTTAATAGACTAATTAATTATAAATTAAAAAATTTAAATTGAAAACCGATAATGAAATTAAAAATCGATAACCATCGGTTTAAGTTTAAAAATAAATTCACAAAATCCATACTAGCTTTTGCAAATGATCTCGTGATACCGACCGTAATCCAAAACAATGTAAGCTACTCTTAAATATAGTAGAGGATTTCTGTCCGTGGACGAGCGGATTGAGGACAAAACCAAATAAATGATTTAGTCTGTGTCTGGGTAAGCGCAATACCAAATAAAGGTCTTATAATAGGTGGTCAAGGCGTTAGTACAAAAAATACAGTACAGTAGTAAAAAAATCTAATACTTATATATATCATCAAGTGCCTTTACATCCTTTGTATGTGTTTCTGACACTGGAAATATACGGATCTCATGTGGAAAGAAGAGTATAAAATGCATCCTCTTTTGTTGCAGACCGAGAGCACTTCCTGACATGATGTAAGCGAAATTTCTTATAGTTTCATTCCGAATCTTATGTTATTTATGGTATATTACAATTGGTTTGGTTTAATTAGTTAGTTTTGGTATTAACAGAAAGAGAAGTAATGAACAATATATATATAATCTTTGCTGAATACTTTTCTAGGTCGAACTGAATTTCGAGAAATATTAGAATCCATTTAGTTTTAAAAATATAAAATGGTGCACATTTAACTTACTAGTCTAAAGTAACGTAAATTCACATGTTTTACAATCCAGATTATAGTTAAGGTGCTTCATTCTCATATAAACCAAGTGTCGGAAAGAGTTATTGCTAAGACAAGACAAATCTACGTGCGACAAAAATACTGTTATATCTTTTTGCTGAATAGAATATAAAATTATATTAAAATAAAGCTCTATGGTTTTTTATTTAAATATATCATGTAAATATAGTAAGTTCAAATCAATATCTATTATTATGATAAGACTCTTTAGTGTATTTTAACAATAACGTCGTGTTAAAAGAATTATTATTATTAAAAGTTAAGTTACATTACATTTAATTAATAAACATAATTTAAACCGTCGTAATTTTTAGCATGTGACCGTGTAAATTGTATATAAAGATTTAAAATTTTAATTTCTATACAAACACAATATTTAATTAGACAACATTGCTGAGGTTCCTAAATCGAAGTAAAGGTAATACGTGTAAATATGTTTTAGGTGTAATTCTTACGAATGTCTTATTTTCCTGATAATAAACAATTTGAATAAAAAAGAGACGGCATATCGATTGTAAAATAAATTTATCTTCTTATATAAGTTACAACACTATTATTTTGGTGGGTATAAGAAAATTTATATGATACAAAGCCGTCTAATGTATGTAAATTTGCTTAACCAGCACTTTGTAAGATACGTGTGTTTGAATAATAATAAATTAAAATAAAATTTACGATACGGTGTCTTAATATGTAGGTATATATAACGTAATAACAAGTGAAAAAAAAAATAGCTGATGGTTTTAATATTGACAAACTATTTAAATACAAATGACAATATCTATCATAATATCAGGGAAAAAAATCTTTTTGCATATAGTAAGTATGCACTTGTAATAAAAAATCTTTGCCTGTACTATTTGTATCTGGTTGGTTTTAATGGCATTAAAACGGTTACATCTAAAAACAATTAAGTACAATTTGTTTCCCGCCATTTTTTATTTATTTTTCTTCATGTCAAGATGATTGAATCTAATGATAATTTCAATACATTTTCGTGTACCCATTTGCGATTCTTTACTGAAACATAATAAAGCCGACCCGTCTTTAAAGAGATTTTTAACTGGGGATCCGTTTTTAATTGGGGATGAAAAGTGGTCCACATAAGATAAGAACATGATAAAAAGGTCGTGGTCATATGTCGGTCGGGCTTCACAGACTTGGAAAACCCAGGTTAACTCATAATGCTCTGTGTGGTGGATCATCGATTCGGTTCACCAAGCAGAACCATCGATTCGGATCTTTACTGCAGACAGATGATGCGATTAAAGCAAGAACTTCAAAGAAAAAGGCCGGAATTGATCAAAAGAAATGGTGTGGTTTTTACCACGATAACTCTAGACTACACACATCCTCAACATGAATTAAGAGAGTTTGATTGGGAGTCATTAATGCATCCGCCGTATAGACCTGACCGTGCACCCTCAGGTTTCTAACTGTTTTGTCTGCACAGAATTCTTTAGGCTCTATCAGGTTAACATCAAGAGAAAATTGCCAAAACTACTTGTCTGGTTTTATTGATTAGAAGTCCCAAGATTTCTACAGCAAGGAGATTATGTAACTACCTACAAAATGATAAAAAGTTATCTAACAAAATGGTATATAATATACTATAAATAAATGTAAATAAACTTTAAAAAAACTGCATTGACTTTTCGGATAAAATGCAAAGAATTTTTCTCCCCATCTCTTATATGCCTTGGTCGTTGACTTTAACAACAAAAAAAACTTATCTAATCGGGAGGAATCTAAATAGTATTAAAAAATATACAAAAAAATATATTTTAAGTTGTTATAAGATATAAAAGTTTAATTAAATTAAGTAAAAAAATAAGTAAATACAGTAGTAAATTAAATATTATTTATTTATTAAGTAAATAAAGTAATATTGAAATATTTTTGAAATTTTTGAAAAGTAATATTTTTTACTATTTTTATTTGTCGAAAACTATTATATTATGTTTCTGTCGAGTTCTATACAAGCTAGTTAGCTTGTTTCTGCTTTTAGCTGTATTGTACTTAGTCATAAGAGCTTTAATCTCAGAAGTTAACCAAGACGGCGGGAAAAGTTGTAATTTAACCGGCCTTAAGGGACCGCGTTTATCAAAAGTTGTGCTAGTAACTATTTAAGTACGTTTCATATGTCAACCTTTAATAAAGCTGCGACAAATTAGTATTATGGGTTCCACTGATTTTTAGAATTGCCCTAGTAGATATAATTTATCTATATAATATAATTTATCTAAAATTTGAAAATTTAAATAAAAATGGTGCAAAAAAAGACTTGAAGAACATAACGAGTATAAAACATACGAATTGTCATATTAGTGAACTCCTAATTGAATTTTACAGCATCTTTATAAAAATATAGAATTAAAAATAAACCGTTAAGGGTAGGGATTTGAACCCGCGACCTCTGTGAAACCGTCCCGTCGCTCTACCGATTGAGCTAGCGTATCGCTGTCCGTCTCGGTGAATTAAGCATTCTTTATTAGGACGGGGGTGTCATTTATTAGGCTTTTTTCGAAAATCCTAACCAATGTTTCGATCCCCTATAGAATGCTTATTTCATCGGACAGCGATACGGTAGCTCAACTGGTAGAACACATTTTACCCTTCTTAGTGTAAAGGAAAATATGTTTGTGATCAATAACATTGCTATATTCATCATTAAAAAAAAACACATACCATTATTATTTTTAACGTTATTAAAGATTTACATAACAATAAAAATAATAAAAACTACTTACTCCGCTAAATCAAGTAACTTGTATAAAGCGACCTAATCTCGTTGCCGATCGTAACATACTGTTTTAATGGGATATAATTATTTGTATTTCAGGTCTTATAAAGCAACTCTTTATTTTGCTAACTAAAAATAATATCGTTTGCGAGTATGTAGTGATAACAATTGTTTTACGTTCTATTCTTCTGTTAATTTCGCATATCCCATGAATATCATGAACATTTAAAATCTAAGCTCTTGTTATAGCTTAGGATGCTTTGTGGGTGATAAGTCTCACACCGTGTTGGTAAAAGACAGGTTTTTATTATTATAAATGAATTTGAAAACAATAACATTAAGTTATTTCCAAGTACATTTCTTATATATATAGGAATGATTATATTTATAACAATTAATTTATTTTTATTCTTATTAAATTCCTACTATTCTTAATTCCATTCGTATTTGTCTTAGATTTACAGTTTTGTTCCTGTATTATTCTTGTATGCTTTATGCTAGTTGTAAAGATTGGTTTCAGTAAGAGAGTTTAACTTCTTGACTAGTAAACTTAACTAACTAAACTTAGTAAAGTGTAAGCGTTTAAAAATTTACTAAAATGTTTATTTCCCACTGATTCTAGGTAAAAGTAGGAAAACATAATCCTTTATACATATCTAATTTCTGAAACATATTTCCATATAATAATAGGACACAAATAGCACACACACACACACACACACACACACTCACACACTCGGACACACTCAGTGTATAATATTACGTCGTTAATGCCCCGTCTGATATTAAAGAGCTTCCTATGTTAATAATTGTCGTGTTATTAATTAACATTTTAGAAAAAAACGTCTCTTGCAGATTAAAATATCATCTAAATGATCTCCAGCAAAGAAGGTTTTATAAATATATATTTTAAAAAATCTAGTATATACTTATTTTGCTCTTGTACATTAACGTTTTAAAAATATTTAAATTGTGTCTTAGTAAAATAAAATTATAACGAAATCTTACTTTTTTACATCTACCCCCCAAAAAAAATACGCAGTTTTATATTTACTTTAATCATACTTATTTATAACATAGATAAGATATGAAATCGATAACTGAATAAGTTTCAACATAACTTACTTATTAAAATAAATATAAGTTCATTGTATCTAAAATGATAACATATTATCCAGGAATAAATGTATAGTTAACTTGTATGCGGTAGAAGTGGGAGCGAGAGGTATAACAGCAAAATCTCTCTATAACTCACTTAAAGACCTTGGCCTATCTAGAACTAGCACCGGTTCATTTCTAGAATGTATTTTAAAGCGACATTAGTAGGTTTCCAAATTTGGTTAGGTAGGGAGAGGAGTGTAGAGAGTGTAGTGCGTGTTTAGGCATCATAAAGGGGTCCCTTACACCTACTGCTGTGTCGTAAATTCCAGGCATTGTCTGCACTCCTCTCCTTGCAAAAGCGATGGGCCCGGCACCCGCACGGTGAATTCTAAGAAGCATGGTCTTAAATGTACGCAGTCTTTTTTTTATAGACAGATGATCGCAATTTGAGACTTTGTAGATCTGATTAATATACATGTATAATAATATCATATTTAATGACCACGTTTGACTGGCTTTTTATTTGTTTTTTAATACGGAACTATCTAAGTATTACTTAAATTGAGGTTATGTAAAAATACATATGACTTGTTTTTATACATTATATTTTATACTATTAAAAAGGATTTTGATATATATATTATAAAATAAATAGCTATTAAAATATCAATAACTAATGACTATATTTTCAGAGGGTCGTCATTTTATGGTGTGACATTAAGCCCGGTGTACAAGTCCAGGCTCTAGAAGCTCTTGCAGTGGTCTGAATTTAAATGAGTTGCACGTAGAGCTTAATATTAATTATAAGTAGTTGTAAAATATGCTTTTAAAAATACCTTACCTTAACAGTATTGTTTCGTTTTTATACACAATTTCTTGTATGCACAAAACATTTTATTAAAGATTTTAAATAAGCCATATTGTAGAAAAAAGTCAATTCAAAATATATAATTTCTTAAAATGTTAGATGTTGTTTATATTTTCATTTGTTTAAAGAAAAGTCAAACTGAAAAAAACCTCTGATTAACATTTTTTCAAAGATATTCAGAATTTATATTATTTTTTTCTTGTTTAACATATAAGTTATTTATAGAGATTTATAGATTTGAAATTGACTTTAAAAGTGAAATACCCGATAGCTATGTTAAGTTATTAGTTTATATAAACATTGGCGGGGCAAACATCTTCTATATCTTGGCAATTCGTAATAAAAAATGGTTGCAAACGCCACTCATCTAAGTAGTAGAGATCGCAAATTAAACTCTGAAATTGGCGACAATAAAATCGAATGTTTTAGATTTTTATAGGGTATCGAGTTTCTTGACAATCAAATGGTAACTCATACTGGGGTTATCGGTCCTAAAAATGGGAGTAGCATGACTACTCAATATGACTAAATAATTGATAAAATGCAATTATTAGATTATTTAATTAATTTCCAAACAATATCCCGTTTGTACTACAAGGCCATTTTTTATTACGATTTTGTTTGTAAAGCCATGTTATATATATTTTAAATGCAAACATCAACACATTAATATTTTTACCTTTAAGTTATAAAAAATCTATAAATTTATATACTTTATTTTAGAGTCAATCACTCAACGATACAATAAGAGCTGGGAGTCATCGGTTCGTATTCATATTTTTATTGTATTATAAACGCGGGCCTATTGTTCCAAGAATGAAATCTATGAAAACTATTTTCTTTTATATTCTTTAAGCGTTCCAGAAACTGTAGTGTAAAAGTATTAGGGGGAAAAAACATTTCTGCCAAATCGAAACAATTGTTGTTGAGTGGTAAAAAAAAACAACAGTCATTTATATAATAGTCCTTTGATTTGATGATCTGATTTCTTGTTGTTTCTTAAATATAAAAAAATATATCGTCCATTTTATCTTCAGTCTCCAAGGTAAAAATAAGATGACCTATGCTTGCCAGGAAATCTTATATGCTCTTAGCGTTGATGACATTTACTTGATATACAACTTACTGGCCTTTTTGTGTATTATTAATCTGTCCTTACCATTGGGGTTATTTATTAGAATTCTGTGCCACCCTCGCGTGTCCTTTCTTTGTCAAATATCTCTAATTTTGTAATGAGTTCCGTTTCCATACTATCTTTCCACAGTTCTTGAATCACTCATTCACAAACAAAGACTAATCTTTTAATTGAGTATTAGTCTGGCTTCGGTCTTACCAACGCACAAAGTATATGCACACCTGCCATATAGCGCCACCAAGATGACAAGGAAACGATGGATAATAGTTTATTATATATATTCTTGCTGATTTTTTATGATGATTTCTATGAATAAGCTGAATGGGGTTATCTTCTTACTTTTCGCTAATTTAAAAAGATGCATATTGTAAATCTAGATGGTAATCTAGGGCCTATTTTAAATCTTTAGAGATAGATTTTATATGTATAAAAGAGACTTAAAATCAATCTACTTATTTTAAAACAAATGCTATGTAACTGAATAGCAATATATAGGCTAGTTTAATATCTTTATGTTAAAATAACCTGTCTTAAAACACTTACTCGTCATTTTATAACAGTAATTATAAAATGACGAGTAATCTCAACTGTTTTTTTTTGTTTCGAATACAAATATTATTAAAATTGCTATCTGAATAAATAATATTCTTTAATTGAAGCATTAACTTTGCGTGGCAACCGCTACCGAACTCAATTAAAATTGTAAGTAGCACTACAGGTGTAAAATTAGTGGTTAATAGTTTTATTATTTGAGGTTCCTTATATTTAATGTGTATCTATCAAAACGATTTGCAAATTTTCGGTTAGTTGATTTTGCTTTAATATTAAGGTGTTGTCAGGTATTCCACGTACATTACTGAATAAGGTTACCTTATATTTTTTTAATTAATCCGACATACTTAAAAGTTTTACCCGTATTTGGACAGCAATTTCATCTGAATACTCATATTATATTACCATACTATAGCTGTAACTTTACAGCTATCCATAATAGTCCCAGACCATGACACGTATTCTCAAAATAGCTTAAAACATAAAATATCGATATTAAATAAAAATAACGGAATATAATTTACTAAGTTTCTTGAATAAATTAAAATTAAATTATTTTAATAAAAAAAAATAACTATCACAAAGATTTGAGAAAATAAATAATACAAAAAAATTACTTAAATGTTATAAAAAAGTACTAAAATACTGAATCTATTACCACTCTCACATCTCTACGATACCAAAATAATCTTTAGTTAACTGGTGTAAATCTTATGGTTTCAAACTGTCAATTATTATCGGTTGCTTTAGATTATTATACTAAAATGACCTCCCAAAATTGTCACCCATAATATTTGACGGTGTTGAAGTACTATTTAATGATTCGGTAAGAAATATAGGAGTAATTAATTATTAGAATCTATCCTAGGGACCACAAATTACTGAGGTAACCAGGAAGATTTTTGCCTCTGCTGCTTCCTTAAAAAGATTGCGCAATTTCCTTCCAACTTCCATCAAAATTGCTCTTGGCCAATCTCTTATTCTATCCATTAATTCTTGGCTACGCTGAAACTTCCTATCTTGATATAACAGAAAAGCAGCTAAACAAACTTGAGCGCTTACAAAATGTATGCCTTATGTTTATACTTGGTTTGCGTAAATATGACCATGTCTTACTATTCCGCATGAAAAATAAATTGGCTGCCGTTCCGCCTTTGCAGGAATACTCACATACTTTGTTTTCTTAACTCTACCCTGTTGAATTTATTAAATCCTTGTTATTTAAAAAAATGGTTTGAGTTTTTAAAAGACTCGCATAACCGTTCACTTCGTTTTATAGAAAACTTACAACTAAAAATTTATTCTCACTCTACTACTTTAATTACATTTCCTTCACTGTCCAAGCTCTTCATTTCTGACATTCCTTATCTTTATCTATTTAATGAGCTCAATCCCTCAATATTTTTCATGACACAGTAAAAAATCAATCCTTCGTATAATATGCGATGATTTCTATAAAAGTCCCACATAAACAAAGTAGAGACAACCATGCCGTGGTCTCTGTTTACCTAAACCGGACGCGCAGCTGGAGACTGACCCGACTAGATCAACCTCCCCGGCAGCTCATTCCCAACCCTGCTAATCTATAGGAGTCCTTTCTTTGGGGTCAAAACCCAACAAAATAAAACCGTGTTTTCACAGGCATCGCTAGAAACATCGGAAAGAGAGAATTTTCTCTCCCCCTCAAGAGTTAAGAAAGAAGAAAGCAGGACGGTGCAGCAAGCAAGCTCGAACCGTCGGACTGTGCAAATCTCTATAAAGAGACTGTTATGCTGCCCGTTGAACAAACGAAGCTATAAATTTATTTAATTTGGGAAGTTTAATTTTGTTGACGTAATAATGAACAAAGATCACGAAGAATACGACCTTGGCGATAACAACGGTGACTCCCCACTTTTTAAAACAATAACAGAGATATTTACTCCGTCATATATTTGATAAAATAATCAGTTGTGAACCTCTCTGCTGCTATTTAATGTATTGTCATTTAATATGAGGGTTACATGGAAAAGATCGCTTATTAGCGATAAAGTCAGGTCTTGTACTTGAAGTTTATATATATTTTTGGTTAATATATAAAATTGTTACACGTTTTGAGTATGTACAATAAAAAAAATATTATTATAACTAATATGAATAGATGATGCTTATTAATATACAGGACATTATTGTGAGCCTCACAATAAATTAAAAGGCAGATAAAATTATATAATAAGATATATTTTACCTTATAACTAATTTTCCACACTTAAATTGAAAAGTTATATATATTTTTTTAATGTTGATATACCTCTGTTATCTAACAGATTATTAACAACATTTAAGAAGATAAACATTGTTTGTGTTAAGGTCACCGGTCTGTCAAAAGCGACGATAATGCACGTTGAATTATGACACTAACACTTAACAAAATAATGCTGTTAAATCAGGTGATCGTGTTCAGGTCCAAAACAAGCGGATCATTCTTCTCCCAACATTTTACCTGAAATCTCTTGAACGTATCCTCAGCTCCCGATTGTTCATCCTTCGTTAAACTATGATATTATATCTTGATATGTAGTATGTTAAAATTTCTATATTTTAAAATCGTCTTTTTCACTATCACTGAGGCTGATTTTTTCTTACGGATAAGTTCATCTTATATATTTGTTCTATTTTGTCATTCTATTTTTTTACGTAGTAAGCTAAAAAAATAAAAAATTACAAAAAATAAAAAGGTCTTTTGGAAATGTTTTTAATGATTACTATTTATTTAGTTATTACTTTATTGGTATATGAACACATTGTTGTAGGTTATTGGAACTGGAAATTCCAGTTATAAAAGGGAAAAAGTATGTAAAATTTCATGTCATATTCACGCCCTCATTATCTAAAGTTGTTACATGCTCAAAATAAGACAAAATACAACCCCAAAACTTTTAAAACACCGTTTCCGTTTCTTTTTACGAAAACCTTGTACGATCATTACAAGTTAAGATTTATAATACCAGTTATTGCAATTTTATTGCTGGTCTTAAAAGAAAGTTAGAAAATGATTTATAGCACTTTAGTAGAGTTAGTCACTTTACAACAAAAACGTTTTAATATTGTTGAAACGACATTCAGGGATTATATTCAAGTTATTCTCACTTTTTTATTAAAATGCTCGCACACAGAGGGGATGTGAATATAAAATTTAAGCCACTAAATTTACAGCGTATCTAACGCTGTAAAATAGTGGTGACTGTGTACAGTCACTACTATTTTACTGTGCATTCAAACGACCGTATATCCCATACATAGTTTACTGCATTAACCACAAATCTTATTGTTTCAGTAGTTTACACAAGAAATTCTATCAACATACACAAACTGAATTTAACTGTAAAAAATATTTGGAATATAAGAAATTAACTCTTAATTACTATTATGAAACCAAAAATTTGAATAAAATCCTTGTGATAAAGATTGATTTAAACAAGTGAAATAGTTACAATTTTAACCAGCAGTGGCATAAACACAAACTAGACCTAATTTTTTTAAGATTGTCTCTTCTCCGTTTGTTTTACTCGCTGTTAAATGTATTGATATCAGACTTCGAAACTAAATATTTTTTTGAAACTATATTTTTTTGACCGCAACTATCTCTCAGTTAAAAATCAGATATCATATCACTATAATTTTTATAGATGTTTTGTTTGTTTTTTTTTTGTGTTAAATACTAAAGAAATTAAATTAATAATAACTAAATAACACATGACAGGATTTGTAGGTATATGCTAAAAATTTATTAATATCTAAATCAAATTAATTTAAATTAAGTAAACGAAAAGAAAAGATACAAAAGCGGATAATTGTCAGAGTCCAACAAGTCCAAATAATTGATTAATTCAATTCAATTCAATTTGAAACGAAGCGCTTCCGTGATACTGATTCGTGAATCGTATTCGGGTACGATATTTGACAGATACAGAAATATAGTTTTTGGAAAATATATAGTTTTACTGCAAAAGTTATCTGGCTATCGATTCCACTACAATATATAGTTTCAACAAATATACGAGTATACCTATATGATATTCATATCGCTCAACTCTACCATTAACTTATCTTACATATATATCTCTACATATACATTATATTTTAAATATTATAGAAACAATTATTTACTAGTGAAGCTAAACTGATTGCATATAATTTAAACAGCAATCAAACATTGGAATATTTATTTAAGGATTATAAATGTAAAAGTATAATTAAATTAATAAGGAATACTACATTCGAGATTTTTTTTTGGTTTTTTGCCGGAGAGGAATTGGAAAAATGGCCTACAAATTCCATTAAAATATTTTATGACTACTTTTTAACAAAATTCAATTAAAATGCAATCAATGCTTAATGTAGACTATTAATTTCTATACTAACAAAATCTAAAATAAATAAACTAGCACATCCATTAATTAATTTATTGTGGTAAAACGGACGAGGAATGTATTTGTATTGTGGTCTTGCATATTTTATACTTCAATTTTGGTACGCGTTTTGTTTTTTTTTTTTTATTTCTAAATATCGTTCCTACACCAAATGAATCTTGAAATGTTATTTCTAGTTTAAACTTTATGTAAAATTATTATTCAATCGTATTTTGCTGATCTTTCGAGCAATTGAATATTATGTATAACTTTCACTTCCAGATTTTTTGTTTAATAGTTCACCATCCTGGCAATAAAGTATAACTATACACTTGATGTTATGAATTCTTCGTCGCGATCGTCAAATTTCAAATTTAAAAATAATTATTATTTTTTATGTATTTTAAAAATAGTGCCAATGAAATAATCTACTTATTAGAAGTACATAAAATACTATGCATATTAAATTTCTTTTTATTAATTTAACATTCCGATTTTAGAAACTGTTGAATATGAATATTCTAGATTTCATAAAAGGTTTGAGAATAATAGAAATTTGTAGCATTGACTATTAACTCTAAAAACAATGCGTGTCTGTTATAAAACGAAGCGTTAAAACAAACGGTTTGACTCTTATTGTGTATCGATGAGTTTGAGTGATTGACAACACTATAGAACAATGCCAACCAAGTAACTGACTTTTTTAAATTATCAGATAGATAACTTGATAAAAGCTTACAAGAAGACTTTATTTTTATGTAAAATTACTTATAATAATAAATTTTACTAATTTATTTAATGATACATTTGAGAGGTAAATAAGTGTCGGCAAGAACAATTTAATAAATTTAAGAAATAATATTCAACTTATTGTAACTTGGTTCCGTAATTTTGGTACACGTTTCGATAACTGATTTGGTTTTATCAATAAAATAAATTATCGGCCAAGTGCGGAAAGGATTCGGACACGAAGGGCTCTGTACCGTAATATATAAAAAAATTGTGATGTAGCTAAAAACGTAAGGTTTCGGAGTTTTTCCTTTATATATACTATAAAAGATTGCTTCAGCCAAATTTCAAGATTCTAGTTCGACTAGAAGAACCTACCTTTTAGGTTCGGATTCTCCTGCGAATTTGAAAATATGTGGCTTAAATTGCTATTTTTTGGTTACATAGAGTTTTAATTTTGTTACATCTTAAAGGTATTATAGACTAGAGTATTTGATATAATTATCAATTTAAAACTTCTACACGATCATAGGGAGAGGAGAAGTAACTTTAAAATTATTCGAAATATTTTTTTTTATATGATTTAAGTAAAAATTTAAGGTTTTCGCAATTTTTCCATTATATGTGCTATTAGACGTGACTTGGAACCAAATTTAAAGTTTCTGAATTTACGAGAAAATCCTTGTACATTTTGATTTCTCTGCGAGTCTATAAAAATTGTGGAAATTTCGGCATAAACGGCTGCGTCTTTTGATTGCTTTAGCTTAGAAGTTTTTTTTTACCCTTTCAAGGACAGTAGATTTGAGTATTTTATATAAATTTCAGTTTGATACCTTCAGGCATTCAAAAAAAGAATGGACGGACGAACGAATGGTTTCGTTCTTTCTTTCGAGGTACGGAAACCACACAACAAAACTAATTGAAATGTTTTGTTCATTGAATGTCATAACTGAAAGTCATAAACAGTTTGTTAGCTATATCTATAGTATTAAAACTTAGCGCGGCACCTAAAAACGTGTGAAGTGCACATAGTTTTGCGGAAATAAAATTTTTCACCAAACGTTTTGATTTTTAGTTTTGTAATTTTCATTAGCAGTCAGATTGTTTATTTTTCTGATAAATTTACAAAAACAAAAAATCATCTAAGGTACAACATTACATAATAATTTTCAGTCTTTATGCTATTAATGTGGTTTTAGCCTGGAAGTTACAACATTTTAAGTTGTGAAAAAATTAATGTTGATTTATATAGGAAGCAAAAACCGCACTAATTTCCATCCATCCAGATTTTGCCTTGTCACTATTTAAATAGATATAGTATTAAAAATGTTGTACGTTTACACGAAATAGATTTAACATATTTTCAAACATATTTTGGTTACTTATTTTCTAAAATATTTTCTTCTTCTATCATCCCTCTTCCTTCCTCACTGTTCCTGGATTTGCATACTTAGCTTATGTAATTCTTGTACAGAAGTCATAATAATCTATTCAGTAAAAAAATCCTCTTCGCTCTGCCTTTATACGCAAAAAGCTAAGCTCCCGTAGATATCTTCTTCATAACGCTTTACACGCAATCATGCGCTTTACACGCAATCCAGCCATCTTTTTTTCACCCATCCCTTTTTCTTTGCGTCCATTTCTATATCTAACACTCTTACATTGACATGCTTTTCATCTTTCCTCATAATCTCCCAAACTTCCCCTAACACACTCATTTTTAACCCATCCTTTCTTGTAAATCCAAACATTCATCTCAATATTATTATTTAATGTTTTTGGTATAGATTATAGGAGAATAAATGTTTTTGTGATAAGATTCACTTGTATATTAAAGCGCAAATTTTTGGTTTGTTGTGAAGTGCTGCCTTGCTCTATTGATCACATCCAGTTTTTTTAAAACAAACTTGATCTTGCTCTCCACGTGATAATGAAACTGACGATCACTTAAAAAGTCTGAGCCTAGTTTTTCGATATTTATCGAGGCATTGAGGGTAGTATTTCAAAGTTTTCGCTCCGAGCTCTGTATGACTAAAGTGTTGTAGTACATATTTATTAGATATGTTAGTATATTTCTATCCATCCTACTGTGATAGACAAGTCCGTCAGACCAAGCCACAATCACTTTTAGATCCTGATTTGATATTTACGAACGTCTACGCATTTAAGCTAAAGTTTAGTAAGTTAATATAATATTATTGTTAAGCATTTAAGCTATTAGTTTTGCTTCTGTTTGATAAAAATAAAAATTAGAAACTATCATCACTCACTGTGCCTAATAAATTGGCCAAAGAATGTAGCAGCATTGCAGTTTCTCTCCGCATTCATGCTGCTGTTATAAATAGTTTTACATCCTTATTTATATTTCTTTTTGCCATAACTTACAGCTTAATTAACTTTGTGTGGTTATAACTTTATATTAGAGGTTCTTTGTTCCTTTTAAAAGGTAGTGCTCAGCTTTGTAAGTGAGTTATTTTACTGTCTTAGTTATAGTTTTGTATGAAACCCTATTATAATATTTTCATTTTATAATATTTTATGATTTCTTAAGGATGTAAAATTAAATAAATTATTTCTATATACTTATATATGTTTTACTTTGTCACATTAAGCTACAAGGTTATTAAACCTTTTTTTATTTATTTCAAATACTACTTCCATAATACTTACTACCTATTCTTTAATTTATCGTTTTATTTTCATTACATTTCGTTATTTTTTAATGTATACCCAACAGTAGTCCTTCAAATTCGTCCAATGAAGATACCTCTATAACCTCTGTATTTAACGATAAATAAAATTAATTTCAATTTTATTATAAAAGGTCACTCAGCCTTTGTCGAATCGCCTTAGTCTTTGCAATAGTCTTGTTATAATAAAAAATATAATACCAAAAATGTCAGAGTTAATGTATTTATATAACCATAAAACGTTAAACTCCAGAAAGTAAAGTATATCATTATATAACTTTACAGATATTATAAATAATGGGTAGAAACATCAATTGCTGTCGTTCTTAAATAATGATTATATGAAAACAGTTCATCAAATGTAAATTGGAATTGTAATTTTCTTGTGAAGAAATTCATATTTTGTCTCAAATTAGTGTAAATTGGTAATTTTATATTGCTAGTGCGTGCACTGCAAGCCTGTTTCTCTGTCTCTCTCTCTCTCATAGCAAGCAAGCCAGTTATTTTCATTTTATAGCGGCACAAGGTCGATGAAGTATGGCATCCTGATTGCAGCCAAATTCTAACAGTTTTTCAACTGCTATGCCCAATTTATATGTCTTTAGTAATAACAAGAGGACAACAGGTATGTTGGTGTCCATTTTAAAAATTAAACCGCAACACAACAGTGTTGCATTTTGTAAGGTCAAATAACAATTTGACTTCACCAAGCCATGACATCGCGTTGTATCTAGATGTAGATAGACTATACCATTAAATAATATAATAATAATAAAATGATATTGTAGATAGACTATAACATTAAATAGGATCAATGTTATTTCCGTAAGTCATTAAGTATAAAATATAAAAAGTTTGTATTGGGATAATAAATTTTGAGTTGCCGCAAAGTAAACCGCAGGAGAGTTGGTTCGCCGTTGTGCTTATATTAAACTACAAGTGTATTCTGCAGTGTAATATAAAATGCACATACCGGTATATTTAATGCAGACATGAAGCCTTATTCACTCTAAAACTGTTGAGCTATCTTAACATGTAAAGTGAAGTTATTGTAATTGTTACTATTATTTTTCGTAATTCGTTACATTAAGAGATAATTCATCTTTGGACAAACCTATTTAACATATTGTCCAACAATGTAAAGAAATTTATTTTAAGATATTGACACCATCTTGTTTTATGTATTCTCAAGTGAATGATATGAACCTATCAATAAATTCCAACCTTTGATGTCAAAGATTTGATGTTCCGACAGTGAACTCGGAGTTAGATATCACTCTTGAAGTACCGACTGATTATTCAGAACATGTTAATATAGATCATGTTACCTAAAACTAAGGAATATATTTTCTCTCAATTAATATCACAATCTGAAATCTGTGATATGATATCCAAATTGACCATAACCAAATTTAAAATATAAATGTTACAAGTGTACATTTTTAAACTTAAAGCAATGAAGGTTCAAAGCAAAGGCATTATAGTATTACATACAAAAGTAATGGAAGATTTTTCTATAAGGAAATAGGTAGCCTATATTCACAATAATCCCTATTGTGTCTCAAAACAGATGATGAAGGCCGTTTTCTGTATAGTCTTCCAGACCTATTCAACACAACTAGCATTTTTGTAAGCGCCGCCAAGGCGATATAATAAATTATATTATTTTATATTAACGACAATGACAGCAACCTCAACAACCTTAACAATAATGACCGCCTCGAAGTCTCAAACAATAGAAAACTAAGGAAGGATAAAAGGTAGGTATACATTACTGTGTATAGAACTTCAACATAAGCTTGGGCAACTGTTCTAAAAAACTAAATAACAAATACTAGCACACAACAAGTTAGAAATAATGGTTGTTAATTGATATGGCTCATAAATTCAGAATTTATTCATTCGAGGCAAGTTTCTAACCGGGTTGGCAATTAAAGGTACTCCTTTTCCAGCCGGCAGTTGACAGGAACAAATTAGAGCCTTTTGTGATTTGATATACTAGAAGAATACACTATTTCACTTAAACAAATACGCTATTAAATAAAGATATACATAAAAAATTAAGTGATTAATTTTTTATATATATATTTCTCAATGTATGTAATATGTAAAATTAACAATGAACACTAATTTAACACAAAATATTAATTTTCTCACAGGAAAATTATAATTCTAATATATTTTGATTTCTTTATGTTCGAGGATTCTTCGTTAAACTAAGAGGAAGTATGACTCATTTATAAATGCTGTAACTACAATTAAAAGTTAATATTTAGTTTTCATCAGTATATTTATATATTAACAAATACATGTTTTATTAAAATTGTAACTTTATAAGTGTGGTTTATTGTAGAAATAGTCAGAATAAACTGAAATAAATTGCTAATTAGCATCATGTATTATTATTGTATTAAATTAGTGAGCTATGTTCAACGTGATACTTTTTATCCGGTAGCGAACGTTTCTGTTCGTAATTACCTAGCAAAGAATCCCGGGTAATTTAATCATTATTAAGGTACGTTACATGACTTATGATTAATCGTATGAATTAATTTGCTTGAAGTCTTCCTATAAGAAAATGACATAAAATATTTGAGAAGATCGACTAAGGACCTAAGCAGAAATTCATTTTCTTTTATAACAAGCAAACTGATGGGCTTAAATGAATATATTTTGTAATTATATTGATATGCATTTAGATAGAAATATACTTTTAAAAATATGACTTTCTTAACATTTTATTAATTATTTCATGTTTGAAAATTTCTTTAAACATGTATAGCCATGTTAAGCTTATTTAAATTATTATTATTTTTCATTCTTTATTTATATTACTTTATATAAAATTTAATTATTTCATTATTATAGATACGACGACACGATTTTTGGTTCATTAGCATCCTTAAGAATTTGTGATTAATACCTGATGAGCAATGATATAAATGTGCTTTTTTATATAAGCGTTTTACGACGATCCGTTTTTGCATTATTACCTTGGGACCATGCGTAGTCCATAGAAGCATCAAAGTCTTCGCGTAACCAGAGTTTTGACAAATTAACTACAAACAAATTTACCAAGGTGACGGTAGCACATGTCGTCCCGTTACAACATAGATATCCCGGCGTCTAAAGTTTTATTGTCGTGTTAGATTTTCATAACTTAACATTTAAAGTAATTCATTCCATAAAACAGTGCAGTATCTATCTTTCCATCAATACGGAATAAATGTGTACAAGTCTACTCAATAATAAAAAAAGAGTGCTACTGTATATGTATATATGTATAATTTAAAAATCATGTGTGACTTCCTTGCTATCTAATATGTACTCCTTTGTTAGATGACGATGGTCTAGTTTAATATATTGCACATATATATCAATGCACAATTTCAAGCAAAGTTAAGGCTAACAAGTGGGGTTTTGTTCTTAGTACAAAAATAAGATATTTAATTACTTTTGTTTTAAATGTTAAGGGTTAAATTTAGAATACTTTAAGACATTGTAAATGAGAGAGTTTCATATAACTAGTTATGGCTTACTGGTACTGGTTGGTTATTTTTAGTCTTTTTTCGGTATCACGTGTTACTGGAGTTCTAATTTATTCTTACTTATCACTTATGACTCCGATTCAAAAAGTGAATAAAATAGGTAATTGTTATTTTATAAATAAGTTAAAAGAGTATCTTTTCAGTTTCTTGCGGGTTCCTCTCCATGGACCTATCCTTTGGAACTGTGCAAGTAGAGTCTGACATTTCAAACGCGCAATGTATGCCTATTTGAAAAAAAAAAACCTTTGAAGTCGTTGGTCGCGAACATTAAGACGTTGTAATATGTGCGTATATTGGCAGTCAGGAGCCTTCTCTTGACAACAAGCTAACTATAACTCCTCTCTCTTATTCAACTGTCTGTCCATAGTTGACGCTTTGCGATTTTTCAGTGCCCGACTCAACAAATATTTATTATTTTAAAAATAAAATTTGGAACTCAATTTTTATAGTGTTTTCTAAGGTTTTCACGAGTACCTACTACACATTGAAATAAAACTATTTTTACGGATTTAACTCGCGTATATTGAATTAAATTTTAAATTTACATTTTAAATCTAACCCGACGTTTCGAATGCTTTGCAGCAATCGTGTTCACGGTAAGACGAGATGGAGGTGTCTGTCAGTAAGTCAGTTAATAAGTCATCTACCTCCAACGGTTTCTAAGCTTCCGGGCGTACAGTTCAGGAAAAACAAAAAACGCACTAACAGTATCTTGAGGTCTTACAGTGCAGTCAGACATGGGATTTTATATTTTTCAAAAGTGTGTTAAAAGTGGGTGGGTGTTAGATAATCCCCAACCATCTTCTCTATTAAAATTAGGATGTTTTTTAATTTCAATAGCCTCACGAACCATTCTTGGAATGTAACGTTGTTCTTTAGCGAGGATTTTAGGTTTATCAAATCTTATATAATGATTGGGCTTGTCTATGGTATGTTCACACACTGCAGACTTCGATGTACGCCTATGCTTGATATCCGATATGTGTTCCTTAACTCTTTTACCGATGCTCCTCTTTGTTTGACCTATGTATGACAAGCCACAATCGCAGTCAAGTTTATATACTCCAGCACATTGTAAAGGAATATTACTTTTGATAGGTCTCAAGAATTGGCTCACTTTCCTTTGAGGTTTGTAGATAGTTCTAATAGAAACCTTTTTTAAGATGTTGCCGATTCTGTCAGTAACTCCTATCACATATGGTAGTAGGGCCGGTTGACGCTCAACTGTGGGTGGCTTGATGTGGTTTCTGCGACGCTGACGAGGTACGGGCAGGTAGTTGTTGAACAAGGCATGCTTGACATGCTGCAGCTCG
The DNA here is from genome assembly GCA_959347405.1 of Napeogenes sylphis. Classification (NCBI taxonomy): domain Eukaryota; kingdom Metazoa; phylum Arthropoda; class Insecta; order Lepidoptera; family Nymphalidae; genus Napeogenes; species Napeogenes sylphis. The sequence continues at coordinate 12,795,170 of OY365776.1, forward strand.
CCCTCTAGGTGTTCAGCGTCACAGATGTGTTGTGCTCTCTGAAACAAAGATTTACCAACGGTAGCTAACTGGCTAGGGTGGTGGTGTGATTTACCATTGAGGTACCTATCTGTATGTGTGGGTTTCCTATAAACAGTGTGTCCTAATGTATTGTCAGGATTCTTGATAATAAGAATATCAAGGAAAGGAAACACCTCCATCTCGTCTTACCGTGAACACGATTGCTGCAAAGCATTCGAAACGTCGAGTTAGATTTAAAATGTAAATTTAAAATTTAATTCAATATACGCGAGTTAAATCCGTAAAAATAGTTTTATTTCAATTTTTATGTTGCAAGAAAACTTATCTGACATTCCAGATACATTTGAGAATTATGTAAGTATTTTTTGGTGGTAATTAATTGAGACTATGAGAAAGAAGTGAAAGAAGTAAAAATGCTCGTTTTCTGCAAAAGATTTTCTGTTCCCCGTATATTTTGCCCGTTCTGATAAACTAAATTATGTAAATTTTAAAAAATAATTATAACGTCAAATAAGCCATAAAAAAATACATTTGTACTTTTATTTCTACGCATGTTTCACTTTTGCAAAAAGTATGGTATATATATACGCTATGTATACAAATAGCCTATCTCATTCTGGCATAAAATATCTTCCATATTATAGTGGAAAAAATGTACAGAAAGTAGTTAAAGAGATAATCTTCATACAATCGCAAGTCAGTGTTTACTTTAACAAGCTTCATCCTATTTTTTTTTTATTATTGTTTAAAATTATGAAATAATGTTGGAAATTTTTTCATGTTATGTTAAAAAAAAAACAAGTTATTTTCTAAAAGAAGACAAAGCCTTACTGAATCCATAATTTTACCTTAATGTTTAAACGAAAACACAATGGACTTCTGGCTACACTTGCTAGCTTAATTAAGACATTCGTATACGTTTTAACATCAAAAGAGTTGGCTCATTTTAAAAGTTAGAATAACTATTTTTGTTTATTATTTTTCATGTTCATTTTATCATTTCAACTCTAAATAAGGATTACTTAAAAAAAAAAGAAGTACTGTTGTTGTTTTTGTATATATTGAAGGATGTTTGTATATACGAAATCGATGAACTCAGAAACTATTGGACCGATGATTATGAAAATTGGTATGTATATGTATTTTTCCACGGAAAAGGTTTATATGGTATGCCCATTGATGTAACTCGCCACCAGGCGGCGCTGTCAAATATAGACTTCCGCCCCGTTCAACCGATTTTCATAAAAGTTGGTATGACTATGTATGTTTCTTCGAAGAAAACGAATATGCTATGTCCATTGATGTAACTCGCCACCAGGCGGCGCTGTCAAATATCGACTTCCGCCCCATTCAACCGATTGTCATAAAAATTGGTATGACCTTGTATTTTTCCTCGAAGAAAACGAATATGCTATGCCCATTGATGTAACTCGCCACCAGGTAAAGTAAGGGTTAGCCCAGCGAAGAGGGCTGGGTTCGCTAGTATATATATGACCGTAATAGAACCTATCATAATTAGCTATCATCTTTTTTTTAAACTTACTAATAATTTTTGTAAAATATCTCGTACATATTTTTTTGTAAAAGATCTCGATTTTGTAAAGTATCAAAACATGTATCGTCATAAATATAAAAATTCCATTACCCAGTACGTCTGTTAAATATCATGAGAGAAGAAATATTATTTAATCAGGTGTTTTGAACTGTAAAATAGCATTCTGGGTTGTGTTAGGTATTTCGTGAGCTGGGTTAGTTTTACTTGACTTTGCTTGGGATAGTGATTTATTGTAATAAATGTCTCATAACATTTTTAAGGCTTCTTCGGAAAACTTTTTTTTTAAATAAACGAAATAATATATTACTATTATTAAAAAATGTATTTTATACAAACAAAAATTTGCCTTACTAATTTAAATCAATTAAGATATCCGAAACTTTCTAGTATGGGGAAACGCTAGGCATAGAAAGCTCTTGGGTATTTCGACCATCACTTTGTGGATCAGTTACTCTTGTTTACTTAGTTCCCAGGGGATTTCCACTTTGACCATAAATAAAAAGGAAATAAGTAATTTAGTAGGACTAAAGGAAGAATTTAGTAGGACTCAAGATCCGGACAATATTTCAAAGATTCTTAAGGTAGTGATCAAAACTAAGAGGTTATAATTAATAAGAATCAAGTAATACGTGGTTTGGAAAAAAAGATTAGAATACCAAATCACGCGTCTACTAGTTCCATGATACTCTAATGCTTACAGCACTTTAAAAGTTATACTTAAACATTCAAAACGATAATAATTATATAATTGATATGGGATACGAAGCCTACCTGCCGGTATAAAGGTTCAGATATCTTTAAAATTGTAATTAAAGTAAATAAAACAATATCGTAATTGTGTAATACATACATCTTAATAAATAGTCAAAGTGTTCAAGTGTTCCGATAATGTTTGATGAAGATCATGGGTTTAAATTGTGGCTGTAAGTTTGTTTGTTACGCTTTTACGCGAAAACTACTCGAACGATCATTATGAAACTTTGTATACATACTTTTGGAGGTATTAGAAGTAACATAGGTAGACGACGACGAAGCTTCTTAGCAATCCATGGATTCACCGTGCGGGTGCCGGGCCCATCGCGTTGCAAGGAGAGGAGTGCAAGCAGTGCCTGGGACTTGCGACCCAGGAGTAGGTTTAAGGGGCCCCTTTATTATGCGCAGAAACGCTCACCTTCACCCTGCACACTCCTCTCCCTACCTAACCAAATTTGGAAAGAACCTACTAATGCCGCCTTTGAAGTACGTTCTAGAAATGAACCGATGCTTGTTCTAGAAAGGCCAAGATCTTTAAGTAGGCTATAGAGAGATTTTGCTGTTATACCTCTCGCTCCCACTTTTACCGCGTACAAACTAACTATAAATTTATTCCTGATTAGTTCGTTGGTTAGTTCGTAATACTTATTGAGCTTGAATGTGTGATCCCTTGGAATGTTTGTTTCCCAAGGAACAGTAAGCTCCACAAGTATCACGCGCCCCAGATGTTTTGAATGCAGGAATAAGTCCGGTCTGGATGACGAAACACCAACATCCCCAGGGATTTTGTAATGCTTTTCATACGTGTCCATCATGAGAATCCAATCAGGAGCCGCGCCTAATATTGAATAAGGCTTCGCTTTTGATTTTTTGGAGGAGCCTTCTTTTACGAATTCTATAGATCGTTTGGTGGTTGTTATACCCTTCCGCGCTCTTGCTACTGAAAGACTAACCGCTTCCCGTATGATTTCTAATACCTTGTCGTGGCGACGCGAGTATTGACCTTTATCTAGAAGTACCCTACACCCTACTAATAGGTGTTTCGCGGTTCCTATTGCCTCCCCACAGATGTTGCAAGACTTTTCGGGGGCTTTGCCCCATCTTACTAAATTACTTTGATCTGGGAGAGTCATTTGGAATGCATTAAGATAGAATTTTAATAATGCTGGGGACCAATCATAAATTAAGGTGCGCCACTTCAAAGCTAGTGGAATACAAAAATCTCCTATGGTCACCCATTCGTTTTGAATTTCTAGGCTCATCGCGTGGAGTCGGTAATTATCGTTTTCGTCTTGTCGAATAAAAGATTTTGTTATATCTATGTCTTGAACTTTCCTACTTGATCCTAGCCCTACTTTGTTTGTTTGAGCACCTATCATAAATTTTTTATGGAATTGAAGTCGTGACTCGAGCTCTGAGGCAACTTTGTCTTTTGGGAGAGAAGTTACAGTATCATCTTTAGATTTTCCGATGATATGTCTTTTGGTAACTCTTAGATGTTTGTAGAGCTCCGATGGTTTCTTTAATTTTAATCCAAAGTTGTTTCGGTCTCTAAATAAGGTTGAAGAGTCCGCTGAGTGCGCTAACCCGAGCCATAACTTCAATGTCTTTATGACGCTTGCATCTAACTTTGACAAAAGGGTTTTATTTATATCATACACGAGGAAAGGCCAATTCAGACGTGATGTTAAATAATTATCGTAAATCCAAGCTTTTTTGACGTTACTTATTGGTTGGTTGTCTACCTTTTTGAGATCGTTTAAAAAGCTATCGACTATTACATCCAACGATGGAGTACGGCCTTGGTAATCGATTTTTTTACCCAAAAATTTAAACGGAGCTGCTTCCGTAACCGTAATAACGCACTGACCGCCTATTATAAGACCCGGATCGTAAGAGGTATATTTGGTATTCCGTCTACCCAGACACAGACTAAAACATTTACTTGGTTTTGTCCTCAATCCGCCGGTCCACGTACAGAAATCCTCAACTACATTTAAAAGTACCTGACATTGTTTCGGATTACGTGTCAGTATCGCGAGATCATCTGCAAAAGCTAGTATGGATTCTGTGTATTTGTTGTTGAACTTAAACCGGTAGCCCCACTTTTTTTCATTTCTAATTAATTTGTCAATTAAAATATTAATAACTATATTAAATATAATAGGAGAAATACAACAGCCCTGAAATAAACCAACGTTATAATTAAGTGGTTTTGAATGGTTTTCATTAAAAATTATAGAGAATTTTAATTTTGAATAATATGATCCAATAATGTCGCGAACTACCGTAGGAAAGTTATACCATTTAAGCGCGAACATCATTAGTTCATGTCGTACCGACCCAAAGGCGTTTTCTAAGTCTATCCAACAAACCGTAATTTGTCTCTCGCTAGTTCTAGCATCTTTAAGGCTTTCCGATATTAACGTATTATGTTCCAGGCATCCAGAAATTCCGGGCAAAAACCCTTTCTGGTGATTAGGCCTGAAATATCTATTGTTAATCATGAATTGCGTCATTTTAGTTTGTAAAAAAGAGAAAAATATTTTGGAAATTGTATTTGTTAGGGCTATCGGTCTAGTATCCTTGGGATTATTGACATTGTCGTTTTTCGGAATGAGGACAAAAAGGGCTTTTCCGAACGATACCGGTATTTGCTTTCTTGACCAGATTTTACCGAATATATTTAAAAGATGTTTATGGAGCGACGGACATTTTTTGTAAACTATATAAGGGATACCATCCGGACCTGGTGCTGACTTAGATGGTTTCATTTTAATTATTTTATTGATTTCCTCCAAAGTTGGTGGGTTGGCTTGAAAATCTTCAGTAGGAGTCTCAGGTTTGTGTTCGTTTGGATCCCCATATAGTCTTTGGTTTTCTGGCACTTCGTATGTGCTTTTATAATGGTCGAAAATTTGCTCGTTGGTCAAGAGAAGCTTACCTTTTTGATCTTTGAAAATGTTTTTTGAGTATTTAAAAGGATTTTTATCAAAGTCTACTTCATGTTTTGCCCGATCAAAGCTATCACGATTTTTCGTTATTTGATTTGTTATACCTTGGATAAGTTTAAGAATTGATCGCAATGCCCTAGACAGTTGGTGACTAAGTTGATTATCGCCTAAGGCTTTGGCTATACGAAGTTTCTTTATAAGATCTCTTTTTTTCCTCCTCATTTTCAATTTAAAACCGTTTTCTTTATTTTTGTGAGCATAACGATTCGTAGGTGGATAGTGCTCATTAAAGTAGTCGTAAATAGTATTTTGGAAAGTCTCTACTTGCGCATCGAGTACCTGATTTGAGCCCGGGTGCTCTAACAGGGCCGCTATATTTTGGTCATGTACTTTCCAGGTCGATTGTTTAGTATTTGGAATGCTAAGACGCGTCCGGATGGTCATGGACTCCTGGTAGTTTTCATTCAATGGCTCACCATGAGATATATGAGGGTAAACTCTATCCGCAGTGAAAACTGAAGATCTTACCGACGGTTGCCGCACTTCAGCACCATTGTGTGTTTTTAGATGTTTAATAAACCAGGCTCGTCTTTTGTAATTTTTCCCGCACGTAAGGCATTTCAGTTCCGTTATCGCGCCGTTTTCGCCGTTATTGTCAACCGGTGGACAGTTCTTCCGCCCCCCCTCTCGGACTGTCCTAGGGGTATTTTTTTTTTCTTTTTTTATTAAAAAAAATAGTAAGATAAAAACATTTTTTGTCAATTAACACGTGGACGGAGTCGCGAGCAACAGCTGGTATATATATAAGGTCCTAATCAATCGGCTATAAGCGTATATTTATTTCAAAGTGGCATCAAAATTATGGTTCTCTTTTTTTTATGGTTATCTTTTCAATTTTATCAACAAAAAAGCGTACATTATTACATATATACAATATGTAATTGTGCTTAATTATGTGATTGCACAATAAATTCGGAAAAAAAGGATTACAAAAATGAACTAGTATCCTATGGTAATATAAAAGTCCAAGTAACCTTTATTTAATTACTTTCACATTATTGAATTTAACGAGTAAAAAAAAATAATAATTTGTAATTCAAAACCATTTTCTCAAACTCCATAATAACAATTGCATAATTTGAAACTCAATCATCTATTCATGTGCAATTACAAAGTAACTGAAGTTTCAAGTTCTTGGGACGGAATTGAATATAATGGAAATTGGTTTCAAGTTTACCCCTTAAAACCTTTCCCCAAATAGCTATGTAAAGATAAATTGTTAAATAAGACAGTGTCTTATATTTCAACTATTTAGAAAATAGATTTGGTATTAAGTTACATTCAAATTACATTAACCGCGATAAATTGACAACTTATATTTAATTGCTTAAAATATTATCAATCTTGTATCATTTTAGAATATTTCAAAGTAGGGTAGCTTTATAAATCGCATTGTATACTTTCCCAAATTACATTACTTTGTAACAGAAGGCATTTAATATTATTTATATTTTCACAGTTACAATCACCTCATTGCATAATTTTTTTATTTAAAAATACATATTTTCAATAATAATAGTATTTTTTATGATTTTCACGAGTACTACACATTAAAATAAAATTATTGTTACGGATTTAGCTCGCGTATAATTATATTTGAAATTTAAACCGACGTTTCGAATGTTTACGGATGGCGAGATGGTAAGTCAGTTAATTCATTTTCTACCTCCAACGGTTTTTAAGTTTCTGAGCGTATAGTTCAGGACGAACATGAAATTCACTAACAGCATCATGAAGTCTCACAGTGCGGTCACAGACGTGCGAACTTACATTGTACATGAGTGGGCCCCAAGTAGCAGAGAGTCTCCAACCATCTTGTCTATTAAAATTATCATTTTTTTTTAAATTTCAATTAAATCGCTAAACATTTGCTGCAAAGCATTATAAAATATAATTATATGTGACGTAAATTCGTAAAAATACGTATTCACAGTAATAATGACAAAAAATAATCTTATACTATGATTTACTTTGACTAGTAAACAATTAACAAAAAAACATTGATGTCATGACTCATGCCTTTCAGTAAAACTTTAAAAAAATAGCATTGCCAAAGTTTACAATATGTATATTTCATTCTCTGATATTACTTTATAAAACCAAGAATGTTATAACATAAGAAAAATATTTGTATTAGCTTACTTTTATATTATAACGATATGAATACTTAATTATACACTTATCGTCAAATCAATCTAAGGTAGCAAGTACAAAATTCATGAAAATGTGTATGAATCACTGTTGCACGTGTTGATGGTAAACACATTACACATTTTAATTAATTAAAGTACTATTCAGTATATAGAAATCACTTGAAAGTAATATGTTATACCGGATACATTTGGTATGCCTTTATCTATATACTTGACTTAAATCAATTGCAACCAATAGACGAAATAAAGATAAAGTAAGCCATAAATTGTAATCTTCGCTTTGTGTAATTTTTCGTTTTTGCATTTACATATTTAGCAATCGAATCTGAATTCAATATCGCTTCCTGTTAATTATATTGATAATTCCAAATAAAAAATCTAAGAGGTAGTTTAAATCTTATAACTAAAACTATTAAAATTATTACTATAATAATATATATAATATAATATTCTATATAATATTAATTTTATTTATTGCCCACCAACAAACATATAATACATAACAATGACGACAAACATTATGGTGACATAAAAAGGCGTCCTTATGGTGAAAAGAAATTTCTGTCAGGCATCCTAAAGAATATGCAATGATAATAAGAAGAATAATAAAATAAAAGGTTAATAAAATAATATTCATTAAAATGAAAAGATAAATGAATTAGATCTACTCACAATATACTAATAAGGAATTAAATATACATATAATAACATGTTAATATACTTGTGAAGCATTAATTATGTAAGAAAATATTCACACACACCAACACGCTCACACCCACCCACATACCCATACATACTTATACACAACAATAAAATATAAATAAACAATAATAATAAATAGATAAATAAAATTAAAGAACCTTCATTCCAACTCAAATAATATACAGTGACAAGTTTTTAAAGACCAGCTAAGGAAGGAATTAAAGTGGAAGGAAGATGCATTTATATTATTAATTATATTAAGAAAACGTAATTTACTTAGAATTAGAAAATATAGTTAAAAAGAACAAATCCCAACTACAATTACAGGAAGCCGTTACTTCTTAAAAGTGTTATATTTTTAATTATTTATGAAGCACTCTCGGAACTATTATTGCAACTATTATCATTCAAGAGAATTGATTACTTACAATCCAACTAATCGGACTTCTTCATTGTCAATATCATTTTAGATAAATACAACTTCAACAGTCGTATGAGTATGATGATTTGATATATCAATTAGTTTGAAATTTATAGTGAATATACTTGGTTGAATAATGCTTTCTAAAATAATCTTTATTATTTTAATTACAACAATAAATGGAGATTCTGATTCTAATAGTAACACATTTGTTGAATATAAAAGTGCTTTTGACGAAGAACTTTATCAAAATGTTTTAGATGAGGTGAAATGTGAACAACAGTTGAATTATATTAATAATATTAATAATTCCCTTGTTGGAATGCAATGTGAGTTAATATATTTTAATTAATAACAATTTTTATAATTAATATGGACATGGAAGTGATGTATAAGAAGACCTATCCCATTACTAACTAATAATTAGTTAATATAAAAAGTTCATTCAAAAATTGCTTCATACGTTGTTATCTAATTACAAATAATGTATTATTTTTCAGTAATTCCGTATAAGAATTAAATTGTTGTCCATATTTTTTTAGTTAGAGATGCGAGTGGTAAAATTCCAAGTGGATTACTGACAGGAAATTTGGCTGATCTCGGAAACTATTATCAATGTTTAAGTATAAGACACGTTGATATGGATATAGAGATAGAGGGAAAGTACTGCTTGGCTATAATCCCTCTGATGCAGTTCATCGATCCCTCATATCCAAATAATTCAACGACACTAAATTGGCATGAATTTAGATCTTTAGTTAATAAGAGTAATGATATGAAGTTTATTGGAAAGTGGCAACGACGTGCTTATTTAATATCTGGTGCTGCTGGATCTATGGTATCTCGGTAAGATTGTATTTGTCATCTTGTAAAACGTCACTTGAATTTTACACTTACTAAATTTAGTAAGTGTAAAATTTGGTAAGTGTAAAATTCGACGTTTTACAAGATGTATCTAGTGCAGTGCGATGAATACAATTTGTATTCATCGCACTGCTATTTCCTTTTATTTAAATAACCTTAAAATTATATTACTATTGTGTTATTACCAGGGTTACAAATAATGACAGTTCAAAAATATTTATCAAGCGTAAAATAAACACCTACTTTATTAAAAAGAGAATAGTTTGAACAGACAGTATTCGCACAATTCTTATTATTTTTATGTTTAAATCGATTAGTGTATTAACTGCAAAGCCCTATTTACAGGGTTATGCCTGCAACCTTTGTTAGTGCCCTTAACTTTTCTTTGGGTACGTGCATTCCTAAGGCTTGTACACTGAAACAAGCCAAGGATTTATTGTTGCAAAACACTGTTCCAATAGATAATCTGGTGATTGATGCATATTTTTATCGGTTGCCAAATGACAAACCTTTTAGTAATGCAGATTACGTGGCTATGTAAGTTTTTATAATTATTTAACTTTTAAGAATATTTATATCCGTTTAGTAATTAAACATTATTCATACTAAAAAAGATAAAATATGGTATTACAATATAATATTTACTATTATATATATATAACATCTATAACTTCAATTTATTTTTTTGATCAAAAATTAACCGCTTATGCTAACGTATAACATTGTTTCAGGGTTATTTTTTCGTTAATCGCTTTTATCACAGTAATCAGCACATCATATGATTTATATCAAACATTTCTTTTACAAAAAGGTAAGTAAAAATTATTTTAACAATAAGACATTGCTACACAAAATAAAATTTTTATTAAAACTATAAAATAAAATATCGTAGCACTATTTAAACAAATAATTTATATTCAAACTTTTCTTCTAAATAAATATAGACTTAGAAAGTAATTAAAAGTGCTATGCTCATAAGTAATATAATTAGTCTGGCCATAAATACTGGTATAATTAAAAATAAAGAAAGATTACATTGGAATTTGGAATCTGTCATTTTTATACGATTGTTCGTTGTGTTTTCTCGTTTTTTCGCCAAGCCATTGTACAATATTTTGCGATATTAAAATGGTGTGGGATGATAAAGAGAACAGAATCGCTGTGATTCCATTACACAAAGTAGGTATGGAGCTAAATGCAATTTTTAAAACTCTCCATACACTTGGTATTAGTCAAATGTTTGTGTACCGGGCTATTAATAGGTACAATGAGACTTCCTCTATCTAAGCTTCCCGATTAGTAGACAGAGTGCAACATGGGCATTATCCGACTTCAGTAATGGTTTAGTGGGGCGTTAACTATGAAGCAGTGACTGAGCCATGTTTTTGTGGAAAAAGTATCAAAACATCTGCAAAAAAGAAAGAAAAAAGAAAATGTATCAAGATACCATTCTTGAGAAGGTAGTTAAGCCCCTAACACCGTATTCAATACGGTTATCGAGTATGATCCTTCCTTGGCACCGGGTCATAAAGCTCTGTCCACGCAGTCTTGGTTGGAAGCAAACATCTCGGATTTCATCACAGCTGAAGACGAGAAACGCTATGATAATTTGGAGTCCCTAAAACAATCCATACGATTGGAAGTGAGCGCGTGCTTCTATTGATAACTGGCCTCAACGTTTAGATTACTGTATTGCAACCAACGGACACAGCTTCCAATAAGCTTCTTATGTTTTTAATTGTTTTATATTTGTGTATTAAAGTAACACACTGTAAAAGTAATAAATGTTACTTGCAAATTTATTTATTTTTTGTTACAATATTTATGGCAAGACTAGGTAGTATAGTAATGGCCTACAAAATATCAAGTTCCTGCAATATTAAAAAATAACCAATATTATTTTGCAAATAACAAGATGAGGCTCTAATATTTTTATTTTTTTTTGTTTACACAGTTACAATTTTTTTTGTGTATATATTATTATTAAATTTCAGATAATACACAAACACATCCATTATATCGCTGTTTCTCTATCTACACAAACACTTATAGGTTCCTTAAATTTAATACATCGTCTGATGCTTTAGAATGTATGGATGGCATTCGAGCTATCTCCATGTTATGGGTCATATTTGGACACGCTTACAGTTCAACTATGTTTAATTATGTGTATAATTTGGACGCTGTCCAGATAGTAAGTATTTATCTTTAATATGACTACAATGTAAAAATTAACAATTTAAGCTCTGATTCATACTATTATGAATTTTACAGTGGATGACATCTTTCAAAAGCACGTGGATAAATTCTGCTCCAATAACAGTAGACACGTTCTTTCTTCTTAGTGGAATTCTTTGCGTTTATACTGTAATTGGAAAGATGAGTAGACGTAAGTTATACCCCTAATTAGATCATATTACACCATTACACTACGTTGAGCAAGGTTTCCAACAATAAAATATTCATTACCTAAATGTCCTTAATTTTATATAAACTGCAAAAATAGCCTCTTTATACAAAATTATAGATTATGTGATAATTATTTTAAAGCTAGTTTTAAAAAAATATATTTATTACTTCCAAATAATAACTTTGATTTTTAAGAAATAAAAGTCTTCAAAATTAAATGAATAATGTAATAATACCAAGACCTCGCTAATATATTTTGTTGAGTTTTGTTGTGTTATTGGTATTGATGAATTTTAAAAATGTATACTAATTTATCTTGCTACTTTTCAGGAAGATTCATTTATTCTATACATTTATTTTATCTATATCGTCTTCTACGCATACTACCGTTACTGGCTACTGTGATTCTTCTCCAGGCATCATTTTTCCATCAAATGTCTGATGGTCCCATGTGGATTAATATAGGACATGCTACGGCTATGTGTAGGGAACGATGGTGGTCAGCGCTATTGCATGTTCAGAATTATGTCAGACCTTTTGGAATGGTAAAATGTTTTTTTTTATAGTTTGCTTTCTAGTTGTTATAATTAATTACAATTTTTTATTTACTTATTTGTACATTTATATTTTCAGTGCCTTGACCACACTTGGTATTTATCTGTTGACATACAACTTTACATAGCTGGTCCGGTAGTGCTAGTATGGTTGTTCGGAACTGAGAAAATAGCGTGGTGTGCCTTAACGTTAGCTATACTTACATCGATTACTCTATCTAGCACATATAGTTTCTTATATAACTATTCAGCTGCTCTTGCTAATCTTAGGTATTGTAAGATACGTATGAATACTGTTTAAATGTAACAAAATAAAATATTTCATACATTTGTGTTAAATAATATTTAAGCCAAGCTGATGGTTATGGGAACTACTTCATAGACTACTACATGAACACACTAACACGCGCATCACCGTTCTTTATCGGTATGATGTACGGGTATTTACTTCATAAATTTAGAGGAAAAGAGATTATTTTGAAAAAGGTAATACGAATACTTAATATATAAATAATACAATTGTAATAGATTTGTCTGAATTGTGTAAGTAGTAAAATAATAACAATTTTAAGATTTTTGAACCTTCAAAAGCCATGTGTAAATTTTCAAGTAATTAACGTTACACTAATTTAATTGCGTGGCTTACAATTATATATATATTGCTCTTTATAACTTATAGGTAGTAGTAACAATAATATGGATCATCGCTTTCTTGTTGATGTCGTTTTGCATATTTTCCATTTATCCTGTGATGCAAAAAGAACACGACACACAATGGTTTGACAATTTTCTTAACGCATATATGAGAGGAATTTGGGCAATCGCAGTAGGATGGATGATATTTGCCTGTGTTCATGGCTATGGAGGTAAGTTAAATATTAACAGGATCAAACGGAACCTTCTACAACCAATTAAACTTTGAAAAATTTACTGTTGAGTTAAAATATTAAAGTCTTAATTAGCTTATTGAACGTAGAAAAATACAGATATTTTGAAAGTTAACTATATAAGGTGATTTCCCTCACAGGTCCAATTAACTGGTTCCTGTCCTTACCAATGTGGAAGCTACCAGCCCGTTTATCTTATGGAATGTACCTAGTACATTACCCAATCTTGATGATAGCTAATGGGAGCGCAATGAGTTCTCATTACTTTAGTGATGGTGACACTGTAAGTTAAAAACATTTCATTTAATATGTTATTATATATTTGCCTTAATAAAATAAATGTATGGCCCACATTTTTGTAGCGCCGCTTATAATGACTGAATGAATATGAAAAAACAAAACGAGATAACATATTAGCAACCATTATAATCAGTTAAACCAATCAGTTATTTTAAAATAAAGTCAATAATTTAGAACGTCTACCTATACTGTATATACTATGTAATCCAGGTAAAATACTACGCTGTTTAAATCAATATAATAATATTATTAGTTATATTCAAGATCTATATTATGGAACTACTCATGTCCGTAGGAATTATTCTTAGAAAAGGGTTTCTCGTTAAGAACCACCTAGGGGATCGCGATGTGGTGCTAAACAAGCAGCAAAGCCGACTCGCAGGCAAGAAAAGGAAATGCAATGAAAGTTTTTTGATTTCCGTATTGAAAATAATCTAACGATCACTAACACTTGCTTGGAGCATTATAATAAAACACTTTATACATCGATATCACCGGGAGATGGATACCGCAATACCGACCTCAACACTGTTAATTATCAATGAAAATCTTCTATTACAAACACACGAGTATTGTCATTGAAAAACAGAGCAGCTGGTCTTCGCGTAATAACTGCAGAGTCTCTCAAAGTTAATTTTGTTTAATTTATACAAAATGGTATGGAAAACCGGAAACTGGCTAAAGGAATCTATTCCTCTTTACTACCTTTATATAAGAAAGACTTAAAATAAAACTATTTTTACACATTTAACTCGCATATCATTAATAAAATTATAAATTTACATTTTAAATATATCTACGTTTTAAATGCTTTGCAGCATTCGTGTTCAGGATAAGACGAGATGAAGGTGTCATGACACCGTCGTCGCCGGGGTTAAATTTAAAATGTAAATTAATTTTTGAATTAATTATATGCAAGCTAAATCCTTTAAACAAATTTTATTTCAATGTTTAGTACTCGTGAGAGTGCAACAACTGCTGAACCTAGCCTTTATGTCATATTTCAGCAAAATATTGTTCATTGTAAACAAAAGCCTTAAATCATTCTTCTTTTGTAGAAACCCCAAGAACAATCGGGTTTTGTAAAAGGCCGCGGTACTCGTAAACAGGTCTTAAACAAACGCCAGATCATTGAAAAATATTACGACTAAAAAATCCTGACGATCATGTACTTCATAAATTACCAAAACGCCTTTGACTGCGTAAGATGTGGCAGGAACTATGAATAGTGTTACACGTGAAATTTTACGTAGGTGTAACAGATTCTCTAGTTATATTCATACGAAATCTCTATGAAAGTAGCTATGGTACCGTTCCACTTGAAGAAATTCAATTAGCACGTTTAAAGTTTGAAAAAGAAGTTGTTCATCAAGGATGTATATTTTCCCCTAATTTTTTAAATATAAATAGTAAGCACATTCTGCAAAAAATACTGGACTGACGGGGGAGGAGGTGTAAAAGTGGGCGGAGTAAAGTCTTAAAATTCAAATATGACACAATTTTTTTACCTCTACAAAAACTGAAATCGCTAAACTCCTTGACGGCCTCGATCAAACCAGCACTAAAACTAAAATTATATCTGATGACCAGTTCTGTGTGTTCTGAGTTGTCTTAAACATACCTTAAGCCTAGACAAGTCTGAAACCGTGGAATAATTTTAATACCTTGGTTCAACGTCACAAACAATAGAAAAGGGGGCCGAATTTAAAATTCAAAGACGTATAGAAATGCCAAGAACTGCTAAGACCTAATTGCAGAACACCTCCGCTCCGAAACGTAGACGGAGCAAAGAAAAGAGTTTGAATACCAATTCAAACTCTTTTCTTGTGTTCGAAATTTGGTACCGGAGATTCTAAGATCACCATGGACAGCTCGGCATACCTATAAATTTATCCTGGAACAATTACTTATTGAAAAAATTCTATTTCTTAAATATGCTTTCAACGAGTACTAAAATACTTTAGCCATATAGCACTAAAAGACGACCATAACATTGAATGGTTGCTGGTTACAAGAGAAGTTGAAGATAAGACACCTAGAAGTAGATCATCCAGAAGATGGATAGATCAAATCTCTGAACAATTAGATAATAGGCTTTTGAGCGTTGCATAGCATCGTGCGACTGACAAAGACTGGTGAAAAAAGTAGTTTTTCTTAAGTAGCAATCTGTGAGTAGTAGTACTCACAGATTCAAAGTGAGGGACCCACTGAAAAGAAAAAAAAGATTTATATTAACAACAGTTGAAATTAATTTAATAATTTAGTACTTGTAAAGTGTTGCTACTCACAAGTTTATGAATTTCTTCTGTAATTAAATTTCATAATAGTAATACTAAGGTTTATTTCAGCTTTATCGAGCCATGGGAGCATTGGTATTTAGTTCTCTTGCTGCGTTCATTCTTTCTATAACTATCGATGCTCCGTTTTCAACAATACAAAAATTACTGCTTGGAAGAGGTATATTTATTTTTTATGCTTACTATTTTTTTATTTAATAGTAGTTGTATTGAAAAATAGGTAGTAGGTAAGAAAATAGTATATAAAAGACATCTTAAGTTATATTATTTATTTGTTTTATTGTAACGCTTTTAAGTAGTGGTTACACAAAGAATTATCGTAAAAAAAATAATTATCATTGAAAACACACTTATCACCAATATATTGCATTTTATGTGAAAGTGATATAAACGGCTAAATAGATGTTTTGTTTTAGTATCAATTTGTCATACATGTCCATTTGTTTATTTATGTTATCTAATCACGAAAGAACTACTTGATTGATTTTGATAAGGGGGTATGTTACTGGCTATTGTCGGAGTCATCACAAAACATTAAAAGAAAAAATAACTGATTTTATATGATTGATTCTGAGAATCTCTTAGCACACTGTTTTATAGACAATAGTTAGTACATAGAATTTTTATTTTATCTAAGTACGTGTAAGTAAAAAGTTGAATATTTGTATGCTTTGTTACAGGTGGCAATAAAAAAACATTGAAACCTCGACCAAGTGTAAACAGGGAAGAAAGTAAAATATAATATTTAATTATTAAGAATAAATTATTTAAAAATAGTATATATTGTTATTCGAAAGGTGACCTAACTTTTATTACTGTAGCCGTCCTTTCAACTTAATAAAATTTTTATACAATTTTAAAATTTTTGTGCGTATAAATAATATGTTATTAATATGTACTGAGAGGCGACCATAAGAATACAATTTTCTTTAAAACCTGCTCTCAGGGAATCTCTAGCTTTTATTTTTATAAATAGCTTGCATAGCTATTTTTTGTAATATAAATATAGATTGAAATAAAACTATTTTTAACGAGATGGTTCGTAGCAATGATTGTTCGAAATAGAAACAGTCGTCTTCGACCGCGCCATATAGGAAAAGAAGCCTCGTTATGAAGGTCAAAAGATTTTTACACCTTTTTAAAGGTAACAGGTAAAGTACTCTATTAGGGATAGCTGTTGCCCGTGACTGCTGTCCACGTAGACTGTAAAAAATATATTTATATGGCTCATGATCGTAGTTATAAAGAGTCAGGGGCAATAGCTAGTGATTGTAAATAGTTTTAACTCTAAATGTTTGTATTTATTGATATTCGTATATACCTGTAGGAAAAAGTCTTTACATCATGATACTTAATTCATTTATAATTTATTACATTGAAATTTTCACGCGATCCTTATTTTTTCTCGTATTAATTATAACTAATATTCATCAAAGGGATAATGTAGGATTCTGAAGGTAAAAGATTTTTTTTTATCGGTCCTGTAGTTTCGGAGCCTATTCAATTCAAACAAACAAACAAATCTTTCCTCTTTGTAATATTAGTATAGATTAATAGAAATACTAAAACTGTAGTGTCTGTAGGTTCATTTAGTACAATTAAGAAACCAGTAACATAACTTTAAAATCAGAAAAAAAACCGCCGGTACAAAAAGAAATCTTAAAATAATAAAAATAATATTGTTATGTACTTATTGAAATCATTGCGTCAGGGAACCGTTTAATAAAGGAAGAAATTGAAGTACAAGTACATTACCAAGGCAAATAATGAAATTAGGTACATATAATATCGATTCGTATAATCGAAGTTATTGATACTCAGTGATTAACTTTGTAAAATAGACACCATCGTCAACGTACATACAACGGTCCCCCGACGCAACAACTCAATAAGTACATATTTTACGGATTCAACTCGCGTATAATGAATATTTTTTTTTAATATACATTTCGGTTTAGATTTATAACCTGATGTTTTGAATGCTTTGCAGCAATCGTGTTCACGGTAGAACGAGATGAAGGTGTCTGTAAACACGATTGGTGCAAAGCATTCAAAACATCAGCGTTCAAAGCATTCAAAACGTGAGTTTAGATTTAAAATTTTAATTTAAAATTTACTTCATTATACGGGAGTTAAATCATAAAAATGAATCCGTTTTATTTCAATGTGTATTACTCTTGAAAGCCTTAGAAAACAATATTATAAATATTGAATTAAATATTGCTGTACTGCCCACAGTAAAATATCGAAAAACAATTATATTAAAATAATACCGCCCCGTTGGTTGAGTAGTTAGCACAGACGCCTAACGTATAGCGGAAACATGGGTTTCGGGTTCGACTCCTGGCTGGGTCAGTCATGTATGTATGCACACGTAAATAATTTGCTTACTTAGTTGTTAAATCAATATGTGTAATTTGTCCTGATATTATTATTATTAACTAAAATAACCGAGTAGAGCCCTATTAACGACAGTTAACAAATTATCTGTCTTCTTTTTTTAATTTAGAGACTGCTGAACTGAGTTTGCAATGAGAGTTTTGAGAGTTGGCGGTTCCACTGAAGTTTTTTATCTAAAGTTATATCAAAGAATATTATTGAATAACAGTAACACTTGAAAGTTTATAAGACCACATCATTAATTTCGAATCAATGAAGAACGTGAGCACTGTTTACTTCGTAAAACTAGTCCTATTACGCTCAACTTTAAATAAGAGCATGGGATCGTTAGCAAAAAGTACCTTTTACGAAAAATGGCAAGTTATTAAAATAAAGTTTAAAAAAGTTCCAAGAATAGATTCAGGTAGAACACCTATTTTTAGGTGAGAAACAATTGATTAAGAATAATCAACATCAACCGTCTGGACTCTTTGATATAGGTAAGTTGAAATAAGATCAAGTGCAGTCTTACTCACACCATAGTAGTTCGGTTTGCATAGTAATGTTTGATGATCTACCCAATCAGAAGCTTTATGTAAATCACTTAATACCCCAATTGCATTCAAGAATAGATTCAGGTAGAACACCTATTTTAGGTGAAAACCAATTGATTTAGAATAATCAACATCAACCGTCTGGACTCTTTGATTTAGGTAAGTTGAAATAAGATCAAGTGCAGTCTTACTCACACCATAGTAGTTCCGTTTGCATAGTAATGTTTGATGATCTACCCAATCACAAGCTTTAGATAAATCACTTAATACCGCAATTGCGTTCTGATGCATCATAATTATTTTGGCAGAACAATATTGTTCACTATGTATAATATTATTGTTAAAAAAAAATTGGCGTTGGATTTAGAATAACGTTTGCGAATATTTTACGTAGGGTTGGTAAAACAGAGATAACAAACTACTTTACTATTTTTAATAAAATCGAAAACTGCAATAATATCATCTATAAGACCAAATAGGCTGTCAAACCAAGCAGAATTTTTTTCAAACATATAAAAACGAAACGGCTACAGCGCAATAGTAAATCTTAAGTTATAATAATTAAAAATCATATAAAAACTATATTATCTTTTATATTAATATAAAATGAATCAAATAATAAAAAATATCAAAAATAAACTGATCAGAATCAGACGTAGATAGGAAATTTCTAAAATCTTTATAAAAAAAGTACTTCTAAAAACTAGAATAAAACTTTGTAATCTGCAGTTGTGTAACAAAAAGTGCAAAACTTTAACCAATAGGTACGGCTTGCGTTCGGATCCGGATGCATTCATTTGCAATCAAGGCCGCTTTGTTTTAGTGGGGATAAAGCATTATAAGCAACTAGTACTCGACGAGTATAGTTTTATATATAGAGACCAAGTGGGAATTGTTGTCTACATTACAGTTGGGTTTGGTTGGATTGTGACTTTCAACGTAATACAAAATAGTATTTTAAAATTATAAACACACTAATTATTTTTTAAAGAAGTATGATTGATAAGTCATTACGGTATTAAGCAAATTATTGATATTTAAGTTATTTTATAACATTTGTTTTTTTTTTAACATTTTATAAAAAATATGTAAACATAAATCATTTTGAATGTTGTAAAAGTGGAATAAAAGGATAAAAAGTATTATCATCTAAGTAAATTAAATAAAAAATGATTTATGATAGGTGTAAATAAAAGTTACATTTGCGTTGGATTTGTCTTTCATAATAAGCAAAACTAAAATTTTCCTATAACAATGTTATCAGTAAAACTCTTATCAATAAATACAAAGTAAATAGTGATTATACCAAAGATATAACAATCACTGCGTAACACTAGCAAAAATAAATAAATTGTAATAAATTCAATAGTTCTATAATGAGTTAGTAATAATGAAATGCTGGGTCCGTGTCCTATGCAAATTATAGTGAAATTTTGAAAGATATATCTTTTATTTTAGATAAATAATACTTTCCATGTTCTCAATCTGTAGCAAAGTAAATTTAGTTTAAATTTAATTTAACTTTAATTTTTTTAATTTACAAACGGTAGAATATTTAATATATTAATTCTTTTACTTTAATTTAAATTAAGAAGAAAGTGTTTACTTTTTAATAATTCGTACAATTATTAAAAGTGGTCTCTAATTAATGTTAAAGGACGTGTAACTACAATATAAATAAAATAGCTTTTCTTAAAAACAAGTTATTTTTTTAATAAGCGTCACTGTCAGCTAAGACATTTTGGAATACCAACTAGACAACTGTAACCATCACCTATTTTTTTTTAACATATCGTCTCGACACTACATATATCATTATTAATATTGTAATAATTTATTGTGTATAATTTTAGAAAATATCTTTAAACATATATAGCCATGTTAAGCTTATTTAAATTTATATAAATAAAGAATGAACAATAAATCGATACGGGCGGGGATTCGAACCCGCGACTACTGGGAAACCATCCGTGGTTAGGATTTTCGAAAGAAACCTAATAGATGTCACCACCGCCCCGATAAAGACGATTACATATAGAATGCTTAATCCACCGAGAAGGACAGCGATACGGTAGCTCAGTTGATAGAGCGACGGGACGGTTTCCCAGTAGTCGCGGGTTCGAATCCCTGCCCGTATCGGTTTATTTTTCATTCTTTATTTATATAAATTTGTATATAATTGTAATATAAACCAATACAATGTTATAAGGTTTATGATTTCAATATGTGTAATGTTACAAAGTAGGTATCTTAATAGATAGGTACAAAGTATACAAACTACAATAAAAAAATATACTTATAAAATGTATTAACTTTGTGAATTATGTAAAACACTTATGGACATACCATATCCATACCCACAATCAATCAAAGTTAAATCGATTGACTTAGACTTATTGGTGAAATTTCAATTATCCCTTATATTTTACTATTTGAGTCACAGTCATAACTAGCATGTGAGAATAAATTAAAATTCAAGCGAAGCGTAGGTAACATCGAAAAGAAGACTAAAATAACAAACTACAACTACTACTAATTTTATGATGCTCTCACATTTACAATGCGTTAAATTATTCGTAAATTATACTTTAAACTTTAAAAATATTAATATTCACTAATTAAATACCTTAGCTTTGTACTAAGAATGCCAATAGATCGACACCCTTGACATTATGACATTGATAGTAAAGTAACATGTGCAGAATGGAGCACAAGTTAGTAATAGCAAAACCTGCCTTTTAGCCAAGTGTATCATCCATTTCTCTTTTCCCAACCAATTGGAGTCACCGAAATATGTCAAGTAAATATGTCAAATATGTAATATAAATACGTAATCCTAGTCCAAACTTGCCCATTCACCATTTTCATGTACTCCATCCATATTTTCATTGGTTATCCTCTTCTCTTAATCTATCCATAAAACTCTTCTAGTTAGCTCTTTTTCATCTCTCTATCTTACGTGACCATGGCACAAAAAACGATGAACTTTCCCATCACTGGTTACTTTTACATTGATTTTTGAGCTCATGTTTCTTACTTTATCCATTCTCGCAATATTTTCATTTCACTAGCATGCACTTATCTTTATTATATATTTGTTCTATTTCAGTATTCTGTTCTGATATGATACAAGACTTAAATTCGTATTATTGTTTTCCCTTTCAAAGTAACTGAAAAACGGGATTTGCATTTCATTGCCGTGACCATTTCATTTACTACGACCCTGTGTTTGACAATTTCATATATTTGACCATCATTAACGTTTAGTTTTTATGCTGATGATATTGAAGTCAACAAAAGCATGATAAGGATCCGAAAGTTGTTCCAGTACGGCTACTTCCGCGCATCCCAGAGGACAACTGTGCATACTTAACTGGCACAAAGAGGTGAAAAAGGACTCTCAGAGGTCACAGGTTGGTTGGTGAAAAGTCACGAGTAAAGATATTGACATAACGAGAATAACTGTTGGCACATTAATTCATTCGTAAACAAATTTATTTGATAGTCGATCTTTATAAGCTATAAATAAATAAGTGCGTCAAAATATGTTATGGTTAAGGAAATATAAATTATATGTACAGAAATGATAACGTCTATTTTTCTACACGTTCAAAGACAAAATCATCGTATATGCAAAACTTACATTTAATTTTATTGTGATCATTCTACTAGGAGCTGTGAAGTGGGAATGCAATAATACATGAAAATATAAATGGTGACAAGCAATTTATATTATGATGAAGGTCTCTGAAGAGAATTCCGATAAAAGTAAGTTTAATTTGTATATTTTTAATGTCTATAATATGTATTATTTAGTTCAGATATCTTCGACATTACATTAATTTTTATAATTCTATTATTATTATAATGCTTATAATTTTATTTAAAAAATGTAATACTGAAAGGATTTATAATTTGAACACAAAGCATTCCATTTTAAGCCCCAAGAATTTCATTAGCCTCGTCTTCTCTCCTCTGAATATGTAAAGTACATGCATAATGTCCTCTCGAGAAACATGATTTATCTTTAAAAAAATTCAAGCTGACTACATGGAATCCGAAAGGTTTTTTTAAACGTATACATTATTATTTTTGTATTTTAATTTACATAATATTTCAATTATCTTCAATTCTTTACAAGTCAATCTTCAATAAAGAATCTATGATTATCTACTGTCATAAAAATAAATAGATTGTCAATTGATCACAATTATATACATTTCTAGAATTTGGGTATGGTGTCCGCCATATCCAAATGGTGTGCATGTCTTTGACAATGATCGCTTTGTTTATCGCTCGCGGTAGCATGGGAGTTGCAGTCCTCGCTATGACAGATGATAGTCGAAATGACATTGAAGTGAGTTCAGAGTGACACAGTTACTTAAAAATTTTCGCTTTTTGCTCAAGATCTTAACTTTTTATTAGACCTATAGTCCACCTACCATATTTTCTACACCTACCAGAACATATTATTAGACAAAAATACATAAATCTTTTTTTAATAAAATCTATTTTTAGACCTACCAATGGGACAAAAAGACTCAAAGTTTTATACTGTCATCATTCTTTTGGGGCTATACGGCTATGCAAATTCCGGCTGGAATTCTGTGTAAACGATACGGTGGAAAACCAATCTTATTGGTATCACTTCTAACTAACAGTGTCATTTGCGGACTTTTACCAACTCTTGTCAAATTTGTAAGTACCTTCTAGTGAGTTAACTCATTCTCTGCTTCTAATATATTTATTTATTTCATGTTTTCTAATTATACAATAATTAACAAAGGAAAATTTTGTACTATAATATTATTATAAAAAATAACTTTAGAAAACCAACTTCCTTATTCTAGAATCATGAACTGTTAGTAATAACTACCTATTATACAACTTTAAGGGTGGTTGGCCAGTAGTTTGTGTGTGCCGAGTCATCATGGGCTTAACTCAAGCTTGCCTCTTCCCTGCCTCACATACTTTGCTTGGTCGATGGTTACCAGCACAAGAAAGGACATCGTACAGTGGTATTGTTTATGGAGGTATGTAAGTTTTATTTACTAAACATATTTTAATATTTTGAAAGTATGTACAAACTTACTTACATTAAGACAGGTGTATTGACTGATTAGAATCTTTCCCGTAGGTCTGTTAAGACATTTAGGCACATCTCATCGACCTATGCATTGACATCGAGACCTATGTACAGAGAAATGTGCAAATCTTTTGAAGTATGGAGTTTCAAGTCTTTAGAATGCAGCTTTCATTTGTGCTTAACAATTTATTTAAAGACATTTTTAAATATTAAAGTAGATGAGGTTTTCATAGTTACCACGGTTCTGTAGAGCATTAAAGAAACTTATTCTTCTTCGGCAACGTTTTTTAAATCATTTTTCAAATCATAAGGAAAACATGAAAGGACTCATAAAAAGATCAGATATTTAATCTAGCTTCACGTCTCAATCACGATCTTAATTTAGATCCACGTCTAGAAATCATATTATTTATTTTCTTTACAGTAAAAACTCAAACCAATGATTGAATATGATAATAAATAAAAATCATATAATAAGTGTAATTTGGCTTAGTTATCATGTATTATTGTTTAAATTTGTAATTATCAGGTGGCGAGTTCGTTCTGCTTAAATGGTAAATGCTTTACACTGTGGCTCTTTAGTACCTACTTATAATTATTCAGTTTTAAGAAGAGCAAGATATCGTGAACCTCTCTGTTGAACGGACTATTGCAATGGTCTCTGTAGAGCTGGATCATTTCACTGTCCTTAGAGTTTACTGACGTTCAAGTTTGTTATATGATTTAACACTCTCACTCTTTGAAGAGGACCACATATTTATGAAAAGTTAGAGTATGTTTATACATACAAAAACTAAACAATGGTGATAAAAATAATTTAAAGCAGTATTAAATAATTTACCAAAACTATTTCCAGGAACACAAATTGGAATAATTATTGCTATGCCAATATCTGGTGTATTAGCTGAAACTAAAGCGGGCTGGAAGTCAATATTTTATACCGTATCAGCGATAATGTTTGTTACTGCTGGAATATGGTCCTTCTTTTCTGCTAATATGCCAAAGGACCATTCTTTGATGACAGAAGAAGAAAGACGATATATTGAAAGAGGTTTAAATGCAGTTGAAGCTAAGGTAATATTTGAGAAATTGTTATTATTCAATGAAAAAATGAGCAACGATAAATTTAATATAATTTAAAAATGTCAAAATACTACTTTACTACAAGTCATCTATTGTAGTTATGAATATTCTCATAATAGAAACCCCGTAAGGAAGACAAAATTTATCGCACGAAATGAAGATTTTTATTAAGAAACCTTTGTTTCTGAAGAAACGTAAATAACATAATATTTTTTTCCGGACAAGATGTATACAGATTAAGTTTATTCTAAAGTAGAAGTAAATTAATTTACATACTTTATGTCTGGGGCCATGATGTTCCCAACCGAACAATACTTCGGGTGATCCGCAAATCGTTATTTACCTAACCTAACCTTTCTGTATCTAATCTTATAAAAACTTTTAATTTAAACAAAAACAGTAAAATATATACCCAATTTTACTATTGCCCAGGAACTACGGACTCCATGGCGATATATTTTCACCACGAAAGCGCTATGGGCCATCATGGCAGCTCACGTTGGTTGCACGGTCGGATTTGTATTGTTCTTCGTTGACATGCCAACGTATATGGAACATGGACTGCAGATATCATTAAAAAATGTTTGTATTGCTATGTTATTATTCATAAAAAGATCATAAAACAATATTTTAAACTAGAAAATTCAATAACATTGCAATAATGAATATTTTCGGACTCCATTATTACGAATACGTAATACGTAAATATTCCGTAAAAAGCATAAATTATTTTTATCTTTTTTTATTTTATATAAAAATATATATGTTGGTAAACAATACTCTTAATAAAAACCACTTAAAATATTTGGATAAAAATTAATATCTACTCTCAGTGATACTTCAAAAGGCAATAGGGATAGAGCACTGAGAGATAGAGGGCAATGGTATAAAAAGCATTTATTCATTTTATGCCTTTGGGACCTGTCCCAAATATTCATATTCCCTGGAATATGATAACCTACTAGTAAATACTATATATAACACTAAAACATACTAACCATTTTACCACAGAGTGCAATTCTATCTTCATTACCGTACGTAGGAATGTGGTGTGGTAACGTCACATCATCGGCTATTAGTGAGAGAATTTACAACAGAGGCTATTGGTCATTACTAACCTGCAGAAAGGTGTTTAATTCTATTTGTAAGTATAATGCTTGTCAAAACTGTCTTTCATCAGATTTGGTATTTTTAAATTATAAATAATAATGATAATAATTATACGGTCACTTTGATCTAAACCCTAAGTAAGCAAATTATTTGCTTATGGTAAGGGTGTTAGACAACGATAAAAATACATAGAAATGCATATTATGATTACTGAAAATATATTTAATAACCGGCCAAACCCAGAAATACAGATATCTATGCTCATCACACAAATGCCTATCCTTATTGGGAATCGAACCCGAGCCCCATCGCGTCTTATACGTTAGGCGTCTGCGTCTAACCACTCGACCAACGAGGCGGTTATATATTATGCTATATTTACTTATTTGTATGCTGTTAATCATACCAAATATTTCATATTTCTTATTTACAGCTTTTTTTGGCCTAGCCAGTGGCTTAATAGCGTTATCGTTCATTGGTCCAGAAAACAAAATCCTTGCAATAGTTGTACTGGTTATTTCACTGTTTTTAAATGGATTTATGACTGCTGGATTCATGGTAAGTTTGTTTGTGATATATGTGTGTATTTATAATCGTTCACCACACACACACACTATTGAACTATGTACAGTATGTAAATATTATTTTAAAATCTTGCTAATAACCTTTTTAAGTTTCAAGTGTTCAGAAAAGCCAATAATATTAAGAAAATTAAAAATGAAGCATTAACTATTCCTTATAATATACAACTCAAAACTATATTTATACTTCTAGCTATAGTTTTACTTGAAACTGGAACATTATTGTTTCAGATGTCCCATTTAGATCTCTCACCAAACTACGCGGGCGTGTTGCTCTCTCTTACTAACGCAGCTGGAAACTTCGGTAGTATGCTGACACCTATTGGAACTAGTTTTATACTCAGAAATGATCCAGTAAGTTTCAAAATGGTTCTAAGCCATATTTCATTTCTAAAAATACTATATTTTTTTGAGATTCAAACCAAAATTCCAAATATCGAAAACAAAATCGGAAACTCCCAAAAGGTTAAATTAGATAATTGTAAATGTATCAATTTACTATCGTTATCTACTAGTAGGTATAGGAGCCACACTGAGTCTTAGAATCTTAGAAAATCAAAAACTGAGCTAACTAGTAAGTTACTAGTTTTATAATATCTTTTCTAGATAATGTCCATTTACATTAATATATTGCTGCATTCGATGGAACTACTGAAAAAAACACTTTGCCAAATCATGCTTTTGGCTCTTATCGACGGCATTTTGAATCGTAGTCAGTTTCGCCATCGTCCATAAGATGTTTTTTTTTTCAAAGATATTCTTTTATTTTCGGGAATAATTAAAAATCGTAATGTGAAAGGTCAGGGTTATAAGGCAGGTAACCCATTTCTGATTTCGCCAATTACTCGATTGTTCGTCCCACAATGTGCGACGAGTTGTGTCGAGGATCACACGTTGACGTGGTAAAGGAGGATTTTAATTCGAGGTCGTTTTTCCCGAACCTCTTGACAAGACCAAGAGAAGTGGCCAACAGTAGTTAGTGTACCACTGTTTTTTATACTACAAAACAATTTTCGCGTTCAATTCACAAAACAATGACCTAATCTTATAAAAACATAACGAAAAAACATATTTTTTCCCATACTTCCAACTATTTTCACTTTGATTGGCAACACCTCGATATAAATCACTTGAAGTTATCTTCATTCATCGCCGTAGAAAGCCAATTAGTATATCATGTTTTTCTTGATAATTTAAATGTCTTGTAAAAAAACTTATCATACTGAAAACATTAAGAACCCAAAAAAGTTCATCAACAAGTGTATTGGAAAAAGACTCAAGAGTATCAATTACGAGTCGAACAATATCAGTGAAACAACACCCACACAAGAGACAAAACCGATGGTAATTGTCCCTCACATAAACAACTCAACTGTCAAAATCTCTAAAACACTTAAAAACTTAAACTTTCATTTTGCTAACTCAGTACACTAAAAACTAAATAACATCATAGTAAAGGGGAAAGATAAAACAATCAAAGAACATCAAACATATATTATATATCAAATTGAATGCGCGAACAATAATTGTAATAGTATTTATATTGGACAAACATACAGAAGACTGCAAACCCGTATTAAAGAACATAAAACTAATATTAACTTAAAACCGGAAAGACACACAATAGTAACTGAACATAGAAAAAATAATAATCACGATTTCAAATGGAACCGTGTAAACATTTTAGAAAAAGAACCAAATGATAAAAAAAGACTGATCTCAGAAATGTTACATATAGGAAAAACAATAATTGTATTAATGAACAAACGGACACTGAAAAGTTGAATAATGTGTATGTACCAATATAACGACATGTCCATTGTCAACATCGACGCATATTGACTGTTATAATTTTACTTATTGTTACTTTTTTAAGTTATAATGACAAACTCTGACAACAAAAAAACTATTGTCAAAACCTATTCTTACATCTCAACGAAAATCAGGTATAGGAGCGAGGTATGTTTCAGAATATGACAAGTTTTGTTATTGATGTAAAAACATTACCTCACTCTTGACCTTTTTTTATAGATTGTTGTCAGATTTAATTGATGCTAGTCGGCTATATAAATGAACAATGCGATATTTAAAGGTATAATTTTTGTTTTTAATTTATTTTGTCACATTTATGAATTGTAATAAGAAAACTTATCTTGTGTATTATTGTTTTTTTGTAGCTTGAAAATAACCGAACTTGACGGTCAAAACGTCGCAATTTGTGCAATAAATATGTTCTAAAGTAGAATGTACGTCGTCGTCTTACGTTGGTTTATTAGCGTAATTAGATTATTTTTTTATATTTTTGCAATTAAAATCACCAACGTAATTAGAGTCAAATCATATAAATAAAAAAACATTGTACGAAAATTTTCGGGCGCTAATATCTGCTGATACAGCCAATTTTCAATTTGCCGGCAAATCTAAAAACAAATGACAAATGTATGAAATACCACCTCAATAATATTGGCAGGGTTTTTTAAAATGTAAAATTATTTTTTATATTGTTTTTAACGGACCAGTTCTAAAAACTTCCACTTTGACCCTTCTACAAGTACCAAGCACTTTTATTCTATAGATATTATCATTATCTCTAATTCATATTTGACATTTTTTTGGTAACCAAAAAGTGTACAGTCTAATATCTCACAATATATATGAATCGTTAAATAGCGCTTCTTGACAAGGTTTGTCATGTGGTTCACCATTTTAAGAACTACCAATAGAAAATTGTAAAACAGCAAAAGGAGACTCAAATTATTCACTTATCTCAAATCTCATATCTCAATATATAATAAGACAGTAAAAATCGAGTGTCTGTACATTAATTTTTTTTTTCCTAAAAACTGATAGGGGGCGATTAAAGACGAGTAACAAAAACCAAAAAAAACAGTTTTAAGAATTTTTGTCTGTTTGTCTGTCTGGTACGTTATAACTTCGAATCTACTGTACGGTTTTGAACGCGGTTTTCACAGATGGATTATATACAATCTGGAGCATTGTCAAAACTTTGTTTCGTCAAAATCAATTAAGGGAAAAAGTAGTTACGGTCAATTGAAAATACTTTAATTAATTTACTTCAAGCACTGTTTCAAAACTTTTAAACAGAATTGAATGCGGTTTACATAAACGTATTTAATTTAGATAAAGCTAGAATTTCTGCTTTGTTTTATGAAAATTTTAATAAAATAACAAATTGAATATAAGCATAATATGCCCATTTTACATTTAGTTACATAAAATCTCCATAGATGGGTTGACCTTTTTTAGAACTCGCTATGATTATGTTTTTGCATATAGTATAGAAGTTTAAAATTCTACAAAGAAATTGTTTAATTGGACATTACTCAAAAACATAATATTTGGGAAAAATGATTTCGTATTCATATGCTTTATTACTTATATCTGAAATCTGAATAATGTCCCGGTTGTGTGTGTGATGTGTATGTACATTATTATTTTCAGTTTGATGTCGTAGTAATGCAATGCCTATATGTATAAAATTGCCACGGGAATAGGATACTATAGAATTAACTATAAGTCTATTATAGGTCTGGATAATTGTAGTTTCACATCACAGATTACGCGAAAAGCGACGTACACGCGGACGGAGCCGCGGGCAACAGCGAGTATATAATAATTTATTTGTGTATTAATTACATATTTTGTATTTTTTTTTATTTTAGTTATATTACTATGTTTTGTTAACCTTTTAAATATTGTTATTCTCTTAGACATTATTGTATATAATATAATACTTTACTACGTAGTATTACTACAAACTAGTATTGTGTAGCTTTTTGTAGTTTTATTGGTTTATTGTTGTAACTTTATAGCATTAGGTGCTGACGCATATTATATTTTCTACAAGCATAAGGTTACCTGGAAGAATTCGTCAGGGAACCCTTAAGGTTACCTGTCGATAAATATCTTATCACCTTTATTATTGTAAATTTCCGATCGTGTATGTTTTTTTTTAGTTTTGGGTGTATTATAAAACATTTAACAGAATAATAATAGATAGTAATAACTAATATAAAAGTGTTTTCTGAACAAATATTATAAAATGGAAATTATTGTTGATTTAAATTTGCTTGCCTGGAACTAGTGATATTCTAGAAGGACATCCAAGTAAAAGAGTGAATATTTGTGAAGACGATTCCGGCGTTGATCAAAGACCGAAAGACTCAAAGGACCGAAAACAGATCTTCCCGTCAAAAACTCACTCTGTAACCCGGCTACAGATTTCCTAAATTGCTAGTTGAAACAAAAATAATATCAATCCAACTTACCAACTCATTACCCGGATAATACTTACAAATAGATTTAAAAAATGTAAATAAGATTTGTTATTTCTATAATTATTTTTTTCCTTCAGACAGATATAAGTAGATGGCGGGTCGTGTTTCTAGCCACTGCAGCAGTCGGTATCGTTTCTAACAGCGTGTATCTAATGTTCGCAAGTGCGGAGCAGCGTGAATGGGACGACCCTTACTTCATTGAAAAGATGAAAGCTGATCGAGGTAGTTGATTTTGTATGTTTTTTAAAAGAAACGATATAAATAATAGGTCTGTTGATTTATAAAATAAGTTATCAGTATATTGAAAACATGAAAAAATAAATTATCAAATTATTGCGATTACTTTTTGCAGAGGAAGTTAAGCCAGCTTTGAAACCTGTTAGAGAAGACTCCGATGACTAAAACTGTCAGTCGTATAAATACGTCATATTTATTGTAAAAGACTTTGTAAATGTTTTTTTTATTATAAAAGCAATGCTAATAAATAGTATTTCTAACATGTAATAAAAAAATGGATAATAAATAAAACAATTGTCTTGTAATTAAATAAAAGTGTTTTTATTTTAAGAATTATGTTAACAGACCTTTTTTTTCCTGGTATCATGCTTTTCTAGATCTAAATTAAACGTGTCACGAATTTCCTAATACGTTATTGTAAGGAATAATTATTTTAACCTAACATTGATATAATAATAATAGACGTCAATTTCATAGTTACTATATATTTTTTTGCTCTTCGAGACCTATTTAAAATGTGTGTTAAATTAGTAAGAAATCAGTATCATAACATAAACCATGCATCCTCACTGCCACAAGGTGAGATTAATGATTTAAACTGAACAAACAGTTCAAAACTTTTAGAGTATTAATAATTTTTAATATAAATCTCTTGATAAGTTCAATAAATTAACTTAAAAGACCCTGGAGTATCGATTCGATGATACGAATTTGAAAAGACGATTAAAATTTCAACTCGGAAATTAAACAGCAATGACTTTTATATAACGCCATAAAAGTCACTGCTGTTAGTGCAAATAAAAAGCTTGTGAACTAAGTACCAAGGCATCAAATGTTGATTCTCGAATTGTAGATAAATAACATTATTAATTTCAGCTGCAAGTGGTTGATTATCACAAAGCATAAGTAGATAATATCTTATAATATTTATTCAGATTTTTTTTTTGTAATTAATCTTTTGTGAACCATAGTGACCATTAAACATATATTCAATATTCCGACAATGACATGGCATTTCGTTTGTAGCTTAATCTATACTAAGCTTAGTAGGTATTACACACACTATAATCGCCCTCATATCTTGCAAGGGCCTCCTAAAGGGAAAAAAATCAAAAGTCATCCTTATCCGAATTCACTTGTCCGAATGTTATTTTACCACCACACATATATACAGACGAATGGTCTATCATGGTAATGGTATATATATATATATATATATATATATATATATATATATATATATATATATATATATTTATATATATATATATATATATATATATATATATATATATATATATATATATATATATATATATATATATATATATATATATATATATATATATATATATATTCAGCTGCGATTGAAGTATGCAAGTTTGAATGTAGAGAAGAAGAAAAACAAGAAAACTAGTAGGTTGTTGTTGCGACGGTAAATAAAATGGTGTGGTATTACTTAGATAACGTCGTACATATAATTTAGAATTTGTCATACAAATCAAACGTAGCCAAATTAATATTTTCGTTTTCTTACCTATAGAGCTCATATATGCCTAATAATATAAAGTCATTGAAAATTCTTCTGATATCAATCAGTCAGTCGGTCAATATAACTTGTAAAAAAATATGCAAACTACTCGAAAACCGTGCATCGATGCGTTTTGTTTACAATAAAGAAATAAGATCAACTACTAATACAACACATTTCGAATTTTCATACACTTACGAATATTTAGGAATGAACGGAATTGAATATTATATTTATTTTGATTAACTATAAAACTCATACTAGGGATAATGTTACACTTTAGAACTGTGAAAATGGTACGTGCATATATGCAACGTTTGATATACAAATATAATATTAAGTTAATTCACATTGAATAGGATAAAGTTAAATTGTATCAAATCCAAAATTTATAGATAAATACCTGAAGGTTCATATTTTTACTACAATGCAATTATTGGCTTGCCATATTTTTTTTTTCGTATAATACAACTATGTGCAATTTTACTTACTGGTAATCAAAATACATGCAATACAACATAATTGTACTTAGTTTACATAACTTCTGAGCAAAATATCTTTCTAGATATAGATACAAGATCAAATAAGTGTGGATAATGTCTGAAAGGTTCAATTTGTTCAGTTAATTGAGGATTGCGTCTTTTTGGCATGAAAGGTCTTTCTGTTGCGAGATTTTACCTATAGATTTTTTTTTGTTTAAACCCTTACATTCCTTATATTTTTATATCTATATAAAGGTTATTTACGTATTATTGCTAATTAAGAACAAAACTACATTCGTGGCGCTTTTCCCATTTGGAGGTGAAAAAAAAACATACCTTGTGGACATTTATACATATACCTACATGTAATGTAGAAAAAAGAAAAGCATGTTATAAGCAGAACCTTATATTTAACGTGGATGATATGATGACGATAAGAGAGGGAGCAACCAAGGATGACTAAAATGCTATGATGACAATTTTTTGCTCTGGAATGGAATATGTGTAAAAATTTTTAAAAAAAAAGACGCATGATAGAAGAATGTGCAGGAGATTGACATCTTGCAGCGACATAAAATATTTTGAAATTCTAAAAACTACTGTGAATTTTATATTTTGAAATTTATCTGAATATTGCTATTTTAACTGAAAAAAACAAACCCTTTCATAATGATATGATGGAATAATAACTTCATTGACAAATTCATAATAAGTAATATAAATGTCACAAAGCAAATAAAATTGTAAACATATTTTGATTGATAGATTGATTTGATTTTAATGATATTGTTGGCGTTTGCATCAACTGGATAAAGTGTTACAAAGCCATGAAAAAATGACAAATATAACATTTTAAATGAAACGTTCATACTAAATCTGTTTAAAAAATAAAACATCATGAATATTTATTAAATAATAAAAAAATATATTGTCTCAGCATTATTAAATATGTTAAAAAAATTTAAGATGAATATTAGTCTAACAATTTTATATGAATGTCAACTATTTTGTTGATTTCACTATGTGGTAGAGTAAACTGGTAACGCATTGAGGTTAAATATCTACATTTTATTACAGGACACAAGGTTTATATTCGTATACATCACATGTCATCTCTCTGTGTGATATGATTTACTCAGTAACTACGATATGATTATATTTATTCAAGAATTAATTTAGTTCAAATATGGTAAACGTGAGATGATAACAAACACAATTTTATATTTTGTGTGAGGACACAGTTCTTTTGAACTAATTTATTTGTAGTATTATTTCTGCTTCGTCTATATTTTTTTTTGAGTTTTAATGGACGTTGAGTTTATAAGACATAAATATGAAGACAGCCATGAAGGTGTTATCACAAATCCAAGTAAGTTTACATATTACAATAAAACTTGATAACTTGTCTATAGTGTCAAATATGGTAATATTGAAAAAAAGAAGGCAACCTTTGGTGTAATATTAATCATTGTAATTGAAGAGTATTAATATTTGAATCGGTCCCAAATGCAATTTGAAAAGAGTAATAAAAATTGTAAATATTAAAAATAAGAAGAAAAGAAGAAGAAGAAACATGAAAAATGGTTAAAAAAACTAAAATAACCTTAAATTATATTATTAAATTAAAAAGCACAGTCACCCAATACATGACTCATAAGTAAATTGTATTTTTAATTTGAGTTTTATATTTATTACTGCAGAGTTTAGGCTGGGAGTGCGTCATATTCAAATAGTCTATATGTTTATTTGCGCTCTTGTGATGGGTGCTTTAAGGAGTAGCAATGGTATCGCCATCCTTGCTATAGGTGATCACACGCGTGATAACGAAACTGACATACAGGTATATGTAGGCTTGTTAACAACGTAGTGATCAAGACTAATCTTTAACTTGTTTTATAGTTTTATTCAACAATTTAAAAACTTGATGAGATAATTTTTTTCTTCAAAATTAATATTTTTTCCAGTTCTTTAAATATATTTTTTTTTTATATTAGATCCATAATTGGAATAAAAAAATCCAGGGAACAATTCTTTCATCATTTTTCATGGGGTATGCTTCAATTATGGTGCCAGCAGAGATACACTTGAAGCAATTTGGGGACAAATCCATAATGGCAGCCGTACTTTTGATAAACGGTGGTTTGACTGCAGCAATGCCAACTGTTGTAAACAAGGTAATGTATTAAATACGTACTCGTAAAAGTCTTAGAAAATTTATAAAATTTTTAGTATCAATTATTACATTGAATATATTATATTTAACATTGGATTGATTCTTTTAGTTCAAGCTCATTTAAATATGAATAAAAAAATGAATATGGCATACTTTAAAAAGAGGTTAATTTATTTTATCGTTATTGACTTTTAATTTATTCAACGGTTATTGACTTTTAATTTATTCAACGGATAAAAAGTAAATATTTTTTTTATACCAGAACAAAAATTAAGACGTATTTTTGTTGTTGTTACGGTGATCTGACAATGTTGAAGTGACCAATAGCCGGATTCTATATATTAGATGTTTTACATCAAAAATAAAATTTAATTCGATTATTGATCTTTTGATCCAGTGCGGGTGTCGTTTTTTGTCAAAACTTTGGGTAAACTTTTTATTCTATTAACTTATTACTATATTATAGGTTATTAGTTACTTAAAACAGTTTTGTATGCAATATTATTGTATACTAATATTTTCTACACTGCCGGGCACTATAGCACTACAATTTTATTAATAAACGGATCAACACAACTCATAAAGAACTAGGAGGACATTGTCAAAATATTTGAGTACCTAATGGATATTTTTTATAAGGCAATATCCCAATCTCTTTCTACCACTAAAAATCAAACACCAAAAAACATATTCATTTTATATGTATTTCGTTCTTAAATTTTGTTATTCAAAATCCTCCAAGCTATCTTACCAGTAGATAATCAGCATATCTAAGTTGTTATTTAGAATCACTATTAGTACTACATAGTTTTTTCATTATGTTTTCTATTATATTTTTTTAGATAATTTACCGTATTACATAAATAGTGTTTACTTAATAAGTTCTTTATTCTCTCAGATAAGCTGTTTCATTTTTTTTGCGTTTTTCTTTCCCCAAATGTAAGAAACAAATAAAAGAATTATTGTATGAATGAATAATTTAATAAAAATATAAGTGTATAATAATTAAATTAATTAATTAAATTATTTTTATTAGAATTAATAACCATTTTTATATAGGGAGGATGGGTTGCAGTATGTAATGCCGAATTTTTAATGGGCATGACTCAAGCTTGCCTTACTCCAGTAAATCGTAGTATTGTTTCCAAATGGCTTCCACCTGGGGAAAGGACGGTTTGTGGAGTTTTAATTCAAGGAGGTTAAAATTGACATAAAATATTTCTTGCCATGATTTTTTTTTGTTTAGTTTTAAAATATAACTAAATTACATTTAAAACATATAAAAATGTTTCAGCCACCCTTTTAGGAACAGTAATTGCATTCCCAATATCTGGTTTACTTTCGGAATCACGCTTGGGTTGGGAGCTTATCTTTTACTCTCAAGCTATGATGACGCTATCAACTGCCGCAATATGGGTATTGCTAACTTCCAGTACACCGGACAACCACCATGCTATGGGGGACACTGAGAAAGAATTCATTAGTCAAGCATTATCCTGCTACCGAAAGGTACTAGAATAGTATTATACACTCATTACATACAAATAGTAAAAAAATATATCTCAATATAAATATAACAAATGTATCTATTTTTATAACAACATTATTATTTATTATTATTAAATACATTATGTAATTAAACTAAACTTCAGTAACAATTTTAGAAGAAACTTCGAAAACCTTGGCGAAGCATTCTTCAAACTAAACAATTTTGGGCAATTGCATCAGCTCACACATCTGCGAACGTTCTCTTTATTTTCTTTTTGGTTGAAATACCATCGCTTTTATACACAATGAATTTTTCTATTAAAACTGTAAGTATCGACATATGTAAAACCATATATTTACAAATGTGTAAACATCTGTTATTGCCAAAAAATAAGTATTGATCTAAAACTAAGTTCTGATTTAAATTAAAAAAATGATAATATTTCTCACCTCATTTATTATTATCACTTATTTATCCAAGCAAGTCATTAATTTTTACAAGTTATTAAATTTATTTCAGAGCAGTATGCAAGCGGCGCTAACCTTTATAGGAATGTGGGCAGTGTATGTGATGACTTCGCACACTGTAGACTTTATTTATCGAATCGAAAACGTCAGCTACTTCTTGGACTTAAAGTATTTTAGGAAAATCATCAATGGTTTCGGTGAGCAATATTAATCCTCTTGTACATTATTGTATGATATTTCATTCATTCATTGAATGCATGATTTTTTAATAGTAAAGCTAAGATCAAAGAAATACAATGACATTAAGCTCATAGGCATAGGCAAGTAAAAGTTTTTATTTCACTTTAATTAAGCGTAATTGTGCTTATAAGAGATGCAACTAAAATACACGAACCAACTCATATTTCTTTCACATCAAATTGTAAGATATATATATTATGTCGTATATTTTAAGAGCACTAATGAATCAGTATATCAACGTTACAAAACTAGTATTAGCATATAATTTCGAGTACCTCGCTTTGTTTAAACATATTTTATTTATTTTAATATAAATTATTATTTATAAATTCTTATTTGCATCGTGATATAATTAATTATGCACATTTTAATAAAGTCTACACGAGTGTTGATGACACATTATTGAATTTATTGTTACGATGATAAATTACTACCTAACGGCTTTTCATGAAACTGTATGCAGGCTTCTGTTTGTTTGTAGATTTATATGAACTTCTATTAATATTCCTCAGCAACTCGACACTAACACTATAAGATTTTTAAAAGAAATTGATTAACCTCTTTGGACATGTTACACTTATTTAATTCTTAAATAAATATTGTATGAAAAAAAACATTAAAAAAAAATCAACACCTCAAATAAAGGACACTTCGTTCAATAATTTCAAATATCTTCAAATTAGTGATCTCATTCAATTAATTAGTGATCTTCAAATTAGTGATCTCAATTAGTGATAATGGTTAATATTTACGGCGCTATGCATGTAAGACCCGGAGGGCCCTTTTGCTTTAAAAACAATCAAAATAGTATATGAATATTAAATATTTTAGCCCTCGTAAAATGTATGAGAAATAGCATTAGTTTTTTTCAAAGAAATTTCAATGATATCCTAAGGTGGAGTCAATTAAAATATCAAAAAAAGAGTCATTCAAATGTAAAGTGAATAATTATTTTGCACCTAGAAATCATTTACAGTTAGCCTACTATACCAAAAGTAGTCCTGGTAATATAGATATTTTGATTGGTGCGTAATAATTTCCATTACTTTCAAAAAAAGAATATTCCAACATTGGCTCGGCATGTGCTATGGAAATTTGTTAAATTATGTCATTACAAGCAATGGTGTATAACAATTAGGCTTTAATTTTTTGTGCTACTTATAACCTACTCAGATTATTGATAACCTTATTAGAATGATCTGAAGATAGAGGACGTTCGATAGACGACTCGGAGAACGGTTCCTCCGACTTAAGAATACGAGTGTGAAAATTTTCCCTTGGGATGTTAACGGTAATTATATATTCACTTTACCCTTAACGCCAACCGCGTTTGATCATTAGGAAATTTGATTAACTTAACCGAAAAATGCTTTGAGTATTTAGAAAAGAATATGTCAGTCTTACATACTTAAAATAAGTATATGTTGAAAATAGTACTACGTAGCAGTAAAGGTTTGTTGGATAGTGACAGTCTTACTAGAAATCTTAGTGTTGTTTTAGAATTAGCACTTATATTTTGTTCAGTATTTGCTTTATGCGTCTAAAGGGTAACGTTTTTATTATTCGTTCAAAGTTTTAGGCAAAAGGTTTGAGAAAAGCGGAGAGGAGGGTCATTCCCACATTATATGTAATATTTGTAAATACTATTAAATAATAATATTAAATAATATTATTAAATAAATATTATTAAAAAATATGTAAATATTATTATTTCTCTTCAAGCATTGCTACCGGTCATATATATATACGAACAAAACCATTCTACTGAAGATTTTCTAACGACTCTAGAACGACGATAACGGATTTTTTTTGGTGCAATTACCTTCCGTACCTCTGAACTTGTATTTACTTTTAACAGAATGCCATAAATTTTCTTATGTCGTGTATACCATTCATATTTTTATTCACGGAAGAGGTAACTGTTTTAATTTTATCTGATGGTCAGGGGCATACATGTCAGATAGTTCTTATATAAGAAAAAAATGCTTGGTGCGCTGTATATGAAGGTCCAATCAATATTGTTAAGTTCCTTCAAAAAGTTACTCAATGAGTGGTGAGTCTGGGTGTACTTTGTATTCGTTATTTATATATTAAAAAATGACAGTTTATGACGTGATGTTAATAAACTTATTTTTACTTTCATTTGCACTAAATAATTGCAATATAAACGTCAATTTCACTATTCAAATAATATAAAGTATTAAGGGGGTAGAAATCATAATAATAGCTTAAAGTATGTAATTATAAGAACATTAACCAATAACTAATTAAGCTGGAAGATAGGGATAATGGTAGTGAAAATTATAATAAAACAGTGTTTTTGCTTTGAAATAAAGAATATGTGTTTATTTATTTTTTTACGATCTAAGTGTTTGTGTGGTTGACGACTTACCATCTGCCTTAATAAACCTTCAATGTAAAAGTGAGAATGCTACTTTGCCTAAAATAGTTGGATTACTGCTCAGATTTTAATGATATTGAAGTTTTTAAGCTCGAAATGTTTCATGCCGTTTCTTAGTCAGAAATAAGTAACACTGACACCAGTTCCTTTTATTTACTGCCAGATCTGCCCAGTGGCTTCGTTCACGCTGTGTAAATAAAAATAAAACAGCCTTATCATGTTGGGCGGAAGGTCAGGAAGGCTATTCTTCGGGCACAGTACTTTTTAAGAATTATTCTTGATATTCTTTTCTATTCCCCTGGCACCCTGTATGAGAAGTTTCATGTTGGTCGGTTGAGTAGTTAGTTGAGTAGTTAGTGCCAAACAAACAAAATCACTTTCACCTTTATAATACTAGTTGGGCTTACCCAAAAGTTGATAAGCATTGAAATTCAGAATTCAAAAATCTTTTACAAAATAAGTTCGATATAAAAAAGAATAATTGTCACAGCTACCACTAACTCGGTAAATAATTCACACAGATTTGAAAAGTGCTGGCGACAGAAGCTCAGCCCCATTGTTCCTTTCTTTTTTTTTAAGTAAAATGCATACATTACAATAATGGGTAAAAATCCCTTAGCATTAGAAAACAAAATACACAAAAAATGATTATAGTCAAATATGCATACACTTTTGCGTTTTTTTAAATATTTAGATAATATATATCATATAAAAACTTATTTTTAACCCTTAGTTATGAGATATGTATACCAAAATTTATTACAATCCGTTAAGCAGTTGTAATTAGTCATACAATTTTTTATTTCCTATCTCTGGCCCTTAAAAGTAGATTTTTCAAAAATATTAGTATGAAATTAGTAGGTATATTAACTATTACTTAATAAGTTAAACTATACCTTTGGCAATATCTAAATTATCTTATTGGTACTTCGCTTTAATTAAATTATAATTTATTCTCACCTAACTGCTATGAATGTAACTTAAACGGTTATTACTGTGGATAATTGTAATTTTATGAATAAGTTAAAACAGTGTCTATGAAGTTTCTTGCCAGTTCTTAGTTATGGACACACCGTTTAGAACCGTACAACTAGAATTTAGCATATCATAATTAAAATGAATGCGCATGTTTATTAAGAAAGATAAAAAGACCAAATAGCCCATCTATCAATATTTTCAATACATATATTTTTAACGTCTATAGACGGAAATTGTTTCAGGATCCCTTGGGATAGTAATCGGATTACTAAGTCTGTCCTATTTGATTCCGTCCTCGAATCATATTCGAATTATTTTATTGGTTGGTACTTTTGCATTACTCGGAATTCAACTTTTAGGATTTCTTGTAAGTATTTATGGAGCTTTCTCTTTTCAATTAGTATTATTATTAACTTTTAGGTGTAATTTTTATTATTAACTTGTAGGAAAATCATAAAGATATGACCCAAAACTACTCAGATACTTTACTTATGATGTCCAGTGGAGTATCCAGTGCTATAGCGGGTCTAGTTCCTGTCGTGACGGGTATTATAGTGAATGATGATGGGGTAAGTTATGTACTATTAAGTATTAACAAGCTAACAAAACACCATGTTGGAGTTTCTTAGAAGTTTTTTTTGTGCTACTTTATTAAATGATTTTGACAATACAGTGCAACATTGTAGCGCTTTTTGTGTTACGTTTTTTTTAACTTATCAGGGTAATATACTGGTTTGTGTCTTCTTAATAAATAAATAAAGTCTGTACATTAAGAAAAAAAATATGTAAGAAAAAGAAAAGTATGACTTAAAGAGACAAATCTTACAGTTATTTAAAGCAAAATATGCATTCTAAGATCATACCATCAATCACTATTCACACCTACAGAGCTTCCGCTCAACTCAAACCAACTCAAAACCCTAGGAGGAAATTCTCTAGACCTAAAAAATCAAAAATCCCAGATGCAGCCATGTATATATATAACCAAAAGGCCGAGATCATTTACGGCACAATTTCAGGAATCGGCCTGATCTTCGTTGGATAAGCGGACAGGGAAAGCTAAATATTTAATGTCAGCGAATGACCTAATTGTTGTCTCCCCCAATGCACCAAGATAATACTAGACAATATGATCTTAGACCAAGCCAGAACAATAACGAACTTTGAAGCTTGGACAGTATCAAGAATAGACTGAGTCAACGGGGA
The DNA here is from genome assembly GCA_959347405.1 of Napeogenes sylphis. Classification (NCBI taxonomy): domain Eukaryota; kingdom Metazoa; phylum Arthropoda; class Insecta; order Lepidoptera; family Nymphalidae; genus Napeogenes; species Napeogenes sylphis. The sequence continues at coordinate 12,837,395 of OY365776.1, forward strand.
TCCGAGATGTTTGTAAAACCATATGTGTTCACTTTAATGCGAAGAAAGACGTCATTATTAAAAGTACAAGTAACGCCAAGTTTTCCAAAAAAACACAGGAACTTTGTCCTCGTGGAAGCCTTACTCGAGATGAGTAAAAAAAAAAGGACGTTGCAATAATAATATTGTAGAAAAGTAATATTCAATAATATATAACATAAAAAATAAGAGGTTTTCTATGCCATAAGATAAATAAAATATAAAGATGAAGAATTAATCACAAAATTGTTTTCAAATAATAGTAGTAATAAATGTAGATTATCCTACACCTGGGTCACAAGTCCCAGGCATTGTTTGCACTCCTCTCCATGCAACGCAATGTACCACCCGGCAACCGCACGGTGATTTCATAGAAAACTAAAATCTGAACGATCCTAGGCCGCAATCCGAATGCTTGAATTTATTTTAGAATAAAGAGTGATAAGATATTGGGAAATAGGGCCCAAAAAACAACAAAATATAAATAAATACATACAATACCTTTATAAATATTTATTTTACAATTTAATTTATTTAAGGTGTTCAAACATAATATATTCTACCACACGTTATACATTTTTAAAATCTACATCTAGTTATAAAAATATAAATTTGCTTTAACATTAAGATGTAAAGTGCTTTTACAGAATGGCTTATTACGATAAATCTAGTATGGAAATAGGCCCTCCTGACACTTCCATGTTGACACAAGTGATCACTGATTATGATTCAAAGTGGAAAAGATATAAATAATTATATAAATAAATAAATATATCATATTTGGAAAATGTACTACGTATTATTGTACTTATATAGATAAATACATTTCTAATATAATTGTAGTTAAAAATTCTGTATCAAACTCCGATTAAAAAAACTTTTTTTTTCCAGATAGACTTAAAACGGTGGAAATTAGTTTTTCTGTGTCTGGCTAGCTTCTATATAATTTGCAACGTTATCTATACTTCATTTGCAAGCAGCGACCGGCAAGACTGGGACAGAACTACAAAATTGAAGTTTGGATATTGCAATGGTAGCATTCCTCAATATTTTAATTAATATCTTTTACTAAGCTTTTTAATTAGATGCCCAAATAAGTTATGTACTCAGACCTCTTGGGAATTGAACTCGTATATTAACAATTGTTTTTCGCATTTTTGTTTTTTTTTTAGCTTTAACTAATTTGGAACTGGAAGAAATGAATCCAAGCAACAATTTTTCAGTTAAACTAGAAGAAGGCACATCTTAGTAATTCTTTAGTAAGAGTATTCTAATTTGTAAATTTATTATTTGAAGAAATAAAAATATGTGATCAATGTATTTCAATTTTAATAAAAGTAATGGTAATCTTCTCAATTATACAGGCGTCAATAAACCATGCTTGCAAATTGGTTGGAATGCAAAATAATAATAATAATGATAATAAATTAATTATTTAAATAAATAAAAACATAAAACAAAAAAAACTATTTTAACATTCGATAAAAAATTCATAATTTTAAAGGATCTCAGGTAAAAGGTAAAAAATATAAACTTTGTACATCAGAGGGATAATGTAGGATTTTCAAGGTAAAAGATTTTTTTTATCGGCCCTGTAGTTTTGGAAAATATATAATTCAAACAAACAAACAAATCTTTCCTCTTTATAATATTAGGATAGATTAATAGAAATACTAAATCAACTGATAATTTGTGTGTCTGTAGGTTCATTTAGTACCTACAATAAAAATCAGTAACATAACTTTAAAAACATAAAAAGCATAAAAAATTAAAAACCACCGATACAAAAAACTAACTTAAAAAAAATATAAATAATATTATTGTGTACTTATTGAAGTCATTGCGTCGGAGGACCGTTTAATTAAGGAAGAAATTAAAATACAAGTAAATTACCAAGGCAAATAAAGAAATTACGATATCGAATCGTATAAAATTAGACACCATCGTCAACGTAAGTACAACGGTCCCCCGATGCAATGACTTTAATAAGTACACAATAATATTATTTTTATTCTTTTTAGAGGTCTTTTTGTATCGGGGGTTCTTAATTCAATTCATTATTTTTTTTTTATATATAGCTTCATAATTGAGAAAACTATTGATCTGTAATGCAAAAGCTTCAGATATTGCATTATCAATAGGGCTATACTAACTTCATACCATGTTTAAAAGTTGACGACAATCCTGGAGTGTGTTAAAAAAATAATGATCTCTAGAATCAAATGTTAAGTAGGACAAATTTAAGACTATGTAAGAGAGTTTATTTTAAAAATATATACAAATAAACCTGAAATTACTTATTTTATGATGCCGAGGAATAGGCATAACAAGGTTTTTATTTTCTGCCAAAGTTTATGTGAATCACAATTTTTCCTAATTTTTTAATACATCTAATATTATTGTCATAAAAATATACACTATAAATATTCTTCATTATTATTTTAATTCTTATTCTTTGGACCGCATATGCTGTAGAACTAAAATTGTTTGACAATATGAGGGCCCATTGCAATTTTACCTCTATTGCCCAAAACTGCAAGATATTGCCAAAAAAACTGTAAAGGCAACTAAATCCAATTCCTCATTATTTAATGGTATGGTTTTAGTCATTGTGCAACAAATTATATATGCGTTAAAAATTGTATAACATCCCTGAGAGCATTGTTAATATTAGAAAGACATGTTTACATTATAAGAGATACACCATGAGCAAAATCATTGAAGATATAAATATAGTGTCAATAACTTAGCAGGTAATTCGTGTCTAGGTATGCCTGGAGTCAGCTATTGAGGACACGCTTCGCACTTTTGCAAATATACTAGTATTTAAGTTAACAAGGTTGACATGTCTATCTTTTTGATATTTCCTCTTTTGAGAGATAGCCAAAAGAAATGAGTCAATTTAGTCAATTTAGGAAGGAGTTATAGAAAAGTCAGGAATAGTCCCGTCCGTTCCCAAATAAATAAATAGATATTAACACCAATCTAAAAGGAAAAAAACTAGACGTGTCTCTCTTACAGCATCTAAATTTGTAAATGATCAACGAGTACTGGTCTTGATCAGTCAATCTAAAGAGAGGGAAACCCATCCCGCCATGTTTTCCAGAATGGGTGGTGTTTAGCTATGGATTTATAGTTTAGCTATGGATATAATTATTTATATCCATAGCTAAACACCACCCATTTTAGTTTTAAAGACATTACTGACTAATTAGTCTCAGTAATGTCTTTAAAACTTTTAATAATACTAGTTAAATCGACGGGTACTCTTTTTGAATAACGTCCACAATCTCGCTGAGATAGTTAGCGAGCCTTGTTGTCTCTATATCTCCAGTATAGAAATGGTAGACACAGGAGTAGAGTATTTTTACTATTTCTGTATTTTCAAATACCAATATTACAGAACAACTGGGTGGAAAATATATCTTATCTATACATATAATAAAATCTTCACTAAGCCATAACTATACATGGAATCAAAAAAAAAAAATCATCATAAGGGGACTTTATAAGAGCAAGAGAACCCAAAACAATGGTTTTTCAGTTTGTCTGTATGTCTGTATGTCTGTATGTCTGTGTGTTTGTGCACGCTAATCTCAGAAACGGCTAAACCAATTTGAATTCGGTTTTCAGGAATTTATTATAACAGTCTTCACTTAACATTTAGTGTTTATTTCATCTAAATGGGTTAAGATATAAAAAAGTTATGACAATTTATGTCAATGACGTAATAGGTACCATGAAAATCTTATTCTATACATGTACTAAATCTGTAGAGGAGTAGTCTTTGTAAATTAAAAATATTAAAAAAAATATACCAGGATGTAAAGTAAAAACTAACAGAACCCATTATCAGCATTTTTAAAATCTTTGTCTGTTTATCTGTTTGTCTTTTAGTTGTGCACACAACACAAAAAAAAATATTTTCAAACATTCATACAGGGGGACCTTTATATAAGCAAGAGAACCCAAAACAATGTTTTTTTCATTTTGTTCGTCTGTATGTTATGTTACTGCACGTCAATCTCAGAAACGGATTAGTCGATTTAGAAGCAGTTTTCGGGAATATATAGTCCTGGGATTCACTTTATATTTTGTTTTTTTTTTTAACAATCGGTTAACAAATAAAGAAGTTAATAACCCCTTATTGTTGTACCATTGCTTCTTACCGGTTTGAAGGTTTATAGTTTTTACATACTGTTACATAGAAATTTCATTTCTGTAGATAATTAAATATTTATAATTTTAATATTGTTGATTTCTTATTATCTGTCAAATTCGTAGACAAGGTAAATTATTTATCTGTTGACAGCTAATTGCAATATCTTAATTAGTCTGTGACATTTTTTTTTGTTTAAGATTTTGAATGTTGCCAGCTGAAGCTAACTTTATAGTCCCCGAAATGTTATTGAAAATATAAACATTTTATTAATAATTATTATTCTAAATTTCATTTATTAATCATTATTAAGGTTAGCATATCGCTAGATATTTATTTAAAAGTAGCTGTCATATTGTTTCAGAAGTATAGTTGCAGCCAACGTTGTTTTATTGTTATATTTATTAGTATAACAATTTGTTATAAATTTATTACACTCGTTTCATCTTTTAGATAATTAGTGCAATGTTATAAAATTATTTAAATATTGGTCTCCTGCCGATTAATATAAATTTTACCCACATTTCGTGTAGCGCGGCGTGCGCATAGCCACCTTGTTTGCTTATTATGCATATTTTGACTATAAAATTCAATGTCGTGACCTTTAGAGTCTTTTCTTTCGGAAGCACTTCCGAATTGAATATCTTATTAGCCTTCGGTGAGTGTTTTAGTTATTTGTGATCTTATTAACCCATGTGAAGCGTTGTTTCTTAAATTCATTAGCGTGTTTAATTGCAGGGCTAATATATTAATATGGAATAGTTATAATTCCTATTGCCGGCACTTCCCGGCCAGTTTCAAAGTTTGTTGGAACAATATTTTTATTTGTCCTGATTCGACCCTTGGAGTCGACATAGGCTAATAATATTACTTGCGAAGCCTTTTTCCTCCATAAGGAGGTTTTTTTTAGTTTGTACCCTAGAAGATACGGGTAAATTTATAATTGGTTCGCGGGGGTAGACGTGAATCTTCGGAGCGTCGTCCTGTTGGAAGCAGGATACAGCTGCTTCCTGACTAGCTGAGTTTAAGAAGCTCGTCTTTATTGTAATCCCGATATTATGGTGATGTACAAAATTTATTTATATCAATAATCAACACTTCCACTTTTGAAAATTTTATAAAGAACAAGTGTTTGACTGTGGTTCTCCAGTACTGACAAGCAGGAGGATCATATATATGTCTTCGCTTGTTAATTGTCAGTGGCGCCTAGGATATTACTATTTTAGTAATTAATATATATATAATTTAAAATAAAGTATTATCTCAAGTAACCCACCGCTGAGTCTAGCTGGCATTCTTTTTTGGCATTATGTCATAATTTAACAAATTCTCCTATTTGTTGTTTAACATTATAAATTATAAGGTTTAATGTGTGGTTGTATTATTTTTGATTATATTAATAAATAATTTAAAACTAAACCCACTTCTATTATTTTTTTTTGGTAACAATACATTAGTAAGTACAAAGGGTACTTTTTATCAAAATCGAAAACTACGCGAACGAAGTCACACGCACAGCAAGTTACATATTATAAAGCAAAGTCGCTTTTCGCGTCTGTCGCTATGTCTGTATGTATGTATCTTTAAAACTACGCAAGGGATTTAGATTGATTTTTAATAGATAGAGTGATGCAAGAAGAAGGTTTATATGTATTATAACATGCTTAGTATATCAGAGAACTACTGATAATTTCAAGATTTCTAATGCGAAGTCGTAAACAAATACTTTTGTTTGCGCTTACAATGCAAACGCTGCACTGTTTGAAGTTGAACTCCACGAGATAGATCAAAATAAGTACTAATTACCTTAAAAAGTTCTACAAGAAAATCTGCAATGATGTATGTTTATCTCTTAGGGATAACCCACAATTCTTATCAAAAGCAAATTTTTATCCTTTACTTTTTACGAAGAATAATAGGTTATTTACGAAGCGAAGCGAAGCTTTAATCCTTACCTAATTAAGTAACTTAAATACATTTTCCATTTTATATGGAACATTATAGCGCCTTACAGCATGTAATTTAAATAAATATTTTCGAAGATATTACAGATTTAAAATATAGGGTCTTCGCGTTTGCGGCGGTACGGTCTACCGGCGCACTCTGGTATTTTTTTCAGGGTTTGGTCGTTTATTAAATATATTCGCAGTATTTATAATGTGTATTCTATGTATTTGTAACGTTGTCTAATACTCTTAAGACAGGCAAATAATTTGCTTACTTAGGGGTTAGATCATTGTGCGTAATTTTTCCTGTGATATTTTATTATTATTTATTTCTATGTACCTATTTGAAAATGCGTAAACTAACTTTGACTGATGTACCAAAATGATTTTGTAATATGTCTGTAAACACAGGTCAAAACTATGATTAAATATTTGTGGGAAAAGGTTTTACGAGAACAAAAGTGACAAAATAACTTGTAACCTGTATAATATAGGTATATAGGTAACAAATATTCTTTCTTTTTTATTTTTTTATCTAAATAATAATGTTTACATTCATTAATACACGCAGATGTGTGCTGTGTGATACGAACTAAAATAGACTTAAGAAACAAACAAAAAATATTAATTATATGGTAAATATAAACTCACATGATTATTTATCTCTTAACGTATAACCCTAAAACATACTTTTATACGGAACACTGATATGGTGCTACAAATAGATTTTTTTTATTTATCTATACTATAGATGAATATATACTTAGTATAGATTCTATACTAAGTATATAGTTATTTATATTAAGGATAGTAATAATGATAATAATAAGCAATATGAACATATCTTATAGACATACGTAATCTTGAAATTCCATAAGTGTACCTTTTTGGAAACCCCACAATTGTATATTTGTAAATTAGTACGCACGTAAGAAAACTCCATTATTATATTATTATTATGTATTACATACAATTACATATTAATGAAGTTATAGTTTCATATCTTTTTTCATCTCAATCTCGACGACATCTGGTTCTAAAAATAGATAAAAATAATGTAATATTATTATATGATATTAATAACCTTGAAGATAAATATTATGACAAAATGACAATGTTTGAATTAATTGAAAAATATCTAATCATTTTAAATTATCTTTAATTCATATACAATATTTATTTAAACCATTTATAAAGTCGTCATCACCCTCGTTCTAATTAAAATACCTAATAATATTTGAATTAGAACAAAATTAAAACAAAAGTGTAGTTCTTTGATTACATTATTATGGATTAATATCAAGGATGGATTTTGACAATAATTTCTACTATTATATATTTCTTACTATAAAATAATTGATTAAATTCTCACCAATTTCATTTTCGAACTTTGTTTCGTTCCAATGCTGGACATCAGCGGACATGAAAATTATATAAAAGATGTTGGAAAATGTGGCGATCCCCGCCATTAATAACATTGTTATTCTCCATTGGTACTGGTTTGTCTGTAATCGAATTTATATGTTAAAACTCATACATAATGCTTATACATAAAATAATTGGATTATTGTTAATTCGTATGCTCAGAAATGATAACAAGAAAGATTGTTTTTATTTCTAATAAATGTTTTATTTTGGCTTTAAGTAAATGTATAACAAAATTATTCAAGTGCACAGTGATCATTTTCTATAACCAAGTATGTAAATAAATATTTAAATTGCAACATGATGTATTCAAAAACTGTACTCTGAGTATCCCTGGATATATTTTTAATCAATTTTAATAAAATAAAAAACTCTTATAAAACTAAACGATCTAATTATCAAAATTTATTTGAAATCCATAGTTGACACAAAAATATTAAACTTAATACTTACTATATCTGTAACCACATTTGAAACCATGACTGGCAACAGAACAACAAAAATGTTAGTTATCGTGTTTCCAGTCGCCATAAGAGTACCCGCAAAGTTGGGAGATAAATCCATGTAATTGACCTACAAAATATTTATAGATAGTGACTTGCAGAAAACAAAAAAAAATACACTACAGTCTTATGTAACTGTGTAAAAATTATAAAAATTCCTTCGTGAGAAGTTGTATTTTACCATCCAACTAGTGTGGATTGCTGCATGCGCTGATAATGAGGTTACAAAGAGGAAGACCGCTAGCGCAGTGTTAGTGGTGTAAGACACCAACGCGCAACACAATGCCGGGATAAACGACCCTATAAGGAATTACAAATTAATGAAAATAAGACTAACATCATAATCCCCATGAAGTATTATTTTTAAGTTTTTGTCTATTTGTGTCTTCTTTACAACAACTTCGGGACAAATTTTCTTTCCATGAGCTTTAAGGAATAAAAATTTCAATGCAAAAAGAACTATTGCAGAAAATTCAAGTTGCGACGATAAACATTAAGATTTGTTAAAGCTTTAATAACTATAAATCTAGATTTACCAGGTTTTTATTTAACAAAAATATTTATTTATATGATAATCCATTTCCTATTAATTGGGGAGGTGAGCACAAATCAAGTCACTTGCGACACCTACTTTTATGGCTTTTCTTACCAACACAATTAAATAATCTTCTCGCGTTCCTAGTAGTTATTATGTTTCTATTTATAACGAAGTCAGACAATAAACCATAAAAAATACAGAAGATAACCGTCGCTATATATGGGAGAGACGACAGTATTCCATTCTGAAATATAAACAGGTACAAACAATTAAATTACTATTTTTTGTTAATAAAATAAAAAAACACATTTTAAATAGCGTTCAATAAGTCTATATTTTCAATAGATCTAAATAGTAAAGTAATTTTTCCATACTTGTAATGTATCTATTATGACTGTTAAACCTATAAGGTAAAATATTTATCGAATACTTAGTACCAGTAAAACCATTATTTTTCTAATAAGAATAATAATAATATCAGGACAAATTGCACACGCTGATCAAACCCCTAAGTAAGCAAATTATTTGCTTGTGTTAAGGGTTAAGACAACGATACAAATACATAGAAATACTGAGAATATTTTTAATAAACGACCAAACCCAGAAAAACAGACATCTATGCTCATCACATAAATGCCTGTCTCTGCCGGGAATTGAACCCGAGCCCCATTGCGCCGTGACACGTTAGGCGTCTGCGCTAAACACTCGACCAACGCGACGGGGCGGTGGTGGACCAACATATGGTATTACAAATAATTTTCAAATTAGATAGGATTATTGTGAGAATCCTAATAGATATTGTTTCTATTTAAATAAAGGTACATGGACGCTGGGTTGCTATAACGATGGGAGCGGACGGTATTCCTTTGATCGCAGATTCGAATCCTGTCCGTTTCGATTTTTTTTTATTGTATATTTATATGAAATAAATGCCTATGTATAGTCAAATCTACAATTAAAGTGCTTCGGAACTTACATTTTTTATGTCCAACTTTAAAATAGCGTACATATAAGTGGGCATTTGTATAAAGAAAAAAACAAAAACCACAGCGCTTCCCACGTGTGTTACAAATATCGACCACACGGGCATCGATGTAAGGATACACTTCCAAGGTATACTGGCGGTCTGTAAGATATCATTATTCAAAATACTTACTTTTAGGATTTTATTAAAATATCCTTATTTTTAAAGAAAAAACAATCAGAAAAACATGACAACGCTACTAAACTTACATGTTTCACACGCGTGACTTTTCCTTGAATGAATTTTTTTTCAGCTTCTGATATACTCTTATATTCATTCGGTGTTGCTGCTCCGAGGAAGGTAATCAGAATAAAAACAATAAAACAGCAAACTCCGAGAACCCAAAAAACTGAAGGCCAACCAAACCTACTAGAAGCCATGATGCCTGCTAATTGGAACCCTAAGACTGTTCCAAATCCCACACCTAAGAAAAAAATAAAACCGATATTTTAAATTTACGATTTTCCTACGAGTAATTTACTAACAGTAATTACATTAAAATATTATCAACACGAGCAGGATTTTGAAAAGATACATTAGTTGATTGATGATGACGATGATGTTGATCATGTAGAAAATACCTACATATTATGATCACACTTACATGTCTCACTGCTGTGTAGAATAAAAAAAATGCAATTTGACGTTTAATAAATATGTTTTAAGAAAATTGAAAAAAAAAATTTTTGGCTATAATGTCAAATAGAAAATTCCTAATATTGTCACTTAAATATCAAACGAATATAATTTTGTAGATACATTTTTGGAGTGATTTCAATTAAAAAAGAAAAAACCAAATAGTACTTCTCACAGTTCCCGAAGAACGTTGTGAGCTGAGATTGGCTATTTTAAAAGCTTTTTGTAAGCTTGTTTTTAATGTTGTTTTTTTATATACTATTTTATTTATGACGTTATTATAAATAAATACTTATTGTAGTCATTATCCGTCCCTGGGACTAAATTGGGCTTTTAAAATGTTGATCTTTAAATTTGAAAATAATAATAATAGTCCCAAAAATTTAGAGTTCGTTTGAAAATTTATCGTTTTTTATAATTTGTGACTAACTATTTAAATAGATTTTTTTAAGTTTCCTAAATTGGCTTGTTATATTTGTGTATTTTGCACAAGTATTTTACAAAAAATATGCCGGCTACCTTACCTTACATTTTACATAACATTAAATATAATTAAATTAAATAACACAGTATTCCCCGAAAATGGTTTATTCGATGTGTTTGTGTGTACCTGTGTATACGTAACTCCCAAGACTGCTTCTTTCGCTAACAGGCGCCCAATTCGCTAATAAAGTTTGAATACCAGGGAACAATCCGGCTTGAGAGAGGCCTTGTAAAAAGCGACAACCACAAAGTGCTTTCCAGCTTCCCTGAAAGTAATATGTTACAAGAAATAAGTATATCTTAGTGTATTTTGCACAATCTGTATCATGGTCATGAATAAACCTTTCTTACAACATTTAAACGTAACATTATTCTTATTTGACATATTATGCATTTAATGTGTTTCAATGTTTATGTTATTAGGCGTTACTTTGATAATACATGAATATACCCAAGCAATAATCCATGGTGAAAAGAAGCAGACAAACGCGTTCACGATCATGGCAACTTGAAGCGGTATCTTGCCTCCCCAACGGTGACACACCATGCCTATCGGGAACATCATGATGGTGTAACCCAAGAAGAACGATCCGTGTACCATCTCTTGTTTTGATTTTGGCCAACTATACCTCTAAGGTAGTCTGATTTTATTAAGTGTAATGTAGCAAATTAATTAATGTAAAGAAAAACAAAAAAAAACATTTATTTAGAATTATTATCTAGGCTACTCAATATTTAAATATTTTTTTTTTGAATATTAATAATATAATTATTACAAATTTTGGTGTTTTTATATAAACGAAATAGTACAAAATTATATAAATATAGGCCTCCAACTAAGCTAAGTTCACAATCACTGCTAGTTATGCAATATATTGTAAAGATGATAAGTTAAAATTTAACGTAACATACCCTGTATACGTTCCAAACAGAATCTTGACTATCTTTATTTAAATTCATACTATTATTAAAATTAAAGTTATTGGCGGCAATAAAAGTTGTAGCATTCATATTAACTATTGTAGAGTTCACTGATTCTTTGGGAATATCAAACGTTGTCATTCCCACTATTGTAACTCCTAAGTGAGCCCGTGATGCGTATCCCATCGCCATGCATAAGAAAAATATAAATACTTGGATATGCCTCACTCCAAGTCCATATTTTAAAGGTTCCTTTGTATCTGAAAAAAAAAGAGGAAAGATAACGTTGTATAAAATTAAAAGTGTGTGGTTTGCACCTACGAAACCGTGTAAGAAAACTATACTAGCTCGTATATTCTTTCAGAGGATTTAAATTATGTTCTCTATTACTAAAGCTGATGCATAATTCACTCGGTAAATTTGCCATTTTGCGAAGTTATAGAATTCCGATGCACGAGAGGCTCTGATAGAGGGTATTTATGCATTAATTTGAATAATCAGCTGGTCAACAACTTGTGCTAGAGCAGAGATATAGTCTACACTTAAAATATAGTAATTGTGAAGTAACTGCAATGATTTAAGAATACAAAATTTTGGTTGATTTTACAGATTATAAAAAGGATAATTTAAATTTATTAATCTTTAAATTATTTACTGAATTCAGTTTAATCATTAAATAATTTAAAGATCAATAAAAGGCATGCAACACTTCTTTAGCTAACTAGATAAAGGCGTAATGCATGTTTTTAACGTTATATAGGCAGTCGTCTAGTGGATGCCCAGGTAACTGCTATAAATAAGCCATCAAAAAGGAAAAAATACTAAAAAATAAATATTATATTTTACATGTTGTTCAGCAGAATTTTTCTATTAGACGAAGCTTCTTAGCATTCCATGGATTCACCGTATGGGTGCCGGGCCCATCGTTGCGTCGTTGCTCTCCATGCAAGTGCAAACAGGGGGGGCCCCTTTATTATGTGCATACACACTCTTCTCCCTACCTAACCAAATTTGGAAAGAACCTACTTATGCCGCCTTTATAATATGTTCTAGAAATGAAACGGTGACAGTTTGTTAGTCAGTTTGTAATATCTATTAAGCCCAAATGTGTGATCTCTGGGGATGTTTGTTTCCTAGGGCTCCAGTAATAAGCCCCACAAGTATCACGTACCTTAGATGTTTAGAATACGAGAATAAATCAGGTCTGGATGACAAAACATCAAACTTCCCCAGGAATTTTGTAATGCTTTTCACACGTGTCCATTATGGGAGTCTAATTAGGAGCCGCGTTTAAAATTTACTAAGGCATCGGTTTAGATTTCTTGGAGGAGCCTTCTTTTAAGAATTCTACAGATAGTTTGGTGGTTATTATACTCTTCCGCGCTCTTGTTATAAGACTAATGCTGGGGACCGTTTATAAAGCAAGCACTTCAAAGCTAGTGGAATACAAAAATCTCATAAAGTCACGAATTTTTAGGCTTATAGCGTGCAGTCTGTAGTTATCGTTTTCGTCTTTTCGAATAAAAGATCCAAGCTTTTTTGACTTCATTTTTTAGTTGGTTGTATACTTTTTTGAGATCATTTAAAAAGCTATTGACTATTACATCCAACGATGGAGTAACCGTACTAACGCACTGACCGCCTACTATAAGACCCGGATAGTAAGAGGTATATTTGGTGAACCGTCTACCCAGGCACAGACTAAAGCATTTACTTGGTTTTGTACTGAATCCACTCATCCACGTACAAAAATCCTTAACTATACTACCATTACCATACTATAAGAAGAATACCTGACTTTGTTTTGGATTACTTGTCAGTGTCGCAAGATCATCTGCAAAAGCTAGTATGGATTCTATGTATTTAATGTTAAACTAAATCCGATAACCCCACTTTTTTCGTGTCTAATTAATTTGTCTATTAAAATATGAATAATTATATTAAATATAATTGCAGAAATACAATAACCCTGAAATAAACCTTTTTTATTATAATTGAGTGATTTTGAATGGTTTACATGAAAAAAATATGTAGAATTTTAATATTGAATAGTATGATTCTATAATGTCGCTAACTACAGTGGGAAAGTTACACCATCTAAGCGCGAACATCATCAGTTCATGTCGTACCAACACAACGGCGTTCTCTAAGTCTATCCAACAAACCGTAATATGTCTCTCGCTAGTTGTAGTATCTTTAAGACTTTCCGATATTAACGTATTACGTTCCAGGCATCCAGATATTCCGGGCAAAAACCTTTTGTGGTGATAAAGCCTGAAATGGCTATTATTAACCCAGAAACGAGTCATTTTTGTTTGTAAAAAAGAAAAAATACTTTGGGAATTGTATTTGCTAGTATTCTAGATCTCTATTCGTTCTAGTATTCTTAAGAATATTTATTTTCTCCAAAATTGGTGGGTTGGTATGGAGTACTTTAGTAGGAGTCTCTGGTTTGTGTTCGTTTGGATCCCTATATACTCTTCTCTATATCTTTGAAACTGTTTTTTGAGTGTTTAAAATAATTTTTATCAAAGTTACTTTTTTTTCTTTTGATTTCAATTTTTACCCGATCGATAGGTACCACGATTTTTTTTTGTTATGTAATTTGTTATGCCTTGGATAAGTTTAAGAATTGATCTCAATGCCTTAGACTGTTGGTGACTAAGTTGATTATCGCCTAAGGCTTTGGCTCTACGAAGTTTCTTTAAAGGTCTCTTTTTCCCCTCTTCATTTTCAATTTAAAACCGTTTTGTTTATTTTAATTTTTGTGTGCAAAACTATTTGTAGGTGAGTAGTGTTCTTAAAGTAGTCGTAAATAGTATTTTTGAGAAGTCTCTACTTGCGCATCGAGTACCAGATTTGAGCCCGGTTGCTTTAGTAAAGCATCCGTAATTATCCGAATAAATAAAGTAATGAACCTAAAAATTATAAAAATACTTTTAATAATAATACTTTAATGTAGTTTATAATTTTTGTAATATATTCTCATCAATTAATGAACCTTATATGATTCATAATTGGTTATCTTGTGAACGAATGCATAACAATGGAATTTGCATTTCAATGAGTGTGATGACAACTATCGCTTATCTTAATTTATAATTGTTGATCCACTCTCATTTTAATAGTTGATAAGCAATAAATAATCCGTACTTTATTTTAAGATTGTTTTAGAGATACCATAGATTATATTATAAATGTCAAAGTTTGTAAATTTAGATGTTGGTCCGTCAACTTCGCAAAGACGCACTAGAAGGATCTTTATACATTTTGAGTTCCAAATAGACCATGTTTTAGACAGGAACATAAGCAACTTCTCATACTGAAAAACAAATGTATAGAAAAAAACATCTATTTCATTTTAAACAAGCGATAAAATTAGTAGGCTATGTAACATCACAATACAACCCTTAAAACTACGATTTAAGCGGCCTTGATAACAACATTGCAAGAAATGTTGTTTCTCTTACCCGAGTAGTATAACTAACTACTTCTGAACTAATGTCTCAAACGCTTATGTTCTTTTTCAGTAGTGGACAGAGTCACGGACAAAGGCTAGTTTTTAATATACATTATGTATGTATCTAATAATCTACATATTTAGAAACTACCACGCAAATTGGAGCTCGGACTATGTTATTTAAAATAAATATAATTCGAAATAAACAAATGTTATTTACTCCAAATAAAATAAATGCGAATAAAGAAATAAAAGATGTATATTTTTTATATTTAGTTTATGGCATGTAGCATGTTTTGTTTGTAAAGTTTGATTATTTTTAACATATACCTAACAATCTCTGAGAACAAAAATTATTTGGGATCTCAATACTTTGTTTTTTTTATACTCAGACTTCAAGACTTCATGTATATGTATTTTTAAATATACTTTTATATTGGTTGCGAACTCACCGCAGTATTCATTTTCCTGTATTGGTACTTTTTTGTATTCTAATTCGGTCATTTTTAAAAAACTTTGAAATTATATTTTATAAACACTGATTTTATATTCTAATATAGACGAAAGGTAAATGCTAGAGTGCCGTCGTTTTCCCAATCTGTTACTTTTTACATTATGTAACAAAAATGATAAACAGAACTGTCGTAACGTTCAGTTTTAGTTTATGCCTAATTAGGCATAAAATAAAATATAAGTAGGGTAAATTTACCCTACTTATATTTTATTTAAATATATTAATAAATAAACAATTTTTCTTTAAAAAAAGCATAATTTTCTTTGCCTGTCCATATTTTTACTAGTAACCCTTTATTTATACAACAAATCAGTGCAATAAAAAAAAACTTACATAAGCTATCAAATTTCTTTAAACATATTTTTGTAAATTTTTTGAAGTTTTTATTGTTTATTATTAGATGTTTTATAATATCCTATTCTATAACATTTTTTAAACAGTTTTTATGCAACAGAAAAACTTTTATTTATATTGTAGTTTTCTTACTTACCATATAGGTATGTTTCTTGTTTGTTATAAATAATCTTTGCAGCAATTATCTAAGTCAAATATTACTATCATAATAAATAAAGTAAAGCTAAAAGGCTACCGTGTTTGTCTATTAGTTCCTTTAAGATACACTTATATAATAGGCTATTTTTAAATGTTATTTTCCTAAAAGTACATAAAATATAAAAATAATGTTTATTTGTATTTTTTTTTATTTGTAGATTCATTTATATAATATATTCCCTTACCAGTGTATATGTGGCTTTAGGAATATTGTACTTATTCATAACCTGCATAAAACGAACAAATTCACAAAAATCGCTAATCGTTAAATCCCTGTAAGGTAACAAGACCTATTTAAATTATTATATATTGATAATTTTGCAAATTGATTCAACGTTTTAAAGTAGGTCAAACTATGTTCAAAGTTGGAAACTTTGATATAAGCGCAAACTAAGATACATACCAAAATAATAAAACCGTGTTAAAACAATACAAGCTATTATGAATATGACCTCAGTCGTAAAGTTACTCAACCGCTGCTAAAGCGATTATATTATGGAAGATTAACTAAAGTAACTACTTAACAATAGTTATTTTTTATGACGTTATATATATATATCGTTGTTTGTTATATATATATCATTGTTTATGACGTTAATACGTCATCATTGTTTATGACGTTAAAAAATATATTTCTGAATATTTTTGTTTTTAATAGTATACTCATTTAACAATACATATAAACATATATAACCTACAAATAAGACTAAGTCGCTCAGTGAAAAAACTTTTAAAACTTTATTTACAGTGTAATAAATACACAAATAAATTTCAATAGAACATAATAGTAATAACATTATTTTATGAAGCATCCATAACATGGCTCACTTTTTATACAGACAATTTCAAACAGAAGTCAATCATATAATTTGAGCATTAAATACTGTTTACACGTAAAATACAATTTCACGCTACATCGCACAAAGTCAATACTTGTAATGTAATTTGCGGTAAGGATTGTTACAACTTAAGGGTTTCGAAATAGCGACACTGACTAGAAGATTAGATTCTATTGATCAAAATACTTATTGTTCAGCTTTGTCGAAATTTCTGCTAGAATAATTTCTTCCAACGAAGAGAATTTCGTTTTGTACTTTGTCTAATTTCTTGTTTTAGTGATATATTGAAGATATGTCCATTTGATTACTTGAACTTACTTACTTTTTAAGAGTATATTATTGATACGAATTTATTTGTTAAAAATCTTTTGCGTATCATAAATTAAAAAGATTAAAATCTTCACCCAAAAAATAAATAATGATGATAGTTTTATTTATTCAAGATAACATTGACGCATTTACATTGAGAATACCGATGCGTATGTAATTCATACGTGATAAATCGAGATCAGGAATGGTAACGAATTTGTGTTTTAATGCGTTATTAATGTTTCAATAATGGCTCTTGACGGCAAAGACAATGATGAAACAAGTTTACAAATAAAGATATCGGAAGATGACAATGAATTTAAAGGTAATTAGAAAATCTACAATTTAAAACATTTCACAAACTTAAAACACCGTTTATTTTGTTTTGGAAATAAAAAAAATATTATATTTAATATCATAGATCGGAAGTACTTCTTACAACCCAGATTTGCATATGCCTTTGTGAAACCAATGTTTAGTTTTCGTCTAATATTCGCAAGACTCTCATTTTAATTACAATTTTATATTTTTTAGGTTGGGGATACAGACATCAACAATGTCTCATTCTTTTCTTTTCACTTACGACTCTTTACAGCATGCGAACATGTATGGGCGTTGCCCTGGTTGCTATGGTAGATCCACAACTTAATGAAATCGCTCTGATAAATGACAATAGTTCTTTACTGAATAATAGTGTTAATGGACATTATGGTGTTTCAAATAATATCAATGAAAATATTGAAGATGAAATTAAGACTGGTGGATTTTTACATTCACTTCTTTTGATCCCGCCTGTAAGCAATGTCATTTAACAAAGGTTCCATTTTATTATGTTTTTAGAGTTCTACAAAAACGATTCATGATTCTATGTTTGTACATTTTAGTATCCTAAATTTAGGTGGAGTAAGAAAACACAAGACGTTATTTTATCCTCCTTCTTCTGGGGGTACATGCTGCTACAGATACCTGCTGCGCAGCTGGCTCATAGGTTCGGAGCCCGATATTTGCTTACAGGTGCTCTTGTAACCAACTGTGTTCTCTCTTTTTGTTTACCCTGGGCGGCGTTTTATGTAAGTCTATAATTAAAGAGCATTCGACATTCTTGTAGATAAGTTGGTGGGATTTCTTTTTTATGATAGTTTTTGCTACTTATTATAAGTTTTAACTTGCCTAACTTCTTTTTCATAAGTTTCTTAAGTGTTCAATTATCATTTAATTTAAAATCCTAACACAATATTTTGATAAATTTTACAAGAGGCTCTATTTCTGGACAAATTTAAAAAGTATATTTTTCAGTTATATCTACTAATAATACGGAGCCATTTATTACAGTGTTTAACTAACTTATAAAAGTGTGTAAAAAAATATAAAATCATCTAAAATAGTTTGGCCTTTATAAAAGATTTTATACACAACGATACGTCAAAAGGCAGATTTATAATGTACAATTTATAATGTACTTTGCAGGGAGGATCGACCCTGACTATAATATTTCGCTTATCTCAAGGTCTGACCCAAGCATGCCTTGTACCAGGAATGCACACAGTGCTTGGGAAGTGGACTCCGTTGGAAGAGAGAGGAAGATTGGCTGGGTGGGCTTATGGCGGTAAGCTGATATGAATTTATTTTTTTATAAAAAAGCAAATATTTATAAAATAATAATAAATAAAAATAATTCGAAACGAAACGTTCGATTTTTTTTATATTAAATTATAAATAAAAAATTGTTTTTACTGAATGAAATATTATTAAATTTTGTATTTTTAATGAAAAATAAAAGAAGAATATAATAAGGTTTTGTTTTTAAAATAATATGAAAGATAAAATAAATATTTCTGTCATGTATTATACATATATTACAAATTTACCTATTATTATCTAATCACATTTAAAAAATATTTAAATATTTATAGGTCAGGCCCTCGGAGCAGTTTTGGGGCTACCTATAACTGGTTTCTTGGCATCATCGTCATTAGGTTGGCCAGGTATATTCCGGTTCTACGGAATTCTTACAGGAATTGTTGCAACAGTTATGTGGGTACTTGGAGCTGACAGTCCGGCTAAACATAAAAGAATATCTCAATCTGAGAGACGATACATTGAAGAGAGATTAGGTCACACTCCGGATAATCTAGGGGTAGTTATTGATATAATCGTTTCTGATTCCTCAAAACCTTACTCATTTCGATTTTATATTTAGGTTTTTCTTTTTTGTACTTTAATTAATTATATGTATTTTTTCATGAATAAAGAAAAAACATCCAATTCCGTGGAGTGGTATACTAACATCTCGAGGAATGTATGCAATAATAATTGCTCATATAGGTCAAACTTATGGACAACTAACTCTTTATTCCGAGGTTCCTGCGTTTATGGATAAAGTAATGGGTGTTAATATTAAAGCTGTAAGTAAATATATTACTCTGAAAATTAAAAGGATTTGTTGCATTTGGTGAGCCTACATTAAAGCTATTTTAGTGCAAAAAAATAATGAGTTAATTTGAGTGTGTGCTGTTTCTTTTGCTATATAATTAAACCTAAATTTGCCGTTTTTGTTTTTTTTTATCATACTATAAAATGTACAATACAAGCATTATTAAATAGCTCAAAAAAACTAATTTAAAACTTTAAATTCTTAAAATTTCATGTTGTTTAGGTCATATTTTCAAAGAAAAACCAAAAAAAAAACAAATCCTGTGGTAAATAAAGATATTTTGCTTAATATGAAAGGAATTTATAAATCATTTAGACTTCGAAATTGACAATAAAACGGAAATTAGAAATAAATAGAAATAAATGTAAGTAATAATTTGTGCACTTTTACAGAATGGATTATTGACAGCTTTACCCTTCTTTTGTATGTGGGTGACGAATTTTTTCTTCAGTTGGGTCACAGATATGCTCATAGTGAAAAAAATTCTGAGTGTAAGGAACACTAGGAAATTGGCTAATTCAGTAGGTTAGTACCTTTCTTTAGATTTTTTAAAGATGTTATTAAAAATGGACACTTTTATTATAAACCTTGCAAAATGATTGTTAATTATAAGCCCATTTTCTGTTCTAGGTAGTATCCCAGCAGCTATAGGTCTGGCCATATTGGCTTATTTTCCAGAAAATATTTATATAGTGGAAACAATACTTATTATTATTTGTTCCTTTTCAATTTCAGCACACGTTGGTTTTCAAGTAAGTACTGCTCATGTGTAATTATATAATTTAGATACATAACAACTCATGGAGGATCAATAAAAAAGATTATAATCGTAAATAAATAGTTTAAGAGTTCCTTGAAAAATGTGAAAGAAATACAATATCGACCATTAAGATGTAAATAATGAAAATCATAATATATAACTGTATTACATCATCAAACTTCAGTTTAGTTCATATTATATTTAATAATTATATTTAATAATTCTTTATTTCAGATCAACCATATAGATATCTCCACTAACTTTTCAGGTACTATGATGAGTATCAGCAACTTCATGTCTAATTTAGTCGGATCCAATGCACCTATAGTAGCAGCTTATTTTCTCACGGATGTGGTAGTGTATAACGTCATACTACTAACATAATTTATGATGAATGTGTTAAAAAAACATTAATGTCTTACTTATTACGACTAAATTAATCTTACTTATTAAAACTTGCTTATTAAGACCATTGTATACAACAAGAATTGCAGATATACAGGGTTATTTGTAATTAATTGACCACCTCTTGCAGGCAGCCTCTTTACTTCAATCCCAACAACATTTTTTCTATGAGTTTTTAAAACTAATACTTTTTAAAATTTAAGTTTTCCCATACAATATTTATTTCTTGCGCTCGAGCCTTGTAAGTACTTCTTACAAAAAATAGAGTAATATGTAAAAGAGAGAGCAAAAAAGTTTTTGGTTCGCTTTTTTGTGTTGTTTATCAAGACTTGTAAAAAGTTGTAGAACAGATGTTCAATCCCAAGATTGATGTCAAGAGGCTGACTGCAAGAGGTGGTCAACTAAATAAAAATAACCCTGTATATAAATAAATTAATAAACTTAAATAAATAAAAAAAAATATAAAAGTTGAATAAACTTTTTCTTTACAGACGGATGAATATTTATGGAGAAAGGTGTTCTTTGTGGCCGCCGGACTATACTTCTTTACGAATCTGATATATGTGTTCCTGGGCACCGCGGAGCAGGCTGACTGGGACAACCTAACAAAATCACACACTCACGAACACATACACGAACTTGAACCGATAATAGAAAAAAAGAACGAGTGTAACAAAGAAAAAAAGTTTATTAACGCTTAAATATTAATTAATAGAGCTTGTCATAATAGATTTAAAAACAATGGTTGTAGCAATATAAGAATAATAATGTCACTGTACTCTAATCAATTTAAATTTAGGGCAAAGTTATGTTTAAGTCAGTCATTTCATTTCTAAAATAAAACTATCTATGTTTCTATAGATATATGATACTTGTATTTTTAATACCGCTTGTTATTGTTATATGTAAAAAACGTAAATATAAGATACATAATTGTTATATTTGGTTACAACCAAATATCAACGTTTTTTATATGTCTTATTTTAAAAAACAAAAATGTTATTTTTTAAATGTTTGGTGAAAAATAAGTTACCTAATATCAATTATAAACGTTATATAATAAGTTTCACGGCTAGAAAAACATAAAATTTACTGATTTTTTACAAATCTTCATAAAGACACTTAAAAGTTTTCAAATTAAAAAACTTTTCATCAAATAATTACCTTTTAACCTTTTTGAAATAAGATTAACGGTTCAGTAAAAAGGTCTGTAAAATATAGAAAACAATAAATCGTTATACCGGAATTTCATTAAAGGGTTAAAAGCCGCAAATATTTTTGTGGCTCCTATAAGGGATGTTTAAATTTTTAGACAATCCAACAATATTTTTAGATTAAAAACTTTTAGGTTAAATGCTACTGACCATATTAAGACTCTTATTATTTTATCTTGCGCTTATATTTCTTGCAAACAAGAATTTGAGAAGCTAATTATTTATACTACTATTTATTTTAACTAATTATTTTTTTTTAATTCAGCATTACAAATAAATTTTCAAAGAATTTTCGCTATAAGAAATTGTCGCTTTTATTACTTATATTATTTAGCTGTGGTTTCGGTGAACCTAACTAATACTATAAATAATTATAAGTTTCAGTTCAGACCTTACCTAATCTCTATTTTAGATCAGATGCTGTCGAGCCTACATAAAAAAATATATAAAAGTATAATAGATTTCAATGAAAAATAAAGCAACAAGATAACTAAAACTATCGTAAGTAAGGTGACAAATGTGACTATCGTTAGAAATTGTCGGAACAAAGACAGAATTCCTATTACAACGGCTGATTAGCTCAATTGCTAAAGCGACGGAAGAGTTTCCGAGAGGCCGTGGGAATCATTTGTTTAATTTTTCATTATATTTTACAATTCAACTAGCTGACCCACCAAAGTTCGTTCCCTCAAGCAGTCAACGAATGAATTTCATATCGCACTAAGTTATAAGTATTAAACCTAATCGAGATTTGACTAAAACTATATATCGTAATAACCGTTTTATTATTATTATGTATTTAAATATAATTATTATTTATTATCAGCTGAAAGAAGATAAAAACTACAATTGTATATTGATCATTAAGTTTAATTATTTTCAAAAGTCTTATCTTAAAGCTTTCACGCCTCGATTTACTGATGAATTGAAGAGAGTATCTCTTTTTAAGAATTCGGTGATCATAAATGTATCCAAACCAGGTATATTATAAGAATGTCCTTTTATAAACGTTAAGTCACACATAACTCAATATTTTCTCTTTTAGCAATAATGGCTTAGCACCTTATTTCAAAAGTTTTAACATAAAATACATGCGGAAGCTATAGATATTAAGTACTAATGTTAAAACATTTAAGGTTACAAACGAGCATCCAATGGCGCGTTCAGAACCGTTAAGTATCACTTAAAAAGCAAATTGAAGTTTTACTTTTAGCTTTGCTTTTCTTATGTAATTTGAAAATAAAAGCAACTAGAAACAGAAAATGGTCTTAATTTTTTTTTTTCTGCATTATCCCATTTAAAATTATGTAAAAAGAGATAATAAGAGTATACCAGAAAAAACAAGAGTATATATTTTTAATGACGACCATTAAAAAAATAAAAGTAATATTTAATGAAAATAAAAGTAATTAAAATGATTATTTTTCATATTAAAAGAATAGCAAACGAGTCAGTGGGTCACCTGATAGTAATTAATGTTAGAGAATAAGCACGATGATTACCACGTGTTGAGGAGGGAGTAGGAGCTCTTTTTAAAGGTACTTGTGTTCCATAAATCTAGAAAAACCGTCGAAGGTAGCACATTCCACATCTTGATGATTTGTAGCAAAAAAGTTGCTTAAAAACCGTCCCGTTAATAAATATCGCCACTACCATCAGCTCGATCAAATAGACTTTTAGACTACTATCTGTGATACTATAGGAGAATTATATATCTTTCACGGAGCACTAAGTCTTACTAAGAACAGTAACTACCCTATATATGGCCGGAGCTTCAGTTTATTAAGAACTAACCTATAGTCCAGCGTTGAACTACGGCTTTGTTTTGTTGATCAGTCCCAGATTCATGGAGATCATTTTCGTATTGTTCTTTATATGACCGCAAAACTGACAATCAAAGTTATTCAGTCACATTCGTAACTAAACGAATTAGAATCAAGTAAAGCATGATACCAAAAAGAATCTAGAACGACAAACAACGCCACTACCAGCAGCCCAAATTTACAACGCCTTGAAGGATTTTAAATGTTTCTATAAGCATTTTAAATAATAGTACTTATATAATCCCCAATCTTTGTAACAAGAATGCCAATAGGCAACACCCTGGAAGTATTTAAAATAAAACGGGGCTTAACGCGTTATTTACCTTTAACTTTATTTTACCCGACGTTTCGGCTGGGTTACACCAGCCGTGGTCACGGGGAGACTAGCGGTGTGCGGCGCCGTCGACTGCGAGCGGAGGTATCTTTTTCAGGTACCCTCACTTGTGGATTATATTTATAAAAGTCACTACACACGACACTAACATTGTCCTCGGGTTTACTTGACGAAATATTGCGGTTATTAAATTTTCCTATAACTGGACTCCATGCAGTAGACAGTTTATATCCATCCTCACGATTAAAATTTTTATGTTTTTTAATTTCAATCGTTTCGCGAACCATTCTGCGGTAATATTGGCGATCGGTGGATAAAACTTTGGGTTGATGGAGCTCAATCCAGTGGTTGGTGTTGGTGGTCATAAGATGTTCCGCTATTGCTGATTTCGTCGTCTGTCGATTCTTAACAGCTGCAATGTGTTCTTTTACTCGCTCTGCAATGGTGCGTTTCGTCTGGCCTATATAAGAACTTCCGCAGCTGCAATCGATCTTGTAAACACCTGGTGTTTGGTACGGTATTACATCCTTTGGCGTGCGTACATGCTTTGCAATTTTGGTGAACGGAACATATACAGTCTTAATGGAGAATTTTCTGAGAACTGATCCAATTTTATCCGTTATGCCTTTGACATAAGGCAAGAACGCTGGCTGGCGCTCAACCTCTGGATGTTTCGTACGTGTGCCACGACGACCTGGACCTCTTTTACTTGCTTTGTACCCGTTTCTCTTTAGTGCTTCCTGAACGTGTGCGAGCTCACTATTCAAATGTTCAGGATCACAAAGTTCATAGGCTCGATTCGTCAGAGATGTCACAACAGATTGTAAGTGACGCGGGTGATGGTGCGAAGAGGCATTCAGGTATCTATCGGTGTGTGTCGGTTTTCGATACACAGTGTGTCCATCAACCCAAAGTTTTATCCACCGATCGCCAATATTACCGCAGAATGGTTCGCGAAGCGATTGAAATTAAAAAACATAAAAATTTTAATCGTGAGGATGGATATAAATTGTCTACTGCATGGAGTCCAGTTATAGGAAAATTTAATAACCGCAATATTTCGTCAAGTAAACCCGAGGACAATGTTAGTGTCGTGTGTAGTGACTTTTATAAATATAATCCACAAGTGAGGGTACCTGAAAAAGATACCTCCGCTCGCAGTCAACGGCGCCGCACACCGCTAGTCTCCCCGTGACCACGGCTGGTGTAGCCCAGCCGAAACGTCGGGTAAAATAAAGTTAAAGGTAAATAACGCGTTAAGCCCCGTTTTATTTTAAATATTTTAAATGCAACGCGATAATTTAAAAACTTACATTGCGAACCGGTACGGGCCGGATATAGCATTACAAATTCGTCATCTAGAATGTTTGCGTCGGAAAAAAGTGCGAATTGAAACGTCGTTATCATTTTTAAAAAAGTGTCGCGACTAGGACTTGTTGCCTACGTGTGTTCGTATTAAACCACGTACAGGGATAGCACATTCCGATCACATTCTGCGCAGCGCGAGTGTCCGTCTGTTACAGCAATTAATACGAAATAATCACAAGGATTTAAATGATGTACAGTGTAAACTATATGTGTTACATTTGGATTGCAGTGCGGCCATGTCAAAAAGTGATTTCGAAGTGTGTGACCGTGTGACCTACCTACAAGCAGAAAGAATTTTTGAGTTGTCAAGTACATCACACAACCAAAAATTCCAAAAGTTAATGTCACGTAAGTCGATATTACATCAAACCGACCCGGCAACCGACACGGTTATAAATGTTTCAAACATTACTCTGGACCAGCCTACTTTGTCAGTACTGGCAAAGGGCTTGAATTTCGCGCCAACACCAAAACGAGTTCCGTACGAAAACATCATTAGTAGTGTTGAGGAGGCGGTTATACGGAATAAAGTGCCATCTTGTGACTCGGAAACACTTAGACAAGATGTTGCAGTTATCTTGCGCCGCTCAAAGTTACCTAAAAGCAACATTACCTCTGAAGAGCGTCTAGCCCTTAATGTTCTTCGAAGAAATAAAGACATCTTGGTACTCAAAGCAGACAAAGGTAATGCTACAGTAGTAATAAACACCACAGACTACGATCACAAAATTCGGAACTTGCTCGCAGACGAAATCATTTACAAACCTGTTGCCTACAATCCCACCACAAGAGTAACACGTCACACGCGTTCCCTTATACAAGACCACAAAGAATTATTCACGGATGACGAGTTCAATTGGTTGCATTGTCCCAAGATATCGCAACCACCTAAACTTTATGGACTGCCAAAAATACATAAAAGAGATGTGCCTTTAAGGCCGATAGTAAGTCAAATTGATTCCCCTACATACGACTTAGCAAAGCACATCTCTAAAGTGTTGCAGCCATTAATAGGAAACACACCGTCTTACGTGAGGGATTCTCGACATTTTATTAACATCCTAAAGGAGATAAAGCTGGAACCGAACGAGATAATGGTGAGTTTTCGTTGAATCGTTGTTCACTAGCGTTCCATTGAAAGAATGCCTTGAGGTGATCAAGAACAAATTAATTTTAAATGGTATCTCAGATAGGTATGTAATTTTGCTTGAACACTGCTTAGACGCCAACTACTTTCTATACCAAAATCAGCATTACCTTCAGATTGATGGAGTAGCTATGGGAAGCCCCGTAGCACTAGTTTTAGCCAACATCTGGATGGAACATTTTGAAGAAAAAGCGTTGAACTCAGGACCTTTTCATATACGATTTTGGAAGAGATATGTTGATGACGTATTCTGCCTAATCAAAGGAAGTAAGCAGGAAGCTGAAGAATACCTCGATCATCTCAACTCTATTCACAATAAAATCCGCTTTACATGCGAAATAGAGAGTGAGCGATCATTAGCATTCTTAGATGTTAAGTTGAATGTGCGAGAAGATGGTTCTCTGGGACACACTGTGTATCGAAAACCGACACACACCGATAGATACCTGAATGCCTCTTCGCACCATCACCCGCGTCACTTACAATCTGTTGTGACATCTCTGACGAATCGAGCCTATGAACTTTGTGATCCTGAACATTTGAATAGTGAGCTCGCACACGTTCAGGAAGCACTAAAGAGAAACGGGTACAAAGCAAGTAAAAGAGGTCCAGGTCGTCGTGGCACACGTACGAAACATCCAGAGGTTGAGCGCCAGCCAGCGTTCTTGCCTTATGTCAAAGGCATAACGGATAAAATTGGATCAGTTCTCAGAAAATTCTCCATTAAGACTGTATATGTTCCGTTCACCAAAATTGCAAAGCATGTACGCACGCCAAAGGATGTAATACCGTACCAAACACCAGGTGTTTACAAGATCGATTGCAGCTGCGGAAGTTCTTATATAGGCCAGACGAAACGCACCATTGCAGAGCGAGTAAAAGAACACATTGCAGCTGTTAAGAATCGACAGACGACGAAATCAGCAATAGCGGAACATCTTATGACCACCAACACCAACCACTGGATTGAGCTCCATCAACCCAAAGTTTTATCCACCGATCGCCAATATTACCGCAGAATGGTTCGCGAAACGATTGAAATTAAAAAACATAAAAATTTTAATCGTGAGGATGGATATAAACTGTCTACTGCATGGAGTCCAGTTATAGGAAAATTTAATAACCGCAATATTTCGTCAAGTAAACCCGAGGACAATATTAGTGTCGTGTGTAGTGACTTTTATAAATATAATCCACAAGTGAGGGTACCTGAAAAAGATACCTCCGCTCGCAGTCGACGGCGCCGCACACCGCTAGTCTCCCCGTGACCACGGCTGGTGTAACCCAGCCGAAACGTCGGGTAAAATAAAGTTAAAGGTAAATAACGCGTTAAGCCCCGTTTTATTTTAAATATTTTAAATGCAACGCGATAATTTAAAAACTTACCCTGGAAGTAATAATAAAAAAGATCCAGAATTATCAACAAGTGGATTATTGCTAAAACTTTCTTACGTAAGCATATCGTCATCATAGCCGGTTGTGACTTCTTCGGGGTAAAATGGAATAATATTCGGCTTACCCCATTTTTAAACCCTCCCTAGAGAAGTGTGAATAGGAGATACAAGTTTTTTTTGGCACTCGTAAACGATTTCCCGGGAGAGTCCTGGACGGCCGGAATATACAGCTTCCTCAATGATGTCTGTCAAAGTGGACGTATACACTTACGTATTTGCGAAATTTTCATTATGTGTACAGAAATAAAGGAGGAATAATGGAGTGCCTGACGGAAAAAAATTATAGTTTATAGCCAATATTTAGACTTTTACTAATTGGAATGACGTATTTCATCATAAATCTTATTAATCATGTCATTCCAGGTCATGTAAAATAAATCAGAAACATAGTTAGAGGTGAAATAAAAATAATTATAAAAACGTGCGGACCTCGGGGACTGACTCCTTAAAGATATTGCTTAGCATTTTTTATCAACTTATGCAATTATAATTATTTATTTATTTATACAGTATTTTTTTTTCTTTGATATTAATTCAAGTTACACTTTTTTTACATGGATCGTGAAAACCTTTTTTTTTCTCTTTTATTGAATAAATGTGAAATGAAAAGTTATCATTGATATATAATATCATAAAAAGGTTAATAATATCACCAGCTAAAAATATTTTCAACCTTTACTAAGGGTCTTTTAAACATGATAACAGAAAGTCATTAAAATGAAAAGGCTTGTTGAAAAAATACCTTTGTACAAGTAAAACATTTATTCTAAACTAAACCTTAATGAGTAAGCAATTAAGTTTATAATACATATTATCAACTTGGTCCTTATGCTATTATGTTATTTTTGTAAATAAATTAATGTAAGTTATTAAATTTAACTAAAAACAAAGATATATTTTTACGGTTCAAAACACCTCGTCACTGTTGAACTTAATAAAAATAATAATTGAAAGCATTTAACCGCCCCGTTGGTCGAGTGGTTAGCGCAGACGCCTAACGTGTCACGGCGCTATGGGGCTCGGGTTCGATTCCCGGCGGAGACAAGCATTTATGTGATGAGCATAGACGTCTGTATTTCTGGGTTTGGTCGTTTATTAAATATATTCTCAGTATTTTTATGTGTATTTCTATGTATTTGTATCGTTGTCTAACACCCTTAATACAAGCAAATAATTTGCTTACTTAGGGGTTAGATCAATGTGTGTAATTTGTCCTGATATTATTATTACTATTATTATTATTTGATACAACCTGATACAATAATATCGAATACCTAAAATAAAGGATAATGGCCTACGATTAATATCTTTTGCATCGTCAAAGTAATTGTTAATTATGAGCTATATGCCCTCATACATATATCGATAAAGCAGATCTTAGAATTGTTAATCAAATTAACCACGTACTGATAGATAATAGACATAAAACGATAATCCAGGATGTTAAATCGTACCGACTGTGACCATTATTTAGTAGGAGTAAGAGTCAAAGCAAAGATTAAAATATCCAATAGTAGACAAATTTCCAAACAATCTATCATTAATATAAATAAACTTAAAGACGAAATTACGATGACAACATTTATTTTAGAGCTTAACAATAGATTTGGAGAAATTTAAGACCTGGAAGATATAGATAGAACATAGGAAACAACAATGAATACTAGATTTGAAGAAATTCAAAATCTAGAAGATATAGATAAAACATGGGAAACAACAACGAATACCGGGCAGAACAAAAAGCAGAAAGTGGTGGAATGATGAGTGTAAAGACGCAATGAAAAGTAAGAGAGAACTTAAAATTCTAGATGAGTGTGTGAATAGAATAGAAGTGAATAGAATAGAAGATACAAAGAAGCAAGATCAGAATTTAGAATTTAAAGAATTTCGAGAAGTCATCTAACAATGTTAAAAAATATAAAAAAACTCTAATAACAGCGAATAAATCACGCAAGTTCTAACATAAAATTAAAACAACTAAGAAGGCTTATCAATCTGTTCCGCAACTCCTAGAGGATAACAATGGTAACCACGTTTCAAACCATGAAAAGCTGAAATTATGTGGTGCCAATATATCCAAGACTTCTTCACTGGGTACTGGTAACTAATCAAACCATTACCAACAAAAACACCCAAGATTTAGACCAACATGATGCACCACCATAATATCATGCCGAAGTAGAAAAAGCCATACAAAGACCAAATAACAATAAAACCCCAGGAATGGATAACGGGCGAAATTTGGAATTAGGGGGGGGAGGGGATATTTAATTATTATCGCCCAATACTCAAAAAAGGTAACAGAAAAAATGTGGGAACTACAGAAGGATTAGACTTGTTTCTATGGCTAGCAAGATTTTTTCATACATTGGTCGCTTAGAAACTTACGTAAAGCAAATACTCTAGGACTGCCAGTGGTGCAACCATAAAAATAGTAGGAAGATTGATCAAATGTTAATCTTGAGGCAAATTATGGAAAATCGGTGGGAGTACGCACAGAGTGTTCACTGTCTATTTGTCGATTTTACTAAGGCTTATCATAGTATTAATCAAGAAACGCTATACAGGATCATAAAATCGTTCCAAGTGACAGAAAAAATGATCAAGCTTATCAAGGTTGCCACGAGTATCATCAAAATGCACGTAATGGTCGGCGGAGCTAACTGAGCAGTTTGACGTGGTTAGTGGGCTAAAACAGACGCTCCACCTCAAATTCTATTTAACTAGGCTCCCGAGCGTATAATTCTGAAAATGTTAACAATGGATGGTGGAATAGGGCTTAATAGAAGGCACAAAATAAAAGGATATGCTGACAACCTAGTAACACTGGAGCAGAACGAGCAAGAAGTAATTAGTATGATAAAAGTATTAGAAGAGGAAGGCAAGCTGGTTGGTCTCAGATTCAATCGTGAGAAGAGCAAATCCCTCAACATGAAGAGATATAAAGACCACAGAGCCAAAACGAATGATCTTCAGGTAAGAGACATAACCTACAAAGGCGTGAATACATTCAAGTGTCTCGGGTGTGCCATCACTGACAGAAATCAATGTGAGGAAGAAATTAACATCCGCATAGTTAAGGCGCTAAGATGTACAGCAACCCTTACAAAATACTGGTGTCTAAGTTGATAATTACGCACGTCTACAAAAAATCGTATCTACAATACCGTGATCAGACTGATTTGAATTTACTAAAAATTAGTTCCGTGAAATAGTTACACACAATTTTATTGTGTGTGTTTTGTGCGTTTCCTGTTTCTTTATTGGCTTATCACCAAAAAAATGAAAATATTTTTATGAAATAGTAGCCCTGATATATGATATTCTTGATTGAGAAAAATATAATGTATGGATTTATTATTTAAATTCATATATAAGCTGATGATATTTGATTTTTTTTTAATTTCTAATGAAAAACACAATAATATCTTGTCTGTTTTTACTTAATTATGTAAATGTGATAGTTTTATAACAGTTTAAAGAATAAAATGCCAAAACAAAATATTTCTTACGTTGTATATCACTTATTGAAAATTTATTTGTTGTAGCCCTTTGATAAAGAACTGATATAAAAACTGATGACACTTGATTTTTTAAAGATTATTGAAAAATAATCGATGAACATAATTTTATAACTTTTGATGACTAAATGCGTTAATGAAATGATGTGATAATATTATAAATAAAAAAGCTGTTTATTTATTAAACCATATAAATATTATTATTTTTTGTAGATAACTATAATAAATTATCTACTGGAAGCTCACTTTAAAATATCCTTGTTATATTTGTACTGCAAAAGCTTTCTTAATAATAAGATGACATTTAGAAGAAGACAAATGTGCATGAATGTATTTATATTTATTATATTATTATGTGGCTTTTTTTTGGAGCTGGGATTAGTCTGATCTCCAAAATCATAAAAAGTATTTACGATTTTTCTGAAGGTTACCTGCTTTCTAATCATGATTTTTTTATCACTCTAAAACTATATGTTGATCTTATCATTTTAGTTCGAATATAATATAACTGCCTTGGTTTGTTATCACCTTGAATTTTTAAAACAATTTTAATATTATTTTTGCATTAAAATATTTAAGTGCTAGCCAAGATTTTTTTTTTATTGTTTTAAATGCTAAAATAATATATAAGAGAAATAGTATACAGTACTAACCACAACACACAATAATGAATATATTATAATGAAGTCGTGCATCTAATCAATGAGAGAAAAATATTAAGCATATTTCCAGAAAAAACATAATACATTTTATCTATAACTATTAAAAAACAATATAATTTATAGACATATTAGGTGAAATACATAATGTGAAACATACAGTCATACACGTTTTTTCATTAAACCCATTTAAGGTTTGCTATTCAAACTATAATGATTATATTAAATAAATATGATAAAATCATCATGATAATTTTATAAATTTTGATAATTATTTGTTTTTTCGATGGTGTTACTAAGATAGACAACAAAACACATTAAAACCAGACCAGACCAGTCGGTGAGGAAGCAACTGGAAATTGGATTTAGTTGTTGTTCTCCAAAATAAGTAAATAAAAATAAATCCATTATCCAAATTTCATTTAAGACTCAAGTTTATTAAAAATAGAAACTTGATAAGTAAATTATTTTTTTAATAATTAAAATATTTTGTACCCTGATAAATATTCTAATTACAAAATATTTTACTAGAAATGTTTTTAGCTTCGCTTTAAATACTGTCATTTTCCGAGTAAATTTCATAGATTTGTAAAACAATCGTAACGTCAAAATGATCGATCGTTTTGATTACAATACATTTTAGGCACGTGCTATTGATGACCGTGTGTTCGATCCTAAAAACTTTATCAGATGAATGAGATATGTTTTATGATGATATATACATTACAAAAATGATTAGAACGGTTACTTTATACTGATTCAGACAAAAAGGTTTTATACCAAATATTTTATAAGAAATATTAAATGGGACGGCGTCGTAGAGGTCATGAGTTCAAATTGAGCTGTCTATAGTCAACAACTCAATAGTTAACAACTGTATTTAGTCTATAAATTTCATATGAAGATATAATTTCTTTTCAAATTAAGTATATGATGAAGATAACGTCTTCCTTGAAAAAAATACTTAGCTTGGAAAATATTCATAACTTATAAACATATGTATATAATTTTCGTATAAGATTTCATAAAATATTTAAAACTTAAATATCGTCGCCGATATGCATACAAAAATTAAAGCTGTAATTGAATGATTAACGACAACTAGGTAGATGGTTATACTAACTGTGCGTCCCAATTTAAAATCGGTCTCCTTCCCCATACGCTCTTGTACAACGTCTAATATTGCAATAGGTAGTTACGAATCCTTACAATTGCGTGACCTGAAGTATATCCTTATTACACCACTACTTAACTTTTCCATTTTTTTTTACCCTCCTCGCATTTTCTCGCATTATCTTACACTGATCTTTTTATAGTAAAGCTGTTTCTTCTCAACCTATAGTTATCGAGTTTACTATTATTCTATTATTTATATATATAAATATTATTTTATTTTTATTACCGTTCATTTATTTTTCTTCCTTAAATGTTTTTTTTAGCAATGTTTAAATTAAAGGGAAAGGTTTAGATTGACCTTAGAGGTTAGTGCTGTAAATTTGACCTCCAGTAAAACTTGTATTGGGTAACTAATGAATCACTAAAGAAAGTAATCAATCTGTCAATTATATTACTCACTATTATATATAATCAAATGTTAATCTCGTTCTTCATAAAACGATCGAGATTAATTGGCTTGCCACTAAAAACTTAGCAGATCAGGCTTAAAAAAATATTTGACGTCTGTTCAGAACTAAAAATGCAAAAATAAATATTTCTTGTTTATTGGTTTGAGTACAGTAAATTCTAACCAATAAACAAATAAGTAATTACGGTTTATAATGAAAATAATCAATTTGTTATTTACTCTCTAGTTGACAGTTTCATTGTTATAGTAGTCGTCTTACATTAACGAGTAAAAAATGTACTATGATAGTGAATATAATAAATATAATATAGATAGAGATAAAATTAATAAATATGACAGAGCCTTTTAATTTCTATTATAATTACTTTTGTATTTTTAATATATGCCCTGTCAAAATTGCCATCAAGTTAATGATATTGAATAATGGCCTATTAATATAATGACTTAACTAATTAATTATGAATTAAGTTACTATTATGTCTATTTAAATATTTATAACAAATTTAAAAAAGGAGGGGGTACCTTGTCAAAACAACTCAAATCTTTCTTCGCATTAAAATTTGACGGCACAAAATCCTTCTACGGCGAAAAAAAAATACTTTATGAACTTGAAAAGTTCTTAAAACAAACATTAAAAGGATTTACTTGACTGACTTTAATAGATGACTTTAATAGATTTTTTATATCGATTTTTAAACTGTTATTTTTTTTTAAAGTATTACATAGTTTCAAATAGTTATTATACTTTGTAATTTATATTGAAGTAAACTGTATGAGTAATGTACACGTTCGATAAAACTATTAACTACCATAACGTCAGGTTTGCGGAAAAAATAAGTCGTGTTTGAGAACTGTCACGGTGCGCGCGCTGTGCGTTGAAATAATTCTGTCAATAAACATTAAAATTTATGTAATAGATATATATATATTAGGTTTTAATAATGGAAGTGAAAAGCGAAACCTCCCAAAAGCCGAGTAAGTTTTTAAAAGGTGTTAAAATAATGCAACATTTTATTAAAAAAAATTACTAATAAAATATTAAAAAAAGTCAGCCATAATCAGATTTACTCACGCTTATAATTATTTTCAATGTCTTCTTTCTTAATAATATATATTCATTACATGATTCTAATGATTTATACATTTGATTTTTTTTAAATATTATTTTTAGATTACAAAAATACCTAACGTAATAGAATGCAAAATGGCGTACGATTTTAATGTGTTTATATTAGTGCTTTACCATTAATATCACACAGCATTAAGTGTAAAATGTGTGTATAATTGTTTTTAACGCCGTCAATGTATAACTGTCACAGCTACAATGTTATTATAGATGGTAAAATTTTGCATAATAGGTATCTACAGTATCGTTTTTTTTTTGTATAGACGGGTATATCTTCACACATTAATATTTAAATTACTTATATTTATAGATTAATTTAATTCGGTCTGAAAAAATTTTAACAGATATGTAATCCAATTTATTTGAACACAGTTTTATTTATGGAATGATTCCATAAATAAAGCATGTGTTTTTATATTAATTTAGAGAGAAATACAAATATTTGGCGGCAGAACACGACGGTTCCTCGTCTTTATTTTTAATAAATAAAAAAATATGTAATTCATACAAATTCATATTGGTACTATCCAATTAGTAAAGACAAATATAATGAATATGACTTCGTACTTAATTTCTTTAATATTATAATAATAATCGATGCATCAAACTATTTTCTAGTACTTGGAAAGGTTTAAAACTTGTTATTTTATAGAAAAATAGTTTGAACTCTGTATGAAACTTTAAATATAAAAAAAAGATATTAATACTCTTACATTTTCTGAAGAATGAAGTTATAGGTATTATCTACCTATATACGCTTTATATACTAAAAAAACAGCAAAATTATCTCTCTGACGAAACATTAAGCTACAAGAGCAATTTCGTTTATAGCAAATACAATTTCGTTTCTACAATAGAATCCTATTATAAATATAGATCTTAAGTCGTTTTCACACTTTATTCTCAAAAAAGGTACAAATAACGAAAGAAGCGTTTATTTTTTTATCTTATAACAAAAAAAAATATTATTAGACCAAATTATGATCTTGTTAAGACTTTAAAAAAAATGTGTTTACCTACTCTTATAATGAATATGAAATGAATGAGGATGAACTTAAATCTAGTGATTTTCAAGAGTGAAATAAGGAAAATGTTCTCCCTCATTTTAAAAGAGTGAGGATTATGTATACATCGATGCAGATTTTCTACAAGCAGAAACATCTTATTTGTGAAGGAAAGCTATAAAAAATAAAAAGAGTTAAGATTCGCTAATAAAATAGTATAATAAAACAGTATAATAAAACAGTATAATAAAACAGTAGAATTACTATATTTCATTAATTTGTTAAATATAAAAAATGTGAATACTTAATAAAAATCACTTATGACCTATTAATAATGCTACTTCTTGTTATGTTTTTGCTTTTTTAATTTACATCTTTATTTTTACAATTTTATTTTATTTTCAGCATCATTACTCGGCGTCCGGCATGTACAGATTCTTATGCTTTTTTTTGGACTTTTGCTTTCCTTCGCCATGAGAGTCAATATGAGTATGGCGATCGTCGTTATGACTGATAACACACAAAATAATGTAAGTACACCTATTGAAGGTATAAAAGTGTTATGATATTTTTTTATAGTTTAAAAATTTGCTATCGACGGAGCTATTGTTAAAGAATTATATACTTGTCAATCGACATAGCTACAAATAAATACATAGCTACATATATACAGATAAAAAACTATCCCTATACTTAAAGAAGTAGTTATAACAGAAATATGATCTATTCATTATTCTATCTCACAAAACTATATAGGATATTCATAAAACAATACTCTAGCTGGTACACATTGTTTTAAATAATTACTATAAATAGTTATATATTCACTAATAGAAAAATGGAATTGAAAAAAATGGGGAAGGGGACATTACTTTATTAGTACCCACCAAACTAATTAATAAAGCTAATAATAAAAATATAAATAATATTAAAGCTTTTAAAATAGTCCATTACATCGGGCAGGACTGGGTCCTGCGATCTGTGACATTCCGGTCGCTTAGCGAATTGCGCTACCGTGTCTATATATGTTAATCTTTGCAGTGTACAATAGTATTAAAAAAATGCCATAGGTGAAATATTTTTTTGAAATTGTCTATACCTGTATTTAGCTATATAAAGCTATTTATATAAATAATACAATGAGAAATATATCCACACGGGCCAAGCTTGAACCTACGATTTCTGGAAAACGATCCTGTCGCTTTATCTTTTGAGCTCCAGGGTGGGTAATGATACAACATTATTATTCGAAATACTTTCTATTTATTAATATATAGGCATATGATAAAAAAATAATTGTTTAATATTACCTACTATTAAAGGTTATGTGAAATAATAGTTGATATATAGTTGATTTATATTTGTTACAAATAACTGAAAAATGGTCATCCTAATGTTATATTGGACAGATATTCATTTTAATATTAAAATTTGATAAAAACTCCAATAACTAGAGCAAAACCTTATCTAGTAACATTTTTGATTTGACATGTTTCATAATGATGACGATACAAGAACATAGGTAAATATAGATATACTCATATATATCATATAAATCAAAACACGATTGTTTAGACAAATTGAAGCCGCTTCAAGAGCATGATTGATGCATGATCAATCTGATTAACTTATTTCAACCTCAACCATCATAAAGTAAATGTAAAATGGTCTTTCAATTTATATACTATAAACTATGTATGTACATAAAAGACTCATATATTAAACTTTTTCACCACTTAATTTTATTAATTACAATAATTCAATATTCGATACTTTTTTATTTATATTCAACTTTTATATTTATATTAAATACCTTTTTATAGTTATGTTTGTTCATTTAAAGTAACAATTTTAAATGAAGTTACTTTAAATGAAGTTGTTAAAAATTTAGAGCCCTCCGATACTAAAAGAGCTATAAAAAAAGTAAAAATAATATTATTATGTACTAATTGAATTCGTTGAATCGGGGGACCGTTGCACGTGGTATATTTCACTAAGTTTCCGGAACTAATTAATGAGGACTTAGACTATACGATTTGATATCGTTATTTCATTATTTTCCTTGGTAACTTACCTGCATTTAATTTGTTCCTTTATTTAGCGGTACCCAGACGCAACGACTTCAATTAGTACACAATAATATTATTTTTATTCTTGTTAGAGGTTCTTTTTGTATCGGGGGTTCCACCACCAACAGAAGCTTAATATGTTGGAAACTGTTGTTATTTCAACCAAACATAGCTAAGAACTATCTCGACGGACCAGGCTAAAAATTAAAAAAAAAAAACGCTACCAAATCCGTCCACGCGTTTGCTGATAGGACGCCACTTTTAGTTAGTACCAATAAAATATATTTTTTTGCCTTTTTCATAGTCCTTCAACTGGAACATGCAGACCCAAAGTGTGATACTATCATCATTTTTCTGGGGCTATATAGTCCTTCAGGTTCCTGCCGGAGAACTAGCCGCTAGGTTCGGTGGGATGATACTTATTTCACTGAGCGTCGGTATCAACGCTGCTGTCTCATTGCTCATACCTCTTGGAGCTCATTTTGTAAGTTTACCATTTAAAATTTAAATTAAATTTAAAATATCATGAATTAAAAATTTTGTTTAACATTTTTTTAAAATATTTTTAATACATTGGTTATTTACTTACATTTATTTATGATTTTAATTAATAAAACACTAAATATATGAATTGGGCTTTGTCGAAAAAGAGGAAAGTTGAACAATAAAAACAACAAAAAGTTGTAATTTTTTAATATAAAATATTGAAAATATTAGCAATTTTTACGTGCTTTTAATTTTAATATCGATTTTCTAATGCTAAATATTGCTAATCATTTCTTGCATAACGTCTTTCCAACAACTCGTTGATTCTATTATTCAAACTTTTAGTCAAAACATCTATCGAAAGCGAAAACGATACGGCACGAACAACTTTAAAATGTTTGTATTTAAACTTTAGCGATCTTTAAAAATATATTTACAGGGTTGTACCTAAGCTTATTATATCAAAATTATTTGCCTGACTTGTTTCGATCCCCTTTGGTGTTTCTATTAATATGCTTGAGGCATGGCAAAATCCGTCAAACTTATAACATATGTTCAATTTTGTTTCTGCTGACTATTAGGCTAATATTATCCAATTTTAGATTAATCGTCTTTAGACCTGCAAAACAACTTCACAGATAAAATCAATATCGTCTCGTTTTTTTATAATTATAAAAGAAAAAAAAAACAGTTTCATGTTTTTATAAAAAAGTTGTTTCAATATTTGAAACCTGTTATTAGTTCTTAATTATAAATTGTTTTGCATTTTTCAAATCAGTGTAAATTTATTTGTGAAACAATTTGTTCTATTTTACATGTTATACGTCCATTCTTATGAGTTACGCGATAGCAAAATCTATATTCATTCCTTTTGAAAGCAGTTTTTTTTGTATTATTCCTAGTAATACAATGGATATATTAGTATGTCTCTTTAAATGTCTTAATAATAATATATCGTAATTATTAATTTTACACAGTAACAAATATTGTAAATTTATTCATACTACAACGAAAATATATATTATTATTCGTTACAGGGTGGATGGCAACTAATATGCGCATGTCGAGTTGTGCAAGGTCTTGCGCAGGGCTTTATATATCCTTCCCTTAGTAATCTCATCGGAAAGTGGGTTCCTTTAGAGGAAAAGAGTCGATTAAGTACTGTTATATATGCAGGTATTTCTTAATTGTTCCTTTATGATAAAATGATATTAAAAAAAATGGAATGATATGGATTTTGATGAAAATATGTTTTTATATGAAATCCATAATATGATTAAGTCACTTTCTAAAAAATATCCTATAGTTTTTGTTACACTCAAACGATTTTTTTTATATTTAAGGTGCCCAACTAGGAACAGCATTACAACTTATGGGATCTGGTTTCATCGCTGATTACTGGGGGTGGCAGGCGATTTTTTATGTCAATGGTTGTCTGGGAGTAATATGGACAGTTGTGTATGTATTTATTGGAGCTGATTCACCAAGAAACTCTAAAATGATTGGATCGAACGAACGATTATATATTCAAAACTCTTTGGGACATGTCAACGTTGCACAGAAGGTAATCAAAATAAAAATATAATAAAGCTAAAATAATAATTGAAAATTATATGATTCAGTTAGTTACGTATTTTAACTAAATCGCACTTGTTCAATGTATCAGAAAATGCTAACTCCGTGGAAATCCATATTGACATCCCTGCCTTTCATTTCGCTTATCATCGTCCACTGCGGACAAAATTGGGGCTTTTGGACTCTGATGACCGAAATACCATCTTACATGAAGCAAGTCTTGGGAGTGGATATTAAATCGGTATGTTCATAAAAATAATACTTGTATTGATTTATAAGAGATAAAAATGTACTTGTTAAAATGACTGATCTACCAAATCATAGCGCTTGAGTTAGGAATTTGAAATTCTAATGAGGTTCAGAACCTGATGAAAGTTTGTTCAGAATTCTGTTATTTTTAACCTAAGAAATATGTTATGTAAAACCAAAGTGTACCTAAAATTTTAATAATATTGTTTAGTGAATATGATTCAAAACATTTTTTTTTTATTTTAGAATGGAGTAATGTCGGCGTTACCATATTTAATGATGTATTTATTAAGCTTTCCGATAGGCTTTCTCTCAGATTTTATCCTTAAGAAAAAATGGCTCAGTATCACAGTTTGCAGGAAGCTCTCCAACTCCATTGGTAAATATTCAAATTGAAGCTATGATATATCCATACTAAAACCCAAAAGTAATATTGATTTATTAATGATATCTATTTTTGGGACAACCTTTGGGACAAGAAAGTGCAAGAGAGACATTGGATTTATTAATTAAGTAATAACTTCTTCTAGGTCTATACGGCCCTGCCTTAGCTCTAATCGGTCTCTCGTACGTGCCTGCAGGCAACGTGTACATCGCGGTTGCTGTGCTGACAGCAGTTGTGGGCCTCAACGCTGGTCATTACACTGGTTTTATGGTAAAAATGATAAAAAAGCAACTTACTCCTAAGCGAAAACCAAAATATTTACAGTAAAAATACTTGTTACAAAATATTTACAGTAAATAATGATTTTTTAAATTTGAGCTGTTTCTGTTCATTTATCAATCAAAAATCCTTAATCTATTTTCACAATAGGTTAAAAGTTTACTAGATTTATTTTTTACGTAATTATGGTTGTCAGTATTCAACATCGTCCTTATGGGCAATTCAGATTTTTAATACGGTTTGCTTAAATTAGCCTAGGTAAATAGATCTCGGTTGTTAATTTATACAATAAAATAATTTTTTGGATTGGTTCCTTTCTATGGACATATTTCTGGAATTTCTGGAATTTCTACTTTGCCGAACTGAATCGGTATAGTATATTTTTCTCTTAATCAGATGGTTCATATCGACATGGCCCCTAACATCGCTGGTACTTTGATGGGCATCACGAACTCAATGGCTAACGTCATATCTATTATTGCGCCGCTTGTTGCCGGTGCCTTAATTCAAGACGAGGTAAAAGAAAATGAGCATTCTATTTTTACTGTAATATAAGAGAGAAGAAAGTATGCACTTTCTGTGTTTAATATAACCGTTACAAAAATTGCCACATGAATCTTTAATTGTGAACAGCTTAACCGATTGACCATTATCTTGTTGTATTCATAATAATTTTGAGAGCAATATCAGTTATAAGAACACCTTTGGATATCCTACCTAAATAATTCCAAGCTTATGTTACTATGAAATATCATTAAGAATATGTGATATTCAGATTCATCAGTCAATCGACAGACAACGTATCGCCAAGATCACTTGCAAAAGAGATATGTTACAAATTAAACCTACGTTTTCTCACACTACATTTTTTATTTGTGCATTACAGAGCACTGATTGTCAAAGAATAACAATATTATATTGCACTAGCTGAGAGATTATATTCCATACTGTATTTTTTTTAGATTGAATATATAATTATTCCTTTGACTTTACAGACAGATGCTAACGAGTGGCGGAAAGTTTTTTACCTTGCATCAGCTATCTACATTGTTTGTAACACAATTTTTAACATTTTCGGGTCTTGCGAGACACAAACATGGAATGAAGTTAAAGAAACCAAAGATGAAGAAAAGT
Organism: Napeogenes sylphis; assembly: GCA_959347405.1. Classification (NCBI taxonomy): domain Eukaryota; kingdom Metazoa; phylum Arthropoda; class Insecta; order Lepidoptera; family Nymphalidae; genus Napeogenes; species Napeogenes sylphis. The sequence continues at coordinate 12,879,733 of OY365776.1, forward strand.
CTAAAAATTTAAGTTAGGTCAATAGTATCGTTTTTATATTTTTAGAATAATGTGCGCTGTGAGGTATATATACCTGCCACGCTGAAAAATGTATAACTTAAAATAATAATTTATATTTAACTACTCTCTCAATGTAAGAGAAAAGTTATGTAAAAATGAAAAGTTATTTATGTGCAGATAATAAAATATGACTGACAATTAATTAATAGATGTAAATAAATAAATGAAGTTAAGTTATTAGTGATTTATTTTAGTACTGTTTAATATGATTCTACTTAAAATAAATAATTATTTAAATATTACGATATTTTATTTTACCTCAATGATTTAAAATTCAATTACAGTTTTATTATATACTATAAAGAGCTAAGAATAAGTACAAATAACATGTGGAAGAGATTTCGATGTCACTGCCGGCGTAATTTAAATGTATTCTTGTATCACTTCATGTACTGCATTATTTTTAATTATTTTCGAAAACAAGTATTTTTGAAGTCACAACTTCTTTAGCATCGTTGTGATTTGAAACTCGATGAAACGAAAAAGTGACACAAAAAAAGACAGACACATAAATTCATTCAACGTTTTCTCATCCTTCCGCAAATCTTAATTACGAGTTTATTTTCTTAGCTTTACCACTCAAAAAGTATTGAAAATCTTTTAAAATCATCTTATATTAACTATATTATTATATTTTTACAATCTTCTCTCTCTTCTTCTCATCGCCATATGTTTTTGCTCTTCTCACATAAATAATTTATAATTACTATAGTTAGCACATTTCAAATAATTATTTTAATCAAGTGCCATGTAAGTACCCCAAATAGCGTCAACCATCACAGCCATTGCTACTCGTTAAGGCTTCGTACATCCTTTTATATATTTTAATGTTATATTTCACATATTGTTAAGTAATTATATTGTTCTATAAAATTTTCTGTACTTTTTACGTAGCCATTGTAATCTCAAATATTTTTTTACTTTACGTTTTTTGCTTAATTTATATTTAACATTACATAATTAAATTTCGTTGTTGCGGCAACACCTCGCTTTAACGAGAAGGGTTTCTATTCGAGGTTAGAAATCACCCAGAAAGAACCCAAGGCACAATAGCTGGTTCACTTTTAAGGGTTTTTAGATCTTATTTGTCAATTATTATTTCCTCTATTTTTTTTAACTTTTATTTTTGAATATAAAAAAAATTTAAGTGCTATCTTTTTCTGTCACCACGTCATGTGTTGCGTCATATTTCAAGTTGCATCCTTCATATTTTTTTTAAGTCCAAACCCCGTTAAACCACATAAAACCAGAGACCACGTGGTTCCCTGATATCCTCGTTCCACTTTCTAACCCTCAACCGTGGGAACTTATTCCCATCCCCTTCCAAATACATGTAAAACGAGGATATGGAAATAAATAGGCTGTATTATTTTATTATTATCAATAATGTTATCTACTCAAATTTGTAACAATAATAAGATGACCATACATTGTGTGCAGGTTTATGGGAAATGGGAAATGGGAAATGGGTCTGAACAGCTGCGGTACTTTGGCGAACCGGTTGACGTCGAGTTGGTGTTTATTTTGTCGGGTGTCTAGTCGCGGAGGGTAGCGGGATCCGAAGCGACGGCTATCCGCTGGCCGCCCGCAGATAGTTGGGGGCCCAATTAGTGGGTTAGCCACCCACGAAAGGCTGCCCCGCCAGCTGCGAAAAATCCCAGAGTGGCTCCATCGTGCTGGTTGGCGACCAGACGAGGAGGCCCGATGGCAATCCCTGGGGGGGTTCGGGCGTCCCCGCATTCTCCAGGCTAGCCTCCCAGTGGCAAGACATCACCAATTTCGACGTCGGGTTCGATACGTACCGTCTCGTTCAACTGCCATTTCCCATCCCTATTCACTTTTATATTTATTTTTTATGAAAAAGTTAAAAAAAAGGAACAAGGTTACACAGCGGTTGCACTCCTCCTCATATAAAGTGCACCTCACTAATATCAGGGGTTTGCACTCAAATCTTTTAGCTGTCCACCACCACCTGGAGACAGAGCAGCCGCACTTGCTCTTTTTGACGGAGACGCAGATACAATGTCCTTTGAGCGCTGCATACTTGGATTATCCCGGTTACTCGTTAGAGCACAACTTTCACTCACGGGCCGGAGTCAGTATGTACGCGCGGTATGTACGTGCGTCTGTATTCAGTGTCTCCGTCACCTTGAAGACCCCACTTTTTCTTCCCTATGGGTTTTAGTGGACACAGGAAACGAAAAAATCCTGTATTCCTGTGTCTACCGTTCGCACAGCGGTGACCAGGAGACAACTCGTTTATTTGAGTATCTCAGTGAGGCTGCAGATATGGCTCTGTATCAGTACCCTTCGGCGCAGCTCGTCTTTCTGGGGGACTTTAATGCCTGTCATCAGGACTGGCTGTTCCCGTACCAGAAGACCGACCATGCTGGAAGAGAAGCGCGGAAATTTGCGTTGTCCTTGGACCTCTTTCAGCTGGTGAGGCAAGCGACAAGGGTGCCAGATGTGGTAGGCCATATAGCCAATTGCAGTCAGCCAGGTCCAGACCTTCTGCTGACAACTAATCCGGACAGGTATCGTGTAGAGGTCACGTCCCCCTTGGGAACCTCCAATCACTGTCTGGTGAAATCTGTATTTACATATTCCCCACCAGCTTTCGAACCACATGGTGTTAGGCGAGTATGGAAATACAAGTCAGCAGATTGGGATGAGATGCGGCACTTGTTTGCGTCTTATCCTTGGCGGCAGGTCTGCTTCTCTTCTTTGGATCCGTCGAGTTGCGTGGATGCTATAACCGATGTGGTGCATCAGGCAATGGAGTATTTTATTCCTTTTGCTGACGTACCCATCGGTGGCAAAGCTCGCCCATGGTTTAATGCCGAATGTGGTCATGCTCAAAACCGAAAACATTCGGCATATCTCATTTGGGCTGATGCTCGAACCCGCAAAACTCCGGATGTAAGTTTGAAGAAGAGAGCCTTTAACCAAGCTGCCAAACCCTACAAAAAGGCATTGCGGAAGGCTCGTCTCGATCGAATCGCTAAGAATGGCGAAAAGCTCTCTGTCAGACCAACTGGCAGTCGAGCTTTCTGGTCTCTTGCGAAAGCGATCGAGTCGAATTTCGGCCAACCCTCACTGCCTGCTCTGCTGAAGCCGGATGGATCCCTGGCCCACACAGCAACAGAGAAAGCGAATGAACTTGCTTCTCTGTTTGCTGATAATTCGCATCTAGACACTGGCAATGCTTCTCCAGCACATCTTTCTCACTGCGGTATTTCGATGCCTGAAATCCGCATCACTAACAAAGAGCTATGGAGAACATTGTGTCGTTTAGATGTGAATAAAGCCGGTGGTCCTGATGGTACACCAGCCATTCTGCTCAAGACATGTGCAGCTGAGTTGTCTCCTGTACTGACACGTCTGTATCGCCTCTCTTTCATGACTGGAATAGTGCCGAAATCCTGGAAGCTTGCTAATGTGCAACCCGTGCCCAAAAAAGGCAGCCGTGCCGACCCTGTCAATTACAGACCGATTTCAATCACCTCCATACTCTGCAAGATTATGGAGCGTGTATTGAACTCACGCCTACTAGCATACCTAGAAGGTAACGATCTCCTCAGTGACCGACAGTACGGGTTTCGCCGTAATAGGTCTACTGGGGACCTCCTAGTGTATGCTACTCACATTTTAGGCGAGGCCATCGAGAAGAACGGAGAAGCGGTCACCGTCTCTCTGGACGTCTCGAGGGCATTTGACAGGGTCTGGCATGCGAGCCTTATATGCAAGCTTTCAGCGTACGGTATATCTCCTGGTCTGATCGGCTGGGTAATGGACTTTCTGAGCCACAGATCTCTCCGAGTAGTTGTCGACGGGTGTTCCTCGGAACCCTTGACAATAAATGCCGGAGTGCCTCAGGGGTCCGTTCTTTCTGCAACTCTGTTTCTGCTGCACATTAATGATCTATTGAAGCCCGGTATCTATGGGTATGCAGACGACAGCACAGTTGTAGAAAGATATCTGCCGAGTACTCGGGCTAGTCGAGATCAAGTACAGTCTGAAAGAGAAGCCATGGTGCAACGTTTGAATGACAAACTTCAGGCAGTCTCCGCATGGAGCAATGCCAATCTTGTCAAGTTCAACGCCAGCAAAACGCAGACGTGTCTATTCACCGCCAAAAGGAGCCCTTTCACCTTGGCTCCTACTTTCCAGAATGTATCCTTGGAATACAGTGACCGGCTTCAGTTGTTAGGCTTAGAGATTTCCAAGAACCTCAACTTTGGTCGGTTCATTGAGTCCAGAGCAAGAGCAGCAGCAGCAAAGCTTGCCGTTCTTGCGAAGGTTCGGCAGTACTTTACACCGGGACAGCTTCTTGTTTTATACAAAGCACAGATCCGGTCGTGTGTAGAGTACTGTGGACACATATTTGCTGGTGCCGCAAAGTCTCATCTTGCGGTTCTGGACTCAATTGAGAGGCGAGCAAAGAGGCTTATAGGCGATCCCGAATTGGTCGAAGCCGACGTCCAAAGCCTTGAACACAGGCGTAAAATTGCTAGCCTCTCAGTATTCTATAGGATATATTTTGGTGAGTGTGCGCAGGAATTACACGAGTTAATTCCCCCGTCCCCCTTCCATCACCGGACGTCCCGACGCACGGCAGGTATCCATCCTTTTGTTGTGGACATTCCACCTGCCCGAACGAAGCGCTTTGCTTCCTCATTTTTAGTGCGTACAGCGAAAGACTGGAACAATTTGCCTGCGTCGGTATTTCCGGCCAAATATAATGTGTGTGTCTTCAAGAGAAGAGTGAATAGGTTGCTAGGGCAATGCGCCTTACCATCTAAGACTACATTCCACTTACCATCAGGTGGAATGTAGTCAAGCATTGCCCTAGATAATATTAAAAAAAAAAAAAAAAAAAAGGTTGTTGTCTTCAAAATAATGTTTCCAATACTCCGTTTAATATAAAGTATATTTTAAAAATGATATTCAATTATCTTTGTAAGAAACTTTTTTACAGACATTCTATACTTTTTAGTTATTTTATACATTTGCAGCATTACTGTGCTTATGTTATACAATTTATAAATATATATATATATGAATATATATTTAATATTATGATCGATTATTCATCACCCTAGCATAGTCCTGTTTTTATTTTACTTTCAATAGTTGCCAATTTACACGGATAATGTAACGATGTATACATCGTTACATATTTCATTACTGCTTTGATCGATGTGGTCTTTGATGCCTCACTTTGATTTTTCATTTTAACGTAAACATAGTTTTAGTAATTAGTCTTAGTTATAGTCTACCTGCCTCATACATACAACCTTTAAGAATGAGATATGTGGTTCATTAAAAAAAAAGATATTCGAAAAATAATATATACTCTAATAAAGTCTGATCTTTATTGCTGTTCAGAATATAATCTGATATTAAATCACAGTCAAGTGCTTATCAACTTTGTGTTGGAAATAGATATTACTACGGAAAATATTATTGATAACTAAAGACTGGTTTACGAGTAGAGAAATCCTGTTTTCGACAAATATAAAAATGAATGCAACGTGGGTTTATGTAAGAATACATTTAAATTACATCAGAATTAATATCGAAATCTTTACCGCATCTTATTCGCACCTATTTCTGGACCTTCAAGGTAAGAAAGGTGTAAATAATAATCTGGGTCTTGGGACCTCGTAATATAGTTTAGATTATAATTGTAAATAAATTATAAGTCATACAAAAAGGCATTGCGGAAGGCTCGTCTCGATCGAATCGCTAAGAATGGCGAAAAGCTCTCTGTCAGACCAACTGGCAGTCGAGCTTTCTGGTCTCTTGCGAAAGCGATCGAGTCGAATTTCGGCCAACCCTCACTGCCTGCTCTGCTGAAGCCGGATGGATCCCTGGCCCACACAGCAACAGAGAAAGCGAATGAACTTGCTTCTCTGTTTGCTGATAATTCGCATCTAGACACTGGCAATGCTTCTCCAGCACATCTTTCTCACTGCGGTATTTCGATGCCTGAAATCCGCATCACTAACAAAGAGCTATGGAGAACATTGTGTCGTTTAGATGTGAATAAAGCCGGTGGTCCTGATGGTACACCAGCCATTCTGCTCAAGACATGTGCAGCTGAGTTGTCTCCTGTACTGACACGTCTGTATCGCCTCTCTTTCATGACTGGAATAGTGCCGAAATCCTGGAAGCTTGCTAATGTGCAACCCGTGCCCAAAAAAGGCAGCCGTGCCGACCCTGTCAATTACAGACCGATTTCAATCACCTCCATACTCTGCAAGATTATGGAGCGTGTATTGAACTCACGCCTACTAGCATACCTAGAAGGTAACGATCTCCTCAGTGACCGACAGTACGGGTTTCGCCGTAATAGGTCTACTGGGGACCTCCTAGTGTATGCTACTCACATTTTAGGCGAGGCCATCGAGAAGAACGGAGAAGCGGTCGCCGTCTCTCTGGACGTCTCGAGGGCATTTGACAGGGTCTGGCATGCGAGCCTTATATGCAAGCTTTCAGCGTACGGTATATCTCCTGGTCTGATCGGCTGGGTAATGGACTTTCTGAGCCACAGATCTCTCCGAGTAGTTGTCGACGGGTGTTCCTCGGAACCCTTGACAATAAATGCCGGAGTGCCTCAGGGGTCCGTTCTTTCTGCAACTCTGTTTCTGCTGCACATTAATGATCTATTGAAGCCCGGTATCTATGGGTATGCAGACGACAGCACAGTTGTAGAAAGATATCTGCCGAGTACTCGGGCTAGTCGAGATCAAGTACAGTCTGAAAGAGAAGCCATGGTGCAACGTTTGAATGACAAACTTCAGGCAGTCTCCGCATGGAGCAATGCCAATCTTGTCAAGTTCAACGCCAGCAAAACGCAGACGTGTCTATTCACCGCCAAAAGGAGCCCTTTCACCTTGGCTCCTACTTTCCAGAATGTATCCTTGGAATACAGTGACCGGCTTCAGTTGTTAGGCTTAGAGATTTCCAAGAACCTCAACTTTGGTCGGTTCATTGAGTCCAGAGCAAGAGCAGCAGCAGCAAAGCTTGCCGTTCTTGCGAAGGTTCGGCAGTACTTTACACCGGGACAGCTTCTTGTTTTATACAAAGCACAGATCCGGTCGTGTGTAGAGTACTGTGGACACATATTTGCTGGTGCCGCAAAGTCTCATCTTGCGGTTCTGGACTCAATTGAGAGGCGAGCAAAGAGACTTATAGGCGATCCCGAATTGGTCGAAGCCGACGTCCAAAGCCTTGAACACAGGCGTAAAATTGCTAGCCTCTCAGTATTCTATAGGATATATTTTGGTGAGTGTGCGCAGGAATTACACGAGTTAATTCCCCCGTCCCCCTTCCATCACCGGACGTCCCGACGCACGGCAGGTATCCATCCTTTTGTTGTGGACATTCCACCTGCCCGAACGAAGCGCTTTGCTTCCTCATTTTTAGTGCGTACAGCGAAAGACTGGAACAATTTGCCTGCGTCGGTATTTCCGGCCAAATATAATGTGTGTGTCTTCAAGAGAAGAGTGAATAGGTTGCTAGGGCAATGCGCCTTACCATCTAAGACTACATTCCACTTACCATCAGGTGGAATGTAGTCAAGCATTGCCCTAGATAATATTAAAAAAAAAAAAAAAAAAAGGTTGTTGTCTTCAAAATAATGTTTCCAATACTCCGTTTAATATAAAGTATATTTTAAAAATGATATTCAATTATCTTTGTAAGAAACTTTTTTACAGACATTCTATACTTTTTAGTTATTTTATACATTTGCAGCATTACTGTGCTTATGTTATACAATTTATAAATATATATATATATGAATATATATTTAATATTATGATCGATTATTCATCACCCTAGCATAGTCCTGTTTTTATTTTACTTTCAATGTATACATCGTTACATATTTCATTACTGCTTTGATCGATGTGGTCTTTGATGCCTCACTTTGATTTTTCATTTTAACGTAAACATAGTTTTAGTAATTAGTCTTAGTTATAGTCTACCTGCCTCATACATACAACCTTTAAGAATGAGATATGTGGTTCATTAAAAAAAAAGATATTCGAAAAATAATATATACTCTAATAAAGTCTGATCTTTATTGCTGTTCAGAATATAATCTGATATTAAATCACAGTCAAGTGCTTATCAACTTTGTGTTGGAAATAGATATTACTACGGAAAATATTATTGATAACTAAAGACTGGTTTACGAGTAGAGAAATCCTGTTTTCGACAAATATAAAAATGAATGCAACGTGGGTTTATGTAAGAATACATTTAAATTACATCAGAATTAATATCGAAATCTTTACCGCATCTTATTCGCACCTATTTCTGGACCTTCAAGGTAAGAAAGGTGTAAATAATAATCTGGGTCTTGGGACCTCGTAATATAGTTTAGATTATAATTGTAAATAAATTATAAGTCAATAAGTTTAAATTTAGTATCATTACTATGTAAAAATAATAATTAATTTAGGATAAAATTAAATTACACTAATCAATCACTAATAACTTAATCCCATGTATTTAGTTATATCTTACCTTAATCATCAGTCCTAATTTTATATCATATATAAATCTATATTTATACAGACATTATGTAAGAAAGTCAAGTGTTTTATATAATCTTGGACTTCGAATCGCTTTGGTTCACTTTCAAAAAATAAAAGTATTGTCATTTAAACAATTTTTTTATGTGCCGTATAACTTTTTTGAATATCCTTGTTTAAGATATTAAATAAAATTTAAGAGTTTCTCTCTGCATATCTTATATATACACAATAATATTTAACGTGAAATATGTTATCATTGTTATTGTAATCGAGCACAACGAACTTGGGTTGTTTCTTCACAAAATTGTTGATTTATTTTATGTTAGTTAGGAAATATCTATAAACATGTATAGCCATGTTAAACTTATTTAAATTCATATAAATATAAAATGAAAAATAAACCGATACGAGCAGGAATTCGAACCCGCGACCTCTAGGTAACCGTCCCGTTCTGGGACTTGGACAGGTTCCCCAGAACTTTAATTTATTTTATGTTATCATTGAGGTGATTGACGAAATATTCATTTATTTCGAAAAACCTACTGAATGTGCAATAAGTGCACTAGTGTTTTTTATTGCACTTACTGCACTTATTAATTAATGATTTATTATCCTTGTACATTTTACTAACTTTTAAACTATCGCCTTTCTACCAATAAATTCGTAAAATGTTTATATAGTATTAGCTCGTTTATTCGTTAAATGTTTATGAGTAATAACTCCATTTTTAATATAAGAATAGGATAATATATATAGTATGTATGTTTATTATTTAATATTCTCCTCCTACCCCTAAGCTACGGTCTAATAATTAGGTTACGTTATTTTACAACTATACGTAATAACTCAGACGCAATGCAAACATTGATTAACTTTCAAAATACCGAACGTTCTAATAAGCTTTAAGTAATAAACCAGTTGAATCTACCTTACTACAAATTAATGTCCACGCCGCCTTGCGGCCCTGACTGATAAAACGATTTCTTAGCACAATGTCGGTAGGTATTGCGTAAAATTTGCTAAGTTATGTTTTAGCATCAGCGCGGAGCGCGCGCACTTTAAAAATACACAATTTATATTAATTGTGAAAAAAGTTATCCATTAAATATTTAAGAAATTTTAATTACAATAATTATATATTAATAATTAAGTGTGTTATTCTGTGGAAATGGAGGTAAAATGTGATGAATCTATTAAAAAACCCTGTAAGTTTATTTTTTTAAATTATTTTTAATTATTTTAGGTTTGAAGGGCTTTAGAAAGTTTAAAAGCTAATAACTACCATAATAACTAGGATGACATAAGGATAACTGTCCATAATCAATTCATTTATTAATAATTAATGTTATGTACTCGTATTATTAAGTACTAGCTATGACCCTGGCTGTAGCGAGTTTATGTGTGTTCTTGAAGACAAATAAAAAACTGTCGTTCGACGTAATTGTTTTATTTATTATAAACAATAAGGCAAAGCAAGACAGTTGTTTAATTTTCGAACGGATAGTTTTTTCATAGTGTTTAATTTACAGTGTAATTCAACATTAAGTATAGAAGACATTCGTTAATTGGTATTGTTATAATATATACAAATATGGATAAAATATTTACAATGCACACAAAACTTTAAATCTTTTTATTTTGTTTATTTGGGGTAATTAATAATGTAAAAGTAAAATGTAACAAAAAAAATGCATGTTTCCCAATACACAGTTGTTATATATGTATTGTTGGTATATGTGTATAGTTATATGTTATAGCAAAAAAAATATTTAATTAAAATGTAGGTAATTATTTCACATAAAATATTTTTGTCATTATATAATTAAGCAAATACAATTTTACGATAACTTAGTGAAATAATTTTTCTTCTGTTCAATTTAACATTTTTACGCATTGGTTCATTATTGTTTAATATTTATTTCCTTTGCTAAAATGTTTGTATTATGATATTATTATTAACAAAATGGTAATATATTTATATTATCATTTTTATGTATTACATCTTCTCATTGTGATATAAAACGTTCGTTACAATGCATGCGTCCATCGTAATCAACTTGAGGAAAACATTGAGACTTAATTGGTACTTCAGCTCAAGTAAAGACAAGTTTTTAACCGGCATTTGGGAATAACTTCTGTATTTATGGTAATATTTTTTGCATATAGCCTTAAGCTGACGTGATTTCAGTCATTGCTCGCTTATCTTAAGTTTCGAAGATGGACCACTGATTTTGATTCTGACTGATTAAAATTATTGAGTTTGTTAAATTCCAAGATCTAATAAGTTTCTAACAGTGACAACGATGCGCTATCATACTATGACTGAAAGAATAAATTGCCGATTAAGTTATTGAGAAAATTTATATCGACCAAATGGTCTCTAACTTTACTCATGGACCAACTGTCTTCGGATTACAAAAACTTATAAATGTTGGTTTTATTGGCGTTCTTGTTACAATGAAAAGACATTACAATATAATTACTATTGTTTTTAATGTTTGAATAAAAATGTAGAATTTAAGGCGTTGTATATATTGTTGTAGTATTAGAGTACTGTAGGTTAGTTATTGTAGTCTTCTCTTCGCTACCACGCTTTACTCAAATTCTGATTTATCCTTACATATCAGATGTGACTGTGACTTAAATATTATGATAATCGTAATTTTGTAATTAAGTTAAAAGAGCATCAATTAAGTTTCTTGACAACTACACAAATATGGTGTATGTTTTAATTATTAACACAATTATGTTATGTAACAACGTTAATTGTTCTCTCTCAGCCCTAGGGGGGAGAAGAGAGACGATTTCAGAGCTGAACCCTCTGATCGTTCTCTCTAGCGCTGCTGCTTTAGCGCCGTATGTAAATACATACGTGTGTTGAATTGTAAATACATACGTGTGTGGAGTTTGTAAGCACTATGTGTTGTAAGAAAAATAATGTAACTGAAATACATAATCATAACATTTAAATAAATATAGAAAGATAAATATATCGATACGGACAGGATTCGAATAGGCAACCTTTGCAAAACCATACCGTTGAACTGGTAGATCCAATTGAACTAGCGTATCCTGTTACCTGTTTAGATAAAATGCATTCTATTTATAATGTTTATTAGGACGGAGGCGATCTCTATAAGGTATCTTTCCATAATTTTGATAGTTCATGTTAGAAAATTCCTTAAAAGCAGCTCCGATGATGAGAAACTGAACGTATTCAGGTTTTAGGAATGGCATTAGGCGGTAGTTTACAGTGCGTCACTCACTATGTGTGTCACTTATGATGTCAATGGTGGAAATCAATGCAGAAATTGCTCTTCGTAAACTAAAAGACACATAAAGATGCAACATCTCTCCGCAACCTTTCACAGAGCACAGGATCTTCGACAACTCAACCGGTTCGTCGTTGTAATCATCGAATGGAAGAAACTGGAATGATCAGGAATAGTATTTTATTTTTGACTAGACCCGCGCTTTATAAGCTTTTGGTTCGATGTGAAGTACTGCCACGACCTGTTAATTATTCCTAGTTTCTTCAAAGCCAACTTGGCCTTTCTTTGCAAGTGACTGCGAAACTGACAATCGATTGATATGACTAGTCTAAGTATTCTTTATACTTGGCGAGTCATGTATGGAGTGACGTATGTTGAGTGTTGTATTATTTACAAGTAGCCTAGGGCAGATAGAATAATTTTCTTATACTTATACATAATGAATTGTTTGATATTTTCTTAATTTTTTTAGAATAATACCTTTTTTTAAAGTAAAAAAAGTAACCACCGGCTCTACATTTTAAACAGACTCCTTTTGTTTTAAAATTGAGCCAAAAATCAACATTGGGATTTGTAAAATTAAAGTTTAAAGAAGCTGAAAGAGTGAAATGTTCTTTTATAAATATATCCACGCTGGCTAATATTAACAAAGGCTGGTAGGTAAACATTCCAAATTGGAAAGTCAGTAAGATAAGGAAGGTACTTATTTTAAAAATAGCATGGCCTTAGCCTCGTTTACCGTTAGTAAATTTTACTATACTAAAAATATAATTAAATACAAGCGACATTATGAGTTTTTAGAAACAAAATTTATATGTACCTATAGAAGGCTCAAGAGTTATAATTTCTTCTTCTTGGTCTCTAATATAAAAAACAGATCCTAAAGGAAAAATATTTTATGACAAGCAGGACCTCTCACTACGTTAAATGTGACTTAGTACTAAAATAGAAAATGTCGTTTTTAAAGTGGTTTAGATATATGAAAATTTAAAAAACAGATGATGGAGTTTTTTGAAAACATTTAATATAAAAAAAATTACTTTTATTGTCCCTGAACTATCTGAGTGTCTATGTAAAACCACGCTAGTGGTTGTGGTTACAATGTTTTAAATTCTTAATCAATAAATTATTTCAACAATATATATCTAATACCAGAAATTGACAATGTCAATAAATAATTCTCATTTGAAATTTTTTCAAACTTCAGTAACGTAACTTTGTAACAGAGTGCAAATACATATAGATTCTTATATAAATTACACACATAATATTATTGTTTTTTTCAAAGTTAGTATATAGTATACAGTTAATGGTGTAGACCAATGCTAAATATTTTCTTATTAATACCTATACATATTATAGTAATAGCGACCAAAAACTCTGGGTTGTTTTATTACCGACCAAATACTATGGGTTGTTTTATGGATATTGACAATGCTTACAATATTGTTGGTAATATTTTACTGATACTGATTTTGGACAAACTTCACGTTGGGCCGCTCATTTATAAAGTTTTGAAAATTTCTTAATAAAAAAGAAGTCTAAATTAGAATTGCTAAACGTTTTTGCAGCCGATATGCAAGTAATGGCTTAGCCAAAGGAGATCCGCAATCTCCACTGTTATTTGATTGTCAGTTCATAAATATGCGTAAAATTGTAAAAAGATAGTGTTCATATTTTCCATTATGCAGTCGGTTATATATATATATATATATATATATATATATATATATATATATATATATAACTTGTTCAGAGAGGATAATGTGAGATCCAGGCTGTACTTATTTCAATTGATATTATGTTAACAAATATAGGTTTAAATATATCACCATCTAATGGTAAAATTTCTTTGCTAAATGAAAGACTCCGTGGATACCTACTCTTCTAACAATTATTTAAAACTATAATTCATTATATTGACTCTTTCACTCACTCATAACTGACAAGTGAGAATTAATTTGACTTCAAGTATAGCCTGGTACCGAAAAAAAGACTAGAATAACCAACCACGCCACTAATCATAGTGCCTCTCATATTTTACAACCTTATAAAAAATCTAAAATTAACATTAAACATTAAAAACAATGGAAATTATATAATGCCACGAACACCATTGGACCAAGTATCTAAAAGTTATTACCGTAAAGTGTATACAATCTGTGCAGTAAAGTATTACAACATGTGCAGAATTGTCATACGGATTCTAAAGCTACTTAAAAGAGCAGCAACTTTTGATTAAATATACATCGGCTTTTAAAGGCGTTCCATTTATTTAGCCATACTTTGTATTGTTGTATAAAAATTATAAAATAATACAAAAAATATTCGTTAGTTTATTGAAATGGAATCCTTCTCACATTGTTCTTAATGTTTCTAATGTAGTATATTGAGCTTATTTCATCAGTATGAGATTATTAAGTAGATTTTTTTTCGTATTTTTTTGATAAAAGATCTCTGACAGGTATCTAAAGATCTCTGATCTCTGAAAGGTATTTTGTATAAGATTGTTCAAACAACTTACCCTCGTTTGCTGTTGGCATATTGGCAAAATATGGACGAGTGCTGACTCAAAGACGTAAAAGTTTTGGAGATTCTTGTTTTAGCTCAAGTTTCCTTAATATTATTCTACCTTCTCCTTATTAAGATAAAGCTAGAATGCTTTATAAATTAATTATTGTGTGCTTAAGAGTTCGGGTAGATATAATTATAAAGTGAATTTATATTTTTATGTTAGATTAATTTATAATTAATCATAGATGTATTTGACTAAAAATGGATCAAACGTAATTATAAAAAAAACTAAAAAATACGCTTTGAAAATGAATCGAACTAAAAAGCTAAAATAATTCGTAATATGAGAATAATGGGCAAAATATAATAAAATTATTGCGGAAAAAAGAGTGGGGCGCTGTGTGCCATATATCTTGTTTCATTTTTGAACTCGATTTTAACTTACTTTAGGTCGTCAGATCCATTGAAACATTACAATTTGTAAAATACAATTGACAGTACAATAACAAGGTAAGATTAATTCATTATCCTCATTAAGATCACAAGAGTTAATAATTTTTACACATACTTAGAATGAGAACAAAATAAAGTCCGTAAATCATGAAGAATCTATTAATTTGAAATTTTTAATTATATTCATTTCTAAAAATAGATTTAATTTAATGTAAAAATTAATTTTTGAAAATATTCAAACACTACCATAACTTTATGAATGCCACAAAAGTAATAGCACGAAGCGCCCCACGCTTTTTTCCGCAATAATTTTATTATATTTTGCCCATTATTCTCATATTACGAATTATTTTAGCTTTTTAGTTCGATTCATTTTCAAAGCGTGTTTTTTAGTTTTTTTAACTATACTTTTTTTATGCTTTTCATATATTTTTTAATAGAATGTAATAAAATTTTATATGAAAAATATAATATATGTCATTTTATTAAATAATTATAAAAATATTAATTATAAAGCGTGTTAGTTTTGGCGGTTTGGTTGCTGTTTTTGTATGTTGTATCATCGCACAAAAAGGAGACTCCGAGAATACGATATGCTGCTTCATATATTCTATCTCATTCTTTCGCATGTGCAAGGCGCAAGCTACGGATATATGTTTGTCTCTTTTTACTTGAAATTCGCTTATCCTAAGGATTATGGCAAGGATAACAGGACGAATTGATTAAATTATTGCATTGTCATCGGTCCTTGATACGTGTGCAAAGTTTCAATTTAATCGGATCGCTGGAACCTGGTGAAAATTAAGCTCGAAGATTCCGTTACATTAATACATACATACATACAACCCAAGCAAATAAAAGCGTGTTAAAAACCCTTACAAATTATGAACAAAAGATGGTTTAAAATATTTATTTAGTTAGTTCGTTTTTTAACATAATATTTTTTTTACAGCTCCTCTACTCGGCATCCGGCATCTGCAAGTTTTCTTGCTATTTTTCGGTCTTTTGCTGTCGTTTGCTATGAGAGTTAACATGAGTATGGCCATCGTCGCAATGACTGATGAGACACAAGATGATGTAAGTAGTAAACTTTTAAATAAGTACCTTTTCTTACATTATAAAAAACTTAATAAGAGTAAAGAGCGAACAAACGGTTTTAGATTAGGCAAAAAATATTAAGACCCGCTTGCAAATGGCATAATATACCTGTCAGCAGTCAATATATTATATCTACACAGAGATTAATTTCAACTGATTAGAAACAATATTGACAATATACTCAAAGATCAAGTGAACTTTGAAAATGTATCCTGAGAAACGAATATGATTTATATTAATATTTTTTTGTCTAAAAAATGATACATACACGACAAAATAATAATAAAAATAAACTTACCAATAATAATAATAAATCTTAAAGATAACAATACAAATACTGTTCTACAAACACTTGATTGATATGCAAGATTACTTTATCGAATACTGATAATTATATCACCAACATAGTATTGTGATAAAAACATGTGAAGATAAATATTAAGATCAAAACATCATCTAAAGAATTTCAAAATAAAATCTTTCATACAAGATACTTCAAATTAAAATATTTAATTTAATTCAATTAGACTAAATAAAAAAAAGATGTTATTGTGAAAGAGAATTCAGTCTTAGTGACGGAGTAGAGTATATTTTATTTTAGTGACAAAGTAGAGTTTTCAGTTTATAATGAAAGGTGATGAATGCTCGGAAATTGTATTATAATAAATATTTTATCATATTACTACTGTAACTAAATCACAATAATTTGCAAACATGAAAAAAAAATATTAAACAAAAAATTGCTTGATAAATGATAAATGTTCTCGATTAGATTTTATTTGGTCTTCTTTTATTTTTTTTTTGTATGTTTGTTAAGTTTTTTCTTCCCCTCATACTAAACTAGAATTTGTTTTGCAATTTATTAACATATATATGCGGTCTAATATGTATAAGTACTATTGTTTGGAATAGTGATTTCCACATCAGAGTTTTTCAGAATATTTTTCTTTAGCTTTAGGTTGATTAGGAGTTTGTTTTGCCACGAAAGAGTTTAAGTTTTGCAGTTGTGTTTTTGCATAAGGCCTTACATTTAAACTGCATAATTTTATTATGGCGAATGGTGTAATAAAATATGGATATTTTTCGGCGAACGGTCTAAACTTTTGATAGTTACAGCATTTACCATCTACACATTTATGATGCGTATCTTGAACATGTAGTTTTTTTTTAGCTTGTTAAAAATTACTTTGTCTTCCCTTAAACTATAATTTATTTTATTTCTTACTCAGCCTCAGGGTTTAATTTAAACATAGGTATATTAATTTGAAATACATCATAAAAATACATTCAATATAAGAAGGAAACCAATAAAATTGAGGATAAATCATAATTATGATTTATCCTCAATTTTATTTTCTCTTACTCGTTTCTCTAGCGTGTACACGAATAGTTCCATGACGTTATAACTGACCTTAAATACCTCAATGTAAAAACAATAGAATATCATTAGTAAGAGGAAACTGTAACTAACAGTTCAATAAAAAATGCTTCGATCGCTACCAAATTTCACACGATTACCCGCTGGGTTAATCTTAGGATTCTCTGAAAATTTCGTTAAAGTCAGCCCAGACTTTAAGGAGTCTATAAGAAACATACTTATATATATATATGTATATGTATATGTCGCAGATCACGATAATTTAACAATAATTAGTAACTCAATTGATATCATTGTAACAGTGGGGTGTGAACGCCGTGACGTATTGAGTCACGTGATCAGAATCGTTTGGAGGGGCACCGGAGACATTTTAAATATCCGAGAGCATCGAGACGAATGATTATTGTTTAGTGTGAGCCTTACAGTCCGGACCCCCCAAACGGGACCGGTGGTTCACGACACTCTGATAATTGTATACCTACTAAGTAATTTGTGATTACCTACATTTAATACAAGTAATTGTCATATTGTGTCTGTGTGGTTTAATTGCCTGAGACCTACGCCTCGGATCCTGTACCAGAAGACTCCATCAATACCGAACAAGCCACGAATATACCTCCTATCTCCGACATATATAAGTTTACAGCCAATAAATAAATAACAATAACGAAACATCTAGAATCCGTCAATATTTGAGTATACATATAGTTTCTTGTTGCCGTAAAGCGTCATAATAATCATGTTTTGACTATCAATGAGACTTGGTTCAGGTATGGTGAGGAAGAAGGGGCTCCGACAACTACAGGATATTAATTACCTACGTCATATTCCTAGACCACAAGAAGTACTTAGCCGTGGGGATGGGGTAGGTTTTATATTTGGAGGTATTTATATAGGTTTTTATATTTGTTGATAAACCGATATCTTGGAAAGACGAGGCAAAATACCTAGGAGTAACGTTAGATAGAATGTTTGTTTTCACTGCGCATATTAGGACCGTTCGTAGCAGAGCGGCCTACATATTACGTCGTTTATATCCGCCGTTAGGCAAGCGGAGTAAAATGTCCCTTAGCAATAAGGTGACACTTTACAAAGCTTGCATACGTTCCGTCATGTCCTATGTGAGTCCCGCTTTTGCGCACGCTAATCTGAAACCTCTTTAGGTGATTCAGAACAGGTTTACACGGATTGCAACCGGGCCGCCGTGAATCGTACGCAACATCTATCTCCATAGAGACTTAGACCTTCCGACCATCGCTCAGTATTTCAAGGGGCTTTCCCAAAAGTACTTTGAACGTGCTGAGCGACACCCGAACCCACCGGTGGCTGACGCCGCAGAGTATAGACCACGTAAGACTACTTTAGTCAGAAAAAGAAGACCCAAGTCGGTACTCGTTGACCCCGACGACGCGTTCACAGTAAGTAATAACTTACGCGTAGGCATAAGTGACACCACACAACATACAGACACACACCGTCTATACCGGTATAGACGAGGTCCCAACTGAGTAAGTGCTCCGTTGCTCCGGCGTTCTGCCGTCGGAGGATGCTAGTGTCCAAATTTCCTTAGCTTCCCTCTTGACTAACGACGCCCCGAGCCGAGGTCTGTGTCTCAATCCGAGACGCCCTCGGGACGTCGTTCCCCATGGGGGCCCATCTGGCCCCCTCTTTTAAAGGGACGGTGTCCTGACCCACCCGCTCCTCCTCCTCCGCTCCTGATGAGGCTGTAATAGCTAACAGGGCTAACAGTATAGACAGACAAAAAAATTATCAAAAATAATTTAAAAAAAAAATAAAATACTACATTGAACAATTTCATGTTCATGTTATAGAATAAAGTTGATCCAATTAGAATACTACAATTCAATACATTATTAATATTTAATATTAGGTATTTAAATTAAATGTATCAGATAAAAAGGGTGTGAGTATTTCAAATTTATCTTTATCGTTGAAGTTAATGTTGAAATCTCCACTTGTTATACTCATAACATAATAATAATTCAACTCATAACATAAAAATAATTCTGAACGTCCACTCGGACGTTCAGAATTATTTTGCTCAACTAATCAGAACCTCTATCTTCATCAGTATATTCTGACATTGGCCGATTAATAAATAATCCTAAATATTTTAATTCTATATATAAATAACTCCAATAACTACTTCAATATCGTTTCCTAATTAACAAACAACCGAAAAAATGTCACCAATTGTAAGAATGCGTAGTACTCAATGCATTTATGTTAAACAAAGTCATTATCATATTTGGCATACAAATGTTTCTTTTGTATCTTTAGAATTTTTGAACGCCACCTCCACGAATTAATGTTGACTTTCTTATTTCTTATAATTAATGAATTTTATCAAAGAACAAACGTATCACACAACTTTATCATAAAAAATTCTAAACTTAGGAAAAAAATTAAAAGTTGTTATTATTTGTACCAACGTTGGAATTTATTTACATTATTAGGACGTAGTTGAATAAAAAGAGTACAGTCGTGGATTACGAGTAAAAAACAAAGTGTCATATGCTTTTTTTCAACTTTGAAGGTAATTTACTTCTTAAATAAAATATGTATTTATTTTGTTATTTTTTTAAAGCAAATAATGTAGAATATGTAATCAAATCAATAAGTTTAAGACTTATTTTCGTAAACATAAATAGATTCCCTTCGGAGTTGAAGAAAAACATAAGAAACTTCACTTTTTCTGTAAATAAATAATAATCTATTTCTCTTACGATGTTTTCTTAAATTCCTTTATTGAAAATGGTTTATATTTTCGATTTAGTTAAATGCACCATAATTAAGCTGAACAACTTTTCCTGTATGGAAAGCAAATTTTAACGATGTATCGTGTCAAATTTTAGGGCTAAATATAGCTAAATAAATTTTCCTGAGTTATATGTCGTTCCGGTAGAGAAGGAGTAGGGAAGTTCACCCTAATTGTATTGTAACCTATTTTTTTTTTTCGGTTGTGTCTTCAATTTAATCTTTCCATTTGCTAAAACATGTCACCTTAATATTTGAAAATACTATAAAATATATTAAGACACATTCCTTACGTCACTGCCTACTTTAAATTATATTTAGGTGATGTCTTTTTAATTTTAACACTTTAATACTACAATTATATTTTATTTTAAAGTGTGTCCTTTTTACAGGCCTTTGACTGGAGTATTCAGACACAGAGTGTGATACTGTCCTCATTCTTCTGGGGCTACGTTGTCCTTCAAGTACCCGGTGGTGAGTTAGCCGCTAGATTTGGTGGCATGATACTAATCACATTATCTGTCGCCATCAACTCTGCGGTCTCATTGCTCATACCTGTCAGTGCCTACTATGTAAGTATTAAAATAATGTCAGATATCATAAATTAAATAGAATGGTATGAGTTTCTTAAAAGTACTTAAGATTCGTTGAATTCCTGATAAAAATAGTAAACCTAATTGGTAAAAATTAAAATATTCTAATTTAAATAGGTCTACTGAAAGGAGATCTTTTTAGTAGGAGATTTTTTTTAAGATTTAAAGATTTTATCATGATTTTTGGTTCACCTATCAACTGAGTGACTTTTACTATACTTTATTTTGTTCGATGGCTCGCAATCCTGCTGTTAAGTGTGCAGGCCATCGATATTAACATGTCTATATACATAGTAGCTAAGATAAAAGGTCTTTGCAGTTAGCTAGTAGCTGATAGCAGTGAATGTAATGGGTGTGACTCACAATTTTATATTTTTTTTACTAATACTTAAATTATCTGTTGTTAAAATATATAAAGTACTCTTTGATTATTTATATTATATATAATTGTTATTTCTACACAAAATATGTTTCAACATTATATCTAACACACATGATTGCAACCACATTAGGTATTTAATTTAGCTAATGTAGTATTTAATTACGAGTTACTTAAAGAACTAAATTTTAAAAACAATTATTTCAATTATACGGGTATCTCAACAGGGTGGATGGCAGCTAGTATGTGCTTGTCGAGTGCTGCAAGGGCTCTCTCAGGGCTTTCTTTTTCCGTCCGTCCACAACCTCATCGGCAAGTGGGTTCCTTTGGAGGAGAAAAGTAGATTGGGCACCGTAATCTATGCAGGCATGTTCGACGGTTTCCTTTTATATATATTTTTGGGGTCAAAAATTTACATATTGTTGGACTAATGAAGGATATTACATATTACATACAATTTCATAAGTCTAGCAAAAGGTCAACAAAATATATCAATAGCAATATATTTGTATAACCAGCCTACACAATTTGAATTTGAGTATATGAAAGCGTATAGGGGATAAGAGATGTGAATGTTCTATCTATGGAATATCATCGACTAAATTTGATTTTAGCAACTTCATTGATTTACTATAACTGTAATAATCTGAATGATAGAACTGTTATAATAAAAGTTTGATTTATCATAAATTATGTTGTTTCAGGAGCCCAACTGGGAACAGCGTTGCAACTAATGATATCAGGATTTATTGCTGATTATTGGGGATGGGCAGCAATTTTTTATGTGAACGGTTGTCTCGGAGTGATCTGGACTGTTTTCTATATATTCCTTGGCGCTGATTCACCAAGGACCTCGAAAATGATTGGACAAAATGAAAGACTGTATATAGAAAGTTCTCTGGGACATATTGGTAGTACTAAGCAGGTGTGCACTATAAGTATAATTGTATTAACCAAACATCAACAACATACTACTCTTGCAAAAAATGCATAACTTTTTGTACCTAAAATGAATTAACGAAAGCCGCAATCAAATGAATTCATTATTAATATTGCAGATAAGTAACCTTTCTTTCCAATCATTTCAGAATTTTTCAACTCCTTGGAAAGCCTTATTCACATCGTTGCCCTTCATTTCACTTATCATTGTACATTGCGGCCAGAATTGGGGCTTTTGGACCCTTATGACTGAAATACCCTCTTACATGAAAGAAGTATTAGGAGTGGACATTAAAGCGGTATGTAAATAAAATCGTGATATCGCCATGTCCAACAATCATTGAATATAAAAACTTTGTATCATACAAAAGATAAATTTAATTACAAGTAATAATTATTGTCTTTTAATTTTAAACTCTTATAAATAATAATTTTATATTTCAGAACGGAGTATTGTCGGCGTTGCCATATCTTGCCATGTATATATTGAGCTTCCCAATTGGATTCCTCTCAGATTATACCTTAAAGAAAAAATGGCTCAGTATTACCGCGTGCAGGAAAATCTCCAACTCTATTGGTTATTTACCGAATTACTACATTCTTATTTCGAATAAGTTCTTAAAATTGTATAACTTCCTATAAGACATTTCTTATTATAAATATTAAGTATTAATGATAGTTATCAGAAAATAGGGCGACTGAAGAAGACATGGATGGAGTAAAAGAAAGTGACAAATTGCATCGGGTTCGCATAATTTAGATAAGGGCAAATGGTTAATGATATAATTTTATTACTAATTTCAAGTATCATGGTGCACTACTTGGTTACTAGTACGTCACTAGAGTCCATAATAACATGTCAAAAAAACTTTTTTACTCTCTCAGTCGTAACAAATTTACTGAGCAGTAGTGACTTACATGATAATTTACAATAATTTTCTACCGTAAGTTGCTTCTAACGTTAAACATAAAAATTCTACGAATAAAATTGTTTGAAAACTTTTCGAAACATGGCTTAAGAAAACCAATAGAGAAGATAGTTTGAATTATCTTTTCGTATAAAAAAATATCAAATTTACTATAATTATCCGATCAAAAGGCATAGTACGGCAAAAGGAATCTTATTACATTCTAGCTGCAACGTAACGCATACGCTCTGTAATTAGACTAACTTCATTTGGCCCAAAAATTTTACTTTTATCTACTTTTTGATAAAAAGTATAATCGTAGTTTAGAGTGTAAGCTAATTCAAAAAAATAATGTATTATAAGAAAACTATCTAAGAGCATTTAGCACTCACATATGAGACTTTAATTTAAAAATAATATAACGTTTTTGTTACGCGACCCAAATGAAAGGATATACAACCTTTTCATTTCCGACGTTTTGAGTGAATTTTATCAGCGGTGTAACCCAGTGATCCAGAATAGTACGTTAAGCTATTAAAAATATTTAAAATTAAAAATTTAATCTAGATGATGAATATAACTTGTACTTAGCCTTATCAAGTGAGAAGCAAGTGTCACACTCACCGCGACTTAAAACGCCAGTGTGTAGACACTGTTAATGTCGCGTGTCTTAAAACATATAATTCTAATCATAATTAAGATAAAAAAAAACAAGCGAGGATAGTTGCCGAGACTCTCGCCTCACGAAGATTACGCTCAGCTGACATCAGTTATCGAGGGACCCCGTGGTCCCTGGTGAAATTCACCCGAAACGTTGGAACATAAAAAAGGTATGAAACCTTTAATTTGCATAGTGAAAAAAGACCTTTTATATCTTATTAAAATGTATACAAGTAACGCCAAGACGTGGACCTAACTCAAATAGTTTTTTAGTTTTCGGACCAACAGTTAAGTTTACGATGCAAATAAAACGCACCAACAAAATGCGGAAACATTTATGTAGCATATTAAAATATCCACTATTCAAAGTCAGAAATAGGATTTCTGACTCTGAAATTAGAAAAAAAATATATTTGATTAAATCAATATTTTTTTAAATGTAGAACGAAAAAACTTTTGTCTATTTTAGGTTTATACGGTCCTGCCTTAGCCCTAATTGGTCTTTCGTACGTGCCCGCTGGCGACGTAACGGTCGCAGTCGCCGTGCTGACGACGGTAGTCGGTCTCAACGCTGGACATTACACTGGATATTTGGTAGGAACATATAGACCAAACTTGATTGTAATAATTAACTATTGCAATGTGGAGGACCTATAATACTTTGTCATTTGTTTAGAAAGACTATTTATTAGTTACTTATTGGAGTATTATGACTTAACTCAATATTATGTTTTAGCTGGTACATATAGACATGGCTCCTAACTTTGCTGGAACTATGATGGGTATTACGAATGGTTTGGCTAATGTCATATCCATAATCGCACCACTCGTGGCAGGAACCTTGCTTAAAGATGAGGTAATTAATTATGTATACTACAATGTTTTAACTTATATTATAACCTTATCCTAATCCTTAGTACACTTTTTATTTTTATTTAATGACCAAATATTTATTAAACCTACCTTAAAGAAGGAGAAATGAAATCGTTATATATAACGTGAAATCCACACTTTTAACACTTATGTTATACCGTAAAATTTAGTCGATGTTTTTTTTTCAGACTGATGCAGGCGATTGGCGTAAAGTATTTTATCTTGCTTCAGCGATTTATATAGCTTGTAACACATTCTTTATTATTTTTGGATCTTGCAAAAGACAAATATGGAATGAAGTTGAGAAAAACAGAGCTGAAGAAGCTAATAAAGATTAAGTTAGGTAATGTTGGGCTTATATGTGAAGTCAGTTTTAATAAAATGAACCTATAACTAAGTAATTTTTATTTCAAAAGCAGTCTGCTATGTAAATGTTGCATGCCCATTATTAAACTTTGGATCCAGCATCAGTTGAATACTGTTGGCAGAAGTCTTAATGAATAGGTATATAAGATAAATCTTAGAAATTATGCTACATCTATATTTTAAGTACCAAAGTGAACAAAATACTGTTTTGAAGTTTATGACGACTGAAATAGAGACTGAATTGAAGTTATACCTGAAGATTTAGAAGTGACTCTTATACTTTTGTATTTTAGATTGTTTGTACTCACTTTACGTACTCCCTGAGTGTTACAATAGTTTTAAGAAAATGATGAAAATGTTCTATAGGTCAAACCTATTTTATTATTTAATCTCCTCAAATCATTTCGCAACAACATCTTTAAAAACATTCCCGCGTTTGAAGCAATTTGCACATGACATTTTCCAGTCTGTAATACGTACTTCCTCAATAAATCAATTCCTTACCGAACTGGTGATAAAAACTATAATCCCTCGAGATAGTTTTATTTAATAAAAAAATAAATCATAGGGTGCCAAATCAGGGCTTTAAGATGAACCAACAGTTTTGCTGCTGTGGTGCTTTAAAATTCTTTGTTTTTTTCGCGGTGTGGGCGCGGGATTAGTAATTGTTTAACAAGAGGCACAGAAAGGAACTTTATTTTTGGATCATATTATAATCCTAAGGTTCAGCTCTTGTTATATCTTTGTCACTACGGTGGGGAGAACCGGCCTCGAATTTATCTGTTGGTATCATGGCACCACTCCACGTGAGAATAGTTCTGAGCATCACTGACTTTCACATTGAAATTAAATTACCACATCACCTTATTTATTATTCAAATTGTTCTAATTTAACCCCAATAAAACAAAATTACCATGTCTGAAATTGTAATATAATTTAATGTAATGCAATTCTACTTAAAAAAATATTTTGTAAAATGTGTCTATGTCAATTGAAATAATCTAGTCTCTCGAAATAAGCAATTACCAAATAAAGTTATTTTTTCATGGTTTGTTTTTACTTCTTGTCGTAATACTCACTGCAGTATAACACTCTAAAGTATTTTATGATTTTAAAACTTAGAGTGTGTTGGTACGACCTCACGCCCCGGCCATTGGGTGATTTGGATATTTCTGACTTTTAAGTGTTTTTGTAAATAATTCCTAAATGCTTATTGCATATTTTATTGTTATGGATTACTATGTCAACAAATATATTTATTATTATTTACTTTATTATTAATTACCATTTTGGAATTTCCAATCAGATAAAAATACTACAAATGATACGGCTTTTGTAACTAAATTAAGTGAATAAATTATTTTTCATTTAGACAAAAGCACCAAGTGCCTGAGTTTCTTCTTAGACCTAGCCAAGCCTAGCCTAGCCTTCGATACTGTCTGTTTTTTTACCCTTTCTTAAAACTATGACTTTCAGTTCCAATCCTTGTCCTACTAATAGCAGTAGTCTGAACACAAAGCCGGTAAATCACAGAATTTTTAGTCAATGTAATCATCAGGGTAAATCAGGTGTGCAGGGCTTAAAGGACATTCTATCTACGTCTCCGTCAAAAAGAGCAAGTGCAGCTGCTCTGTCTCAAGGTAGTGGTGGACTGATAACATATTTTAGTCCAGGTCTATGAAATTAGTGGAGTGCAGTTTGAAAATGAAGAGCATGGTAGTGTGGCTCTCCACAAAAATGGCATTTAGCAATACCAGTTTGATAATTGTATAATTTTTCTACATTATTAAATATAACAACATGTTTATCATGCTCACAGATAAAATATAATCAAATTGAGTATTTAATCAATAGAAACTGCAAAAACCAAACAAAATAATGAAAATCTTCCTTTTATATTTATTTATATATTTCAAAGTTAGTTAACTTAAGAAACTAGAGTGCTATCAATCAAGATTTGATTGGTGAATGTGGCGTACTTAAGGGTAGTACCCTAGGACCTACCTTATTGCATTAATTTATTAAAGACCTTTGCAATCTAAGGTTATTCTAATGTTATTAAATTGTAAAATCATAAGTTACACACAGTACAGAAAAAAAACTTAATTAGGAACACCCTCGCATGATACTCACGTATACACACACATCGAAACACACATGCATATATAAATATATATATATATATATATATATATATATATATATGTGCATGTGTATATATATATATATACAAATATACATTACATACGTACATACACATACACAGACAAACGCACATACACACACTTTTAGTTTTTTTTTTTCTTTTAGCTTGTGATCTTGTTATTTTAAATTTTTTATTTCAAGCATTTTGTCTGTTCTCTGGAACATTTATTTTTGGGGGTGGGCATTTATGTCAGCTACAAAGTTTTATAACTAATCTTGATTAGTGTTATCATTTTCATTCAAGTGTTATGATAGTTGATCATTATCGATATGTTTCTTCTTATGTAATTTTATAATTTTTGTTACAATAAAAAAAACTCTTCAAACTTGTTATTACTATTATTTAAGTACTGTTCCTAACTGCCAATATATGTGGATTATGTTTATACTTGAACAATTTTCCGCAAACTTTATTATCAATTCTGAAAAGTTTCTGGATAAGATAAACGATCGTTTTATTAAGCAGCAATTTTTGTGTATAGTTTAATCCTAAGAACTGCAATGTCCCTTAAAAATATGTAGGTACTTAAAACTTTAAAATGGTGAACTTACTTCAAGATGCATATTTTATCTCAACTTTATAGGATCGATCGTTTCCAGTAGAAAATACTTGTTTTCAACAAATTCATTTTGTAAAGATGACTTACTGAATTTGTATACCATAATATAAAATCTCTTTATACATTCGTGGATTTAATCTTAGTTTCGACCTTTAACATTGGACATTAGATTAGTATATGTTTATAAATAATATTATTTTAACGCTTATGCTGTGCTTATTTTTTTTATACCGTTTCATTCCATGTAAAATAAAAAATAAAATATAAGTGTTTTTGATATAAATTTAGAATAAAATATGCATCGGTATCGGTAGGATTCGAACACGCGATCACCTGAAAACCGTTTAGATTAAGCTTACCGTATCTCTACACACTTCGACTAATTTACCCTTCTTTATATAATAATATTTATCCGCTAAGCAAGTAAGCTGTTTAAATTAATAAATAAATGTTGGTTGTGGCATCTTTTCAATATTAAACTATACTGCAAAGATGCGAATTTAAATCGCATCTAACAAGATAATGACAATCAACAAGTGTTTTATTTTGCACAATTGTCAGTTTCTGGTGACGCCAATCACTTATCTTACACTTGACATAAATATATGTAATAAACAGTCTTATACAGTTCCTGTTATTTCTCGATAAAGATTATTAGTGTGTAGATATAATAACGACATTGTGACGTATGTAACCTACTCTTCTATAGAAAAGGAAATTCGAAAATCTAGTTCAGCCTCTCATTAGAGTGGCGGTAAAGGCTTTCGTATATTACAAAATGATATTTATAGGTAGTTAATTTTGTTGGGTTCTAACCATTAAATGAAATCGTCATTATGAAATATATATTACAAAAAACGGAATTTAATAAAATGTTAGACAACAAATTAATAACTTGAAAGGAAACGGAAAAGTAAAGATATTTGTACGCTTATACTCATTTATTTATTTATTATCATATACTAATTATAAAATATAAACCCTTACGTTTCAATAACTTATTTAAGGGATATATTGCTATTGTTTAATGATCATATCTTATCCTTGTTATTTACCATAGCTAAATGATAGATAATTATTATCTTAATTCAAGTAAATGAATAAAACAAATGGATTACAGAAATTACTATCATACTTTTAACTTAATATCATTTGTAAATCATCTGCTTATAAGGACTAAAATAAATTTAACTTTCATAGCATACCAACTGTTTAAATAAACAGAATTTACAATTAAACACTTTATTTTCATTTTACAGTATGGACTACTATTTATAAGAGACTAAAATTATTATAATTGAATCATCTCTGCAGGTGGAGTGACACAGAGATTATAGATTTTTGCATATTTAACATTCTGTCATGATAGAGTCCATATGGGTATAGTAGGTACTTGGTATATATATATATATATATATATATATATATATTAGTAACTTATTTGTTTATTTATCAGTAGATTAGACATTACAATTTGTAGATACTTTGAGGTTCCGATAACCCCTCTTGATACATATAAAATTTGTTAACAACTTTTATGATAAAACACTTTCTGATAAAAATATTTATATTTATGTTGTGTATAAATATTTTTATCACCATTATGTAAAATGCGCTTTTAAAAAAAATATATGGAGCACATTAATTAAAATAGTTTTTTTTTTAAATTTTAAGTCGTAAAGCTTAAAAAAATTCAAACAAAAGGCTGTTGTATTGTAACATGTATTCGTGTGTATATAACGTGTATTCTATAGGAATTTTTATGAATTCAATCAATTGTGATGTAATAAATGTATTTACTACCAGCATTCCATGGACTATATGAAGGCTACTACAATATACATTTGTAAATTAATTAATAACATAACATGTACCTATACTATATGTAAGTAAAGTAAAGTTTAGATAAAACAATTTTGATACTACATAAACTCATCCATGAGAAACGACCACAATATTTAGGTAACATTTATTGGTAACATATACATAATGATTTTTTAAATTATTTAATTTGTTTTAAAAACTTTTAAATTTGTTTTAAAAATTATTAAACTCAAAGTGAAACTTTTTTTATATACCTAGTCCAGTAATACTTTTATATTCATTTGCATATCTTAATAATTTGGTTGAAACGAAAATTGTTTAAAACTAGAAATGAATGCTCAAATATTGTAAAAAAATAAGATCTACTCCACACATTGTTGTTCGGTACAGCACGGAACAGATATCCCTTAGATTTAACACTGTACAGCAGGGGCTACAATTGAGTGGTTCTCTGCAGTGTCATGTTACAATTATAAATATATTTTTTTTATAAAATGGGCGTTGTAACAGAAAATGTGAGACCAAGTAAGTGCCAATTATGAATACAAAAAAACCCTTAAGAGATTATTGTTAAGACTACCACTCAGAATTTATATTGTAAAGTTTGAATACCCAAACGAATATTTTAATTTTCCTAAAAAGTGCCGTTATTCAAATAACTGAAAGAAAATTATGAAAATAAATCAGTACTCAGTCTTTAAAAAATAATTTAAAAGGTTAATTTATTACAATTGTTCGTCTTAATTAATTTTAATATTATAAAGAAAATAACAGGAAAATATGAATTCATGGTAACAAAGAACACATATATAGTATGAAGACATTTAAATATAAATATAAAGACATAAAAATATTTACAAATATAACTGGTATTTTTAGAAGCAAATACTACCTAGTAGTAATTATTATTTATTTTTCTGTAAAAAAATTAATGAAGTCCTAGCAATTCTTTTGTTGTATATTAATTATAATTTGAATGAAAGTGAAACAATAGTGACTATCAAATATGAAGGCTGAAGAACAACTTATTTGAAAATACCTATTGGTAGCAAATTGATCACCATTTTAATAAGTGTACACTTATTAAAACCGGAAAATTATGCAATGACTTGCAATTAAAGATCGCAGTTGATTTTATCTTATCTTAAGAATGAATTAAGATCATGTGAGCAATAAAATTAAGATCATGTGAGCATTAAACCGTGAAATATCTAGTCTTGCCATAAATATTGTAACAAAAAAAAAAAAATAAAAATTGCAAATAACATTTATTACTTTTACATTATGTTAGTTTAATACACAAATATTAAAAATATAAAAAGCTTTTCGAAGTGGTGTCCATTAGCTGCACTACAGTCAAATTTTCAAAGTTTAAACGTTGAGGCCAGTTATCAATAGAAGCACGCGCTCTTTCCATGTGGAAATTCTTCACTGCCAATCGTATGGATTGTTTTAAGGACTCCAAATTATCATGGCGTTTAAAGCAAGCTGTACTATCTAAAACTGACCATAAATTATAATCCAGCGGATTAAGATGAAGTCCGAGACGTTCGCTTCCAACCAAGACTGCGTGGACTGAGCTTTATGACCCAGCGCCGAGTCTTGCTGGAAGGACCATACTTGGTTATTAAATATGGTGTTATTAAGGGACTACGTGGACGGCCAGATCTTTCTCTGTCACAAACAGAGGAAGTCTCATTGTATCTATTAATAGCCCGGTACACAAACATTTGACTAATACCAAGTGTATGAAGAGTTTTAACAAATTGCATTTGGCTCCATATCTACTTTGTGTAATGCAATCACTGCGATTCTGTTCTCTCCTTATCACCCCACTCCATTTTAATATCGCCAAATATTGTACTATTTAGTGGCGCCAAAATGAGAAAACACAATCAACAATCGTATAAAAATAAAAGATTCCAAGTTCAAATGCAATATTTTTTTATTTTTAATTGTAATAGTATTTATGGCCAGACGAAGTATATTTTAAAATTTGAGATTATCTTTATTTTTATCTTCTATTTTAAGGGGAGTCAATTTTATTACTATTGTTTTCATTGAAGGTTGCCTAAATAGATAACGATATTATTTATTACTTTTGCTTTTTTAGATTAATAGAGAAATATCGCCCGTTAGCAAAAAGTATATATAAAAGAGAAAAGGCAAACAATCAACATCGTTTATTACGAAAATGTCAGCCGTAAATTTAAACAATTTTACGATAAATAGATAAAAAATTAAACAAACAAACACAAAAACTATTTTTTTTTTATATATTTATTATGGTATAAATTTTCAGAAGGTCTCGGAGTTCGGCATGGCCAGACGTTCCTCTTATTTCTGGGAATGTTATTGGCGTTCAGCATGCGTGTCAACATGAGTATGGCAATTGTTGACATGACCAACCCACAAAACGAAGAGGTCAGTTTAAATTATGAACATTTTAATTTGAAGAAATTTTATTGTTCTAAAATTATCTTATTCATTGAAATAAATTCAAAAAATATGTTAGTGAAAACTATAAGATTTACGAAAAAGAACTAGTACCTACATTTCAAAATACAATGCGTTTTCATAATGCGCTTCATGCAAATACATAATTACGCCACATAATTGACCGATTAGGTCAATCGAAGTAGGTACACGTCCAAAATAAAACAGCAGAGGCTATCGCAAAACTAATTGTATAAGAGGTCAGTAATAAGTAAACACTGATTGTAAGTAATCATCACAAAATTTCCATGATGTTAATTAAGTTTATGTGTATTATGCATGATGTCCCGTTATTAGTAGACAAACAGGATATAGGGGGTGAAGGTCTTTTTCTATTAGAAACAAGATTTTGCTAAGCTTATGTCACTTACAAGAATGTAATAATAATTATTTGTTTCGTTCCGTTAAATTTTAGAGTAGTATTATAGAACGTATTTGTTTTAATTTCTTTTTTGTTTATCTGTTTTTCTATGCTTTTATAAGGCCAAAGTATAACAAACATGTACATGTTTATAATTTTTTAAATATGTATATTTACATTTAAATTTATATAAATATAGAATGAAAAATAAACGGATACACGTCAGGACTTGAACCAGCGACCTCTGGGAAACCGTCCCGTCGCTCTACCAATTGAGCTATCGTAACGCTGTCCATCTCGGTGAATTAAGCATTCTACACGTGATCGTCTTTTATCGGGACGGTGGTTTATCTACATTATATATCGCAGTACTTGAATTATAATGCAATTGTATTAGTCGGCAATATTATCATTTTTTCTTACAGAAAGTCAGAAGATTTGAAGTTTTTTATATTTTTTAAAAAAGAAAACTTTGAAATCGAAACTATGTCTGTCTTTTTAATAATTATTATAAGCGATGTTAATGGTATATAAGTATACCAAAATTAAATATGTTTTAAAATAAGTATACAATATAAAACAAATATAAGTGAGTATATTAAGTACACCAAAATGAAATATGTATCCTCCTGCAATTATGTAAAATCTCGTTAAGTAATGCTATGGTATTTTATTACAGTACTTCGATTGGAGCTACAGCATTCAATCTATGATTCTATCGTCTTTCTTCTGGGGCTACATCATACTACAAATTCCAGGAGGAGAATTAGCGAAACGCTTTGGAGGGAAGTTTCTTATCACTATTTCCGTTGGAGTGAACTCTTTACTGTCATTGGCATTACCTTTTGGTGCAAAAATCGTAATTATTTTTATAATATTATAATTTATCACATTACTAAAATTAGAGTTACATGTAGTTTTATATAGTGTAGATTGTAAATTCAGTAAATAATTTGTGTTTCTAAATGATTATTATGTTAATTAACGTAAAGACTATTAATAGCACATCTTTTTTTTAACTTAGGGAGGTTGGCAGTTCGTTATTGCATGCAGAATGCTGCAAGGTTTAACGCAGGCGTTTGTCTATCCATCGATGCATCATCTCGTCAGTCAGTGGATACCCATGGAAGAAAAGGGGACTCTCAGCACTATTATATATGCAGGTAAAACAAAATCTTGAATTTTTTTTTAAAAGTTCCGTGTTTCGTCATCTTAATTTAAAATTTCCTTACAAAATGCCCTTAACTTTATCATCCGATCCGAACAACATTTGTTCTAAGACTTTATAAAATAACTGGTTCTTAAAATTTAAGTTTTCCGATACAAAATTTATTTGTTGCCTCTGAACTGGCATCAATTCTGAGCGTAGGTGCCCGGAAGTTGACCTTTTAAGTAGGTACTTCTTACAAGATACAGATTAGTAAGTAAAAGAGGGAG
Organism: Napeogenes sylphis; assembly: GCA_959347405.1. NCBI lineage: Eukaryota > Metazoa > Arthropoda > Insecta > Lepidoptera > Nymphalidae > Napeogenes > Napeogenes sylphis. The sequence goes on from OY365776.1 coordinate 12,913,437, forward strand.
CAAATTTATTTGTTTCGTTTTTTTGTGTTGTTTACCAAGTTTTGTAAAAAGTCGTAGAACAAATTTTGTTGGGATGGATGTAGAGAGACTGCCCGCAAGAGGTGGTCAACTAATTACAAATAACCATGTATTAATCTGTAGTATACAATTTCAATGTATAATCAATATTGATAAAAGAAGTATAAAAACGCATTGCATTCGGATAAGTAGTTTCGAGGCTTATAGGTAAGGTAAGAAATAGGGTTCATATATACAAATTTCATCTGTTTATAATACTGGTATATATTGAAAAAACATATTTTTAACCCCTGACCTAAAAAGAGGGATGTTACAAATTTGACCTGTGTATTTGTGTGTCTGTCTGTGGCAACGTAGCAGCCAAAGGGATGCATGAATTTGAATGCGGTTTTTCTTAAACGAAAGCCTGATTCGTCGAAATGGTTGAAATAGAAGCAATCGTCTCGAAGATATGGAGCTTTTATTGGTGCGGGTGAAAATTTCTTACACAATATTGATAGTTAAAACCTAAACAAGTGAAATTATTGTGTTCGTAGGTTCATTTAATACAACATAGAAAAAAGTAAAAAATAAATAAAAAGAAGAAAAAAAATTAAGAAACACCCAATACAAAAATACATTTAAAAAAGATAAAAATAATATTATTAAGTACTTATTGAAGTTGTTGCGTTGGCAGATTGCTAAATAAAGGAAGAATTCAAAATGAAAGTAAGTTATCAAAGCAAATAACGGAATAACAATATCAAAGTCCTCATTTATTAGCTCCGAAAATTTTGTAAGATAGACACGGTCATCAGCGTAGAACGGTCCCCTGATGCAACGACTTCAATAAGTAGGTACATAATAATATTATTTTTATCCTTTTTATAGGTATTTTTATATTGGAGGTTTTTTAATTATTTTTTTTTGACTATGTTATTTTAACTCTATTATAAATTATCAAGTAATGCGATGAGGTTTAAGGAAAAACGAATCACTACTGTTTCAATAATAATACGAAAATTTAAATACATACCAAAACATAAAACAATATACCATAAAATAAATAAAATCAGAATCCAACACAAATAATTGATAACAATACGAACAATGCGAAGCAATTCTATTACGTTAAGCTTATTATATCATAAGTGGAATGGACGTTCTGATAATTAAGCTCTAAATAAATAATAACATGAATAAGTCTTGTCGTAAGGAGAACGGAATAATTTTTAATTTTGCCTCTGTTATCTTTCATGTACAAAGTGATTGAAATACTCGGTATATGTCGACCAAAATAAAAGTGTTACCCGACAACGTTGTTTTAATATTTATTATTTATTTAAACAAGTAACACAACGGTCAGATTTTGGTGTGACACTCAGAAGGTAATCAGAAAAAAAATTGTATAGGCTACACATATTTTTATTAAACCTTAAAAAAATCTGTAGTAACGTTTTAAAGTTTCATGCGTTTGATTTAAGAAATAATTTTCATAAAATATTTTTCAGTTTGTAGCATGTAGTTAAATGAACTTCACGAACTCAATTTATGTATCTTCTGGCGATGAAAACAATAGTGTACCGTCCTGCATTTACCTCCGTACCTTGTTTTCTTAAGGGTATTCAAAAATTCCGTTAATAATAAAAAGGTGGTAATAAAAGTTTTTCATGCATTTTACTTTTGTAGACATTTATTCGTTAAGAACAGCTACACGGTTCACTGGCGCCTTTTTATGGATCATATTTTCGTGATGATAATAATTTATTTTATCTAATTCAGAAAACTTTTGTTACTTTTATATTTAGTATTCATAAAATTTCATATGTTCTACTTAGCATATAACTAAAGATATCGCAAGTTTCATATTTAGAGAGTTGCTTAGAACTTGTGCAAGTAAGACTACACATGCTTACGGCTCCCAGCGGTGGATGTGAGGCGAGAATTTTGGTTTAAGAATTCAAATTTACAATTTTCTTACTAAACTACCTATCTATCTTCTTTGTAGATTAGTTGATTCGCTTTGACATTGGAGGTCCAGATGTGATTTCCATACAATTCATTGTATGATTCGGTGTGTTATTTCGATTCTTAAACATATGGTTGCAAACCTCCGAAATACATAAACTATTTTTCAATTACAGTGTTGTATGGAAATAAAGGCGAATTATGAATAAATTCTCGTTGCATTCAGCATCGCTGGAAAATATTTGTAAAACTTATATACAATTAATATTGACTTCCGCAGTTCTATTGTTTTAAATTACTTGTATTGTTCGTATTTTTTTTAGGAGGCCAACTTGGAATTGCCATCCAGATGATTGCTTCTGGATTTCTAGCCACTGCTTGGGGCTGGCAGGCTATTTTTTATGCAAATGGTGGATTAGGAGCAATATGGATGATAATTTATTTATGGCTAGGAGCATCATCACCAGAAACATCTAAAATGATATCTCCAGAAGAAAGGCAGTATATTCAAATATCTCTAGGAAGAAAGGGAGAACAAAAGGTAGTGTTAGATAATGAATTAAAACGATTTTATACTAAATTAAAAATGTCTATCGTGTTTATTAACTACTTCAAGGAACTGCTTTTTATTCTTCGTAAGAATTTATTTTAACAATTATAAAAATCGAAGAAAAGCTATTTCATTTTTTTAATTTCTATAATATTGTAATTATTCACCCAGTGATTTTCAAACCTATTGAAAAATCAAAACAATTATAATTAATGAAAATCAAAACTGTTTCATAAATTTATTAAGACTAATTTTTCAGGTATATCCAACACCTTATGGCAAGATTTCATTATGTCTTCCGTTTTGGGCAGCCGTGATCGCACATTGTGGACAAAATTGGGGTTTCTTTACTCTCATGACAGAAATGCCGACATACATGCATCAAGTTCTGAATGTTAATTTGACTAAAGTGAGTTAAAATACAAACGATAGTATATGCTTCTATATAGATGATATAACCTTGATTCTCAACTTTATGTTAACCATTCGTTATCAATTTAATATTTGAATATAATAATTTGTGCAGTTATTAAGTTATTTTTTTTTTCTAGAATGGTGTATTGTCTTCACTGCCATATTTAGCCATGTACTTGCTAAGTTTCCCTATGGGAACTATGACAGATTACATAATTAAGCGCCAGTGGCTCAGCGTTACAAACACTCGGAAACTATTTAATTCTATAGGTTTGTTATTATTTTGATAATAATAATTTACCGCAAAAGTTCGATAATATTAATCACTTCAAAATTATATCGTAAGGTCTATGGGGACCAGCAATAGCGTTGATCGGTCTATCCTATGTACCGGAGGGTAGTATGTGGCTTGCGGTGATGATGTTGACGGTCAGTGTCGGGATCAATGCCGGACAGTACACTGGATTTATGGTATGATTAACAACATAACATATGTAAAGATATTAACCTTCCACCTAAAGTAAAAACCGTAGTATAGTTTGACATTTACTTTAATTAGCAAACTTAGCAAGCTATACAAGTTAAGGTCGCAAATACTTTAATAGTGTTATATTATTTAAGCTTACTATTATTATTTAAATATATTATTATTTATATTGTACAACTAGCAATATTCCATAAATTTTAAGATATAATCACTCATACCATTTAACGTTTTTTTTCTTTTTTTTTTCATTAAACTTCGGTTACACAAAATTACAAAAATGCACGCCAAATATCACGAGGATTTGTCCGGAGTGTTCAGGACATTTTAGTTAATTACTTAATTACATGTGATGTATTGTAAATATAATACCAATTAACGCTAACATTGTCTGACATTACATTCCATGATAACACTAAATCCCAGATTATTATAATAAAATGGTAGGTAAGTGATTCTAGAGTTTTACTTATCTGAAATATAACAAGTGCGTTAATTAAAAACACAAAGAAAATTTTTGTAATAAAAAGTACTATAAATAACGATAAATTCATTTTAATAACTTATTAAAATGAATTTATCGTGAAAGTTGTAATAACAAATAACAATAATAAATATTTAACCTTTAACGATATTTTTTGTTTTACTAAGCCATAAATAAATAAGAGTAACCGGATCTTTATTGTATGTTTCAAAATAAACATTGTATTAATTAAGTGTGATAACTAATTAATATCGTTTGTTTCAGCTGATCTTCATCGACCTGGCTCCAAACTTCAGTTCATCTCTCATGGGTATATCCAACTTCATAGCCAACATTGTGTCTATTATCGCGCCAATTGTCTGCGGCTTAATCATTAAAGATGAGGTAATATTATCAGTAACATGCAACGGTTGAGATGTTGATATGAAAGATGACCTTGTTTTCAAGTATAGATTTCGGTTTTTAGTTATCTACTATATAAGTGCCAATGCAATATGCAAGTATTGGAGTACTCGCAGAAGGTTGGCCAATATATAGGTTGTTATTTATTGTATTCGGTTTGTTTCGTTCAATTAATAATTATTATGAAAGTAACATTAGACAATGATGAAGCTGTAAACAAACCAGTAATCAAATGTTTCATTTTTACATATTTTTAAAAGTATTTTCACAAATATTATTAAAAGTATTTTGGATAAATAAAAATATTATCACGAAATGTGGAATAATTTAATCGATTCTGCCAGCTATTGCAATATTAATGATTTTTCTCTCTTTCACACAATAAGAGTATATTTAACCGACTTCAAAAAGAAGAAGATTCTCTATTCGGCCGGTATATATATATTTTTATGTACACCGATTTCTCCCAGGTTTCTGAACCGATTTACGTATTTTTTTTTTGTTTGATGCGGAATAGTTTCGAATTGGTCCCATAAAAAAATTATAGGTTTTTATTTTATGAGCATTTTTGTCCAAGTTTTGTACTAGCTCCTCCGGAAGGAAATCAAAACGTGCTGTGACTAATAACATCTGTTGTTTTGGATATAATAATTTCTTACAGACTGTACTTGAGCATATTTATTTATGGTGGTTATAAAATTATGTTCTTTCATTGAACGAAGTCTTTGTAAAGTCTGTCACGCTGCTGCTAGCCGGTTTACACGTTGCTGAGCAGACTCGGTTGCTGTACGGTTTCGTTTCACTTCTAATCTATAAACCCTCTGCTCAGTCGCAGCGTTCTCTAGACGCTCATTAATTAGACCAAGTCTATGAGTCCTCTGCTCAGCTGACTCGTTGGCTAGACGCTCATTAATGATGCCAAGATCATTAACTCTCTGATAAAAATACTCATTAGCAAAGACGCTCTTGGATCTTACCGAGTCTAGAATTATGCTGTTCAAGAGTAAATATAACATATAAATAATAGGTAGTATATAATAAATATTAAACCTTCATTATTTTTAACTTTTTAGTTTTAAAGTCACTTTTGTAACATAATTATTATTAAATTAAAATATTAAAATTTTATATGAAAATACAATACAATGTCCAAAGGCGTTTCAATTAGCTAAGAGCTAAACCAAAATTTTGCAAACTAAGTTATGTAAATCTGTATAACAATTACTGAATTCAAAACTGAATATAAGGAAACCGCGAGTCTGTTATTACGTTCAAGCAATTGAATAGAAGATCCTACTATATCTCTTAAAGTTTTAGTTAATCCTAAAAGAAGTAGAATAGAGAATGGAGTTTAGAATTATATGTCATTACCGTCCTACAAAAAAGGTTCTTTATACGTATTATTAAATCAAGTTAAAGCAATCTTTGTTCTTGTTATGAATATTTCATAGTTATCGTTATTCGTTTCGTGTCATTAATATATATTTATATTTTTGTTAGACTGATCCGGCTGAATGGCGTAAAGTTTTTTTCCTGGCTTCTGGCATCTACTTCCTAACAAACTTATTCTTCATTCTTTTTACGACCTCCATAAGGCAACCCTGGAACGAGCCTAATGGAGATGGTGATATTGGTGAGTTAGCTACTTTGCGTTCATTAAAAATTGTATCTGACCTTCATTATTCAATGAAAAATCATTATAATTTCTTGTTTCAGAAAACAAAAAACAAGAGGAAGAAACTGGGAAATGAATAGAGCAATGTGATAAACATTTTTATTTATTTTTGTACCTGACTTTAATTAAAATCTAAATATTAACAGATGCCTGCGGTGCCTTTAATTTATAAGTTATATTCTATTTAAATTTTCGTAATTTTACTATAGTTTGAAATTTTTATAGTGTCATTTTAAACCTAAAGTTGAACCTAAAGTTAACCTGGTGTAGAATGGTTTCCGCTCTTACTCTTTTGGTTGGTTTGGTTTAATATGGCTTTACCACACGATGCAATTAATTTACTAACTTTTATGATCTATAGTCATTTAAACATATAGCAATGATTCTTAATCAATATTTAAAATCATTATCTTTAATCTAAGCTAATTGTCACTTATTAAATAACTATTGTTTTTGGAAAGTTCTTATTTTATTCTAGTTTTCTTAAGAAAACTATAGAATCTAGGGGCTGAGTAATCTACGTCCGTAGGTGTGGGCCCATGAGTCCGAATCCTTATACCAAGGCTCTGTGTGCTTTTAATGGAACTACCTATCTAACACTTAATATCCCATTAGAGTGGTTTGGTTAAATATGTTCCTAGGTAATGCTGTCTGTCTTTATGTGCACCTTTCCAATTCCGTTTACTTCGTTCGGCCTGATCTTACCTCTAAAGGAATTTGTCGGGTGTAAAAGTACTAATCAGCAAATTTTTATAAGATCCGTAATTTTTTTGCATCTTACCTATGGTAGTCTTTGATTTTTTCAACTTGTTCAAAAGCATGTAAATGCATTATCGATCTTATATCATATTTTGATATACCGATATTTGCGATGTATAAAATACTAGGAAAACCACAACTCTGGTTTGTGATCGATTGCCAATTTTTGATCCAGATGTAGACGTAGGTTAGGTAGGGGCTATGACTATGAGGGGCGAACGCCGGGAACCTCCTCGTTGTGCTCCCTGGGCAACAACGGTTACTGAGAACCTTCGGGTTCTCCCGTTGGCTAATACCCGTCGCGGTGGGGGTTGGTCATGGAGGTTTGTGCCCGGTCCATGGCTGGCCAGGGCGGGAAACCCTTCGGGGTGGCCTGCCCGCGGGGGGGAGGGCTCGGGCCTCTTTCCATCGGCCTTCATTGATGGAAAGTTGACCTGGGCGTCGAGGGTGAGAGGGCGCAGGCCCGCTTTGCCGGGGCTTGCCGCGGGGTCGCGGGGGTCGCTCCTGGTACTTCTCTGATTAGCAGAGTAGATTGTGGAGTGGTCCCGCGGCTGTATAGGGACGGGTGCGCGGCGGTCTTTTTCTTGCTGAGGAAGAGGCCATCTGCGTCGCTTAGGGGTCTGGACCTCTTTCTACCTATCATTGACAGAACATTGCTAGGTGGGGAGACGGTCCGAAACGTTGCCTGGGTTTATCGTTGCCGAGTGCGATGCCACGGTTGCGCTTGGCGATGGTCAGACTGGGCGTGGTGGGTTCCCGATTTGTCGGGTTCGACGTTGGGTCCTCTGCCTAGAATGGGATTTCATGCGGCCCGGCGCGTGGCTCGCGGTTTGACCAGATCCGCTGAGCCCGCTGGGTCGTATCGAGAGTCTGCTCTCCTAGGAGGCCTGACCGGTGGTCTCCTCTCGGGGAGACTACCGCGGTGGGGCTGGACACGATCGATGATGGTCGAGTCGTCGGGTTTTACACCTGATTCCCTGAGACCGAGTCCGGCCAGAAGGCCGGCGCCCTTCTGGCCCCCTTCTGGCCTGATTTTATAAATATTCGTTCAAAAAATAACTTAATATACGTAAATTAGTTAATGTACATATAAATAAACGAGCTCAAGCTAATTATCATTTTTATGATAGCTTTGTTTGTCGTGTATTCCATTGTTCAATGTTTATGCCATAATCTGACATTACGAGTGTACTTTAGAGTAATCTTAAAAGCCAATATTAGAAATAAGGACCCAGATGGTTTATCAGATACGTGAGGGTGAAAGAATTAGTACATTTTACCTACAACTATAAATTCGTGAAATCCATTTATAGTTTTACAAGAACATAAAAATAAAATGTTTTATTTGGCAAACAATGACTAGATCAAAGTGAAAACCGAATTTCAATCGTTACTTTAAGTGTTAATTTTTTAAGGTTTGGACCAACACCTTCATGCATTTTTTTTTGTTTTTTTTACGCTATTACTACAGATGATAAGCAACTCTTTGAAGTCAGACTAATATATACTCGGAGTGCGAAGCCAAAGAAGTAAAAGAAAAAAAATACTCCGCAAAGACAATGTCATCGTAAACAATGAAGTTCTGTGCGTAATGTTTCGCATTGTAATGTGTGTTGATTTTTATTACATTAATATATTAATAATTATATAAACTTATTAGCTTTCTGCACTTCTTTTCACACGTTTAAAGAAATTCACTGCAAAACATTTCTATTAAGAAAAAGACTTGAAGAAGTTTTTGCAAGTAGCAGGTCGAGAATATTATCGATTTAGTATTTTTTCATTACACTAACTTTCTATGTTAATAACCAGATAGTTATTGTTTTTTTTTTATCTTCGGTATAAGTAATTTTTCAAGTCTCTTATAATTATTAAATAACCAAAAATAAAATAAGGATATAAAGACTTTTTAACGACTTTATGCCAAGCTATGTCAAAAAAAAATGGTCGATGAAATACTTTGTTTCCCAAACGTTGAAATTATGAAGCTTAAAACCACAAGAGTGTTTGTATCATTTTAATATTGAGTACAAAGCAAATGGGTTGGTAAATAAGCAAAGAATTTGGTCTCCTTTTTGAAAGTAAGACGTGCTCCGACTGTAGAGTGAGGATAAGTTGTTAGCACTGTAATTTTTTTGCAAACAACTTCTTCATTTGGCAATTGGTTTGATACGATATTCATGAGAGGGTTTGAACTTATGTCTTGCTACCTCTAAGTCTTTTGGATAAAGAACCTTTTTATATTTAATAATATCTGAATTATTAAAAAATCTCTTCAAACTCTTTCAAAATCGTTTTGAATAAATTAATTTAAAGAGAAAAAGGTGTAGTAAGTGTTTTATTGAAATCGATTTTATATCATAAATTCTTAATATTTCATGATGTTACCAAACTATTTTTCCAAATAATTATTATGATACACATCGTTTACATAGCATTTTACGATCTATATTTCATGTGCAGTTCCATATAACTAAAGAGCACAATCCATTTATTTTTCCGATGATACACCTGCGATAAAGTATTAATCTGCCCTGTTGACAGATTGAATACTTTGTTTTGATAAAAATGTATTGTTAACACAAAAAACGTACATTTTGTTAGTTGAAGACTAACTTAACTAATTAAGTAGTTTTTAATTTATTACTAACTTTTTATATGTTTGTATCACGGACAGCAATTTAGAATATATTTAGTCTTAAAAATAGTATATTTAGAAGAAAATTATTTAGAATTTAGAATGTCTAGTAGTCAGTCTTAAAAAAGAGTCACTATCTAAACATCTTATATCTTAGAGATAACAACACTCCCGAAATAATATCATTCTCTATAAGCTACGCAGGAAAAAATGAGTGCCGCCCCGTTGCCATCATTTGCCGCCCCGTTGGTCGAGTGGTTAGCGCAGACGCCTAACGCGTCACGGCGCAATGGGGCTCGGGTTCGATTCCCGGCGGAGACAGGCATTTATGTGATGAGAAGAGATGTCTGTGTTTCTGGGTTTGGTCGTTTATTAAATATATTTTCAGTATTTATATATGTATTTCTATGTATTTGTATCGTTGTCTAATACCTTTAACACAAGCAAATAATTTGCTTACTTAGGGGTTAGATCAATGTGTGTAATTTGTCCTGATATTATTATTATTATTATTATATTACATGAGCCCAAATGTAAGTGAATTCGCCCCAAGGTCAAGGAGAACAATGAGGCGCTAAAGACAGCAAGTAACTAGGAAGAGATTCTGAAGAAACTAGATGAGATAAATAAAGAAATTAAAGAGAGCAACTTGCAACTGGTAATCGAAAAAAAAATACGAACACAATTGATTCCAAGGAGGGGTGGCTGAAGGTGGAGAGAGTTAGGAAAGCGCGTTATTGGAAAATATTAATGAGCGTTGGGAGCGGAGAGGAACATGACAGAATCAAAGAGAAACTAGTAAAAAGCGGGAGACATCTCATCTGCGTGGAGGTGAACAGCAAAGACCCCCTTCTGATTATGTCAAACGTCGTCCCTGTTCACAATAACACAGAAATTCTGAAGGCACTACGAAATCAACAAAGGCATATTTTTCAGGACCTCAACCCACTGGATAATCGAATTGATATTAAATATCGAAAGAAAATAATAATAAATAATAAAATATAGCATTAGAAATATTAAGTTATTAAAATATCATTGTATATTTTAACCTAACTTATAAAGAAACTAGTAATAAAAAAACATAATTATAAGTTATTTGACAACGGTAACCTATTGTATATGTAAAATAATTAGACTAGATAAGTAACTGTAGATCTTAGTTAGCATTTATATCTGTAAAAGAAAAATAATTATAAGTCATAAAAGCGTGTTCTTTTTTCGATGTTAGCATTCGAATATATTTCAAGAATCAGTAGAAACTAATATTAAAATCAATGTGTTCCTTATTTATTTGCAAGAGTTATAATTGCGACAGCTGCTATGGAAGAGTATCTCTTAGTAAAAGATGTCTGCGGCATAGAAGCCGGAGTTGTAATATAAAAAAAAATTGGTAAATTACGGTTCAACCACCTCAGGCAAAGGGCCATAGAGATACCTGAAATTAATGGGTGATGTAAATTTTGTTAAAGCTCAAAATGAAAAAAAATATAAGTGTGCCCGTTTTTAAAATAAATTAAATAGTGTACATTATACACATTTTTTCTATATCTTGCTCCGGGATCTTAAGGATTGGATTATTTACTTTCTGTCCTGAGGTCAAGTATATTTTATTTATTTACAAGCTAGCCGATTTGACTTCGTAGTCATTTTAGACGCTCATTTTATACAATACATTAGTTGTTGTTATTTTTATTTACGCATAAATATTCCAGAAGGATTACATATTTTTAATTCACTCAATGTGAACTAAAGTGTACTACATCATGGCGGTGGAATGTTGAACATTCGATATTGTAACGTACACCTAGTACATCGTCATACATTCAATTATTTTCGAGTTTCCGACTGCAGCTAACGTAATTGACTAGAGCTAGTACGATATCAGAATAGAAACTGTTAGATTATCGCATCCAACATTAGGACTAGCTGCAGCATCGGAAGGAGCACCTGAACTTCGACTCAAGAATAGAAACAATAAATTAATTCTATGGCTGCATTTGAACTATTCTCCTGTTAATCATGTTAAAATGAATTGTAGTTATAATCGATATTATTTATTTTTACAAAGTGTATAGTTTCGAGAATCTGCTCCGCAGAAGGCAATGGTCTGGACATTTTTTTTTAGTATTTCAAACAATTCAAGTTATATATATTTATATATGGCTCAAGATCTAGATATAGTGTTTATAAAATCCTTAGGATCGTGCCCGCACTTGACGGTAAATAATTATCTTACGAGATTTATTAGTATTACTGATCAGATTATAACACAACATGTAAATAATTCGGTAATTATCTATCATACCTATACTTATGAAGCGATATATTAAAAAATCACTGCAGCTACTCTGTGTACCATTATACTTCTCTACTCTAATCGTATATTAGACCGCTGACTAAGTAAAATAGCTTTCTTAATTAAAATTGTTTGAGACAGACGTGGTAAAACAGCCTTATACAACAACAACTCACTTTCGGTAACTATGGAAATAATATCCCTTTATTATGTTCAAGCGGAATTAAATGTTACAAATTTATAGTTACCTACCGATGAACACAGCAATAAGCTTCTAATAATGTAGCACTCCATATCATTTCCCCAATCTCAAAATCAGTTTTTTCAACTCTTAACTCCTTATTCTTCAACCCTGTCAGCCGGCCTATAAAACCATGTCAGCTTTTAAATTAACCTTGAAATTAACCATAACCAACCACAGTATCATATGAGTATCCGTACGAGCACTCCACAATGATGGCCCTAGCAATCAAGTTTTCCACTTATCACCTAGATTTTTCCTACATCAGAAATTTATGCAAAGGCCTATGAGTAGAATTGAACCCTCCCTAACCTACAAGTCATTCTTCATGTCCATTTGGCCCGAACATGAATAAATGGTTGACCTATGACGACATGTATCAGATATTCAAAGCACTATGACGAATTGGGATATAGGAATATACTATACAAAAAGACTTTGATATTAATTACAGACCGAATTAATTATTATTCTTTTCATTGAATGACTAATGTTCAATTAAAGAAACGGTACCATATTATTTATTCGGATAAGGATTTTTGGTTGGATCTGAAACCGAACTAACCGAACCGAACCGAAAAAAATCCAAAACAACTGTCGCATATTCAAATAAAAAATCCTTCTCTTAAATTTGGAATAAATACCAGTACAAACCAAACCTTTTTATTCCTAATCCTGTTACGAAATATTTTGATAATTATACACTTAATTATTACCCCTTTGAATGTCTAAATTTATATTCAAGAAGTTGAACACGAATAAATATCTTATAACTTTACCCTGTTTTGAAGAATTTATGATCTGAGAATATAAAAATGTTTTTTATAATTTTTTTGTCACGTTTTGATGAATTAATAGGACTTTGATGAATTTATTATTAATAAAAAGGAGCTTAAATTTATTTAAGATAGAAATCGAATTACTCGTACCGGCTCGAATCTCATCGGCATGTATACGTAATTCTTGTATCTTTATGAGGACTTGATACCGATTAAAAAATCAAAATGAATTCTTATCTATTAGACGGATAATTTTTTAACGAAGAAAAGGCGAATCTTATACATCTTTCCGAAATTTTATATACTGAGGCTAAACACTAAACTTTTAACTGTTAAATTGTAGTTTTATTAGTTGTGTTAAGTAGTATTAACTACCCACTAAGGCGAGGAGGTCAAGCGTTGGTTTTTGGAGGGTAGCCTTAAAAATGGCAGCGTCTTCTATGCTGCCGGGTAGTCTCACATACCCCCTCGGCCATCACCTTCCTAGTGGACGAGACGATGCGTAACGCATTTTTACAACGATAAAAAAAGAAAGTAATGTTAGTAGTAGTAGTAGTAGTAGTAGTAGCAGTGGAAAACATAGCCCTTATGACGTTGAAAACAAGAATTTATAGCACTCAGGAATGTAATTTAATAATATTTCAACGTTATATCTTATGCAATAATACATAATATTATTTAATATTATGTAATAATACATAATAGAATAATACATAATATTATTTAATATTATGTATTATTGAATAAAACATAACTTTATTATATGCGTATTATACATATTGCGTAGTGCATAATATGTTTACACCCAGTTCTATTCATATAGAAGATCCAGTAGCATTTATACATCAGTATGACTTTAAGTCGCTTCATCAAGTCTGACAGTTAGATTAGAATTAGATTAAAAAGTTAGATCTTATCCAAATTAACAAAACGAGGCTAAGATCGATGTACCAAGTTCCATTCGTTTTTCAGATGATTTTGTTGAAAATATCTTCTCAGTCGGGATATTTTTTATTTTAAATGTAATGGTAAGAAATATGTTAAATGTCCTTAACTACACATATCGTTTTCACACTCCGATTTCGTTGAATAAGTGTGAGAAGTGATGTAAAAATTTTTTAATGAAAATATCTATAATATTAGAATCTTTTTCAAGGATTTAAAAAAAGTTGTTCCATCTGTTTAAATTTTTAGTTTCATTACATTACATTTACTTTTTAGCAATATGATTTGAAAAATAGATTATATTCAGCATAACTGCACACGCGTCCATAATTAATAAATTAGTATTGTAATTATTTTAAATTAATGTTAATTAGTTTTCTTGACTAGAATATCCGATCATGGCTCACGTACTTGCTCTGTCAGAAATACCATGACAGAGAGAACGAGCGTGAACACTGTTTAGATTATATTTGTACATAATATTCTTTAACATACTTATTTAATTACAAAATATCATAAATATTATATTTTATATTCGTTAAGTATGAAATTATTTGTTTTAGGCTGAATAAGTCTATTGGAAAAAGTAATAAAAGGATTCATATTTAGCAAGACAGTACCTGATACATATGATTATTACATATTATAAATACAACATGATTTCTCGTATTACCAGACTTTGTTATATTGAATATTCATGGACTGATACAAGCAATAAAAATATCTACTAAATATTTTATTCATTTGTTGCATATATGTATATAGCAAGAACTAATTAATTATTAAATATTACATTTATCGAAGAAACTATTTTTTCATTATTATATATATTATGCTAATAACTAGCTTTATCTAGCTGCTTCGCCCGCCTTGTACAGGTGAAAAATATGTTTTTTTATGTTGAACGGAAGGTTTTCCTATCCTACTATTTCTTGGGTATAGTACTTTTTAGGGATATAGAATTATTGGTTAGGATTTTCAAAAGAAGCCTAATAGATGTCACCACCGTCTGGATAAAGGCAATCATATATAGAATGTTTAATTCACCGAGACGGGTAAAGGTACGGTAGCTCAATTTTTAAACCGACGGGACGGTTTCCCAGAGGTCGCGGATTCAAATTCCTGCCCGTGTGTCATCTTTCAATTGTAAGGACACTAGTGACGTCACGTTGTTATCAAATATAATATTATAGTAAATAATAAATTAGTTATCATCACCATATAAATGAGTCGTGATTGCAAATACTCTTTATACTAGCTAATAAGTGTTATAGGCATGTAAGTATCATCAAGAGTACTGTGTAATTTCCCACTGTATTGCTGATACTAGATACTTACTAGACCTAAGTGTTTTAAAAAGTATAAAAATATACTCAGTGTTCAATATTTATTAAGAATCATTTGCAACATTGACACAAACGTTATCTGTATCTCACGTACGTGTCATATTTTTTAATGATGGTTCCATTGAAGGTTTTTATGGGGATAAAATATAGAACGTGTGAGATGACGTATATAAATAATGTCTGCCATATATTAACAATAGATGAATTCGATTGAGAATGTATTATACTGCTGGATAGCTGACAGAAGCTTGAAAAAAAAATATGTGTATAAGAATAAGGAGTCAGAAATTGAGTTGTTTATCAAGACTTTTAATGACCACTCGATGGGTTGTTTGTCCAACAGAGTTATTATATACATGGAATGGCTCTTTAATAATATTAAATAAGCATAAAAAAATTAAAGAACTTATAGCCATGGTAATCGTTTCTTTTGAACGGATAATTGAACTAGCCGCAATAAAATTAGAATAAAATATAATTGTAAGCGTTTACTTTATATATTATATCATATTATTTATAAGGCCCACTATAGCCACCGTCACTATTCGCATATATATAAAATAATATTGCGAGTATTATATGATATGATATTTTTTATTGTACTAATATATATAAAAAAAAGATACAAATAAATAAAAAAGAAATACAATAGGCAATCTTATTGCTAAAAAGTAATCTCTTCCAGACAACCTTTAGGTATATAACATACGTCGGAGAAAAGACTTCGGATATATTTTTTAAAAAGTTTAACATCAGCATTGGTGCCGTCACTATCGTAGTACTCGTGGTGGCGGTTAATTTATTTGAAATAAAACTATTTTTACGGATTTAACTCGAGTATATTGAATTAAATTTTAAATTTACATTTTAAATCTAACCCTAATTTAATTTATTTATTTATATCATATGTATATACTTTTAAGTTTGTTAGCTTATGATATTTTAGTTTGAATATTGTGTATTTGTATGTATGTATTATGTATTTTAGATTTGTAGTCCATAGCTTTGAATTTGAATTGTTTTTTTTTTCTGTACTTTTTATTTCTCTGTATAGTGGTTCGGTTGACTGGTAGATAATACTTTAGTATTTAGTCTGCTAATTGTATAATTTTGTACAATAAAGTTTAAATAGATGAATAAATGAATATCTTCTTCAAAATAATAATTCGCAACTAGTTATTCTTGAGTTATTATTTCAGAGATTTTTTTTTGTTCGATCTCTCGAGCAACAATTATATTCCCTAGATCGTCTCCCGCCATAGCAATCACCCAATAACATGAAGTTGTCCTGGCATTACAATTGCAGGTATCAATAATAAATAGTTTCTTAGGTTTTTATTAATAATTAATTATTAATTGGAGTAAGACAATAATTAATTATTGATTAAACATTAATTATTTACTGAACAGAATAGAATAAAGAGTGTTAAACATATGAGCATTTCTACAAAGACGAATCGAGAGTCGGCAAACTCAATAGTTTAGCACGAAAATGGGAAACATGGTCACACTTACGCAGACCAGACGAATATGAATCGGATACAGAAGTTCTGTAGGCTCTCAAGTTTATTACAAAGCTCCTTACTTATGTCAAGATAGCATACGTCGGTATAATTAATAACAGGTAAGAGTAGACTTTGTGTCAGAGCAATTTTGGTAGAGATTGGAAGAAAGTTGCGTAATCCGTATAAAGACGAAGCTGATGCAAAAATTATCCATCTGACCTTGCTTACATGAAAACCCCATCGAAGAATCCGGTCCAATGTGATACACAAATTTACAACGGAGCTGTTGTATTTGGTACTTATATCATATAATACTAAATCTAAATTCATGAATATTTATCTTTTTTAACAGCTTGGAACTATCAATAATTATAACTTAGATTTTAGACGGATTGATATTCAGACTATGATTTTTACACCATGTGGCTATGATCTACATACCTGAATTAATCGGACTGATAGCAAGCAACTTTACACTAGAATGTGTATTTATCTAGAGTCGTCTGCAAACAATTGTATTTAAAATTAAGAAAAATAATATATAAGATAATACGCCACCTTGCGGAACACGGATATTTACTTGTAACATATATACGTGGAAAACGAATTTCTTGCAGAACTTCTTTGTAAGCTTTCAAAAATTCAAACAAATTCATCCAGTAGTTTAACATCAGTTTCGTAGTATTTGTTCGTTAAATTACACACACACATGTCATAGCTTAAGTGTTATGTTAGTAGATTGTCACCGATAATTCAAAGATCGTCGATAAAAACATGTTTTCACTAAGGCCTATAAACATTGAATATTTTAATGATATTTTGAACACGTATTAAATATAAAAAAATGGATAAGTACAAAATCCCTGTTAAATAATGCAGTTCCTAAGCACGTTATATGTCGTGGTTCATTTAGTTTTAACCATAACCTTTTACACTTCTCCACGAGTCATAAAATGTGTCATTATACCTACCATATTAATATAAATATACAAATTTAAAGAAAGTCACACTTTATCTATTATACCAATAAAACCTTATAAGGAGTGCTTCATATACTCTGGTAACGCATTGGTCTGCTTATGACAAAAAAAAGCATTCGTTCTTTTAGGCTTTTATACCTTCGCGAATTTATTTTTTCATTTTCTTATAAAGCAAAAGCAAATATTTTTTTTCGCAAAGTTATAAGAGACACAAAACGTATCTTAGTAATAAATATACAAAGAAAGAAAAAAATCATACCTCTTACGCAAAACACATCAATAGAAACTTAAGTAGTATAAAAGAGACAAGTATAGGTTTTGGTTTCTGTTGCGATTTGTTATATGGGCTATCAAAGTAATAGCAAGTAAGGAACTCTAGAGTCAACTTGTACCACCATTGTAAAGGATTATTATCTATATACCGGGTTATTTGTAATTAGTTGAACATCTCTTGTAGGCAGCCCCTTTACATTAATCCCAACAACATTTGTTCTTTTTACAATTCTTGATAGACAACAAAAAAAACGAAACAAAAATATGTTTGCTCCCTGTTTCACCTATTACTCTGTATTTTGTAAGAAATACTTAAAAGATCAATGCCCGGGCGCTATACCTACGCGCAGAGTTAATGCCAGGTCAGAGGCAACAAATAAATTTTGTATGGGAAAACTTAAATTTTAAAAACTATTAAATTTTAAAAGTTGTTGAACAATTGTTATTATGATTGATGTAGATAGGCTGTCTGATTGATGTAGAGTGAGGTGGCCAATAAACAAACAAATAACCCTGTATATACCTACTTTTTGTGCTATTTACTAATTTTTTTTTTTTTTTCGAAAGGTCACTGCTGCCATATTGTATTTCAATAAAAAAACGTTAATAAAATTTACGGTATCATCACATTTGTTTCTAGCGTTAAAAAATGTTTTGAAATTATATATATAATACAGGATAAAATGTTATAAAAAGTCATGATTAAACAATCAAATCGAAAATATTATTTTAC
Organism: Napeogenes sylphis; assembly: GCA_959347405.1. Lineage (NCBI taxonomy): Eukaryota > Metazoa > Arthropoda > Insecta > Lepidoptera > Nymphalidae > Napeogenes > Napeogenes sylphis. The sequence goes on from OY365776.1 coordinate 12,931,909, forward strand.
CAATACAGTACATTCAACAGACAAAAAATAGTATATGAATTAATTAAACCATAATCGTAAAATAAATAATCGACGGCATTGTACTTTACTATTTGTTTTCTTTTTACCTTACCACGGTAAAGAATTAAGGACAAAGAAGCGTGCCGCGGCTAGGCCCCGCCTCTTGTCTACTACAGAACAACCGCAGCTGCCTATTACTCCTAAGCAATTTCTTAAAAAAAAATATTTAGACACTTTAAATTAACTCATTTTGATAATTTTATTATAGTACCTGCTTTATATATAAAATAACATTAAATAATATATAAAGTACACTAACTATTAGGTATACATAATGACATAATATGACCGGAATTAAATATTTACATTACATATAATTTTTTAGTAAAATAAACATAATTCATTAAAAGTAAGGATCATTCATATTAGTTTCCTTATACAACTATATATTAAAATATTAGTGATTAACGTGTTATTTACAATTTACAGCTAGTAAAAATAATTATGACCAATATTTATTATCTTGTGTAAGTAAAAGAGTTCAATGTTAGTGTTGCGTCGTCGTCTATTAGTTTCCGCGAAGGCTTCTAGAAGGTCACGCGTATAATTGCTTAGCTTTAATTATTTTCTTACGCGATTTGAAGTGAAAGTTTATTTATTAAATTTTATTTTTAGGGTTCCGTAAGCAAAGGGGAAAAATGAAACCCTATTACTAAAAGTCCACTTTCTGGTTATATCCGTCTGTCCATTCCACGAACTGTGTAGCTAGACGGTTGAAATTTTCTCAGATGATGCTTTTCTTTTGCCTCTATAACAACAAACACTAAAAAAAGAATAAAATGAATACTTAAGGGGATTCCCCTTAAGTATTATTTTTATCCTATTTTCTATACACCAAACGTAATATTTTTGCTCGATGATTGCAGCAGGCATAGATGATGCAGATGCAGGATGCTTGAAATAGTCACAGAATATTTATATTATTTATAAAAAAAAATTAAATCAGAATGTTATAAATATTTAAGGAGGTTATATAGGAGATACCAGAAATGGTTTTTTTTAGCTTTTTCTATAGGCAATGGTACAGAGCCCTTCGTGGCCGGTTCTTATATATATTATAGTTAGCAGTTTTCGTTATCGGTATCTCTTATTTATTAGTATCGTAATTATACAAAAGATATGAATATTGGTCCTGTGCTTATTGATGACCTTATGCCATAAAAAACATAATCTTTATATCTATAAGGAAATAAAAAATATATTCAGGATCTCCTGATGCTGAATATATAAACAAGCATTATGTGCAAGCGCATAAGCATTTATGGTACGAATTGGAGGTAACATTTGTACATTCCATGCTTTGTGCAAGAGATCGTTTAAGTGAAATATTTGGAATGCAATAGTCCGGTCGATTTGGCAGTGCAGATGGTCAAACGATTACCTGTACCCTTAGTACGAGTTTGACATTACGAAAACTATGAAAGTTTACGAAATAGATAAATCAAAACTTAGAATTATTATTATTATATCAAAGTCTGTTGACATATTTAAAAAATATGTTAAAACTATATTTTAATTATTAGTTAAATACGGGTAATTTATATATTATCCTAAATAACTAGAGACAATTAAAATTTTTAACAGATTTTTATTACTCTGTCATAGATTTTTATTCATAAAGTGCATAATAAATCTATGTTATGATTTAGTACATCGTCATAGTTTGTTGAAATTTTAAAACTTACTAGGGGTACCGATGTTGCCCCGCTATATTATTACTAGGATTATGTTAAAAAAAAATTATGTACTCAAAATGGATTAAACGATAGACATATTACAGTCGAAGAATATTTGCCAGCGATGACCAAAATAAATGTTACTAATGATGTAAGAAAAGTAAAATATGAACTAAAAAGTAGTCAGTAACTTCTTTACCTCCATAATTGCCGCTCTTGAAGCTACTGACCCTTACAGAAACAATCAAAACAAGTGATTTTCACTAAAAATAAGCGTCTGACAAGTACAAACATATATACATAGAACAGATATCTATATATATAAGTATATATAACATAGGCATAAAATTATGCATACAAATTCGTAATGTACTTACGAATTTGAATATACTCGTGTATAAGATAGAAAAATACATGTTTTGTAAATAAAATATGTAGATTACAATTAAGCCCTGTCGGCGAGCCTAGAATCGATTTAAGCAACTTCTTAACTAAGCAAATTGTTTCTTGTCAGATTTACACGGTTTTACTATAACTCTATATTGGAAAATTTCGTTGAAAAAGGGAAAGATATATTCTGATAAAAGGAAAGATTTATAGATAGATAGATTTTTTGAAAAGATAACTCGTGTATTAGAGATTATAATATCTCTGTGCTGCAGGGGCTGCACAAACATATAAATAATGGATACAAAGTAGGTAGCTAAATTCCGGTTGTTCCATCTTTGTTGTGTTATTTATATCTTCAAAAGGAACAGAAAAGAAGTTGACTATCTAACGCGGTTAACGGTACAATAGTTCATTTGGAAGAGCGACGAGGCCGAATTCTTTACTCCCAATGGTCCCAAGTTAGACTCCTGCTCGTGTTTGTAAATATTTCATTAAGTATATATTTATTTCAAAGTTGGAGAAGTCACTTTGAAATAAATATGATGAAAGTCTTTGAGTTTTCGAGTTAGAAATTCGACAGAAGATAGATATATATAGATAGATAAAAACTTTATTGCACACAAAATCCAAAAAATAAACAAAAATAGGTAAAAATAGAAAGGGGGTAGGGGTAGGGGTAGAAAGGAGTTTATAATTTAATAAGAAGTTGAAATTATTGAGTTGTTATTGGGACGGAAGCCACATCTTTGTCGTTTCTTTTGAGTATACTTAAAACCAGTCAAGTCAAGTCAAGTCCTACCTATTGATAAGTTTTTCATATATTTATATAAAAAAAGTAAAACATGGATAACGTTTCTAGAGGCAATTTCAATTAAATATGTATAAAGAGTAATCTTTTATAATCAACATAAGAGAAACAAACAGTTAATCTTTCAAAACATAATCCATATAAACTTCGGCCTAAATGAATACGCTTATCGCCCTAAGTAGCTAGACTATCAAGATTATAACATAAGAGACAGAATACCTATGACCTAGACCTGGATTGACAGACGTCAAAGTATCAAAACAACTATTTCTTTCCTACCGATTGAGAAAGGAACTTAACAAAAGGAAAAATATTTAACTGACGAATTTTAATTCAAAATATCAAATTTTACATAGTGTGGTCAATTTCACATAAACTAGAGACAATAAGGAAATGAACTCCAGACGGAATTTCCTGTAGCCCTGACTGCTGTCCACTGAACAGTTGTGACCCCATTGTCTAGCATCTTCCTCATTATTAGTAATATAAGTTAATTAAAGTAATTAGTAGGAATCATTTATAAGAAATATAAAAATATACCGAATTCCGATTTCTTAGGAATACCTAGTATTTGAAAAAAATGCTGTATTTTACAATTAAAATGTTTTTATATTGTATAAGTAAGTAATCAAATCGATCAACAAGTTATTTTTTAAAAGACACTATTTATTCCTTTTTTTATGATAAGGAATATCCGTATATTGTACTATATGAGTACCTTTACACATACTTATTCTTAGAAAAGTATGCAGCTATAAAAATGTGATAAGTAAATAGTTATTATTAATTTCATCCTCAATAAACCTTCTAATCATCACGCTATCAAAACGATGCATTTTATTAAGACGATGCAATATGTCCATATCCGGTCTAATAACATAGCAACAGCTGCGATGCAAAATTATTTAATTTTGAAATATTAAAAAATTAAATTCAATAACATGTTTAAAAAAAATAAAAGACACCTGAAGCTCATGCTTCTAGATTTGCCTTACATTTTTTTTATATGGTCTTACATTCTTACTTTAAATTTACTTTGTTAATAATTGCTATATTAATAAGAAACCACAAGAGACATATCATCTTAAAAAATTAGGGTGTTATTATTGCTTTAGTATCTGCAAACTCTTTACAAATGCCCATGTATGTACATATTAAATACAGGTAAATACCTATTAGATATATGTATTTACCTAAATACGTATATCTAATACAATATCTGTTATCGGTATTGGTAAGTAGGAGTACTTTGTACATTACTGACATGAAACGGATAAATTTATTTCAAATATATCTTTCCATTTTTAGGCCATACCACCAGGGACAAGAGAACCATAAATTCAAAGTCTAATACACATCTACTTCTATACGAGATGACTGTCAAACTATATTATATGTATACATAAAGGTGAAAACAAGTAGGTTCAACCTCTCATTTCAAATGTTACAACAATTTGTATGTTTTGATTAAACAGGAACTAGTAGCATCAATGCCAGCCACCGAAACCTTGTCATGTGCGAAGATTTAGAAAACGATTTACCTCAATAATATTAGGTTTCCTTTTAATTTTCCTTGACTTTATTGAAGATCCACACATATAATCATTTTATTTTTTTTATTTTAATTTATTGGGAAACATCACTTTACAAAAAAAAAAAAAAAAAAAAGAATATCGCTGACATACAAATAAAGTATCCGCTAAAGAAGTTTACACAACGGGTGTCAAAATTAAAGTATCTAAAATAAAATAATAAAAAAAGAATGTTCAAAAACAATACAAACTAAAAATTGCTTAGAAGGTTTGTAGGACAAACTTATTAAACAATGATACAAATTTGTCTAAATTATTATTAAATAACTTATAAATAAATATCAATTATTCGGCAGACGGACGAATAACTTTAAAAACCTTTTATCTTATGACTAGTTGTACTTACTAATATAGAAGTTTTAGTTTTGATAAAACCGTGTGTTTTAATAGAAATAAATAATAGGTACATTGTTTCTCGTACACATCTCAAGTGTAGCCTTTACTCTCGAAACCAACGGAGTCCATACTTGAAGTTATTTGTCTAACTGATAGTGACATATTAGGTATAACTCGGAGATAGTGGTTATACCTACTTGTAATAGTGATAATAAAAAAATAATAGAAAAAAATGTAGGTCACTGATTTTGATCTCTTAATTAAGTCAATAACGTTTTTTAAAAGTCAAAAGATTAAGCGGAAGGGAACAAATATTAATGTATACCTTTAGGTTTAGCTAATGTTTAAAAAAGCTTAATTATTCTATCAGTTAAGAGACTTAAAGATTCGAAAGACTAGGTATATGAGAAAGAGTAAGAAATAAATGTTGTAGAATTTAAATTAATTAGTATACACATATATTTCACTAACATAGTTGTATAAACAAATACGCAGAATATTATAAATATATCAATCCAAATACGATTATTACATGCTTTAGTGATATTTTAAAAATTTAAACAATATTAAATTTATCTTAAAAATAAAGTTCTAAATTCCTGTTTCGCGTGATCGTTAAGGATCTTCCTAAACAATTTTTTCGAGATGAATTAAATTTCTCGTTAGACACTATTTCCTTACCCCTATTTTTACATGAATAATGACATTGACATGACATGTATTTCATTAAATGAATAATGACAATCATTATAGGTATTGTTTGAAATTTTCTATCCACAATGTTTTTTAAGAATGTAACTAACTTACACAATGCATTACTTCATTTGTCGAAAACCTCGGTGGACAAATACTACTATGTATAATTTTTATAATGAAACTTTCGTGAAAAATGATGACTATTAAATATATTATGTTTTATAACCCCTAATTGGTTTGAACCTAGTCGGGCCAATTCCGATTTACGTGAATAAAGCCGGGTAAATACTTATAAGTATATTTATATTTAATACTACTATCATAATTTACATTCAACTCCAGATAGGTATGTACTTTAATGCAGGTACGTTAATCACTGTTTGGTATAACCAATTTTAATTAAAAAAATATTTGCTTGCATTCCATTAACTTGTAACGGTTTTTGATTTTCGAACTGGGTTATAATATCTTTTATAACAAGTTATGTAGAAAATCAAAAATCTTTGTGTTATTTGTTGCACATTATTCGAGTTAAAAAAGAGTTTTTAACGGTTAACAACACTATGTTTAGTTGCTTGACCTTGATACAATACGCATGAGCAAACAAGTCAGAGGTCTTATTAATTTGGTGTAGTATTATAGTATACTCTAATATAATAGACCCAAAATTCGTATACACTATAATCAGCTTTAAGGCATTATATAGATTAATAAAGTTTTAAAATAGAAGAATTTATAAGACCCATAGAAAACCCTAAAACTGTTTCGAGTTATAGTTATAATAACACTACAACTATTTTGTAATCATATTATGTCATAGAAAATTGCATTATTCTGCAGATAATATAATAATATAATTGAGAGAAAAAACTAATGACAACTATTTTAATTATATGTTATAAATAACTACACCAACCAATCAATATAATATCTCAATAAAAAAAAATATGAATACTTCCATTACTTTTTATTATTATCATTATAGTTCGGAAATAAAATAATAATTGTAGATACTTATTTCGGAAGTATAATTGAAACGTCATATTATTAATATTTATTAATACAAAATCTCATACAATTACAAATGAAAGGTAAACGACCTCAAACAGATAAACACAAGCTTGATTTAGAAAAATCTTGACAATAATTTTTACAATATATTTTTTTTGTTTTACTGTTTTTTCATCGAAATATTATTAAAATATGATTTTATTAATTTAAGTTTAATAATTAAAAAATAAGATAATAATAATGTTATTTTTGTATATTTTATAACAATCATAGTTTATTAACAATAATAAAAACACACTAAAATCGGAAGGAATTCCGCGCTATCAACGGATATAGCGGCAATATATAAGAATGGCGTGACCGGCGCAGGCGCACTGTGTCGCTTCCTGCACTGCCAAGGCACTGCCCTTGCTATATCCAAGTCGAACCAAACGAATAGTTAGTCTCTACGCGAGTGGACAGTGAAGTTTGAAATAATTGATTAAATATTTAATTAAGTGAATCAAAAATTATTTAAAATATTTAAAAATGGGTGCTGACATAATTGAGCAGACTGTGGCTAAACCAAGTTAGTATTTTTTTTATTAGTCTGTATTTTTTTGTAATGTCATAAAAATTAATATAAAAAAATATTTTTATATAAATAATAATTACATTTAGTATTCAGTTTAGTTAATATTTTAATATTTAGTTTGCTTATATGTATGTATTTTTTTTTTCAATAAATCAATCAATTAAAATAAACATACAAATAATATTACGTAAAAGAGTATTGAATAGAGATATTATTTGAATATCATTGCCCAGTTACTTAATTGTGTATCGTAAATAAACTTAAAATGTATTTTAATGTTTTTATTTAGGTATTTAAATAAACCGGTGTGTTTACTAATTTATATGTAAATAAATTTTTAAGTAGTTTACTTTTATCTGAAACAGTATTTACTTTCATGTCTTACTTCGATATAAATTAATGATTTCAACTATGGGTATCATAGATTTATAATATTGTGTACACGTGAAGAGACTCTGACAAATTTTAATTTATCAATTTTATTGGTTACACAAATATTGTTATGTTGTAAAAATACACATTAAACAGATGTTATTATTATAACAAAATTCGTAACGACTTTATGTTCACGAATGTATTTACGAAATAGACATGTATAAGTTATTTTTAATGTTAGTAAAATATATTCTTCAAAATTAAAAAAAAAAAATTAACTTAGAAGTATTCGCCACACCTGCTATGTTTGTTGTCGGTCGCCACCAGATGGCGTTGTAGAATAACAACTTATATACCCCTCAGCCAATCACTATGAAAATTGGTAAATAATATTCATTGGAGTTTGGAAAATATTTTGTCACTATGTTACTTTATTATTTGTGTCCACTAGATGTAGCTTTACCGTTTTAAAAACCTACCTTTCAAATGATTGTCATGAATATTAAGATGCTCATTTTATGTTAGAACACGGGGAAAATATTCAGCACAAGTTATGTTGTACTATTTTATTTTGGCAGAACAGAGGATGCCGGGTTCTTCATCACCAATTTTGAGGATATTTTTATGTGATGAAGTAAATTCTATACCTCTCGCTGTCGAGCAAGGTGATGATCACATCGATAACGCGTTACAGTCCATTACATCCACAAGTTTTACTTGCTGGCACTTCCAGATTGCGAAAGCCTCTAGTGTATGCCGAGTTGTGGGAAGTGTCACCCTCTTGCGTTATAACGCACAGATGTAAACTTAAGCATCCATGGCCCATTAGCACTAAGAAAAGACCTACCGGTCTAACAAACTGACAATTTGAATATAACAAGCCGCCTTTTTGGAGATTGGAGAAATGAATCGTAAAACTATAACAGAGGTTAAAAGTTTGTAATTCATATTTTTTATTTAAATGATTGGTACTGAATACCAATCATTTAAATAAAAAATATGAATTACAGAATTAATAAAAATAAGTGTTTTATATACGAGATAAATAAAGTGAAATACTAGTAACTATGGAATGAAGTGAAACCGCGGTTAAAAACTTAACATGAAACATAGTATTTTAATATCTGTAATTATAATGCTGAAAATAACACATTTTTAAAATGCATATTTAACTAGTATGAAATTAATAATGATATTATCTAAATAACTTAATAGATTCGTGTTTGAGTATAACAACTAATTGCGTTTTAAGTATGTTTATTTTACGAGTCTTGCACACAAAAAACTATTTGAGCCATAACTATATAAACTACTCTACAAAAATATTTTAATAAAATATTTAAAATTATATTAAATTAGATGTTGCCTATGACTACGTCCACGTAGACTGTAAAAATAATATGTATTTAGGTATTCGACTTATGTACTTAGCCATATAAATATTATTTTTATAGTCTACGTAGACGGAGTCACAGGTAACAGCTATTAAATAATAAATCATGAAATGAAAGGAGCCTAAGTTACTCCTTATTACAACATCAATCTGCAAGTGGAAGTCCCGTCAAAATCGGTTCAGCCGTTTCAGAGATTAGCGTGAACAAACAGACAAACATAAAAACAAAAATTTTAAAAAATGGTATTTTGGTATATGCATCGTGTAAACATCCATATGCAGTTACTAAAAAGCGGTTATCCAATTTTATTTATTTGTATCGATTTAGTCTAGAACTACACAATTCAATATTACAAACATGTCATTTTAAATTGAATACTTCAGAATTGACACTGATAGAACTGATTTAGAATTTTGTGTTTAAACTTTGGTGTTCCATGATGATTACTAAATATATTTTTACCGGTTATTCAAGTAAATCAAATTAAAATTTGCCAGGCTCGTTCAGAATCAGACGCGATCCCGCCGCAAGTCTGCCATGATTATTGAGCAATAAGATGATGAGTATGAATAAGAACCGAATGGGATCGAAACTAGTCGTTCAAAGTTCTGTTTAACTTACGTGAATTCAGTCGGGTAAATATTTAGAACTTAGCATGATTTTCATTCGCAAAATGTGATTTTCATTCGCCAAATGTGAATAATTGTGTTGTACAATGCAGGCATGATCATTCCACGAGTACCTACTGTCCACTTGGTTTAAGTATTATTACTTACGATTACGATAAACAATAACTTAACCTGTTTATGTGAATGTATTTAGCAGTTCAGAATTATCACAACGTGTGATGGTACTATGACTAAGTCGTAATGCTTTCATATATTGGGTTTTAGATTCAAATGTAAGACTTATTGAGTACACTTTCATACTTTAGGAAAAGTTCTACATTATGGAACTTCCTTGTGTGCCATTGGAAAGCAGTGGGTTAGGTTTTTATCCATTCCTTTACGAAAAGAGTGTTTGGTCCCGACAGTGGGACAAAATAGGCTGAATAGTAATACCATAATAGCACAATCACTGCATCGATTAAAACCTCGTTTTAAAATAAAGATACGGCGTAAGACTAGGATTATTTTTAATTGGTTTTAATTAAACTACGACAAGAATAAGTAATTAATGATTATAAAAAAATATATAATTCGAAAACAATTTATTATCGCAAGCAGTTAATTAAACAGAGTTAACATATTATACCATGTTGATTTATTGTCTCTAAAATTGTTTTACTGTTGTTTCAAGTGCTTTTATTGATATAATAATATTTACATTAATTTATATTTATCAGAAGACAAGAATATTAGAAGAAGACAGAAAGTATCTCTTTTCACGTAGGTAGTAATATTTTTGATAAACTGTTAAATAAAATAGAGACAGAAATAGAAATAACGATAAAAATATCAACTTTATTTTCTAACATATATTATGTAACAACTGTTTTACTGACTGTAGGTACTGAAAAAACATTTTCCACCTTTTCTTTAAGGTCTGACTCTCATTCTTTTTTGCCTAGGTCCTGCAATACTATTGATGTTTAAGATTTGTTTTATAATTAAATGATAATTACTTTCGGAATATATTCCTACATTGATTTTAATTTAAAAATATAAAGTACATAAAAAAAATACTGTACCAATAAAAATGCTACTATTAAATATAATACTTACATATTTTAAATGTATATTGTAATATTTAAAACTCTTACCACGCAATATATACTTACCTATTCCTTCAAGATATTATCCTAATTGTTAATAGTTTAAGATTAGTTAACTCTAGATTTTGTTAACTTTATGTAAACAAGAGTAAGCATTCATAAAAATGAGTAGGGACATCGATAAAATATTGGTTAGGTACCTTTTGAATGTTGTTAACTGAATCTGTAGAATTATCTGAATAGAATTACACGGAAATAATGATTATGTTGTCATTGTAAAATTCAAGGACGAATTATATAATGTATTGAATAGCGCATACGGTCATGTTGATGATGTTTCGCCATGAACTGTAAAATGTTTAGTTCGTAATGGTAACGTATATTACGTATCAATTGGATAATAATTATTAGGAACATATTACTAAGTAGTTATGAAAGTTTTAAGCAATAAAAGCAATATTGAATCAAAATTAAAAGCTGTTCAATACGATACAACATTTGTTGGTGACTTTTAAAATATGTTTTATTATTAATTACATAAAAGAAAAAATACTAAAATTTTCTGATAAATTATAGTATTAAAAGACACCAATTAAAAGATAATAAAAACATTTTGTCTTCTCTTCATCATATGCATTTGTATATTTTGTAGGTTACAAAATGGTTGAATTTAAAAATTCAACCTATATGATACAACAAGTAAAAGCGAACAGAACGAATAAAATTTATAACCGTTCCAATAGGTATAATCTGTTTCATTTGCATGTTCTATTCGATATTTGTTGAAAGTAGTGCTACTGTATATAATGAAGTGTTTTGATAAGTTATCGTCACTTTTATTATTCATGAAACCCAAATAAACACATTAATTGAAAAAAGATAACTTTAAGCATAATATTAGAGCTACGGAAATAATTAAAAACTAAGCCAAGTTTGCTTTGAACAAAACACCTGGAAACTAAAACAAATATAGAATATATACGTTGTAAATATAAAAAAAAATAATGTGTGATTTAGACATTTAAAATATAGAACGTACTTACGTATTTTTTTTTAGTATGTGCATTAGAAATCTAAAAAAAAATATACATAGATTATTCCTAAGACACTCAGAAATCTACAAAAAAAAAAAAAAAGCATGGCAGATGGTCCAGATTGCAGTGTTCATTCGTTTGTTTACTTATGTCAAACAATTGGTAATATACCATTCTTCATTATGTTATTTTTATAGGAATTTTATATTTTTATATTTTTATAGGAATGGATACTGGAACAGGGTATTTACGGACAAAAATTGGGAAAAAAATATTACGTTAGCGTTAGTAGCGTTTTAATTTGGTAGGCGTTGGGTTCGTTTTGATATGGCACAATTCCATTATGGGGTACTTCGCCTAGGGTACTTTATAAACCTTCTTCCGCAAAGGCGGTTGTGTGATCATGAACACTGCCCGGAATGATCTGCAAATTGTGTTGAATCTTCACCAATTCCTTGTATCATGTTTTATCCATAGCAGCATTTAAGGGATGAACGACCACTTCTTTCTTCATCCTTCAAATTGGAGAGGGTGCACTTGAACTCGTTATATTAGTACCCTGTTGTTTTCAAAGGCGCCTTGTTAATAAAAGTTAACTAAAGACCATTAACTGGACTGAAAATCTTTGTATAAAAATGTTCCCGATCCAGATCCACGTTTTTATGATACACGATAGTTTTTAATGCTAAAAAAATAAAGAGATATTACATTCGAGAACAAATATATTTTTTACTTTTAAATAATATTTTTTTTTTATAAATCATAGAACAATGTGCGTATTTAGAAAAGTGATCAGACAAAGTAGTCGGCAAGAGCTTGTCTTTAAAATTATATAGATTAGATATCAACTCTGCTTATTGAAGTGTTATGATTTAATGGAATCAGGTTACGGTCAATAATTATAATGAGAGTACTAACAACAGATAATACAGGGTGCAATTGAGGACTATCAAAGATTAGATGGAAATTTAATGTAATCTATGAAGCTCTTTTTGTAAAAAAAAAGGTTGTATACAGCCAATTCAAAATATATTTATTCAAAAGAAGTTTGTTTTATAAATAACTTTAAATTATTCATATCCTAAAATTAATTCAAACGACATTTGAGCATTATTTATTGTAAATATTATTTATAACATTTTCTATTTTTTATGCGAAAAAAACTGAAAATCTTTTTTCTGTTAAAAATAAATCAAGGTAATGGAAATATAATAAACACTTCCGTTTTTTGTGTTGTTCGGGATTTTTTTGTGTTGTTAGGGAAACTTATAGTGTTCTTAACGACGAATGAATGTCGAATCGATCGGATTCTTAAAAATTCATAAATCAGATATTTTATTTTCGTACCTACATATAGCAACATATTAACACAACTATACAGTAATTTTTATTTACATAATAATGCATGCAGCATTGCATTCCTTGGACAATTTTTAAGGACACAAAAAACCGTTAATTTAATTGCGAAACGATATTCTAGATGATCCGATGGCAAATCATATTATTTTTAAAGTTACATCTTAATACCTTGTATAATTATTTATTATTATATGATCTCTATTTAAAGACTATCATCTCAAATATAAAGTAAAGGATGCTGCGCAATGTCATTCATTTCGGCCTTGATATTGAATAAAAGAGTTTTGTAGTTATTGTTGTATTTGATACGGTTGATTGAAATGATTCCAAATCAGATATTTTACACTTTCATTAAATATTTTACAATAAGGTACTGTATACAATAAAACAATATTTAAAATGCTAAATCGATCTCTATATGTAATAAAACTGAGTTTTACTGTTTTTTTTTTTGGGTCTAACTGTAACAGCAGAAAGAAAGAAATATTTTGGCACAAAAATATTATTTTTTCTTAAAAATTACCATGAATGTAAATATTTCATTATCTTATGATATAATTTATTTTTTACTTATTTACCAAAACTAATTTTTGACCCCCGGCTAAAAGGGGGGTGTTATAAGTTTGACCTGTCGATCTGTGTATCTGTGTATCTGTGTCTGTGGCAATGCAGCGGCCAAACGCGTAGACGGATTTGAATGCTGTTTTTTTAATCGAAAGCTCTATTTGTCGAGATGGTTCTTAGCTATGTGTAGTCGAAATAGAAACAGTCGTCTCCAAGATGTTGACATTTTATTAGTGAAAGTTTTTTATGGAATAATTAGCTGTTCCCAGCGGTTTCGCCCGCGCTTTATAGGAAAAAAAGCTTTGTTCTGTAGGCCAAAAGGTTTTTACTCTTAATTACTCAGGTAAAGTTCTTTATTAGGGATAGCTGTTGCCCGTGAATGTGTCCACGTAGACAGTAAACAAAATATTTATATGGTCATATGGTCAGTCATAAAGAGTCACGGGCAACAGCTAGTAATAATATAAATCTCTTCATCGTAGTGTTATTTATTAGTGATTGTAAATCATTTTAACTCTAAATGTTTATATTTAATAATATTCGTATATACTATATGAAAATATGAAAAATGGAAGAAATTAAAATGCAGGAAAGTTACCAAGGCAAATAAAGATATAGAATCGTGTAGTCTAAGTCCTCAATGATTAACTTCGTATAATAGACACCATCTTCAACGTACTTACAACGTTCCCCTGACGCAACTTCAATAAATACATAATAATATTATTTTTAGAGGTCTTTTTGTATCGGGGGTTTTCAAAATTTTAAATTTAATTATTTTACTTTAATTAATTACCAAAATTACCTAATAATATTCAAATCTTTGACAAATTTTAAATTATCTAAATAAATAATTATTTACCATATGCCAGTATGTGACACCAAATTGCTTAATGAGTTCTAATAACATCCAGATGTTATTAGAATTCATTAAATATTAAACTTAGATCTAGTAAGACCTAGGTCTCTCTTTAGCCTTACAACAAAACAATAAACGACGTAATTAATAACCAAACGTTTTGTGACTAGTGAGTCTTCCAACAAAACTTTTAGAAAATTAAAAAATAAATTGATTAACTTTAATAATGGACTAAGTAAGTACCATATACCTAAGTATTTATGATTAATATTTTTAAAAGAATGTGAAAGCAATTTATTACTTCGAATGTCCTTTCGTTGACGTCGGCAGTTGGAAACTAGAATTAGGAAGCAAAATAATTAAATTAAAGGTCGGTATAATGAATAAAATCTAAATTGATTTTGCAAAACTTACCAAATATAATTATTCATTAACTTGTCAAGGGCACTCTCGAACACAGAACAGGTTAAATGTTTAAGTGATTTCTAAATAACAAACAATTTTAATAAGGAATAAAACTATTTTTCTTTTGTTGTTTTAATAACTTATATATAAATAACATTTCATTTCGAATCCAATATGTTTAGTAATAATTAAGTTTGGTTATATTTTCAAGCACAAGAGTTTTCCCGGTTTTGCTAAAGAGTAGGTCACATTAGAACCGTTCAACTAAAATCTGACGTTTCATAAGTGCAATGTATATTTGAAATAAAAAAAGATTGACTTTCATTACGTTTATTTCTATGATTATTAAAGTGTTTTTAACAGCTTCCTTGATGAAAAAAAGATCTACTTGTCACATTTGTTTAATAACTTAATATTAAAAATATATATAATACTACGGAATCCTCAATACCTGACCATTTTTATCGGCGTGTCGAATTATCGAAATATTATCAAATTCTAGCGCTGATTATTTCTTTTTGATAACGATTATATTTAGTTTTAACTAAGATGATACAATTACAACACATCACTATTTTCGCTTCAAGGAATAATATCAACAGTTTAAATGATAAAATGCAAAAAATATTTATTACTATGTCTCAAAATGATTTATAACAAATTCAATATAACTAAAAGTTATAATAATGTGGCCAGTTCTCCAAGGAAAAACGATGGGTTTGATAGTAAGTCTTAATTTTTAAAAATTGGATTTTTATAGTACATATTTTATTTTTTTAGTTACATATAAATTAGTTATATATATTATATAAATAGGTAACTTAAAAAAATATATATATTTGCAGAGAATGGATTTATGTTAATGATGTGTGTCAACCAAAATCATTTTAGTTAGTATGAAAATAATATATACAATCATGCTTCTTCTTTAATATTATTACATTTTTATATAACATGTTTATTACAAAAATACTAAACCAAGTAATGAGCCCTTATGAGGCATGTTTTAAGATAAAATTTAGGGAAATCTTATTTTCTTATAATTACTTACAAGAAACTAACGTTTCTACCTACCTATGAAGCAACAATGAATATATATCCGTGAGAATAATCCGGACATGACATAATACAGCATTGTTTTTTTTCTGTTACAATTATAGACATCGAAATTACCATTATTGGACAAATGATAGAGGCAAGAAGAGTTACGTGAAACTCTTAATTTTAGATGGAATGTAATACAAATATTGTTTTAATAATATTATATTTAATATTCTTTTTTGTAACATGGTTGGTAGAATGCGTAGGCATATGTTACAATGTACATACCTTTGTATTGTATATATATGACTGTATATTATGTATTGTATTGAAAGGCTACATTCAAGCCGCATTTTGGAAACATAGGTCATTAAGGACGTGCCCTGTGTTCATACGACATTTAATCACATTTTGACGCAACTCACATACAATAGTAAAAGGTTTAATTTTTATTCAATGTTTCTTACAGACCGTATGTTTGGAGTTCGGCATGCTGTGGTGTTTCTTCTCTTCCTGGCTACTGTCGTCTCCTATGCTACTCGAGTCAGCATGAGCGTCACCATCCTTGGCATGATAAAAGAAAACAACTATGGATTTCAAGTTTGTTTTTATTTTATTTTTTTACATTTTGTATAATAATAACAAAATACATTACACATACATACATTTATATCCAGGTTAGAAACCACATTTATAGATTTTATATAAGCATAATGGATCTTGTCAACGTATGGCAATTGTAATAACATGTAATTTGTAAAGTATTTTCAAAATAATTTTGTAAATATGTACCTACGGCGAAAAACATTTTGTGTTCAGTTTTTTAAAGTATTCAAAGAATCTTAAAGTGAAAAAAATATTATAACCCATATTTAAAAAATCTCTACCTACGTAATACCTTAGTAAAGGTATGACCGACTTTCTAATTTTCCGTACCTCGCGACACGGAAAATTAGAGAGGTGGTTTAATTAGAAACTTCGAAAACGTATAATTGCTACTTTTCGTACTAAAACTTTGTAAACAGTTTAAATAGCGTCAACGCCCAATTCAAATTAGATTTTATCGTTTATACTATTTCGTTTATATTTGAGTGACGCTACCACATTATCTTTAAAATCGTGAAACAAAGTGTAGACATCCATGATGTTGATTGTTTATGATAGTATGGTATGAGGGTTTTTGTTTATAAACTATTTTTAAAAATACTTTTCCGAATAATGCCTTATAAGGAGACAATACTGTAACATATTATTATAATCCCCTTACTATTGCTTATATATATTTTTTCTAATAGGTTTTTGACTGGAGCAAAACGATTCAAGACACCGTTTTATCTTCTTTCTTTTGGGGCTACATAGTTCTACAAATTCCAGCTGGGATGATCGCTGGGCGCTTCGGTGGCAGGATGCTTATGCTTGTCTCTATGATTGTCACAGGCTTGATAAATTTAATTTTACCACTCGCAGCTAATAAGGTATGTTTTAATTCTTACATAAGTAATTAATTTAGATGAATAATTTATTTATTAACTACTTTAAATTTACTTACATTTAAATTATGTTTGTTGTTGTTAGCATGACTAACTAATGAATAACTGAGATATATTATATAAAATAAGAAAATGTAAAGAAAAAAATAAATGCTGACAAATGTAAGGTTTTTCCGATTCAACTAAATGTCAATCAATTGTAGTCGTAAAAGAAAACCCCCGCATTACTTTTTTATAGATTCCCCAGACGACCGAGACAAATTAGTGTGATTTGTTACAGATCCTATCAACCGTTTAAAGCCATACTTAACCCCTTTGTCATGTCGAACAAATCAAACTCCTAATAGAGATAAAATCTATGTTCGAAAATGTTTAAAAGAGTTTAAATTTGTATGTACGGGTGACAAAATAATAATACTCAGAATAGAAGTTAAACTGGCCTTGTTTTGTTTCTTTCTTAGGGGGATTGGAAAGCCGTTTGCGGTTGCAGAATAGCCATGGGTCTTTTCCAAGGACTATTATATCCTAGCCTTCATGGACTCTTAGGACAATGGGCACCCATAACGGAACGAAGTCGTTTGGGCACATTTGTGTATTCTGGTATTTTTTTTTCCAGTGATATTTTTTTAGAATGCCCTCAAGCATAATAAATAAAATAAACCTTATCCTACTAGGACAAGGTTTATTGAATGTATTGTCAGGTGTATGTGTCTAATAAATATTTTTTTCGAATGGTCTGGTTAATTCAGAGATACGCACCTTTAAATAAACAACAAACTAACCAACTTTATTATTTTTATATATTAAACTTATGTTTCAACCATGACCTAATCACTATACAAAAATTTAAATCTACTTGGATGATTTGTAGTGGTGTGCTACTTTATTTACATAAGATTTTATTTTTGTACACCACAGGCTCTCAATTAGGGACTATAATTGAGATGATATTAGCCGGTGTGTTATCAGACAGTAAGTTCGGCTGGCCGTCTGTATTCTATGTGGCTGGTATATCTTGCATTGCATGGTCTATTCTGTGGTTCATATTTGGAGCTTCAACTCCCGGTGAAAGTAGATGGATCTCAAAAGACGAACGGAAGTATATTGAGAGTAATGCTGGATCTACAGATATTAATGAAAATAAGGTGTGTTTATTTTAAAAGAGCTTTGTTTCAAAACACCACATTAAGGTTTTTAAAAATACCACATTGGATATTGTATGTGTCGTACTTTATTGAAATAATTATATCACTAAAATTCCTTTATTAAATTTCAGAAAATGTCAGTACCATGGAAAAGTATACTAACTTCATTACCATTCTGGTCAATTCTACTCGCTCATTGTGGGCAAAGTCTTGGCTTCTGGACGCTACTGACAGAAATGCCTTCCTATATGGACAAAGTACTTGGCGTTAATATAAAAAGTGTAAGTTACGTTTCCTGTTTTTCTAAGTACCTAAATAAATTTATCTGAGCAATAATATATTCTACATCTGCCTTGTTTCTTAATTTTTATTTTCTATCCACACAGACGGGATTTTTATCGGCGTTGCCCTACGTCGCAATGTACATTCTTAGCTTCATATTTAGTTGGATTGCTGAATACCTCGTCAACAAAAATATCACTTCTCTCGCCACATCACGAAAGATCTTTAACACAATCGGTAAACATCAAAGTTTTTGTTGAATAATTTTAAGGTGTGCATTTTAATAATTTAATGGCATTTGATAATTTGGGTAATTATTTATCTTGTCACCTTGCATGTGCCCTGAATACATATTAAAACAATAATGTTTTATTGTATTTTATTTATATTACTTTGACTGGTTTTATATTAGACGTTATAAATGAAATGCAGAATTATGAGTGATAAACAACATTTCAGCTTTCTGGGGTCCAGCCGCAGCACTGCTGGTGTTGTGCTACATTCCCGCGGGATATCTCACTCTCTCAGTAGTGATGCTCACAATCACCGTGGGTCTCAACGGTGCCCACTATGTTGGCTTCTTGGTTAGTTTATATATACCAATGTTTATTGGGATTCTTGAAGTGTTCATATATGATATGAAAGAAATAAATATACATTTATTTTATTCATTTTTAAGTAATAGTATTGGTTGTTTTACATATTTATTTATTTTAGATATCTCACATTGACTTATCACCGAACTTCGCCAGTACATTGATGGGCATCACAAATGGTTGCGGAAACATCTTCTCTATCATGGCACCCTTGAGTGTTTCCGTTGTTGTTGCTAATGAGGTTTGTTTCTCGCAGTTCACTTTGTATTGTTTTAGTTAAAGTTCAAGTTACTAATTGCAGTATCGTTTTTGTATAAGTAGGTACAAAATATTTCATTTATAATATATAGAACAAATATTTATAATATATAGAACAAATATTTATAATATATAGAACATAAACATGCTTCAAACTCAACCTTAATCAAATATTATTACTGTTATTTTTTTTATTCTAGCAAAGTGCGTCAGACTGGAGAAAAGTCTTCTTCATATCGATCGCTTTCTACTTCCTTAGCAATCTGTTTTTCTTACTCTTTATGTCTGGCACAGTCCAAGATTGGAATGAAATCCAAAATAAAAACAGTGTTGGTAAGTTCAATAGTTTAAATAGTGTCGCACTTCAGTTTAATACAAAAAAATTAGAAGTACTTAGTTTCTTATATCCTTTTTCAAAAAGAAATACACAGAGTTGGAAGGGCGGCAGTGAAAGTTCGAAAGGTTAAAAAGTATATTTTGTAGTCATTTTTATTTACAAAATTTTATATCAATTTAAGAATAATATAAAAGTGTAATCGAGAGATGTCTACTTACGTTTTTCATCATCTATATCGAGATAAATCGGTGAATTATTACAAAATTAAATTTAAGGGGGGTGGGTTTTAATAAACTTGAGTTATTTTCAATAATTTGTAAGAATATGAGATTATCCCTAACTAACTTTACAGAGGAAGGAGACAAGAAAACTAAAGAAAACAAAAAGGAGAAAACTGGAGAACACAAGTTTTGAAAATATTTCTAAATAAAGTCGTTTGGAGTTAACTAGTCATAATATAAAAAGCAAACGCTTGGAAGTTTTGTGATACATTGAGGTAACAGACAAATTAAATGTTGCTTTACGGCAGGATTATTTTCGTAATTTATACATTCTATTATAGTAACAAAATATGTGATATGGTCGTGTAATATATAGTAATAGTTTATCCACTTATTCCATCTGGAATATACAAGAACCAATGAGAATATTTTTGATACTAAACTACAATTACAAAATAAGATACAAAGAATTGTTGGAAATTTATTTGTTAAATTACAATAAGTATTTATTATCTTTGATGTTTTATATGTAACTTATTTAACTTAACTTTAGTAGCAAATTTAATTTTCTTTTAAAAGCAAATTGAATTTTATTGCAAATTTTCTCATATTTAATTAAAACTTAGGATATTTTTAGTTTTATCATAACTTTCCAAGTATGTATTTTCATTTAGTACCTACAAGATATTCCATATTTGTTAATTACTATATTAATATTCATATTTTATGATTTATAGAATATCACGAAGAAGGGAACTTTAACTTATAAACGACGTTTTATTTGACCTCGCATTTTTTGCATTATTGTTTTATTTATTTAAGAATGATATTAATAAAACTAATATATAAGATAACTTTTTATGAATAATGTATGTGTTGAATGTTTATTTTATTTTTATAAAGAAAAATATATATAACAAACAATGTATTTATTTCAGTTAGATTTCCACCTTTACAATTATACTGGCCATGTTGTATACGCTCAGTGCTTCGTTATGCTTATAGTTTGAAATTAATAATAAGCACCTCTCTCAACCTGGTTAGAAAATAATTTCCTTTTAGAGGTGTCACTCATAAATAAACTCTTAAGTAGATGCTTTATTTATTAAACGAACGCTTACTTTGTGGCCTTCCCGTGCTTCGCATGCTAATTTGAAACGTTAGTTCCGGTCATTATGACAAGTTTAAACATTTTTAAACCAAGATGCCCATTAGTGTACTAGTTTAATAGTCACAGCTAAATGTATTTTTTTTTACTCTTTATATACCAGAAAAACTTCCTGCAATTTAAAATATACCGGTTAACCCTTGACAAAAACACTATTAAATTAAAACATTATTTGATAAAGTATATAGCGAGCAAGATTTAACATGAGAGTGACGGGGGATATAAAGAGCTCCCTTTTTATACTTTACACTTCTAAACTCGGCGTCACAAAAATCGCACCTCTATGTTTTTTTCAATAAATCGCTCCTAGAATCTAGCACATAAGTACTACGTATGAAAAAAATATATCATTCTAAAGTGCACTTCAATACCTTTATATTAATTACCTGTATCATTAAAAAAAACAATTACCATTTCTAACCAGGGACCAATCAAAAAAATGTTTAAAAAAATGCTCACTACTTGTGCTACCTTATAAGGGTATAAAAGCTCATGTAAAGGTAAAAAATGGGTCAGTCGCTACTCAGACTTCAGAGTGAACACACCGGAAAAACATACGCAAGAGAACAGTACCTGAAGATGGACACAACCCCTGATAAAGCCGCTCAAATCATTGCGCTATTGCAATCAGGACTGCGACAGGTTGACGTTGCTCGACAGTTGAATCTTAGCCGATTCTCAGTTCGACGAATATACCAACGGTTCCTTGAGACTGGTGGCTATACTCGAAGACGTGGATCCGGAAGAAAACGCTGCACGTCAGAAAGAGACGACCGCTTCGTTGTTTCCACATCCTTGCGGCACCGCTTCAGCAATGCTGTTGAGTTGCAACAAGAGCTCCGATCAGCTTGCAGAACGTCTGTGAGTGTTTCTACGATTAGATGAAGACTGAAAGAAAAGGAATTGAGAGTTCACAGACCTGCTAGGGGCCCAAAATTGACCGTGCAGCATCGAAGAGAGCGGTTACGATTTGCCCAGAAGCATGTCAACTGGACGAGTGAACAGTGGAAAGCCGTTCTCTTCACCGATGAGACACGAGTATGTCTTTTCTGCAACGACAGACGCAGAAGAGTATACCGAAGACGAGGAGAGGGATTTGCCCAGGCTTGCATAGAGGAATCCGTCGAATACCGAGGTGGTTCCTGTATGTTCTGGGGTGGCATATCCGTCGAAGGGAAAACGGAGCTTGTGTGCGTCTCTCGGACTGGTGGTGGTCGCGGGCAAGGGTCGCTGAATGCTCGGCGGTACATAACGGAGATCTTACAAGACCATGTGGTTCCGTATGCTGGTTTTGTTGGCGATGGGTTCATGTTAATGCATGATAACGCCCGTTGCCACACTGCGTTTGCTGTGCGGGACTATTTGGAAGAGGTTGAGATCCCTGTTATGCAGTGGCCAGCACGAAGTCCAGACCTGAACCCGATCGAGCATCTCTGGGACGATGTAAAGAGGCACATACGAGCACGAGATCCTGCTCCCACCACTCTACAAGAGATCCAGGATGCCGTGAAAGACGAATGGGACAACATACCCCAAGCAAGAGTGGTGACCCTCGTGAGCTCCATGAAGGATCGGCTGGAAGCAACCATCACAGCAAGGGGTGGAAACCCTAGATTTTAAGGCCTTATTTGTAATTTTTTATGATGTTATTAATTTTATTTTTTGTCACTTTGTCATGTTTTAAGTTTTTTGTTATTAAAGAATTAAAATGCATACACATGTTTTTTATTTTCTAATAGGCAATTGAATTACCTTTCCAATGATATCCTACAATCATATCCTTACAATTCACAAAGTTTGAGTAAAATTATTTTGAAGTTGCTTTTTTAAAAGGTGCGATTTTTGTGACGCCGAGTGTATCATTCGAAAGTAAAATTGTTTTAGAAGATGTTCCGTGACTTTTGCCAACTTGAAGAAGGAGCAATTGTTTAGTAAATTAATGGGTCAAGAGTGTCCTAGGTTTTGAAATTGGAATAATAATTCGTTTTTCTTTCATTCTTGGGGGACCAAGCTGGAAGTTTTAAATAAATTAAATAAATTTAAAAAAATATTTTTTAAAATTACCATTTTCGGGCACACTTAGAGAATATATTAAAAATTCTCAAGTTCTCTTCAAGGAGTCCAAAGAGAAGCCAGTTTACTAAAAAATGAAAGATCTGAATGAAAATGAAAGGCATCGTCGTATAAAATATCATCTTTTGCAGAAAAATTCACGAAACTTTTGAATTTTGTTCTAGACAAAAGAAGAGTCAAAACGAGGAGATGAAATTTAACAAAAATGAATTTACCCTTCCTTTTTTTTAAGCACAGTAAATGCCGACTATAGGCGTTTAGTCTGTGCTGTTTTGTTTTGATATCTAAAAAAACTGAGTCCTCAAGATAAACGATTTTAAATACTATGCGATAAATAACTGACTGTATACATTCTGAATCCCACCGAAGATGAAAAACAAATACATTGCTCCATATTCTTTAAAAGGAATATATAAGATATGTGGCAGAATTATTTGTTTTTTTTTATCTTAAACACTGGTTGTAGTGACAAACTGATATCTTTTATTACCGATTTAAAGGATTGTAAGTATCAGTTAAGGTAATTATAATCGGAAAATTACCGCTTCCAAAACAATGTGAAAGCACTTGCCACTTTATCGGGAAGGGTAATGAAGAAGAAAAGAATGTAAGATCAACAGAAGAAGTTTTTAAGTTTTGTTGCAGTGGAACTCTATTTGTTGTGAACTCATAATTCAACATACATATATTTAATTCATCATATAGTACAAGGAGCATGAATGCATAAGAGTAAATTTTTTGAGAACCACAAATTGTGTTTCGTGAATGAAAATCGTCAACAACGATGAGGGTAGGGTACGAGAAAAAAATAATTCGGTTCTAGAATGCATGAAGAACTTAGATGAGGGATTTATATTGATAATATAAGAACATTTACTACTTTAGCTGCAATTGCATTAAAAAGCTTACTATTCGGAAAAGTTAAGAATTCCATTTTTTTTATTGTTAATAGTTTTACCATAGCCATCATCTTTGCCCTACCAAAAATACGCAAACCCCAGCATTTAAAACATAGAATAAGGCTAAGTCGCCGAAATTTTGACGATTGCAATATTAGGGTGATTGGTCATGTAAAATAAATCAGCGGTTTTTTCCGATTAAATGACTGTTCTGCTGAAGTAGGGACACGAGTAATATTATAAAAGATATAATGTGAAGGTTTGTTTTGTCAAGTCTATAAATAAGACAATATTGTGATTGGATAATAGACTTAGCAAAGCAGATAAAAGGATTTGAAAAATATCATTTCCAGAATTTTCGAAAGAATATTAAATTTATATTTATACAATTGTTGGCTTCTAAGACTGTGGTAAACTTTATAAAAACATCACGTTTATTATCATTTTTTTACATCACTTCGTATTCAATTGTATATAGTGTATCTATATGTAAAAACTTTTCTACTTAAATTGCAATTAATTTTAGATTTAAATAATTAATTTTGGAACACCACCTTCACAAACTCTGTTGTAAAATAAGGGTATTTTTATCAATACGGTTATAGATTATTTTAGTCTCAATTGATGGGGGTGTGGAAACATGTTGGCATGAGGTTGAAGGAGAGGAGTCCCCTGAAATATTAATTGGTCACTTATCTATGTCATTTACAGCTTTAAGTTTCGAACCTATTATGTTTGTAGTATTGACTGAAGTCATAGCATCGTCATAATTATTAGAACTAGGTGAAGAATATTTATTAATATTAGGGGATCTGTATCCGCCCCCATTTTGGTTAGATAAAAATAATAGTGACTACTTAAATTATTATTAATAATATTGATTTCATTTTATTTTTTTATTTATTTACTTATATCTTTTCCCTTTTTGCATCCATAACAGAGATCAGATTTATGTCAACAAAGTAAAATAAATATAATACTTACCAAACCAAATTAACGATTTAATTAACAAACTATAAATACCGTTTTAATAACCAAAGAGGCAAGGTAAATTATTTAAAACAGTAAAGAAGTAACGTATCTAACAGTCATCTGTCAAGTCATGTAATTCCATAAACATTGAACAATGTCACAGACTAATTATGTCTTTTAAATTAACTGTCAACAGATTATTAATGAACTTCTTCATATTTGACCATTAACAAACAATAAAAATACGTGACTATAATTTTTTTATAATAACAGAAATTATTTTTTTACGTAACAATGCTAAAGTAAACTATCTTACTTTGAGTGAATATCTTAATTTAATATAAACTATCCAGAAATTATATACAACCATAAAGAAAAAGGGATCATAGCCATATCTAGGTTGTGATCTTCTTTCTGTACCCTTTTCATTACGCACCAATGAATATAATGTATTCATATCTTTAGAAACAAATTCTAATGCTTTTTTCAGTGTCAAGTCTCGTGCATCTAGATTATAAAAGGTCAGTATAACAGATTTTTTTATTTCATTTTATAATATACTATTCACGCAAATTGACGTAGGTATTATAATATGAAATGTACTTTTTAATTTTATTTTAACCTATTAATTAATTGATCATTAGTTACATCAGGTTAAAATATTTGCGCCATATGGTCAACTGCTACTACAATAAAAACTTCTTTTAAGACCTAAACAGACCTAGGTAGGTTTGTTTAGGATACCTTGTATACCTAGGATCTTTTAAGGCCTAAACAAACCTATCTAGGTCTGTTTAGGTCTTAAAAGATCCTAGGTAGAAGAAGAAGGCATGCTTTTTTTTAACGTTACTTAACTAAAGGGTTTAATATTGCCTTGAGTGAATTTGTTTTTGGTAAGTATTAGGTATAACGTAGTAAAATTCTAAAATAGGTATACAAAATTTGTACGTTTTCGATAACCGACGTCATTCGTCGATTCACTGATTTAAGTTTTCGGCTATCCTGCTGACTGCGTGAGTTAGAATCAAAAAAGATACAAATCCATGACTTATACTTTATTAATAACTAATAATACTTACTTAGTCACTTCTACAAGCTTATTTTAATTAAAATATTTGAAGAAAAAAAGTTGAACAAACAAAGGTTTCTGATATCGTACAATAACATAGTATTTCAAATAATTTGAAATATACTATTTTTCCAACAAACATTATTTGAAGTACCTAAGTTATGTTTCCATGCTCCGCGGGGACCGCAACAATCTGTGGTGCAATATTTTCGATACATTGCATCGGTATCCAAGAAGAGTAACAAAGAGAATCTTAGTTTTAAATAACTTGTTTTTTATAATTAATTTTAAATACAAGCTATCGTCATCTTAGTTTCAATTTTAATTGACATTTTTAATTTTTAATTTCGTTTATAGGATTATCGGCTGCCATAATACCTACTTAATTGGCACTTAATTGTTATAGATTTTTAATATCTGTGGATAAATACGCCTTACTACTCAACACTACATTTCCAATTTCCATCAGGTGGAATGTAGTCAAGAATTAACTTAGATAGTATAAAACATAAAAAAACAAAAACAAGAACTTGCAAAAATTATAATATGATCGATTTACGTAGCATGTTTCAAGTTACGCGTTTATAGTAAAAAAAATGGTATAAACCCAAAAATGTTACTTTAACAAACAAAACAACAAACAATCATTTTATAAAATTCTGTGAACGATTAGTTTAAGAATTTGTTAAATTTTTTATTGTTACAATCTATTAAATATTGCTCTAATGTATCACGTATCTACGATATATCTCGTAAATCTTGTTGATATAGATTTATTTTAAATTATCTTATGGAATATTATCTAACACAACTATGAAAACGAATTTTGGGTCTATTGACCAGTAAAGTACTTTGACAAAGTACTGACTTTGACGA
The DNA here is from genome assembly GCA_959347405.1 of Napeogenes sylphis. Lineage (NCBI taxonomy): Eukaryota > Metazoa > Arthropoda > Insecta > Lepidoptera > Nymphalidae > Napeogenes > Napeogenes sylphis. The sequence continues at coordinate 12,959,183 of OY365776.1, forward strand.
CTTGAGACTTGAGACGACTCGGAATCCGAGGCCGTCTGCTCCGTAGGAGTGGCGGCCTCGACCTCCATGTCGGAGGTGCTCTCGGTCGCGATCGCGGCGCGCGAGGTCGAGGGCGGAGACTCGATGTCTAACAGGACAGAGTACTGCAGGCATAATTCAGGCGCAATTCCGTGGACCCAACCAAAGAACTGCGACTTGGACAGATCTTCGGGTTCCGCCGCGGATTTGGGGTCCATGGTGAAGCCCGGAGATATGAGCCGTCCTCCCTGCGTGAGCAGGGAGGCGAGTGCCTAACGTGAACCCTATCGAATCTCTGTCAGTAGGTGACAGAGGTGTGCCTAATACCCTAACGACTGTGTACTTACACGACGCAGGCTATTACGACGAAGTCTTTGAATTGCGTTTCGTACCCTAACTAGGGCGAGGTCGGACTTGTTGGACCCCTATGCAGTCTCGCCGGCCCGCAGGTGTGCTTGCGGCGATGACTCACACACAAACACAATCACACCGCTGGCTTGCACACAATGGAGGTCGTTATCTTGAATGGCGCAGGTGTACGAACGGTCGGTGCAGGTGGTCGGCGCAGGTGGCTGGGCGGTCAGCGTGACGGCCCAGGTAGGTGGCGCGAATAGGCGGAGCAGGTAAAAGGGACATGTGTCCCGGTCGACTGCTCAACGGTGAATGGACTTTAGCAATCTCAGGAGATTGCACAGTAACCTTAATGCCGTACACTATCACCTTTAGACCTTATTTTGACGGAGAAGCAGATGAACCAAGCGACACAACGTACTTATTATACCCCGGGTATAAACTTTTACATCACTTTCTAGCTCACGCCGGAATCTGTGTTCGTATTCGATGATATCTGCTGCCGTCACCTTGGAAATTTAGACTAAAGGGACCTGCCAACACGCTGGTTACGCGTAGACACAGACGACGTTGCCAGAGTTTAAGTGTGCCTCTACAGGTTCCCTAATGGTAATGCAGAAACGGATTATCTCAAGGACAATTATCACATGTCCTCTCAGCCGAAGTCATAATCCTTGGAAGCTTTAATATGTTGGTATTGGGTCATGTGCCACTGACAACGTAGGAAGATCTGTATTTGCCATTGCTACAGCGAATGGTCTATCTTAATTGGTTGAGACGTTTACATGTCTTCCGGATGTGAAAAGCCATATGCCTTTTTTGCTAGTTCTTCAGCTGACTGCAAATCCCGGGAACTACCAGGTAGCTGTCGACGATTAACCCATTAAACGCCAAGGTCGCACAACATCCACGATTGGTATTACAAGTCACCAGATTGAGATGGAATGCGGACTTTCATCAACCTTACCCATGAAGATAGGTTTGTTTCAGTGGCGTAGCGTAGTGGGGGCGGCGGGGGCGGCCCGCCCCGGGCGGCACTTTATAGGGAGCGGCAAAATTTAACAATAAATAAAAAATATATATTTTTATCGTAACTACAAATTTGGACCGATTGAAAGGAGCACGGAATTTTTCATTACTTATTTTGTGACGAATTCGGGGAATTCCTTTTCTTTGAATGATATTTTGTAGCGACTGGCAACAACGTCTATACTGACTTGTGGGAATTCCCCGTTTATGACTAACAATCAGCGAGAATGACTTCTATTACATATATATTAAGTTCAATATAGTTTATCACACGTACGAGAAAGCCCCTTTAAGGTACGGGGAATTACGTGCTTTGACAAAGTTTGACAATTCAAAGAAAGTTTTATTGATGGATCGTCAGTTGTCCAATTCACATTGTCTCGTATTTTAATTATGTTACGCTTTCCAAATTGTGATTTTTGTGCAAATAAGTGCGTGTAGTGGTTGTGAAATTATTGAACAACTTTCAACTGAGTGAGTATTAAATATTATATTTATCTAATTGTATGTTGGACTATCTGATATGTTGTTCAAACTTCAAACTTTAATTTATTAAAATAAAAAAGAAACGCCGAAGTGCATAAAAGTATTTTCACATTTCAAAGGGATCTTGATCGGAAACTGTGATATAAATTTCAATTTTGATTTGATTTGATTTAATAAAAGTAAAGATAGATAAAGGCTCAATTTTTTTCCTTTTGGGTACAAAACCCTAAAAACGGAAAATTTCAGTAAAGCAAGGTTTTTTTTTAATATCCTAGGTACTTCTTTTGAAATGTTCGATAATTTTGTTTACAACACTAACTTGTACTTTTCTCATTTAATATTTTTTTGATTTTAGCATCAAAAATGAAAAGAGTAAAAGAAAGTGGGGCTTCTTACCGTAATAAGAGAAGAGCTAAGTTGGAAAATATTAGAGCAAATGAAGGAGCTTTACTTAAATATGTGAAAAGTGTTGTTCCTGACACGTCAGATTCCTCGTTAGGCTTAAATTCATCACAGACAACTGGGCCTTTAAACCCAGAACAAGCTGAAAAAATACAAGAACTTGACATTGTTCCTAAAGATCAAATTCCAACAACATCCACTGCATTAGTGTCTCCATCTGTATGTTCAGACATGGACATGCATAGTTCCGAAACAGAGATTGATACAACATCATCATTGTCTGCTATTCAGTACCAAAGACGAAAGGAAAATTTCGACGATATTGGAAAATGGCCTGAACACATAGACGACAATATTCGATTGCATCTCATTCAGCAAGGACAGGAAATTGTTCAGCATATTGATACTAATTTCGCTGAAATGTCAACAGTAACACGCTCAGATTCGTGCTCTTTAAAATCAAAAGGAGAGACAAGAAGGCTTACTAAGGATTGGTTTTATCGTACATTGACTAACGGCGAAAAAGTTTTACGTACTTGGATGGCTTATTCTCCAGCTAAAGCATCATTATTTTGCTTTTGTTGTCGTTTATTTGAGAACGTAAGTACACCGAATGGATCTAAATTTTGCTCATCTGATGGATTTAATACTTGGTGGAAATTAAATCCTAAGGTTTCAAGTCACGAATCAAGTGCACTACACATCCAAAATTATTGCAAATGGAAGGAGTTGGAGAGCAGACTTCAAAAATTACACACTATTGACAAAAAAGAGCAAGACATAGTGGCAAAAGAAATAAAGAAATGGCAGGAAATTCTTATCAGAATGTTTGATATTATAAAATTCCTTGCCAAACAAAATTTGGCTTTACGTGGACATATAGAAAACGACACCGGTACCAATAGAGGAAACTTTTTAGAATTGGTTAATTTAATTGCAAAATACGATCCTGTACTTCGTGAACATCTTGTAAGGTCTAAAATATCTGGCAAAATTTCAATCACTTACATGTCACCACAAATACAAAACGAATTTATTGCCATTTTGGGAAATAAAGTTCGCCAACATATCATCGGACAAATAAAAAAGGCTAAGTATTATTCAATTATATTCGACAGCACTCCAGATCTTTCTCATAAAGATCAAACAAGTCAGGTATTAAGATACGTAGTAATTGAAAATCAGGAAGTAAAAGTAATGGAATCTTTTATAGATTTCATTGAAACTAAAGACAAAACTGCTGAAGGAATTTCAAAGATGATTTTGGACAAAATTCAAGCTGATGGCCTAGATATAAGCAACTGTAGAGGCCAAGCATATGATAATGCTGCTGTTATGGCTGGAAAGTATTCAGGAGTTCAGCAAAGAATTCGAGAAATAAACCCTAAAGCTGAATTCGTACCTTGCTCAAATCATTCGTTAAACCTAGTTTGTTTACACGCTGCCTCAGTTGAGGTGGATTCACTAACTTTTTTCGGCACTTTAGAACGTTGCTATTTTTTTTTTTTCCTCATCGACACATCGTTGGGAAGTTCTGATAACAGCTACAGGCAAAAGCTTAAAAAGGGTTCAAGACACGCGGTGGAGTGCAAGAGGCGATGCCGTAAATGTGACATGGCATCATTACAAAGATATTCTCGTCACTTTGGAAGAACTGATGGAGGCAGGTGAAAGCTTAAACACTAGGACAGATGCAGGTACTTTACTAGTTTCGATGCAGTCATTTTCTTTTCTTTGTTTTTTGGGCCTGTGGCAACCGGTGCTACATGAAGTGAATGATGCACAAAAATATTTACAAACAAGGGGACTTGACATAAGATTGTGCGCTCCGAAAGTAAATGCTTTGCAGATGATATTGACAGAGAAAAGAGAGGAATGGGCAAATGGCGCAGTAGGTTAGTAGGTTATGCAAAAAATATGTGTGAAGAACTTGGAATTTCCATAAAACCTCGGAGGCGCATAACAAGAAAGCATATTTTTGATGACGGAACTAGAGATGCTAACTTGTCTTGTGAAAATGAGTTGAGACGAAAGTTGTTTTCTTCGTTAGATAGAGTTATTGCAGAAATTCGTGAGCGTTTTCAACAGCTACAGAATTTAACGGATAAGTTTGCTTATCTAACACCGGCTATATTATTAGATCCAGACAACACTGAATGTAATCTAGGCTACGCATCTGACGAAATTGACGAGCAGGATTTCAAGCTGGAAAGACTTCGACTGCGGACTTTCGTTGTTGCTACAGGCAACGAAAATGAATTGATTAATGCAGACTCACTTGAGTTATTTAAATTTATTGTTAAATCCAAGCTGGAAGATACTCTGCCCAATATTTTAATAATGTTCCGAATATTTTTCACAGTTGCTATAAGCAATGCCAGCTGTGAGAGAAGTTTTTCAAAATTGAAATTGATTAAAAATTATTTAAGATCGACAATGAGTACTCTAAGACTAACTAATTTGGCTATTTTGTCTATTGAGCAAGAGGTGTGTGATGCGATAGACATTGACGGTGCAATAAAAGACTTTGCTCTTAAAAAAAGTAGACGTATAAATTTTTAATTAAAGACGGAAGTTTTGTTTTGTTTTTTTAAGAAATACTCATATTACTTTTCAATAAAAATAAAAATGTTATATAATAGTATCGTTCTAGTTCTAAATAAAAATTGATTTTATTTAATCTTGTCGATCCTCAAGGTGTACCTAATCTTAAGTGATAAGTACCTAAGTTAAATCAATGTATCTAATTGGTTAAAGTAAAAGAATTTTTGTATTAATAAACGTGATTGTAAAACTTAGATAAACTGTTTTTTATTTAAAATCTAGCCTGTATAATACAAAATAATGATGACTGTTCTCTCCGAAAAGTTCTCTATAATTAATGTATGTAATGCATAGTATACATTAAAATAAAATACCTAAATAAGAGGGCGGCAAAATTGTCTTCCGCCCCGGGCAGCCGACACTCACGCTACGCCACTGGTTTGTTTCTCTTCTAGTAATGATATTGTCGCTGTAGTGATACTGCAGGGAATAGATTAATATATACCAAACTCTGTAGTACCAATCGGTGGTAAATCGCGGCCCTGGTTCAATACATGGGTTAGAGCAGCTGCTAGTTACAAATAATAATAAGAATAATAATATCAGGACAAATTACACACATTGATCTAACCCCTAATTAAGCAAATTATTTGCTTGTGTCAAGGGTGTTAGACAACGATACAAATACATAGAAATACACATATAAATACTGAGAATTTAATAAACCACCAAACCCAGAAACACAGACATCTATGCTCATCACATAAATGCCTGTCTCCGCCGGGAATCGAACCCGAGCCCCATTGCGCCGTGACACGCTAACCACTCGACCAACGGGACGGTAAGTGAAGCCGGATGGATCCCTGGCCCACACAGCGACAGAGAAAGCGAATGTATTTGCCTCTCTGTTTGCTGAGAATTCGCATCTAGACACTGGCAATGCTTCTCCAGAACATCTTCCTCACTGCGGTATTTCGATGTCTGAAATCCGCATCACGAACAAAGAGGTATGGAGAATATTGTGTCGTTTAGATGTGAATAAAGCCAGTGGTCCTGATGGTATATACCAATATATATACCAGCCATTCTGCTCAAACCATGCGCAGGTGAGTTGTCTCCTGTATTGACACGTCTGTATCGCCTCTCTTTCAAGACTGGAAAAGTGCCGGAATCCTGGAAGCTTGCCAACGTGCAATCCGTGCCCAAAAAAGGCAGCCGTGCCGACCCTGTCAATTACAGACAGATTTCAATCCCCTGCATACTCTGCAAGATTATGGAGGGTGTATTGAACTCGGGCCTACTAGCATACCTAAAAGGTAACGATCTCCTCAGTGACCGACAATACGGGTTTCGCCGTAATAGGTAATACTGGGGACCTCCTAGTGTATGCTACACACATTTTAGGCGAGGCCATCGAGAGGAACGGAGAAGCGGTCGCCGTCTCTCTGAACGTCTCGAAGGCTTTTGACAGGGTCTGGCATGTGAGACTTTTAAGCAAGCTTTCAGCGTACGGTATATCTCCTGGTCTGATTTGCTGGATAACGGACTTTATGAGCCAGAGATCTCTCCGTGTTGTTGTCGACGGGTGTTCTTCGGAACCCTTGACAATAAATGCCGGAGTACCTCAGGGGTCCGTTCTTTCTGCAACTCTTTTTCTGCTGCACATTAACGATCTGCTGAAACCCGGTATGCAGACGACAGCACAGTTTTAGAAAGATATCTGCCAAGTTCTCGGGCTAGTAGAGATGCAGTACAATCTGAAAGAGAAGCCACGGTGCAGCGTTTGAATGACAAACATCAGGCAATCTCCGCATGGGGCAATGCCAATCTTGTCAAATTCAACGCCACTAAAACGCAGACGTGTTTGTTCCCTTTCAAAGGAGCCCTTTCACCTTGGCTCCTACTTTCCAGAATGTATCCTTGGAGTACAGTGACTGGCTTCAGTTGTTAGGTTTAGAGATCTCCTCGAACCTCAACTTTGGCCGGTTCATTGAGTCCAGAGCAAGAGCAGCTCCAGGAAAGCTATACAAAGCACAGATCCGGTCGTGTGTAGAGTACTGTGGCCACATATTTGCTGGTGCCGCAAAGACTCATCTTGCGGTTCTGGACTCAATTAAGAGGCGAGCAAAGAGGCTTATTGGCGACCCTAAATTGGTTGACGCCAACCTCCACAGCCTTGAACATAGGCATAAAATTGCTAGCCTCTCAGTATTCTATAGGATACATTTTGGTGAGTGTGTGCAGGAATTACACAATTTAATTCCCCCATCCCCGTTCCTTTACCGGACGTCCCGACGCACGGCAGGTATCCATCCCTACGTTGTGGACACTCCACCTGTCCAACGAAGCGCTATGCTTCGTCTTTTTTAGTGCGTACAGCTAAGGACTGGAACAATCTGCCTGCGTCGGTATTTCCGGCCAAATATAATGTGGGTGTCTTCAAGAGGAGAGTGAATAGGCTCCTCGGTTAATACGCGTTGCCACCTAAGACTACATTTTACTTACCATCAGGTGGAATGTAGTCAAGCATTAACCTAGTTTTGTAAAAAAAAAAATGACAGACGTATCGTTCTTGGGCTGACGCGCTCGTTAACAAGTATTCGAACTCTAGAGATCGAATGAGAAACAGAACGAAGTAAAAGTATGGTGTCAAAATTGGTGAGCAACTGACAAGCTATCCCGAAACAAAAAAAGTTTTTGGCGCTCTCAAGAGCTTTCCTTTGCAACTTTTGCCAACCTCCCCTCCTGTCATTGTACTTAAAAAAAGACTCTGGCTCAAACGGCAAAAGAGAAAGACGATCTTTGAGCACTCCTTTTTGCCTTAAACTCGACTATGGATGACAACGGAAAACAAACAAACAAACATTCGGAACATTATCTTAGAGAACAGCAGCAGTCGAAGTGTTCCGACAAGATAACCGACGTGCATTGGAGTGCTGACGCGAGCAGCTTTAAGGGCGGTGGTTTGTTATATTATCGAGGTTATATAGCCAAACCTTGAGGGTTGGCCCCGGCGGAGAGAAGGAAATATTTGCTAACAACTAACAGCCAACAGAGGTGACATCTATTAGGCTTTTTCAAAATTCTCAAGCAATGTTTCGAGCTGTGTATAAAGATGTCTATAGATTATAAAATTTTCATATTTCAATAAACAAAATACAAATACAGTACATCGCAGTAATTAACTTTCATACACAATAATATTTACATAATAGAATAGAGGATATAATCATTTCTTTATTAAGTACCTATTATTAGCTGTACCTGCGACTTCGTGAACTTCGATTTCGATAAAACGTACTCTTTGTAAGTACATACCAATTTATGTAAAAACTATAAACCTTCAAAGTTTCATCGAACTCAATCAAGTAGTTTTTACGTACGTATAGGAGTATTTTCAGTTTATTAATGTATATATCGTATCACGATCTGAGATGCGCTATGTCAGGTTTTCTTCTCCGTCCGACATAATGAATGTGGGCAGTGATGTGGATACTCGAGCCGAATGAAAACATTATTACAACGTACTCAATCACTACAATTTATTACAATTCGGAAACAGACACGTTCTAGGTTCTCTCTTTTTTTTTTGTTTGTATCAATGCTGTTAGCCCGGTCAACTATTACAGCGTCACCGGGGGAGGAAACTCCTCCTCTCAGTCATGCTACGTTATTTATACAGCCTCCTTTACCGTCGACCGTGTCCAAGCGGTCGGGCGCGCTTACGTTTCCTATGATGACTCACAGATGGCGCCCCCTAGAAATAGTCGATAGATATATTTTCTAATGTTTAATCACTGGTAATTAGCAATAGTACGAAAATAAGAGATTATTAACTTTTTTATTTGTTAACTGATTGTTTTAAATATATAAAGCAAACCCCATGAACCAATGTTCCCGAAAACGGCATCCAAATACATTAATCTGTTTCTGAGATTAGCGTGCACAAACATATAGACATATACAGACATACAGCCGAAGAGACAAAATGAAAAAACATTGTTTTGGGTTATCTTGCTTATACAAAGGTTATGAATTTTTGAAAATATTTTCTATGTCCAGACAGCGATCAGTTACATGATAAATGTATATAGATAAATTTCTTGACCACTTTAAATACATATTATATATTTTGATAGAATGTAGAGTGTGCAATAAAAGTGAAAAACTAAATGTTATTCAGAGTGACGCTCAATTTATATTTATAAACTAATAAACAACTAAATCAAACAGTTAACAGAAAAAAAATGCTAGAAATGAATTCTGTTAGTTATACCTTCACATCTTAGCTATTTTTTTGTAATATTTTCAATGTACAGAGACTACTCCCCTACAGATTTATTACACGTATTGAAAATTGGCTTGGTACCTATTATATGATCTTTTTATTTCTTAACCGATTTAAATGAAATAAACACTAAATGTTAAGTGAAGTAATAATATATTCTTGAAAACTGCATCTAAATCGGTTAAGCCGTTTCTGAGAATAGCGTGCACAAATATACAGACAAACAGACAAAATGGAAAACCTTTGTTTTGGGTTCTCTTGCTCTTATAAAGGCCACCAATCATTTTTTTTTATTTTCCATGTACAGAAACCGATCAGCGACAATTTTATTATATGTATAGGTTTTTGAAAAGTTATAATTAACAATATTTGATATTACAGTACATTAAAAAAAAAGCTTATCATATTTTTATTGTAAATAAGCCAGTGATGTGATAGCAACTGCAAATCTCATTTCTGTGAGAGTAGTATTCCATGACGAATTCTATTTATTATCCGGTCCGGTATGCATGAAATGAATACTATGAGCTATAACTCGATTTCTTCATCTTCCACGTCAAATAGCAAAAGCTCCACGGATCCTTTTCTTATTTCCAGTAATTATTGGGTAGGTAATTTAATATTAACTAACAATTATTCTTTTACTTATTTCTTTCACCGTGCTTGTTAGTTTACAGCTTATTCTAATTTCAATTAAGTCATTTTGCGCCATACGCTAAGAGACAAACAAACAAAAATTTCAAATACTATTCGTTTAGACAAATAAGTTTTATTTTTTAAGACAAATTTAGTCTTTAATAAATGACATATATACACAATTGGTACTAGTAATAGACCTACATATAACAGACCTGTCTAATAGTGCTATATATTTGTAATCTTTTTTTTATTGACTGGACTTTCCATTTAACGGTGAATGGTAACCGTCGCACACTAGGGGTTAAATAAAATGGACGCAGCTACAGATTTCAAACGTCTACTTAATCCGTAAACGTTTTCCCTCACCGAAAGGAGTGTGGAGGAGTGAAGGAGTCCGGTTTTCGATCGCGCTGGTACTAGTGCCTGTCAGTAGCCAGGTGCGGCGCAGCTGACACACGTCTGTGACGTCATTGTAGAGTTCTTTCAGGAGGACGGTTTTCTGCAAGTTGAAGACAAAAAATTAAAGAACAAAAAATATAGATGCATATCATAGGGATATGGATCAATATTTTTATCTACAGTACTGCAATATATAATTATGTAATATATATATATATATATATATATATATATATATATATATATATATTACATATATATATTTATATATTTAATTACAATAATATTTTAGTAATTGTTTTTTACGTTTTCTCATCCAAATGGTCAAAGGGATTGTTTTTGTTTATAAACTCTGCTATCATATCTGGCTTTATATATAAAATAATAATAAATAATATCGGTATATATGCAAAAACCACTTAATAACTTATCATTAAATCTTGGAAAATCATACGCTGTATTGCTAAAAAATTTGCATATGGCTTCACTGGTATGGATGCTTGGTATAATTTTTTAGTATATCACTAAGCATAACATTTTGTACTTGAGATTAGCGGAAATTAATTAAACATAAAAATCAATCAGATTTAGATATTTTGAAGAAAACATTAACTATGTGATGGTGAATAGCTACTTCAAAATAGATTACATACTTATATATTATAAACAGATTTCATGCACTTTTATTATATTTCATTTTAGAATCAATAGAAAAAATGATGAGTGAGGTTAAAACAATGATGATGAGTAAAATGATGTAGGGATCATTGTCTAGAATTTTTACTGGGATACATACTGGATTCCATAATTCCTTCCTTCCTTCCTTTTACTCCGCAACAGAAAGGAGGTTTTCTTCACCACAGTCAGCAATCAATGACAAGTCAGCCATGCAATCGGTTGACTGAAAAAAATATAAGTGTTTTTCAAGAGTATGCTACAAATAATAGCTGTGTCTAGTACACAGCAAGGCTGGCAGTATATTATATAAAAAAACTTAGTTTTTATTAATAAGCTGTAACTAAATAAAGTGGGAACATGCAAACAATCAATATTTTGCAATAGGAGTTATGTTAGAAAAGTTTTTTTTTTTCTAATGGTTGTTGCTTGTATTACATTATTGTAAAATTGCTTTCATTTTAGATTGTTTTAATATAGTAATTTTATATGTAAGTAATATAAAGATATAAATATTTACATAGCTATTTATTTCTGTTGACCATAAACATGAAATATAATGGTAACAATTAGTTTCTTTTAAGGATTATTTACAACTATATATCATTGTCATTACCAATATAGTTAAGTTAATGATTTGACAGAATATCAAAAGCTATTCTTGACATATTCATTTAAAATATGTACAAATTTTCATACCCAATTCTGTAAACTGCAAATGTGTTATATAATTTTATTACAAATGCATTTATTAATTTGAAATTGTTCTACTTGAATATGCTAGGTTGCAATTCCAGCATATTTCAGATGAATTTCAAGAACATTTTGATTCTGTAAAAAAAAAATGTGTTATAATACAGGTAATTTAGTTTATGTATGTATGGACTACAGGTGTAATGAAAAAAGTTATATAAATTCTATTATTTTTATTATATAATAATTTACTCTTTAATTATCATTGTACAATTTAATCGTTCAATGAGAAAATTACTGGTTGACTTGTAACTTAGTGCTGATTCTTTAATTGACCAGCATGTCTAGATTACTAGATCATTTAGTATGTTATCTCTCGTTGGTCAGCTTGGAACCAATAGGTCTCATTGGTAGGGGTAAATGTAATTGGTATATCTATGTAGTTGATAAACATACAATTATTTTTTTTACCAATAGTTGTAATAAAAATCAACAACTTTTTTAAGAGGTTTGATTTACTGAGAATCACCTAAAATAGTTTTTTGGACTCTTAAAATAGTAACAGTAAAAGGTATTATTAATATAAGAATACAACTTTACCTGCAAAACCCCTGCAGTCAATCTGTTAACAATACTACAGCTTTTAGCAGAAGAATTTAAGCTCTTCAGAGATAGTGGATGTCTTAGATAGCAACAATGGCAAAATTGAGCCAGAGGTTCTAAGGATGATCATGAAGAACCTTGACATATCAGAAGTTTTAAGTGATTCTATCATGGAATGCCAATGAATTGGAGTGATTTGTGATCACATCATGCCTGTACTGAAACACTTGAGGCATCATTATACCTAAGTGGAGATTTTGAGAACCCAACGGATGCTTAAAGGTCTTGGTTTCACAGTTCCTCAGGGTTTCTTGCTAAGGACCGGCATGCTATATACAAAAAAAAAAATAATATAGAAGAAAAAAAGCATTTCAGTATGAAAAATGTATAGACTTTCAATGAGGTACTCATAAAAAAGTTTGGTCAGAGATGGAACTTGAAGGGTTGATTACTAAATACCGAGACACTAGGTGCACTTGAGAATCTTCGACAACTTGTAGCTGTATCCTGCAGTAGAGCGACCGACATCAGGAATTTCTATGAAATTTCTATGACAGTCACTGTGGTTCACGATAAAGACCTGGAAAGGTCTAGATGAAGATTTCGAAGAAATAAATCATTAAAGTATGTAAGCAACTTCTTGAACTGTACTAGAACTTCAATATTATGCATCTGTCTTTACACTGCTTTACACTTAATTTATAACTAAACAACCTTAAATTTCTTATCCATTTTATGTTTTGAAATGATCTTCTATTTAATAGTCTCTAATATTGACTAATAAAAAAGTTTACAATAATGTTTGTTTAATTTATCATTATATGTCAAATATTATGTCAGTGACAGCAGTCAACTGTCAGTGTAGTGGTCTTTATAGTACTCTGTATAGTTGTTTATCACTGGAAATTCCATAGAGATATAATACATAGAGTAGGGGAGCCAGCCTAAATTGTCACCATCGAACTTAAAAGAGATAGGTAGATCCAAAAACCCTATCTATCTCAACTTTTTATGAAATCTCGTGCTTCTTCGTCGTCGTCTCGAGTGTAATTCGTAGCAATTGTCATTTTTACCAATATTCTGAAAGCTAAGTTGTCATTTTCATAGTGTGAGATCCAATTTGAGTAGTGTCAAAAATATTTTACACTGATGTTTAAAAATTTTAAAAACTCATTGCGCATGTGTAATAAGACAAAGACAAACAGTATGGCATCTTGCATCTTTTTTTAAGTGTCTTTCACTGACGCTCATACGAATGCCTATGGCTCACCTATTCTATGTATATTAATTCTATGGGAAATTCATTTCATAATCATAAAGTCTATATTAATTCTATATTCATAATAGCTGAAAAGATGTTAAATTATTATTTTTCTTTTAGTAAATAGAAGTATAATATAAACAACAAAAATCATTTGTAGTATTTTAAATAGTTGTTTTTTGTAACACAATAATTTTCAATAATTTTGGTTTAATGTTTATCAATTTATTAAATACATGTACAACAGTCAGCAAACTGCTGGGTTGATTAATATGTTTTTTTTTTATCTTTTTGCAAAATTAGCTAAATTAATTGTTTTTTTTTATGTTTGTTAATAATATTTTCAACGTTTGCCACTTAAATTCCTAAATAATTCTTAGCAACTACTAAAATTTTATCAATAAATCGGTGATTATTTTAAAAGCCGGTCAAAACCATCGCTGCACTTGGCTGTTAATTATATACCTGAGATAGTGCTCATTAGAAACTACCCCTCATAGAGAGAGGAGATGATGTAGCCATTTATATGAAAGAGTCCTTAGCATACAAAATAATTTTCGGATCTCCTCCTCGATATTCTGCTTGCTGTGAATATTAATTGATTCTGGAACTTGAACTTGTACTAAAATGTTTATTGTATCTCCGTTTACTTTGTGGGTTTTGACAAGTTATTTGATTCTGTTGACTTGTTTTCTTAATATATCTTCTCATTGGGCTAAATTGGCAAAAACCTAATGCATCACTGAACTATAAACTTTCATTACAACATTAAAATCTCTATCAATTTACATTGATTGAACTATTACTAGTTAATCCATTTTTAGACCAACAGATTATCTAATTAATTAGATATAATTAATTAAAAAAAAACAAATATACTTTAAAAATACATTAATGTTTTTTTTAAATCATGATTAGTGGTTTTAATATCATTATAATTCCAACAAAATGCACCGATGTGCATTATCGATATATATTTAACAATTTGCAATTTACCTACATGGATACCATCTTCATATTATGATGATTTGTATAGATTAATATCACCTCCCGGGTTTTGCAATGTGATGCAAACCTGTTTCGTTTTAAATTTTGAATAAGGATTTTTTTCGGGAACATTCCTAAGCATCTTAGCCAAATTTTACCATAATGGGATGAATTGATTAGTAAAGCTGAGAGAACACACATACTAAGTAAATATTAATTTTTATACATGATAAGAGCAGGTTCCCTTTGCAAGTTGTTTTATTTTTTTTAGGTAATGCTAGTAATAGCGACGGTTCTAGTTGTTCCAAAATTGTATTTAAGATTGACGTTTGTGAAATAGTGATCATAATAACAAAAAAATATATCTGGCTGAGTTTGTTATGTGGTTCTTCTCCGACCAGGACGCGTTTGGAACCCTCATAGCTTTAACATTAAGATGGAAAGTGCTTTTCTAGAAGGGCCTATTGCGATAAATCTAGTATCCTAATAGACCCTCCTGACACTTCCATGTTGATGTACACAAGTGATCACTGATTATGATTCTAAGTGGAAGAGATATACATAAAAAATAATTAAAAAACTCCGCGCTATTACTTGTGATAATATGACTAAGTCGTTTTTGTTTAGATATTTTTGAGCGTTTATAGCTCTTTGCATCTTTGTATACACATAAATATTTGAATACAACATATTCAAAGTAATAAAAAATGCAACCACATATTTTCTTATACATTCTGTAATGTCATTCTATAATGTTTGTGTTACTATTAACACAAACATTACAAAAACGTATGGGTGACCATAGGAGTGAATCCATGGAATGCTGAGAAGCTTCGCCTCTCTCTCTGTAATAGTACACAAATAGATATATTAACAATAAAATTAACACAAACATAATAGTACACAAATAGAACATAACTATGTTCTAATAGTGTTCAAATAGTGGAATTTAAAATTCGAATTTCCTAGGTTTACCAAATAACTATGGTACTGCGTCTGTCGCACGGCTATCTCTTGGGTATATTATTAATTAAATAGATCATAATAAAAAGTTGTAAAGCTTTTAGAAGTTGTGATGGTAAAACGTATACAAAAATAGAGACCCTTTTAGAATGGCGGTAACTAATCCAAATATTAACATCGGTTTTGTAATTCTTGTATTTTTACAAAAAACTCTTGATTATGATAATATATTTTAAATTTGGCTCCTAGTGGCTATTACTTTGACGTGTGAAAGGTTTCGTTTAGACGTTTAATAATAAAATTAAATACATTTCTGATATATTTTAAGACATAGAAAAAGAAAAGTTTAGAATTTAAAAGAAAAGTGCTGAAATAGTTATTTAAACAGTATTTTAAACTGAATTTGTATTTGTGGTATTCATCCATATTACAAATTCTTCACTTTAAATTCGCAAACTTATGCAGTAGTATTCTCTTTTATATGCGCGTTATATTCTTCAGAGTTTAAGATAGTATTATGATACGAGTCTTATATCCACACAGCACTAGTAGTACCTACAAGTAAGATATAACAAAAGTAACGTATTAATGAATATTGTTATAAATTAGAATTTCAAATAATGCTAACTGATATTTTAAGACAAATTTGTTATAAGCAAGGTTTTTTTTTTTATAAAGAACGGTATACCTTAAAAAAGCCGTATATATATGTATATATATTATGTATATAAATACATATAGTAGATATACATGATAATGCATAATTTCCTTTGCAGTGAGGTGTAGGACATCCACTGGGTCCAGGATGTGTCTCCCCAGGGTGTCACTGCGTTTACGCATCAGCGGACCGCACTCGCATAGAAGATGGATCGGGGTTTTATCTGCCTCGTGCCAATAGCTGCACGCTTTTCCATCTTCTATTTTGAGGGTAACTATGTGCTTATTCAGACAACAATGCCCTGTAAGCGTTCTAGTTACGATGCGTAGCAATCTAGAAGAAACAAGTTCCTGCTCAGCTAATGTGCCCCTTAGCTGCTTTCGCACTAAAGGGTTTGATGAGGGCTTTGGAATGTTTGAGGCCAGGGATCTTCTCCCAATGCCTTATAGTCTTACACCTAGTGTGGTTATTCAGGGTCATACGAGCTAGGCGGTTTGGAACACCACATATTGGTTCTAGAATGTATGTTTTGCTTTCAGTTCTAGCACTTGCCAGCTCGTCAGCAATCTCGTTTCCGATTTGGCCCTGGGCCCGGGACCTATCTTAGAACCCCTCTGTTTTTGCAGCCCAGAGTGTTCAATTTCGTCAGGCAGTCAAGCACCAGTCTCGACGTGATAGTATTCGAGTTTAGGGTCTTTAGTGCCGCCTGTAGTAAAAAATAATTATAGGAACTTTGTTATGTCGGAGGTTAAAAAAATATTTATATTAAAACTCTTTAGATATTTTTAAATTCGTCAGTATATTTTCTATGGGTTATTATATTTTTTTAAGGTTTCGTCGCTAGAGGGTGTCAATGGGAATCTACCTCGTAACAAAAAACCTATTAAAGGATTTCATTGAACAGCTTTTGTTATAAAATATGAAATTATTTAATAATATTTTTAAAGAAGGTATCTATCTACCTCAATTCTTAAAGTACTTTTACATTACAATACTTTGATGTTGATATATCAGAATGATAACATGTTCAAATACTACATTTTTATCTTCTTCATCTTCTATACCTACCATACATTTTAAAATGTATGGTATAGAAGATGAAGAAACAAAAAAAGAGAGAAAGAAGAAAAAGAAACGCTTTTGATATTATTTAGGCACGCAATGTGTTATCTACACATCTATTTTTTACGACAGTCCTTTAGTACTTAATTCAAACTAAAGGAATAATCCATTCTTTATAAATAATGTACCGTTCCTTTCTATAACTGATGTGTTTTTGAAATGAATATATTTTTATTGAATTCAAGTCACAATTAAAATGAAAATGTAGGACGGGCTCGCAAAATCAACATGGCGGTAGGACATCGGACGTTTTCAATAATGAGATTCCCGCGCAGTGGAGCGTAACAATGAAAGCAGAATGCCCTTGCTGTATTCCTCGTAATCCACATTCATTTGGAACAGGATTTAGGAAATTGAGACTGTTTGGAAATTGATTTTATTAAATTGAGAAGAAAAGTTTTAAAATATTTAATATATACCTGCATCATTATACACATAAATAGTTACGTAATTCTTATGATTTTCTTTTAGTGTTCCAAAAACAATAAAAACTGAATACTTATTGAAAGTAAAATAACTTTTCAAAGAAATATAATTATAATAAAAAACATATGTACCTACCTATATGAAACTGAAAACAGTTAGCGGGAGAAACTCAGCGTTATAAAACCTTACAGGAGAGTGATTTAATTCTTAAGATGACTTAAAAGTAATTATACTTTTAAAATGTGACGGAGTATATAAACTTTACTATGATTGTGGATTTTCATAAATAGGTGAAACCAGTGGCGTAGCGTAGTGGGGGCGGCGGGGGCGGCCCGCCCCGGGCGGCACTTTATAGGGAGCGGCAAAATTTAACAATAAATAAAAAATATATATTTTTATCGTAACTACAAATTTGGACCGATTGAAAGGAGCACGGAATTTTTCATTACTTATTTTGTGACGAATTCGGGGAATTCCTTTTCTTTGAATGATATTTTGTAGCGACTGGCAACAACGTCTATACTGACTTGTGGGAATTCCCCGTTTATGACTAACAATCAGCGAGAATGACTTCTATTACATATATATTAAGTTCAATATAGTTTATCACACGTACGAGAAAGCCCCTTTAAGGTACGGGGAATTACGTGCTTTGACAAAGTTTGACAATTCAAAGAAAGTTTTATTGATGGATCGTCAGTTGTCCAATTCACATTGTCTCGTATTTTAATTATGTTACGCTTTCCAAATTGTGATTTTTGTGCAAATAAGTGCGTGTAGTGGTTGTGAAATTATTGAACAACTTTCAACTGAGTGAGTATTAAATATTATATTTATCTAATTGTATGTTGGACTATCTGATATGTTGTTCAAA
Organism: Napeogenes sylphis; assembly: GCA_959347405.1. Classification (NCBI taxonomy): domain Eukaryota; kingdom Metazoa; phylum Arthropoda; class Insecta; order Lepidoptera; family Nymphalidae; genus Napeogenes; species Napeogenes sylphis. Next base: position 12,977,601 of record OY365776.1, read on the forward strand.
CTTCAAACTTTAATTTATTAAAATAAAAAAGAAACGCCGAAGTGCATAAAAGTATTTTCACATTTCAAAGGGATCTTGATCGGAAACTGTGATATAAATTTCAATTTTGATTTGATTTGATTTAATAAAAGTAAAGATAGATAAAGGCTCAATTTTTTTCCTTTTGGGTACAAAACCCTAAAAACGGAAAATTTCAGTAAAGCAAGGTTTTTTTTTAATATCCTAGGTACTTCTTTTGAAATGTTCGATAATTTTGTTTACAACACTAACTTGTACTTTTCTCATTTAATATTTTTTTGATTTTAGCATCAAAAATGAAAAGAGTAAAAGAAAGTGGGGCTTCTTACCGTAATAAGAGAAGAGCTAAGTTGGAAAATATTAGAGCAAATGAAGGAGCTTTACTTAAATATGTGAAAAGTGTTGTTCCTGACACGTCAGATTCCTCGTTAGGCTTAAATTCATCACAGACAACTGGGCCTTTAAACCCAGAACAAGCTGAAAAAATACAAGAACTTGACATTGTTCCTAAAGATCAAATTCCAACAACATCCACTGCATTAGTGTCTCCATCTGTATGTTCAGACATGGACATGCATAGTTCCGAAACAGAGATTGATACAACATCATCATTGTCTGCTATTCAGTACCAAAGACGAAAGGAAAATTTCGACGATATTGGAAAATGGCCTGAACACATAGACGACAATATTCGATTGCATCTCATTCAGCAAGGACAGGAAATTGTTCAGCATATTGATACTAATTTCGCTGAAATGTCAACAGTAACACGCTCAGATTCGTGCTCTTTAAAATCAAAAGGAGAGACAAGAAGGCTTACTAAGGATTGGTTTTATCGTACATTGACTAACGGCGAAAAAGTTTTACGTACTTGGATGGCTTATTCTCCAGCTAAAGCATCATTATTTTGCTTTTGTTGTCGTTTATTTGAGAACGTAAGTACACCGAATGGATCTAAATTTTGCTCATCTGATGGATTTAATACTTGGTGGAAATTAAATCCTAAGGTTTCAAGTCACGAATCAAGTGCACTACACATCCAAAATTATTGCAAATGGAAGGAGTTGGAGAGCAGACTTCAAAAATTACACACTATTGACAAAAAAGAGCAAGACATAGTGGCAAAAGAAATAAAGAAATGGCAGGAAATTCTTATCAGAATGTTTGATATTATAAAATTCCTTGCCAAACAAAATTTGGCTTTACGTGGACATATAGAAAACGACACCGGTACCAATAGAGGAAACTTTTTAGAATTGGTTAATTTAATTGCAAAATACGATCCTGTACTTCGTGAACATCTTGTAAGGTCTAAAATATCTGGCAAAATTTCAATCACTTACATGTCACCACAAATACAAAACGAATTTATTGCCATTTTGGGAAATAAAGTTCGCCAACATATCATCGGACAAATAAAAAAGGCTAAGTATTATTCAATTATATTCGACAGCACTCCAGATCTTTCTCATAAAGATCAAACAAGTCAGGTATTAAGATACGTAGTAATTGAAAATCAGGAAGTAAAAGTAATGGAATCTTTTATAGATTTCATTGAAACTAAAGACAAAACTGCTGAAGGAATTTCAAAGATGATTTTGGACAAAATTCAAGCTGATGGCCTAGATATAAGCAACTGTAGAGGCCAAGCATATGATAATGCTGCTGTTATGGCTGGAAAGTATTCAGGAGTTCAGCAAAGAATTCGAGAAATAAACCCTAAAGCTGAATTCGTACCTTGCTCAAATCATTCGTTAAACCTAGTTTGTTTACACGCTGCCTCAGTTGAGGTGGATTCACTAACTTTTTTCGGCACTTTAGAACGTTGCTATTTTTTTTTTTTCCTCATCGACACATCGTTGGGAAGTTCTGATAACAGCTACAGGCAAAAGCTTAAAAAGGGTTCAAGACACGCGGTGGAGTGCAAGAGGCGATGCCGTAAATGTGACATGGCATCATTACAAAGATATTCTCGTCACTTTGGAAGAACTGATGGAGGCAGGTGAAAGCTTAAACACTAGGACAGATGCAGGTACTTTACTAGTTTCGATGCAGTCATTTTCTTTTCTTTGTTTTTTGGGCCTGTGGCAACCGGTGCTACATGAAGTGAATGATGCACAAAAATATTTACAAACAAGGGGACTTGACATAAGATTGTGCGCTCCGAAAGTAAATGCTTTGCAGATGATATTGACAGAGAAAAGAGAGGAATGGGCAAATGGCGCAGTAGGTTAGTAGGTTATGCAAAAAATATGTGTGAAGAACTTGGAATTTCCATAAAACCTCGGAGGCGCATAACAAGAAAGCATATTTTTGATGACGGAACTAGAGATGCTAACTTGTCTTGTGAAAATGAGTTGAGACGAAAGTTGTTTTCTTCGTTAGATAGAGTTATTGCAGAAATTCGTGAGCGTTTTCAACAGCTACAGAATTTAACGGATAAGTTTGCTTATCTAACACCGGCTATATTATTAGATCCAGACAACACTGAATGTAATCTAGGCTACGCATCTGACGAAATTGACGAGCAGGATTTCAAGCTGGAAAGACTTCGACTGCGGACTTTCGTTGTTGCTACAGGCAACGAAAATGAATTGATTAATGCAGACTCACTTGAGTTATTTAAATTTATTGTTAAATCCAAGCTGGAAGATACTCTGCCCAATATTTTAATAATGTTCCGAATATTTTTCACAGTTGCTATAAGCAATGCCAGCTGTGAGAGAAGTTTTTCAAAATTGAAATTGATTAAAAATTATTTAAGATCGACAATGAGTACTCTAAGACTAACTAATTTGGCTATTTTGTCTATTGAGCAAGAGGTGTGTGATGCGATAGACATTGACGGTGCAATAAAAGACTTTGCTCTTAAAAAAAGTAGACGTATAAATTTTTAATTAAAGACGGAAGTTTTGTTTTGTTTTTTTAAGAAATACTCATATTACTTTTCAATAAAAATAAAAATGTTATATAATAGTATCGTTCTAGTTCTAAATAAAAATTGATTTTATTTAATCTTGTCGATCCTCAAGGTGTACCTAATCTTAAGTGATAAGTACCTAAGTTAAATCAATGTATCTAATTGGTTAAAGTAAAAGAATTTTTGTATTAATAAACGTGATTGTAAAACTTAGATAAACTGTTTTTTATTTAAAATCTAGCCTGTATAATACAAAATAATGATGACTGTTCTCTCCGAAAAGTTCTCTATAATTAATGTATGTAATGCATAGTATACATTAAAATAAAATACCTAAATAAGAGGGCGGCAAAATTGTCTTCCGCCCCGGGCAGCCGACACTCACGCTACGCCACTGGGTGAAACAAAGGGTAGCATCAGCAAAAGAGTTAGGGAACACATCTTGAACCATGATATTACAAAGCACGCTAGTTTTAATAGAGAAGATGTTTGGAAACTACCCTATTTCCATATTTTATAGTGAGTAGAAATTTCCTTGAAAACCGCTATGTTGAAAAAATCTACCGCTATGTTGAATCCTGGTGCGGCGAATAACCATAATAAATAGAATATGAATAGTTGGTTCCAAATACTTACTAATTTAACTGCCCAAATCAATAATCGATTTATATCACAGTGCCACATCATTGTAAAGAATACTCTAAAATACTTTGATTGTTATGATTATTATTTGTTTGCAGCGGATCGGACTATCTAAATCTAATAATTTTACACATCTAAACTTCCAGAGATTAGAATGTTAAAAAAAACTTTAATTTTTTTGTACACATGGGAACACTATCCTATATTAATAAAAAAAAAATAACTAATGTAACAAATAAGTACTTGGAACAAATAAAATAACCTTTTATTTCCCAAATGTTTCTGACTGTTTCACAACTTGTTGCAGCAATCTACATTAACACTAAACTTACTTTAACACTCAGAAACTGAGAAAGAAACCGGAAAGTTTTCTGACGAAGTCACATATTTAAAGACATCTTAATTTGTTTTTATTACGGTGTGTAAAAATTAGAGTTTAGCTAACGTAAATATTCAGAAAAAGTTTATTAAGGTATTAACCTATTAACATTTTCAAAACAATACTTAATTTACACAAAAGATGAGTAGGTATAGGTGAATTAAGAAATAATATGTAAAAGGTAAAAACCCCTTAACCTACCTCGAGGTATATAACGGTTTTAATTTTAAATTCTAATTCACGAGCGTAAGCAAACATTAACCTTGTAATCTTTGTGTGACCCCTCCAAGGTGACAGGCCACCCTTAAACGACCGGCGGGACGCAACTAATAAAGTGAACTCTCGACTAATCGTAGTATAAATTAGATACAAGTACGCTAAGAACCATGGCTTATTGCAAAAGACCTCATATGTTTCAACGTATGAGGTTTTTCAGTAATTTTTATGAATACTTTTTATTACATTCAAATCCTATTCAGATGATCGGATTAATTAAAAATTCCCACAAGTATCTGAAACCTGACTGGACCGTAAATCAGTTCTAGCTTTGAATTTCCTTTTTATGAAGTAAGACGTAACATGCGACTAACTAAAAAAGTTAAGCAGGCATGGGAAATTGTCTATCTGGATTTAGCACATTGAATCATCCAAATGATATATCCAGATAACCCAAACAACTAAAATGTTAGAGTTAAATGACTACAATAGTATGATATATCAGGGTATCCATCAGCTCCTAGACTACAAGTATCGCATTAGACCAGGCACTTCCGAGTTCGTAATTAGTTTGCTCTTAACAAGCTCTGGCGACTTATAGAAGCTTAATCACCTTTGATCACACTTAAGTAGGTTATTGATTTGAATAGCAATACAGTCTTAGGTATGTAGGTATGTAAGTAGGGAAAAGTCATTATCAGGTAACTAAATGCTTGTTTCTGTATTAATATCTCTACCTAAACTATTATGGTCATTGGGTTATAATATAAAGCAAAAATAAAATTCTCAAGTAGATCTTTGCTACAAAAGTAATATTTGAATAGCCAAAATAAAGTATTTCTTATGTAGCATTTCAGTTTTAGATAAAATGTATTTTTTTTTATAAGTGTATACATTTTTTTTATAAGTGTGTACACTTTCTTGAGACTCTCAGTAACAATAAAAGTATTTATTATTATTATTTTTTTTTATCAATATAATACAAGCGATGATTTTTGAAGTTAACTTAAATATATTTCAGATAGATACATTCTTGATTTACATTTCTCTAACAAGTATCTTTCCAAGCTCCATAATCGATTCGTGTGATATTATCGCAACTGGAAATCTCGTTTCTGAAAGAGTAGTATTTAATGATAAATTCCACCGATTAAGGCCGTTTAAAAGGTTTAATCTGAAATCCTTACCCGAGGCCCGGTACAATAAATGCTTTGGGTTGTATCTGGGTTACTTTATCTCCCACGTCACACAGCAAGCGCGCCACTGATGCTTTTCTAATTTCCAATAATTGTTCTGTAGGTATTACATCATTAGTAATTAATTACAATTCCAGTCTTATAGTAATCCTTGATTGTTGATAATTCTACAAGTATAATTATATATATTACAATAATTTTATTTTCTATTTTTTACTGTATTTGGAATTGATAAATATTGTAGCATACTTTATTAGCTTTTGCCACAATATTTACGTGCTTTAAATGTTATTTAACTTACTCAGTATTAAACTAACACCTAATAAAGTTTTTTTTTTAAATTGAATCAAGTGGCTTTTGCCATACAAGAAGAAACAATCACCATTGCTTAGAGTTCTTTGTAATTGCTTTTTTTTTTAAATAAAGTACAGATTAGAGCTCTTTGTTTTTTTTTAAATCTCGGTGTTATACCTACATGAGATTTTTTTTGTGAAATTCTGATCTATCCAAGGTTTTTAAAATGATTGATGATGAATTATTTATGTGTTTCAGTCATCGTCACACACAAAGGATTACCTTGTGAACTTTACGGTTAATCAATTTATTCCTTAAAAAGTGATGACTCTGTTTCGCTCACCGATACTGAAGGAGTGTGGTCTCCGGTCACGCTCGTACCAGTGCCTGTCAGTAGCCAGCGTGCGGCGCAGCTGGTCAAGCACGATGCAGCGCACTGAAGCTGGAACCTGCCCGCGCTCCGCCCATACGCCCGCTAACAGGTCAATATCTTCGACGTCTTTGTACAGTTCTTTCAGAAGGACGATTTTCTGTAAGTTAAAGGTAAAAAAATAAATTAAAAATAACGAACAAAAATTATTTTGCAGCTGTGCAAAAGGGTGTAAGTTAAAAAACAGAGAGCTTATCTGTGTTGGGTTTCAACCCCAGTATCTGTAAGCTACTTGTTTCATGTTCTACTGCGCAGTAGCAGAAGATGTATGGCCATATAAAACTTGTTTAAATTCTTAAATAAATATAGACTGACAAATAAACCGGTACAGGGAGGGATACGAACCCGCGATCTCTGGCAAACCGTCCCGTTGTTCTACCAATTGATCTACCGTACCTCTTTCCCTATCGCGGGTTCAAATCCCTGCCCATGTCGGTTTAATTTTCATTATATATTTATTTAAAATTCATAAATTTAAGTTATATCTACCTCTGGATCCATAGCTTGTATTAAGTCATCAAATGTTTTAATATCTTCTCCAAAACAAAGTTTTCTGTAATGAATATAGGGCGCGATGCCGTAGTAGCGATTCTTTTCTAAGTCGCTTGTAGTAATATCTGAAATTGCTTGTAGATCTCCCCATCCTGTCTCTGCAATCTGTTGAAGTAATAAAAGAAACAAATGTGGTAAACTAAATAGGTCCATCTAAGCAGTAAATTAGCATCAATATATCAATCAATATCACTATTTCAATATTATCACAGGTATTTTAAAATAAGATTAAAAATCCTCACACGGTTTTAATAATAATTAAACCTCGTTAATTAAACGTTTAAGGTTAGTTTTAGAAGATATTTTTTTATTAAAGAACAAATTAGCTGTAACTTGCATCCGGATCAACTCCGCTGTTGATCTTTCGGCCCGGTTGGCGAAAGGCTCCCTGCGTCAAATAGTCAATGTTGTTGTCGATTGCCAAGTACCCTGTACGGAGGGTCAGGTTTGCTACCCTCATGCTCTTTATATAATTGCCATGGTTGTCGTACATTCTTAAAATTTAAGGTTTTGTTTTATTTGAATTGTTTGTAAACTTAGAAACGTTAGGACTAGTTGACTTTCATTGGCAAGTAATCGAAAAATTTTATAATATTAAAATAGCATTTAAAATACATCTTACTTGGCAACTCCTTCCTGAATAGTATGAGCCCAGCGCAATATAAAACCATATTCCAAGGATACTTGCGGAATGATATGCTCGTCATACAAATCTCTGAATCCCAATGTAGGTGATAATATATTATTTTGGTATAAATAATCCGAATCTATCAAAATGGGATGCATTTCATATAAAAATATCTGAGCAGCAACCGCAATATTAATATCTCTAGCTGTGAAAAAGAGTTTGTCATCATCCCAACAAGGGTTTATTCTCGATAGTTCATTTGCCACCAAGTTGTGGTGACGCCACATCCAAATTGAAAAGAGATTAGAACCAAGAATTCCATTAATGCTATCTTCACCTGGAAATAATGTATTATCATAATATTAATGGATAATATTGAATTGACTGTAAAATAATAGGATTTTCGAAAGAAGCCTAATAGATGTCACCACCGTCCCGATAAAGACGATCACGTATTATAGAATGCTTAATTCACCGAGACGGATAGCGATACGGTAGTTCAATTGGTAGCTCAATCGGTTTCCCAGGCATGGCGGGTTCGAATCCCTGCCCATATACGTTTATTTTTCATTTTATATTTATATAAATTTAAATAAGCTTAACATGGCTATACATGTTTATAGATGTTTTTAAACTGTAAAATAATATTATTATAGATTCAAAATTGTTTTTGAATATAATGAATGATGTCAAGAGAATCCTTGAGACAATTAAATACTTAAAATTTATTTATTTTTATGTTTTATTTTTCCTTTATCCCGATAAGTGAACGGTTGACCTGCTACTATCTAAAATCGGTACTTTTTCAGAATATGTATTGCTAGATACTATACATTGCTGAATAAATATTAATCAAACGTACATGTTATTTACTGAATAATGCCTGAATGACCAGATAGAAATATATGTAATCCTTTTTTCACTATTAACCTTAATTTTAAAGTCTTACTCTCTATAATTACTTTGATATTAACCAAAAAATTTACAATATATTGAGAAAATTAATTACCTCAAAAATTTATTCTCGCATATCTTTAAATTTGTAAAAATTAAATACTTTAAGAAGACTTTTTTTAGAATTATTCTTGTTAAAAATAAGATTAAAATAAACAGTTATTTTATTAGTTACAAGAAAATATTTTTAACGATTTGTATGTTATTTTTGTATTTTTATTTGTAAACACTTTTATTTGTTATAAAACTTCTCAAGCACCTCCTTCAAAATCAGGTTTCAGATAACCGCGCCATGAGACCTTCAAGAGTGTGAACGAGCACTCTCAGACCTCAGTGCAACGCTCATCTGTGACTGTTAATGCATAGGAATAATGAAGCTAAGTCGGACCGAACAATTTTAAGAATTTCCATATATTAATATTATACTTGATTATTGATATTTTAATAAGCACTTTTTTAACTTTTACTAGTTGTACTAATATATATCATAATAAATTATAAATAACAGTTTTACTAACTATGCTTCATTATGTGATCGTTTGGTTTTAAATAGCACCCTGCAACCCAGAACACGAAAAATTACAAAATAATTTTATAATAAACAAACACAATGAAATATATGTATATTTATACTTGTTTTGTTACATTACTTCCGTTTAAGTTCTCAATAAAAAAGAAATTTATTCCAAATGAATAAAAAAGTTAACTATATAATTGTGTTAAATAAATATTTTAGTAATTGTTCATGTAGACTCACCAATGTTGTGGCATCTAGTTTCTCGAGGAACTTGGTTTAATAGACAGGGATTGTTTTTTTTAAAACTCGGCAGCCATATCCTGCCTTCTTCCATTTCGTATTTCAGAAAACCATCTTTAAATAGTCGTCCTTTTTCGGCGAAGATTTTCGGATGGTTTATGTATATTTGGGATAGATCAATAAATGTTGTCGCTGAAACAATCTGAAACATGTTTAAAAATATAACATTCTAAGAATAATATGTACCCAGGTAAGCATAAAAGAGATGAACCACTTAATGTCTAATCATACAATTTTGGAAATCCCAGTTCCACATTTCTGAAATTTTACATAAAGCTTCATTTAGGAATGTACTAACTAGCATAGAAATTTGCAAAATTCTGTCCCTAAGAATTTTAAGCAGTCAATGTAAGTTTCTGTGACTGTTTCTTCATTTATGAAGTAATATTCTGAATTCTTCATATTGAAACTTTTAATTAGTCCTTTATTATACGATAAATCAGTCATGGTTAAATATGTATCATAAAAAAATAACATTATACGAGGGCGGATAGCCATTTCAAGAATACGTAATGTATATCATATTTCGAACGGAATTATTTAATAAGGATAATTTTATGTACCTACCCTTTTTGGAGCAGTTTTCTTATCAAGGCAGCCATTAGATTGAAAAGTTAAAGGACGAGTAAGGTTAAAACAACTATGATGAGAGAAGCGATGTACGGGATCATTGTCCGGGATCTTTACTTGTATACATACTGGATCACTTTTGCCTTTTTCACTGCAACAGTGAGGACTCCTTTCAATGTAGTTGACTGAAAAAATAATAAATGGTTTGTTTAAATATTCGATTTTACTTTCGTAGAAGATATCGGTATTTCTTTGACAAGTTAAAAAGCTATCCGGGGTCCTTTATCATCTTTATATCAGTTGGAGCGTGGCGGAGCCGTCACTTGAAAAAGTTTGTTTTAGGTTTTAACAAAGATAAAAAAGTTATCTATCTATTATTACAAATATTTTATCAAAAAAGTTAACAGGAATTCTAAAATGAGAACCAAATACCAAATTATGAAATTGAATGAAATTCTATTTCTTATAATCGTATATACTTCTATATGGCATTATATAATAACTCGAAAAAAAATGCGACAGCCAACATTACCAGGAACTTAGAGCGAAGACTAATAGTAGTTGCCTCCTTCCCGATAAAGACAGATAATTAAATGCTACATTTATCAACCTGGATAAAGATACAGTATATCAATTGGCAGAGTAACGGGACGGTATCAAATAGGTCGTAGGTTCAAGTCCTGCCCGTGTTGATAAATTGCTCATTATATTTTTATATGATTGTATTCAAGGGTCATGTCGGGAGTTTTGCGAGTATATAAATTATATTCTTAGTTGAGGTCGGTAATGAAATCATATTATATTCAACAGAACCATTAATGTATATCTTATCACTTTATGATTTAATATTTGGTATTTACCAGAGATATGAAAATTGAATATCCTTTCTTGTGATTTGCTTTATTATTTTATACTTACTAGCGTCATGAAATGACAGAACATCAGAAGACATGAAAACCATAAAGTAGGTGAGTAGGTGAGTGAACTCAGAATCAGGTGCCTGTTCCTCAGTCAGCATCGTGGTCCTAACAAACCGACTGAGAGGTAGACTCTCGCCCGACTTACTTTTCCTGGGTTCATAGTCTACAAACATAATAGAATCCAATTAAAAATCCATACATTTATAAGATATGCTAAGCTAATAATAATGAATAAATGTACTTGAAAATCATTATGTCAATTTAAGAAAAAAAATAACTTTAGCGATAAATTTCACTTACAATTTTAATAAAAATTTATTTTACTCCTAAAAAAGCTAAAGATAACAGACACTGCTATTACTTATAAAAATGTCAATAATTAGATATTTATGGATGTTTTTTTTAAGTTTATATATATAAATAATATTCAAACAAATTCATTTTTTTATTCATAAAATCCTCGAAGAGGATGGCAGAGGTGAAGGTGAACAAGATGGCACAAGGGTGTTCTAAAATTTTAATAATTCCAAATTTGAATTCCTTTGGCCCACCTTCATCAAATATCTGCGGTAGTAAGTGTAACAACGGGGTGTGTTGAGCACCTCTGCTTGGATGTTGGAGGTTATTACAAGATCCGTCGATACGTCTGTATTCGTTTGGGTCACACGGCTCTATCTCCTGGGTACACCAGCTGTTAAATTTATAATTAAAAAAAAAACTTTAAGAACTTGAAAACACACAAGATATAACAATCGATTTAAAACAGCGTTATAAGCGAAAATTGATATAAACTGCAAAAATTTAATTGGTTTGGGTATGAAAATGCATGTAGACAAATGCATTTTGACTCTTTACTTTATCTTTCTAGTAAATAAGAATGGCTTGCTATGTAGGTAAATATAATATGGGAAAAAACAGTGCAATTTAGAAAATATAGCATTTTATTTATAATTTTAATCGTTACAAACACCTAGACAAGAAATTCGATGATAATATTAAATTGGAGCAATAAAAAAACATTTGAAATGGTCTTTCTATCTAACAATTCTGAATGAAATTTATTTAATAACAAATCATTTAAGAATAAAGTAATAAGCACTGACCAATTTAATTATAAGCATCGATTTTGTACTTTGGGGCTTCAGTTTATAAACTCTTAAAATACTTGATAATTCCTTGGCAAACCCCAATACATTTTTTATTATATTGTGATTGTGAGATTGATGGAAATTTTATGTATATGCTTATACGTTCAAAAATAAAATTTGTTTTTTTTATATTTCTGGGCTTGCCTTAAAAAAAGACTGAAATAGTTTTTTTTAAGAGTCCAGAGCTGAAATTCAAGCTGAATTTTTATTATGAATAAACTAGGCTTACAAAGTAGTATTCTTCTGTATATGCGAGGTATACTCTTCAGAGTTTAAAACGGTACCATGATACGAGTCGTACACTTGCACAGCACTAGTAAAAGTAAGATATAACAAAATTAGCGTTTTAATGAACATCGTTGTTTAAGAGTTCGAACAATACTAACTAATATATTAGAACAAAATTGTTATACGTGAGGATGATTTATGAAAAAGGAGAAAAAATTAAATTACGAATAGAATTAAAAGATATTAATTAATTTAAATATCTTCTTTTTAAATAAACTGTTTTCCTTAAATCATTAGTAATTAAAAATATAAAGTTTAAATATATCAATTTATCTTCCATACTAAATATAGATAAATAATAAAGAGCCGAGTTATTCGGCTAGAACTAATCATACATTATATTTTAAAATTCTTCTATTTCGTGTTTAATATACAGAAAAAAAAACCTTTTTCATTTTCGTTCGTCGATCTGGATCTATAAGAACATGGAGGTAAATGAAACTTGTTATGGTGTTAATACCTACATACTATAATATATAAATCTTTACTGTATTTGTACTGGCAATATCTTATGGGAAATTGTATTCCAACATTCTGCGAGTGGAAAAGGACGAAATAAGGATCGATATCGCTGTAGCAAGTCTCTACCCACGAGAGCCTCTTGACAGTTATGAATCAGACAGTCTTAACCGGAATTAGCAGACGGCGAAATAAAATAAACTCACTAATCACAGATAGCATTACTTTAATCCACTTACCATTCCACCAGAAGAATTGGTAAGAAATCGATAGCGGCGGTTAATATAAATAAATTTTAACATTTAAATGGTAAATGTTAAATTTAACATTTACCATCTCGTTACTTACTACCTTCAATACAGTAAACTACGTAACAATGTAATAAAACATCATTTTAACTTTTACTTTTAATTTTGTATTTTTGAATAGTCGATGTTCTTAGCTATGTTTGGTAGAAACAAATGCAGTCGTCCAAGATATTAAGCTTTTATTGGTGCCAGTGAAAGGTTCTTATGCAATATTGATAGTAAAACCTGAACAAGTGAAAATTATTGTGTTCATAGGTTTATTTAGTACCCGGGGCGTCACGGTGAGTGCGACAGCGATCCTGTAGCGTCCCTCTTAAACCAGTAACTAAATTTTTAAATTCGATACATTTTGTATCGAGGGATATATAACTATGTAAGGGGGTATATGTAATTATGTAATTATCGGAACAGCCAAATGAAGAAAGAAGTCAAAAAGCAAGTAAGTTACCAAGGCAAACAGAGAAATAACAATATCAAATCGTATAGTTTAAGTCTTCAATGATTAATTCCGAAAAGAATTGAATAAACTCGTAAAATAGACACCATCGTCAACGTAGGTACAACGTTCCCCTGACGCAACGACTTCAATAAGTAGACAATAATATTGTATTCATCCTTTTAAGACGTCTTTTTAAATCGGATTTTTTTATTAAATATATTTTGTTTTTTTATTACAATGATTAAATATATATATTTATTATATTTCTACATTAAAATTATTATTATTTTAAGTTATAAATATTCATTAAAGTTGTTATTCTTTTGAAATATTGAACTGTGTTCGCTGCTCCGAGGCGTGAAGAAATCAAGGTTACCCACTGGTTGCCTTAGCTCTTCAGCTTATTCCGTATATTTATTATTCAAATAAACAAAATATTAATCAAACCTATAAAATTACATAAAAACTTATTCTCTCGTTATGAATAACGAGGTTAACAATCCTTTTCGAGCGGCACAAGTGCCGTAAAAGTATTGTAATAGTATATATTTTAATAGTTACGTAACCACTTTGATCCGACCACTTTTTTTGCCTTTTTGTTTCTTTTTTTGCAGTAACTACAATGTAAGATTTTACGTTTTCTTAATATTTATAATTTTATTCTTCTATTCCGGTTTTTCGTCTATTTATTTTTTGTTTTAGCTCCTGTTCATTGTATTATAATAATATTTAAACCATTAATATGAAGTCTCAAAGATAATCCATGTATACATTAATATCAACAACAATATCAAGAAATAGCAAAACCGCCATCCGATGAACCATTACGGGGAGCTTTACAAATAGGATTGACAACACATTCTTTTCGATATAACTGAGAGTCCACGGTATATGGACACAAGCTTTTTGATGGTACATACATATTACTCTTATTTGTTTTTTTTTTCAGAAAGTTTTAAGAGATTTTTATTTTTTTTAATTTTTTATAAAGAATGATTTAATATTATCACTTCTCAATTTAGTAGGTCTAAGTATTGTTTGAAAATATCTATAAATATCTATAGCCATGTTAAGCTTGTTTAAATTTATGTAAATATAAAATGAAAAATAAACCGACACGGGTTCGACACGGATTCGAACTCGCGACCACTGGGAAACCGTTCCGTCGCTGTACCAATTAAGCTACCGTATCCGTATACCAACAATTTTCTAGTTCTTTTACGACAATATAAGTTAAACCACAGTTTGTTAAGTTAAACAAGGTTTGTGACACAATATTAAACCTTAAAGTAAAATAAAAATAATTTAATCAGTCATTGATGTAACGAGATATTTACCATTTATTTATTTTGTACATATTTTACATCATTTGGCTCTGATTTAAAGCGCCTTGTTTGAAAAAAATATTTTCTTGAAACAAAAGTGACACAATACAAAATGTTTTTATAACTTAAACGCAACAATGCTTGCGGTAAAAAAGATGTCGATGTCAACAATACTATTGACAATTTTATACAAAAATAACAGGTCCCTCAGTTGCCTTCGAGAAAATAGTGTTGGAATTTCCGGAAATAGAATGAATTTACGGATAGATATTTTTTTTAATTTATTTTATAATTTTTCTATTGTATCAATGTGAACTTTATATAGCGGGTTCCAAACCTTAATGGAATATTCAAGTACTAACCGCACGAAAGTATTAAAAGAAGTATAAAAGTCGAGGCTCTCTTAAAATCCTTACCCACCCTTATAATTTGAAGAACAGAACTTATTCTATTAGGATTCCATTTTTCTTTTTGAGGTACTAAACACAAAGTATATATATGTAACCAGTTAGATATAATGTATTTTGATATTTTTCCAACCACATTCGAAAATTATATTTTTTGTTATCTGAGACAATTCTCTACACTTGAATAAATACAGAGTGAAAACATTTACCCGCTTACCCTAGAGACCGTAACATCTTTACTTTGTCAATATTTTCCTCTTCATTGCTTTGTTCGAGATGGATAATTCAGTTTATGAAGATATATTTCTATAATAAAAGATATATATGATATATATGTTTTATTAACAAATGTATTTGTATTTATGTTTTGTTAACAAATAAACATTTCGTAATGGGATTCACATTGTAATTTTTTATATAATTAAAAAAAAAAATGATTCTGTAAACTGTAACAATTTGTTTCTTGTATTTTATTTATCTATATATTATATTCAAAACTTCTCTGCGTGGTCGTCATTGTATTAGAAGTATATCTCAAAAAAGTTTTAATGATGGAAGGTATTCAAATTAACATTTTATTTGAATAGCAAGTCTGAGATTTTGCTTTTGGCACAAAGAGATGTATGATCTTATTACCCCACTTTGTAGTTCTTATACATTTCTATCGGTAATGGATAGTACTGAAAACATTACTGTTACTAGTAGGGTAGTAGAGCTACAAATATAAAAGACTGATTTTGGCCGAATTACTGGCGGTCGAAGGTAATTAGAATTACTACAGACTCTACATTACAAATAATGAAACGGTAATATTCCAAGTAGAAGAAGTAAAAAACAATATAGAAAAAAAAAAACAATTAAAGTAAACACCGTATTTTAAAATAATGTTATGATTACAATTCGTAAGTAGTAAGCAAAAAAATGCTAATAGACAAAACTGATAGTGAACTCTCTCAGGAAATGCAAGTAGAAACAATATTTTCTAGCATAATAACTGTAAATCGGCTTACGCTCTGAATAAGCTACTGAATAATAATAGCCTTTGAAATGGTGGACTTTTCAATTATGACAAGCCGATTATATAAGAGCGGTCGCGTCAAGAATCACCTTTTTTGTCTTCAATCACGATAAACATTAGAATATTAGAGTCCAGAATCTGATCTGTGGTTATTTTAAATTTATTAGATTACATTTATTAGATTAAATTTATTAGATTAGCTTTTCTCGTGACTTCGTCTGCGTTGAATAGTTTTTTTGGACAGCAGTTATTTTTTAACCGACTTTAAAAAGGAGATTCCCACTTCGGCCGGTACATATGTACACCGATTTATTTTACATTATATATATAAAATAAATCGGTATACATATTTACGAATGAACACCGATTTATCCGAGGTTTCTGAACCGTTTTTCTGAATTCTTTTCGTGTTTGATGGTCCCATAAAAACTTGATTCAGGTAGGCCTATTTGTTTTTATTTTATGAGCATTTTTGTCCAAGTTTGTACTAGCTCCTCCGGAAGGAAATCAAAACGTGCTGTAACTTATGACATCTGTTGTTTTGGATATAATAATTTCTTACAGACTGTACATGGCACTTCAGCATATTGATTTATGGTGGTTATAAAATACGCTCATTCATTGAACGAAGTCTTTGTGAAATCTGACGCGCTGCTTCTAACTGGTTCTCACGTTGCTGAGCAGACTCAGTTGCTGTACGGTTTCGTATCACTTCTAATCTATGAACCCTCTGCTCAGTCAACAAGTTCTCTAAACGCTCATGAATACGACCAAGTCTATGAGTCGTCTGCTCGGCTGACTCGTTGGCCAGACACTCATTAATGAGGCCAAGTCTATGAGGTTTCTCAAAATACTCATTAGATCAAGAATTTGAGTTCTAGACGTAATCGTGATTTCATATATGCCTTGATGGTCAACCAACGTTTTTCACGACCTTTAATAGTCTCCAAAGAAATTGTGAAATTGTGTTTCGACGAGCATTTTTATGGAGACGACTACTTTTATACGTTCCCATTTTTTGAGATCTATTTTTTTTAAGGCGCGCAGCACCTTTTGTAGGTCTACCCATGGCTAATTGACAATATAGCAAAAAACTAAAAAGTATTAAATAAAAATAACTACGTTAAAAAAACCGACTTTAAAACTAAAAAGTAAAAAATAATAAAGATTTAATATTTATCATATACTACCTATTATTAATATTTCCTATTTACTAATAGGCAGTCGATGCCAAGCCTTAAACAAATAATTATATTTAACCACTTAAATGAATACAAGCTAATAAAAACAATGAAACGCCTAAAATACCTAATACAATAATAAAAAGCAATTCAATCGTAATATTATAAGCAACTCAATCAATACGAAGAATAATGAAAAAAATACCAAAATTATGAAAATGTATTCAACAAGTCTTAAACTAAATGGTCATGTAAATTATTAACTGCCTACTTCAAAAATTAAGATACGTAAATATAACTATAAAAGAGCAATTAAATCTTATTATTATGACTAGGTTGAATCGATACAAAGAAAAACATTAAAAATAAATAATTACGAAAATGTATTCCTATACTAAATGGCTTGGCGCCGACTTCAAACCTCTTAGTAAATAGAACATATAAATAATAGGTACTATAAAATTAATATTAAATCTCCTTTTTTTTACTTTTTAGTCTTAAAGTCGGTTTTTATAACGTAGTTATTTTTATTACGTCAACTACTTACATAGTAAGTATTTTATTGTGTGTGAAGTGTGAATTGGATGACAGAACAATTTTTAGCTCTCCTGTTTGAAGACAACCTGCTCGTTTATTATGGTAAAGAGATAAGAGCAATTTTTATATTTCGAATCAATTTATAATTTTGTATTTGAATTGATACGATTTAAGAATATTTGTTCTATTTTTGACTACTTTTAACCATTTTTATTGTGATAAAAGATAGCCTGTCTGTTTTGTAGAAATAGCATAATCAAGTCTACACACTAACATTATTAGTAGGAACTATAATTTTCGCCCAATGTTGAGGCGCGTAATGCGCGAAGCCTGTATTTCTATTAATATATAATAATTTCATATTCAATTTCCCGTTTTTTTTAATCTATGTATCAAAACAACAAAACAAATGGGTATCTTTCATGATTAAAAAACTAGTTACTTTAAATTACTTAAACCATTTTTGTAACTATTTACATTTTACTTTTAATATAGGACTAAAAAGAATCTCAATAAAAAAGAAATGGAGATTTTTAAAATATCTTTTTGGTATATCATTAATTTTTTTTTTAATAATTAAAAAATGTACCCAAAACCGCATATTATTATAAAAAAATATAGGAAAATGTTAAGAAAATACTTTAGAAGAACATTGTATCAAAGTATTACCTACTATGACGCCAGCGTTTGCGCCAGCGATTTACGTCGTTTCCCGAGGGAATGAGATATTTACCGCTGTAAAAAGTAACCTATGTCCTTGCTCAATGTCGTCTATATTTTTATACCAAATTTCATAAATATCGGGGCTGTGGTTTAAGCGTGAAAGCGTAACAGATAGACCGACAGACAGAGTTACTTTCGAATTTATATTATTAAGTATGGCTTTTCATGGTTTTTATTTTGAGTATTTTAATGATGGATCACTTTATTTTTAGCTTCTTTCCTGGTACATTAATAAACATATAAACAAAATATAAATCAATTTAGTATTTTCTTAAATTTTCCCACATTTAAATGAAACTACTTTTTACTAATCTTGCTCACGTGTTTGGACTGTAACTCGAATTTTCGAATGCTTTGTAGCAATTCTGTTCCCAAAAAGACGGGACGTATTTGTCTGCCAGTAAGTCAACTAATTAGTAATATATCTCCAACGATTTTTAAAATTTGAGGCATAGAGTTCAGAATGGACGCGAAAAATTCTAACAGTATATCGGTCTCATCTTGCGGTTATAGACAAAGAATTTTATATTGCTTATGAGTAGGTACCAGGGGATAGATAATCAAAAAACATCTTCTGAATTAAAAAAGGGATGTGTTTTAATTGCAACAGCCTGGAGAACCATAAAAAATCTTCTTTCTCCTGCACCGGTTTTTTCCTCTGCTCCGGACCTTTTCCTCTGCACCAGTTATGCCGAAGATCTCTAAACAGTATGTAGAAGACTCCTTTTACGATAAATAATAATATTATATAATTTACTATTAAATTATAGTGAACTAATTATTTGGCTTTTATTGATATTATTATCATTAATAATCTTGACAGCATATTAACACATTAGTGTATAGGGCACAACATATTAGCAGATAAAACGCACTGTATATCGGAAGAACTAACTAAACTATTTATAAACCTCATTGAAAAGTAAGTCGATTCCTGTGGCGAATTAAAAGTAATATTTCTCTACAATACAGCTTTCAACTCAAATTTGTCACAGAGAAGTGTGGTGTGTACCTATACACTGAGTCGTCATATAGCGGCCAAACAAAGAGGAGTATCGATACAGGAGTAAATTAATATGTCGGAAAATAGGCGTGTTAAATTTGATAAACAAAACAAAAAATCTTTGCTAAGATACACTATTACATACCAAGAAAGATGAGAAACAAAAAAAAAGATGGTTGGAATTTATATACCACCTGCGACTCAACCATAAACTATATAAAATCCTATGTCGTAATGACATAAACCATATAAAATCCTATACCACTTTGTGAGATTACGAGATCCTGTTAGTGAGTTTTGGCACACAAAATCAAAAAATCTATGCCCAGAATCCTCCGTTGGAGATAGATGACTGTTTTATTGACTTACTGGTATATACATATATCTCGTCTACGCGTAAAGTCGTTTGCAGTAAAACATTCTTAATGCCTGTTTAAATTAAAAATGTATAATGTAAAACATAAATCCAATCATACGTGAGTTGATACGCAAATTTTTATTTTATATAAATCAACTTTTATGTAGTATTTTCTAAGACTTTCACGAGTACTACACATTGAAATAAAACTAATTTTACGGATGTAACTCGCGTATACACCTCCATTTCGTCTTTCATTATTAACTACATTGCGTTTAAATCCAATAATATCCAATAATATAATTGAAAATATCTATAAACATGTATAGCCATGTTAAGCTTACTTAAATTTATATAAGTATAGAATGAAAAATTAAACCGATACGGGCATGGATTTGAATCCGCGACTACTAGGAAATCATCCCGTCGCTCTAGCTACCAAGCTACAGTATCGGGTATTTATATCGATATTATATCGTATTTATATCTATCGCTTATTTATATAAATTATCCAATAATAAATAATTCCAATTCTTGATGTGGAGCTTCCCCTAGTTCATTGTTTTATATCCTGTTCGTAGGTATATATTACAATATTTCATTTAAGGCTAGCAGATTTCCACAAAAAGAAAAGTAAAAGAAATATAATTATAATTTTATCACAGAAATCGATAGTTTTTTGATTTCCAGTCAAAATGTTTTGTAATGAAAGCATGTTGACTCTGATATATATTTTTATCGTTTCCCTATTCCCTTAAAATCTTGCTCATACTTTTTTTTTCTTTTGGGTCAAAGAATATCGCAATATTTGTGAATGGTTTGGATTGTAGGTGAGACCCTCGCGATAAAAAGGTCGCAGGGGAACAATATGGCGAAAAAGAATTGTAAGCTGAAAGTATTTTCAAAGAGACCTTCTAAAAGAGATTCGATTACGCCGTGTAAGTTTATTCTTACATGAATTTGATAAAAAAAGGTTACAGCATTGAATACTATAAGTAACTTCTGTGGTCACTTTAGATATATTGGTTTCTCCTTGAACTGAACTGAAAAGGATTTTTTTCTGAATAAATCAAATAAATAAATATTTATGTTTGAATTTGTCTATTGAACTGGCTAGCCTTGTTAATCTTTGCCAAAATTATATATATATATATATATATATATATATATATATATATATATATATATATATATATATATATATATATATATATATTCTAGATATTTTTATTCTGTATTATTTAAAAACATATAGGTATATTTATTTACCTTAAAACATATTTTACCACTTAAAGAAATGACCGTCAAATGTAAGTAGCTCTTATGCAAAAATAATGAAGTAATAATCAATATATATTTTAAAAAACCTTTTTATTTATTTTTTGCTGTTCTTTTTATTATATTTTGCTTAAACCAACTTTTTCTTAAATATCATATTTATAATACTTGCATATTATATTATAAACGTAATTATAATATGGTATTGCTTTAACAGTCAAATCATTCCTATATTTATAATGCTATATTTAAACTTTTATTTGTAATTTACAATACCTTTCACAATATTAAGTTATATGGAAGTGCAATTTACGATAAGAAACTATCAGTAAATCAATTATTAGTTCACTGAGTTGTTCATTTCATTAAGACATTTTAAAAGCTTTTAAACTCTGAACTCTACCATAAGATAGTAAACATTTAAAATAAAATTATAGCGTTAAACTAAGTATTATAATTATATAGATTTATAATTATATATAGGTATATATATATTTTAAAAGGTATTTAATGTCTACGTAAAAACAACAAGTAACAAGTAAAAAAAAACTACAGTCGCAAAAGTATTAAATATGTGTTTTTTGATCCTCACTTAATAAACCAAAAGCAGTTAACATTAAAGTAAGGACATTAAATAACTTATATGGACATTGTATTATCAATCTTTTGTGAGGTCATAGCGTCAATACGTACTAAAGCTCCCTTTATGGTCAATAATGGCGAAAATGAACAACCGATAATCTCACAGTGATATGAGAGGTGATAAAAGAAATAAATAAATACTTTTTTAGAAATCAAAATAGCCTCACTGAACTCATTTCTCTAAAACACAAAGGTGGACTATTTTAACGCTTGCAATAAAATGGCGATCGTAAAACGAATCTAAAACAGACGTTGAAGCTCTTATATCTTTCTTCAATGCTTTTATATAAGTTTGACTAAGAGAAAACTTTTACCGATTTGTTTATATAAATACTATATAAATTTGAAATCAATTCTTTTGTGTAGTATGTTCTGCTTTATATAAAGAACATTTAAACAGAGGTGCTTTTTAAGCCAGAAATTTTTATTAGGGATAAATATGTAATACTGTATTTTATATTTTGAATAACAAGGATACAAAACTATATAATATTCATTCGAATGCGTGACCTCCTACACTTAATATTTACTAAAACACCAATATTTGAATACATCTAAAATGAGATTAGGAGTATTTTGAACGTTTTTGTTTTTGTCAACAATACAATGGTTACAACAGTTGTTTATTATGGTCATTATGATATCATGGTTTGACATTTCTAGCTTAAAAAAAATAGTTTGTTCGTTGTTTAAACGAAAGCATAATGCTTTAAGCATTATAGATAATAAAGTATAAAACATATTTAATTATATATATATATATATATATATATATATATATATATATATATATATATATATATATATATATATATATATATATATATATATATATGTACTTAGTCGTTTTTGCGAATACTTCCTTGTTTAAAAAAAAAACATAATAGGGTTTTAGCTGGTTTGATTTGATTTATTATCATTTTTTAATTAATTCACTTCACTTTCTTTTGTTTTGTATATGAATAGATATTAAAAATAGATGTCATAGTTGTACGTACTAAAATATCATAGAACTGGATATTTATAATATTATAGAATAAAAACCTATTTAATTATAGTACCTGAGGTATCCAAAGCGACACTTATTTTACAATCAAATAAAAAATACACTCCACGGCTTTTGAATAGGCATTATTCCTATCAACTGCAAAGATCAAAACTCTTAATTTCTATTTCAAGCTTGAAAGAACCTTACTTACTGAAACGGCTGCAAATGAATAACTGCCGAGTTTTGGACCGCGTTCCTTGAATTTTAAATGAGATAAGATTATTATGATTTTACGATGATATAACGACTAAATAAAGATATTTCCATGTTGTAAAAATTAGTTTATGGATTGAAGATAAATTTGTTAACTTTTTTCATTAGTCCTTTCGAATCTGAGAATAATAAATACATGACGTTCGTTTTCAGATCAAACAACACAATAGTATCGATCCCCGTTTGTCTTTGGTCAGATGTCAATGTGGTAAAAAAAAAGTAATAAAAGTAAATAAGTCAATTTTACCTGTATTTTTTTTTAATTGCAGGTAAAATTTTAAAAAATTACTAGAACTTTTATTTAAGTTTTATTACTGAAATTGTGAGAGCCTAGAGTGTAAGTTATCTATGGAAAAATATTTACTGCCTAGTTCCATTCCATTCCATCCCGATGCATTGAAACTGAATATCGCATAACAAATAATGATGCACCAGTGCGATGCAGTAATGAATTCAAGTAAAAGTATATGTTTTCATTATATTCTATGATCATCACCTAGGCAAGCAACTCTTTGTCTCCATTGAACGTCGGTAAATATAACCTAGCTGTTCATACTAGGTATTCGACTTCGTTCAAAGCCTATTGGCAAAGTGCAGAAACCAGTAAAGCGCTGGTAAAATCTAACATCTAGTAATATTAACTTATAAATATGAAATTATATATTTTTATTCGTATACGTTAATAACAGAATATTTAAGTAAACATTTTCATGATATATATCAAAGAAATGTCAGATTGTCCATAAAATGTTTCTATGTAATTTTATATTTCCTTAGTTCAAATTCAAATTCAAAATATGCGTACACTCAAGTTCATGAAGGATTTTTAAACTTTTTGAAGTAGAAATTTAGGCGTTACGAGCCTATTTTTATTTATTGTATAGAAATATCGTTTGTCTGTCGCTCTTTTTTAACCGACTTCAAAAAGAAGGAGGTTCTCAATTCGGTCGTATTATGTATGTACACCGGTATCTCAGAGGTTTTTGAACCGATTTACGTAATTCTTTTTTGTTTGATGCGGAATAGTTTCGAATTGGTCCCATTAAAAATTTATAGGCCCATTAGTTTTTATTTTATGAGCATTTTTGTCCAAGTTTGTACTAGCTCCTCCGGAAGGAAATCAAAACGTGCTGTGACTAATGACATCTATTGTTTTGGATATAATAATTTCTTACAGACTGTACATGGCACTTCAGCATATTGATTTATGGAGGTTATAAAATACGCTCATTCATTGAACGAAGTTTTTGTGAAATCTGACGCACTTCTTCTAACTGGTTCTCACGTTGCTGAGCAGACTCAGTTGCTGTACGGTTTCGTATCACTTCTAATCTATGAACCCTCTGCTCAGTCAACAAGTTCTCTAAACGCTCATGAATAAAACCAAGTCTATGAGTCGTCTGCTCAGCTGACTCGTTGGCCAGACACACATTAATGAGGCCAAATCTATGAGCTCTCTCAAAATACTCATTCGCAAGACGCTCTTGGATCTTACCGAATCTAGAATTATGCTGATCAAGAGTTTGAGTTCTATACGGTAATCGTGATTTCATATATGCTTTGATAGTCAACCAACGTTTTTCACGATCTTTAATAGTCTCCAAAGAACGTGAAATTGTGTTTCGAAGAGCATTTTTACGGAGACGGCTACTTTTAGATGTTCTCGTTTTATAAGATCTATTTTTTTTTAAGGCGCAGCACCTATTGTAGGTCTACCTATGGCTAATTGATAATGTAGCAGTAAACTAAAAAGTATTAAATAAAAATAACTAAGTTAAAAAAAACGACTTTAAAACTAAAAAGTAAAAAATAATAAGGATTTAATATTTATTATATACTACCTTTTATTTATATGTCCTAATTACTAATAGATTTGAAGTCGATGCCAAGCCTGAAACAAATAATTATATTTAACCACTTAAATGAATACGATCAAATAAATACAATGAAACGCCTAGTTTAATGATTAACATACGTAAATAAACATTAAAAAAAGCAATTAAATCTTAATATTGTAAGCAGCTCAATCAATGCAAGGAATAATGAAAAAAAAATACGAAAATTATGAAAATGTATTCAGCAGATTCCTTAAACTAAATGGTCATGTAAATTATGAAATGCCTACTTGAAAAATTAAGATAATTAAGATTAATTAGTTTTAAGTAATTTTACTGACATACCACAAAAACCACCGGTTTTTTTCGTATTCAGGTTTTTAAAAGTTTTAACAATTCATATGATGTAATAGGTATAAAAACAAAACTTTTCTTACTGACTTTTACGTTATTTGTCAATTCGGCAATTGCATCAAATAGTGAAGAATTTAAATTACGCGTGACTGGTCTAGGACCTGTTACACGAAGAACAGTTATGGGACTGTTCACTTCAGTAGGTTAAAGAAGAAAGACGAAATAACTTAAAAAGTTTTTAAAATTATAACTGTGTAATCAATGTAATCTACGCTCGTGTTATAGTGTTATAGAAAAGTTTATTTTTTTAAGTTAAAAGTAAAAAAATGAAGTTTTATTGTAACGGTTGTTAAGTAATTAAGAATCAAAATACTATTAAATGGTTTATTAGTTAGGATGAAAAACTTATGAAACAAAAACATATTTATAAAACTGTCGTTTAGTAATAAAAGCAAAGAGGATCAGAAGTTTGAATGGCTTAATCCAATCAAACGTGATCGGGCATAGTTGTTCCACCAAGTACGGTTCTTATATAAGTAACGGTAACTTTTGTAATATAAGATTAATAATCTTAGACGTAGAAACTTATACTCGTGTAAAATTTGGTTCGTACTTTTTATATTCACTGACAAGTTTCTGGAACATTTTTATTAAAATTAAATGCTCAACACATTTGTTACTTTTAAAATTAGGTACATAAACTTTGTGTAATTGCATTTCTACTTCTTTGTAACCAAAACGCATGTTCCCTCCTCAGGTTTCTTTTGTACTTAAGCATATTTTTAGAAACCATGCAAAACATTAAATTAAAAAATAATAATAAGGTAATTACGACCTTTAAATATTTCAAATAATTAATTAAGGAGGACAAATGTAACACTGTTACAAAAATATAAGGCACTCAAAGATCACACCTTCAACTCCCAAACACCCCTGCAGAGCTTCCAACCTCAAATGAGTATGACATAATAATTCATGACCATGACACTTTTATAGCAATAGATCCCGACCTGCTCTTTAGAGATACCCTCACTCCTAACAATATATTATTATATTATTGTAAATTCTCTCCGCCATAATAAAATTCTAAATGTTAAAATTTAGTATATATAAATTTTGTATGAAATGGAACAGACTTAATTACTAAAGAGTACTCGTACAAGTACTTATAATTCACGACTTCTTATAAGAATTTATTAAAAACCAATTCTCTTATAATATTATATTGCGTATTTATAAACAGTTTATATGATTATGACTATATTAATAACTGTAATTATTCAGATAAAATAGAGAAAAATATTTTAATCCAATTTCTACAAATAAACGCTTCAGCAGTAATTATGCAAATTTACGCGAATGCCATTTAATTTTCTGATATTTAACGTAAATACTTGAGTTCAAGCGTTTTAAAGTTCAAGTGTTTTGTTCATTACAATTTTATGCAATAATTTAAGATTAAAGTTAAATTATACCGAGAGTAGTCGAATTCTTCATTCACTTCATTACCACTTCAAAATTAATTATATCAGGAATACAATTAAATGATCCTATACCATATGAATATAAAGTTATGTTTCACACTAATACAACGAAACATGCATGTACATAATGTGAGTTTCTCAACCTCAGTCAGTCAGTTATTGGTATGTAATCAGTTGTCTATGTATGTGTACGGTTCACCACATACTGTCAATGAACGTTTCTGCCTCCCGAGGCTATAACCTAACGTTATATACGGAATGATTGTATTTAATCTTTAATATAATTTATATTTTATCATTACATTAATAAATTTAATAATTTATTGTTTATAATCATAATAATACTCGTCAAGATTTTTACTGGAGTATTGTATTGATGATTTTATTCAGAAATCTTATTAACATTTTTGATAATCTCTACCATCAAAATTATTACAAAAAAGAAAATGTTTTTTAAAACAAGATATAAAATAAATAAAAGTCACAATAAATAAATGATAAAGAGTCTTATTATAACAGAAACATTATTTTTTATTAAAGTTTGTATATACCAATAATATGTTTTTATTCATGCCCTTATTTTCATAACATATTTCCTAAGATGAAAGTACAGACGTGCTAAGGGCAGAACATTAATAAGGTTGGGGAAGGGTGAAAAATACGCTAGTCATGGTAAAAATATATAAGACTCTAAAGAAGGTCTTTACCAACAAACGATATTAATTGCATTTAATAATCGTAAATGAGATGTTTATAAAAGATGACAATAATTAAATATGGTAACAGAAAATAAATAGAAATTGTATTAACAAACATTTATATTTCTCATATTCGGTAAGGAGGTCCTTATTACACCCAAATGGGGCTTGTAAGTGACCAATTAGCGCTCTAGGTTATTAATGTAGCTAGAAAGGCCCTAGGGCGGTAAGTAATTTAAAAAAACAACACTTCACTCTTTCAAAAAGTTCGCGTACTTCTAACCTCCATACAGGCAATAGACATCATGCATTCAGCTCAATGATCAAAGAGGTCGCATCGCTATTCAGCCTTGTCTTCGTATGAGATAATAGCCATCAATTTTAAATATCGAACATTACATCGACAATACATTGTTCTCATTTCACTATAAATGAACATTATATCGAACAAAACATTGTTCTCATTTCACTATAAATTTTAACTAATAAAATGTTTTATTCTTGTAATGCTTTTTTTTCTACCTACCTCACAATCGTAATGTAAAGCAGAGTAGTTAGCTCGGGTGTAAGCATCAATTGCACCCTCGAACTATAGGCGCCCTCGCTGCGCTCGTGCGCCTAAATATCTCGGGCTGCAATCGATGCCTTACAGCCCTTGGCTACTAATCTACTAATAAATTAGATAATTATGACACAGCTTATTTATTAATATTATTATTATATATTCTTTATTGCATACTACAAAAGAAAAATTACATACACAAGTGTATGTAATTTATACCTCATATTAAGTACAACAGGCGGCCTTATCACTTAAAAGCTATTTCTTCCAGTCATAGGGTTAGAATAGACCTAATAGACAATGATACAGGTGTCGTAAAGTTAAACATACATACAAATAACTACACACTAATATGTAGATTTATTATAAATACTAATCCATTAATTTTGAAGTAGCAAAATGTTTATTAAGAAAATCAACGTCAAGATTGATAGCATTATTTGACGATCTAACTTAATCGTTTAAGGTACTTATTACATAGTTTCATATAATGCCTACATCGTAGGGTAGGTCATATTTTATCGTTGTATGTAATTATTATGTTCTATGTTTACTTTAGCTTAGAATATAGGACAAAAACTCTTGGCATATTTCTTTTCATCTCAATGATCTTGCTATTAGTTGTTATTTTGTTGAGAATTAACAAACCGAAAACAGAAGTTATATGGAAGAAGTTATTGATTCAGCATAATATTTAGAAAATAGGCATTTTTTATTTAATATAAAGAAAATATATTTATTTCTTTCATTTACCGAAGTTTTTACAAATATAAATATTACTACAGAACTTCGAACATCAAAGAAAGGGTAGCTATGGGACTAAACTGAGAGGGAGAACTGGGTTAATTGATTTGAGGTTTGAGGAAGTGACATGTCAAACTACTAGAGACAAGAAAAATATTTTTTTGTGAAGAAAAACTTGAGGTTATATGTTATAACCGCCAATCAGTTTCGATTTGATGATCATTATACATAGTTTATAGACGAATGTTATATATAGTTAAGTTATATACTTGACTCTGTAGATCCATTTTTGTTATTAAGAAGTTATTCAAAGAAAGTGTAATTATAGGAAGAAATTAATATGAATACACCATAGTATTCCATAAAAAGATTTTTTTTACAACATTTAATAATAAATAAATAATTATTTAATTTTAATAATTTAAAAAAATGTCCTAATTACAATAAACTATTTATATAATGTGTGTAATATATCTTCACATGTTAAGAAGCTTTAACGGAACAAAAGGTAGGGTCTACGTGGGTTTAGATTTCCCTGAAAGTAATTATTATATATTAATTACAATGTCATGTTCATAATATGTACTTTTTAAACTAACCGACTTATAAATTAAGTATTATTTATAAATAAATATTTATATATATTTTTTACTATAACATAAATGGTATTATATAGCATTTCTGCATCAGTTACGGATAAGCAATCAGAAATATCGGTGATGATAAATTGATTGGTTTACAGTGCCGCCGGTGGCGTTATCGAAGCGTGATTTAATTTTGAATGTAGCAGTTCGTGAATATCGGATCTTTAAAGGGTTTCTCAAAATCTTTCAAGATATAAACAAAATTGCATTTAAGATAGAAACTCTGGAAGAAAGTGTTACTTCTATTCCTTAATTTTTTTTATATATATTTTTATTTTCAAATGAAGTATCGTCATGTCTGATAATCGTTGCTATGCGGATGATGGCATTTTCTAACAAACGATGACCGTGTGTAAAAAAAGTTTTATATTAAGATCTTGAAATCTACTTGTCATAATATCGCTTATTGAAATCAACGTTCTTCATGTCTTTGAAGTTAAAATGCTACTAAAACTATAAAATTAAAGGGATTGTAAAATTGGTGGTCACCAAAATATGGAATGTATTTCTGTAAGTGGTATTTGATGGGTTTGTTTAGGGGTTATTAAAACTTATGGCATTTTAAAATATTGTAAGCCATCATGATGATATGTAAACTTACTTATTGTCCTAGGATTTAAAAAATCACAAAGAATAGTCGGAAAAAGAATTCGACATTTTATATTTTTAACCCTCGACTAAAACGAGGGGTGTTCTAAGTTTGACCTGTCGATCTGTGTATCTGTGTATCTGTCTGTGGCAAATTTCCGGCCAAACGCGTAGACGGATTTAAATGCGGTTTTTTTTAAATCGAAAGCTATGCTCTTCGAGATGGTTCTTATCCATGTTTGATTGAAATAGTAATAGTCGTCTCCAAGATATTGACGTTTTATTCGTGCGGGGAGAGGTTCTTATGCAATAATTAGCTGTTCCTAGCGGTGTCGCCAAAAGGATGAAGGCCAAAAGGTTTTAACACTTACGTACTGAGGTAAAGTACTTTATTAGGGATAGCTGTTGCCCGTGACTGCGTCCACGGAGACTGTAAAAATATATTTATATGGCTTATGATCGTAGTCATAAAGAATCACGGGCAACAGCTACTAGTGATAATAAAAACCCCTTCATCATAGTGTTATTAGTAATTGTAAATCATTTTAATTGTAAATGTTTATATTTATTAATATTCGTATATATGAAATCTACCTACCTACCCATATGAAAAAGTCTTCAATCATATTACTTAATACATTTATAATTTATTACATTGTCGAAACTTTCACGTGGATCCTTATTTTATTAAATATAATATATATTTCTCTTAATGAATATAACCTATGTACATCATAATATAGGATTCTAATGCTAAAAGATTTTTAAAAAAATCGGTCCCGTAGTTTCGGAGCCTATTTAATTCAAAGAAACAAACAAATCTTTCCTACTTAAACAATTGAAATTTTTATTTTAGGTTCATTTAGTACAATTCAGAAATTAGTAACATAAGTTTAAAAAGCAGAAAAAAAAATAAATAAAAAATTTAAAAATCTATAGTGTTTTCTAAGGTTTTCACGAGTACTACACATTGAAATAAAACTATTTTTACGGATTTAACTCGCGTATATTGAATTAAATTTTAAATTTACATTTTTAATCTAACCTGACGTTTCGAATGCTTTGCAGCAATCGTGTTCACGGAAAGACGAGATGGAGGTGTCTGTCAGTAAGTCAGTTAATTAGTCATCTACCTCCAACGGTTTCTAAGCTTCCGGGCATACAGTTCAGGATTCACACAAAACGCACTAACAGTATCTTGAGGTCTTACAGTGCGGTCACAGACATGGGATTTTTTATTTTTCAAAAGTGGGTCCCAGGTGTTAGATAATCCCCAACCATCTTCTCTATTAAAATTAGGATGTTTTTTAATTTCAATAGCCTCACGAACCATTCTTGGAATGTAACGTTGTTCTTTAGCGAGGATTTTAGGTTTATCAAATCTTATATAATGATTGGGCTTGTCTATGGTATGTTCACACACTGCAGACTTCGATGTACGCCTATGCTTGATATCCGATATATGTTCCTTAACTCTTTTACCGATGCTCCTCTTTGTTTGACCTATGTATGACAAGCCACAATCGCAGTCAAGTTTATATACTCCAGCACATTGTAAAGGAATATTACTTTTGATAGGTCTCAAAAATTGGCTCACTTTCCTTTGAGGTTTGTAGATAGTTTTAATAGAAACCTTTTTTAAGATGTTGCCGATTCTGTCAGTAACTCCTTTCACATATGGTAGTAGGGCCGGTTGACGCTCAACTGTGGGTGGCTTGATGTGATTTCTGCGACGCTGGCAAGGTAGGGGCAGGTGGTTGTTGAACAAGGCATGCTTGACATGCTGCAGCTCGTCCTCTAGGTGTTCAGCGTCACAGATGTGTTGTGCTCTCTGAAACAAAGATTTGCCAACGGTAGCTAACTGGCTAGGGTGGTGGTGTGATTTACCATTGAGGTACCTATCTGTAAGTGTGGGTTTCCTATAAACAGTGTGTCCCAATGTATTGTCAGGATTCTTGATAATAAGAATGTCAAGGAAAGCTAAAGTATTATTTGATTGCAATTCCATTGTAAATTGTATTTTGTTGTTAATGGAATTAAGGTGTTCTAGAAAAGCAGATGTTTAATTTATAGGTAGTACTGTGAAGGTGTCATCTACGTACGGTTTAAAGATGTTCGGTATAGCAGGTGCAGAGGACAGGGCCCTCGCCTCGAAGTGCTCCATGTAGATATCGGCAACAACCAAGTTACCAAGGCAAATAAAGAAATTACGATATTGAATCGTATAGTCTAAGTCCTCAATGATTAACTTCGTAATATTTTTTTTTTTTTTTATAAGGGATTTTTTAAATTTTTAATTTAATTTTTTAAATATTATTTTAAACGTGACTAACATTCATAAAGATATTTTAAAATATTTCCAGAGTAAAAAAAATAATTAACTTCATCAACTTTGATTGATGTAGGTTATATGATTTTATAAAAAAAAATCCGGTAGATAATTGTAGAGGTAAATTTTTTTCAGAAACAAACTCTCATACTTTATAATAATAAAGGCGAAAGATTTTCAGAAGAAGAAATAGATGGTTTACTCTTTTTGTTATTCCCTTGGGCGGCAGCAACCATATAGCCTGATTACGAACAATATACTTACATTGTTTATTACTTTAAAAGAAATCCCGGCTTTTATACCGATGAACCTACACATGTTTCATTGTATGTATGTATAGTCAAGAGTATAATACAAAGTAGGAATTTATAATCACTACCATTTAATCGTAATGTAGTATATAGGAGTCATTATAATTCAAAATATTTGTTAAGATTAAATAATCGTTAAACATTCCAATTACGTAATATAATACGGAAATGGTGTGTTCATTTCTTTTAACTTTATTTTATATATGATACATAAAAAGAGGAAGCGGTTAAATTACCGTAACGCCATAGCTGCTGGATCCAAAAGCTTACAATTTCACATGAAAAGTCCATTCATTGAAAGAATGAAATATTGTAACAAATGTATTAAATGTTCTTTCAATAGACTGTCTGAAGGTACTTGCAATGATAATACTAAAACACAAATAATGAAAAGTATAATTAAATATTTTCAGTAATTCATATTGTATTTGGGTTCTGAAAATGGTGGAAGCGTGCCTGATTTTTTATGTAAAACCCCTATGCTAAAACCAAAAGATACACTTGTGAAGAAACTAACAGAAAGATAGTACTTAAATTGAATGCATAGTTTCAAGTTAGTAGTAATAGGTAACAAAAAGACAAAATATTCTGTGCGATACCGGAGGCCATTGTCAACAATCACATAGAAAGTACCTACATGAATAAAATCGATAGTATTTA
The DNA here is from genome assembly GCA_959347405.1 of Napeogenes sylphis. NCBI lineage: Eukaryota > Metazoa > Arthropoda > Insecta > Lepidoptera > Nymphalidae > Napeogenes > Napeogenes sylphis. The sequence continues at coordinate 13,010,721 of OY365776.1, forward strand.
TAAAAAAAGCTAGTCGTTGGTTGATTTTGCTAAGGAAAGTAGTAAAACAACCTAAATTAATATCAAAGACAGTAGATATTCCTTAGAATTTATAATATTGTATCAATAGGATCAAATAGAAAATTTACATTCTTTAGAGACCCGCTGTAAATCTACATTGTTGTTGAGAATGGTAATAAGAAAATATTATTGTTGTATTTATCTTACCGAATATTATTTACCTGCCCTTGTCCTAGGTATGTGGGATGGCGCAATATGTCTATTATACATATTGCTCGAGATATGGCAAAAGTTTTAAGGATCGGGGACTTCTCGACGTCAAACCTTGGGAATACGTGTGGGTAGGATTTCTGCCTCTTTTCAGATAGTTGGTGTTTAGGGTGGCGTCACTTGTTTTACTTCTTATCCAATTATACGGCAAACTAGGCTAAAAATGGGATATAGAGTCCGATATTTTAAGCCGCGCTCATACGGTATGTATATTTTCTTACTTTTTTATTTTATATGCCCTACTTGAGAACATCATATTATTAGAATATTTGTTTTGTATACGTTGAGCTAGAATCTAGAGTTAATCCAGATCAGCTTTGAAAAGAGATAACGTTCAATAATTGTTAAAATCTTGTATTTTTTTAATTTCGAAGGTCTGAAACTTTAATTCCATACTATGTAAAATATTATTTTTCAGAACTACTACATAAATACAAGTAATGCATTTTTTTACATTGACAGTTTTATACAATTTGGGGATGAAAAAAACTAAAAATCATTCAGATTCATTCGATATACTACATATATAAAATTTTACATTTCTGAAATACTAGGAGTAATGCATTGTTTTTTTTACATTGACAGTTAGTTTTATTTAATTTGGGGATGGCAAAAACTATAAACATGTAATATAAGAAAAACTACAGATAGACACATTTTCTTGAACATAAAGGCTGCAAAGTAAGTTATACGTTAGGATAAATGTAAAGCTTAAAATGTAAATTTAAATTTACTTTATTTATAAGCCCTTAGTTATGTAGTAAAAATCTGGAGTATTAATACCAAAAACAAAAAAAAATGTATTTAAAAATATTGATTGTTCCTCGATTTTTTTTTGGTATCCATAGTAGTGTAATATTCTATAAATATACTTTTAAACTAAATTAATGGAACTTGGAACTAGAGAAGCTATAGGTTTTTTAAATATTAAGCATAAGCATTAAGCATAAGCATTAAGCATTAAGCATTAAGCATAAGCATTAAGCATAAGCATTAAGCATAAGCATAAGCATAAGCATTAAGCATTAAGCATTAAGCATAAGCATTAAGCATAAGCATTAAGCATAAGCATTAAGCATAAGCATTAAGCAAAAGCATTAAGCATAAGCATTAAGCACAAGCATTAAGCATAAGCATTAAGCATAAGCATTAAGCATAAGCATTAAGCATTAAGCATACGCATTAAGCATAAGCATTAAGCATAAGCATAAGCATTAAGCATAAGCATTAAGCATAAGCATTAAGCATAAGCATTAAGCATAAGCATTAAGCATAAGCATTAAGCATAAGCATTAAGCATTAAGCATAACCATTAAGCATAAGCATTAAGCATAAGCATTAAGCATAAGCATTAAGCATAAGCATTAAGCATAAGCATTAAGCATTAAGCATTAAGCATAAGCATTAAGCATAAGCATTAAGCATAAGCATTAAGCATAAGCATTAAGCATAAGCATTAAGCATAAGCATTAAGCATAAGCATTAAGCATAAGAATTTTATATTACCTTTTAAAATAAGCATTAAGCATAAGTATTTAAAATAAGCTTTTAAAATAAGCATTTAGCATTAAACATTAAGCGGTAAATTTAATAAACTTTAGCGGTAAATTTCACTTACAATACTGCCTCCGTTCTTATATAAATCAATTTAGCTTTGATAAAATCTTTGTTATTTATATATAAAAATTAATGGTTTTATACTTTAACCAGGAAATTTCATTGACATACGCAAAATAACTTAGCCAAATTTTATCACAACTCAAACAGATGTATTAGTAATGCAGAGATAGAACTAACATACAAAGCAATAATGGATTTATCTATACTAATATTATAAAGCTGAAGAGTTTGTTTGTTTGAACGCACTAATCTCTGGGACTACTGGCCCGAATTGAAAAATTCTTTTTGTGTTGAATAGTCCGTTTATCGCATCGAAAATTAAGCATAGCATCCAACATCGAGCATAGTACCAAACATCGAGCATATCATCGAGGATCATGCATGTGTATTCGCTTTTAATTTGTCATTGGTGCCTCGGATTTCTTGTTTTATAATTTATATAAAATTTCAAATTTAATGTATCATCCTAAATAATCCACCGCTGAATCTAGCTGGCATAATTTTAGACATTCACCTTATTTTATTTTACTTTATTCCTAATAAAGGTCAATGTTGTTTATATTAAATCAATAAATTATTTTTAGCACAAAAGGTAAATTCAAAAGGTAAATAAGCCTTAAACATACAGCATTTAGCATAAGCATGAAGCATAAGCATTAAAAATAAGCTTTTAAAATAAGCTTTTAAAATAAGCTTTTAAAATAAGCATTAAGCATAAGCATTTAGCATTAAGCATAAGCATTTAAAATAAACATTTAAAATAAGCATAAAGCATTAAGCATAAGCATTAAAAATGAGCTTTTAAAATAAGCATTAAGCATAAGCATTAAAAATGAGCTTTTAAAATAAGCTTTTTAAATAAGGTTTTAGCATAAGCATTAAGCATTAAAGATAAGCTTCTAAAATAAGCATTAAGAAAAAGCATTTAAAATAAGCTTTTTAAATAAGCATTTAAAATAAGCTTTTTAAATAAGCATTAAGCATAAGCATTAAGCATAAGCATTAAGCATAAGCATTAAGCATAAGCATTAAGCATAAGCATTAAGCATAAGCATTAAGCATAAGCATTAAGCATAAGCATTAAGCATAAGCATTAAGCATAAGCATTAAGCATAAGCATTAAGCATAAGCATTAAGCATAAGCATTAAGCATAAGCATTAAGCATAAGCATTAAGCATAAGCATTAAGCATTAAGCATAAGCATTAAGCATAAGCATTAAGCATAAGCATTAAGCATTAAGCATAAGCATTAAGCATAAGCATTAAGCATAAGCATTAAGCATAAGCATTAAGCATAAGCATTAAGCATAAGCATTAAGCATAAGCATTAAGCATAAGCATTAAGCATAAGCATTAAGCATAAGAATTTTATATTACCTTTTAAAATAAGCATTAAGCATAAGTATTTAAAATAAGCTTTTAAAATAAGCATTTAGCATTAAACATTAAGCGGTAAATTTAATAAACTTTAGCGGTAAATTTCACTTACAATACTGCCTCCGTTCTTATATAAATCAATTTAGCTTTGATAAAATCTTTGTTATCTATACATATAATAAAATCGTTACTGAGCCATTCCTGTACATGGAATAAAAAATAAAAAAAACATCATAGGGGGGCTTTATAAGAGCAAGAGAACCCAAAACAAAGGTTTTTCAGTTTGTCTGTTTGTCTGTATGTCTGTATGTCTGTATGTCTGTATGTCTGTATGTTTGTGCACGCTAATCTCAGAAACAGCTTAACCAATTTAAAAGCGGTTTTCGGGAATATATTATTATAGTCTTCACTTAACACTTAGTGTTTATTTCATCTAAATCGGTTAAGAAATAAAAAAGTTATGACTATTTATGTCAATGACGTAATAGGTACCAGGAAAATCTTATTCTATACATGTAATAAATCTGTAGAGGAGTAGTCTTTGTACATTAAAACATTTAAAAAAATATACTAGGATGTAAAGAAATAACTGACAGAATCCATTTTCAGCATTTTTAAAATCTTTGTCTGTTTATCTGGTTGTCTTTTTGTTTGCGCTTACAATGCAAACGCTGGTTGAACTCCACGAGATAGATCAAAATAATGTACTAAGTATTGTATACCTTAAAAAGTTCTACAAGAAAATCTGCGATGGTATATGTTTATCTCTTAGGGATAACCCACTATAGCAAATTTTTATACTTTACTTTTTACGAAAAATAATAGGTAATTTACGAAGCGATTTTAAGAAATACAGCTTTAATTCTTATCTAATTAAGTAATTTAAATACATTTTACAGCATGTAATTTAAATAAATATTTTCGAAGATATTACAGATTTAAAATATAAGGTCTTCGCGTTTGCGGCGGTACGGTCTACCGGCGCACTCTGGTATGGAACCGTGCAGACCGTTTCAAAAATGGTTTTTGTGAATGTTCAGTATGGAAATTTTTGTTAATGCATATAGCTAATTGAACGTTTATCATTTTTTTAAATAAAACTAGACCTGCAAGTTGATGGTGAAAATAACGTCGATTGTGTAGCTCAGAATTTCTCAAGTTTATATTGTAATATTTTGATTATGTTCAATAAAAATCTGTAAGTGTGATATATGGTTAGAATGGTTATTAAGTACTCTGTTTAATGGACGTTTAAGTAAAACCAAAAGAGAGGTATAAAAATCATTACAGTACCTAATATTGTATCCCTATTAAAAACTTTAAATATACTTTTGACAGTGAGCGATGTTTGCCAATGTCGTAATTTTGATTGTTTCACTTAAAATAAGTTATATAGAAGCCAATACAAAAATAGGGAAGTGGGAATTGTTTTACTACGAATTTGAGGCGTGCGAAGCCGCGGGCAAAAGCTAGTTTATATATAAAAATTAATGGTTTTATACTTTAACCAGGAAATTTCATTGACATACGCAAAATAACTTAGCCAAATTTTATCACAACTCAAACAGATGTATTAGTAATGCAGAGATAGAACTAACATACAAAGCAATAATGGATTTATCTATACTAATATCATAAAGCTGAAGAGTTTGTTTGTTTGAACGCACTAATCTCTGGGACTACTGGCCCGAATTGAAAATTTTTTTTTGTGTTGAATAGTCCGTTTATTGAGGAAGGCTATAGGGTATATATCATCTCGCTGTGACTAATAGAAGTTAAGCAGCAATGAAAAATGCTGCAAATTTGATATAATCTAATAGGTTCTGGCTGACTTAGTTATAGGATACAGTCTAAACCGCAGATCGTAGAGATAGTAAAATTGGAGGATACATTAGTTTTTCTACGTAGTGGTGTACTAAGAAAATATTTTTAAATTCCACCCTTAAGGGTTTTAAATATCAATTTTGTATGGAACTCGGCGGCAACACTAAAAACCACGCGGACGAAGTCGCGAGCGACCCCTAGTTTATAATAAAATAGGTAATATTATTTAAGTATGCTTACCATGGCTAAATATGTCTAAAGAAAATTTCAAACAATTAAAATGTATTTTACTCTTAAAAAAGCTAAAGATAACAGACACTGCTATTACTTATAAAAATCTCAATAATTAGATATTTATGGATGTTTTTTTTTAACTTTATATATATAAATAATATTCAAACAAATTCATTTTTTTATTCATAAAATCCTCGAAGAGGATGGCAGAGGTGAAGGTGAACCGAGCAGAGTGAACAAGATGGCACAAGGGTGTTATAAAATTTTATTAATTCCAAATTTGGAATTCCTTTGGCCCACCTTCATCAAATATCTGCGGTAGTAAGTGTAACAACGGGGTGTGTTGAGCACCTCTGCTTGGATGTTGGAGGTTATTACAAGATCCGTCGATGCGTCTGTATTCGTTTGGGTCACACGGCTCTATCTCCTGGGTACACCAGCTGTTAAATTTATAATTAAAAAAAAAACTTTTAAAACTTGAAAACACACAAGACACAACAATCGATTTAAAACAGCGTTATAAGCGAAAATTGATATAAATTGCAAAGATTAAATTGGTTTGGGTACGAAAATGCATGTAGACAAATGCATTTTGACGCTTTATTTTATCTTTCTAGTAAATAAGAATGGCTTGGTTTGTAGGTAAATATAGTATGGGAAAAAACAGTGCAATTTAGAAAATATATCATTTTATTTATAATTTTAATCGTTAAAAACACCTAGACAAGAAATTCCATGATAATAATAAATTGGAGCAATAAAAAAACATTTGAAATGGTCTTTCTAAATAACAATTCTGAATGAAATTTATTTAATAACAAATCATTTAAGAATAAAGTAATAAGCACTGACCAATTTAATTATAAGCATCGATTTTGTACTTTGGGGCTTCAGTTTATAAACTCTTAAAATACTTATTAATTCCTTGGCAAATCCCAATACATTTTTTAATATATTGTGATTGTGAGATTGATAGAAATTTTATGTATATGCTTATACGTTCAAAAATAAAATTAGGTATTTTATATTTCTGGGTTTGCCTTAAAAAAAGACTGAAAAAGTTTTTTTAAAGAGTCCTAAGCTGAATTTCAAGCTGAATTTTTATTATGAATAAACTATGCTTACAAAGTAGTATTCTTCTGTACATGCGAGGTATACTCTTCAGAGTTTAAAACGGTACCATGATACGAGTCGTATACTTGCACAGCACTAGTAAAAGTAAGATATAACAAAATTAACGTTTTAATGAACATCGTTGTTAAAGAGTTCGAACAATACTAACTAATATATTAGAACTAAATTGTTATACGTGAGGTTGATTTATGAAAAAGGAGAAAAAATTAAATTACTAATAGAATTAAAAGATATTAATTAATTTACATATCTTCTTTTTAAATAAACTGTTTTCCTTAAATTATTAGTAATTATAAAAATAAAGTTTAAATATATTATCTATTTATTTTCCATATTTAAGAAATATAGATAAATAATAGAGTTATTTGGCTAAAACTAAACATACAATATTATTTTAAAATTCTTCTATTTCGTGTTTAATATACAGAAAAAAAAAACCTTTTTCATTTTCGTTCGTCGATCTGGATCTCTAAGAACATGGATGTAAATGAAACTTGTTATGGTGTTTATACCTATATACTATAATATATAAATCTTTACTTTATACGTATTTGCAATAACTTATGGGAAATTGTATTCCAACATTCTGTGAGTGGAAAAGGACGAAATAAGGATCGATACCGCTGTAGCAAGCCTCTACCCACGAGAGCCTCTTGACAGTTATGAATCAGACAGTCTTAATTGGAATTAGCAGACGGCGAAATAAAATAAACTCACTAACCACAGTTATCACTACTTTGATCCACTTACCATTCCAGAAGAATTGGTAAGAAATCGATAGCGGCAGTTAACATAAATAAATTTTAACATTTAAATGGTTAATGTTAAATTTAACATTTACCATCTCGTTACTACCTTCAGGACAGTAAACTACGTAACAATGTAATAACACTTCATTTTAACTTTTACTTTTAATTTTGTATTTATGAATCGTCGATGGTCTTAGCTATGTTCGGTAGAAACAAATGCAGTCGTCGCAAAAAAAAGTCATATAAAAAAATATATAAAAAAACGTTCATTTAGTACCATATAGAAACCAGTAACTAAATTTAAGATATATAATTATGTAATGGGTTATATGTAATTATGTAATTATCGGAACAGCCAAAAAGAAGTCAAAAAGCAAACCAAGGCAAACAGAGAAATAACAATATCAAATCGTTAAGTCTTCAATGATTAACTCCGAAAAATATTGAATAAACTCGTAAAATAGACACCATCGTCAACATAGGTACAACGTTCCCCTGACGCAACGACTTCAATAAGTAGACAATAATTTTGTATTCATCCTTTTAAGACGTCTTTTTATATCGGGTTTTTTATTAAATATTTTTGGTTTTTTTTTATTATAATGATTAAATATATATATTTATTATATTTCTACATTAAAATTATTATTATTTAAAGTTATAAATATTCATTTTTATTTATTTTATTTTTTATTTTATTTATATCTTTTCCACTTAGAATCATAATCAGTGATCACTTGTGTACGTCAACATGGAAGTGTCAGGAGGGCCTATTACGATACTAGATTTATCGTAATAAGCCCTTCTGAGAAAGCACTTTCCATCTTAATATTAAAGCTATGAGATTCCAAACGCGTCCTGGTCTGAGAAGAACCACACAACAAACTCAGCCGGATATATTTTTTGTTATTGTGATCACTGTTTCACAAACGTCAAACTTAAATGCAAATTTGGAACAACTAGAACCGTCGCAATTAATAGGAAAAGAAGCCTAATGATTTCAGGCAACGAAAATTAAATAATAATAACAGAAAATAAATCTTCGGCCTGCCACACAACCAGTCACCGCAAGCAGCACCCGTTCACGAGCATAACACAAGAGCCAGCCATCACCCCCTTCGCACATATTTGAGGGAGGGAGGTAACCCGACTCCCGATGCTACCGCAAGTAGTGACTTCTAAGGAATCGGTGTGATGCAGAAGGTCGATAAAGCAAAATTAATTTACAACAAAAAACAAATTGCGGAGATTACTAGCTATTCGCAATACAATACAGATTCATTCCCAGGCCATACCGTCATCGATGTAATCCTTTACACTATAGTAGGATTTTTTTATTAAATTATTTTTAACATATAATTTAAATTTATTTAATGATAGGCTTAAGGCTTCATTTGGGAGCTTATTATAAAAACGTATACAATTACCCTTAAAGGATTTACCTATTTTATGGAGCCTAGTGCCGGGCATAGCGAGTTTATTTTTTTGTCTTGTATTAATTTTATGTAAATCACAATTTTTCTTGAATTTTGAAATATTTTTATGAACGTAAATTAAATTTTCATAAATATATTGATTGTAAACAGTCATAATTTTAAATTCTTTAAATTTGTTTCTTAAAGAGTCTCTTGGTCTCATATTATATATTGCGCGAACAGCCCTCTTCTGCAATGTAAATATGGTATCAATGTCAGTCGCATTGCCCCATAAGAGTATACCGTATGACATTAAGCTATGAAAGTAACTAAAGTAAACTAATCGAGCAGTTTCCATATTTGTTAATAGACGTATTTTTTTAACCGCGTATGCAGCAGAACTTAGTCTGCTTGACAAATCAAATATATGAGGACCCCATTGCAATTTTTCATCTAAAGTAATGCCCAAGAAAGTAGTAGATTTGACCATGTCCAAATCCTCATTATTTAATTGTACATTGGTTCTAACATTTTTAACATTTGGTAAACTAAATTTGACACATTTCGTCTTTTTTTTATTGAGCAATAAATTATTGGCGTTAAACCATTGTACAACATCTGAGAGAGCATTGTTTACATCGTCAATAACAGATTGCCGTCTATTAACTTTAAAAGTAAGAGAAGTATCATCAGCAAACAATACTATCCCATGTTTTTCCCTCACTAGGTGAGGTAAGTCATTTATGTAAATGAGGAACAAGAAAGGCCCTAAGATAGAGCCCTGTGGCACACCTATTTTTACCAAAGAACCAGGGGAACGTTTTCCATTTACATCAACTTTTTGGATTCTATCATTAAGATATGAACTAATTAAATCTAGGGACTTATTTTTAACTCCATAATGTTCTAACTTTTTTATAAGGATTTCATGTTGAACGCAGTCAAACGCCTTAGATAGATCACAGAAAATGCCAAGTGCATCCTGTGATCCTTCCCAGGCTTCAAATATGTTTAGTAATAGCTCAACACCAGCATCTGTTGTAGAGCGACCGGCAGTGAAACCGAACTGGTTTTTGTGTAAGAGATTGTTTTTACTAAAATATGCCACAAGTTGATTAAGAATTATTTTCTCAAAAATCTTACTAAAAGTGGGTAAGACTGAAATAGGTCTATAGTTACTAGGATCTAATGAACAGCCGGATTTGAATAATGGAGTTATTTTACTTTGTTTCATTAGATCAGGAAATATACCATATTCTAAACAATTATTAAATATTAATGCTAAGTCTGGCGCTACAATGTCAATTATGGACTTAAGTATGTCAACAGAAAACCCCCAAAGATCACTAGTCTTTTTAACGCAAATTGATCTAAATACTTTGATTACTTCTTGAGCATTAACTTTTTCAAACTTAAAAGTGCTAACACATTGATCTACATTCTCTCTAAGTAAACCCATAGCTGCAGCGGTAGAAGAATTTAAAGATAACGTTGTAGTCACTGGAATATTAGTAAAAAAGGTTTCAAAAGCAGTAGCAACCTCGAGGTCAGACGTGACATATTTATTATCTATATTTAATTTAAAGTCGATCCTCTGGGATTTAGCTCTTCCAGTTTCCTCATTAATTATTTTCCAAGTTGTTTTTATTTTATTAATGCTATTTCCTATTTTATTTTGTTGTAAGTTGTTATTGTTGTAAGTTGTTATTCTTTTGAAATATTGAACTATGTTCGCTGCTCCGAGGCGTGAAGAAATCAAGGTTACCCACTGGTTGCCTCAGCTCTTCAGCTTATTCCGTATATTTATTATTCAAATAAATAAAATATTAAACAAACCTATAAAATTACATAAAAAAACTTATTCTCTCGTTATGAATAACGAGGTTAACAATCGTTTTCGAGCGGCACAAGTGCCGTAAAAGTATTGTAATAGTATATATTTTAATAGTTACGTAACCACTTTGATCCGACCACTTTTTTTGACTTTTTGTTTGCTTTTTTGCAGTAACTATAATGTAAGATTATACGTTTTTTTAATATTTATGATTTTATTCTTCTATTCCGGTTTTTCGTTTATTTATTTTTTGTTTTAGCTCCTGTTCATTATATTATAATCTTATTTAAACCATTAATATGAAGTCTCAAAGATAATCCATGTATACAATAATATCAACAACAATATCAAGAAATAGCAAAACCGCCATCCGATGAACTATTAAGGGGACCTTTACAAATAGGATTGACAACACATTCTTTTCGATATAACCGAGAGTCCACGGTATATGGACACAAGCTTTTTTGATGGTACTTACATATTACTATTATTTGTTTTTTTCAGAAAGTTTTAAGAGTTTTTGTGCTGTCCAAAATTTTTTTTTTTCATTTATATAAAGAATGATTTTATATTATCACTTCTCAATTTAGTAGGTCTAAGTATTGTTTGAAAATATTTATAAATATGTATAGCCATGTTAAGCTTGTTTACATTTATGTAAATATAAAATAAAAAATAAACCGACAGGGGTAGGGATTCGAACTCGCGTACACTGGGAAACTGTTCCGTTGCTCTACCAATTGAGCTACCGTATCCGTATACCGATAATTTTCTAGTTCTTTTATGACAATATAAGTTAAACCACAGTTTTATATGTTTGTGACACAATATTAAACTTTAAATTAAAATCAAAATCATTTAATCAGTCATTGATGTAACGAGATATTTACCATTTATTTATTTTGTACATATTTTTCTTCATTTTTGCTCTGATTTAAAGCGCCATGTTTGAAAAAAATGATTTTCTTGAAACAAAAGTGATACAATACAAAATGTTGTTATAACTTAAACGCAAGAATGCATGCGGAAAAAAAAATATGTCGATTTTATTTGTGCTGTAGTAAGTTTTCATATCGATGTTAATATGTAGTCCCTGAAATAGTTCTTTTTAATATCGGATGATAATAAAAATGTACGAATAAAGAACTTAACGTACCTTACATATCCCATATTGATCAGTTAGTTGCCATAAATTTGAAGATTTAATAAATGATGAAAAGCATCATTTATATCTTCCTTTGTTAAGGTAGCTCCCAGTAAGGTACGACCTGCTTATGACAAGCGATCAAGGTTAAATTGTTTTAAGTTTAGTTTCAAAATTTTGACCGCACTGATAATATACTAACAAGTCTAGTTACATAAAATATAGTAAAGTAGGAGTATTTGCTTACCAACTGGATTGTTAGAGCCCAGCTAGAATTTACTGTTACACCCAAAAATAGACAGTAAGAAAATACAAATCGATTTTAAATAATAATTAAATATAATACTTATCAAATTTTATCAAGATAATGCTTAAGTCAACCCACGTCGTCGTAAATCAAAAGGAAAAATGGAGTTTATTTATTTATTTATTTGGGAAACAAACAATATTTACACAATTAAAAATAAAATTAATAATGAATACATAATATCAATAAAGTTTCTACTGTTATAAAAAATAAACATAACATGAACTTAAGAAGTAAAAATAAAAATAATATTAACAAATTATCAATAGAAATATAAGTTGCAAGAAAAAACAAAATTACATTTATAACAAAATAATAATAAAAACTCAAAAATTAGAATACACACACATTGCAAAAATGAAAATTAAAAACGTTATAGGTAGTTACCGAAAATTCCTTTTAAAAATACTAATCTTATCATTAAAGATGTTGATGTTAAGACAACTGTTATTAAAGTTTCGACAAACAAGGGATATAAATACATTATTTGTGGATTTAAATTTCTTAAAAGGTATAAAAAATAACTTATTGTTTCTGGAACTCAATCTAACACATTTAAATTTTACTTTACCGAGAGGATAATTCGAATCAACAATAGTATTGACAATTTTATTCAAAAATAACAGGTCCCTCAGTTGCCTTCGAGAAAATAGTGTTGGAATTTCCGGAATGATAGAATGAATTTACGGACAGATATTTTTTTTAAATTTATTTTGTAATTTTTCTACTGTATCAATGTGAACTTTATATAGCGGATTCCAAACCGTAATGGCATATTCAAGTACTGACCGCACGAAAGTATTAAATACAAGTATAAAAGTCGAGGCTCTTAAAATCCTTACCCACTCTTATAATTTGTACCTAACATTATATAAGCCTTCGAAGAACAGAACTTATTCTATTAGGATTCCATTTTTCTTTTTGAGGTACTAAACACAAAGTACATATATATATGTAACCAGTTAGATATAATGTAATTTGATATTTTTCCAACCACATTCGAAAATTATATTTTTTGTTATCTGAGACATTCTCTACACTTGAATAAATACAGAGTGAAAACATTTACCCGCTTACCCTAGAGACCGTAACATATTTACTTTGTCAATATTTTCCTCTTCATTGCTTTGTTCGAGATGGATAATTCAGTTTATGAAGATATATTTCTATGATAAAAGGAAAAGATAAATATGATATATATGTTTTTTCCTTAACAAATAAACATTTCGTAATGGCATTCATATTGTATTTTTTTATATAATTAAAAAAAATTTGGTTCTGTAAACTTTAAGAATTCGTTTCTTGTATTTTATTTATCTATATATTATGTTCATAACTTTTCTGCGTGGTCGTCATTGTATTAGAAGTATATCTCAAAAAAGTTTTAATGATGGAAGGTATTCACATTAACATTTTATTTGAATAGCAAGTCTGAGGTTTTGCTTTCGGCACAAAGAGATGTATGATCTTATTACCCCACTTTGTAGTTCTTATACATTTCTATCGGTAATGGATAGTACTGAAAACATTACTGTTACTAGTAGTAGTAGAGCTACAAATATAAAAGACTGATTTTGGCCGAATTACTGCTGGTCGAAGGTAATTAGAATTACTACAGACTCTAAATTACAAATAATGAAACGGATAAAATTCTGAGAGCTAGTGAAAGAAGCTACTTTGTAGACTATTAATTGTTCCAAGTAAAAAAACTCAAAACCAAGAGAATATAGAAAAAAAAACAATTAAACTAAACACTGTATTTAAAAAATTGTTATGATTACAATCCGTAAGTAGTAAGCAAAAAAATGTTAATAGGCAAAACCTATAGTGAACTCTCTGAGTAAATGCAAGTAGAAACAATATTTTCTAGCATAATAACTGTAAATCGGCTTACGCTCTGAATAAGCTACTAAATAATAATAGCCTTTGAAATGGTGGACTTTTCAATTATGACAAGCCGATTATATAAGAACGGTCGCGTCAAGAATCACCTCTTTGTCTTCAATCACGATAAACATTATAATATTAGAATCCAGAATCTGATCAGTGGTTATTTTAAATTTATTAGATTATTAGCTTTTCCCGCGACTTCGTTTGCGTTAAATAGTTTTTTGGACAGCAGTGTTATTTTTTAACCGACTAAATAAAATAAATCGGTGTACATATTTATTAATGTACACCGATTTCTCCGAGGTTTTTTTTTTAATTGGTCCTATAAAAATTTGATTCAGGTAGGCCTATTAGTTTTTATTTTATGAGCATTTATGTTCAAGTTTCTACTAGCTCCTCCGAAAGGAAATCAAAACGTGCTGTGACTAATGACATCTGTTGTTTTGGATATAATAATTTATTACAGACTGTACATGGCACTTCAGCATATTGATTTATGGTGCTTATAAAATTATGCTCATTCATTGAACGAAGTCTTTGTGAAGTCTGAGGCGCTGCTTCTAGCTGGTTCTCACGTTGCTGAGCACACTCGGTGGCTGTAAGGTTTCGTATCACTTCTAATCTAAGAACCCTCTGCTTAGTCGACAAGTTCTCTAAACGCTCATGAATAAGACCAAGTCTATGAGTCGTCTGCTGAGCTGACTCTTTGGCCAGACACTCATTACTCATTAATGAGCCCAGTCTATTAGCTCTCTCAAAATACTCATTCGCAAGACGCTCTTGGATCTTACCAAGTCTAGAAATATACTGATCAAGAGTTTCTTGACGTAATCGTGATTTCATATATGCCTCATGGTCAACCAACGTTTTTCACGATCTTTAATATGTATAGAATGAAAAATTAAACCCATACGTGCATGGATTTGAAACCGCGACTTCTAAGAAATCATCCAGTCGCTCTAGCAACTGAGTTACAGTATCGCTTATTTATGTCGATATTATATCGTATTTATATCTATCGCTTATTTATATAAATTATTCAATAATAAATAATTCCCATTCTTGATGCGGAGCTTCCCCTAGTTCATTGTTTTATATCCTGTTCGTAGGTAAATATTACAATATTTCATGTAAGACTAGCAGATTTCCACAAAAAGAAAAGTAAAAGAAATATAATTATAATTTTGTCACAGAAATCGATAGTTTTTGGATTTCCAATCAAAATGTTCTGTAATGAAAGCATGTTGAATCTGATATATATTTTTATCGTTTCCCTATTACCCAAAAATCTTGCTCATACTTTTTTTTTCTTTTGGGTCAAAGAATATCGCAATATTTGTGAATGGTTTAGATTGTAGGTGAGACCCTCGCGATAAAAAGGTCGCAGGGGAACAATATGGCGAAAAAGAATTGTAAGCTGAAAGTATTTTCAAAGAGACCTTCTAAAAGAGATTCGATTACGCCGTGTAAGTTTATTCTTACATGAATTTGATAAAAAAAGGTTACAGCATTGAATATTATAGGTAACTTCTGTGGTCACTTTAGATATATTTCTCCTTAAACTGAACTGAAAAGGATTTCTTTCTGGATAAATCAAATAAAAGTAGTACGTATAAATATTTATGTTTGAAATTGTCTATTGAACTGGCTAGCCTTGTTAATCTTTACCGAAATTATAGATATATATTCTAGATATTTATATTCTGTATTATTTAAAAACATATATATTTATTTACCTTAAAACATATTTAACCACAAAGAAATGACCGTCAAATGTATGTACCTCTTATCTACCCAGTATTTTATATTATATGCAAAAATAATGAAGTAACAATTTATATATTTTTTTTAAATGTTAAAAAACCTTTTTATTTATTATTTTGCTGTTCTTTTTATTATATTTTGCTTAAACCAACTTTTTCTTAAATATCATATTTATAAACTTGCATATTATATTATAAACATAATTATAATATGGTCCTGCTTTAACAGTCAAATCATTCCTATATTTTTAATGCTATTTTTAAACTTTTGTATATAATTTACAATACCTTTCACAATATTAAGTTATATAGAAGAGCAATTTACGATAAGAAACTATCAGTAAATCAATTATTACTTCACTGAGTTGTTCATTTCATTAAGACATTTTAAAAGCTTTTAAACTCTGAACTCTACCATAAAATAGTAATTATAATAAAATTATAGCGTTAAACTAAGTATTATAAGTATATAGACATTAAATACCTTTTATAAAATAATATATATAGGTATTTAATGTCTACATAAAAGTAACAAGTAAAAAAAAAACTAAAGTCGCAAAAGTATTAAATATGTGTTTTTTGATCCTCACTTAATAAACCAAAAGCAGTTAACATTAAAGTAAGGACATTAAATAACTTACATGGACATTGTATTATCAATCTTTTGTGAGGTCATAGCGTCAATACGTACTAAAGCTCCCTTTATGGTCAATAATGGAGAAAATGAACAACCGATAATCTCACAGTGATATGAGATGTGATAAAAGAAATAAATAAATACTTTTTAGAAATCAAAATAGCCTCACTGAACTCATTTCTCTAAAACACATAGGTGGACTATTTTAACGCTTGCAATAAAATGGCGATCGTAAAACGAATCTAAAACAGACGTTGAAGCTCTTATATCTTTCTTCAATGCTTTTATATAAGTTTGACTAAGAGAAAACTTTTACCGATTTGTTTATTTATTTATTTATACATTTATTTATTTATTTATTTATTTATTTATTTATTTATTTATTTATTTATTTATTTATTTATTTATTTATTTATTTATTTATTTATTTATTTATTTATTTATTTATTTATTTATTTATTTATTTATTTATTTATTTATTTATTTATTTATTTATTTATTTATTTATTTATTTATTTATTTATTTATTTATTTATTTATTTATTTATTTATTTATTTATTTATTTATTTATTTATTTATTTATTTATTTATTTATTTATTTATTTATTTATTTATTTATTTATTTATTTATTTATTTATTTATTTATTTATTTATTTATTTACCCTTTATTGCATAAATACAAAAGGCGAACTTAATGCCTAATGGCATTCTCTCCCAGTTAACCTCTGCGTATGGTGAAAAAAATTGTGGTAGGCGTATTTAAAATTTAAAAAAAATATTAAAAAAAAAAGAAAAAAAAATAGTAATTATCCAAAATGAAACGGAAAATGTAGACTATAACAATAATAAACATTAAACAAATACACATTATACAAATAATATATATACTTTCATATACGAAGGTACACAAATATATTACAATACACATCTACATATATCTATATATCTACATACATACATACATATATATATATACATATACATACATACAAGTACATACTTATAATATAATGCTTGTTTAAAAATTACAAATGATAATGACAAATATAATCAGTTAATATCATGACGTCTTTAGGAAGTGTGCTCTAACTAACTTTTTGAAATTGCTCTTTGAGGGTGCTCTTCTTACTATTTCCGGGAGTTGGTTCCATAGGAGTGAGGCTTGAATAGTAAAGGATTTATGGAAGAAGTCACTGGAATGAGAATGAATGGTGGTTGTAAGGTTGGAGGATGATCGGAGTATTCTGTCGTGGGTGGCGTGTAGGTATTGAAATTTTTCTTTAAGGTATGTAGGGGAGGATGGATCATTTAATATGGAATAGAGGAGATGGAGAATTCTAGAGCTACGCCTCTGACGAGTAGTAAGCCAATTGAGTTTGGAGCGATATTCCGAAACGTGATCAAACTTCCGCAGATTAAAGACGTAGCGGATGCAGTTGTTGAGAAGGCGATCAAGTTTAAGGAGAAGCTCGTTACTTGGGTTTGGGTAACAGCTATCTGCATAATCAATAATTGGTAAGATGAGAGAGTTAACTAATACGATCTTGGTTTTAAGAGGTAAAAAATTTTTAGTTCGATATAAAGACCGAAGAGTTCCGGTAACTTTACGGGACAACTCTTTTACCTGCTGGTGCCAGCTCATTGTACTATCTATGTATAATCCAAGATTCTTAACAGTCAAGCAAAAAGGAATTATGTTGCCATTGTACCTTATTGATGGCAAACTATTAAGATCAGTTCCAGCCAGTAACCTAGAGCTTCCAATGACTATAGCCTGACACTTATCGGGATTCACTGCTACACCAAATCTATGTGACCATTCACTCAACTTATTCAAATTGCTGTTAACAGTGTAGATGGCATTTGGAAGGTCATCGACTTTGGATTGCACATAGATCTGGAGGTCATCGGCATACAGATGATACGAACAATTGAAATTAGGAACGAGTGTATTTATGAACAAGGAAAACATTATGGGAGAAAGTATTCCGTCTTGGGGCACTCCAGTTACCGTATCAGCCCATTCGGAGAAGGCGTTCCCCGAGCGAACTGACTGTTGGCGGCCACGAAGATAGGATGAAAACCATTTGGTAGCCGATGTGCTGAATTTAAGAAAGGAAAGGATTGCGATCAGGATTTCATGGTCAACTGTGTTAAAAGCATTTGAAAAATCTACCAGCACCAACACTGTTATATTTTTATTATCCATGCCAAGTCGAATATCATCAGTTACTTTAATGAGAGCAGTGTTGGTGCTGTGGCCAGGGCGGAACCCAGACTGATAAGTACTAAGCAGGTTATATTTTGCAATGTGAGAGGAGATTTGCTTATATACACAGGCTTCTAATATTTTAGAAAGGAATGGCAAAATAGAGATGGGCCTATAGTGATTTGGAAGAGTAGGTTGAGGGATTTTAGGTAAAGGATGTACAAAAGCTTTTTTCCAAATATGGGGGTAATCCCCAGAACTTAGAGAAAAGTTAATGATATGAGTTATTGGACCTAGGAGGTAATCTAAAATATTGGAAATCATAGAACTGCTAATGTCGTCACAGCCCACGGCTTTAGATTTAATTGAGGAAATGGTTTTCTTTACTTCATCCTCTTCGATGGATGTGAAACAAAAAGATGGAATAACTGGACTTTGCATTGATGCAATAAAGGAAAGGGTTTCAGAGAGAATATTGCGGACCAACTTAGAAGTAGACACAAAATGACTGTTAATATCATCTATGGCTAGAGAAGAACTACAATCAGAAGGGGGGGTTTTGCATATACCAAAGGAATTAAGAAATTTAAATATGTCAGAAGGAGAAGAATTACTTATATTAAGATGGATATAACGGCGTTTATATAAATACTATATAAATTTGAAATCAATTCTTTTGTGTAGTATGTTCTGCTTTATATAAAGAACATTTAAACAGAGGTGCTTTTTAAGCCAGAAAGTTTTATTAGGGATAAATATGTAATACTGTATTTTATATTTTGAATAACAAGGATACAAAACTATATAATATTCATTCGAATGCGTGACCTCCTACACCTATTATTTACTAAAACACCAATATTTGAATACATCTAAAATGAGATTAGGAGTATTTTGAACGTTTTTGTTTTTGTCAACAATACAATGGTTACAACAGTTGTTTATTATGGTCATTATGATATCATGGTTTGACATTTCTAGCTTAAAAAAAATTAGTTTGTTCGTTGTTTAAACGAAAGCATAATGCTTTAAGCATTATAGATAATAAAGTATAAAACATATTTAATTATATATATATATATATATATATATATATATATATATATATATATATATATATATATATATATATATATATATATATATATATATATATATATATATATGTACTTAGTCGTTTTTGCGAATACTTTCTTGTTTTAAAAAAAAAACATAATAGGGTTTTAGCTAGTTTGATTTGATTTATTATCATTTTTTAATTAATTCACTTCACTTTCTTTTGTTTTGTATATGAATAGATATTAAAAATACCCGCTCGTAGATGTCATAGTTGTACGTACTAAAATATCATAGAACTGGATATTTATAATATTATAGAATAAAAACCTATTTAATTATAGTATATGAGGTATCCAAAGCGACACTTATTTTACAATCAAATAAAAAATACACTCCACGGCTTTTGAATAGGCATTATTCCTATCAACTGCAAAGATCAAAACTCTTAATTTCTATTTCAAGCTTGAAAGAACCTTACTTACTGAAACGGCTGCAAATGAATAACTGCCGAGTTTTGGACCGCGTTCCTTGAATTTTAAATGAGATAAGATTATTATGATTTTACGATGATATAACGACTAAATAAAAACATTTCCATGTTGTAAAGATTAGTTTATGGATTGAAGGTAAATTTGTTAACTTTTTTCATTAGTCCATTCGGATCTGAGAATAATAAATACATGACGTTCGTTTTCAGATCAAACAACACAATAGTATCGATCCCCGTTTGGCTTTGGTCCGATGTCAAGGTGGTAAAAAAAAAGTAATAAAAGTAAATAAGTGAATTTTACCTGTCATTTTTTTTAATTGCAGGTAAAATTTTAAAAAATTACTAGAACTTTTATTTAAGTTTTATTACTGAAATTGTGAGAACCTACAGTGTAAGTTATATATGGAAAAATATTTACTACCTAGTTCCATTCTATTCCATCCCGATGCATTGAAACTGAATATCGCATAAAAAATAATGATGCACTAGTGAGATGTAGTAATGAATTCAAGTAACAGTATATGTTTTCATTGTATTCTATGATCATCACCTAGGCAAGCAACTCTTTGTCTCCTTTGGACGTCGGTAAATATAACCTAGCTGTTCATACTAGGTATTTGACTTCGTTAAAAGCCTATTGGCAAAGTGCAGACGAAACCAGTAAAGCGCTGGTAAAATCTAATATCTAGTAATATTAATATTAGAACTCTCTTACCGCAAAGAATCGCCAACGACAGTTGTTCTATTCTTTAAAGCACTTTATGACACTGTTTACAAATACACTAAACTGTTTACCATTTAAACTCTTAACTATCACTGTTACACAACTTAGTCCCTCGATCTCACACTCAGCAGTCTATTATAACTGTTACACTTTTATCACAATAGTACCACCCTCCCAACTTGTACTCCCAATTTCACAATGCCTTCTCTTAACCGAGCTGCGATTTATATACTTCTTATTCTTAGTCAAATCAGTATTTAATATTACATTTATTTTATCAATTAAACTTCTATACAGAGATTCAATTGTTTTAGTCAAATCAACAACTTATATCTTTGTTTTTAGTCAAAACCAAACTACTACATGTATAAAAGCTAACAGCTCGGCCATCCTAAACATAACGAGTCCGCTCGTTATCAAAAACCATTTACTTACAATTTTAATTCTGAAGTAATTTGTAAATCTAATTATTATAATTGTAAAGTCACAGAATCTAATCTAAAGTCTATATATTATGATACATTAATATTTATACATTTTTCGGCCATCATATATAAATAATTGGTCCTCCAATTTAGACAATGTTTTTGAAATTTATAGACTTAACAATTTCAACTATAATGATCAATTGGTATAAGTTGTCTGATTACGTGTTCAATCTGGCTCAGCAGCCTCTTTCAAAAAAAAAAAATCTACTAGATACAAAAATGTTGCCTCATAAATAATAATCATAGTCATAGTCAGTTCAATATCCTCAATGTACCAAATACTACTCAGAAGTTGGCTTATCGGCCTCATGTGAGTATTTGATCTTCTCAAACGCTACTCAAAAATTGGCTTATCGGCCTCATGTGAGCGCTTGATGTCCCTATACCTCAAATGCTACACTCATCATTTGGCTTATCGGCCTCATGTGAGCATTTGATGTCACTAGTCATAGTCAGTTCAATATCCTCAATGTACCAAATACTACTCAGAAGTTGGCTTATCGGCCTCATGTGAGTATTTGATCTTCTCAAACGCTACTCAAAAATTGGCTTATCGGCCTCATGTGAGCGCTTGATGTCCCTATACCTCAAATGCTACACTCATCATTTGGCTTATCGGCCTCATGTGAGCATTTGATGTCACTAGTCATAGTCAGTTCAATATCCTCAATGTACCAAATACTACTCGGAAGTTGGCACATAAAATACTTTTTAGAAAACTATTCAAAGTAATTACTTTTATCATCTTAATGTATTCTACATATTAAATATATTGAATTAATACATAAATAAGCACAAATAATAGCTAAGAATACCGAATTTAAAACGAAGTTATTTAAAACAAAAGTTTAAAACATTGTTTTCCAAGTTTAAAACAAACACTTACGTTTACAAAAATCCGGGATAAAATAATTTCGCGCCTCATCATAATACGTAACAAAATACGTCAAGTTAAAGTGAAATAATTATCAGTAAAAATTAAAAAAACAAGATCGTGAAGGTTGATCGCTAATCTCAATACTAGTTATCTCAACAATAATAATAAAGTGCTTACCACTATATTAAATCGCTTAATTTTCTTTAACTAGCGAGTATTTAAGGCAAAAATTGGATGTAAATCGAAACGAATCACCTTTATGCTGTGACGTGATCGATGATGGATAAATTGCGCGGACATCAACGTGTTGCTCGCCGCGTGCCATGCCAGCACCGCTACCATAGCTGCCATCGCCATGAACGCCATCAACACCATCAGCAACATCGACACCATCAGCGCCAACCGCGCTGCGCCTTCATCGCCATCCGCCCCGCGCCATCACCGCCATCCGCGCCGCGCCATCACCGCTATCCGCGCCACGCCATTACCGCCATTCACACCGCTCCATTACCGCCATTCGCGCCGCGTTGTCACCGCCATAATTTCTCCTTTCCTTCTTTCTTCATTAGCGACGATTTCTTCTTTCGTAGAATTCTTCCAATGGTTTGTCACATAATCTAATAAACGACTTGCATAAGCGATTAAATAGGTATTTTCACTCGATTTTCTTGATATGTGGGTAGATCTAAATTTTGAAGTTTTGAGATAACAAATTTAACTTGATTGATTGATTTACAACCATTGATTATCAACTATTGATTGATTGTATTGATTCTGGAACTTCATTGTTATTATCTTGTAGTGTGCGTTTCAAATAATAATATCACTTCATTTTTTTGCTTGATGTGATTTTGTAGCTTCAATAAACTTATCTTGTAGGTAGTTTGTGGTTTTAATGCCCGAGTAAATCCCACTTCTGAACTATTAGAACTCTCTTACCGCAAAGAATCGCCAACGACAGTTGTTCTATTCTTTAAAGCACTTTATGACACTGTTTACAAATACACTAAACTGTTTACCATTTAAACTCTTAACTATCACTGTTACACAACTTAGTCCCTCGATCTCACACTCAGCAGTCTATTATAACTGTTACACTTTTATCACAATAGTACCACCCTCCCAACTTGTACTCCCAATTTCACAATGCCTTCTCTTAACCGAGCTGCGATTTATATACTTCTTATTCTTAGTCAAATCAGTATTTAATATTACATTTATTTTATCAATTAAACTTCTATACAGAGATTCAATTGTTTTAGTCAAATCAACAACTTATATCTTTGTTTTTAGTCAAAACCAAACTACTACATGTATAAAAGCTAACATTAACTTATAAATATGAAATTATATATTTTTATTCATATACGTTAATAACAAAATATTTAAGTAAACATTTTCATGATATATATCAAAGAAATGTCAGATTGTCCATAAAATGTTTCTATGTAATATTATATTTCCTTATTTTAAATTTTAAACTTTTGAAGGATTTTTAAACTTTTTGAAGTCGAAATTTAGGCGTTACGAGCCTATTTTTTATATTGCCTTATTTCTTGTATCGAAATATCGTTTGTCTGTCGCTCTTTTTTAACTGACTTCAAAAAGGAGGAGGTTCTCAATCCGGTCGTGTTATGTATGTACACCTCAGAGGTTTTTGAACCGATTTACGTAATTCTTTTTTGTTTGATGCGGAATAGTTTCGAACTGGTCCCATAAAAATTTGTTTCAGGTAGGCCCATTACTTTTTTTTTTATGAGCATTTTTGTCCCAGTTTTGTACTAGCTTATTCCTTAGAAAGAAATCAAAACTTGCTTTGACTTATCTGGCATGGCATCATCATCATGGCATCTGTTGATTTGGATATAATAATTTCATACAGACTGTATATGTTATTTCAGCATATTGATTTATGGTAGTTATAAAATTACGCTCATTCATTGAACGAATTCTTTATGAAGTCTGACGCGCTGCTGCTAAGCCAGTTCTCACATTGCTGAGCAGACTCGGTTGCTGTACGGTTTCGTTTCACTTCTAATCTATGAGCCCTCTGCTCTGTCGACAAGTTCTCTAAATGCTCATTAATAAGAACAAGTCCGTGAGTCCTCTGCTCAGCTGATTCGTTGGCCAGACACTCTTTAATGTGGCCTATTAGCCCTCTCAAAATACTCATTCACAAGACGCTTTTGGATCTTACCGAGTCTAGAATTACGCTGATCTAGAGTTTCTTGACTTAATCGTGATTTCATATATGCCTTCATGGTCAACCAACGTTTTTCACGATCTTTAATAGTCTCCAAAGAATGTGAAATTGTATTTGAAAGAGAATTTTCACGGAGACGACTACTTTTATATGTTCTCGTTTTTTAAGATCTATTTTTTTTAAGGCGGAGCAGCTTTTGTAGGTCTACCCATGGCTAATTGACAATATAGCAATAAACAAAAAGTATTAAATAAAAATAACTACGTTAAAAAAAACAACTTTAAAATTAAAAAGTAAAAAATAATAAGGATTTAATATTTATTATATACTATCTATTATTTATATGTCCTATTTACCAAAAGATTTGAAGTCGATGCCAAGCCTTAAACAAATGATTATATTTAACCACTTAAATGAATACGAGCAAATAAAAACAATGAAACGCCTAATACATGTTAACATTTTACACTTTAAAATAAAAGAGGGTTTCTTCATCAATTGATTCTTTTATATTTTTATAAATAACACTTGGTTTATATAACTATCACTTATCAATACATATGGATCTGAACACTAATTTGCTTAAGCGCCCAATGAATACTGATGTCCTTTTATACAAATCTTAGAACTTCAAAAAATTTTATTTACAAGTCTTCTATTGACTAACAATATGACAATTTGACACTTTAATCGGAAGTCAAAAGTGAACTACTAAATAAACTAAAACATTTTCTAATAATTCAACATAACTAACATATTATAAGTACATTAAAAATAATAATTGATATAAACTTTATAAAATTTCACAAAATAACCGTTACGTTTAATCAAATTTACTACTTATTTTTATAAGAATATACAATTATCTATAAAATACTCAATATTAATTACAGATCAAGACACTATTTTTTCACAAGCTAACAATTCATCCATCCTGATAAATATCGCGTTCCCGC
The DNA here is from genome assembly GCA_959347405.1 of Napeogenes sylphis. Taxonomy (NCBI): domain Eukaryota; kingdom Metazoa; phylum Arthropoda; class Insecta; order Lepidoptera; family Nymphalidae; genus Napeogenes; species Napeogenes sylphis. The sequence continues at coordinate 13,035,928 of OY365776.1, forward strand.
GAATGGCAACAGTTAAATACATTATTCATTCCGACCAGCTCTAAAAATTCAATCACAATGTTACACATAATTTTTTTACAAGTGTATTTTAACTATAATACATTTACATAAAGTTACAAAATTACATTGCAGTTATTGTGCACTTTCATATTCAAATTACGAATACAGAACAGTTTATCACAGTTTAGAAGTTCATACTTATTGTACACATTGCACTTTATCTATTTATTTACACTCACGCTCATAGCAGTGTAAAATAACCCTTTAATTATTTGTAAATTTCACTCGTAGCGGATACGTGCACATTGCACTATAGCTATTTACACTCACGCTCATAGCAGTGTAAAATAGCCCTTTCATTATTTGTACATTTCGCTCATAGCAGATACGTGCACTTTGCACTATAGCTAGACCTACACCCACGCTCATAGCAGTGTAGATCAGCCCTTGCGTTATTTCAAGTTTCGCTCATAGCAGATAGGTGCACATTGCACTTTAGCTATTTACACTCTCCACTCATAGCAGTGTAAAATAGTCCTTTCATTGTAAACTTCGCTCATAGCAGATACGTGCATATTGCACTATAGCTAGACCTACACCCACGCTCATAGCAGTGTAGATCAGCCCTTGCGTTATTTCAAGTTTCGCTCATAGCAGATAGGTGCACATTGCACTTTAGCTATTTACACTCTCCGCTCATAGCAGTGTAAAATAGCCCTTTCATTGTAAACTTCACTCGTAGAAGATACGTGCACTTTGCACTATTGCTATTTATTTACACTCACGTTCATAGCAGTGTAAAATAGCCCTTTCATTGTAAATCTCGCTCATAGCAGATACGTGCACTTTGCACTATAGCTAAACCTACACCCACGCTCATAGCAGTGTAGATCAGCCCTTTCGATATGTAAGGTTCGCTCATAGCGCATAGGTGCACATTGCACTTTAAATATATATTTACACCCACGCTCATAGCAGTGTAAATTCATACTTTCATTATTTCTAAGGTTCGCTCATAGCGAATACGTCCAGATTGCACTATAGACTAGTTATCTACATCCACGCTCATAGCATTGTAAATTCACATTTTGTATACCTCGTACTTTTAATTTATCAGTGAACTAGATTGTTCTACACAACTTTCAAAATTCATAAAATATTTACAATTTTGTTTATAATAAATTTTATAACTTAAGAAAATTTATTCGGATAATAAATATGTATTTTAATTTCTGAATACATAAAATATATAATCAAGCTCAGTAAAATATATTAATCACAAGATATTATTCTATCCGTGACTACAGGTGTTAGTAGGTATATAAACGATGACATTGTTATAAAATTAAAGCTAAGGATGTATTTTATCGATAGAAAATAAATCGGAAAATTATTTACTTCATACGTAATTTCACTTAACCACGGTATAATCGGCAGTACTTATGTCATCATCTTTTTCTAAATATAGAATGTGTTTATAGACCCCAGTAAGTTTTATCTCAAACTAACGCTCAGACGCACAGACTGAGTTTTACTAGTCCTTTTGTTAATTGTATTATTTAAAATTCTTTCGAGCATCGTTTTGTGAAGCTAAAAAATTTAAGATCGTTTTATTATACTGTTCAACCTTGCCATTTGATCTAGTTGTAGCCAGTGCATACTTTATGGTTAATAAACACTATTTTTTAATACGTTTTGTGAAAGACTATATGGTTGTATGATACCAAAAAGTAAATATTTTTTTATTTTGGTTTGAACGTGATAGTAAACGTGATCAACAAAAATCTATCCGTATCGTTAAAATGCATCTCAATCCGTACTGAGTGATTTTAAAATAACCTCTCCCGTTTCAGTAAAAAAATCTTTCGTATCCTTAACAAGTCGCTAAATTCTTTAAAAGAGTATCAATTACCCGATTTGTCCGTGATAGGATATCTACACTTTGTGTCTATATTAAAATACTGCCATATTTACTAGAGCATATTGTTTCAAATTTTTGATTATAGAATGCTAATCACACTAGAGATAAACAAAAAACTTAACGGAGATTTTATTTAGCAATTTCGTTAAAGGAAGAGTTATATCAACAAAACTCTCGATAAAACAAAAACAGTATGGCTAACAAACTGTACGTAATGGAAGTCTTTAGACTTATATGATGTTATGCGTTCAATGAATATTTTAAATCCGAGATAGTCGACATAATTTTGAAAAAAATACAATTCTGTGATTTGAACATCAGTCCTGCTTCTCTAAACTTTTGTAGTATGATTTAAAATTTTCAAAACACTAAAACGACCTCCTTGGTATAAAAAAATTATCATAATAATAAACGCATATATATACATATAATATACGCCGGTTCAACATTATAAAGTAAATCATTTAAGACCACATTCGACACTATAGAACTTTTACTTTACTCTTTTCATTCAATAGGAATTGATAACGGCCAGATGCCAAGTCTAATACACAAAATATTTATTTCCAGTCAAACAATGAATGTATTCCTCAACCTGTAGCAACAGATAGTGTTACATAAATGTTTTTAAATCGTTAGAGCGCGATAATCTATACAGAAGCCCTTTGTCACTTTTTTTTGTTAATAAGCAAGACAAGACTTACGTATGGCTATTTCTTAAAAGTATTTTATTCATATTTAAATGTTATTTTTATTCTCAATGACTTATATATCCGTTAAATAGTCCATACCACCTAATTAAATATTTGCAATAGTTGGCTTACCGAGTTCAAAGTATTAAATAATTCAAACATTAAACAGTTTTCTAATTTTGCATTTATATTATTATCACCATCGAAAATGTACTTTAACGCTATGATTTGTAGCACCGTGTATCTTATTACAACATTGTATTTTATTATAATTTTGAATAGTACAATATCAATTTTGAATAGTACAATATCAATTTTGAATAGTACAATATCAAGTCAAACAGTTTAAAATATAATAAATTCCAATTTCTATACTGTAATTTATGCGATGATCTATTTCAAAAAAAATATTAACTCAACTTTTAAATCGGTAATTACTTTAAGAAAAATGCAATGCAACGTCAGCCGTAAGGAATGTTAGGTTGTTCCTTAACATATAGTCCAATAAAAATATAAAATGGTTTAGAAATTTGCTAACAACTATAATGTCTACAACTACGTAAATTTAAAACATTGTCAAAAATTTATTAAATTACAGTAAAATCGTATGGAACCTCTTAGAATATTTTTCGTTTTTGAATAACTTAGAGATGGCAAATTATTGAGCAACCAATATGAATATGGTACACTATTTTCATACATTTACTACCGACATATACATAGCCCGGTTAGCTGTACATTATTAATATTTATGTATTTATTAAATATACTCCCTATAACTGAACACAGTCTTAATTTCGACGTTATTTAGCCAATTACCTACTCCTATTACAATTACACTGACACTCTAATCTTATGAAAGGTTATTGATATATTCCGATACTTGATGTCCCGTTTTGCAACCGTTAGAATATTAAAACAAACTAAAACCTTACGTGAACAAAATTTTTTTTTATTTCTATAAAAAATATTTATTTTAATTTTAAATGTCAGTCGCTACTGAATGAAATGATTTTTTTTTTTAAGTTAATTAATCGCTCGTGTTTGTTTTCCCTTATAGTCCCAATCAATAGCAACGTCAATACTTAGTACCGTGTCTGGTCCGTATCAAATCTACATATCAACTACCGCTACTATAAACGATGTGTAGTTAACTGCATTTTTACACACTATTCAAACTTTTTATAACAGTTGTCTTCTAAATCAATTCCAAACTTTCAGATTTTTCAGAGCTAATATTTGAAAGCAAATGTTTATAAATTTCGTAAGGAAAATGCGATTTAAGTTTATCGACCCAATTATTCCAGTTAGAAGTAATTGATTAACTTTACTGAAAGCAACTATAATAATATCACTGGACAAATTACACACATTGAGCTAAGCCCTAAGTAAGCAAATAATTCGTTTATGTTAAGGGTGTTACACAACTATACAAATATACATTATAAATATTGCTTATATATTTAAAAACGACCAAACCCAAAATACAGACAGCTATGCTCATCACATACATGCCTGTCCCTATCGGGAATAGATTCCGAGCCCTATTGCATTGCTATACGTTAGACGTCTGCGCTAACCACTAGACCAACGGGGCGGTCAAAATAATTGATTAATTTTGGCGGTAATTGACCGTGGCTGTAAAACTAACTTGGAGAGCGTAATGAAAAACTTGCCAATTATCCTATCTATGATTTTCAACGTTCTTTTACTCTACTTAATCAAGTAACAACAGTTACTTTAATTTTTAAAATTTAAGATTAAGTTCTGGAACGACATTGATATATAAATTATTCTTTAATATGAGCATTTATGGTTTATAGACATAACGAAGAGTCTTTGCAATCTATAAGTATTGTTTTTGGTTAATACCATCAATAGATGGAGGCTGTGGCGTTAAAGAGGATGGAGTAGATAACGAGACTACTTAATATTTTACCAGTCGATTCAATTACCTTCATATCCGCCGTTTGCACGTCCTCCGGTGTGATGCAGGTGTTACAGCTGACCCGTTCCAGTTGCACTGTTGAATGTTGCACAAAACAAACTCGAAAAAAAAAATTGAATCTACTACTTAGTTTTTAAAAGGACCTTTTTTTAAATGATATACATGTGGCTGACCACAAGATAATATAAGATATACATGGCTGATAACAATATAAGAACATCTTAAATATAATATTGTCTCATAATTTAAAAACAAATAAATGATTAAATATAAACGTAGGTACCTTATTAGGAGCGTATGATTACACCAAGGCGGTAGCAATACTTTTGAACTCCTTGGTGGTATCCCACTTCTGAATTGTTAACATTTTACACTTTAAAATAAAAGAGGGTTTCTTCATCAATTGATTCTTTTATATTTTTATAAATAACACTTGGTTTATATAACTATCACTTATCAATACATATGGATCTGAACACTAATTTGCTTAAGCGCCCAATGAATACTGATGTCCTTTTATACAAATCTTAGAACTTCATTAAATTTTATTTACAAGTCTTCTATTGACTAACAATATGACAATTTGACACTTTAATCGGAAGTCAAAAGTGAACTACTAAATAAACTAAAACATTTTCTAATAATTCAACATAACTAACATATTATAAATACATTAAAAATAATAATTGATATAAACTTTATAAAATTTCACAAAATAACCGTTACGTTTAATCAAATTTACTACTTATTTTTATAAGAATATACAATTATCTATAAAATACTCAATATTAATTACAGATCAAGACACTATTTTTTCACAAGCTAACATACATAATAAAAAGCAATTAAATCTTAATATTATAAGCAGCTCAATCAATACGAAGAATAATGAAAAAAAATACGAAAATTATGCAAATGTATTCAGCAGATTCCTTAAACTAAATGGTCATGTAAATTATGAAATGCCTACTTGAAAAATTAAGATAATTAAGATTAATTAGTTTTAAGTAATTTTACTGACATACCACAAAAATCACCGGTTTTTTTCGTATTCAGGTTTTTAAAAGTTTTAACAATTTCATACGATGTAACGGGTATAAAAACAAAACATTTATTACTGACTTACGTTATTTGTCAATTCGGCAATTGCATCAAATAGTGAAGAATTTTAATCATGCGTGAATATTATAGTAACTGTTACAAGAAGAACAGTTATAGGACTGTTCACTTCAGTTTTAAAGAAGAAAGACGAAACAACTTAAGAAAATTTTAAAATAATATTTTTTTATTCAATGTAATCTGCGCTCGTGTTATAGTGTTATAAAATAGTTTATTTTTGTAAGTTAAAAGTAAAAAAAAATGAAGTTTTAATGTAATGGTTGTTAAGTAATTAAGAATTAGACTATTAATTATTACACTATTAAATGGTTTATTGGTAATAATGAAGGACTTAAGAAACAAAAACATATTTATAAAACTGTCGTTAAGTAATAAAAGCAAAGAGGATCAGAAGTTTGAATGGCTTAATCCAATCAAACGTGATCGGGCATAGTTGTTCCACCAAGTACGGTTCTTATATAAGTAACGGTAACTTTTGTAATATAAGATTAATAATCTTCGACGTAGAAACTTATACCTACTGGTGTAAAATTTGGTTCGTACTTTTTATATTCACTGACAAGTTTCTGGAACATTTTTATTAAAATTAAATGCTTAACATATTTCTGTTACTTTTAAAATTAGGTACATAAGCTTTGTGTAATTGCATTCCTACTTCTTTGTAACCCAAACCCTCTTAAGGTTTCTTTCGTACTCAAACATATTTTTAAAAACCATGCAAAACATTAAATTAAATTAAAAAATAATAATAAAGTAATTACGACCTTTAAATATTTCACATAATTTACTAAGGAGGACATATGTAACACTGTTACAAAAATATAAGGTACTCAAAGATCCCACCTTAAACTCCCAAATACATCTGCAGAGCTTCCAACCTCAAATGAGTATGACATAATAATTCATGACCATGACACTTTTATGGCAATAGATCCCGACCTGCTCTTTAGAGATACCCTCACTCCTAACAATATATTATTATATTATTGTAAATTCTCTCCGTCATAATAAAATTCTAAATGTTAAATTTAGTATATATAAATTATGTATGAAATGGAACAGACTTAATTACTAAAGAGTACTCTTACAAGTACTTATAATTCACGACTTCTTATAAGAATTTATTAAAAACATATTCTCTTATAATATTATATTGCGTATTTATAAACAGTTTATATGATTATGACTATATTAATAACTGTAATTATTCAGATAAAATAGAGAAAAATATTTTAATCCAATTTCTACAAATAAACGCTTCAGCAGTAATTATGCAAATTTATGCGAATTCCATTTAATTTTCTGATATTTAACGTGAATACTTGAGTTCCAGCGTTTTAAAGTTCAAGTGTTTTGTTCATTACAATTTTATGCAATAATTTAAGATTAAAGTTAAATTATACCGAGAGTAGTCGAATTCTTCATTCACTTCATTACCACTTCAAAATTAATTATATCAGGAATACAATTAAATGATCCTATATCATATGAATATAAAGTTATGTTTCACACTAATACAACGAAACATGCATGTACGTAATGTGAGTTTCTCAACCTCAGTCAGTCAGTTATTGGTATGTAATCAGTTGTCTATGTATGTATACGGTACACCACATACTGTCAATGAACGTTTCTGCCTCCCGAGGCTATAACCTTATCGTAATATACGGAATGATTGTATTTAATCTTATATTAAAGATTGATATAAGATTAAATACAATCATTCCGAAGATTTATATTTTATCATTATATTAATAAATTTAATAATTTATTGTTTATAATCATAATAATACTCGTGACGATTTTTACTACAGTGACTGTTTATTGATGATTATTCAGAAATCTTATTAACATTTTTGATAATCTCTACCATCAAAATGATTCCAAAGAAAAAAATGTTTATTAAAACAAGATATAAAATAAATAAAAGTCACAATAAATAAATGATAAAGAGTCTTATTATAACAGAAACATTGTTTTTTATTAAAGTTTGTATATACCAATAATATGTTTTTATTCATGCCCTTATTTTCATAAGAGACCCTAAGATGAAAGTACAGACGTGCTAAGGGTAGAACATTAATAAGGTTGGTGAAGGGTGAAAAATACGCTAGTCATGGTAAAAATATATAAGACTCTAAAGTAGGTCTTTACCAACAAACGATATTAATTGCATTTAATAATCGTAAATGAGATGTTTATAAAAGATGACAATAATTAAATATGGTAACAGAAAAAAAATAGTATTAACAAACATATAAATTATATAATTATGACACAGCTTATTTATTAATATTATTATTATATATTCTTTATTGAATACTACAAAAGAAAAATTACATACCCAAGTGTATGTAATTTATAACTCATATTAAGTACAACAGACGGTTTAGCACTTAAAAGCTATTTCTTCCAGTCATAGGGTTAGAATAGACCTAATAGACAATGATACAGCTACCGTTAAGTTACAATAATAAACATACATACAAATAAGTACACACTAATACTTAAATTTATTATAAATAATAATCCATTAATTTTGAAGTAGCAAATTGTTTATTAAGAAAGTCAACGTCAAGATTGATAACATTATTTGACGGTCTAACTTAATCGTTTAAGGTACTTATTACATAGGGTAGGTCATGTTTTATCGTTGTATGTAATTATTATGTTCTATGTTTACTTTAACTTAGAATATAGGACAAAAACTCTTGGCATATTTTTTTTCATCTCAATCATCTTGCTATTAGTTGTTATTTTGTTGAGAATTAAGAAACCGAAAACAGAAGTTATATGGAAGAAGTTATTGATCCAGTATAATATTTAAAAAAAAGCCTTTTTTTAATATAAATAAAATATATTTATTTCTTTCATTTACCAAAGTTTTTACAAAGGAATATTAGGATAAAATATATCTACAGAACATCGAACATCAAAGAAAGGATAGCCATGGGACTAAACTAAGAGGGAGAACTGGGTTAATTGATTTAAGGTAGTGGAAGTGACATGTGAAACTTCTAAGGACAAGAAAAATATTTTTTTGTTAAGGAAATTTTGAGGTTATGTGTTATAACAGCCAATCCGTATCGATTTGATGACCATTATACATAGTTTATAGACGAATGTTATATATAGTTAAGTTATATACTTGACTCTATAGATCCATTTTTGTTATTAAGAAGTTATTCAAAGAAAGTGTAATTATAGGAAGAAATTAATATGAATACACCATAGCATTCCATAAAAATATATTTTTTTACAACATTAAATAATAAATAAATAATTATTTAATTTTAATAATAAAAAAAATGTTCTTATTACAATAAACTATTCATATAAAAATGTGTAATATATCTTCACATGTTAAGAAGCTTTAAGGGAACAAAAGGTAGGGTTAACGTGGGTTAAGATTTCCCTTAAAGTATTTTTTATGTATTAATTACAATATCGTGTTCATATGTACTTTTTAAATTGACCGATTTATAAATTACGTATTGTTTATAAATAAATATTTATGTATATTTTTTTCTATAACATATATATATTTATATATTTTCTATACATATAGCATTTCTGCATCAGTTACGGATAAGCAATCAGAAATATCGGTGATGATAAATTGATTGGTTTACAGTGCCGCCGGTGGCGTTATCGAAGCGTGATTTAATTTTGAATGTAGCAGTTGGTGAATATCGGATGTTTAAAGGGTTTTTCAAAATCTTTCAAGATATAAACAAAATTGCATTTTAGATAGAAACTCTGGAAGAAAGTGTTACTTCTAATCCTTAATTTTTTTAATAATTTTTTTTAATTTTCAAATGAAGTAACAAGTCGTTAACTTGTCTAATAATCGTTGCTATGCGGATGATGGCATTTTCTAAAAAACGATGACCGTCTAAAAAAAAGTTTTATATTAAGATCTTAAAATCTACTTGTCATAATATTATCACTTATTGAAATCAGCGTTCGTCATATCTTGCGAAAAAAAATGCTAGAACTATAAAATTAAAGGGATTGTAAAATTGGCGGTCACCTAAATACGGAATGTATTTCTGCAAGTGGTATTTGATGGGTTTGTTTAAGGGCTTATAAAAACTTCTGGCATTTTAAAATATTGTAAGCCATCAGATGATCTGTAAGTTTACTTATTGTCCTAGGATTTAAAAAAAAAATACAAAGAATAGTCGGAAAAGGAATTCGATATTTTATATTTTTAAATATTTTTTAAACGTTCATAGACACGTTTACATTTTAACATTCACAGAGATATTTTAAAATATTTCCAGAGTAAAAAAATTATCACCTCATTAACTTCATCAACCTTGATTGGTGTAGGTTATATGATTTTATCAAAACATTTTTTTTTTAATTCGGTAGATAATTCTAGAGGTAAATTTTTTTCAGAAACAAACTCTTATACTTTATAATAATAAAGGCGAAAGATTTGCAGATAAAGAAATAGATGATTTACTCTGTCTGTAATTCCCTTGGGCGGCAGCAACCATATAGCCTGATTACGAACAATATACTTACATTGTTTATTACTTTAAAAGTAATCCCGGCTTTTATACCGATGAACCTACACATGTGTCATTGTATGTATATATAGTTAAGAGTATAATACAAAGTAGGAATTTATAATCACTACCATTTAATAGTAATGTAGTATATAGGAGTCATTATAATTCAAAATATTTGTTAAGAATAAATAATTGTTAAACATTCCAATTACGTAATATAATACGGAAATGGTGTGTTCATTTCTTTTAACTATTATTTTATACTTGATATTTAAAAAGAGAAAGCGTTTAAATTACCTCAACGCCAGCAGCTAGCTGAAACCAAAAGCTTACAATTTCACATGAAAAGTCCATTCATTGAAATAATTAAATATTGTAAAAAATGTCTTAAACATTCTGTCAATAGGCTGTCTGAAAGTACTTGCCATGATAATACCTAGAAATAATGAAAAGTATAATTAAATATTTTTAGTAATTCATATTATATTTGGGATCTGAAAATGGTGGAAGCGTGCATGGTTTTTTTTATATAAAACCTCCATGTTAAAACCAAAAGATAAACTTGTGAACAAACTAACAGAAAGATAGTACTTAAATTGAATGCATAGTTACATGTTGGTAGTGATAGAATAGAATAGAGTAGAATAGAATAGAATATATTTATTCAGCACACAGAACAGTTAATAGGTTACAAAAAGATACAAATATTCTGTGCGATATCGGAGGCCATTATCAACAATCACATAGAAAGTACCTACATGAATAAGATAAAACCGATAGTATTTATAAAAAAACTAGTGGTTGGTTGATTTTGCTAAGGAAAGTAGTAAAACAACTTGAATTAATATCAAAGACAGTACATATTCCTTAGAAATTATAATATTGTATTATTAGGATCAAATAGAAAATTTACATTGTCTAGAGACCCGCTGTAAATCTACATTGTTGTTGAGAATGGTAATAAGAAAATATTATGATTGTTGTATATTATTTACCTGCCCTTATTCTAGGTATGTGGGGTGGCGCAATATGTCTATTATACATATTGCTCGAAATATGGCAAAAGTTTTAAGGATCGGGGACATCTCGACGTCAAACCTTGGGAATACGTGTGGGTAGGATTTCCGCCTCTTTTCAGATAGTTGGTGTGTAGGGTGGCATCACTTGTTTTATTTCTTATCCAATTTTACGGCAAACTAGGCTAGAAATGGGATATAGAGTCCGATATTCTAAGCCGCGATCATACGGTATGTGTGTTTTCTTACTCTTTTATTTTATATGCTCTACTTGAAAAAATCATATTATTTGAATATTTGTTTTGATTATTTGAGCTAGAATCTAGAATTAATCCAGATCAGCTTTGTAAAGAGATAACGTTTAATAATTGTTAAAATCTATGATTTTTTTAATTTCCAAGGTCTGATACTCTAATTCGATATAATATGTAAATTATTATTTTTCTGAACTACTACATAAATACAAGTATACGCATAATACAAGTAATATTTTTTTTTACATTGACAGTTTTATACAATTCGGGGATGAAAAAAACTATAGACTTATAATATATATACATATTTCTGAATTATCATTCAGATACATTCGATATACTATATAAAATGTTATATTTCTGAAATACTGGGAGTAATGCATTGTTTTTTTTTACATTTACAACTATTTTTATTTAATTTGGGGATGGCTAAAACTTTAGACATGTAATATAAGAAAAACTACTGATAGACACATTTTCTTGAATATAAAGACTGCAAAGTTATACGTTAGGATAAATGTAAAGTTTAATATGTAAATTTAAATTTACTTTATTTATAAGCCCTTAGTTATGTAGTAAAACCTGGAGTATTAATACCAAAAACAAATGAAAATGTATTTAAAATATTGATTGTTCCTCGAATTTTATTTGGTATTCATAGTAGCGTAATATTTAATAAATATACTTTTAAACTACATAAATTAATGGAACTTGGAACTATAGGTTAACTAAGCTATAGGTTTTTTAAATATCTATTTTACGAAAAAAAAAATACTTTCATAGTCTAGTAATAAAGTGGAAGTCTATTTGTTTGACATTCTGTCTTAAAAATAGCAATAATTATACACACAGTTATATGTAGGACATATTAATATTTAGTCAATTGAGTCTATGGTCATCAAAATTTGGTATTTCCGTTAATCCAGAAAAATGTAAGGCTATGATTGTTGGTAGTGCAAGACTGTTAGTTAAAACTAATTTAGATAGTTTGCCAACTATTACATACAATGCAAATATCATACCACTATCGAATTCGGTAAGAAACCTGGGGTTGTATATGGACAATGGAATGAGTTGGCACCTGCACATTAAAGAAATTTGCCGTAAAGTCACTGCCACATTACAGACCTTATATCGGACTAAACATTTTCTCCCACTTAAGACGAAGATAATGTTAGTTAACGGTCTTATTTTACCCATTATTGATTATGCAGATGTTTGCTACCCCGATTTAAGTAACGACCTACTCAATAAGTTAGAGCGCCTCCTTAATAACTGCATCCGTTACATCTTCGGTCTGCGTAAGTACGATCACGTCTCTCACTTTTGCACTCAACTTAAATGGCTCACTATTGTCGGAGGCGTAGCTCTAGAATACTTTGTCTCCTTTATTCAATCTTAAATGATCCAAATTCACCTTCTTATCTGAAAGAAAAATTCCAGTATCTCCATGAAACTCACGGCAAAATGCTTCGTTCATCTTCTAACCTTAAAACGGTTATTCCACCGCATAGAAGTGATTTCTTTCACAAATCTTTCACAATTCAAGCTTCACTACTCTGGAACGAACTACCTGAAAAGATCAGAAAAGCGTCCACAAAGACTTCTTTTAAAAGACTGGTTAAAAAACATTTCTTAGAGTCATCCTGATAAATAATTCTAATTTCTATTATGTGTTATATAATGTTTATATAGATAATTATATATATATGTTATGTGTGTATATGTATATAGGTATATGTGTATGTTAATAATTATATTTATAATATTATTTTAAACATGTATTTAATATCTATTGTTTATACTTAGTAAATTATCTTCATGCTATATTGTTTTATCATATATATAAAATTAAGGACTTATAAATAGATTTTTAGTAGCCTACCGCAATTTCTCACCATTCGCAGAGGTTAACTGGTAGAGAATGCCAATAGGCTTTAAGTTCGCCTTTTGTATTGAACAATAAAGGGTAAATAAAAAATAAAAAATAATAAAGTGGAAATCTATTTGTTTGACATTCTGTCTTAAAAATAGCAATAATTATACACACAGTTATATGTAGGCCATATTAATATTATCTCAGAGGATTTCTAATTAATTTCCGGCGAATCTCGAGATAATGCAATTAGATATCCCGCCGTTGCGATAGACACAATATATTTATGAAGGCTGGTTTCATTAATCTGATATATATTTTAATAACAAAAAGCATTATAGTTATTTTACACAAATTGTGTAACCGTGAATTCTATTAAACATTTTACTAAACAAGTTGCGGTTTTATTGTATAATCTTGTCTCTCTTATCCAACTCGTTAGAGACAGGTCAGCTGTAGTCATTTAGCAAAAGGAAATGTAAATTTTGCGGTTACATTGATGAAGGCGAGCCCATGATCCTTTTGATATCGGTTGCTTTTGAAAATATATTAAGATTTTAATAACGAAAAGGGTTAACAAATAATTTTAGAAGCACGAAATATATATTAGTTAATATATATTATATTATAGTAAGCTTGATTAGGTTTTTGAATTAATTAATGTTTTGGGTTTTTCACGGATAGAACAAATATGTATATACAAGGTTAACAAACATATTATATGGTTGTGAAATAAACTGCTAAAATATCCAAAATATGTATTTTAAGATATTGCCAAGTCACGAAGTTTAATAGCTGTCCGTATCAATTATTTTTTATTCTATATTAAATGGATGGGAGTCCCATCACTCTACCAGTTGACTCTACCCTATATCGCTACCTGCTTTGATTAATTTAAGACTCTAGATTCTACATGTGATTGTCCTTATAGGGACGATGGTTACATCTATTAGACTTGTTCAAAAATAAGAATCAATGTTTCTAAATTTTCAATATGGGTTACCATAGACATGATGCCATAACTAGATGCCAAACCCGCAACCTCTGAGAAACTATTCTGTCGCTTTACCACTTGAACTAACGTAACCAATTACCATCAATATGCAATTCACCGTGGTCGAACATACTTTGCTGTCCTTGTACACTTTACACCCCGATAAGCGATGGCTTTTGAAAGTTTGAAAGTAAAGCATGACATGAAAGTTAGTCTGGATATTGCAAATTAATCTAAAACTTCTATCAATGATGCATAGGTTTCCCGAAAGTTTATGCAAGTCATGCAAGTCAGTCACCATCAATTTTTTTAATAAAAAGAGCATAAAAGTTATTGACTTTTTTGCTCAGACAACAAGCTCGTGATCGCTGGAGTTCCCCAAAGCTGATTAGTATCAGCGACACTGCATATCAATGATATATTGGACATACCGAACTTTGTTGCGGTCCCCAAGGAAATTTCTACCACAAATCACCGAGATTTTAAATGAACTTCCTTAAGCGGTGTTACCAGATCAAAGCCAGAATGAGTGATCTTATGGAAAAGAGCGGTTACTCCTTCTTCAAAGGCCAACAACGTTCTTTACATCTTCTGTTTATGCACGGGACTGAGGGCGATGATAGGTAGTCTTGCAGTAGCAAGTCTACAGCTTGCACTAATTTTTCTTTCTTAGTCTTCAGGTTGATTATAAGTTAATTATCGATCTTAAGATGTATGTTATTTATCAATTCAACCGCCCTGTTTGGTCGAGTGGGTAGTGCAGACGCGTAACGTATAGCGACGCAATGGGGCTCAAGTTCGATTTTCGACAGGGACAGGCATGTATGTGATGACCATAGATGTCTGTATTTATGGGTTTAGTCGTCATTAAATATATTCTCTGTGTTTATAATGAAAACGACACAAATACATAGGTATTTCAATCGTTTTCTATTTCCCTTAACACGAGAAAATTATTTGCTTACTTATTAAAAAAAAACACCTTTAAGCGATACACAGACATAGTGGAACTTACTTATAGCATATAAGCCACTACTGTTATGAATGAATGGTAAATAACAGTCTCTATACTCAAGCCAATATTAATAATCGGTGTCATAATTATGTAAACACATTTTAGGTAAACATTATGCTTTGGGAATGATTCTCCCATTGGTCTATCTGCCTAGTTTGCATAAACCTACTATACGCGGGGCTGGCACTCGCCCCGGCTGGTCAGATGAGACCTTGATATTTACCTGTAAACCGTCAAATTTTCTATATACAACATTAAACTTGCTAAGACGCCTTTATAACTCGATAAGCTTTATGTTCAGATTAAATATTAATTTTCGGCTAAAAAGCAAGTTAATATAATTGCCTAAATTTGGAACTAAGCATTTATGTACCTTTAAAAAGAACATCGTACTGTATATTATGAAATTTAAAATAGATTAATAGCACTTAATATATATGTACATAACCAAAATAGTAGCGCAGGGCTCATTTGAGTACATACTTGTCGTTTCCATAGATCGAAGTTGATAACAATAACCGAATGATAACATTATGCGGATGGCACTTTTTCATGCTTGTTGAGGGATTTTAGTGCACATAAAAAATGATCATAATGATAAAATATGAATTGTAATAATTTAGAATTGATTTAAGTACATATTAAGTTTCATAATAAGAATTTCTTTTGTTTGCTCAAATTTTCTATTTATTTACACTATTAAAAATATTCTAACATAAGATTCATTTGAAATATCGATCTATTGTTGTTTGACACTTGTTTTCACAAGTTGATAACAATAAGCGACTCTTGATCACAATAAGCGACTTTTTCAAATGTATTGCTAAGGAGAAATTTGGGACCGACCATTTTCGATAACAATAGCCGGCTGATAACATTAACCGTGATCACAATAAGCGGCGTCCACTGTATTACTTTATGACAGTATAAAAAAATATTAAAAGCGTTGTTGCGGAAAAAAAAATCTCAACCAGCCAACATAAGGAAAAGGACTTTTGTAATAATAAATATAATTTAATATATTTTTATTTTTAAATGATAAAAATAAATAAAATAATATTAATACCAATTTAAACTTATTTAATTTTTCATAGAGATTAAAACCTACAATCTTTCCGAAAAATGTCCTTACCTCCCAGTTTTATAATATTGATGCAGATTAGAAGATCTTATTTGGGATTTATTTGATATCGCTGATATAAATCGTAAAAACTGGGCGACTGCCAGCTGAACCGCAATTGCTTGATACTCACAGCTGTAAAGAAACTTTAAATTAACAAAGGTTTTAAATTTTTGTCTATAATAATTATTTTATATGGGCCACTATAATGACGTCAAAAAAATAAAACTTAAATAACATGATCATAACAGCAATAACTATTCTTCTAATAATACAATGACAAAAACTTTCTTTAGACACACATATCTTTATAAACTGTATGTTAAAAGTTCAGTATATCGTATATCTTAAGTACATTTTTGTAGAGCAATTAAAACTAAAAATAATATATAAAACTTAATTTTATTTTATAATTCTTCCAGATATTAATAACAGTGATAGATATCTATATTGCCCTAAATAAAAATGTTTGAAGTACTCGTCGGTCGGCTCGGTCATGTAACTGATTTTAAAGTTTAATTTGTCCCAAGTAGGTAATACCCGATGTTAGAACCCCGAAAGCAATTAGAGTTTGTCTTAAAGGAATCCCCGGTTTTCTAAAATCCTTTTATTGTTGTTCTACTATCTTTTATTCCTTTACTTTTATTATTACTATATTTATAATATCGGTTAAAATTAAGAATAATTATAGGATCAGATAATATCCTTCGAAACCGTTTGGTTGTTACATAATAGTTAGTTTATTGTATTATGCTTAGATGTAGTTTAGAAAGAGAATTAAAATTTAATTTTATCTATCGGTCCCGATTTAATGCTATCAAATGCTGTTAACCTAGCGCATAGATAGATATTCTTGGCAAAAACATTTTTGTTAAGTTACTTCAGAACAGCAGTGTTGGGTTCATGCCACAGTAAAGTGTATTAAAGAAGGAAACGTCGACCATCTCTGGATGTCAAAAAGGTCTGAAAATATTAAACGTAAAATGCGCAGATGTTACTTTACCCCTAGCGTCTATCAGTGAAGATATAAACAAATTTCCTTTACTGCTAGAAATCACAGCATTGGATTTGCTATCAATAACGATAAGAATAAAATGATGACTGTAAAAGATGACGACAACAACCAACCAAACATCCAAAACAGTAGGATCTCAGGAAGTTGGCCATTATGTCTATGACTAACAATGGAGACGAAGAAGACGACGAAGACGAAATTAGGAGACATTGATCAATGACTGGATCCTCAAAGGAAAAACTCACAAATATTAGAAAGGACTACAGAATAAGAAACCCAAAAATTCCACTCATACTTGTTCTTTCTTATCTTCTTGTATGGAAATAAAACATGTTCAAACGTGTTAGTAGTAGGGCCGCTTGCCGCTCAACTGATGAAATAAAATTCCTTCAACATCTGTCATTTAAATAACCTAATTAGATTTAATACAGAATAGATTTAATAAAGACCAGGTATTTATTTATCTAAAGTTTCTTACCCACCGGACATAAATACGAGTACAGATCTCCTTAATAAACTAGATCATCTCATCAATTTCTTAATACGTTTTATTTTCTCTCTTCATAAATTAGAGCATATTTTCTCTTATCACTGCAAGCTCACATGGCTAACAACTCGTGAACGTGGACAGTCACATATGTCTTATTCACTTTTCTCTTTCTTTTTTTACATTTAATCCTTACTCGCACTGGTTTTACGTGAAATTTCTTCACATTCCTTTGATATTCCTATTCGATTCATAGTAGTTCTGTTATATATAATGGATTCACTGTGCGGGTGCCGGGCCCATCGCGGTGCATGGAGAGGAGTGCAAACAGTTCCTGGGACTTGCGACCCAGGTGTAGGTTTAAAGGATCCTTTATTATGAGCATACATGCTCGTCACTACTATCCACACTCCTCTCTCTACTTAACCAAACTTGGAAAGTACCTACTAATGCCGCCTTTGAAATACGTTCTAGAAATGATCCCATGCTTGTTCTAGAAAGGCCTATGTCTTTAAATAGCTTATAGAAAGATTTTTCTGTTGTACTTCTCGCTCCCACTTCTACCGCGTACGAGCTACCTATAAATTTATTTTTGGAAAGTTCGTTGGTCAGTTGGTAATACTTATTAAGCTTAAATATGTCATCCCTGGGGATGTTTGTTTCCCAGAGAACAGTAAGCTCCACAAGTATCACGCACCTTAGAAAGAAAGAAACTTATATTCTTAGATGTTTAGAATACAGGAATAAGTCCGGCCTGGATGACGAAACACCAACATCCCCAGGGATTTTGTAATGCTTTTCATACGTGCCCATCATGAGAATCCAACCAGAAGCCGCGCCTACAATTAAATAAGTACTAATAATAATTACAAATAAATACTAATAATATTTTTTATGAATCGTCATCGTAAATTTTTATTAATCGTTATATATCTATAAATAGATGTGTATGTATTTTGTGGATGTATCTTTCGTATTAATTATATATATATACCTAGTCTTGCCATAAATATTTTAACAAAGAAAAAATATATATTTTTAATTACAAATAACATTCATTACTTTTCTGGGCTGGTCTCTTAAAGGCTGCAAGTCCTAAGTCGTCTCTTAAAATACGAGACATGGTTTAGGGTGCTTCATTTCCCGAGATAAAACCCTTTGCTTTCGGACAGGATTTCTTTGAATTCTGATATCTAATATCTGATACCTGCCGCCGACACATCTGGATGCGTAGTGTTATTCAACAGTGTACCTCTCAAGAAACTTTCTTCTATATACTTAACTTATATTAACTGACGGTATTTTCAAGCCCATATACGACACGGGACTTAAAAAAATTAAAGTTTCTTCCTCAAAAGCGAGCAATGGCTCGTTAATTCATCTGAAGTTGCAAATGGTTGTGCGCTATCACAGAGTCAAACACAAAAAAAATAAAGAACTAGCAGTAATCCATGCTGCATACATAACATGCATTGCAATAAAAGGTAAAGCTTCTGTATTATTCCGAGAAAATATTAAAGTACGATAACTCGACGATCCTTTATGAGATCACTTTAAATTTTATTCCGAGAGTTTGAAATAAATCTTATAGAGAGATTTGCTGGATTTGATAAAGGTTAGTTTAAAGTTTGTTCTTGTATATTTTATATAAATCAAAATTATAAGGAATTATGGAAAGAGAATGACTACAATAACCTGATAAAACTTGTATGTACTTTCTCATATACAATAAATTACGACAGTGATATACCAAACGTATATTGGATTAATATTTTTCAATACCATTGAATTTAATATGTATTTTGGAAAAAAATATATGTGAGTTATTTATAATTATTTTATAACAAATATACCATCATTTAAGTATTTATAGTTCACTAAAATATGAATTTTAGTTTACGTAGTAATTAAATAATAGTGTATTATAATAACCACCCTGTTTTTATTCATAATTATATAATAATATTTGCAGATCTTATAGAGTTTATACAAAAGCACAATTTTATTTTTAATTTTAATTACTTCACTGTGAAACGTCATTCATATAACGATTTTAAGTAATATTCTCATTAGTCAGTTACCCTCATATTATTAGCGAAATAGTTTTAGATCCATAAGTCCTCCTAAGTATACAACATTACACGATATATAAATTATTCCAACTTCTGATGAAATCAGAGTAGTTTACGAATTAGTTAACCAAAACTATTAATAAACTAATAACAACTCACTGTCACTGAATATTCGTAATCTCAAAGTTATTAATTGCATCAGAACCTCTCGGAACTTTGTAAACGGCTTTACACTTATCGATACCTAAGAGTCTTAAATATAAACTATGTATTAATCTACTTATAATTTAAATACATTTTTAATAATTGACCTACTCTATGTGACAATGCTTTCAGAAGCTGGTTTCTTTAGGTTTAGGCATAAGCATTAAGCATAAACATAAGCATTGAGCATAAGCATTTAAAATAAGCTTTTTAAATATGCATAAAGAAAAAGCATTAGGCATAAGCATTTAAAATAAGCATTAAACATTTAGCATAAGCATTAAAAATAAACTTTTAAAATAAGCTTTTAAAATAAGCATTTAAAATAAGCATTAAGAAAAAGCATTAAGCATAAGCATTAAGCATAAGCATAAGCATAAGCATAAGCATAAGCATAAGCATAAGCATAAGCATAAGCATAAGCATAAGCATAAGCATAAGCATAAGCATAAGCATAAGCATAAGCATAAGCATAAGCATAAGCATAAGCATAAGCATAAGCATAAGCATAAGCATAAGCATAAGCATAAGCATAAGCATAAGCATAAGCATAAGCATAAGCATAAGCATAAGCATAAGCATAAGCATAAGCATAAGCATAAGCATAAGCATAAGCATAAGCATAAGCATAAGCATAAGCATTTAGCATAAGCATAAAGCATAAGCATTAAGCATAAGCATTAAGCATAATCATTAAGCATAAGCATTAAGCATAAGCATTAAGCATAAGCATTAAGCATAAGCATTAAGCATAAGCATTAAGCATAAGCATTAAGCATAAGCATTAAGCATAAGCATTAAGCATAAGCATTAAGCATAAGCATTAAGCATAAGCATTAAGCATAAGCATTAAGCATTAAGCATAAGCATTAAGCATAAGCATTAAGCATAAGCATTAAGCATAAGCATTAAGCATAAGCATTAAGCATAAGCATTAAGCATAAGCATTAAGCATAAGCATTAAGCATAAGCATTAAGCATAAGCATTAAGCATAAGCATTAAGCATAAGCATTAAGCATAAGTAAAAGGAAAAAGCATTTTAAATAAGCTTTTAAAATAAGCATAAGCATTTAAAATAAGCATTTAGCATTAAACATGTAGCATAAGCATAAGCATTAAGCATAAGCATGAAGCATAAGCATTAAAAATAAGCTTTTAAAATAAGCATTAAGCATAAGCATTTAAAATAAGCATAAAGCATTAAGCATAAGCATTAAAAATGAGCTTTTAAAATAAGCATTTAAAATAAGCATTAAGCATAAGCATTAAAAATGAGCTTTTAAAATAAGCATTTAAAATAAGCATTAAGCATAAGCATTAAGCATAAGCATTAAGCATAAGCATTAAGCATAAGCATTAAGCATAAGCATTAAGCATAAGCATTAAGCATTAAGAATAAGCATTAAAAATGAGCTTTTAGAATAAGCTTTTAAAATAAGCTTTTAGCATAAGCATTAAGCATTAGCATTAAGCATTAAAAATAAGCTTTTAAAATAAGCATTAAGAAAAAGCATTAAGCATAAGCATTTAAAATAAGCTTTACAAATAAGCATTAAGCATTAAACATTAAGCGGTAAATTTAATAAACTTTAGCGGTAAATTTCACTTACAATACTGCCTCCGTTCTTATATAAATCAATTTAGCTTTGATAAAATCTTTGTTATTTATATATAAAAATTAATGGTTTTATACTTTAACCAGGAAATTTCATTGACATACGCAAAATAACTTAGCCAAATTTTATCACAACTCAAACAGATGTATTAGTAATGCAGAGATAGAACTAACATACAAAGCAAAAATGGATTTATCTATAGTAATATTATAAAGCTGAAGAGTTTGTTTGTTTGATCGCACTAATCTCTGGGACTACTGGCCCGAATTGAAAAAATCTTTTTGTGTTGAATAGTCCGTTTATTGAGGAAGTCTATAGGGTATATATCATCTCGCTGTGACTAATAGAAGTTAAGCAGCAATGAAAAATGCTGCAAATTTGATATAATCTAATAGGTTCTGGCTGACTTAGTTATAGGATACAGTCTCAACCGCAGATCGTAGAGATAGTAAAATTGGAGGATACATTAGTTTTTCTACGTAGTGGTGTACTAAGAAAATATTTTTAAATTCCACCCTTAAGGGTTTTAAATATCAATTTTGTATGGAACTCGGCGGCAACACTAAAAACCACGCGGACCAAGTCGCGAGCGACCCCTAGTTTATAATAAAATAGGTAATATTATTTAAGTATGCTTACCATGGCTAAATATGTCTAAAGAAAATTTCAAACAATTAAAATGTATTTTACTCTTAAAAAAGCTAAAGATAACAGACACTGCTATTACTTATAAAAATCTCAATAATTAGATATTTATGGATGTTTTTTTTTTAACTTTATATATATAAATAATATTCAAACAAATTCATTTTTTTATTCATAAAATCCTCGAAGAGGATGGCAGAGGTGAAGGTGAACCGAACAGAGTGAACAAGATGGCACAAGGGTGTTCTAAAATTTTATTAATTCCAAATTTGGAATTCTTTTGGCCCACCTTCATCAAATATCTGCGGTAGTAAGTGTAACAACGGGGTGTGTTGAGCACCTCTGCTTGGATGTTGGAGGTTATTACAAGATCCGTCGATGCGTCTGTATTCGTTTGGGGTCACACGGGTCTATCTCCTTGGTACACCAGCTGTTAAATTTATAATTTAAAAAAAAACTTTTAGAACTTGAAAACACACAAGACATAACAATCGATTTAAAACAGCGTTATAAGCGAAAATTGATATAAATTGCAAAGATTAAATTGGTTTGGGTACGAAAATGCATGTAGACAAATGCATTTTGACGCTTTATTTTATCTTTCTAGTAAATAAGAATGGCTTGGTTTGTAGGTAAATATAGTATGGGAAAAAACAGTGCAATTTAGAAAATATATCATTTTATTTATAATTTTAATCGTTAAAAACACCTAGACAAGAAATTCCATGATAATAATAAATTGGAGCAATAAAAAAACATTTGAAATGGTCTTTCTAAATAACAATTCTGAATGAAATTTATTTAATAACAAATCATTTAAGAATAAAGTAATAAGCACTGACCAATTTAATTATAAGCATCGATTTTGTACTTTGGGGCTTCAGTTTATAAACTCTTAAAATACTTATTAATTCCTTGGCAAATCCCAATACATTTTTTAATATATTGTGATTGTGAGATTGATAGAAATTTTATGTATATGCTTATAAGTTCAAAAATAAAATTAGGTATTTTATATTTCTGGGTTTGCCTTAAAAAAAGACTGAAAAAGTTTTTTTAAAGAGTCCTAAGCTGAATTTCAAGCTGAATTTTTATTATGAATAAACTATGCTTACAAAGTAGTATTCTTCTGTACATGCGAGGTATACTCTTCAGAGTTTAAGATGGTACCATGATACGAGTCGTATACTTGCACAGCACTAGTAAAAGTAAGATATAACAAAATTAACGTTTTAATGAACATCGTTGTTAAAGAGTTCGAACAATACTAACTAATATATTAGAACTAAATTGTTATACGTGAGGTTGATTTATGAAAAAGGAGAAAAAATTTAATTACTAATAGAATTAAAAGATATTAATTAATTTACATATCTTCTTTTTAAATAAACTGTTTTCCTTAAATTATTAGTAATTATAAAAATAAAGTTTAAATATATTATCTATTTATCTTCCATATTTAAGAAATATAGATAAATAATAGAGTTATTTGGCTAAAACTAAACATACAATATTATTTTAAAATTCTTCTATTTCGTGTTTAATATACAGAAAAAAAACCTTTTTCATTTTCGTTCGTCGATCTGGATCTATAAGAACATGGATGTAAATGAAACTTGTTATGGTGTTTATAACTATATACTATAATATATAAATCTTTACTTTATTCGTATTTGCAATAACTTATGGGAAATTGTATTCCAACATTCTGTGAGTGGAAAAGGACGAAATAAGGATCGATATCGCTGTAGCAAGCCTCTACCCACGAGAGCCTCTTGACAGTTATGAATCAGACAGTCTTAATCGGAATTAGCAGACGGCGAAATAAAATAAACTCACTAACCACAGTTATCACTACTTTGATCCACTTACCATTCCACCAGAAGAATTGGTAAGAAATCGATAGCGGCAGTTAACATAAATAAATTTTAACATTTAAATGGTTAATGTTAAATTTAACATTTACCATCTCGTTACTACCTTCAGGACAGTAAACTACGTAACAATGTAATAACACTTCATTTTAACTTTTACTTTTAATTTTGTATTTATGAATCGTCGATGTTCTTAGCTATGTTCGGTAGAAACAAATGCAGTCGTCGCAAAAAAAAGTCATATAAAAAAATATATAAAAAAACGTTCATTTAGTACCATATAGAAACCAGTAACTAAATTTAAGATATATAATTATGTAATGGGTTATATGTAATTATGTAATTATCGGAACAGCCAAAAAGAAGTCAAAAAGCAAACCAAGGCAAACAGAGAAATAACAATATCAAATCGTATAGTTTAAGAATTCAATGATTAACTCCGAAAAATATTGAATAAACTCGTAAAATAGACACCATCGTCAACGTAGGTACTACGTTCCCCTTACGCAACGACTTCAATAAGTAGACAATAATTTTGTATTCATCCTTTTAAGACGTCTTTTTATATCGGGTTTTTTTATTAAATATTTTTGGTTTTTTTTTTATTATAATGGGCATGACCATGATGACCATGGAATGACCATGGAATGACCATGGGCAGGTCTCTGCACCTGCCTTTTCTAGACACGATTTGATCTTCCTTTCTTACAATTTAAATCCACCTAAAACGCTCACTAAGGTCGTTCTTATGCGGAATTTTGCTAAATTAAACAATGATCGCCTCTCATATGACGCTGCTTTGATCGACTGGTCCTGCATAAACGACGAACACAGCCTTGACACAAAAGTTAATATATTCAATGATTTTATTATTAGTTTATACAATAAAATGCACCTGTTCGTGAAGTTAAAGTGAAACGTCCACCTGCTCCATGGATAACACCAGAAATTCGGAAGGCGATGAACCATAGAGATCGGGCATTTAATAGATATAAGGGTAATCGCTGTGATGAATACTGGAGTTCTTTTAAGAAAGCTAGAAACCGATGCAATCAGATGGTAAGAGCAGCCAAACGCCGCTATATTCACAATAACATAAGTAAATTATCTTCTCCTGATATTTGGAAATTTTTAACTAACATTGGCATTTGTCCGATATCCTCGGTCACTCCTTCGTTTTCTAATACGCCTGATGAATTTAATCTTCATTTCTCTAATGTCCCAATTTTAGATACTTCTTCTAAACAATATACTTTGTCACTTTTAAATTCTTTAATCCCAAATACCTCCTGCACATTTCGTTTTTCTCTCGTTTCTGTTGATGAAATTCTCAAAATTATCCACTCCATTAAATCTAAGGCAATTGGTAGTGATAAGGTGAGCAGTGATATGTTATTTCGTATCATAGACCATGTTCTACCTGTCATTACTCACATTATCAATTTCTCCCTTTCCACTGGCTCCTTTCCTTCTGCCTGGCGTAATGCGCTTGTCATACCTATCCCCAAAGTATCTAATCCTTCTTCGTGTGCTCATTACAGACCCATCTCTATTCTCCCATTCTTGTCTAAAATACTTGAAGGTGTTGTACATAAACAATTCTCATCCTACATTTACAACAACAATTTCCTCAGCCCATTCCAATCTGGTTTTAGACCTGGTCATAGTACCTCCACTGCTCTCCTTAAAGTGGTTGAAGATGCTAGGGCAGCTATGGAGGAGTCACGTCTGACAGTCCTTGTCTTAATTGATTTCTCCAATGCCTTCAACTCTGTCGATCATGACATCCTTTTGGCCATCCTTTGTCAACTGGGTATTTCTTCAACAGAACGAGACTGGTTCTCTTCTTATCTTCGGGGTCGTCGGCAGGCTGTTCGCATTCATGGCAATTCGTCTGATTGGTGCGACATACCTGCCGGTGTTCCCCAAGGCGGCATACTTTCCCCATTGTTGTTTTCGATTTTCATAAACCTCATCACCTGTAATCTTAATTGCTCTTACCATTTGTACGCGGATGACCTTCAACTGTATACGCAAGCTGACTGTGGTAATATAAATGCCGCAGTGGTTGAGTTGAACGATGCCCTAAAGTATATTGCTGATTGGTCTCACAAATTTGGAGTGGCTGTAAATCCGAAAAAATGCCAAGGGATTATAATTGGTAGTTCTCGCAGAATAAGTACGATTGATCTAAAAACAATTTCTCCTTTAGTCTTCAATAATTCTCAAATTCCTTTCCTTTGTCGAGTTAAAAACTTAGGACTGCATATTGACTGTGCGTTATCTTGGGAACCCCAAGTTGACGAAGTATGCAAGAAAGTTAACTCTGGACTACGAACTCTTTATCGACATAAAAACTTTCTCCCTACAAACACCAAACTACTTCTGGTGCAAACCTTATTATTACCGATTATTGACTATGCGGATGTGTGTTACTCTGACATCAATGTTTCACTGCTAAATAAACTTGATCGTCTTCTCAATAATTGTATACGTTTTGTAAGTTTTTAAATTATCGCGTTGCATTTAAAATATTTAAAATAAAACGGGGCTTAACGCGTTATTTACCTTTAACTTTATTTTACCCGACGTTTCGGCTGGGTTACACCAGCCGTGGTCACGGGGAGACTAGCGGTGTGCGGCGCCGTCGACTGCGAGCGGAGGTATCTTTTTGTGACAAGTGAGGGTACCTGAAAAAGATACCTCCGCTCGCAGTCGACGGCGCCGCACACCGCTAGTCTCCCCGTGACCACGGCTGGTGTAACCCAGCCGAAACGTCGGGTAAAATAAAGTTAAAGGTAAATAACGCGTTAAGCCCCGTTTTATTTTAAATATTTTAAATATGTATACGTTTTATTTTTGGTCTTCGCAAATACGATCACATCTCCAACTATCGTTCTAAACTTAAATGGCTTTCTGTCAAACATCGCCGAAGTTTAAGAATTTTGTGCACTCTCTTTTCTCTTTTATATGATCCATGTTCTCCTAATTATTTAAAATCTCGTTTTCATTTTCTTGGTGATACCCATAGCCGTCAACTTCGCTCCACTGAAAATTTAACACTTCGAATGCCTCTCTGTCGCACTGACTTTCAATTCAACTCATTCACTACACAAGCTATTAAACTCTGGAATGCATTACCTACCGACATTAGGAAAGCTCCTAACAGAAATATTTTTAAATGCCTTGTCAAAAACCATTTGTTATCTCAAGCTATTCCTTTGTAAAAATTTCTCATTTAACTTTATGTTTTATCCTATTATTCCTTAGAAAATTTTGTTAGTAGATTAGTATTTTTTTTTTCATTTATTTCTCTTTTTTTATATATTTTTTTTCATTCTTATATATAACTACTATTTTATTTTGGTTTTGTTATGCACCTTGATGTATTTTCTGTTTTTTTGAGGGCTTGCTGGAAGAGAATGCTTGTGGCATTATGCTTGCCTTTGCAGGATATGTGCAAAAATTTTTAAATAAATAAATAAATATAATGATTAAATATATATATTTATTATATTTCTACATTAAAATTATTATTATTTAAAGTTATAAATATTCATTAAAGTTGTTATTCTTTTGAAATATTGAACTATGTTCGTGCTCTGAGGCGTGAAGAAATTAAGGCTACCCACTGGTTGCCTCAGCTCTTCAGCTTATTCCGTATATTTATTATGTAAATAAACAAAATATTAAACAAACCTATAAAATTACATAAAAACTTACTCTCTCGTTATAAATAACGAGGTCAACAATAGTTTTCGAGCGGAACAAGTACCGTTAAGGTATTGTAATAGTATATATTTTAATAGATACGTCACCACTTTGATCCGACCACTTTTTTAAAATTTTTGTTTGCTTTTTTTGCAGTAACTACGATGTAAGATTATACGTTTTTTAATATTTATAATTTTATTCTTCTATTCCGGTTTTTCGTTTATTTATTTTTTGTTTTAGCTCCTATTCATTATATTATAATATTATTTAAACCATTAATATGAAGTCTCAAAGATAATCCATGTATACAAGAATATCAACAACAATATCAAAAAATAGCAAAACCGCCATCCGATGAACTATTAAGGGGAGCTTTACAAATAGGATTGACAACACATTCTTTTCGATATAACTGAGAGTCCACGGTATATGGAAACAAAACTTCTTTGATGGTACATAAATCTTAGTCAAAAAAAAAATTGATTTTAAATAATAATTAAATATAATACTTATCAAATTTTATCAAGATAATGCTTAGGTCAACCCACATCGTCGTAGATCAAAAGGAAAAAAGGAGTTTATTTATTTATTTATTTATTTATTTATTTGGGAAACAAACAATATTTACACACTTAAAAATAAAATTAATACATAATATCAATAAAGTTTCTACTGTTACAAAAAATAAACATAACATGAACTTAAGAAGTGAAAATAAAAATAATATTAACAAATTATAATAGAAGCATAAGTGGAAAGAAAAAACAAAATTACATTTATAACAAAATAATAACAAAAACTCAGAAATTAGAACACACACACATTGCAAAAATGATAATTAAAAATGTTATAGTTACCGAAAATTCCTTTTAAAAATACAAATCTTATCATTAAAGATGTTGATGTTATGACAACTGTTATAATAACTTATTGTTTCTGGAACTTAATCTAACACATTTAAATTTCACTTTACTGAGAAGATAATTGGAATCAACAATACTATTGACAATTTTATACAAAAATAACAGGTCCCTCAGTTGCCTTCGAGAAAATAGTGTTGGAATTTCCGGAATGATAGAATGAATTTACGGACAGATATTTTTTTTAAATTTATTTTGTAATTTTTCTACTGTATCAATGTGAACTTTATATAGCGGATTCCAAACCGTAATGGCATATTCAAGTACTGACCGCACGAAAGTATTAAATACAAGTATAAAAGTCGAGGCTCTTAAAATCCTTACCCACTCTTATAATTTGTACCTAACATTATATAAGCCTTCGAAGAACAGAACTTATTCTATTAGGATTCCATTTTTCTTTTTGAGGTACTAAACACAAAGTACATATATATATGTAACCAGTTAGATATAATGTAATTTGATATTTTTCCAACCACATTCGAAAATTATATTTTTTGTTATCTGAGACATTCTCTACACTTGAATAAATACAGAGTGAAAACATTTACCCGCTTACCCTAGAGACCGTAACATATTTACTTTGTCAATATTTTCCTCTTCATTGCTTTGTTCGAGATGGATAATTCAGTTTATGAAGATATATTTCTATGATAAAAGGAAAAGATAAATATGATATATATGTTTTTTCCTTAACAAATAAACATTTCGTAATGGCATTCATATTGTATTTTTTTATATAATTAAAAAAAATTTGGTTCTGTAAACTTTAAGAATTCGTTTCTTGTATTTTATTTATCTATATATTATGTTCATAACTTTTCTGCGTGGTCGTCATTGTATTAGAAGTATATCTCAAAAAAGTTTTAATGATGGAAGGTATTCACATTAACATTTTATTTGAATAGCAAGTCTGAGGTTTTGCTTTCGGCACAAAGAGATGTATGATCTTATTACCCCACTTTGTAGTTCTTATACATTTCTATCGGTAATGGATAGTACTGAAAACATTACTGTTACTAGTAGGGTAGTAGAGCTACAAATATAAAAGACTGATTTTGGCCGAATTACTGCTGGTCGAAGGTAATTAGAATTATTACAGACTCTAAATTACAAATAATGAAACGGTAATATTCCAAGTAGAAGAAGTAAAAAACAAGAGAATATAGAAAAAAAAACAATTAAAGTAAACACCGTATTTTAAAATAATGTTATGATTACAATCCGTAAGTAGTAAGCAAAAAAATGTTAATAGACAAAACTGATAGTGAACTCTCTCAGGAAATGCAAGTAGAAACAATATTTTCTAGCATAATAACTGTAAATCGGCTTACGCTCTGAATAAGATATTGAATAATAATAGCCTTTGAAATGGTAGACTTTTCAATTATGACAAGCCGATTATATAAGAGCGGTCGCGTCAAGAATCACCTTTTTTGTCTTCAATCACGATAAACATTATAATATTAGAGTCCAGAATCTGATCTGTGGTTATTTTAAATTTATTAGATTACATTTATTAGATTAAATTTATTAGAATAGCTTTTCTCGTGACTTCGTCTGCGTTGAATAGTTTTTTTGGACAGCAGTTATTTTTTAACCGACTTTAAAAAGGAGATTCCCACTTCGGCCGGTACATATGTACACCGATTTATTTTACATTATATATATAAAATAAATCGGTATACATATTTACGAATGAACACCGATTTATCCGAGGTTTCTGAACCGTTTTTCTGAATTCTTTTCGTGTTTGATGCGGAGGTGTTTCGAATTGGTCCCATAAAAGCTTGATTCAGGTAGGCCTATTAGTTTTTATTTTATGAGCATTTTTGTCCAAGTTTGTACTAGCTCCTCCGGAAGGAAATCAAAACGTGCTGTAACTAATGACATCTGTTGTTTTGGATATAATAATTTCTTACAGACTGTACATGGCACTTCAGCATATTGATTTATGGTGGTTATAAAATACGCTCATTCATTGAACGAAGTCTTTGTGAAATCTGACGCGCTGCTTCTAACTGGTTCTCACGTTGCTGAGCAGACTCAGTTGCTGTACGATTTCGTATCACTTCTAATCTATGAGCCCTCTGCTCAGTCGACAAGTTCTCTAAACGCTCATGAATACGACCAAGTCTATGAGTCGTCTGCTCAGCTGACTCGTTGGCCAGACACTCATTAATGAGGCCAAGTCTAAGAGGTCTCTCAAAATACTCATTAGATCAAGAATTTGACTTCTAGACGTAATCGTGATTTCATATATGCCTTGATGGTCAACCAACGTTTTTCACGACCTTTAATAGTCTCCAAAGAACGTGAAATTGTGTTTCGACGAGCATTTTTATGGAGACGACTACTTTTATACGTTCCCATTTTTTGAGATCTATTTTTTTAAGGCGCGCAGCACCTTTTGTAGGTCTACCCATGGCTAATTGACAGTATAGCAATAAACTAAAAAGTATTAAATAAAAATAACTTACGTTAAAAAAACCGACTTTAAAACTAAAAAGTAAAAAATAATAAAGATTTCATATTTATCATATACTACCTATTATTAATATTTCCTATTTGCTAATAGGCAGTCGATGCCAAGCCTTAAACAAATAATTATATTTAACCACTTAAATGAATACGAGCAAATAAAAACAATGAAACGCCTAATACCTAATACATAATAAAAAGCAATTCAATCTTAATATTATAAGCAACTCAATCAATACGAAGAATAATGAAAAAAAAAAACCAAAATTATGAAAATGTATTCAACAAGTCTTAAACTAAATGGTCATGTAAATTATTATTACTTCAAAAATTAAGATACGTAAATATAACTATAAAAGAGCAATTAAATCTTATTATTATGACTAGGTTGAATCGATACAAAGAAACACATTAAAAATAAATAATTACAAAAATGTATTCCTATACTAAATGGCTTGGCACCGACTTCAAACCTCTTAGTAAATAGAACATATAAATATAATAAATAATAGGTACTCTTAGTAAATAATAGGTACTATAAAATTAATATTAAATCTCCTTTTTTTTACTTTTTAGTCTTAAAGTCGGTTTTTATAACGTAGTTATTTTTATTACGTCAACTACTTACATAGTAAGTATTTTATTGTGTGTGAATTGTGAATTGGATGACAGAACAGTTTTTAGCTCTCCTGTTTGAAGACAACCTGCTCGTTTATTATGGTAAAGAGATAAGAGCAATTTTTATATTTCGAATCAATTTATAATTTTGTATTTGAATTGATACGATTTAAGAATATTTGTTCTATTTTTGACTACTTTTAACCATTTTTATTGTGATAAAAGATAGCCTGTCTGTTTTGTAGAAATAGCATAATCAAGTCTACACACTAACATTATTAGTAGGAACTATAATTTTCGCCCAATGTTGAGGCGCGTAATGCGCGAAGCCTGTATTTCTATTAATATATAATAATTTCATATTCAATTTCCCGTTTTTTTTAATCTATGTATCAAAACAACAAAACAAATGGGTATCTTTCGTGATTAAAAAACTAGTTACTTTAAATTACTTAAACCATTTTTGTAACTATTTACATTTTACTTTTAATATAGGACTAAAAAGAATCTCAATAAAAAAGAAATGGAGATTTTTAAAATATCTTTTTGGTATATCATTAATTTTTTTTTTAATAATTAAAAAATGTACCCAAAACCGCATATTATTATAAAAAAATATAGGAAAATGTTAAGAAAATACTTTAGAAGAACATTGTATCAAAGTATTACCTACTATGACGCCAGCGTTTGCGCCAGCGATTTACGTCGTTTCCCGAGGGAATGAGATATTTACCGCTGTAAAAAGTAACCTATGTCCTTGCTCAATGTCGTCTATATTTTTATACCAAATTTCATAAATATCGGGGCTGTGGTTTAAGCGTGAAAGCGTAACAGATAGACCGACAGACAGAGTTACTTTCGAATTTATATTATTAAGTATGGCTTTTCATGGTTTTTATTTTGAGTATTTTAATGATGGATCACTTTATTTTTAGCTTCTTTCCTGGTACATTAATAAACATATAAACAAAATATAAATCAATTTAGTATTTTCTTAAATTTTCCCACATTTAAATGAAACTACTTTTTACTAATCTTGCTCACGTGTTTGGACTGTAACTCGAATTTTCGAATGCTTTGTAGCAATTCTGTTCCCAAAAAGACGGGACGTATTTGTCTGCCAGTAAGTCAACTAATTAGTAATATATCTCCAACGATTTTTAAAATTTGAGGCATAGAGTTCAGAATGGACGCGAAAAATTCTAACAGTATATCGGTCTCATCTTGCGGTTATAGACAAAGAATTTTATATTGCTTATGAGTAGGTACCAGGGGATAGATAATCAAAAAACATCTTCTGAATTAAAATAGGGATGTGTTTTAATTGCAACAGCCTGGAGAATCATAAAAAATCGCCTTTTTCCTGCACAGGTTTTTTCCTCTGCTCCGGACCTTTTCCTCTGCACCAGATATGCCGAAGATCTCTAAACAGTATGTAGAAGACTCCTTTTACGATAAATAATAATATTATATAATTTACAAATAAATTAGAGTCAACTAATTATTTGGCTTTAATTGATATTATTATCATTAATAATCTTGACAGCATATTAACACATTAGTGTATAGGGCACAACATATTAGCAGATAAAACGCACTGTATATCGGAAGAACTAACTAAACTATTTATAAACCTCATTGAAAAGTAAGTCGATTCCTGTGGCGAATTAAAAGTAATATTTCTCTACAATACAGCTTTCAACTCAAATTTATCACAGAGAAGTGTGGTGTGTACCTATACACTGAGTCGTCATATAGCGGCCAAACAATGAGGAGTATCGGTACAGGAGTAAATTAATATGTCGGAAAATAGGCGTGTTAAATTTGATAAACAGAACAAAAAATCTTTGCTAAGATACACTATTACATACCAAGAAAGATGAGAAACAAAAAAAAAGATGGTTGGAATTTATATACCACCTGCGACTCAACCATAAACTATATAAAATCCTATGTCGCAATGACATAAACCATATAAAACCCTATACCACTTTGTGAGATTACGAGATCCTGTTAGTGAGTTTTGGCACACAAAATCAAAAAATCTATGCCCAGAATCCTCCGTTGGAGATAGATGACTGTTTTATTGACTTACTGGTATATACATATATCTCGTCTACGCGTAAAGTCGTTTGCAGTAAAACATTCTTAATGCCTGTTTAAATTAAAAATGTATAATGTAAAACATAAATCCAATCATACGTGAGTTGATACGCAAATTTTTATTTTATATAAATCAACTTTTATGTAGTATTTTCTAAGACTTTCACGAGTACTACACATTGAAATAAAACTAATTTTACGGATGTAACTCGCGTATACACCTCCATTTCGTCTTACCGTGAACACGATTGCTGCAAAGCTTTCGAAACTTCGTGTTAGATTTAAAATGTAAATTTAAATTTTAATTCAATATACGCGAGTTAAATCCGTAAAAATAGTTTTATTTCAACTTTTATGTATTTAAACCTCTGTCTTTAAAATCCTTGATTTCTTCAGCCCGAAGAATAAACTACTTTTACATTTCACAATAATATTTAAAGATACACTATAACATTAAAATTTTATTTTAATTCCATAAAGTCCAATTATTATTCTTACTTACTTAAATCCAATAATATCCAATAATATAATTGAAAATATCTATAAACATGTATAGCCATGTTAAGCTTACTTAAATTTATATAAGTATAGAATGAAAAATTAAACCGATACGGGCATGGATTTGAATCCGCGACTACTAGGAAATCATCCCGTCGCTCTAGCAACCAAGCTACAGTATCGGGTATTTATATCGATATTATATCGTATTTATATCTATCGCTTATTTATATAAATTATCCAATAATAAATAATTCCAATTCTTGATGTGGAGCTTCCCCTAGTTCATTGTTTTATATCCTGTTCGTAGCTATATATTACAATATTTCATTTAAGGCTAGCAGATTTCCACAAAAAGAAAAGTAAAAGAAATATAATTATAATTTTATCACAGAAATCGATAGTTTTTTGATTTCCAGTCAAAATGTTTTGTAATGAAAGCATGTTGACTGTGATATATATTTTTATCGTTTCCCTATTCCTTTAAAATCTTGCTCATACTTTTTTTTTTCTTTTGGGTCAAAGAATATCGCAATATTTGTGAATGGTTTAGATTGTAGGTGAGACCCTCGCGATAAAAAGGTCGCAGGGGAACAATATGGCGAAAAAGAATTGTAAGCTGAAAGTATTTTCAAAGAGACCTTCTAAAAGAGATTCGATTACGCCGTGTAAGTTTATTCTTACATGAATTTGATAAAAAAAGGTTATAGCATTGAATACTATAGGTAACTTCTGTGGTCACTTTAGATATATTGCTCCTTAAACTGAACTGAAAAGGATTTCTTTCTGGATAAATCAAATAAAAGTAGTACGTATAAATATTTATGTTTGAAATTGTCTATTGAACTGGCTAGCCTTGTTAATCTTTACCGAAATTATAGATATATATTCTAGATATTTATATTCTGTATTATTTAAAAACATATATATTTATTTACCTTAAAACATATTTTATAACTTATAGAAATGACAGTCAAATGTAAGTACTCAGTATTATATGCAAAAATAATGAAGTAATAATTTATATATTTTTTTTAAATGTTAAAAAACCTTTTTATTTATTATTTTGCTGTTCTTTTTATTATATTTTGCTTAAACCAACTTTTTCTTTAACAGTCAAATCATTCCTATATTTTTAATGCTATTTTTAAACTTTTATTTGTAATTTACAATACCTTTCACAATATTAAGTTATATAGAAGAGCAATTTACGATAAGAAACTATCAGTAAATCAATTATTAGTTCACTGAGTTGTTCATTTCATTAAGACATTTTAAAAGCTTTTAAACTCTGAACTCTACCATAAGATAGTAAACATTTAAAATAAAATTATAGCGTTAAACTAAGTATTATAATTGTATAGATTTATAATTATATATATAGGTATATATATATATATATATATATATATATTAAAAGATATTTAATGTCTACGTAAAAACAACAAGTATTAAGTAAAAAAAAATTACAGTCGCAAAAGTATTAAATATGTGTTTTTTGATCCGCACTTAATAAACCAAAAGCAGTTAACATTTAAGTAAGGACATTAAATAACTTACATGGACATTGTATTATCAATCTTTTGTGAGGTCATAGCGTCAATACGTACTAAAGCTCTCTTTATGGTCAATAATGGAGAAAATGAACAAACGATAATCTCACAGTGATATGAGATGTGATAAAAGAAATAAATAAATACTATTTTAGAAATCAAAATAGCCTCACTGAACTCATTTCTCTAAAACACATAGGTAGACTATTTTAACGCTTGCAATAAAATGGCGATCGTAAAACGAATCTAAAACAGACGTTGAAGCTCTTATATCTTTCTTCAATGCTTTTATATAAGTTTGACTAAGAGAAAACTTTTACCGATTTGTTTATATAAATACTATATAAACTTGAAATCAATTCTTTTGTGTAATATGTTCTGCTTTATATAAAGAACATTTAAACAGAGGAGCTTTTTAATCCAGAATTTTTTATTACGGATAAATATGTAATACTGTATTTTATATTTTGAATAACAAGGATACAAAACTATATAATATTCATTCGAATGCGTGACCTCCTACACTTAATATTTACTAAAACACCAATATTTTAATACATCTAAAATGAGATTAGGAGTATTTTTAACGTATTTGTTTTCGTCAACAATAAAACGGTTACAACAGTTGTATATTATGGTGATTATATCAAGGTTTGACATTTCTAGCTTAAAAATTTATACGATAGATATAAAACGAAAGCATTATAGACAATAAGGTATAAAACATCTTTAATTATATATATATATATATATATATATATATATATATATATATATATATATATATATATATGATATATATATATATATATATGATATATATATATATATATACTAGCTGACCCGGCAAACTTTGTTCCGCCTTAATGGCAATAAATAAGCAGATTTATTTTTTAATTGGAAAAAATACAAAAAAATGAAATACCTACATTAATCATTCATAATTATTTCTTTATTTTAGTACATAGGTAGCTCTTCATTTAAGTACCTTGTGATACACGACATTTTTTGTTTTATTATCAGGCGCAAAAACAAACAACGCAGATGGTCTTCCGTCCCGTGAACATGCCACGTATAATTGACCATGGGAAAAACATGAATGTTCTAGATTTAAACCACAAACTTTTAAGGATTGGCCTTGTGATTTGTTGATGGTCATGGCAAATGCAAGACGTATCGGAAATTGAAGTCTTTTAAATTCAAACGGCATATCGGTTGGGATCATCGGTATCCTCGGAATGAGAACTTCCTCATCTTTGAATTTTCCTATCATTATCGTAGCGTAAATTACATTGTTCATCAATTTTCTAACCACCAAACGCGTACCGTTGCACAGTTTTGGTTGGTTTATGTTTCGAAGCATGATTACTACGGAGCCAATCTTTAGGCGTAAATTGTGCGGTGGTAAGCCAGGCACGTCCAAAGAGTTTAAAAATTCAATAGGATAGTTGGTGGCTTCATCTTCATTTGTGACGCAGTCAATAGATTTGAATGAATGCATTGTTCCAATGATCTTATTTTGAATTATGTAGTTTAGGTCATCTACATCTTTATTCTTAGCCGCTAAAATTGCTCGCTCACTCAACCATTCATTATTTTTGTAGTTAGAAATAATTTCTGGAAACACATTGTTGATAAGTTCGTCTTTTGATGAGACAAAATTACAGAAATTATTTGGAAATGATATTAATCCGCTCGATTCATCGACAGGTACTTGACCATTACCGATAGTCAGCAATTGGTCCGAAAAATCTTCTGCAGTTATATTATTAACCAATGTAACTCTCATGTTTGTTGTCAGTTGTAGTTTCTTCACATAGCGCCATAGATTTGACGATTTGAGGCAAGCGTTTATTTCGTCGGCAGCCGTAGATCTTGGAATTACTGGCAGAATTTGGCGGAAATCGCCAGAGAGTAAAATCATTGCTCCTCCAAAACATCTCGAGTCATTGCGTAAATCTTTTAATGTTCGGTTAAGTGCTTCTAATGCACGTTTATGCGCCATTGTGCATTCGTCCCAGATGATGATTTTCGATACCGCTAAAACTTTGGCCATTGCTGAGTGCTTTGCAATATTACACGTTGGTTCTTCAATAGTTTGAAGATTTAACGGTAATTTGAATGCTGAATGAGCCGTACGGCATCCTTCTAACAATGTGGCTGCTATTCCAGAAGAAGCAACTGGTCAATGTAGTTGCTGGAGGTGTTTCGGCACGTTGCTTAGCATTCGAAGCCGTGAAATATACTCGTTGACCAATCTCCAGGTGCACCGCCAAATGCATAACAGTAGGATGACGTTCGTGAATGGGAAATGCGAATATACGCCAAATCGCTTCATTACAGTTCATATAACGACCAACTTGATAGCGTGAAATTTCATCGTTTGTATTTGAGGATTGCAATCCAAAAACCGCCATATCACTGCCTTTCGTGACATATTTGCATATATATTTTATGGACTTAACTGAATTGCAGTATTCAACGTTGCAATGTGTCTTGAACGATTTAGAAATAAGTAGCGAATATGGAACAATCCAACTGTTGTCCATTCAATCCATTCTTTTCACTTTCGTTGTGACAGTTCGACCGTTGTCATCTGGTGATCGACGCCGATACAGCGGATAACCATCATTGCCAGTGACAGTCTCCTCCGTTAATTTTCGTGGATATCGTTTAGAGCACTTTCCATCGACCATGCAAGGTGATTGGGGATTGATAGCACCACACGGTCCATGAATCATATTAGTAGTAACAACATCATGTAGGTCTGGATCGACTTCATAATCAGGAATCTCGGCACATATGATATTATCTATTTGGTCAGGCTGAATTCTTTCCACTAACCAAATAAGAATGTGTGCGTGCGGCAGGCCTCGCTTTTGCCATTCGATTGAATACATCCAGCATCGAGTATCTCCAAAGACGCGTTGTTTAACAATAAAGTTCATCAGGGACCGAATTTTTTGCCTGAATATACGTGCTGTGATGTCGTGTCTATCACTTGATGTTTGTCCGGGAAGCAGCAATTGAGTAATTTCTATCCATTTTGGATTGCAGGTAAAAGTAATAAAGAGATCGGGCCGACCGTAATGACGAACATATGTCATTGCATCTTGTGCATATTCATGCATATGACGTGGACTACCAATGTATGTCGCCGGCAGAATAGTTAATCGACCAATATTAGCTGCATTTCCTTCAGTACTAACTGCATCACGTAAATGGATGTACTCTTCAGAACGCAGTTTGGCTTGGTTCAACCTAATGAATGTTAAACGTTCCGTTTCTATTTTTACATACATATCAACGCAATACTGTTGAAACAATCGACGAAACCGCAGCAAATAGTTGTCAGCATTTTGACGAATCATCAAGCGATATGCATAATAATTCATTGAGCTAACTTTCTTTGTAGTTTCTTCACCTGAAATGAAAAATTTGATAATTAACCATTTGAAAGGCAAATTTTAAAGGCAAACAATACCGACATTAACCATTTTTTTAATAAGCATTATTTTAAATCAGCGTCTTTCACAAATAAATGAAATAAATTATGATACTGATACTCACCATTCAATGGATTTTTCATTTTAATATTAAAATAATATCCATCTTCTCCTTGCCAAAACATCAGCGGGTATTGCAATGTATCATATGATCGATGAGTTTCAGATATTCGTTGCAGTTGCCCAGTATCGCGACGTGCAAGCACAATATCGCGGTTTCAAATTGTTCATCAACAATCAGGATGGCAACTTCGTCTACTGTTGGAGCATTAAATGTCCTTTCGTGTGTTCCAGATGGTCGTTTATCTGCTTTGATGACAATTTTAAAGTCATCACTTGGCAGGCGCTCTAAAGCACTCTTAAACAACCTCACCAACGCATGATGTTCATGAAGCAGACACTGCAAGTCTTGAAGAATTGCTCGCTTCATTCCTGAATTGATCTCTAGGCGTCGATCAAGTTGTTCTTCCATGTTGCCCATGAAATATATTTGTAAAAATTTATTCTGTGTATCTTCGAAAGGTAGTAATGTTCCAATTTTATGATGAATCTGTTTTTGTATCTACAAAATAAAAACCAGACAGTATTAACTGGGTTATAAACACTTTTTTTGGGTGAGAGAGTAGAGTTCAGGATTAGCAATATACTACATAGGCACCAATAGATAAAGTAAGATATTCTTTAACTACATTGTATATAAGTACAAAAATAAATACCTTAAATGTCGGATTAAATCCTCGTTCTTCGATAATATGTGCCCCAAATGACGTCATTTGGAAACAACCATTGTATTTTTGAGTATTTGCAAGAAAGTGACGTGATTCTTGTGTTTCGCCACAAAGCAATGAATACAATGGCTCAGGTGGCGGAGTCAACAATGGCAATTTCAATTTACCATTAAGGCAGCATAATCCAGGCGTTTCTCCGGAAAACTTTAATGCACCACAATATTCGCAAACTACGTCCATTTGCCCAATGCAAACGCTAGGATGCAAGCTGTAATCAATGCTGCAATCGTATTGAAACGCTGCTCGATTTAAATCAGCACTTGATAAATGTCTTGTTCTGCGTCGCAAATTATCTATTTGTTGACCTCTGTTGTTCGCTCGACGATTCTGCATTGCTAACCGAGCTGTTTCACGGGCTGCTTCACTTTGCTCTCGTGTTTGAGAAGCACGAAGTCGAGCCATACTATCGCGGCACTGTTCACGTGCAATTTCTTGTTCTTCTTCAGTCTTTTCATTTGCAGTATTTCGTATTCTTCTTGCATTACGGCTTTGTCGGGAAAGATTCGATCGTCTTGGTCGCGGCATTATTAATTAAACTTCACTTCACCTAAAAACTCAAATTTTCAACCATACAGAGTTTTATAGTTCACTTCACTTCACTTCACTGTTTATATACTATACTGGCACTCTCATTACATTATAATTGTTAATAATTAATTTAATAGAAATAGTTTTATTATTGATTTCTTAAAAATATCTAAATGTCATCCATACTTCATTACATAGCTGTCATTATACGTCAATTACATAGCTGTGATTTGATTTTTGTTATTCCAAGTCTGATTTCTTTTTTGTTTGTTTTGTTATACCACGTTTTATAGTGACTGACGTTTCATGTCAAGTCAGACGGGAATGCTGTGGAACGGGATAAAAATATCGGGTATCCTATGTCCTTCTCCTGGCTCTAAACTACCTCCCTGCCAATTTTCAGCTAAATCGGTTCAGCCGTTCTTGAGTTATAAGTGGTCTAACTAACACGACTTTCTTTTATATATATAGATATATGATATATATATATATATATATATATATATATATATATATATATATATACATACATATATATATGTATATAAATGTCTTAATGAAATGAACAACTCAGTGAACTAATAATTGATTTACTGATAGTTTCTTATCGTAAATTGCTCTTCCATATAACTTAATATTGTGAAAGGTATTTTAAATTACAAATAAAAGTTTAAAAATAGCATACAAAATATAGGAATGATTTGACTGTTAAAGCAGTACCATATTATAATTACGTTTATAATATAATATGCAAGTTTATAAATATAATATTTAAGAAAAAGTTGGTTTAAGCAAAATATAATAAAAAAACAGCAAAAAATAAATAAAAAGGTTTTTTAACATTTAAAAAAAATATATAAATTGTTACTTCATTATTTTTGCATATAATATAAAATACTGGGTAGATAAGAGGTACTTACATTTGACGGTCATTTCTTCGTGGTTAAATATGTTTTAAGGTAAATAAATATATATGTTTTTAAATAATACAGAATATAAATATCTAGAATATATATCTATAATTTCGGTAAAGATTAACAAGGCTAGCCAGTTCAATAGACAATTTCAAACATAAATATTTATACGTACTACTTTTATTTGATTTATCCAGAAAGAAATCCTTTTCAGTTCAGTTTAAGGAGAAATATATCTAAAGTGACCACAGAAGTTACCTATAGTATTCAATGCTATAACCTTTTTTTATCAAATTCATGTAAGAATAAACTTACACGGCGTAATCGAATCTCTTTTAGAAGGTCTCTTTGAAAATACTTTCAGCTTACAATTCTTTTTCGCCATATTGTTCCCCTGCGACCTTTTTATCGCGAGGGTCTCACCTACAATCTAAACCATTCACAAATATTGCGATATTCTTTGACCCAAAAGAAAAAAAAAAAGTATGAGCAAGATTTTAAGGGAATAGGGAAACGATAAAAATATATATCACAGTCAACATGCTTTCATTACAGAACATTTTGACTGGAAATCAAAAAACTATCGATTTCTGTGATAAAATTATAATTATATTTCTTTTACTTTTCTTTTTGTGGAAATCTGCTAGCCTTAAATGAAATATTGTAATATATAGCTACGAACAGGATATAAAACAATGAACTAGGGGAAGCTCCACATCAAGAATTGGAATTATTTATTATTGGATAATTTATATAAATAAGCGATAGATATAAATACGATATAATATCGATATAAATACTCGATACTGTAGCTTGGTTGCTAGAGCGACGGGATGATTTCCTAGTAGTCGCGGATTCAAATCCATGCCCGTATCGGTTTAATTTTTCATTCTATACTTATATAAATTTAAGTAAGCTTAACATGGCTATACATGTTTATAGATATTTTCAATTATATTATTGGATATTATTGGATTTAAACGCAATGTAGTTAATAATGAAATTAAGTAAGTAAGAATAATAATTGGACTTTATGGAATTAAAATAAAATTTTAATGTTATAGTGTATCTTTAAATATTATTGTGAAATGTAAAAGTAGTTTATTCTTCGGGCTGAAGAAATCAAGGATTTTAAAGACAGAGGTTTAAATACATAAAAGTTGAAATAAAACTATTTTTACGGATTTAACTCGCGTATATTGAATTAAAATTTAAATTTACATTTTAAATCTAACACGAAGTTTCGAAAGCTTTGCAGCAATCGTGTTCACGGTAAGACGAAATGGAGGTGTATACGCGAGTTACATCCGTAAAATTAGTTTTATTTCAATGTGTAGTACTCGTGAAAGTCTTAGAAAATACTACATAAAAGTTGATTTATATAAAATAAAAATTTGCGTATCAACTCACGTATGATTGGATTTATGTTTTACATTATACATTTTTAATTTAAACAGGCATTAAGAATGTTTTACTGCAAACGACTTTACGCGTAGACGAGATATATGTACCAGTAAGTTAATAAAATAGTCATCTATCTCCAACGGAGGATTCTGGGCATAGATTTTTTGATTTTGTGTGCCAAACTCACTAACAGGATCTCGTAATCTCACAAAGTGGTATGGGATTTTATATGGTTTATGTCATTGCGACATAGGATTTTATATAGTTTATGGGTGAGTCGCAGGTGGTATATAAACTCCAACCATCTTTTTTTTTGTTTCTCATCTTTCTTGGTATGTAATAGTGTATCTTAGCGAAGATTTTTTAGATGGCGATCGTAAAACGAATCTAAAACAGACGTTGAAGCTCTTATATCTTTCTTCAATGCTTTTATATAAGTTTGACTAAGAGAAAACTTTTACCGATTTGTTTATATAAATACTATATAAATTTGAAATCAATTCTTTTGTGTAATATGTTCTGCTTTATATAAAGAACATTTAAACAGAGGAGCTTTTTAATCCAGAATTTTTTATTACGGATAAATATGTAATACTGTATTTTATATTTTGAATAACAAGGATACAAAACTATATAATATTCATTCGAATGCGTGACCTCCTACACTTAATATTTACTAAAACACCAATATTTTAATACATCTAAAATGAGATTAGGAGTATTTTTAACGTATTTGTTTTCGTCAACAATAAAACGGTTACAACAGTTGTATATATATATATATATATACATATATATATATGTATGTGTGTGTTTTTAGTCGTTTTTACAAATACTTCCTTGTTTCAAAAAAAACATAATAGGGTTTTAGCTGGTGAGATTTGATTTATTATTATTTTTTAATTAATTCACTTCAGTTTCTTGTGTTTTGTACATAAATAGATATTAAGAATACCCGCTCGTAGATGTCATAGTTGTACGTACTAAAATATCATAGAACTGGATATTTATAATATTATAGAAAAAAAACCTATTTAATTATTGTATATGAGGTATCCAAAGCGACACTTATTTTACAATCAAATAAAAAATACACTCCACGGCTTTTGAATAGGCATTATTCATATCAACTGCAAAGATCAAAACTCTTAATTTCTATTTCAAGCTTGAAAGAACCTTACTTACTGAAACGGCTGCAAATGAATAACTGCCGAGTTTTGGACCGCGTTCTTTGAATTTTAAATGAGATAAGATTATTATGATTTTACATAAAAACGACTAAATAAAGACATTTCCATGTTGTAAAAATTATTTTATGGATTGAAGATTAATTTGTTAACTTTTTTCGTTAGTCCATTCGGATCTGAGAATAATAAATATATAACTTTCGTTTTCAGATGAAACAACTCTATAATTTCGATCCCCGTTTGTCTTTGGTCAGATGTCAATGTGGTAAAAAAAAGTAA
Source organism: Napeogenes sylphis (assembly GCA_959347405.1). Lineage (NCBI taxonomy): Eukaryota > Metazoa > Arthropoda > Insecta > Lepidoptera > Nymphalidae > Napeogenes > Napeogenes sylphis. The sequence goes on from OY365776.1 coordinate 13,080,810, forward strand.
TAAAAGTAAATATGTGAATTTTACCTGCATTTTTTTTATTGCAGGTAAAATTTCAAAAAATTACCAGAACTTTTATTTAATTTTATTACTGAAATTATGAGAACCAACAGTGTAAGTTATATATGGAAAAATATCTACTGCCTAGTTCCCTTCCATTCCATCCCGATGCATTGAAACTGAATATCGCATAACAAATAATGATGCACTAGTGAGATGCAGTAATGAATTCAAGTAACAGTATATGTTTTCATTGTATTCTATTATCATCAACTAGGCAAGCAACTCTTTGTCTCCTTTGAACGTCGGTAAATATAACCTAGCTTATCATACTAGGTATTCGACTTCGTTAAAAGCCTATTGGCAAAGTGCAGACGAAACCAGTAAAGCGCTGGTAAAATCTAATATCTAGTAATATTAACTTATAAATATGAAATTATATATTTTTATTCATATACGTTAATAACAAAATATTTAAGTAAACATTTTCATGATATATATCAAAGAAATGTCAGATTGTCCATAAAATGTTTCTATGTAATATTATATTTCCTTATTTTAAATTTTAAACTTTTGAAGGATTTTTAAACTTTTTGTAGTCGAAATTTAGGCGTTACGAGCCTATTTTTTATATTGCCTTATTTCTTGTATCGAAATATCGTTTGTCTGTCGCTCTTTTTTAACTGACTTCAAAAAGGAGGAGGTTCTCAATCCGGTCGTATTATGTATGTACACCTCAGAGGTTTTTGAACCGATTTACGTAATTCTTTTTTGTTTGATGCGGAATAGTTTCGAACTGGTCCCATAAAAATTTGTTTCACGTAGGCCCATTACTTTTTATTTTATGAGCATTTTTGTCCCAGTTTTGTACTAGCTTATTCCTTAGAAAGAAATCAAAACTTGCTTTGACTTATCTGGCATGGCATAATCATCATGGCATCTGTTGATTTGGATATAATAATTTCATACAGACTGTATATGGTATTTCAGCATATTGATTTATGGTAGTTATAAAATTACGCTCATTCATTGGACGAATTCTTTATGAAGTCTGACGCGCTGCTGCTAAGCCAGTTCTCACGTTGCTGAGCAGACTCGGTTGCTGTACGGTTTCGTTTCACTTCTAATCTATGAGCCCTCTGCTCTGTCGACAAGTTCTCTAAATGCTCATTAATAAGAACAAGTCCGTGAGTCCTCTGCTCAGCTGATTCGTTGGCCAGACACTCTTTAATGTGGCCTATTAGCCCTCTCAAAATACTCATTCACAAGACGCTTTTGGATCTTACCGAGTCTAGAATTACGCTGATCTAGAGTTTCTTGACTTAATCGTGATTTCATATATGCCTTCATGGTCAACCAACGTTTTTCACGATCTTTAATAGTCTCCAAAGAATGTGAAATTGTATTTGAAAGAGAATTTTTACGGAGACGACTACTTTTATATGTTCTCGTTTTTTAAGATCTATTTTTTTTAAGGCGGAGCAGCTTTTGTAGGTCTACCCATGGCTAATTGACAATATAGCAATAAACAAAAAGTATTAAATAAAAATAACTACGTTAAAAAAAACAACTTTAAAATTAAAAAGTAAAAAATAATAAGGATTTAATATTTGAAGATTTGAAGTCGATGCCAAGCCTTAAACAAATAATTATATTTAACCACTTAAATGAATACGAGCAAATAAAAACAATGAAACGCCTAATACCTAATACATAATAAAAAGCAATTAAATCTTAATATTATAAGCAGCTCAATCAATACGAAGAATAATGAAAAAAAATACGAAAATTATGCAAATGTATTCAGCAGATTCCTTAAACTAAATGGTCATGTAAATTATGAAATGCCTACTTGAAAAATTAAGATAATTAAGATTAATTAGTTTTAAGTAATTTTACTGACATACCACAAAAACCACCGGTTTTTTTCGTATTCAGGTTTTTAAAAGTTTTAACAATTTCATACGATGTAACGGGTATAAAAACAAAACATTTATTACTGACTTACGTTATTTGTCAATTCGGCAATTGCATCAAATAGTGAAGAATTTTAATCATGCGTGAATATTATAGTAACTGTTACAAGAAGAACAGTTATAGGACTGTTCACTTCAGTTTTAAAGAAGAAAGACGAAACAACTTAAGAAAATTTTAAAATAATATTTTTTTATTCAATGTAATCTGCGCTCGTGTTATAGTGTTATAAAATAGTTTATTTTTGTAAGTTAAAAGTAAAAAAAAATGAAGTTTTAATGTAATGGTTGTTAAGTAATTAAGAATTAGACTATTAATTATTACACTATTAAATGGTTTATTGGTAATAATGAAGGACTTAAGAAACAAAAACATATTTATAAAACTGTCGTTAAGTAATAAAAGCAAAGAGGATCAGAAGTTTGAATGGCTTAATCCAATCAAACGTGATCGGGCATAGTTGTTCCACCAAGTACGGTTCTTATATAAGTAACGGTAACTTTGTAATATAAGATTAATAATCTTCGACGTAGAAACTTATACCTACTGGTGTAAAATTTGGTTCGTACTTTTTATATTCACTGACAAGTTTCTGGAATTTTTATTAAAATTAAATGCTTAACATATTTCTGTTACTTTTAAAATTAGGTACATAAGCTTTGTGTAATTGCATTCCTACTTCTTTGTAACCAAAACGCATGTTCCCTCCTCAGGTTTCTTTTGTACTTAAACATATTTTTAGAAACCATGCAAAACATTAAATTAAAAAATAATAATAAGGTAAATACGACCTTTAAATATTTTAAATTATTTATTAGGGAGGACAAATGTAACACTGTTACAAAAATATAAGGCAGTCAAAGATCACACCTTCAACTCCCAAACACCCCTGCAGAGCTTCAAACCTCAAATGAATATGACATAATAATTCATGACCATGACACTTTTATAGCAATAGATCCCGACCTGCTCTTTAGAGATACCCTTACTGCTAACAATGTATATTATATTATTGTAAATTCTGTCCGTCATAATAAAATTCTAAATGTTAAAATTTAGTATATATAAATTTTGTATGAAATGGAACAGACTTAATTACGAAAGAGTACCTACTCGTACAAGTGCTCATAATTCACGACTTCTTATAAGAATTTATTAAAAACTAATTCTCTTATAATATTATATTGCGTAGTTATAAACAGTTTATATGATTATGACTATATTAATAACTGTAATTATTCAGATCAAATAGAGAAAAATATTTTAATCCAATTTCTACAAATAAACGCTTCAGAAGTAATTATGCAAATTTATGCGAATGCCATTTAATTTTCTGATATTTAACGTGAATACTTGAGTTCAAGCGTTTTAAAGTTCAAGTGTTTTGTTCATTACAATTTTGTGCAATAATTTATGATTAAAGTTAAATTATACCGAGAGTAGTAGAATTCTTCATTCACTATATTACCACTGCAAAATTAATTATATCAGGAATACAATTAAATGATCCTATATCATATGAATATAAAGTTATGTTTCACACTAATACAATGAAACATGCATGTACATAATGTGAGTTTCTCAACCTCAGTCAGTCAGTTATTGGTATGTAATCAGTTGTCTATGTATGTGTACGGTTCACCACATACTGTCAATGAACGTTTCTGCCTCCCGAGGCTATAACCTAACGTTATATACGGAATGATTGTATTTAATCTTTAATATAATTTATGAATTTATATTTCAACGTTATATTAATTAATTGAATAATTTATAGTTTATAATCATAATAATACTCGTGACGATTTTTACTAGAGTGACTTTTTATTGATGATTATTTAGAAATTATTTTACTTATTAACATTTTTGATAATTCTACCATCAAAATTATTCCAAAGAAAAAAATGTTCTTCAAAACAAGATACAAAATTAATAAATGGTAAAAAGTCTTATTATAACAGAAACATTGTTTTTTATTAAAGTTTGTATATACCAATAATATGTTTTTATTCATGCCCTTATTTTCATAAGAGACCCCTAAGATGAAAGTACAGACGTGCTAAGGGTAGAACATTAATAAGGTTGGGGAAGGGTGAAAAATACGCTAGTCATGGTAAAAATATATAAGACTCTAAAGTAGGTCTTTACCAACAAACGATATTAACTGCACTTAATAATCGTAAATGAGATTTTTATAAAAGATGACAATAATTAAATATGGTAACAGAAAAAAATAGTATTTACAAACAAATAATTTATATAATTATGACACAGCTTATTTATTGATATTATTATTATATATTTTTTATTATATACTACAAAAGAAATATTACATAAACAAGTGTATGTAATTTATAACTCATGTTAAGTACAATAGGCGGCTTTATCACTTAAAAGCTATTTCTTCCAGGCTATTTCTATAGGGTTAGAATAAACCTAATAGACAATAATATAGCTGCCGTTAAGTTACAATAATAAACATACATACAAATAACTACACACTAATATGTAGATTTATTATAAATACTAATCCATTAATTTTGAAGTAGCAAAATGTTTATTAAGAAAATCTACGTCAAGATTGATAGCATTATTTGACGGTTAACTTAATCGTTTAAGGTACCTATTACATAGTTTCATATAATGCCTACATCTTAGGGTAGGTCATATTTTATCGTTGTATGTAATTATTATGTTCTATGTTTACTTTAACTTAGAATGTAGAAAAAAACTCTTGGCATATTTCTTTTCATCTCAATCATCTCGCTATTAGTTGTTATTTTATTTAGAATTAGGATACCGAAGACAGAAGTTATATGGAAGAAGTTATTGATTCAGTATAATATTTAGAAAATAGGCATTTTTTATTTAATATAAAGAAAATATATTTATTTCTTTTATTTACTAAAGTTTTTACAAAGGTATAGAAATATTACTACAGAACTTCGAACATCAAAGAAAGGATAGCTATGGGACTAAACTGAGTGGGAGAACTGGGTTAATTGATTTGAGGTTTGAGGAAGTGACGTGTGAAACTACTAGAGACAAAAAAATATTTTTTTGTTAAGAAAAACTTGAGGTTATGTTATAACAGCCAATCAGTTTCGATATGATGATCATTATACATAGTTTATAGACGAATGTTATATATAGTTAAGTTATATACTTGACTCTGTAGATCCATTTTTGTTATTAAGGTGTTGTTCAGAGAAAGTGTAATTATACCAGGAAGAAATTAATATTAATACTACATAGTATTCCATAAAAAGATTTTTTTTACAACATTTAATAATAAATAAATAATTATTTAATTTTAACAATTTAAAAAAATGTCCTAATTACAATAAACTATTTATATAATGTGTGTAATATATCTTCACATGTTAAGAAGCTTTAATGGAACAAAAGGTAGGGTCTACGTGGGTTAAGATTTCCCTGAAAGTAATTATTATATATTAATTACAATGTCATGTTCATAATATGTATTTTTTAAACTAACCGACTTATAAATTAAGTATTATTTATAAATAAATATTTATATATATATTTTACTATAACATAAATGGTATTATATAGCATTTCTGCATCAGTTACGGATAAGCAATCAGAAATATCGGTGATGATAAATTGATTGGTTTACAGTGCCGCCGGTGGCGTTATCGAAGCGTGATTTAATTTTGAATGTAGCAGTTCGTGAATATCGGATCTTTAAAGGGTTTCTCAAAATCTTTCAAGATATAAACAAAATTGCATTTAAGATAGAAACTCTGGAAGAAAGTGTTACTTCTATTCCTTAATTTTTTTTATATATATTTTTATTTTCAAATGAAGTATCGTCATGTCTGATAATCGTTGCTATGCGGATGATGGCATTTTCTAACAAACGATGACCGTGTGTAAAAAAAGTTTTATATTAAGATCTTGAAATCTACTTGTCATATTATCGCTTATAGAAATCAACGTTCTTCATGTCTTTGAAGTTAAAATGCTAGAACTATAAAATTAAAGGGATTGTAAAATTGGTGGTCACCAAAATATGGAATGTATTTCTGTAAGTGGTATTTGATGGGTTTGTTTAGGGGTTATTAAAACTTATGGCATTTTAAAATATTGTAAGCCATCATGATGATCTGTAAACTTACTTATTGTCCTAGGATTTAAAAAATCACTAAGAATAGTCGGAAAAAGAATTCGACATTTTATATTTTTAACCCCCGGCTAAAACGAGGGGTGTTCTAAGTTTGACCTGTCGATCTGTGTATCTGTGTATCTGTGTATCTGTCTGTGGCAAATTTCCGGCCAAACGCGTAGACGGATTTAAATGCGGTTTTTTTTTAATCGAAAGCTATGCTCGTCGAGATGGTTCTTATCCATGTTTGATTGAAATAGTAATAGTCGTCTCCAAGATATTGACGTTTTATTCGTGCGGGGGAGAGGTTCTTATGCAATAATTAGCTGTTTGCGGCCAAACGCGTGGACGGATTTGAATGCGGTTTTGTTTAATCGAAAGCTATGCTCGTCGAGATGGTTCTTATCCATGTTTGATTGAAATAGTAATAGTCGTCTCCAAGATATTGACGTTTTATTCGTGCGGGGGAGAGGTTCTTATGCAATAATTAGCTGTTTGCGGCCAAACGCGTGGACGGATTTGAATGCGGTTTTGTTTAATCGAAAGCTATGCTCGTCGAGATGGTTTTGATCCATGTTTGATTGAAATAAAAATAGTCGTCTTCAAGATATTGACGTTATATTCGTGCGGGGAAGAGGTTCTTATGCAATAATTAGCTGTACCTAGCGGTGTCGCCAAAAGGATGTAGGCCAAAAGGTTTTAACACTTACGTACTGAGGTAAAGTACTTTATTAGGGATAGCTGTTGCCCGTGACTGCGTCCACGGAGACTGTAAAAATATATTTATATGGCTTATGATCGTAGTCATAAAGAATCACGGGCAACAGCTAGTGATAATAAAAACCCCTTCATCATAGTGTTATTAGTAATTGTAAATCATTTTAATTGTAAATGTTTTTTTCAAAATTCAAAATTCAAATTCAAAATTCAAAATATCTTTATTCAAGTAGGCATTTACACGCACTTTTGAATCGTCAATTACATTAAATTGGTCAGTATAGTCAGTCTGTGAGTAAGCTACCACCAGCTCGGAATGCTGTTCTGCTGAGAAGAGCTGGCCAGAAACTCAACAGTTGCTCTTTTTAAATAAAATTTAACAATGTTTGACTTATAAATTATAACATCAACCCTGCAAATGAGTCAATTTTATTTATTTTATAAACTTAAATGCAATTTTGGAACAACTAGAACCGTCGCAATCAATCGGAAAAGAAGCCCAATCATTTCGGGCAACGAAAATTAAATAATAATAACAGTTAATATATATAAATCTTCGGCCTGCCACACAACCAGTCACCGCAAGCAGCACCCGTTCACGAGCATAACACAAGAGCCAGCCATCACCCCCTTCGCACATATTTGAGGGAGGGAGGCAACCCGACTCCCGATGCTACCGCAAGTAGTGACTTCTAAGGAATCGGTGTGATGCAGAAGGTCGATAAAACAAAATTAATTTACAACAAAAAACAAATTGCGGAGATTACTAGCTATTCGCAATACAGATTTATGACCCAAGATTTATGATACAATGACCCAAGTTCCACACATTTCGATCAACCAAAAACTCTTGAATGTTATAGTAAGATTTATTTAATAATATACCTTTAATTTTAGATTTGAAATCAAGAAAAGGAAGATCTAAGATATCTTGTGGAACCTTATTATATATGCGTATACTCAAGCCCATGAAGGATTTCTTAACTTTTTGAAGTCTAAATTTAGGCGTTACTAGCCTATTTTTATTTCTTGTATTGATAGTATGTCTGTCGCTGTTTTTTTTATAGTCATTTAAATTTTGGCGTATATATAGTAAGTTATTAAAAATGTATTGAGAAGCGACCGTAAGAATACCGATTTCTTTAAAAACTTCTCTTAGGGAGTCTCTAGCTTTTAAGTTACAAATAGCCCGTATAGCTCGTTTTTGTAAAATGAATATAGAATTAATTTCGGCAGCGCTGCCCCATAGTAAGATACCGTAAGACAATATACTGTGAAAATAACTAAAATAAACGAGTCGAGCCGTATTAGCGTCTGTTAATTGTCTTACTTTTTTAATTGCAAAGACGGCTGAGCTAAGTTTGCTTGCGAGTGTCGAGAGATGGGGGTTCCACTGGAGCTTTTTATCTAAAGTTATACCTAAGAAAGTTGTCGAGTCAGTCAGTTGTAACACTTCATTGTTAAGGAATAAACTACAATCCCGACTTTTTACATTAGGAAGTGTAAATTCCATGCATTTAGTTTTCTTAGTATTTAATACCAAATTATTAATTTCAAACCAATGAAGAACACGTGACAGAGCACAGTTAACTTTGTCAAAATTAGGTTTATTACGATCAACTTTAAAAATAAGTGAGGTATCATCAGCAAAAAGTACAATGTCACATAGTCCTTTTACGTAAAAGGGCAAATCATTAATATAGAGTAAAAATAAGAAAGGGCCTAGAATAGATCCTTGTGGAACACCCATTTTTAGGTGAGATCCAACCGATTTACAATTATTTACATCAACCGTCTGAACTCTTTGATTCAAGTAAGAGGCAATAAGATCAAGCGCAGCATTACGCACGCCATAGTGATTAAGTTTGCAAAGTAATGTTTGATGGTCCACGCAGTCAAAGGCTTTAGATAAATCACAAAACACTCCGATTGCATTCTGTGACTTTTCCCATGCGTCGTAAATGTGCTTAAGAAGCGCGGCACCCGCATCAGTTGTTGATTTGCCTTTGGTGAAACCATATTGTTCACTATGCATGATTTCATTGCTATAAACAAATTCTGACATTTGGTTTAGTATAATTTTTTCGAAAATTTTACTTAAAGTGGGTAAAATAGAGATAGGTCTATAATTTCCGGGTATTAGTCTATCGCCACTTTTGAACAAAGGAACTACTTTACTATTTTTCATTAAGTCTGGGAAAGTACCGGTTTCAATACATTTGTTAAAAATTAAGGATAATTGTGGAGCAATATCATTTATAATACTTATTAGTAATTTTACTGATATACCCCAAAGATCACCGGTTTTTTTCATATTTAGATTTCTTAAAGTTTTAACAATTTCATATGATGTAACAGGTTTAAAAACAAAACATTTATTACTGACTCTTACGTTATTCGTCAATTCGACGATTGCATCACATGGTGAGGAATTTAAATTACGCGTGACTGTTGAAGGAATTTCGTTAAAAAAAGTCTCAAAAATAGCCGCCACAGTTGAATTTGAATTTATTTCAATATTATCAATTTTTAACTTAATAGGTCCATTAGCAGCCCTATTTTTTCCAGAAACACTAGATAAAACATCCCAAGTTGCCTTTATTTTATTTTCTGAGTTTAAGATTTTATTTCTTATGTAAATCGACTTAGCTTGTATGCAAACGGTCTTAAATATTTTAGAAAAAATCCTAACTTTATTCAAGAATACCGGATCTTGATTCCATTGCCTCTCACTATATAAATCATATAACTTATCTCTACTTTTATATATTCCCACGGTAGCCCAATCACTAAATTTAAGTTTTAGGTATTTAGTCATAGTTTTTGGCTTAAAAACATTATTAAATTCTTGTAACAAAAAACCGAAAATGTTATTATATAAATTATTTGGATTATCATCGCTCATGTTTAGTTTACCCACTTTTTGCTGAACATTATTCTTAAATGTTAGGACCCGGTTTTTTGTAATTGGTCTACAAGTAAACTTTTGGGGCTTTTCACTTTCGTGATTAATTAATAGAGAAAATTTTAGACCACAGTGGTCTGAACTTAAATTTGTCATTACTGTTTCTTCATAAATGCTACAGCGACAGAACACATTATCAATACAAGTCGCGGAAATACTAGTAATACGAGTAGGTTCAAAAAAGACGTTCAGTAAGTTAAAAGATTTAAACAAATTTAATAAACGTACACTAGACGAATTTTCTTGTAATATATCTACATTGAAATCACCGCAAACAATCACGGACTTGTTTTTATGACAAAGCTTAGTTAAAATATCCTCCATTTTGTTTTCAAATTCATCAAAGTCACTAGAGGGGGGTCGGTACACGCACAAAACAATATGTTCATTGAGCTCAATGCAGGATAGTTCAATAATTCGCTCGACAGAGAGCGCCACTATATCTGATCGAGACTTTAACACTACATCGTTACGAGCTAAGATAAGTGAGCCACCGCGAATAGCTTTCTCTCTACAGAACGAACTTGACAATTTATAATTTTCTACATTTATAATATTGTTATTCTTTGATAACCAGTGCTCTGTAATGCACAATAAACTTATGTCATAATTTTGAACAAAGAGTTCCACTTCCAATTCCTTGCCACCTAAGCCTTGTATATTTTGATGGACAATATTTAACAACTTAGGCTTTGTCTTATCCATTAGTTTAAAGTGGAACGCTTATGTTCTGTCAGTATTATATTATTTAAAGTACATTTATTTTTCGTTATATCTGTTATAACGAAGTTTTTTAAATTAAATGCTACTAAAGTAGCAATTTGTTTTTTATAATATAAAGGCAGATACATTGTACCTTTTGTCATCCTAAACCTATTATAAATAAATTTATTTACATCAAAGTAAAAGAATGCATCACTATATTTATTAATATTTTATATTTATTAATATTCGTATATATGAAATCTACCTACCTACCCATATGAAAAAGTCTTGAATCATATTACTTAATACATTTATAATTTATTACATTGTCGAAATTTTCACGTGGATCCTTATTTTATTAAATATAGTATATATTTCTCTTAATGAATATAACCTATGTACATCATAATATAGGATTCTAATGCTAAAAGATTTTTTAAAAAATCGGTCCCGTAGTTTCGGAGCCTATTTAATTCAAAGAAACAAACAAATCTTTCCTACTTAAACAATTGAAATTTTTATTTTAGGTTCATTTAGTACAATTCAGAAATTAGTAACATAAGTTTAAAAAGCAGAAAAAAAAATAAATAAAAAATTTAAAAATCTATAGTGTTTTCTAAGGTTTTCACGAGTACTACACATTGAAATAAAACTATTTTTACGGATTTAACTCGCGTATATTGAATTAAATTTTAAATTTACATTTTTAATCTAACCCGACGTTTCGAATGCTTTGCAGCAATCGTGTTCACGGAAAGACGAGATGGAGGTGTCTGTCAGTAAGTCAGTTAATTAGTCATCTACCTCCAACGGTTTCTAAGCTTCCGGGCATACAGTTCAGGATTCACACAAAACGCACTAACAGTATCTTGAGGTCTTACAGTGCGGTCACAGACATGGGATTTTTTATTTTTCAAAAGTGGGTCCCAGGTGTTAGATAATCCCCAACCATCTTCTCTATTAAAATTAGGATGTTTTTTAATTTCAATAGCCTCACGAACCATTCTTGGAATGTAACGTTGTTCTTTAGCGAGGATTTTAGGTTTATCAAATCTTATATAATGATTGGGCTTGTCTATGGTATGTTCACACACTGCAGACTTCGATGTACGCCTATGCTTGATATCCGATATATGTTCCTTAACTCTTTTACCGATGCTCCTCTTTGTTTGACCTATGTATGACAAGCCACAATCGAAATCAAGTTTATATACTCCAGCACATTGTAAAGGAATATTACTTTTGATAGGTCTCTAGAATTGGCTCACTTACCTTTGAGGTTTGTAGATAGTTTTAATAGAAACCTTTTTTAAGATGTTGCCGATTCTGTCAGTAACTCCTTTCACATATGGTAGTAGGGCCGGTTGACGCTCAACTGTGGGTGGCTTGATGTGGTTTCTGCGACGCTGGCGAGGTAGGGGCAGGTGGTTGTTGAACAAGGCATGCTTGACATGCTGCAGCTCGTCCTCTAGGTGTTCAGCGTCACAGATGTGTTGTGCTCTCTGAAACAAAGATTTGCCAACGGTAGCTAACTGGCTAGGGTGGTGGTGTGATTTACCATTGAGGTACCTATCTGTATGTGTGGGTTTCCTATAAACAGTGTGTCCCAATGTATTATCAGGATTCTTGATAATAAGAATATCAAGGAAAGCTAAAGTATTATTTGATTGCAATTCCATTGTAAATTGTATTTTGTTGTTAATGGAATTAAGGTGTTCTAGAAAAGCAGATGTTTAATTTATAGGTAGTATTGTGAAGGTGTCAGCTCCGTACGGTTTAAAGATGTTCGGTATAGCAGGTGCAGAGGACAGAGCCCTCGCCTCGAAGTGCTCCATGTAGATATCGGCAACAACGGGGGAGACCGGGGAACCCATTGCCACTCCATCAACTTGTACATAGAATTCATCCTTCCACATCAAATAGCCAGATGTTAAGCAATGCTTCAGTAATTCTACATATGTTTCAGTAATTCTGCATATTTAAAAATCCCCCGATACAAAAAGACCTCTAAAAAGAGTAATAATAATATTTTTATGTACTTATTGAATTCGTTGCGGCGGGGGACCGCCGCATTTAATAAATGAAGAAATTAAAATGCAAGTAAGTTACCAAGGCAAATAAAGAAATTACGATATCGAATCGTATAGTCTAAGTCCTCAATGATTAACTTCGTAATATTTTTTTTTTTTTTTTATCAGGGATTTTTTAAATTTTTAATTTAATTTTTTAAATATTATTTTAAACGTGACTAACATTCATAAAGATATTTTAAAATATTTCCAGAGTAAAAAAATTCATTAACTTCATCAACTTTGATTGATGTAGGTTATATGATTTTATAAAAAAAAAATCCGGTAGATAATTGTAGAGGTAAATTTTTTTCAGAAACAAACTCTCATACTTTATAATAATAAAGGCGAAAAATTTTCAGAAGAAGAAATAGATGGTTTACTCTGTCTGTAATTCCCTTGGGCGGCAGCAACCATATAGCCTGATTACGAACAATATACTTACATTGTTTATTACTTTAAAAGAAATCCCGGCTTTTATACTGATGAACCTACACATGTTTCATTGTATGTATATATAGTCAAGAGTATAATACAAAGTAGGAATTTATAATCACTACCATTTAATAGTAATGTAGTATATAGGAGTCATTATAATTCAAAATATTTGTTAAGATTAAATAATCGTTAAATATTCCAATTACGTAATATAATACGGAAATAGTGTTTATTTATTTTAACTATTATTTTATACTTGATACATAAAAAGATAAAGCGTTTAAATTACCTCAACGCCATAGCTGCTGAAACCAAAAGCTTACAATTTCACATGAAAAGGCCATTCATTGAATTAGTGAAATATTGTAAAAAATGTCTTAAACATTCTTTCAATAGACTGTCTGAAAGTACTTGCAATGATAATACTAGAACACAAATAATGGAAAGTATAATTACATATTTTTAGAAATTCATATTATATTTGGGTTCCGAAAAAGGTGGAAGCGTGCATGATTATTTATGTAAAATCCCCATGTTAAAACCAAAAGATATATTTGTGAAGAAACAGAAAGATAGTACTTAAATTGAATGCATAGTTACATGTTAGAAGTAGGTAGGTAGTATAGGTAACAAAAAAATACAAATATTCTGTGCGATACCGGAGGCCATTATCAACAATTACATAGAAAGTACATGAATAAGATAAAACCGATAGTATTTATAAAAAAAGCTAGTGGTTGGTTGATTTTGCTAAGGAAAGTAGTAAAACAACTTGAATTAATATCAAAGACAGTACATATTCCTTAGAAATTATAATATTGTATTATTAGGATCAAATAGAAAATTAACATTGTCTAGAGACCCGCTGTAAATCTACATTGTTATTGAGAATGGTAATAAGAAAATATTATGATTGTTGTATATTATTTACCTGCCCTTATTCTAGGTATGTGGGGTGGCGCAATATGTCTATTATACATATTGCTCGAGATATGGCAAAAGTTTTAAGGATCGGGGACATCTCGACGTCAAACCTTGGGAATACGTGTGGGTAGGATTTCCGCCTCTTTTCAGATAGTTGGTGTGTAGGGTGGCATCACTTGTTTTATTTCTTATCCAATTTTACGGCAAACTAGGCTAGAAATGGGATATAGAGTCCGATATTCTAAGCCGCGATCATACGGTATGTGTGTTTTCTTACTCTTTTATTTTATATGCTCTACTTGAAAAAATCATATTATTTGAATATTTGTTTTGATTATTTGAGCTAGATTCTAGAATTAATCCAGATCAGCTTTGTAAAGAGATAACGTTTATTAATTGTTAAAATCTATGATTTTTTTAATTTCCAAGGTCTGATACTCTAATTCGATATAATATGTAAATTATTATTTTTCTGAACTACTACATAAATACAAGTATACGCATAATACAAGTAATATTTTTTTTTACATTGACAGTTTTATACAATTCGGGGATGAAAAAAACTATAGACTTATAATATACAGGGTTATTTTTAATTAGTTGAGCACCTTTTGCAGGCAGCCTCTCTACATCAATCCCAACAACATTTGTTCTACGACTTTTAGAAAATCTTGATAAATAACTCAGAATAAACGAAACAAAAAAATTTTTGCTCCCTCGATTATTTATTACTCTGTATTTTGTATGCAGTCTAAAGTTATAGGTCGCGGCAGTCTAGCGAAACTCAGAAACTGTTAAACGCGCGCGCCAGCTTTTTTCGTATAGCTTCATCTCTTTTACACCATGTTGCTATGGAAATACTAAATAATCAAAATGACAAGTATGTGGATTACAAAACACAATTTACATTAACCAAAAATAAAATTATCGGATTAGAGTTTTATAATTAAATAATGAATTGTAATTACATACTGGACAATACGATTTTATGGACTTGCTATTGAAACTAATAAATAAATTCAAGATTATAACAAGAAGAAGAAATTATGAAATGTAATTTATAATATTTTTAAAATACATTGATTGTCTGAAATAGAAGAAGTAAGAATGAAAAGAAATACGAGTTTTGGCTGAGAAATGGAGCATTGGGGTCCTGATCTTTACAAGGTCTGTTTTGCTATACCTAGAACGAACAACAACTCGAAACAACAGAAACCATGATGAAGAATAATTTTATTTGTGATATAGTGACGATCCAACATGTTAAGAAACCTAAAGTTATTATTTTTGAAGTGGATTGTGTACATTTGTCTGTTTTTATGGTACTTATGTGTTTCTTCTATCAGAATATTATACGTCAGAAACAGTCGATTTACTTCTTTCGTTTAAATTAATTAATATTAATGAAAATTATGACGTTTTTCTGTTACGTGCCATCTTTATTTCTAAGTGACATTTAAAAGAAAATGTGAATTATATTTACATGTCATAAAGACGTTTCACTTCTTGCATGTGTACACTAATACACATACACATATTTAATAAAGACTAAAGTTTTCGTTTTTTCAGTTTTATTAATATTATAAAGAGGAAAGGCCAATTTAGACGTAATTTAAATAAACTTCCTATTATTCCTCCTGGTGTTTCTTAATATTTTATTTTGTCGGATATCTGAATGAAGTT
The DNA here is from genome assembly GCA_959347405.1 of Napeogenes sylphis. Taxonomy (NCBI): domain Eukaryota; kingdom Metazoa; phylum Arthropoda; class Insecta; order Lepidoptera; family Nymphalidae; genus Napeogenes; species Napeogenes sylphis. Next base: position 13,096,411 of record OY365776.1, read on the forward strand.
TATGGTTGGGATCACAAGATGGAGCCATTTTAAATACTGTTACTATTATACGGTAATGTTTTTAATTCATGGTAACACCAACAGTTGGTGTCAGTACCAACCAAATGTCAAGTAATTTGTAATTTGATATTATTATCTTTGTTATTTGATAATTGATATTTCATTTGTCTCTTGAGATTTATGGTGATGAAAGTGTGTAGTATTACTGATATTCTATATTAACTACCTGGATTGTTTCTGTATACCGACGCTTCTATTTGTGACTGACTGCAATTTCTAGGAACTTCGTAAAGAAATTCGTAAGTAATTTATTGTTTTATTGTCATGATATAAATATTAACAAACTAGATAATATGATATGTATAAAGTAAGTTAAAGAGAAGTTATTGTTTTGTAAAAATAATATTTATTTGGTTTCGTTACAGTGCCCTTATTTCATAAACCAAATAAAAATATTGAGACATTCAACTTGTGGACAACTTCTATTGGAGATTATGTTTTTTCATTAGATTCTTAAACAGTTAGACAATATGTGTTTCGACTATTGTAGAAAATATTTTAATAAATAAAAGTGAAAAACGATGCTATTTTTTATTACACCTTAGAAGATCAAGTTGTAACGTGCATAGCCGCCGCTGCGTCACCCCGTCACCCCGCGTTATATACATATTTTGACAAGTTGCGTGGCCTCTCTTTGCTCAAGTTTAATGCACGTTCAGAGGCAATAAATAAATTTTGTATGGGAAAAACTAAATTTTTAAAACTATTAATTTTAAAAAGTCGTAGCACAAATGTTGTTAGGATTGATGTAGAGGGGCTGCCTGCAAAAGGTGCTCAACTAATTACAAATAACCCTGTATATACATATTTCTGAATTATCATTCAGATACATTCGATATACTATATAAAATGTTATATTTCTGAAATACTGGGAGTAATGCATTGTTTTTTTTTACATTTACAACTATTTTTATTTAATTTGGGGATGGCTAAAACTTTAGACATGTAATATAAGAAAAACTGCTGATAGACACATTTTCTTGAATATAAAGACTGCAAAGTTATACGTTAGGATAAGTGTAAAGTTTAATATGTAAATTTAAATTTACTTTATTTATAAGCCCTTAGTTATGTAGTAAAACCTGGAGTATTAATGCCAAAAACAAATGAAAATGTATTTAAAATATTGATTGTTCCTCGAATTTTATTTGGTATTCATAGTAGCGTAATATTTAATAAATATTCTTTTAAACTACATAAATTAATGGAACTTGGAACTATAGGTTAACTAAGCTATAGGTTTTTTAAATATCTATTTTACGAAAAAAAAAATACTTTCATAGTCTAGTAATAAAGTGGAAGTCTATTTGTTGGACATTCTGTCTTAAAAATAGCAATAATTATACACACAGTTATATGTAGGACATATTAATATTTAGTCAATTGAGTCTATGGGCCGTGTTAAACAATCAAATTCTCGTTAACATGACGTCACGCTCGAGATCTCATTTTCGTGGATTTATTTTGATTCCAATATGCTATGAGTCGACTGTTCTGATGGATGATCTATCAAAATTTGGTATTTCCGTTAATCCAGAAAAATGTAAGGCTATGATTGTTGGTAGTGCAAGACTGTTAGTTAAAACTAATTTAGATAGTTTGCCAACTATTACATACAATGCAAATATCATACCACTATCGAATTCGGTAAGAAACCTGGGGTTGTATATGGACAATGGAATGAGTTGGCACCTGCACATTAAAGAAATTTGCCGTAAAGTCACTGCCACATTACAGACCTTATATCGGACTAAACATTTTCTCCCACTTAAGACGAAGATAATGTTAGTTAACAGTCTTATTTTACCCATTATTGATTATGCAGATGTTTGCTACCCCGATTTAAGTAACGACCTACTCAATAAGTTAGAGCGCCTCCTTAATAACTGCATCCGTTACATCTTCGGTCTGCGTAAGAACGATCACGTCTCTCACTTTCGCACTCAACTTAAATGGCTCACTATTGTCGGAGGCGTAGCTCTAGAATACTTTGTCTCCTTTATTCAATCTTAAATGATCCAAATTCACCTTCTTATCTGAAAGAAAAATTCCAGTATCTCCATGAAACTCACGGCAAAATGCTTCGTTCATCTTCTAACCTTAAAACGGTTATTCCACCGCATAGAAGTGATTTCTTTCACAAATCTTTCACAATTCAAGCTTCACTACTCTGGAACGAACTACCTGAAAAGATTAGAAAAGCGTCCACAAAGACTTCTTTTAAAAGACTGGTTAACATTTCTTAGAGTCATCCTGATAAATAATTCTAATTTCTATAATGTGTTATATAATGTTTATATAGATAATTATATATATATGTTATGTGTGTATATATATATATATAGGTATATGTGTATGTTAATAATTATATTTATAATATTATTTTAAACATGTATTTAATATCTATTGTTTATACTTAGTAAATTATGTTCATGCTATATTGTTTTATCATATATATAAAATTAAGGACTTATAAATAGATTTTTAGTAGCCTACCGCAATTTCTCACCATTCGCAGAAGTTAACTGGTAGAGAATGCCAATAGGCTTTAAGTTCTCCTTTTGTATTGAACAATAAAGGGTAAATAAAAAATAAAAAATAATAAAGTGGAAGTCTATTTGTTTGACATTCTGTCTTAAAAATAGCAATAATTATACACACAGTTATATGTAGGCCATATTAATATTATCTCAGAGGATTTCTAATTAATTTCCGGCGAATCTCGAGATAATGCAATGAGATATCCCGCCGTTGCGATAGACACAATATATTTATGAAGGCTGGTTTCATTAATATGATATATATTTTAATAACAAAAAGCATTATAGTTATTTTACACAAATTGTGTAACCGTGAATTCTATTAAACATTTTACTAAACAAGTTGCGGTTTTATTGTATAATCTTGTCTCTCTTATCCAACTCGTTAGAGACAGGTCAGCTGTAGTCATTTAGCAAAAGGAAATGTAAATTTTGCGGTTACATTGATGAAGGCGAGCCCATGATCCTTTTGATATCGGATGCTTTTGAAAATATATTAAGATTTTAATAACGAAAAGGGTTAACAAATAATTTTAGAAGCACGAAATATATATTAGTTAATATATATTATATTATAGTATGCTTGATTAGGTTTTTGAATTAATTAATGTTTTGGGTTTTTCACGGATAGAACAAACATACAACATACAAGGTTAACAAACATATTATATGGTTGTGAAATAAACTGCTAAAATGTCCAAAATATTTATTACAAGATATTGCCAAGTTAGGAATTGTAAGTCCCATCACTCTACTAGTTGACTCTAGCCTATCGCTACCTGCTTTGATTAATTTAGCATTATGTATGTGATTGTCCTTATAGGGACTATGGTTACATCTATTAGACTTGTTTAAAAATAATAACCAATGTTTCTAAATTTTCAATATGGATTACCATAGACAAGATGCCATAACTAGATCCCAAACCCGCAACCTCTGAGAAACTATTCTGTCGCTTTACCACTTGAACTAACGTAACCAATTACCAGCAATATGCAATTCACCATGGTCGAACATACTTTGCTGTCCTAGTACACTTTACACCCCGATAAGCGATGGCTTTTGTAAGTTTGTAAGTAAAGCATGGCATGAAAGTTAGTCTGGATATTGCAAATTAATCTAAATCTTCTATCAATGATTCATAGGTTTCCCGAAAGTTTATGCAAGTCAGTCACCATCAATTTTCTTAATAAAAAGAGCATAAAAGTTATTGACTTTTTTTGCTCTGACAATAAGCTCGTGGTCGCTGGAGTTCCCCAAAGCTGCTTAGTATCAGCGACACTGCATATCAATGATATATTGGACATATCAAACTTTGTAGCGGTCCCCAAGGAAATTTCTACCACAAATCACCGAGATTTTAAATGAACTTCCTTAAGCGGTGTTACCAGATCAAAGCCAGAATGAGTGATCATATAGGAAAAGAGCGGTTACTCCTTCTTCAAAGGCCAACAACGTTCTTTACATCTTCTGATTATGCACGGGACTGTGGGCGATGGTAGGAAGTCTTGCAGTAGCAAGTCTACAGCTTGAACAAATTTTTCTTTCTTAGTCTTCAGGTTGATTATAAGTTAATTATCGATCTTAAGATGTATGTTATTTATCAATTCAACCGCCCTGTTTGGTCGAGTGGGTAGTGCAGACGCGTAACGTATAGCGACGCAATGGGGCTCAAGTTCGATTTCCGACAGGGACAGGCATGTATGTGATGACCATAGATGTCTGTATTTATGGGTTTAGTCGTCATTAAATATATTCTCTGTGTTTATAATGAAAATGACACAAATACATAGGTATTTCAATCGTTTTCTATTTCCCTTAACACGAGAAAATTATTTGCTTACTTAATAAAAAAAAAATACACCTTTAAGCGATACATAGACATAGTGGAACTTACTTATAGCATCTATGCCACTACTGTTATGAATAAATGGTAAATAACAGTCTCTATACTCAAACCAATATTGATAATCGGTGTCATAATTATGTAAACACATTTTAGGTAAACATAGAAAATTATGCTTTGGGAACGATTCTCCCATTGGTCTATCTGCCTAGTTTACATAAACCTACTATCCCCGGGGCTTGGCAATCGCCCCGGCTGGTCAGATGAGACCTTGATATTTACCTGTAAACTGTCAAATTTTCTATATACAACATTAAACTTGCTAAGACGCCTTTATAACTCAATAAGCTTTATGTTCAGATTAAATATAAATTTTTGGCTAAAAAGCAAGTTAATATAATTGCCTAAATTTGGAACTAAGCATTTATGTACCTTTAAAAAGAACATCGTACTGTATATTATGAAATTTAAAATAGATTAATAACACTTAATATATATGTACATAACCAAAATAGTAGCGCAGGGCTCATTTGAGTACATACTTGTCGTTTCCATAGATCTTTGGCGAAGTAGCTCTCCCCTTAACGGGGGTTCCCGGAAAAGCAAACATTTAACTGTAAAACAAGTTTACATCACTCAAACCTGGAACACTCATGAATGAAAAACGAATTTTGAATCACTTTTAGCCAGTCCGTTTACCGATAACAATAACCGAATGATAACATTATGCGGATGGCACTTTTTCATGCTTGTTGAGGGATTTTAGTGCACATAAAAAATGATCATAATGATAAAATATGAATTGTAATAATTTAGAATTGATTTAAGTACATATTAAGTTTCATAATAAGAATTTCTTTTGTTTGCTCAAATTTTCTGTTTATTTACACTATTAAAAATATTCTAACATAAGATTCATTTGAAATATCGATCTATTGTTGTTTGACACTTGTTTTTATTCATAATCATTTAAATATAATACTCAAAATAGTATAATTTTTCGAAGTTTGTTGCTCGGTGTCGAATCGAATCGTCGTATCGTCTTCTAAATCGTTAACAATAAGCGACTTTTGATCACAATAAGCGTCTTTTTTCAAATGTATTGCTAAGGAGAAATTTGGGACCGACTATTTTCGATAACAATAGCCGGCTGATAACATTAAACGTAATCACAATAAGCGGCGTCCACTGTATTACTTTATGACAGTATAAAAAAAATATTAAAAGCGTTGTTGCGGAAAAAAAAATCTCAACCCGCCAACATAAGGAAAAGGACTTTTGTAATAATAAATATAATTTAATATATTTTTATTTTTAAATGATAAAAATAAATAAAATAATATTAATACCAATTTAAACTTATTTAATTTTTCATAGAGATTAAAACCTACAATCTTTCCGAAAAATGTCCTTACCTCCCAGTTTTATAATATTGATGCAGATTAGAAGATCTTATTTGGGATTTATTTGATATCGCTGATATAAATCGTAAAAACTGGGCGACTGCCAGCTGAACCGCAATTGCTTGATACTCACAGCTGTAAAGAAACTTTAAATTAACAAAGGTTTTAAATTTTTGTCTATAATAATTATTTTATATGGGCCACTATAATGACCTCAAAAAAATAAAACTTAAATAACATGATCATAACAGCAATAACTATTCTTCTAATAATACAACGACAAAAACTTTCTTTAGATACACATATCTTTATAAACTGTATGTTAAAAGTTCAGTATATCGTATATCTTATGTACATTTTTGTAGAGCAATTAAAACTAAAAATAATATATAAAACTTAATTTTATTTTATAATTCTTCCAGATATTAATAACAGTGATAGATATCTATATAGCCCTAAATAAAAATGTTTGAAGTACTCGTCGGTCGGCTCGGTCATGTAACTGATTTTAAAGTTTAATTTGTCCCAAGTAATACCCGATGTTAGAACCCCGAAAGCAATTAGAGTTTGTCTTAAAGGAATCCCCGGTTTTCTAAAATCCTTTTATTGTTGTTCTACTATCTTTTATTCCTTTACTTTTATTATTACTATATTTATAATATCGGTAAAAATTAAGAATAATTATATAGGATCAGATAATATCCTTCGAAACCAAACGTGGTTGTTACATAATAGTTAGTTTATTGTATTACGCTTAGATGTAGTTTAGAAAGAGAATTAAAATTTAATTTTATCTATCGGTCCCGATTTAATGCTATCAAATGCTGTTTGCTATAATCGATTCTCTACGAAAAAAACGTAATAAAGTTTATTAGATTTAATGAAATAAACAATGGTTTATAACAATAATATTTATGATAGATTTATATGCTTAGCAGATTCTTAGGTTTTAATAGAATCAAATTATACTAGCGTTTTTTTTATCTATCAGCTTTAATACATACAAATACAACAATCATAGTAACTTTTCTCACTATTATATGAAAAGTGTTTTAATAATATTATATAATAATCAATGAGGGTTCCATCTCTCATTCATTTACATTTATGATAAATAATGCATTTGATTAATGGCCTCTCAGCCGTACTCGTTATGAACTGTTCTATAATGATAAAGAATATTGATGGTTTCTCATACAAGATATAAGTAATGAAATTACACAACCAGTTCATTTGAACTATTGCATTTTGTTTAGAGACAATAACATATAAAACGTTTTTTTATATAACTCGTTCATACCGGCGGGACATTTCAATGTGAAATGAATGATTGAAATGAGAACTACGTCTTAATACGGACTTCAAACACTCCTCCGGAAGATTTTATACCCAGACTTCCCCAAACGGAGATCACAGTAACCAGGTAGACTTCTTACTGATCAGAACAAAATGGAGGAGCTTGGTTGCTACCGGTAACCGAAATCAAGTCCGACCACCAGTTGCTCGTGTGTAGTTGAAAGATCAGACCTATAGTCACGAAAATAACCTAGCGCATAGATAGATATTCTTGGCAAAAACATTTTTGTTAAGTTACTTCAGAACAGCAGTGTTGGCTTCATGCCACAGTAAAGTGTATTAAAGAAGGAAACGTCGACCATTTCTGGATGTCAAAAAGGTCTGAAAATATTAAACGTAAAATACGCAGATGTTACTTTACCTCTAGCGTCTATCAGTGAAGATATAAACAAATTTCCTTTACTGCTAGAAATCACAGCATTGGATTTGCTATCAATAACGATAGGAATAAAATGATGACTGTAAAAGATGACGACAACAACCAACCAAACATCCAAAACAGTAGGATCTCAGGAAGTTGGCCATTATGTCTATGACTAACAATGGAGACGAAGAAGACGACGAAGACGAAATTAGGAGACATTGATTGACAATGACTGGATCCTCAAAGGAAAAACTCACAAATATTAGAAATGACTACAGAATAAACAGAAACCTAAAAATTCCACTCATACTTGTTCTTTCTTATCTTCTTGTATGGAAATAAAACATGTTCAAACGTGTTAGTAGTAGGGCCGCTTGCCGCTCAACTGATGAAATAAAATTCCTTCAACATCTGTCATTTAAATAACCTAAGCCATTCCGTACACTTCACTTATCTCCTAGATACTTTTTTAAATTATATAACCTATACATGCTGTTCTCATTTTCCTCCTTACAGTCGTAACTTTCTCATCAACCGTAAAATATTATTGTATCTGATTAGATTTAATACAGAATAGATTTAATAAAGACCAGGTATTTATTTATCTAAAGTTTCTACCCGCCGGACATAAATACGAGTACAGATCTCCTTAATAAACTAGATCATCTCATCAATTTCTTAATACGTTTTATTTTCTGTCTTCATAAATTAGAGCATATTTTCTCTTATCACTGCAAGCTCACATGGCTAACAACTCGTGAACGTGGACAGTCACATATGTCTTATTCACTTTTCTCTTTCTTTCTTTACATTTAATCCTTACTCGCACTGGTTTTACGTGAAATTTCTTCACGTTCCTTTGATTCTATTCGATTCATAGTAGTTCTGTTATATATAATGGATTCACTGTGCGGGTGCCGGGCCCATCGCGGTGCATGGAGAGGAGTGCAAACAGTTCCTGGGACTTGCGACCTAGGTGTAGGTTTAAAGGATCCTTTATTATGAGCATACATGCTCGTCACTACTATCCACACTCCTCTCTCTACTTAACCAAATTTGGAAAGAACCTACTAATGCCGCCTTTGAAATACGTTCTAGAAATGATCCCATGCTTGTTCTAGAAAGGCCTATGTCTTTAAATAGCTTATAGAAAGATTTTTCTGTTGTACTTCTCGCTCCCACTTCTACCGCGTATGAGCTACTTATAAATTTATTTTTGGAAAGTTCGTTGGTCAGTTGGTAATACTTATTAAGCTTAAATATGTTATCCCTGGGGATGTTTGTTTCCCAGAGAACAGTAAGCTCCACAAGTATCACGCACCTTAGAAATAAAGAAACTTATATTCTTAGATGTTTAGAATACAGGAATAAGTCTGGCCTGGATGACGAAACACCAACATCCCCAGGGATTTTGTAATGCTTTTTATACGTGCCCATCATGAGAATCCCATCAGAAGCCGCGCCTACAATTAAATAAGTACTAATAATAATTACAAATAAATACTAATAATATTTTTTATGAATCGTCATCGTCAATTTTTATTAATCGTTATATATCTATAAATAGATGAGTATAAATATTTTGTGGATGTATTTTTCGTATTAGTTATATATATAGTCCTAGTATTGCCATAAATATTTTAACAAAGAAAAAATATATATTTTTAATTACAAATAATATTAATTACTTTTCTGGGCTGGTCTCTTAAAGGCTGCAAGTCCTAAGTCGTCTCTTAAAATACGAGACATGGTTTTAGGTGCTTCATTTCCCGACATAAAACCCTTTACTTTCGGACAGGATTTCTTTGAATTCTGATATCTGATATCTGATACCTGCCACCGACACATCTGGATGCGTAGTGTTATTCAACAGTGTACCTCTCAAGAAACTTTTTTCTATATACTTAACTTGTATTAACTGACGGTATTTTCAAGCCCATATACGACACGGGACTTTAAAAAATTAAAGTTTCTTCCTCAAAAGCGAGCAATGGCTCGTTAATTCATCTGAAGTTGCAAATGGTTGTGCGCTATCACAGAGTCAAACACAAAAAAAATAAAGAACTAGCAGTAATCCATGCTGCATACATAACATGCATTGCAATAAAAGGTAAAGCTTCTGTATTATTCCGAGAAAATATTAAAGTACGATAACTCGACGATCCTTTATGAGATCACTTTAAATTTTATTCCGAGAGTTTGAAATAAATCTTATAGAGAGATTTGCTGGATTTGATAAAGGTTAGCTTAAAGTTTGTTCTTGTATATTTTATATAAATCAAAATTATAAGGAATTATGTAAGAGAATGACTACAATAACCTGATAAAACTTGTATGTACTTTCTCATATACAATAAATTACGACAGTGATATACCAAACGTATATTGGATTAATATTTTTCAATACCATTGAATTTAATATGTATTTTGGAAAAAAATATATGTGATTTATTTATAATTATTTTATAACAAATATACCATCATTGAAGTATTTATAGTTCACTAAAATATGAATTTTAGTTTACGTAGTAATTAATTAATATTGTATTATAATAACCACCCTATTTAATGTTTTTATTCATAATTATATAATAATATTTGCAGATCTTATAGAGTTTATACAAAAGCACAATTTTATTTTTAATTTTAATTACTTCACTGTGAAACGTCATTCATATAACGATTTTAAGTAATATTCTCATTGGTCAGTTACCCTCATATTATTAGCGAAATAGTTTTAGATCCATAAGTCCTTCTCCTAACCAAGTATACAACATTACACGATTTATAAATTATTCCAACTTCTGATGAAATCAGAGTAGTTTACGAATTAGTTAACCAAAACTATTAATAAACTAATAACAACTCACTGTCACTGAATATTCGTAATCTCAAAGTTATTAATTGCATCAGAACCTCTCGGAACTTTGTAAACGGCTTTACACTTATCGATACCTAAGAGTCTTAAATATAAACTATGTATTAATCTACTTATAATTTAAATACATTTTTAATAATTGACCTACTCTATGTGACAATGCTTTCAGAAGCTGGTTTCTTTAGGTTTAAGCATAAGCATTAAGCATAAGCATAAGCATTGAGCATAAGCATTTAAAATAAGCTTTTAAAATAAGCATTAAGAAAAAGCATTAAGCATAATCATTTAAAATAAGCATTAAGAAAAAGCATTAAGCATAAGCATTTAAAATAAGCATTTAGAATAAGCATTTAAAATAAACTTTTCAAATAAGCATTAAGCATAAGCATTAAGCATAAGCATTAAGCATAAGCATTAAGCATAAGCATTAAGCATAAGCATTAAGCATAAGCATTAAGCATAAGCATTAAGCATAAGCATTAAGCATAAGCATTAAGCATAAGCATTAAGCATAAGCATTAAGCATAAGCATTAAGCATAAGCATTAAGCATAAGCATTAAGCATAAGCATTAAGCATAAGCATTAAGCATAAGCATTAAGCATAAGCATTAAGCAAAAGCATTAAGCATAAGCATTAACCATAAGCATTTAAAATAAGCTTTTAAAATAAACATTAAGCATAAGCATTTAAAATAAGTTTTTAAAATAAGCATTTAGCATTTAACATTTAGCATAAGCATTAAAAATAAGCTTTTAAAATAAGCATTTAGCATTTAACATTTAGCATAAGCATTAAAAATAAGCTTTTAAAATAAGCATTAAGAAAAAGCATTAAGCATAAGCATTTAAAATAAGCTTTTAAAATAAGCATTAAGCATAAGCATTAAGCATAAGCATTAAGCATAAGCATTAAGCATAAGCATTAGCATATAAGCATAAGCATTAACCATAAGCATTTAAAATAAGCTTTTAAAATAAGCATTAAGCATAAGCATTTAAAATAAGTTTTTAAAATAAGCATTTAGCATTTAACATTTAGCATAAGCATTAAAAATAAGCTTTTAAAATAAGCATTAAGAAAAAGCATTAAGCATAAGCATTTAAAATAAGCTTTTAAAATAAGCATTAAGCATAAGCATTAAGCATAAGCATTAAGCATAAGCATTAAGCATAAGCATTAAAAATAAGCTTTTAAAATAAGCATTAAGAAAAAGCATTAAGAATAAGCATTTAAATTAAGCTTTTAAAATAAGCATTAAGCATAAGCATTTAAAATAAGTTTTTAAAATAAGCATTTAGCATTAAACATTTAGCATAAGCATTAAAAATAAGCTTTTAAAATAAGCATTAAAAAAAAGCATTAAGCATAAGCATTTAAAATAAGCTTTTAAAATAAGCATTAAGCATAAGCATTAAAAATAAGCTTTTCAAATAAGCTGTTAAAATAAGCATAAAGAAAAAGCATTAAGCGTAAGCATTGAAAATAAGCTTTTAAAATAAGCTTTAAAAAAAAGCATGAAGAAAAAGCATTAAGCATAAGCATTTAGAATAAGCTTTAAAAATAAGCATTTAGCAAAAGCATTAAGCATAAGCATTAAGCATAAGCATTAAGCATAAGCATTAAGCATAAGCATTAAGCATAAGCATTAAGCATAAGCATTAAGCATAAGCATTAAGCATAAGCATTTTAAATAAGCTTTTAAAATAAGCATTAAGCATAAGCATTTAAAATAAGTTTTTAAAAAAAGCATTTAACATTTAGCATAAGCATTAAAAATAAGCTTTTAAAATAAGCATTAAGAAAAAGCATTAAGCATAAGCATTTTAAATAAGCTTTTAAAATAAGCATTAAGCATAAGCATTTAAAATAAGTTTTTAAAATAAGCATTTAGCATTAAACATTTAGCATAAGCATTAAAAAAAAGCTTTTAAAATAAGCATTAAAAAAAAGCATTAAGCATAAGCATTTAAAATAAGCTTTTAAAATAAGCATTAAGCATAAGCATTAAAAATAAGCTTTTCAAATAAGCTGTTAAAATAAGCATAAAGAAAAAGCATTAAGCGTAAGCATTGAAAGTAAGCTTTTAAAATAAGCTTTAAAAAAAGCATGAAGAAAAAGCATTAAGCATAAGCATTTAGAATAAGCTTTAAAAATAAGCATTTAGCAAAAGCATTAAGCATAAGCATTAAGCATAAGCATTAAGCATAGGCGTTAAGCATTAAGCCTCATGTCTCAAGAATTAAGAATTGAGTATCGAGCATCGAACATCAAGCATAGCATCCAACATCGAGCATAGTACCAAACATCGAGCTTATCATCGAGGATCATGCATGTGTATTCGCTTTTAATTTGTCAGTGGCGCCTCGGATTTCTTGTTTTATAATTTATATAATATTTTAAATTTAATGTAACATCTTAAATATTCCACCGCTGAATCGAGCTTGCATAATTTTAGGAATTTACCTTATTTCATTTTACTTTATTCATAATAAAGGTCAATGTTGTTCATATTACATCAATAAATTATTTTTAGCACAAAAGGTAAATTTCCTTTTTTTTTAAATAAGCTTTAAACATGAAGCATTTAGCATTAAGCATAAGCATTAAACATTAAGCATAAGCATTAAGCATAAGCATTAAGCATAAGCATTAAGCATAAGCATTAAATATAAGCATTAAGCATAAGCATTAAGCATAAGCATTAAGAATAAGCATTAAGCATAAGCATTAAGCATAAGCATTAAGCATAAGCATAAAGCATAAGCATAAGCATAAGCATTAAGCATAAGCATTAAGCATAAGCATTTAAAATAAGTTTTTAAAATAAGCATTTAGCAATAAACATTTAGCATAAGCATTAAAAATAAGCTTTTAAAATAAGCATTAAGAAAAAGCATTAAGCATAAGCATTTAAAATAAGCTTTTAAAATAAGCATTAAGCATAAGCATTAAAAATAAGCTTTTCAAATAAGCTGTTAAAATAAGCATAAAGAAAAAGCATTAAGCGTAAGCATTGAAAATAAGCTTTTAAAATAAGCATTAAGCATAAGCATTAAAAATAAGCTTTTAAAATAAGCTGTTAAAATAAGCATAAAGAAAAAGCATTAAGCGTAAGCATTAAAAATAAGCTTTTAAAATAAGCTTTTAAAAAAAAGCATGAAGAAAAAGCATTAAGCATAAGCATTTAGAATAAGGTTTAAAAATAAGCATTTAGCAAAAGCATTAAGCATAAGCATTAAGCATAAGCATTAAGCATAGGCGTTAAGCATTAAGCCTCATGTCTCAAGAATTAAGAATTGAGTATCGAGCATCGAACATCAAGCATAGCATCCAACATCGAGCATAGCACCAAACATCGAGCTTATCATCGAGGATCATGCATGTGTATTCGCTTTTAATTTGTCAGTGGCGCCTCGGATTTCTTGTTTTATAATTTAAATAAAATTTCAAATTTAATGTAACATCTTAAATAATCCACCGCTGAATCGAGCTTGCATAATTTTAGGAATTTACCTTATTTCATTTTACTTTATTTATAATAAAGGTCAATGTTGTTCATATTACATCAATAAATTATTTTTAGCACAAAAGGTAAATTTCCTTTTTTTTAAAATAAGCTTTAAATATGAAGCATTTAGCATTAAGCATAAGCATTAGGCATAAGCATTAAGCATAAGCATTAAGCATAAGCATTAAGCATAAGCATTAAGCATAAGCATTAAGCATAAGCATTAAGCATAAGCATTAAGCGTAAGCATTAAGCATAAGCATTAAGCATAAGCATTTTAAATAAGCTTTTAAAATAAGCATTAAGCATAAGCATTTAAAATAAGTTTTTAAAATAAGCATTTAGCATTAAACATTTAGCATAAGCATTAAAAATCAGCTTTTAAAATAAGCATTAAGCATAAGCATTGAAAATAAGCTTTTAAAATAAGCATTAAGCATAAGCATTGAAAATAAGCTTTTAATATAAGCATTAAGCATAAGCATTAAAAATAAGCTTTTAAAATAAGCTGTTAAAATAAGCATAAAAAAAAAGCATTAAGCGTAAGCATTAAAAATAAGCTTTTAAAATAAGCTTTAAAAAAAAAGCATGAAGAAAAAGCATTAAGCATAAGCATTTAGAATAAGGTTTAAAAATAAGCATTTAGCAAAAGCATTAAGCATAAGCATTGAAAATAAGCTTTTAAAATAAGCATTAAGCATAAGCATTAAAAATAAGCTTTTAAAATAAGCTGTTAAAATAAGCATAAAGAAAAAGCATTAAGCGTAAGCATTAAAAATAAGCTTTTAAAATAAGCTTTTAAAAAAAAGCATAAAGAAAAAGCATTAAGCATAAGCATTTAGAATAAGGTTTAAAAATAAGCATTTAGCAAAAGCATTAAGCATAAGCATTAAGCATAAGCATTAAGCATAGGCGTTAAGCATTAAGCCTCATGTCTCAAGAATTAAGAATTGAGTATCGAGCATCGAACATCAAGCATAGCATCCAACATCGAGCATAGTACCAAACATCGAGCTTATCATCGAGGATCATGCATGTGTATTCGCTTTTAATTTGTCAGTGGCGCCTCGGATTTCTTGTTTTATAATTTATATAAAATTTCAAATTTAATGTAACAATTTAAATAATCCACCGCTGAATCGAGCTTGCATAATTTTAGGAATTTACCTTATTTCATTTTACTTTATTCATAATAAAGGTCAATGTCAATAAATTATTTTTAGCACAAAAATAAATTTCCTTTTTTTAAAAATAAGCTTTAAACATGAAGCATTTAGCATTAAGCATAAGCATTAGGCATAAGCATGAAGTATAAGCATTAAGCATAAGCATTAAGCATAAGCATTAAGCATAAGCATTAAGCATAAGCATTAAGCATAAGCATTAAGCATAAGCATTAAGCATAAGCGTTTTAAATAAGCTTTTAAAATAAGCATTAAGCATAAGCATTAAAAATAAGCTATTAAAATAAGCATTAAGCATATGCATTAAAAATAAGCTTTTAAAATAAGCTGTTAAAATAAGAATAAAGAAATAGCATTAACCATAAGCATTTAAAATAAGCTTTTAAAATAAGCATTAAGCATAAGCATAAGCATAAGCATAAGCATTAAGCATAAGCATTAAGCATAAGCTTTTAAAATAAGCTGTTAAAATAAGAATTAAGAAAAAGCATTAACCATAAGCACTTAAAATAAGCTTTTAAAATAAGCTTTTAAAAAAAAGCATGAAGAAAAAGCATTAAGCATAAGCATTAAGCATAACCATTAAGCATAAGCATTAAGCATAAGCATTTTAAATAAGCTTTTAAAATAAGCATTAAGCATAAGCATTTAAAATAAGCTTTTAAAATAAGCATTAAGCATAAGCATTGAAAATAAGCTTTTAATATAAGCATTAAGCATAAGCATTAAAAATAAGCTTTTAAAATAAGCTGTTAAAATAAGCATAAAAAAAAAGCATTAAGCGTAAGCATTAAAAATAAGCTTTTAAAATAAGCTTTAAAAAAAAAGCATGAAGAAAAAGCATTAAGCATAAGCATTTAGAATAAGGTTTAAAAATAAGCATTTAGCAAAAGCATTAAGCATAAGCATTGAAAATAAGCTTTTAAAATAAGCATTAAGCATAAGCATTAAGCATAAGCATTAAGCATAGGCGTTAAGCATTAAGCCTCATGTCTCAAGAATTAAGAATTGAGTATCGAGCATCGAACATCAAGCATAGCATCCAACATCGAGCATAGTACCAAACATCGAGCTTATCATCGAGGATCATGCATGTGTATTCGCTTTTAATTTGTCAGTGGCGCCTCGGATTTCTTGTTTTATAATTTATATAAAATTTCAAATTTAATGTAACAATTTAAATAATCCACCGCTGAATCGAGCTTGCATAATTTTAGGAATTTACCTTATTTCATTTTACTTTATTCATAATAAAGGTCAATGTCAATAAATTATTTTTAGCACAAAAATAAATTTCCTTTTTTTAAAAATAAGCTTTAAACATGAAGCATTTAGCATTAAGCATAAGCATTAGGCATAAGCATGAAGTATAAGCATTAAGCATAAGCATTAAGCATAAGCATTAAGCATAAGCATTAAGCATAAGCATTAAGCATAAGCATTAAGCATAAGCATTAAGCATAAGCATTAAGCATAAGCGTTTTAAATAAGCTTTTAAAATAAGCATTAAGCATAAGCATTAAAAATAAGCTATTAAAATAAGCATTAAGCATATGCATTAAAAATAAGCTTTTAAAATAAGCTGTTAAAATAAGAATAAAGAAATAGCATTAACCATAAGCATTTAAAATAAGCTTTTAAAATAAGCATTAAGCATAAGCATAAGCATAAGCATAAGCATTAAGCATAAGCATTAAGCATAAGCTTTTAAAATAAGCTGTTAAAATAAGAATTAAGAAAAAGCATTAACCATAAGCACTTAAAATAAGCTTTTAAAATAAGCTTTTAAAAAAAAGCATGAAGAAAAAGCATTAAGCATAAGCATTAAGCATAACCATTAAGCATAAGCATTAAGCATAAGCATTTTAAATAAGCTTTTAAAATAAGCATTAAGCATAAGCATTTAAAATAAGTTTTTAAAATAAGCATTTAGCATTAAACATTTAGCATAAGCATTAAAAATAAGCTTTTAAAATAAGCATTAAGAAAAAGCATTAAGCATAAGCATTTAAAATAAGCTTTTAAAATAAGCATTAAGCATAAGCATTTAAAATAAGTTTTTAAAATAAGCTGTTAAAATAAGCATAAAGAAAAAGCATTAAGCGTAAGCATTGAAAGTAAGCTTTTAAAATAAGCTTTAAAAAAAGCATGAAGAAAAAGCATTAAGCATAAGCATTTAGAATAAGCTTTAAAAATAAGCATTTAGCAAAAGCATTAAGCATAAGCATTAAGCATAAGCATTAAGCATAAGCATTAAGCATAAGCATTAAGCATAGGCGTTAAGCATTAAGCCTCATGTCTCAAGAATTAAGAATTGAGTATCGAGCATCGAACATCAAGCATAGCATCCAACATCGAGCATAGTACCAAACATCGAGCTTATCATCGAGGATCATGCATGTGTATTCGCTTTTAATTTGTCAGTGGCGCCTCGGATTTCTTGTTTTATAATTTATATAAAATTTCAAATTTAATGTAACATCTTAATTAATCCACCGCTGAATCGAGCTTGCATAATTTTAGGAATTTACCTTATTTCATTTTACTTTATTCATAATAAAGGTCAATGTTGTTCATATTAAATAAATAAATTATTTTTAGCACAGAAGGTAAATTTCCTTTTTTTTAAAATAAGCTTTAATTATGAAGCATTTAGCATTAAGCATAAGCATTAGGCATAAGCATTAAGCATAAGCATTAAGCATAAGCATTAAGCATAAGCATTAAGCAAAAGCATTAAGCATAAGCATTAAGCAAAAGCATTAAGCATAAGCATAAGCATTAAGCATAAGCATTAAGCATAAGCATTAAGCATAAGCATTAAGCATAAGCATTAAGCATAAGCATTAAGCATAAGCATAAGCATAAGCATAAGCATAAGCATAAGCATAAGCATAAGCATAAGCATAAGCATAAGCATAAGCATAAGCATAAGCATAAGCATAAGCATTAAGCTTAAGCATAAGCATAAGCATTAAGCATAAGCATTAAGCATAAGCATTAAGCATAAGCATTAAGCATAAGCATTAAGCATAAGCATTAAGCATAAGCATTAAGCATAAGCATTAAGCATAAGCATTAAGCATAAGCGTTTTAAATAAGCTTTTAAAATAAGCATTAAGCATAAGCATTAAAAATAAGCTATTAAAATAAGCATTAAGCATATGCATTAAAAATAAGCTTTTAAAATAAGCTGTTAAAATAAGAATAAAGAAATAGCATTAACCATAAGCATTTAAAATAAGCTTTTAAAATAAGCATTAAGCATAAGCATAAGCATAAGCATAAGCATTAAGCATAAGCATTAAGCATAAGCTTTTAAAATAAGCTGTTAAAATAAGAATTAAGAAAAAGCATTAACCATAAGCACTTAAAATAAGCTTTTAAAATAAGCTTTTAAAAAAAAGCATGAAGAAAAAGCATAAAGCATAAGCATTAAGCATAACCATTAAGCATAAGCATTAAGCATAAGCATTTTAAATAAGCTTTTAAAATAAGCATTAAGCATAAGCATTTAAAATAAGTTTTTAAAATAAGCATTTAGCATTAAACATTTAGCATAAGCATTAAAAATAAGCTTTTAAAATAAGCATTAAGAAAAAGCATTAAGCATAAGCATTTAAAATAAGCTTTTAAAATAAGCATTAAGCATAAGCATTTAAAATAAGTTTTTAAAATAAGCTGTTAAAATAAGCATAAAGAAAAAGCATTAAGCATAAGCATTTAAAATAAGTTTTTAAAATAAGCATTTAGCATTTAACATTTAGCATAAGCATTAAAAAAAAGTTTTTAAAATAAGCATTAAGAAAAAGCATTAAGCATAAGCATTTAAAATAAGCTTTTAAAATAAGCATTAAGCATAAGCATTAAAAATAAGCTTTTAAAATAAGCTGTTAAAATAAGCATAAAGAAAAAGCATTAAGCGTAAGCATTAAAAATAAGCTTTTAAAATAAGCTTTTAAAAAAAAGCATGAAGAAAAAGCATTAAGCATAAGCATTTAGAATAAGGTTTAAAAATAAGCATTTAGCAAAAGCATTAAGCATAAGCATTAAGCATAAGCATTAAGCATAGGCGTTAAGCATTAAGCCTCATGTCTCAAGAATTAAGAATTGAGTATCGAGCATCGAACATCAAGCATAGCATCCAACATCGAGCATAGCACCAAACATCGAGCTTATCATCGAGGATCATGCATGTGTATTCGCTTTTAATTTGTCAGTGGCGCCTCGGATTTCTTGTTTTATAATTTAAATAAAATTTCAAATTTAATGTAACATCTTAAATAATCCACCGCTGAATCGAGCTTGCATAATTTTAGGAATTTACCTTATTTCATTTTACTTTATTTATAATAAAGGTCAATGTTGTTCATATTACATCAATAAATTATTTTTAGCACAAAAGGTAAATTTCCTTTTTTTTAAAATAAGCTTTAAATATGAAGCATTTAGCATTAAGCATAAGCATTAGGCATAAGCATTAAGCATAAGCATTAAGCATAAGCATTAAGCATAAGCATTAAGCATAAGCATTAAGCATAAGCATTAAGCATAAGCATTAAGCGTAAGCATTAAGCATAAGCATTAAGCATAAGCATTTTAAATAAGCTTTTAAAATAAGCATTAAGCATAAGCATTTAAAATAAGTTTTTAAAATAAGCATTTAGCATTAAACATTTAGCATAAGCATTAAAAATCAGCTTTTAAAATAAGCATTAAGCATAAGCATTGAAAATAAGCTTTTAAAATAAGCATTAAGCATAAGCATTGAAAATAAGCTTTTAATATAAGCATTAAGCATAAGCATTAAAAATAAGCTTTTAAAATAAGCTGTTAAAATAAGCATAAAAAAAAAGCATTAAGCGTAAGCATTAAAAATAAGCTTTTAAAATAAGCTTTAAAAAAAAAGCATGAAGAAAAAGCATTAAGCATAAGCATTTAGAATAAGGTTTAAAAATAAGCATTTAGCAAAAGCATTAAGCATAAGCATTGAAAATAAGCTTTTAAAATAAGCATTAAGCATAAGCATTAAAAATAAGCTTTTAAAATAAGCTGTTAAAATAAGCATAAAGAAAAAGCATTAAGCGTAAGCATTAAAAATAAGCTTTTAAAATAAGCTTTTAAAAAAAAGCATAAAGAAAAAGCATTAAGCATAAGCATTTAGAATAAGGTTTAAAAATAAGCATTTAGCAAAAGCATTAAGCATAAGCATTAAGCATAAGCATTAAGCATAGGCGTTAAGCATTAAGCCTCATGTCTCAAGAATTAAGAATTG
The DNA here is from genome assembly GCA_959347405.1 of Napeogenes sylphis. Classification (NCBI taxonomy): domain Eukaryota; kingdom Metazoa; phylum Arthropoda; class Insecta; order Lepidoptera; family Nymphalidae; genus Napeogenes; species Napeogenes sylphis. The sequence goes on from OY365776.1 coordinate 13,116,827, forward strand.
AGTATCGAGCATCGAACATCAAGCATAGCATCCAACATCGAGCATAGTACCAAACATCGAGCTTATCATCGAGGATCATGCATGTGTATTCGCTTTTAATTTGTCAGTGGCGCCTCGGATTTCTTGTTTTATAATTTATATAAAATTTCAAATTTAATGTAACAATTTAAATAATCCACCGCTGAATCGAGCTTGCATAATTTTAGGAATTTACCTTATTTCATTTTACTTTATTCATAATAAAGGTCAATGTCAATAAATTATTTTTAGCACAAAAATAAATTTCCTTTTTTTAAAAATAAGCTTTAAACATGAAGCATTTAGCATTAAGCATAAGCATTAGGCATAAGCATGAAGTATAAGCATTAAGCATAAGCATTAAGCATAAGCATTAAGCATAAGCATTAAGCATAAGCATTAAGCATAAGCATTAAGCATAAGCATTAAGCATAAGCATTAAGCATAAGCGTTTTAAATAAGCTTTTAAAATAAGCATTAAGCATAAGCATTAAAAATAAGCTATTAAAATAAGCATTAAGCATATGCATTAAAAATAAGCTTTTAAAATAAGCTGTTAAAATAAGAATAAAGAAATAGCATTAACCATAAGCATTTAAAATAAGCTTTTAAAATAAGCATTAAGCATAAGCATAAGCATAAGCATAAGCATTAAGCATAAGCATTAAGCATAAGCTTTTAAAATAAGCTGTTAAAATAAGAATTAAGAAAAAGCATTAACCATAAGCACTTAAAATAAGCTTTTAAAATAAGCTTTTAAAAAAAAGCATGAAGAAAAAGCATTAAGCATAAGCATTAAGCATAACCATTAAGCATAAGCATTAAGCATAAGCATTTTAAATAAGCTTTTAAAATAAGCATTAAGCATAAGCATTTAAAATAAGCTTTTAAAATAAGCATTAAGCATAAGCATTGAAAATAAGCTTTTAATATAAGCATTAAGCATAAGCATTAAAAATAAGCTTTTAAAATAAGCTGTTAAAATAAGCATAAAAAAAAAGCATTAAGCGTAAGCATTAAAAATAAGCTTTTAAAATAAGCTTTAAAAAAAAAGCATGAAGAAAAAGCATTAAGCATAAGCATTTAGAATAAGGTTTAAAAATAAGCATTTAGCAAAAGCATTAAGCATAAGCATTGAAAATAAGCTTTTAAAATAAGCATTAAGCATAAGCATTAAGCATAAGCATTAAGCATAGGCGTTAAGCATTAAGCCTCATGTCTCAAGAATTAAGAATTGAGTATCGAGCATCGAACATCAAGCATAGCATCCAACATCGAGCATAGTACCAAACATCGAGCTTATCATCGAGGATCATGCATGTGTATTCGCTTTTAATTTGTCAGTGGCGCCTCGGATTTCTTGTTTTATAATTTATATAAAATTTCAAATTTAATGTAACAATTTAAATAATCCACCGCTGAATCGAGCTTGCATAATTTTAGGAATTTACCTTATTTCATTTTACTTTATTCATAATAAAGGTCAATGTCAATAAATTATTTTTAGCACAAAAATAAATTTCCTTTTTTTAAAAATAAGCTTTAAACATGAAGCATTTAGCATTAAGCATAAGCATTAGGCATAAGCATGAAGTATAAGCATTAAGCATAAGCATTAAGCATAAGCATTAAGCATAAGCATTAAGCATAAGCATTAAGCATAAGCATTAAGCATAAGCATTAAGCATAAGCATTAAGCATAAGCATTAAGCATAAGCATTAAGCATAAGCGTTTTAAATAAGCTTTTAAAATAAGCATTAAGCATAAGCATTAAAAATAAGCTATTAAAATAAGCATTAAGCATATGCATTAAAAATAAGCTTTTAAAATAAGCTGTTAAAATAAGAATAAAGAAATAGCATTAACCATAAGCATTTAAAATAAGCTTTTAAAATAAGCATTAAGCATAAGCATAAGCATAAGCATAAGCATTAAGCATAAGCATTAAGCATAAGCTTTTAAAATAAGCTGTTAAAATAAGAATTAAGAAAAAGCATTAACCATAAGCACTTAAAATAAGCTTTTAAAATAAGCTTTTAAAAAAAAGCATGAAGAAAAAGCATTAAGCATAAGCATTAAGCATAACCATTAAGCATAAGCATTAAGCATAAGCATTTTAAATAAGCTTTTAAAATAAGCATTAAGCATAAGCATTTAAAATAAGTTTTTAAAATAAGCATTTAGCATTAAACATTTAGCATAAGCATTAAAAATAAGCTTTTAAAATAAGCATTAAGAAAAAGCATTAAGCATAAGCATTTAAAATAAGCTTTTAAAATAAGCATTAAGCATAAGCATTTAAAATAAGTTTTTAAAATAAGCTGTTAAAATAAGCATAAAGAAAAAGCATTAAGCGTAAGCATTGAAAGTAAGCTTTTAAAATAAGCTTTAAAAAAAGCATGAAGAAAAAGCATTAAGCATAAGCATTTAGAATAAGCTTTAAAAATAAGCATTTAGCAAAAGCATTAAGCATAAGCATTAAGCATAAGCATTAAGCATAAGCATTAAGCATAAGCATTAAGCATAGGCGTTAAGCATTAAGCCTCATGTCTCAAGAATTAAGAATTGAGTATCGAGCATCGAACATCAAGCATAGCATCCAACATCGAGCATAGTACCAAACATCGAGCTTATCATCGAGGATCATGCATGTGTATTCGCTTTTAATTTGTCAGTGGCGCCTCGGATTTCTTGTTTTATAATTTATATAAAATTTCAAATTTAATGTAACATCTTAATTAATCCACCGCTGAATCGAGCTTGCATAATTTTAGGAATTTACCTTATTTCATTTTACTTTATTCATAATAAAGGTCAATGTTGTTCATATTAAATAAATAAATTATTTTTAGCACAGAAGGTAAATTTCCTTTTTTTTAAAATAAGCTTTAATTATGAAGCATTTAGCATTAAGCATAAGCATTAGGCATAAGCATTAAGCATAAGCATTAAGCATAAGCATTAAGCATAAGCATTAAGCAAAAGCATTAAGCATAAGCATTAAGCAAAAGCATTAAGCATAAGCATAAGCATTAAGCATAAGCATTAAGCATAAGCATTAAGCATAAGCATTAAGCATAAGCATTAAGCATAAGCATTAAGCATAAGCATAAGCATAAGCATAAGCATAAGCATAAGCATAAGCATAAGCATAAGCATAAGCATAAGCATAAGCATAAGCATAAGCATAAGCATTAAGCTTAAGCATAAGCATAAGCATTAAGCATAAGCATTAAGCATAAGCATTAAGCATAAGCATTAAGCATAAGCATTAAGCATAAGCATTAAGCATAAGCATTAAGCATAAGCATTAAGCATAAGCATTAAGCATAAGCATTAAGCATAAGCATTAAGCATAAACATAAAGCATAAGCATTTTAAATAAGCATTAAGCATAAGCATTAAGCATAAGCATTAAGCATAAGCATTAAGCATAAGCATTAAGCATAAGCGTTTTAAATAAGCTTTTAAAATAAGCATTAAGCATAAGCATTTAAAATAAGTTTTTAAAATAAGCATTTAGCAAAAGCATTAAGCATAATAATTAAGCATAAGCATTAAGCATAGGCGTTAAGCATTAAGCCTCATGTCTCAAGAATTAAGAATTGAGTATCGAGCATCGAACATCAAGCATAGCATCCAACATCGAGCATAGTACCAAACATCGAGCTTATCATCGAGGATCATGCATGTGTATTCGCTTTTAATTTGTCAGTGGCGCCTCTGATTTCTTGTTTTATAATTTATATAATATTTTAAATTTAATGTAACATCTTAAATATTCCACCGCTGAATCGAGCTTGCATAATTTTAGGAATTTACCTTATTTCATTTTACTTTATTCATAATAAAGGTCAATGTTGTTTATATTAAATCAATAAATTATTTTTAGCACAAAAGGTAAATTTCCTTTTTTTTAAAATAAGCTTTAAACATTAAGCATTTAGCATTAAGCATAAGAGTTAAACATTAAGCATAAGCATTAAGCATAAGCATTAAGCATAAGCATTAAGCATAAGCATTAAGCATAAGCATTAAGCATAAGCATTAAGCATAAGCATTAAGCATAAGCATTAAGCATAAGCATTAAGCATAAGCATTAAGCATAAGCATTAAGCATAAGCATTTTAAATAAGCTTTTAAAATAAGCATTAAGCATAAGCATTTAAAATAAGTTTTTAAAATAAGCATTTAGCATTTAACATTTAGCATAAGCATTAAAAAAAAGTTTTTAAAATAAGCATTAAGAAAAAGCATTAAGCATAAGCATTTAAAATAAGCTTTTAAAATAAGCATTAAGCATAAGCATTAAAAATAAGCTTTTCAAATAAGCTGTTAAAATAAGCATAAAGAAAAAGCATTAAGCGTAAGCATTGAAAATAAGCTTTTAAAATAAGCATTAAGCATAAGCATTAAAAATAAGCTTTTAAAATAAGCTGTTAAAATAAGCATAAAGAAAAAGCATTAAGCGTAAGCATTAAAAATAAGCTTTTAAAATAAGCTTTTAAAAAAAAGCATGAAGAAAAAGCATTAAGCATAAGCATTTAGAATAAGGTTTAAAAATAAGCATTTAGCAAAAGCATTAAGCATAAGGATTAAGCATAAGCATTAAGCATAGGCGTTAAGCATTAAGCCTCATGTCTCAAGAATTAAGAATTGAGTATCGAGCATCGAACATCAAGCATAGCATCCAACATCGAGCATAGCACCAAACATCGAGCTTATCATCGAGGATCATGCATGTGTATTCGCTTTTAATTTGTCAGTGGCGCCTCGGATTTCTTGTTTTATAATTTAAATAAAATTTCAAATTTAATGTAACATCTTAAATAATCCACCGCTGAATCGAGCTTGCATAATTTTAGGAATTTACCTTATTTCATTTTACTTTATTTATAATAAAGGTCAATGTTGTTCATATTACATCAATAAATTATTTTTAGCACAAAAGGTAAATTTCCTTTTTTTTAAAATAAGCTTTAAATATGAAGCATTTAGCATTAAGCATAAGCATTAGGCATAAGCATTAAGCATAAGCATTAAGCATAAGCATTAAGCATAAGCATTAAGCATAAGCATTAAGCATAAGCATTAAGCATAAGCATTAAGCGTAAGCATTAAGCATAAGCATTAAGCATAAGCATTTAAAATAAGCATTAAGCATAAGCATTTAAAATAAGTTTTTAAAATAAGCATTTAGCATTAAACATTTAGCATAAGCATTAAAAATCAGCTTTTAAAATAAGCATTAAGCATAAGCATTGAAAATAAGCTTTTAATATAAGCATTAAGCATAAGCATTAAAAATAAGCTTTTAAAATAAGCTGTTAAAATAAGCATAAAGAAAAAGCATTAAGCGTAAGCATTAAAAATAAGCTTTTAAAATAAGCTTTAAAAAAAAAGCATGAAGAAAAAGCATTAAGCATAAGCATTTAGAATAAGGTTTAAAAATAAGCATTTAGCAAAAGCATTAAGCATAAGCATTGAAAATAAGCTTTTAAAATAAGCATTAAGCATAAGCATTAAAAATAAGCTTTTAAAATAAGCTGTTAAAATAAGCATAAAGAAAAAGCATTAAGCGTAAGCATTAAAAATAAGCTTTTAAAATAAGCTTTTAAAAAAAAGCATAAAGAAAAAGCATTAAGCATAAGCATTTAGAATAAGGTTTAAAAATAAGCATTTAGCAAAAGCATTAAGCATAAGCATTAAGCATAAGCATTAAGCATAGGCGTTAAGCATTAAGCCTCATGTCTCAAGAATTAAGAATTGAGTATCGAGCATCGAACATCAAGCATAGCATCCAACATCGAGCATAGTACCAAACATCGAGCTTATCATCGAGGATCATGCATGTGTATTCGCTTTTAATTTGTCAGTGGCGCCTCGGATTTCTTGTTTTATAATTTATATAAAATTTCAAATTTAATGTAACAATTTAAATAATCCACCGCTGAATCGAGCTTGCATAATTTTAGGAATTTACCTTATTTCATTTTACTTTATTCATAATAAAGGTCAATGTCAATAAATTATTTTTAGCACAAAAATAAATTTCCTTTTTTTAAAAATAAGCTTTAAACATGAAGCATTTAGCATTAAGCATAAGCATTAGGCATAAGCATGAAGTATAAGCATTAAGCATAAGCATTAAGCATAAGCATTAAGCATAAGCATTAAGCATAAGCATTAAGCATAAGCATTAAGCATAAGCATTAAGCATAAGCATTAAGCATAAGCATTAAGCATAAGCATTTTAAATAAGCATTAAGCATAAGCATTAAGCATAAGCATTAAGCATAAGCATTAAGCATAAGCATTAAGCATAAGCATTAAGCATAAGCGTTTTAAATAAGCTTTTAAAATAAGCATTAAGCATAAGCATTTAAAATAAGTTTTTAAAATAAGCATTTAGCAAAAGCATTAAGCATAATAATTAAGCATAAGCATTAAGCATAGGCGTTAAGCATTAAGCCTCATGTCTCAAGAATTAAGAATTGAGTATCGAGCATCGAACATCAAGCATAGCATCCAACATCGAGCATAGTACCAAACATCGAGCTTATCATCGAGGATCATGCATGTGTATTCGCTTTTAATTTGTCAGTGGCGCCTCTGATTTCTTGTTTTATAATTTATATAATATTTTAAATTTAATGTAACATCTTAAATATTCCACCGCTGAATCGAGCTTGCATAATTTTAGGAATTTACCTTATTTCATTTTACTTTATTCATAATAAAGGTCAATGTTGTTTATATTAAATCAATAAATTATTTTTAGCACAAAAGGTAAATTTCCTTTTTTTTAAAATAAGCTTTAAACATTAAGCATTTAGCATTAAGCATAAGCATTAAACATTAAGCATAAGCATTAAGCATAAGCATTAAGCATAAGCATTAAGCATAAGCATTAAGCATAAGCATTAAGCATAAGCATTAAGCATAAGCATTTAAAATAAGTTTTTAAAATAAGCTGTTAAAATAAGCATAAAGAAAAAGCATTAAGCGTAAGCATTGAAAGTAAGCTTTTAAAATAAGCTTTAAAAAAAGCATGAAGAAAAAGCATTAAGCATAAGCATTTAGAATAAGCTTTAAAAATAAGCATTTAGCAAAAGCATTAAGCATAAGCATTAAGCATAAGCATTAAGCATAAGCATTAAGCATAAACATTAAGCATAGGCGTTAAGCATTAAGCCTCATGTCTCAAGAATTAAGAATTGAGTATCGAGCATCGAACATCAAGCATAGCATCCAACATCGAGCATAGTACCAAACATCGAGCTTATCATCGAGGATCATGCATGTGTATTCGCTTTTAATTTGTCAGTGGCGCCTCGGATTTCTTGTTTTATAATTTATATAAAATTTCAAATTTAATGTAACATCTTAATTAATCCACCGCTGAATCGAGCTTGCATAATTTTAGGAATTTACCTTATTTCATTTTACTTTATTCATAATAAAGGTCAATGTTGTTCATATTAAATAAATAAATTATTTTTAGCACAGAAGGTAAATTTCCTTTTTTTTAAAATAAGCTTTAATTATGAAGCATTTAGCATTAAGCATAAGCATTAGGCATAAGCATTAAGCATAAGCATTAAGCAAAAGCATTAAGCATAAGCATTAAGCAAAAGCATTAAGCATAAGCATAAGCATTAAGCATAAGCATTAAGCATAAGCATTAAGCATAAGCATTAAGCATAAGCATAAGCATAAGCATAAGCATAAGCATAAGCATAAGCATAAGCATAAGCATAAGCATAAGCATAAGCATTAAGCTTAAGCATAAGCTTAAGCATTAAGCATAAGCATTAAGCATAAGCATTAAGCATAAGCATTAAGCATAAGCATTAAGCATAAGCATTAAGCATAAGCATTAAGCATAAGCATTAAGCATAAGCATTAAGCATAAGCATTTTAAATAAGCATTAAGCATAAGCATTAAGCATAAGCATTAAGCATAAGCATTAAGCATAAGCATTAAGCATAAGCATTAAGCATAAGCGTTTTAAATAAGCTTTTAAAATAAGCATTAAGCATAAGCATTTAAAATAAGTTTTTAAAATAAGCATTTAGCAAAAGCATTAAGCATAATAATTAAGCATAAGCATTAAGCATAGGCGTTAAGCATTAAGCCTCATGTCTCAAGAATTAAGAATTGAGTATCGAGCATCGAACATCAAGCATAGCATCCAACATCGAGCATAGTACCAAACATCGAGCTTATCATCGAGGATCATGCATGTGTATTCGCTTTTAATTTGTCAGTGGCGCCTCTGATTTCTTGTTTTATAATTTATATAATATTTTAAATTTAATGTAACATCTTAAATATTCCACCGCTGAATCGAGCTTGCATAATTTTAGGAATTTACCTTATTTCATTTTACTTTATTCATAATAAAGGTCAATGTTGTTTATATTAAATCAATAAATTATTTTTAGCACAAAAGGTAAATTTCCTTTTTTTTAAAATAAGCTTTAAACATTAAGCATTTAGCATTAAGCATAAGCATTAAACATTAAGCATAAGCATTAAGCATAAGCATTAAGCATAAGCATTAAGCATAAGCATTAAGCATAAGCATTAAGCATAAGCATTAAGCATAAGCATTAAGCATAAGCATTAAGCATAAGCATTTTAAATAAGCTTTTAAAATAAGCATTAAGCATAAGCATTTAAAATAAGTTTTTAAAATAAGCATTTAGCATTTAACATTTAGCATAAGCATTAAAAAAAAGTTTTTAAAATAAGCATTAAGAAAAAGCATTAAGCATAAGCATTTAAAATAAGCTTTTAAAATAAGCATTAAGCATAAGCATTAAAAATAAGCTTTTCAAATAAGCTGTTAAAATAAGCATAAAGAAAAAGCATTAAGCGTAGGCATTGAAAATAAGCTTTTAAAATAAGCATTAAGCATAAGCATTAAAAATAAGCTTTTAAAATAAGCTGTTAAAATAAGCATAAAGAAAAAGCATTAAGCGTAAGCATTAAAAATAAGCTTTTAAAATAAGCTTTTAAAAAAAAGCATGAAGAAAAAGCATTAAGCATAAGCATTTAGAATAAGGTTTAAAAATAAGCATTTAGCAAAAGCATTAAGCATAAGCATTAAGCATAAGCATTAAGCATAGGCGTTAAGCATTAAGCCTCATGTCTCAAGAATTAAGAATTGAGTATCGAGCATCGAACATCAAGCATAGCATCCAACATCGAGCATAGTACCAAACATCGAGCTTATCATCGAGGATCATGCATGTGTATTCGCTTTTAATTTGTCAGTGGCGCCTCTGATTTCTTGTTTTATAATTTATATAATATTTTAAATTTAATGTAACATCTTAAATATTCCACCGCTGAATCGAGCTTGCATAATTTTAGGAATTTACCTTATTTCATTTTACTTTATTTATAATAAAGGTCAATGTTGTTCATATTACATCAATAAATTATTTTTAGCACAAAAGGTAAATTTCCTTTTTTTTAAAATAAGCTTTAAATATGAAGCATTTAGCATTAAGCATAAGCATTAGGCATAAGCATTAAGCATAAGCATTAAGCATAAGCATTAAGCATAAGCATTAAGCATAAGCATTAAGCATAAGCATTAAGCATAAGCATTAAGCGTAAGCATTAAGCATAAGCATTAAGCATAAGCATTTAAAATAAGCATTAAGCATAAGCATTTAAAATAAGTTTTTAAAATAAGCATTTAGCATTAAACATTTAGCATAAGCATTAAAAATCAGCTTTTAAAATAAGCATTAAGCATAAGCATTGAAAATAAGCTTTTAATATAAGCATTAAGCATAAGCATTAAAAATAAGCTTTTAAAATAAGCTGTTAAAATAAGCATAAAGAAAAAGCATTAAGCGTAAGCATTAAAAATAAGCTTTTAAAATAAGCTTTAAAAAAAAAGCATGAAGAAAAAGCATTAAGCATAAGCATTTAGAATAAGGTTTAAAAATAAGCATTTAGCAAAAGCATTAAGCATAAGCATTGAAAATAAGCTTTTAAAATAAGCATTAAGCATAAGCATTAAAAATAAGCTTTTAAAATAAGCTGTTAAAATAAGCATAAAGAAAAAGCATTAAGCGTAAGCATTAAAAATAAGCTTTTAAAATAAGCTTTTAAAAAAAAGCATAAAGAAAAAGCATTAAGCATAAGCATTTAGAATAAGGTTTAAAAATAAGCATTTAGCAAAAGCATTAAGCATAAGCATTAAGCATAAGCATTAAGCATAGGCGTTAAGCATTAAGCCTCATGTCTCAAGAATTAAGAATTGAGTATCGAGCATCGAACATCAAGCATAGCATCCAACATCGAGCATAGTACCAAACATCGAGCTTATCATCGAGGATCATGCATGTGTATTCGCTTTTAATTTGTCAGTGGCGCCTCTGATTTCTTGTTTTATAATTTATATAATATTTTAAATTTAATGTAACATCTTAAATATTCCACCGCTGAATCGAGCTTGCATAATTTTAGGAATTTACCTTATTTCATTTTACTTTATTCATAATAAAGGTCAATGTTGTTTATATTAAATCAATAAATTATTTTTAGCACAAAAGGTAAATTTCCTTTTTTTTTAAAATAAGCTTTAAACATTAAGCATTTAGCATTAAGCATAAGCATTAAACATTAAGCATAAGCATTAAGCATAAGCATTAAGCATAAGCATTAAGCATAAGCATTAAGCATAAGCATTAAGCATAAGCATTAAGCATAAGCATTAAGCATAAGCATTTTAAATAAGCTTTTAAAATAAGCATTAAGCATAAGCATTTAAAATAAGTTTTTAAAATAAGCATTTAGCATTTAACATTTAGCATAAGCATTAAAAAAAAGTTTTTAAAATAAGCATTAAGAAAAAGCATTAAGCATAAGCATTTAAAATAAGCTTTTAAAATAAGCATTAAGCATAAGCATTAAAAATAAGCTTTTCAAATAAGCTGTTAAAATAAGCATAAAGAAAAAGCATTAAGCGTAAGCATTGAAAATAAGCTTTTAAAATAAGCATTAAGCATAAGCATTAAAAATAAGCTTTTAAAATAAGCTGTTAAAATAAGCATAAAGAAAAAGCATTAAGCGTAAGCATTAAAAATAAGCTTTTAAAATAAGCTTTTAAAAAAAAGCATGAAGAAAAAGCATTAAGCATAAGCATTTAGAATAAGGTTTAAAAATAAGCATTTAGCAAAAGCATTAAGCATAAGCATTAAGCATAAGCATTAAGCATAGGCGTTAAGCATTAAGCCTCATGTCTCAAGAATTAAGAATTGAGTATCGAGCATCGAACATCAAGCATAGCATCCAACATCGAGCATAGTACCAAACATCGAGCTTATCATCGAGGATCATGCATGTGTATTCGCTTTTAATTTGTCAGTGGCGCCTCTGATTTCTTGTTTTATAATTTATATAATATTTTAAATTTAATGTAACATCTTAAATATTCCACCGCTGAATCGAGCTTGCATAATTTTAGGAATTTACCTTATTTCATTTTACTTTATTTATAATAAAGGTCAATGTTGTTCATATTACATCAATAAATTATTTTTAGCACAAAAGGTAAATTTCCTTTTTTTTAAAATAAGCTTTAAATATGAAGCATTTAGCATTAAGCATAAGCATTAGGCATAAGCATTAAGCATAAGCATTAAGCATAAGCATTAAGCATAAGCATTAAGCATAAGCATTAAGCATAAGCATTAAGCATAAGCATTAAGCGTAAGCATTAAGCATAAGCATTAAGCATAAGCATTTAAAATAAGCATTAAGCATAAGCATTTAAAATAAGTTTTTAAAATAAGCATTTAGCATTAAACATTTAGCATAAGCATTAAAAATCAGCTTTTAAAATAAGCATTAAGCATAAGCATTGAAAATAAGCTTTTAATATAAGCATTAAGCATAAGCATTAAAAATAAGCTTTTAAAATAAGCTGTTAAAATAAGCATAAAGAAAAAGCATTAAGCGTAAGCATTAAAAATAAGCTTTTAAAATAAGCTTTAAAAAAAAAGCATGAAGAAAAAGCATTAAGCATAAGCATTTAGAATAAGGTTTAAAAATAAGCATTTAGCAAAAGCATTAAGCATAAGCATTGAAAATAAGCTTTTAAAATAAGCATTAAGCATAAGCATTAAAAATAAGCTTTTAAAATAAGCTGTTAAAATAAGCATAAAGAAAAAGCATTAAGCGTAAGCATTAAAAATAAGCTTTTAAAATAAGCTTTTAAAAAAAAGCATAAAGAAAAAGCATTAAGCATAAGCATTTAGAATAAGGTTTAAAAATAAGCATTTAGCAAAAGCATTAAGCATAAGCATTAAGCATAAGCATTAAGCATAGGCGTTAAGCATTAAGCCTCATGTCTCAAGAATTAAGAATTGAGTATCGAGCATCGAACATCAAGCATAGCATCCAACATCGAGCATAGTACCAAACATCGAGCTTATCATCGAGGATCATGCATGTGTATTCGCTTTTAATTTGTCAGTGGCGCCTCTGATTTCTTGTTTTATAATTTATATAATATTTTAAATTTAATGTAACATCTTAAATATTCCACCGCTGAATCGAGCTTGCATAATTTTAGGAATTTACCTTATTTCATTTTACTTTATTCATAATAAAGGTCAATGTTGTTTATATTAAATCAATAAATTATTTTTAGCACAAAAGGTAAATTTCCTTTTTTTTTAAAATAAGCTTTAAACATTAAGCATTTAGCATTAAGCATAAGCATTAAACATTAAGCATAAGCATTAAGCATAAGCATTAAGCATAAGCATTAAGCATAAGCATTAAGCATAAGCATTAAGCATAAGCATTAAGCATAAGCATTAAGCATAAGCATTTTAAATAAGCTTTTAAAATAAGCATTAAGCATAAGCATTTAAAATAAGTTTTTAAAATAAGCATTTAGCATTTAACATTTAGCATAAGCATTAAAAAAAAGTTTTTAAAATAAGCATTAAGAAAAAGCATTAAGCATAAGCATTTAAAATAAGCTTTTAAAATAAGCATTAAGCATAAGCATTAAAAATAAGCTTTTCAAATAAGCTGTTAAAATAAGCATAAAGAAAAAGCATTAAGCGTAAGCATTGAAAATAAGCTTTTAAAATAAGCATTAAGCATAAGCATTAAAAATAAGCTTTTAAAATAAGCTGTTAAAATAAGCATAAAGAAAAAGCATTAAGCGTAAGCATTAAAAATAAGCTTTTAAAATAAGCTTTTAAAAAAAAGCATGAAGAAAAAGCATTAAGCATAAGCATTTAGAATAAGGTTTAAAAATAAGCATTTAGCAAAAGCATTAAGCATAAGCATTAAGCATAAGCATTAAGCATAGGCGTTAAGCATTAAGCCTCATGTCTCAAGAATTAAGAATTGAGTATCGAGCATCGAACATCAAGCATAGCATCCAACATCGAGCATAGCACCAAACATCGAGCTTATCATCGAGGATCATGCATGTGTATTCGCTTTTAATTTGTCAGTGGCGCCTCGGATTTCTTGTTTTATAATTTAAATAAAATTTCAAATTTAATGTAACATCTTAAATAATCCACCGCTGAATCGAGCTTGCATAATTTTAGGAATTTACCTTATTTCATTTTACTTTATTTATAATAAAGGTCAATGTTGTTCATATTACATCAATAAATTATTTTTAGCACAAAAGGTAAATTTCCTTTTTTTTAAAATAAGCTTTAAATATGAAGCATTTAGCATTAAGCATAAGCATTAGGCATAAGCATTAAGCATAAGCATTAAGCATAAGCATTAAGCATAAGCATTAAGCATAAGCATTAAGCATAAGCATTAAGCATAAGCATTAAGCGTAAGCATTAAGCATAAGCATTAAGCATAAGCATTTAAAATAAGCATTAAGCATAAGCATTTAAAATAAGTTTTTAAAATAAGCATTTAGCATTAAACATTTAGCATAAGCATTAAAAATCAGCTTTTAAAATAAGCATTAAGCATAAGCATTGAAAATAAGCTTTTAATATAAGCATTAAGCATAAGCATTAAAAATAAGCTTTTAAAATAAGCTGTTAAAATAAGCATAAAGAAAAAGCATTAAGCGTAAGCATTAAAAATAAGCTTTTAAAATAAGCTTTAAAAAAAAAGCATGAAGAAAAAGCATTAAGCATAAGCATTTAGAATAAGGTTTAAAAATAAGCATTTAGCAAAAGCATTAAGCATAAGCATTGAAAATAAGCTTTTAAAATAAGCATTAAGCATAAGCATTAAAAATAAGCTTTTAAAATAAGCTGTTAAAATAAGCATAAAGAAAAAGCATTAAGCGTAAGCATTAAAAATAAGCTTTTAAAATAAGCTTTTAAAAAAAAGCATAAAGAAAAAGCATTAAGCATAAGCATTTAGAATAAGGTTTAAAAATAAGCATTTAGCAAAAGCATTAAGCATAAGCATTAAGCATAAGCATTAAGCATAGGCGTTAAGCATTAAGCCTCATGTCTCAAGAATTAAGAATTGAGTATCGAGCATCGAACATCAAGCATAGCATCCAACATCGAGCATAGTACCAAACATCGAGCTTATCATCGAGGATCATGCATGTGTATTCGCTTTTAATTTGTCAGTGGCGCCTCGGATTTCTTGTTTTATAATTTATATAAAATTTCAAATTTAATGTAACAATTTAAATAATCCACCGCTGAATCGAGCTTGCATAATTTTAGGAATTTACCTTATTTCATTTTACTTTATTCATAATAAAGGTCAATGTCAATAAATTATTTTTAGCACAAAAATAAATTTCCTTTTTTTAAAAATAAGCTTTAAACATGAAGCATTTAGCATTAAGCATAAGCATTAGGCATAAGCATGAAGTATAAGCATTAAGCATAAGCATTAAGCATAAGCATTAAGCATAAGCATTAAGCATAAGCATTAAGCATAAGCATTAAGCATAAGCATTAAGCATAAGCATTAAGCATAAGCATTAAGCATAAGCATTAAGCATAAGCGTTTTAAATAAGCTTTTAAAATAAGCATTAAGCATAAGCATTAAAAATAAGCTATTAAAATAAGCATTAAGCATATGCATTAAAAATAAGCTTTTAAAATAAGCTGTTAAAATAAGAATAAAGAAATAGCATTAACCATAAGCATTTAAAATAAGCTTTTAAAATAAGCATTAAGCATAAGCATAAGCATAAGCATAAGCATTAAGCATAAGCATTAAGCATAAGCTTTTAAAATAAGCTGTTAAAATAAGAAATAAGAAAAAGCATTAACCATAAGCACTTAAAATAAGCTTTTAAAATAAGCTTTTAAAAAAAAGCATGAAGAAAAAGCATTAAGCATAAGCATTAAGCATAACCATTAAGCATAAGCATTAAGCATAAGCATTTTAAATAAGCTTTTAAAATAAGCATTAAGCATAAGCATTTAAAATAAGTTTTTAAAATAAGCATTTAGCATTAAACATTTAGCATAAGCATTAAAAATAAGCTTTTAAAATAAGCATTAAGAAAAAGCATTAAGCATAAGCATTTAAAATAAGCTTTTAAAATAAGCATTAAGCATAAGCATTTAAAATAAGTTTTTAAAATAAGCTGTTAAAATAAGCATAAAGAAAAAGCATTAAGCGTAAGCATTGAAAGTAAGCTTTTAAAATAAGCTTTAAAAAAAGCATGAAGAAAAAGCATTAAGCATAAGCATTTAGAATAAGCTTTAAAAATAAGCATTTAGCAAAAGCATTAAGCATAAGCATTAAGCATAAGCATTAAGCATAAGCATTAAGCATAAACATTAAGCATAGGCGTTAAGCATTAAGCCTCATGTCTCAAGAATTAAGAATTGAGTATCGAGCATCGAACATCAAGCATAGCATCCAACATCGAGCATAGTACCAAACATCGAGCTTATCATCGAGGATCATGCATGTGTATTCGCTTTTAATTTGTCAGTGGCGCCTCGGATTTCTTGTTTTATAATTTATATAAAATTTCAAATTTAATGTAACATCTTAATTAATCCACCGCTGAATCGAGCTTGCATAATTTTAGGAATTTACCTTATTTCATTTTACTTTATTCATAATAAAGGTCAATGTTGTTCATATTAAATAAATAAATTATTTTTAGCACAGAAGGTAAATTTCCTTTTTTTTAAAATAAGCTTTAATTATGAAGCATTTAGCATTAAGCATAAGCATTAGGCATAAGCATTAAGCATAAGCATTAAGCATAAGCATTAAGCATAAGCATTAAGCATAAGCATTAAGCATAAGCATTAAGCATAAGCATTAAGCATAAGCATTAAGCAAAAGCATTAAGCATAAGCATAAGCATTAAGCATAAGCATTAAGCATAAGCATTAAGCATAAGCATTAAGCATAAGCATTAAGCATAAGCATTAAGCATAAGCATTAAGCATAAGCATAAGCATAAGCATAAGCATAAGCATAAGCATAAGCATAAGCATAAGCATAAGCATAAGCATTAAGCTTAAGCATAAGCATAAGCATTAAGCATAAGCATTAAGCATAAGCATTAAGCATAAGCATTAAGCATAAGCATTAAGCATAAGCATTAAGCATAAGCATTAAGCATAAGCATTAAGCATAAGCATTAAGCATAAGCATTAAGCATAAGCATTAAGCATAAGCATTAAGCATAAGCATTAAGCATAAGCATTAAGCATAAGCATTAAGCATAAGCATTAAGCATAAGCATTAAGCATAAGCATTAAGCATAAGCATTAAGCATGAACATAAAGCATAAGCATTTTAAATAAGCTTTTAAAATAAGCATTAAGCATAAGCATTAAAAATAAGCTTTTAAAATAAGCTGTTAAAATAAGCATAAAGAAAAACATTAAGCGTAAGCATTAAAAATAAGCTTTTAAAATAAGCTTTTAAAAAAAAGCATGAAGAAAAAGCATTAAGCGTAAGCATTTAGAATAAGCTTTAAAAATAAGCATTTAGCAAAAGCATTAAGCATAAGCATTAAGCATAAGCATTAAGCATAGGCGTTAAGCATTAAGCCTCATGTCTCAAGAATTAAGAATTGAGTATCGAGCATCGAACATCAAGCATAGCATCCAACATCGAGCATAGTACCAAACATCGAGCTTATCATCGAGGATCATGCATGTGTATTCGCTTTTAATATGTCAGTGGCGCCTCGGATTTCTTGTTTTATAATTTATATAAAATTTCGCATTTCATTTAGCATTAAGCATAAGCATTAAGCATAAGCATTTAAAATAAGCTTTTAAAATAAGCATAAAGAAAAAGCATTAAGCATAAGCATTTCAAATAAGCATTAAGCATAAGCATAAAAAATAAGCTTTTAAAATAAGCATTAAGCATACGCATTAAGCATAAGCATTAAGCATAGGCGTTAAGCATAAGCATTAAGCAGCAAGCCTCATTTCTAAAGCATCAAGAATTAAATATTGAGCATTGAGCATTGAACATCAAGCATAGCTTCCAACATGAAGCATAGCATCGGACATCGAGCATATCATAGAGGATCATGCATATGTATTCGCTTTTAATTAGTCAGTGGCGCCTCGGATTTCTTGTTTTATAATATTTATATAAAATTTCAAATTTAATGTATTATCTCAAGTAACCCTCCGATGGTTCAAAGTTCGATTAATTAAATATGAATTTATACCGACCGAAAACCAGACCAAAATCATAAATTATACACAATATATCATTTCAATATTTATTATATTATTTAAAAGTTACTTAAATCTAATTCAAACATATCCATAACAATATTTTAAAATAGCTGTCTGGCTGACACAAAAGGCTGTCTGTCTCTTACTCTTTTATGGCTAATCCAACGGCCCTATTTAAAAGAATTCGGAATGAATATATTAGAAGACCAATTAAACACTTATGATATCTTAGTACTTTTAATTTTTTCTTCATATAAACTCGGCGTCACAAAAATCGCACTTCTATGTTTTTTTCAGTAAATCGCTCCTAGAATCTAGCACATAAGTACTACGTATGAAAAAAATATATCATTCTAAAGTGCACTTCAATACCTTTATATTAATTACCTGTATCATTAAAAAAACAATTACCATTTCTAACCAGGGACCAATCAAAAAAATGTTTAAAAAAATGCTCACTTAAGGAGCACTACTTGTGCTACCTTATAAGGGTATAAAAGCTCATGTAAAGGTAAAAAATGGGTCAGTCGCTACTCAGACTTCAGAGTGAACACACCGGAACAACATACGTAAGAGAACAGTACCTGAAGATGGATACAACCCCTCATAAAGCCGCTCAAATCATTGCGCTATTGCAATCAGGACTGCGACAGGTTGACGTTGCTCGACAGTTGAACCTTAGCCGATTCTCAGTTCGACGAATATACCAACGGTTCCTTGAGACTGGTGGCTATACTCGAAGACGTGGATCCGTAAGAAAACGCTGCACGTCAGAAAGAGACGACCGCTTCGTTGTTTCCACATCCTTGCGGCACCGCTTCAGCAATGCTGTTGAGTTGCAACAAGAGCTCCGATCAGCTTGCAGAACGTCTGTGAGTGTTTCTACGATTAGAAAAAGACTGAAAGAAAAGGAATTGAGAGCTCACAGACCTGCTAGGGGCCCAAAATTGACCGTGCAGCATCGAAGAGAGCGGTTACGATTTGCCGAGGAGCATGTCAACTGGACGAGTGAACAGTGGAAAGCCGTTCTCTTCACCGATGAGACACGAGTATGTCTTTTCTGCAACGACAGACGCAGAAGAGTATACCGAAGACGAGGAGAGGGATTTGCCTAGGCTTGCATAGAGGAATCCGTCGAATACCGAGGTGGTTCCTGTATGTTCTGGGGTGGCATATCCGTCGAAGGGAAAACGGAGCTTGTGTGCGTCTCTCGAACTGGTGGTGATCGCGGGCAAGGGTCGCTGAATGCTCGGCGGTACATAACGGAGATCTTACAAGACCATGTGGTTCCGTATGCTGGTTTTGTTGGCGATGGGTTCATGTTAATGTATGATAACGCCCGTTGTCACACTGCGTTTGCTGTGCGGGACTATTTGGAAGAGGTTGAGATCTCTGTTATGCAGTGGCCAGCACGAAGTCCAGACCTGAACCCGATCGAGCATCTCTGGGACGATGTAAAGAGGCACGTACGAGCACGAGATCCTGCTCCCACCACTCTACAAGAGCTCCAGGATGCCGTGAAAGACGAATGGGACAACATACCCCAAGCAAGAGTGGTGACCCTCGTGAGCTCCATGAAGGATCGGCTGGAAGCTACCATCACAGCAAAGGGTGGAAACACTAGATTTTAAGGCCTTATTTGTAATTTTTTATGATGTTATTAATTTTATTTTTTGTCACTTTGTCATGTTTTAAGTTTTTTGTTATTAAAGATTTAAATGCATACACATGTTTTTTATTTTCTAATAGGCAATTGAATTACCTTTCCAATGATGTCCTACAATCATATCCTTACAATTCACAAAGTTTGAGTAAAATTATTTTGAAGTTGCTTTTTTAAAAGGTGCGATTTTTGTGACGCCGAGTGTATTATGTGTTTTATTTATTAGACTGGATATCCAAAAAAATAAACAGTACATATAAACAAATAGAAACAAACTTGGAACCCGTCAACAATTAGCATATTTGTTTAAATAAAATAGACGTTTTGGTACTTTGATGGAAGTATGTAAATATACCAGAATAAAATTTGTGATGGTATGAGAAAAGTTATAAACAACTTATTATTTATAAGGAAACTTTTGTGATGAATTACCGAGGATCGAGAATGCCCGCTGTTGTGAGAACCAAAATTTGGTTCGTAGATAAAATAGTATTTTGTATTATTTGGTACCGTGGCAAATTTGATAAGATGCCACGCTTATATAGTTTTACATATTTTATTATTATTCTATATTTTTGAAGACACTTTACCTTACTGGTAAAAAAAATAACAATAGGTTTGTTTATATTATAAGGGGAAGTCCATTGTATGGAAAGAACGAACAAAAAACGATTCCTAATTAAACAATCAACCTTGAAAAAATATATAATTATCTAATAAGAAATAATAACAAAATATTATCTAAATAAATATATTAAAAGTATATACATAGATTTTGAACGCATTTGCATGATTCTGTCGCATTTTTTTTTCGCTGTTTCAAACAAGATAAACCTACAGAGAAACAGGAATATAAACTTATTATGTTGTCTGTACGTTAATTTATTTTTACTATCATATATTTAACTCTGAAAGGTCTATATGCAAATGTCAGCCTTTGGTGACACATGGAACATTTTGTTATTATAAGCAGAGTTTATTTGTTGAGGACCATTTCCTTTCCACATAGAATGTTACGTCCTTTTCTTAACTATGTGTTAACGCTTTTCCATATATTAAACAGTTTTGTTTGGATTATAGACTTTATATTATAATCTAATTTAAAAATTGTTCACAATCACTGATTAGTTACTAATATTAGCTACGCCACTTATTTTGTCAATCATTGAATGTAAACACTAATTAGTTAAGTTTGATAATAATGTTAATTGTATAGGCAAATCAATCTGGTCCCGCGAAACTAGAGACATAATTACATATAGGTAAACGGAGTGAGTGTTTCGCTTTGCACTTACTAACTACCGTTGTATATTGTATTTTACTATCTGCAGCTCTTTGTCTGAAACATTTATATTTTTAGATTATAGATAGATAGATGAGATTAGATATAGATTATATGTAGGATCACATTTACATAATTTCGTATAAAATGTGGTTTAATCCTCTCTATAGAGCGAATGCCATATAAAAATACCTACAGTTCGGTTGATTAATTTCATGTACAGTGAGTATTTTTACAAACAGAATGACCTTGATATTTTTGACTACGTAAATAGAGTTCAAATTAGCATGAAACACTAACATTTTGACCAGTAACTGAAATTATTAGATTAAATATTTGTAGAATTTGAATTGGAGATGATATGTCCAATTCATTCATTCTTAATGTCATATATTATGTATGTATGTACTAAAAACTGTATTATTGTTAACTATAAATTGAACTTTAAATTGAAGTCTTTAAAAAAACATTAAGAAATAAAGTGATAATTTCAGTACAGAAAAGTTCAGTATAGAACAATAATAAGTACACCACTATGAGTTTTACACAATTAACACTTAGTTTCCAAATGTTTGAAATAAAATTATTCCGTTACTAAGAAGATCTCTAGTTAGTTTACTTGAAAATTAAAAATACAGTATAATATATCATTGAACTGCGTCCAATATTTCTAGATCAGATCACATTATTTAATCCTCCTTTACAATTCTACAGCCAGCAGTCTCAGTGGCGAAGAGGCTCTATTTAATTTTGCCAGTTTAAATTAGATGTCATAAAAAAGTTAATATGAACCTTATGCTACGTAATTAAAACGTATTTTTGTAGGACTATATAAACAGGATGTAAACAAATCACTCGGTATATTCATTAAATGTCTAAATTAAACTCATTGAAAGACAATATACAGTTCTTGGTTCTAGTTCGCATTGTAAGCAATTAGGATTAAAGCAAAAAAAAAAACAAAAATTCCGATATTTAAAAACGGTAGTTATATTATAGTAATATAATTAAATAATTTATAAATAATATTATAGTTAGCTATCTATAAAGATAGCTTTTACATTTAATGTTTATTATTTACATATTTATATTAAAAGGCAACTGTATACTTACGAAATATAATAAAAATATATAATAATGGATATATATAACTAAATATTGAAATAATTGTCCGTTTTTTAAGCTAGCACTGCAAACATGAATTAATGGATTCGGTTTTGGAAGCCATCACACGTTTAACTCAACCTCGAAATTCAGATCGATTATTAACTTGGACCGCTAAGGTAAACAGCCTATCGAGGGATTCCAGACAAGCAGCATTTGCTTCAGTTAATAAGAGCCGGTACAGGTATTATGAGTTCTGTAGTGTAGTACGTATATTAATAGGACTCGATCGTAATTACAAACATTTTAATACAATAATATAAAACAAAACATTGTTTTATATCATTCCATTATATATTTTTAATAAATATGGAATTTTAATTAAATATTTAATCTATCATCAATCATTTTACGTTGATTCATCGTTACGGGCAGAATTCGAACCGATGATCTCTGGGATGGGGTATCCCATTAAATAAATATAATTGGGCTAATGTGTCTAAAGACCATTTCAAAATCATAATAATAAATTAAAGCAATCGTTTCTGTTTCTACGCTGTATAAAAAACACATAAGAGTTTTATCCATTAGTTTAGATTATATATACTTTGGAAGACACATTAAACACAAAGCTATTCTTTTAAAATGGATTGTATTTTAAGAATTCACAGCTATTTTTTACCATTAAGTAATTGATTCAGAGGTAGCAGCGCAGTTGGATAAAATTTTAATATTCCACAATGCAGATGTTCAATTTATGTATGCGCGCTAGAATATCTCGTAAGTGTACGACTTTACTATGTGGTGTAGCTACGTGAACCTACTTATTCTATTGAATAGTTACATTACATTATTCAAAATTTGTAGAATGCTAGAGAGCATTTTTTAGATTTAAGTTTAGTTTAGAATAAAAACTTGCATAATTGCATAATAATATCATTTGAGAGGCAGAGCTGAAAATTATAAATAGAATTGCTTAAAAACAGTAAAGAGCTCGGTACTAATTTAATTCAATGTAATAGAAATTTTGATATAGAAATATTTTATATTTTGACTGTTGCATTAGAACGAATATTGCATATTAGAATGTAAAGAACCCTATATGAAAGTAGTTGCAAGTTCACTTATTTAGCATATCGATTATTATAACTAAAAAAAAACTAACAGATTTAATAAACACTCAGCCTTAAGTTCGGTGGGCTTATATTTTTATGACAAGCTTTCGATTAATGCTCTTGAATAACTATAACGACTAAAATTTTCAATAATTTATAAACTATATTATAACATGTACAATACACTTGTAACTAACATGTTGACGGAGCTTGCTCTGTTCGACTGGCTGCGAGGAAGAAAACCTCTATAAAAAATCACCCTGCTGGGGGTCGGTCATGGGGGTGTCAGTGCCCGGTCCATGACTGACAGGGGGGGGAGGGGAAATACGGGGCCGCTTCTTCCGTGGAGGGGCTTACGTGGGGGGGGTTGGGGTCTTTATTTTGTCTTGTCCTGTTTTTTTGTTTTCTTCTTCGTGTCTCTTTGTCCACTTTTAGTTGTTTCGTGTCGGTCCGGCGGTTCGGCGTTTGCCAAAGGATCGGGTAATGGCGAGAGCGCCCCAAAAGAAATGGAAAACAGCGATTCGAAAATGAGTCCCCAGGCGGGTGCTGAATCCCGCACGGCCGCTGCTGCCGTCTGCCCCTCGTACTCTGGAGGGGGCAAGAATCGCTTACGTGCAGGAGTCCCTGCCCTGGTCGACACCACACCGACCAGGTTAAACAAAATTAGTGTGAGGCGTGGTGAGGTAATGGGGGTTGTGGTTCTGACAGACTCTGACGATCTGGCAGAACCACAGATCGCCGTTGGTAGGAAGAGAACCTATGGGGTTCTGCGTTCCTCCTCAGGTTCCGCATCGGGGTCCGATCCCGAGTCGGTGGTTGCACTTCCTAAGTGCAACACAGCTCGGCGTGGACGACTTGCGGCTCTGGGTCGAGGAGCTGAGCTGGCGAAGGCGAAAGCCGATCTCGCCGCCCTTAGGGCTGAAGCGGAAGATGAAGAGTTCGAGCGCGTACTGAGCGTTCGGGCCTTTCGCGGGGGGTGAGGGCAGGTTCGGACGGGCACGCGTTGGTATCCGACGAAGACCTTTCGTCGGAGGTGCAGTCTACGCCGGACTTGTCCAGCTTAGGGACGGAGGAACTCCAGGCCGTCGCTGGACGTCATGCCGCCTCGATTATCGAGGTGAGCGCGAAGTCCAAGAACCTTAAGGGTACGATGGTCAAGGCTCTGAGGGAGGCTACCAACAGTCTGTTGGAAGTCATGTCGGCCTTGACCAATCGGACGGAACTGGAGGAGGTGACTCGCGTTCGGGCGGACAATGCTCGCCTTCAACGCGAGGTGACCGCCATGAGAGCGGAAATAAGGACGGCGAGAAAGGAGGTCGCTGAGGTGAGGGCGTCGGCGGCCACAGCCGCGGTTTCGATGCCTCCACTGGAGGCGGACTCCTTGGAGGAGCTCAAAAGCTCTATCATAATTTCAGTCGGGGTTATGGTGAACCTGAGAGGGATCGAAGATCGACTTCTCCTAGAGAAGAGTCTTCGACCGCCCTTAGCCGCCGATAGGAGGCGAAGTGGGTTGGCCGCTGCCATGACCACGGACGCGCGTCTGCAAGGGCGTTCAACGCCGGTCTTGCAGATGGTTAACGCGTCGTCGGTGCGTCAGGGGTTGCCCGCTGCGCAATCACGGCCCTCGGAAGGGGAGCCGTGGTCGACGGTCGTCCGGAAGGGCAAGGGTAAGGGGAAAAAGAGGAGCCCTCCCCTGAATTCGGCTTAGTTAAACATTATATTTTGTTTAAAACAACATTATATTTTAACATTATTATAACGGACAGCGTTACGGTAGCTTAAATGGTAGTGAGCCGGGACGGTTTCTCAGAGGTATCGGTTTATTTTTCATTCTATATTTATATAAATTTAAATAAGCTTAACAGTGCTATATATTTTTATAGATATTTTCAAACCTTACGTAATGAATACGGTCTTCAAACACTCCTCCGGAAGACTTTATACCCAGACTTCCCCAAACGGAGATCACAGTGACCAGGTAGACTTCTTACTGATCAGAACAAGATGGAGGACCTTGGTTGCTACCGGCAACCGAAATCAAGTCCGACCACCAGTTGCTCGTGTGTAGTTGAAAGATACCAAACCTATAGTCACGAAAATAAACTAGCGCATAGATAGATATTCTTGGCAAAAACAGTTTTGTCAAGTTACTTCAGGACAGCAGTGTTGGCTTTATCTCACAGTAAAGTGTATAAAAAAAAGATGGAAACGTCGACCATCTCTGGTTGTCAAAAAGGTCTGAGAATATTAAACGTAAAATACGCAGATGATACTATACCCCTAGCGTCTATCAGTGAAAATATAAAAAAATGTTCCTTAACTGCTAGAAATCACAGCATTGGTTTTTGGACTTGCAATCAATAACGATAAGAACAAAATGATGACTGTAAAAGATGACGACAACAACCAACCGAACATCCAAAACAGTAGGATCTCAAGAAGTTAACCACTATGTCTATCACTAACAATGGAGACTACGAAGACGAAATTAGAAGACATTGCTCAATGACTAGATCCTCAAAGGAGAAACTCACAAATATTTGGAAAGACTACAGAATAACCAGAAACCTAAAAATTCCACTCACACTTGTTCTTTCTTATCTTCTTGTATGAAAATAAAACATGTTAAAGCGTGTTAGTAGTAGGGCCGCTTGCCGCTCAACTGATGAAATAAAATTCCTTCAACATCTGTCATTTAAATTCCCAAAGCCTTTCTGTACCCTCATTCAGTCTGTATTCTCATTTTCATCCTTACAGTCATACCTTTCTCATAAACCGTAAATATTATTGGTATCTGATTATTTTTAAAACGCAACATTTTAACAAGCAAAATGACCGTTTCATGCTCAAAGCTCTAATGATGCTTCCCAAATAATTGACAGAGTGCAACGTGGGTATTATCCGATTTCAGTGATGGTTTAGTGGGGTGTTAGCCATAAAGGAGTGACTGAGCCATATTTTTGGGAAAAAGGTAACAAAACATCGGCACTAGTGTATTCAGATATCATTATTTCGAAGATAGTTAAGTATAACATGGTGTCAATAACCAAGTATGGTCCTTCCGGCAAGACTTGGTGCCGGGTCATAAAGCTCGGCCCACGCAGTCTTGGTTGGAAGTGAACGTCTCGGACGTCATCAGAGCTGAAGACTGGCCGTCGTCTAGTTCCGATCTTAATTCACTGGATTATGATTTAGGGCCAGTTTTAAAGAGTACAGCTTTATTCTATTGATAACTGGCCTCAACGTTTAAAGGGTGCTATTGCAGCCAATGGACACCACTTCAAATAAGCTTTCTATATTTTTAATTGTTTTATATTTGTATATTAAACTAACACACTGTTCATTACTTTGATGAATGTTATTTGCAATTGCAATGGCAAGACTAGGTATATATATAACTAATATGAAAGATACATTCACAAAATCCATACACATCTATTTATAGATATATGACGATTAATAAAAATTATTATTAGTGTTTATTAGTACCTATTCAACTCTAGGTGAAGTTGAGCAAAGTGGTATACATATATTACATATATAACTAATATGAAAGATACATCCACAAAATATACATATATCTATTTATATATGACGATTAATGAGAATAAATAAATGAAATAAAGAATTCTCATCCGTAAACAAACTTCCCTTAGCGTACCGCTTCAGTAGTTGTTTTGATTTTACCACCGTATTCATCTTTAATTTATTAGTTAAGAAATGGTCAGTGCGTCTCTTATAAGCTGCAAGTCCTAAGTCGGCTCTTAAAATAAGTGACATGGTTCTAGGTGCTATCTTCATTTCCTGAAATAAACTCCTTTGCTTTCGGAAAGAATTTCTCCTGATACCTGCCGCGGACACTTTGTGCGCCAATATCAATATATTCTCCACCATCTAGATGCTGGATGTAGTGTTCTTCAACAGTGTACTCAAGAAACTTTATTCTATATACTTCTATAGTACGCCCTTAACTTATATTAACTGACGGTGTTTTCAAGCCCATATACGACACGGGACTTTAAAAAAAATGAAAGTTTCTTTCTCAATTCCTCTAATCCATCTGAAGTTGCAAATGGTTGTGTGCTATCACAGAGTCAAACACAAAATAAAATAAAGAAACTAGCAGTAATCCATGCTGCATACATAACATGCATTGCAATAAAAGGTAAAGTTTCTGTATTATTCCGAGAAAATATTAACGTACGATAACTCGACGATCCTTTATGAGATCACTTTAAATTTTATTCCGAGAGTTTGAAATAAATCTTATAGAGAGATTTGCCAGATTTGATAAAGGTTAGCTTAAAGTTTGTTCTTGTATATTTTATATAAATCAAAATTATAAGGCATTATGGAAAGAGAATGACTACAATAACTCGATAAAACTTGTATGTACATTCTCATATACTATAAAACTACGACAGTGATATACCAAAAGTATATTGGATTAATATTTTTTATACCATTGAATTTTATATGTATTTTGGAAATAATTATATGTGAAATATTTAACCTATTTTATAACCAATATATTTTAAAAAACGAAGCTCATTAAAGTATTTATAGTTGATTAAAATATGAATTTTAGTTTACGTAGTAATTAATTTGTTGTATATTATAATAACCATCCTATTTAATGTTTTTATTCATAATTATATAATAATATTTGCAGATCTTATAGAGTTGATATAAAAGCATATTTTTATTTTTAATTTTAATTACTTCACTGTGAAATGACATACATATAACGATATTTAGTAATATTCTCATTGGTCAGTTAGCCTCATGTTGTTAGCAAAATAGTTTTAGATCCATAAGTCCTTCCCCTGAACTAAGTATACATCATTACAGGATATATAAATTATTCCAACTTCTGATGTAATCAGAGTAGTTTACGAATTAGTTAATCAAAACTAATAATAACTCACTGTCACTGAATATTCCTAATCTCAAAGTTATTAATTGCATCAGAACCTCTCGGAAGTTTATAAACGGCTTTACACTTATCGATACCTAAGAGTCTTAAATATAAACTATGTATTAATCTACTTATAATTTAAATACATTCTTAATAATTGACCTACTCTATGTGACATTCCTTTCCTTATAGGTTTAGGTTTACTTTCTTATTAAAAGTGAATTTATTCTCTTCTCTCTCTTCTTATCAAAAAAAAAATTGGTTCGAAGTTCGATTAAATAAATATGAATTTATACCGACCGAAAACCAGACAAAAATAATAAAGTATACACAATACATTATTTCTATATTTATTATATTATTTGAAAGTTACTTAAATCTAATTCTAACATATCCATAGTAATATTTTATAATGGCTGTCTGTCTCTTACTCTTTTATGGCTAATCCATCGGTCCTATTTGGATAGAATTCGGAATGTAAATATTGTAAGACCAGTCAAATACTTATTATATCTTAGTACTATTAATTTCTTCTTCATATATGTGTTTTATTTATTGGTCTGGATATCCAAAAAAAATAAACAGTACCTATTTATCAACAAATAGAAACAAACTTGGAAGCCGTTAAACAATTAGCATATTTGTTTAAATAAAATACACGTTTTGGTACTTTGATGGAAGTATGTAAATATACCTGAATAAAATTTGTGATGGTATGAGAAAAGTTATAAACAACTTATTATTTATAAGGAAACTTTTGTGATGAATTACCGAGGATCGAGAATGCCCGCTGTTATGAGAATCAAAATTTGGTTCGTAGGTAAAATAGTATTTTGTATTATTTGGTACCGTGGAAAATTTGATTATTATTCTATATTTGAAGACATTATACCTTACTGGTAAAAAAATAACAATAGTTTTGTTTATATTCTAAGGGGAAGTACATTGTATGAAAAGAACGAACACAAAAAAGATTCCTAATTAAACAATCAACCTTGAAAAAAATTATAATTGTCTAATAAGAAATAATAATAAATATTATCTAAATAAATATATATATATATATATTTTTTTTATTAATTTCTACTTTTATCTACGGACACGTCGCCCGTGCACTTTTCGCATTTGGTTTGTATTTTGCATATTAATTGTTGAAATTTTAAGATAACATACTCAAAAAGGAGTCTATTACTACAGGTACCTTAAAAACTATATTAGTAAGGTAAGTCCTTTGCACAGCAAAGTGCAAGTAAGTAAGCAAGTGATAATTTCAGTACAGAAAAGTTCAGTATAAAACAATAATAAGTAGGTACATTACTAAGTGTTTTGTACAATTACCACTTAGTTTCCAAATGTTTGAAATAAAACTATTCCGTTACTAAGAAGATCTCTAGTTAGTTTACTTGAAAATTAAAAATACAGTATACCTTTATAAAAATATGTCCCTGGGGATAATATATCATTGAACTAAGTCCAGTATTTCTAGACCAGATCATATTATTTAATCCTCCTTTATAATTCTACAGCCAGCAGTCTCAGTGGCGAAGACGCTCCATTTAATTTGCCAGTTTAAATAGATGTAATGAATTTGTCATAAAGAATTAATATGAACCTTAAGCTGCGTAATTTAAACGCATGTTTGAAGGACTATATAAAGAGGATGTAAACAAATCACTCGGTATATTCATTAAATGTCTAAATTAAACTCATTAAAAGACAATATACGGTTCTTGGTTCTAGTTCGCATTGTAAGCAATTAAGATTAAAGCAAAAAAAAAACAAAAAATTCGATATTTAAAAACGGAAGTTATATTATAGTAATATAATTAATTAATTTATAAATAATATTATAGTTAGCTATCTATAGAGATATCTTTTACGTTTAATGTATATTATTTACATATTTATATTAAAAGGCAACTGTATACTTACGAAATATAATAAAAATATATAATAATTAGCTTCAGTTAATAAGAGCCGGTACTGGTATTATGAGTTCTGTAGTGTAGTACGTATATTAATAGGACTCGATCGTAATTACAAACATTTTAATACAATAAAATAAAACAAAACATTGTTTTATATCATTCCATTATATATTTTTAATAAATATTGAATTTTAATTAAATATTTAATCTATCATCAATCATTTTACGTTGATTCATCGTTACGGGCAGAATTCGAACGGATGATCTCTGGGATGGGGTTTCCCATTAAATAAATATAATTGGACTAATGTGTCTAAAGACCATTTCAAAATCATAATAATAAATTAAAGCAATCGTTTTTGTTTCTACGCTGTATAAATACGAGTAAAAAGGTATGAATGAATGTATGATGAAATTTCATAAAACACACATAAGAGTTTTATCCATTAGTTTAGATTATATATACTTTGGAAGACACATTAAACACAAAGCTATTCTTTTAAAATGGATTGTATTTTAAGAATTCACAGCTATTTTTTACCATTAAGTAATTGATTCAGAGGTAGCAGCGCAGTTGGATAAAATTTTAATATTCCACAATGCAGATGTTCAATTTATGTATGCGCGCTAGAATATCTCGTAAGTGTACGACTTTACTATGTGGTGTAGGAACGTGAACCTACTTATTCTATTGAATAGTTACATTACATTATTCAAAATTTGTAGAATGCTAGAGAGCATTTTTTAGATTTAAGTTTAGTTTAGAATAAAAACTTGCATAATTGCATAATAATATCATTTGAGAGGCAGAGCTGAAAATTATAAATAGAATTGCTTAAAAACACTAAAGAGCTGGGTACTAATTTAATTCAATGTAATAGAAATTTTACATAAAAATATTTTATATTGTCACTTTTGCATTAGAACGAATATTGCATATTAGAATGTAAAGAACCCTATATGAAAGCAGTTGCAAGTCCACTTAATTTTTTAGCATATCGATTATTATAACTAAAAAAAAACTAACAGATTTAATAAACACTCAGCCTTAAGTTCGGTGGGTTTATATTTTTATGACAAGCTTTCGATTAATGCTCTTGAATAACTATAACGACTAATATTTTCAATAAATTATAAACTATGTTATAACATGTACACTACACATGTAACTAACATGTTTATATACCTCTATATAATTCTCACAAAAATTTGTTACTTTCTTTAGAAGTCACTCCCTTACTTGGTTATGAAAAAAGATAACCAAGATTAAATAAAACTATGCCAACCGCGTACATGTTTATTGTTGTCGTAAGATGACAAGATGTATGTACATTTGTATGATGTATAAGTTGGTATGCTCAAAATGATATGCGATGTTAAGTAGATTATTGCTATCCCTATAACTTACACTAGGGTTGATGGAGGAGTTATCTATAGATATAATAAATAATGTAATATCTATAGATATAATAAAATAGTAACGAGGCACACTCTGTTTATTATTTTTTTAACGTAGCAATTAGTGCTACGTCTTCACTAAGTGCCACGAAAATAAAAACTAAAGTTTTCAAAATGTTGGGAGATGAAGTTGCATTAACTTAATATAAATTTATAAACCCTATATACGTGTAACTTGTACAACATACGGACAGAAGCAACATCAGTTAGTTTGGTATATTATATCAAATTCATGTAAAATTTGCAAATAATATTACAGTATAGTTCATTCTTAACTATGTTATGGTTGTCGTTCTATTGTTCCTAACACTTTTTATTGAAATTTTATTATTAACTTGAGCATACGCATGAAATGTAGGGTTAGAGTTTTATTTTATTTACGCAATGATTGTTATATTTACCTTTATATTAGTTTTACTCCTTTATTTATACAAAACAAATAAAAAAAACTTTATAATTTAATATATTTACTAAGGTTCTGAAAGTATTAAAATTTTCTTAGTATGTATAAATTTAGGTATAGTTCAAGACAATTATATAAAAAACTATTAGAATATTTTTTTAACATGTAAAAATCAAATAATATAAATAAATAAATTAATGACTTATAATAATTAAATATATAAAAATATTTAAATATCTACGAGTCCCTTATTAAAGTTTAAAATAAGTTAGTTCATGTGATTAAATCGTTTAAATTAAATCGTTCGTACAGTCAAGGCTTACAGTCAAGGCTTACAGTCAAGGCTTACAATCAAGGCTTACAGTCAATAATATATAATAACTTAATAATATTTTATATTATAACTTTTTCTAATCTTGGCTAAGGGCAAGATAGATAGGATAAGATAGTTAGGTAGGTAGACAACATGGTAAAAGTTATAATAGGATAATACAATTCAATAAAAAATTTTAAAAACCCCCGATGCAAAAAGACCTGAAAAAGAAATAAGAGATTTTTTACATTCAACGTGGACGCAGTCACGGATAACAGCTATCCCAAACAAAGTACTTTACTCGAGCAAATAAGTGTAAAAACCTTTTGGAATACAAAACAAGGTTTTTTTTTTCTATATAGCGCGGGTAAATCCGCTGCGAACAGCTAATTATTACATAAAAACCTTTCACAAATAAAACGTAAAACTTGGAGACGACTTTTCTATTTCGACCAATCATAGCTGAGGACCATCTCGACCGAACATAGCTTCCGTTTACGCGTTTGACCTTTTTTTTTTTTTTTTTTTTTTTTTTTTATCGTTGGAAAAATGCGTAACGCATCATCCCTGCGGCCAGGAAGGTGATGACCGAGGGGGTATGTGGGACTACCCGGCAGCATAGAGGACGCTGCCATTTTTAAGGCTACCCACTAAAAAACCAACGGTTGACCTCATCGCCTTAGTGGGGCGCCACGGGATCGCTTTCGCACTCACCGTGACGCCCAACGCGTTTGACCTACTTTAACACAGACAGACACACAGATACACAGATCGACAGGTTAAACTTATAACACCCCTCTTTTTACTGGTTAAAAATACTGCAAAAGAAATTATATATTATAATTTTTACAGGTTGCAATTTTTGAGTTCTTTCTGTTATAAGTAAAGTTCTTGTGTTTGAGTTGGTACAGCGATGTTGAATAGCTTATGCACTTAAAGACACCCAATGCTTAAATTGTAACAGAATAATTACTACTTTTGTGGGTTGAATGACTATTTTATGTCTTTAATTTCACAACTAATATTTTATTTTTAATTTTACTTTTCGTAATATTTTACCATTTTTTTATTAAAAATACATATTCATACTCCTTTATATCTCATTAACCTTGCCTGTACCTTTAAATTTTCTTAGAAGATAAATTAAAAAGTTTTCTAAAGGTTTACCTGTCAGAAAAATTTAAATTTCATAGCAAATTTTATTTACACAAAGGAATTAAGTAATCATGATCTAATTAGCTATTATAATCAAATTCTTTGTTAACATTCCTTTTATCTTTCCACTTTTTGTGTTTTTTTAAATAGATTTAAGTACAAGTAAAGTAAAGTTAGGTATATATTTAAGGGTTACATTATTTCAGATCATAATTTTGTTTCAATTGTTATTGGTCTACAAGGTTTATAATTTTGTACTTTCTCGTTTATCC
Organism: Napeogenes sylphis; assembly: GCA_959347405.1. Taxonomy (NCBI): domain Eukaryota; kingdom Metazoa; phylum Arthropoda; class Insecta; order Lepidoptera; family Nymphalidae; genus Napeogenes; species Napeogenes sylphis. Next base: position 13,150,128 of record OY365776.1, read on the forward strand.
AAAACAGTTCGTCAGGAGTCTTCAAAATGTACTTATAAATATATATTTTTTTCTTTGATGTTGTTTATATATTTCTTTAACCTTATTATCAAATATAATATATTGTTACATGTCGAGGTTATTTTTAGGTGGTAGGGGTCTATTCCTATAAATTGGTGAACAAGTGTTAAGTTTAGGACTTATTGTGTCGTACTCATTTGAGGGCGGAAGCTTTGTAGATATGAATAGTGATTGTCGATGTGATGTTTCAGTAACTGCTTTGATTATCTTATCTATTCTTTTATTACTGTGCTTGATTGGTCGCTTCGTGTCTCTGTGTGTGTGTATCTTAGTTTTTTTACTAAACTAGTTTTAACATCGTAACCTTAGAATTAGATTTCGTGTTATTAAATTGTGTAAAATACGTAAACGTTGTAATGATTTTGAATCCTTTTTTTAAATTAAATCTGTACATGCTTTAGAAAAATATAATATTCATAACGCTGAATATTTCTTAAATAGCCCTCTCAGGCACGGGTTGATCGCAAAGATTAACAGTTATCAGGTATATAATAATTGGTAAGTGATTGACATGACTTATGATCTGATTTCTTTAATATTGTTAACTTTCTTTAAGAATCTTACTATAAGTAGGTAAAATAATGGAATTGCTGAATAACTCCTTACGTAATGAGAATAGATAAAACATCTGTTACCTAAGCAGAAAATTGTTTACCTTCATAAGGTGAGTTCAACGGCTTCATTTTTCCTAGTGAAGTTATAGTAATTAAAAGAGATCTTCGAGACGTAATTCATAAAAAAAGGAAGTTATGTTGCTGTGAAAAGCCACAGACCAAGTCTTAAGCACAACAATAATAAAGTGTAAGATGATAGTATCAAGAATTATTGAGAAAAGTCATGTGGATCGAAAACCAATTTGAAGTTGGTAAGCTTACGTGAGACCTGGCTTTTGTTACACTAGTCGCATTTTATTGTGTAAGATAGAAAATGTCCTAAGTTGGGCTTATAAGTTAGAGTTAGTTTTATTTATAGACGATTTTTTTTTAAATATGTACTAATTTAAACAAAGCTTACTTTAATGGAATCCATTATTCATTTAAAATTCTGCAATACTAACTTTACAGACAAAACATACCAACAGTATCCTAAGGTCTCAAGTAGGCACACACATGGGATTTTTCATTTTTCGTGAGGTGATAAATAGGATCCAACCATCTTCTATATTAACATCAGTAAGTTCTTTTTATTTCAATTGCTTCGCGAATCATTCTTAGAATGCAACGACAATATGTATGTGTGTACAATATTATGTGTTTTGTAGCGAATCATTTCAAAAAAAAAAATTTAATGTGTAATACTCCTGAAAACCTAGAAAATAAAAGAGTAGAATTCATTTTTTGAATTTAACAAATTTTTAGTACATTATAAAGAAAAAATATTTTGCTATAGGATATCATTTCTTGAATTTGTATGTTGCTTAAAAATGTTACACAGGAATATAAATCAGAATATAATTTTGATTCAACGCAATGTGTTACATAGTATTATATAATTTTTATTGAATACAACAAGGCTTTTATAACCTTTTTATTGTTAAAATTACCCTTCGATAAATTTACGCACCCAAAAGTTCTAACAATAACCCATTATTGAGCCTCCGTTGTAGATAGGTAAGTATAATCTACTACACGTCCGGCCGTGCGCCCTTTATAATGTTCGATCTTAGTACCATTACATTTTATTATTAGATAACGTTACCTTATCTCTTTTAATGATGTAATAAAATGTGTTTAACGCGTAACTTAAAACAGTTTAAAAATTAAATAAAATTAAAGTTATATGACGGTTGATTATGCCGATTATTGAAAACAAAAAGTAAAGTTAACTTGCACGATTTTTTCAAGATTAAAAATTCGAAAACAAAAAATATGTGACCTGATCACTTTTCTACTACCTTTTTTCTTTTTGAGATACTAGATTTGAGTTACTAGGCACAATGGAGTCCTTTGGGTGTAAAGCTTTTAAAGAGCTTTTAAATTTAGAATTCAACATTTATCCTTTCGTTATTTGTATCCAAGTTTTCATTTGTTTAGTGTACTGCGCATGTCCTGAACATTGTTGCTGTCAGTACAGCGTGAGCCTCGGCTGAAACTACACTTCAGTACCTGAATGCTGAGATATTTAATATTTATCGTATATACGAGTATTAGAAATAGCATTAACGTAAAATAAACTTATCTTAATTTGTTAAAAAGTGGCCGAAGAAGCTATTTTGAATATATATTTGAATTAATTGTTTACATAGTTTTATTTAGAAGTGTTGTGATTGTGCAGTGGAATTGCATTTTGAAGTTTGATTGGATTAATTTATCATAATGTGGTGGATCCTGCGTCGTGCGAGGATCACTGGTGCATCCTTCTTCAGCCAGGCTTCAAGCACTGCCAACAACAACAACACTAAAACAGGTAAATTTGTTTCAGCGTTAAATATTTATATAAAATATAATGACTTTTTATATTTCTTTTTTTGAATTCACTCTGAAATTTAATAAATTTTCGATAGTATAAATACTTAACTCAAGATATGTATGTATATGTATGAAGGTATTTTTAATAAAGGATAATTTTATAAAGTATCCTGCTTTAAATATATTATAATATGATAAATTAAAATAGTTTACGTTATAAAAAGTTAATCATTCTGAATACTGTTATCTGTAAGTTTGAGGAAAAAAGTAATAATTTAAAAACTAGAAACGTCATCTTTAATTTTAATATTATAATAAAAACAAATTAAGTTGAGACTTAAAAAATAATTAATATTAAAGTAATCACCAAAGTAACACAAAAGTAATTTTAGTAATGTAGAAGTCTACATGAACTGCGTTGGGTACTGGGTTGCCCCCCAAATGTGGCGAAGGGGGTGATGCCTGATCCCCACTTTATGCTCTGTAACAGGTGTTGCTTGTTCTTCTTTTAATTATTAATTATTAACTGTCTACATTTATTATAATTAATAAATAATGATCTCATTGGATAGGCTCTAGTTGTTCCTAAATTACTTGCTAATTATTGACATTTGTAAGATCACAATAAAGAAATACTCGGCAAAGTTTGTTGTATTTTTTATTGCGTTATTCTTTCTTTATTGTCAAATCTTTTAATGGTGTGTTTTTTTATAATAACAGTGTAAAACAAAACTTCAATTATTTATGGTGAGAACCTAGCGGTAATTTGGTATGATTATGCTTTTTTTTTACACTTATATAAAATATATGTTCATCGTATAACCTTACATTCTGAACCGTAATGATGATCATCACAGCAATTCTGTGAAAAACGTCAATAGGTTCATTAAACGGGTCGATTGCGCAACGTTAGCGGTTCATACTGACTTTGAAAGTAGAGTCACTATGGATTTTGGGCATTGAGGACCGGTCCTAATTATAGGAATAGGGAGTTATAATCGAATTGGATATAGTTCTGTTAAGCATTATATGATTAAAGATATTTATTTCTTTTATTATTGTGTTAAATATTTATATATTTTTTGTATTTTTTTTATTATTGTGTTGAATATTTATCTATAATTACAAATTTATAAAATAATTAGTGAACCTATATTTATAAACATAAGCCTCTTCCAGGTTCATAAAACGCACAAATCGCCTATTTGATTTATGTCTGTATATCAATTCGAAAAAAAAGACAACTCTTTAAAGAGCGCTCTAGCCATTCCTCCCCGATTAAATAGAATGGGCAGCTAAGATCAATCAAATCAGTTATTAGATCAATCTATGTTATCAGCACTTTTTCAAAAGAAAATAACTAATTCAGACAGTGCCCTCCCTGACTGGTCACTTCTAAAAGTTCATTAGAACTTTACTTAAAACCTTAAAAATTCCAAAAAATTATGTAATTAAAAACTTTTATATTATTATGAAGCATAGCAAGTAAAGCAGTTTGTTGTAAAATTTCCGAAGATATAGCATAAACCATTATTAATATATTTAATATGGTTACGATGAAAATTAATTGAGAGATAGCAAGTTAGCAAAGTGTATATAGCATTCTTGATGTTCTAGAATCTAGATTGATAACTTATGGGGACTGACATTTACATTCTTATTTTAAATATTCATAACAGAAATCACAATTAAAAATTGAAAAAATATAATTTATTTCTAAATGGCGTCACTTGTACAACCATCACTTGTAGCCTCTTAAATAAAAAAAAAATGTCTCATACGTTTTAATAGCCTTTATAAATTATTTCTCTTTTATCCCAATAAATGTCAGAGCTACAGCTACCCTACGCTTCGATATTTCGTTCTCATTTGTCGAGGATTCTGTATCGAGGATCTCTTAGAAGTTCCAACGATTTGCAATACCGATTATATTACACTAGTTTGAAGGATTCTTTTATTAAATATGTTGTTGAATAGCGGATCTTTATCAAGGTAAAAATAATAATCTTTATACCTTCAATAAGAATGTATTAACAAAGAAATTAAAAAGGATTGCCCTTAAATACTGCTAATTGGTTTCTTTTATACCCTTATTACTAGCCAAGATGTTCTAGCAATTGTATTCCTATTCGTTAACATATATATTTTTGTAATTATTGTTTTGATTAAAAAACATCTCCTTTATACCAGCAGAAATACCTGATATACAAACAAAAAGTTTGTTAGGGATTCCATTAAAGGGATCTTCATAAAGTGGGTCATGTGAAAATAAATCGATGGGTGAGGTCTACTTTCCCAAATTTTATATTTCAAAAAGTATTACACTTCGAAGATTATCTAAGCAATACATTTTTTCATTATCTTTGAACTATTTTTATTTATCTTTGGACTACATTTTATAGCAAAAACTACTTCAAACTCTTTGTATGAAATCTATATCTATTAAAGGTATCTCAATATTAAAATACGTCCTTACAAAGCTACTACTGTTTATTATAACGCTTCCTGCATCACTAGAGTGTCTACCAAACTATTATAATCAGAATAAAATACAAACCATTTTTAATGGTTATTATCAGTCATATGTCATGAATTCGGTGTAATGGGTATATATATCTTTGGGGAAGATTTGAATAAAAAATTTACATAAATATTAATTCTTTAAAAATAAATGCGTAAATTATGCAGTTGGAGTAAGTAATTTATTAATCATTCATATTTTGTAAGTTTTAGTACGAGTTTTTAATTTAATTAAAACGATTTTCTGAATTTATTTTTTGTAAATTGGATAACATTTTTATTTCAATCCAACGCACAATGTAAGTATTCATTCGAATATTTAAATCTATTCTTTTCTGAAATGCTGCAAAGCACTTGAAATTTTGGGTAAATAATAATAATAAAATAATTTAGTAAACTAAACATTTAAATAAATACTATAATAAATAAACAAATAATAAATATAAACATTTGGTATTTTATAATATACATATACCAATAATTCTATGTCACAAAAACATTGAACTGGTTCTAATTCCTTAATTCAAATTTGATTTCCCCCGCGGCTAAGGTGACAGTGACAGTTTAGTTTATTACATTTGACAAAGTTATATCAAACATCATATAAAATGTATCTTTAATTTTAATCCTTAGTGTTATTGTAATATATTTTCCAAAATACTTCTTATTATAATATTTTGTCATCAAAAAGTACTATTATATTTATATAATTTATTTTTAACGTTTAAACGTTTTTAAACGTTTGATTGTAAAATTTTAATAAATTAATAAATTGTTAACTAAATAGCATATTATTTTCCTCATTTACAGAAATGATTTATATTTTTATATTATTAATATTATTATAAAAAAAATATATTTACTCATAAAAATGAACATTTAACGTTAAATTAGTCTCCTAATATTTTTGTGTTTGAAAAAAAATATATAAAGCGACTAAAATGTATATCTTAATGAAGAGAAGCAATCTGTGACACGTTTGATAGAAATTGATTGTATTACTCGTATACGTGCCCTGAGGTGAGGTGCTGTCTGAGTTGCGAGTATCCAATATACATATTTTAAAGCTGTGAAAACGACCCTTAAATTGAATTTGGAATTCATATACGTTACATTAAATATTTTTCTTGTACCACTAATTCATTTCCCTTTAACACATTTAAGCAGATGTTTTATTACATTCAATTAAATGAACCTCGTTAATTGTTGTCGATTTCGTTATAATTATATTTGATTTGTTAAAATATATTAATAGAGTTCCAAACATTAAATGTATATAATCTCTATATCTCTCGAACAGTTCAATATATGTAATCGTTCTGACGTATATAGAGGTAAATGTATATTCTCTGCCCATTCCGCTGATTGCCCTCGGTTTATAGACCCTGTACCCATAGTACGTAATTACGAGCTATAATGGTTTTACGAGTGCCGAAGTTGGGTTTCGAATACCTAAGTGTAGCTAGAATTTAAAGTGAAGATTTTTATATGTTACAAACATACGGTTTACACGAAATATGTTTTGTGATATAAGATTTATTTTATACATTATTATCCATCTAATAATTAATCTTAAAAGTATTCTTAATATACTTTATATTATGAATAAATATAAAAATGTATAATTAGATAGTTCAGGTTGTAGAAAGTATTAAAAGTCCGGGGGTATTGTTAGATAGTTCACTTAGAAGGAATAGACACAAAAAAGAAATATTTGAGAAAGCAAGTATATTTGTTAATGTTTTAAAAAATTCAACTGCTTCAGGATGGAGAGTTTCCAAGTTACATATTACACGTTTATTCATGTCGTTGGTACGCAGTCGCTTAAATTATGCAAATTTTCCATAATATGATTCTAGTTCAAAAACAAATTTTGATAGAATATACAATATTCAATATATTTGTGACTTAAAACCCCATTATTACTATTTAAAATTATTTTAAATAGTAATAATGATATTTTCAAACATTAATTTCGGAAGTGACATCTTTTCAATGTTTATCTATACTGCAAAGTTAGAAACATTGGTTAGGATTTTCGAATGTAGCTTTATAGATGTCACCACCGTCCCGTTAAAAATGATCACATATAGAATGCTTAATTCACCGAGACGGAAAGCGATACGGTAGCTCAATTGTTAGAGAGACGTGACGGTTTCCCAGAGGTCACGGGATCCCTGCCCGTATCGATTTATTTTGTATATTTATATGAATTTAAAGAATTTTCATAAAAACAACAATGATCCATGTCACGCAAAGTGAAGTTTGAATACCGCCTTTATTTTTCTGAAGAAATTTTTTGCAAGTGAAATTTTGGTTAAAATGCACGTCTTTTAATTAAGGAGTGCCTTACAGCATTATACCGTTATGGCTATGCCGTTATGGCAACAATTTATCAGATGAATACCTCATAAATAAGAATATGATTTTGCAATGGATTCCTGTTCACATTGCTTTAAAGGAGAATGAAATTGCAGATACTTTAGCTAAACAAGCTGGTGTAGACAATATTTTGACTAACTTATTGCCCTTTTTAAAAGACGTGTTTTGTATTTAAGTAACACCGCTTTATATATGGAAATAATTTTTTGATGAACGGTCCCTTTAAAAGGGCACATGTTATAAGAATCTTTAAATAGATTCCCCTAACGTTGATATATGAAGCCAATATGAGCAGGAATGATATTGTAATAGCTTTTCGGCTTCGTTCCGGACACAGACTGATATTGCGAGAGCAGTGTAAGGCATTCAGTAAAAGTATTAAGCGAAGATAGTTGTTCCCCTTCTAATACTACTATATAAAATGAATCCTTTTAATAATAAAGACAACAAAATCATTCCACTGCTGAGTTATTGAACAGAGTTCAATATTCTAAAGACTATCATTAGACATTAAAAGATATGATTATAAATGGTGTTCTGGCGATGGCCGTCAAATAAGTTGTAGCATGTATTGATTGTATTGAGACTATAACCAACTACATTAATGTGTACGATCTATTATAGTAGAATCAGAAGATTGGAATTTAAAGTAAAAAGGGTATATATTTTTTTTACTTAAATTTATATTTCTTCAAATCGAACAAATAGGTCAGATATACAAAGAAAATAAATAACTGCAACATTTCATTTTGCGGCAAACTAACCTAAAATAATAGTTGTTTTTAGATTTACACAAAAAACTGAAATGTGAAAGTGTTAAGACGTAATTTTAATTAAAAGAAATATTTATTTAAAAAATACGAGTACCACATACAGCATACAAGTAACTAAGGTTTTTTTATCACTAATACCTATATTAGTGATAAAAAAACCTTGAATAAGATTCAGGCACTGTCATTTAAAATTTATAACTATCACATCCCATGTCATTGCTTTTCTTTCCTCGTGAATATGCAATTGTATATATACTATAAACAAAATTACTAGAAATAATAAGAAATGTTTATAAATTTATCGAGGAGGCAAATAAGAAAACAAAGATAATTTACTTAATAATTAAAGTGTCTTAAACATTTAATCGAAACAGCTGAATGAGTTTTATTTAAGTAGGTATATAATTTAATGTTGAAAACTCTTAATTATAATTTCTGTATTTATTGAAATGGACCGACATCAAAAGTCACGTTAATTGATATTGATGTTCTATATAATTGTTTTGGTTTAATGGAATTGGATGGTCTCATTATATTAATTCAATTAAGAGTATTTTTTGCTTAAAATGGATATGGCATTAAATCTTTACTCTTTTTAAGTACCTTAAGGGTTGAATTTCCAAAAAACGTTTCAAATAAATAAATTTCGCCTCTTATTATTTAGCAAATTGGTGATAAAGATACCATACAATTTTAATTTATTGTTTCGAATGAATTATGAAGAAAACTTAGTAATTCTAATAATGGCTGCATTATTAATGTTGAAAATGATTTGTCAATTATATTTATAGCTTCTGTTATGCTAAGTATAATTTTCAATAGTGACTTTAGTTCGCCCTTCTATGATTTTAAAAGTATTTTTAACAATAACTTTATCTACCTTCATGACTTCAGTATAACAGTGCTTTAATGTCGCCCTTACTTAGCATAATTTAAGTCTTAAAAGGAAGATTTCTAGCACTACAAATTACATTCATCAATATTAATAGAATAATGACTTTAAATAAATATATATTTTATCTCATACCACCGATATTGTCAACATAGTATTTTGAAAACTAAACAAACAAAATAAACACAAGCGACTTAAATAACGATTTTGCATTTAAATGTACGCTGACAGTACTGTATCATATAGCTTTCATTAATATTTTCAATAAAGAATTCAAAAATATCGCTTATTCAATGATTTATAGAATGAATCAAAAGTTTACTTCAGTGTCTAAAAGTGAGTTAGAAATTTAACTTCGCTGAATCAAGACTCGTAAGCAAATACTTTTCCCCGCAACCTACAACTAACAGAACTCAAAGATTGCAATCTTTTTAAAATAATAAACGCCTATTTTTCTTTTTTTGAAAGAATTATTATTAAATATTTTTTAGTTCTTATACTTAGTACTGTGTTTATACAATTATAAGATAATAAGATGCTCATAATTATACAAGGTCATAGTACAATAACACCGCGGAAAACTTTTGTTATTTTAAAACAAGGCAAATATTTGATAATACATAACGTGATTGAAATAAAGGATAAATAATTAATCGAAACGAAGCAATACATTTAAAAGTAATTTCTAGCCTGTCGTTAGTTCTAAAATAATTTTTCTATTACTTAGTTTGTATCTTTGTTGTAAATAATTAATTTATTGAGCTCCCAATTATTTCATTTATAGCTCTATTAACAACGAATTTTATTTACCTCTCTATTTCTTAAACTTAAATCATAAACTAGTTATCATCATTACCTTTAAATGTGTACAAATTCATGATTGTTTTGGAAAATTTAAAATGCAAAATATCCGATTAAATCGAGAAAATCCGTTTAGTAGATTTTGCTGGCTTCGTGAGCAAACAAACAGCCAACAAATTTTTTTTTTGAGTTTGGGCTCATACTGTACATATCGTAATAAGTTTATTCGAAAAATATTAAATTAAAATACGAACTACATTAATCTTGTTACTTTGTTACGTTACGTCTTGTTACTTATTTATTATATGTATATTGTATAAGTGAGCGATATGCCAGGGATTTCGTGTTCAGAGTCCATTTTAACAATTCAAACACACAAGAACTTCACTTAGTTTATTTCCGCTTGATTTGCTAATACCAAACTCAATGATATTAACAAACTCCAGTCATTTTATACAACTCACATACAATGACTTTAAAACAAAATGTAGTATATAGTTAAAAAAATGTTTTTTTCCTTTATGAAATAATTTAAAATATTGTGTTATAACCCTTAAAATATTGTTAAATATTCGAAGTTAACATTATATATTTGTTTTAACATAATTCCAAATCATTTCAGTTTTGGTAAGTAAGTAGTATCTATATATTTAATTAAAACGATTTTCCGAATTTATTTCTTTTCAATGGGATATTATTTTTATTTCAATCCAACGCACAATGTAAATATGACTATTAATATTTACATCTAGTCTTTTCTGAAATGCTACAAAGCACTTGAAATTTTGGGTTAATAATAATATAATAAAACAATTTAATAAACCAAAGTCTCTTTTCAAAAATATATTTCCCATTATTCCCGAAAACGAAGAAGGAAACATTATTACACACAATTGTAATAAGTTAGTTATATTATGTATATTAGTGTTAATATATTTTTCTACCTTTCTTTTGCTTAATGCTACCAAAAGTCAATTCATAACTAGTTTTAATGAGTTGGATATAAAATAACCATAAAACTAGGTAATGAGCTGTAACTGTGAACCATTAGGTATTTTATAATATAAATATACGGGTATTTATATATTACAAAAACATTGAAATGGTTCTAATTCTCTTATTCAAATTTGATTTCCCCCGCGGCTAAGGTGACATTTAGTTTATTACACTTGACAAAGTTATATCAAACGTCATGTAAAATGTATCTTTAATTTTAAACCTTAGTCTTATTATAATATATTTTCCAAAATACTTCTTATTATAATATTTTGTCATCAAAAAGTACTATTATATTTATATAATTTATTTTTAACGTTTAAACGTTTTTAAACGTTTGATTGTAGAATTTTAATTTTAATAAATTGTTAACTAAATAGCATATTATTTTCCTCATTTACAGAAATGATTTATATTTTTATATTATTAATATTATTATAAAAAAAATATATTTACTCATAAAAATGAACATTTAACGTTAAATTAGTCTCCTAATATTTTTGTGTTTGAAAAAAAATATATAAAGCGACTAAAATGTATATCTTAATGAAGAGAAGCAATCTGTGACACGTTTGATAGAAATTGATTGTATTACTCGTATACGTGCCCTGAGGTGAGGTGCTGTCTGAGTTGCGAGTATCCAATATACATATTTTAAAGCTGTGAAAACGACCCTTAAATTGAATTTGGAATTCATATACGTTACATTAAATATTTTTCTTGTACCACTAATTCATTTCCCTTTAACACATTTAAGCAGATGTTTTATTACATTCAATTAAATGAACCTCGTTAATTGTTGTCGATTTCGTTATAATTATATTTGATTTGTTAAAATATATTAATAGAGTTCCAAACATTAAATGTATATAATCTCTATATCTCTCGAACAGTTCAATATATGTAATCGTTCTGACGTATATAGAGGTAAATGTATATTCTCTGCCCATTCCGCTGATTGCCCTCGGTTTATAGACCCTGTACCCATAGTACGTAATTACGAGCTATAATGGTTTTACGAGTGCCGAAGTTGGGTTTCGAATACCTAAGTGTAGCTAGAATTTAAAGTGAAGATTTTTATATGTTACAAACATACAGTTTACACGAAATATGTTTTGTGATATAAGATTTATTTTATACATTATTATCCATCTAATAATTAATCTTAAAAGTATTCTTAATATACTTTATATTATGAATAAATATAAAAATGTATAATTAGATAGTTCAGGTTGTAGAAAGTATTAAAAGTCCGGGGGTATTGTTAGATAGTTCACTTAGAAGGAATAGACACAAAAAAGGAATATTTGAGAAAGCAAGTATATTTGTTAATGTTTTAAAAAATTCAACTGCTTCAGGATGGAGAGTTTCCAAGTTACATATTACACGTTTATTCATGTCGTTGGTACGCAGTCGCTTAAATTATGCAAATTTTCCATAATATGATTCTAGTTCAAAAACAAATTTTGATAGAATATATAATATTCAATATATTTGTGACTTAAAACCCCATTATTACTATTTAAAATTATTTTAAATAGTAATAATGATATTTTCAAACATTAATTTCGGAAGTGACATCTTTTCAATGTTTATCTATACTGCAAAGTTAGAAACATTGGTTAGGATTTTCGAATGTAGCTTTATAGATGTCACCATCGTCCCGTTAAAAATGATCACATATAGAATGCTTAATTCACCGAGACGGAAAGCGATATGGTAGCTCAATTGTTAGAGAGACGTGACGGTTTCCCAGAGGTCACGGGATCCCTGCCCGTGTCGATTTATTTTCTATATTTATATAAATTTAAAGAATTTTCATAAAAACAACAACGATCCATGTCACGCAAAGTGAAGTTTGTATACCGCCTTTAATTTTCTGAAGAAATTTTTTGCAAGTGAAATTTTGGTTAAAATGCACGTCTTTTAATTAAGGAGTGCCTTACAGCATTATACCGTTATGGCTATACCGTTATGGCATCAATTTATTAGATGAATACCTCATAAATAAGAATATGATTTTGCAATGGATTCCTGTTCACATTGCTTTAAAGGAGAAGGAAATTGCAGATACTTTAGCTAAACAAGTTCGTGTAGACAATATTTTGACTAACTTATTGCCCTTTTTAAAAGACGTGTTTTGTATTTAAGTAACAACGCTTTATATATGTGTCAGAGGTACAGATCTTCTTGAACTTGAGTCTTGGGTATTATCCATTGAAATTAGTAACTATCTAATTATCTTTGTTTTCTAAGCACTTGTTGTCAGCTCGAGGTCCGAATTATCTGAGAGGTCTGACCATGATGATCACCCCTTTTATCGGAATCAAACCGACTGAGTTTAGACTCTGCCGAAGTGCGCCAACTTCACACTTGTGTTTCGATGTCATCTGATGTCCTGTACTCATGACATAACCGACACGGCCATCCTACAGGACACACGTCTCTGTGTGTTAATCTGTAACAAAATGTATCTCGCAAAGTATCACAAAACTCAGTCACTTCTTGACCAAGTCAGTTATGAGGTCTCAAGTTTTTAAAACTAAAGTAAAGAAACATGATAACAATAGACTTTCTTATAGCTATACAATTAAAATCAGAGAAATCAGAGCATGACTGACTATAAACTATTTAATCGTAAACGAAACCAGACATCAAGTTCTACATGTGATTCTCGATTATCTAGTAACCTTCAGTTACTCAGTACTCTACTTGCACATCCCCACAGGATTGCCAAGCCCTCTCCAAGGACTCTATGATTTCTTTTGAAATCCCAACTTAAACCAGAGTTGACTGCCTACCGCGTACTCACGGACTACTGTTTCCAGTAGATACCGGTTTCTATCGAGCTACGGCTACAAATCAACTTCCAAGTCAGTTCAATCACCATGTAAACTTAATTTTTATTACATTCAGTTCCATGAAGTAATTCCTCATTTAATTCATCAATTTCATCGGTAATACTCTGATTCTCTGGCACAGACACAATATGACAATTCTTGTATTAAATGTAGGTAATCAATTATCACAAATTACTTAGTAGGTATTACCAGAGTTGCGTGAACTACCGATCCCGTTTGGGGGTCCGAACTGTAAGGCTCTCACTAATCAATTCCTCCTCGACTCAATGCTCCCGAATATTTAAAATGTCTCCGGTGCCCCTCCAAACGATTACGATCAGTGACGCGTTACGTCACGATGCTCACACCCCACTGTTACTATGATATCAATTGAGTTACTAATTATCGTTAAATTATCGTGATCTACGACACGGCCATACTCACAAGTCACACGCCCTCGTGTGCATGTATTACCACCATCAACTGACGATAACTATACCACCTCCATAGAGTGACGATAACCATGCCACCTCCATAAGTGACGATAACCTTGCCACCTCCATCGAGTGACAATAACCATGCCACCTCCATCGAGTGACGATAACATTACCACCTGCATCGAATGACGATAACCTTACCACCTGCATCGAATGACGATAACCATGCCACCTCATTCCAGTGACGATAACCTTACCAGCTGCATCGAGTAGCTATTAGATTTGTGGTGGTCCTCGGATGTAGGGTCTGTAATGAAACAAATAACTCCAAGGATAACTTGCTCGGCTATTCTGCCAATAAAACCAGTAAATGTAACGTCTCAGTTTTTTACTCTATATACACTCTTACCATAAGGTGCGCACTACACCTTATTTACAACAGTTAAAAACTACTCTGATCATTAGATCCATCACTTTACTTTTACTTTACAAAATCAATCATGATTTTACCAGACTTGCGTACCCAACTCGATACCTTTGCAATATGAAACAGTCCATCGATCATATACAAACAACTACCATGAACCAGTCCTTCGGTCATACAAAACACAAAACAGACCCATCGCCTACACGTGTTACACCACACCTGAGGTGTGGTCAACAAGTATGAGTAGGCAAGTATCTGTGGTGAATTCAATATCACTTTGCTCAAATAAAACATTTAGTTCCTGAGGGACCTTGTGTGATGCTTCGGCTTCTTTAGCTGTGACGTGTCCAATGGTGGATAAATTGCGCAGACCTCAACGCGTTGCTCGCACCGTACTATACCAGATCCGCTGCCATAGCTGCCATCGCCACGACCGCCGTCACCACCATCAGCAACCTCGGCACCATCAGCGCCATCCGCGCTGCGCCGTCGTAGCCGTCCGCGCTGCGCCGTCGTAGTCATTCGCGCTGCGCCGTCGTAGCCATCCGCGCTGCGCCGTCGTTGCCGTCATCCGCGCTGCGCCTTCGTCACCATCCGCTCCGCGCCATCACCGCCAGTCACGCCGTGCCGTAACAGCCATCTGCTCCGTGCCATCACCGCCACCTGCGCCGCGCCATTACCGCCATTCGCGCCGCGTCGTCACCGCCATAATTTCTTATTTCTTTTCTTTGTTCATCAGCTGCGATTTCTTCTTTCATAAAAACTTCACTAGATTTTTTTGATATGTGGGTAGATTTTCAATTTTGATGTTTCGAGATAACATAAATTTATTTTGATTGATTGATTTACAACCATTGATTATCAACTATTGATTGATTGTATTGATTCTGGAACTTCTTTGTTATTATCTTGTACTGTGCGTTTCAAATAATAAAATCACTTCATTTTTTGCTTGACAAGATTTTGTAGCTTCAAAAAACTTATCTCGAGGGTAGTTGGTGGTTTTGATGCCCGAGTGAATCCCACTTCTGATGTCAGAGGTACAGATCTTCTTGAACTTGAGTCTTGGGTATTATCCATTGAAATTAGTAACTATCTAATTATCTTTGTTTTCTAAGCACTTGTTGTCAGCTCGAGGTCCGAATTATCTGAGAGGTCTGACCATGATGATCACCCCTTTTATCGGAATCAAACCGACTGAGTTTAGACTCTGCCGAAGTGCGCCAACTTCACACTTGTGTTTCGATGTCATCTGATGTCCAGTACTCATGACATAACCGACATATGGAAATATTTTTTTGATGAACGGTCCTTTTAAAAGGGCACATGTTATAAGAATCTTAAAATAGATTCTCCTAAACTAACGTTGATATATGAAGCTAATATGAGCAGGAATGATATTGTAATAGCTTTTCGGCTTCGTTCCGGACACAGACTGATATTGCGAGAGCAGTGTAAGGCACTCAGTAAAAGTATTAAGCGAAGACAGTTGTTCCCCTTCTAATACTACTATATAAAATGAATCTTTTTAATAATAAAGACAACAAAATCATTCCACTGCTGAGTTATTGAACAGAGTTTAATATTCTAAAGACTATAAAGACTATCATTAGACATTAAAAGATATGATTATAAATGGTGTTCTGGCGATGGCCGTCAAATAAGTTGTAGCATGTATTGATTGTATTGAGACTATTACCAATTACATAAATGTGTACGATCTGTTGTAGTAGAATCAGAAGATTAGAATTTAAAGTAAAAAAGGGTATATATTTTTTTTACTTAAATTTATATTTCTTCAAATCGAACAAATAGGTCAGATATAAAACGAAAATAAATAACTGCAACATTTCATTTTGTGGCAAACTAACCTAAAATAATAGTTGTTTTAAGATTTACACAAAAGACTAAAACGTGAAAGTGTTAGGATGTTAGTGTTAGAATTATAATTACAAGAAATATTAATTTAAAAAATACGAGTACCACATACAGCATACAAGTAACTAAGTAGGTAATAGTGATGAAGAAAATTTGAATAAGATTCTGGCACTGATATTTAAAATTTATTACTATCACATCCCAAGGCATTGCTTTTCTTTCATCGTGAATATGCAATTGTATATATAGTATACACAAAATTTCTAGAAATAAAAAGAAATGCTTATAAATTTATCGAGGAGGCAAATAAGGAAACAAAGATAATTTACTTAATAATTAAAGTGTCTTAAACATTTAATAGAAACAGCTGAATGAGTCTTGTTTAAGTAGGTATATAATTAAATGTTGAAAACCCTTAATTATAATTTCTGTATTTATTGAAATAAACCGACATCAATAGTCAAGTTGATTGATTATTGATGTTCTATATAATTGTTTTGGTTTAATGGATTCTAATTATATTAATTTAATTAAGAATATTTTTTCCTTAAAATTGGTATGGCGATACTTAAAGACGATTACATATATAATGCTTAATTCACCGAGGCGGACAGCGATACGGTAGCTCAGTTGGTAGAGCGACGGGACGGTTTCCCAGTAGTCGCGGGTTCGAATCCCTGCCCGTATCTGTTTATTTTTCATTAGCTATACATGTTTATAGATATTTTCAAAATTAATATGGCGTTCAATATTTACTCTTTTTTTACCTTAACGGTTGTATTTCCAAAAAACGTTTTAAATGAGTAACAAAATATTTCAAATTTATTATACTCCATTTTGCCTCTTACTACTAAGCGAATCGGTGATAAGGATACCATAATAATTGTTAGGTTATTGTTTCGAATGAATTATGACGAAAACTTAGTAGTTCTAATAAAGGCTGCATTATTAATGTTGAAAATGATTAGTTAATTAAATTTATACCTTCTATAATGCTACGTATAATTTTGCAATAGCGACATTCGTTCGTTCTGTGATTTTAAAAGTATTTTTAACAATAACTTTATCACCCTTTATGGCTTCAGTATAGCAGTGCTTTAATGTTACCCTTACTTAGCATAATTTAAGTCTTAAAAGGAAGATTTCTAGCACTACAAATTGCATTCATCAATATTAATAGAATAATGACTTTAAATAAACTTATATTTTATCTCATACCAGCGATATTGTCAACATAGTATTTTAAAAACTAAACAAACAAAATAAACACTAGACTTAATAGCGATTTTGCATTTAAATGTACGCTGACAGATTTCATATAGGCTTTCATTAATTTTTTGAATAAAGAATTCATAAATATCGCTTATTCAATCATCAGTTTACATCAGTTTTAGAATCAAAAGTTTACTTCCTTGTCTAAAGGTGAGTTAGAAATTTAACATCGCTGAATCAGTAAGCAAATACCTTTCCCCGCAACCCGCAACTCCCAGAATTCAAACATTGCAATCTTTATAAATAAAATAACGCTTATTTTTCTTTTTTGAAAGAATTATTATTAAATATTTTTTAGTTCTTATACTCACAATTAATACTGTATCCATACAATTATGAGATGATAAATTATGAGATTCTCATAATTACCCAAGGTCCTAATACAGTAACACCGCAGAAAACTTTAATTATTTTAAAACAAGGCAAATAATTGATAATACATAACGTGATTGAAATAAAGGATAAATAATTAATCGAAACGAGGCAATACATTTTAAAGTAATTGCTAGCCTGTCGTTAGTTCTAGAATTGATTCATTCATTTATCTATTACTTGACTTATATCTTTATTGTAAATAATTAATTTATTGAACTCCCAATTATTTCATTTATAGTTCTATTAACAACGAATTCATTTGACTCTCTACTTCTCAAACTTAAATCCTAAACTAATTATCATTACCTTCAAAATGTGTACAAATTCATGATTGTTTTGGATAATGAAAAATGTAAAGTATCCGATTAAATCAAGAAAATCCGTTTAGTAGATTATGCTGGCTTCGCGAGCAAACAAACAGCCAAAAAATATATTGTTTTGAGTTTGGGCTCGTACTGTACATATTGTTATAAGTTTTTTCAAAAAATATTAAATCAAAATACGAACTACGTTAATCTTGTTACTTTGTTACATTATGTCTTGTTACTTATTTATTATATGTATATTGTATATGTGAGCGATAAGCCAGGGATTTCGTGTTTAGAGTCCATTTTAACAATTCAAACAGACAAGAACTGCACTTAGTTTATTTCCGCTTGATTGCTAATACCAAACTCAATGATATTAACAAACTCCAGTCATTTTATACAATTCACATACAATGACTTTAAAACAACATGTGGTATATAGTTATATATATTCTATTCAAGCCTTAATAAATTATAACAAAAGACTATATTGAAAATAAAGTTTACTATTCTAGATCACGTCTGGTTTAATAGAATCTTCTAGTCTTTTTTGCCAATTTCAAGTTCATAATAACTTTTTTAAAAGTTGTTTTCAATTACATTTTGATGTGACTTCATTAAAATAACAAACATTAGATAGTCTTTACAAATTTACATTTTTATTATGTATTTAATATATAATTTATAGCTCTGCTATATTCTAGGATCCTAATTATTAAAAGCTTTATAACCACTTTATTCCCAAATGGGGTCATTCGACCGCGCTACGACGCCTTAATTTTCTAAAGTAAACATTTAAATGAATTCCTAAAATGCAAGCCTTTAGGACTATTTATGTAGTGAGTGGTTTAAAATAACAATAGCGTTGTAATTACATGTACACTTTAAATTATATTTATATAAATATAGAATAAAAAAAAGTTAGGGTACATATTTCGAAGCGATACGGTAGCTCAGTTGCTGGAGCGACGGGACGGCTTCCCAGTAGTCGCGGGTTGGAATCAGTGCCCGTGTCGGTTTTTTTTCATTCTTCATTTATATAAATTTAAATAAGCTTAACATGGCTATACATGTTTCTAAATATTTACAAACTTTAAATTATATTTTGCGTTTTCGACCACGTAACGTTCTTGTAGTGTAGAAATTTTTCGGTTTTGATTGTGTCATTATTATTTTTTTTTATAGCACTGACTTACATAAATAATAAAATATAGAAGAATACTTACAATTTCAATTGAGTCATTGGAATATGACTTCAATCGGAAATACATACATACATATAAAATTTTTTTGCTCTCGAGACGTGTGAAAAAGCAAACATAATAATAATAAATCTAATAAATAGGTAGTAATAAGACCTTCTTGTAACTAACTAATGTTGTTGTTGACATTTGTTTAACTAAACTTAAAAGCCACTTACTCTCCTTACCTATCAATTATAATAATTAACAACCAAACCTTAACAATGTACTAAATAGAGATATAAATGAACACACAGACTTTCATGTTTATAGATCGTATTAAGTAATGCCTAATAAAATCAATGGTGTTCTGTTTTAAACGTTAAGTTAAATTAAGCAGTTTATTTAATTTACTGCTTCAGTTTGGTTTATTTTCTATTCCGTTAATTTAAAAGATTTTTTTGAGTTTCAAGACTTACTTTTTATA
Organism: Napeogenes sylphis; assembly: GCA_959347405.1. NCBI lineage: Eukaryota > Metazoa > Arthropoda > Insecta > Lepidoptera > Nymphalidae > Napeogenes > Napeogenes sylphis. The sequence continues at coordinate 13,170,165 of OY365776.1, forward strand.
GCAGCTTGTTAAAAAAATACAACTATTAAAGTTCTGTCCATTTCCGTTTGATCATTCCGTGACCGCTTCACCATTATGAGTAATTGATAATATTGTAGAAGCACTAAAGAATGTGACGAAGGTCTACGTAATGGATTTAGTTTAGTAGAGTCTTACGCCATGGAACATATTTTTCATGATTTTCCAGTAAAGAACATACATTGATAGTTACGGTAAAACACCTGGAGGATGTCGTGGAAATATTACTGTTAGAAATTATACATCATTGAAATACCTACATATTCTGTCTGTAGATAATTTTGTTTTAATTATTTAATCTTCTAACTTAATAAAATATCATTATTTAAATTCAAATATTAAACAATTGTTTGTTTTGGTTAAAACGATGTATGATTTAACTTTGCTCAACATTTCCCCTGAGGGATCATTAAGAAGGTATCTATAATCTCAAAGGTAGAGGTAAGGGTTCACAATCGTCCACTGAAATATAGAAAGGTCTTCCCAATTCAATTTCAACAGATGTTCCATCTAATATACTACATTACTGGACACAATTTTACTATTTTTACGACGATCTGAACCTTATTTATGAGGGTATAGAGATCATTTATTCAAAGAACTCTCTATTCCAAGGAAGATCTCGTTATGTAAATGTCATTTATCACATGACCCACAGGTTTTGTATGATACTTATACTTACAAATTATACTTAATCTTTATCTTATATTGTATATATAAGACACTTTTAAATTGTTATAAAAAATATTTAAATTATAAGAATATGAGTATAAAAAAAAAAGAATTTTTGATATGAGGTTTTACGTGTTTTATTCTTTAAATAGCGCTACCCTTCGACATACACAAACAAATTTAAAATTCTGTATTGAGTGTATTTGTAATAATTAAAAAATAAAATAAACATGGGATAAATAAATAATTTAAAAAAATGGGCTATGCTATTAATTAAAATAACAACGTTTATTCATGTAAATGACAGACAGACAGACAGTAAAATACAGTATAGTATAGTATAGTAAGTATTATGAAGTCATTATGAGAATCCTAATCAAGTGGAAAGCTAAACACTCCGTTTACATGACAAGTGACGGTAAATCAAACAACCTTGTAATTATGTCACGTCTGTAGTTTCGCGAAATAAACTGATTAAACTGATTTAGCTGTACAATTAACATTATTGTCAAGCTTAACTGATTAGTGAACTTTGATTTTACATGCAAATGATGTATATTTAATGCTTGGTAAAGTAAGTAGTTGAAGTAATGTGATTAAACCCATTAAATGCAATATTTTTTATTTGGTTTAATGAGCTTAACTAATTAGTGAACTTTGATTTTACATGCAAATGATGTATTTTCAATGCTTGGTAAAATAATTAGCTTAAGTAATACGATTAAACCCATTAAATGCAATATTTTTTATTTGGTTTAATGAGCTTAACTAATTAGTGAACTTTGATTTTACATGCAAATGATGTATTATCAATGCTTGGTAAAATAAGTAGCTTAAGTAATGTGATAAAACCCATTAAATGCAATATTTTTTATTTGATTTGATGATAATACAAGATTTATAATCTAAAGAAAATTACTGAAAATATTGTAGTGCGTAAACACGGAGTTCAGGAAAAGACATCACATGCTATATGGAATGGAAAGGCGCAGACTTAACTGTCCTTTACAAATAAACTCGCCTTAGAAAAAAATATGCCCAAAGTATAATATTGAAAACATTTAGATTTAGAGCCTTTGAAATGTAACAAATATGAAAGTATAAAATAACATGGGGTTATAACCTGTGCGTTTATTTTGGTTAGCATTTTGCAGCTTTGTATTTTTACTTTATTTTTTATATATTTAGTATTTGTAGATAATATTTGAACAAGGATTGGAATAGTTAGATTCTAAGAACAGTTAAAAGCATCAACATCATATTTTGTGCGTCTAGGTACAATAATAATTATTTTGAACCATAAGGCTAATTACTAAGGTCCGTAAGGTAGGTACTCTTGCAATAACAATAATGAATGGATTTTAATTTCAATTTATTAACTTTAAATATTTCAAAATTGTCTATTTGTATTACCATTAGTGATGATAAATTTTAAAATGCCTAAGCATAAATGTATAAAATATAAATAATAAACTGGTCAAATGGATGACTGAAAACGATAGACAAAATTATCAAAGACATGAACCCAAACTTTGATAATATGATAATCTGCGTTTCATAATATTATGCAAAAAAACGAAAGTGTTCTCGTCTTTTTATTTTTTTTATATGTATTATATATACATATTATATAGTTTAAGGTTACAACAGATGTTTGTCTGTTTGTTTATTTATTTATTTATTGTACAAAATTCTATTACTTATTCTGTAGACTTAATATTTTTTTAATGTATAAATCCAAAATATTAAATTTATCGACCGGGACGGAACTCCAACCTTCATCGTCTGGAAATGCGTCCGGTCGCCGCCAATCACTTTAATATTTTTTATCACTACCTGCGTTGACCATTCAGACTAACTTAAAATAATTTTCAATATTTTATACGTAACTTAACTTTAATGGCTACGTACATTACATACATACACGTGTAAATAAGACTTTATTATTAAAATTTTATTATTGAAAATGAGCAATTATCTATTATACCATAATAAATCTATACTAATATTATAAAGAGGAAAGGTTTGATAATTTTTTTGTATGTTTGAAATGAATAGGCTCCGAAACTACTGGACCGATTTCAAAAATTCTTCACCGTTGGCAAGCTACACTATTCCCGAGTGACATAGGCTATGTTTCATTTTCAAAAAATTGGGGATGATTACTAAAATTTGAATATTCTAACGCAAGGTGTAAAAAAATAAACAAAAAACTGCGTGCGCTGCGAAAACGGTGAAAGTTACGCAAAAATGATGTTTTATGAAATTGTTTCTCTTTAAAAGTTTTAAAAAGAAGTCCACGACAAGATATATCTAGCTTTTAAGGTTGACTCATTATAACGTTTTCTATGGTTATGAAATTAGTTCTTAAATAATATACACTTTCGAAGATGTTTTAATAATTACGATTTTATTCCTTATCCAAATAAATTATTTAAATGTCACAGACATTCAATTATGAACAACATTGCTCTAAACAGCATTTGATTTTCTATATCTATACTACTATATACTAATATTATAAAGAGGAAAGGTTTGATTTTTTTTGTATGTTTGAAATGAATAGGCTCCGAAACTATTGGACCGATTTCAAAAATTCTTTCACCGTTGGCAAGCTACACTATTCCCGAGTGACATAGGCTATGTTTCATTTTCAAAATGCAATGTAATTAGCAATGTAATGTCTATATATATAAAATTTCCACGGGAATAGGATACTATAGAATTGACTATGAGTCTATTATAGGTCTATTATTATAATTTGTAGTTTCCACAGATTATGCGAAAAGCGACCTACACGCGGGCGGAGCCGCGGGCAACAGCTAGTAATTGATATCTTGGCAACGAAGTTTTTGTTATTATTTTTAAAACTTTTCTACCTTGAGAACTGCTGAAGAAACTAAACCAATTAATCAATATTACCCCAGGTAGTGTCTCTCAGAGGCGAAAGATCAATCCATCAATATTGTGTTTCGTTGAAGTATTTTAGAGAAGTTCAACAGAACATAGTAACTTACGTCAGATACTTTTAAATTAATATTATGGTATTTATCTAAAGGCTTTCCCATTTTTATGAGTTTATCTAACATATAACAATTTTCACATTTCTCACAACTTTTTGTAGCACTTTAAATCAAAAAAATAGGAATATAATTAAGGAAAGGAACTTGGAATGAACAGAATTTTGGCTGAAAAAGATTTGAATAGATATTTTCTTTTACTTATTATTTCCTAAAAGTAGTTTAAGTAATATTGATTATTATCTTTCTTTTATACAATTAACATATATATTATACTATTAACTATTAACAAATATTATAAAAGACAAATTCAAAACATCGTATATAATTCTAACGACACTTTGTAGTCACCATATAAATATCTATATGGATGGATAATACGGACTTATACAAATGCACGCCATGTTTTAAAGTAGCAACTCTATCGTTTAGTTACTTTTTTAATAGTCACCCAGCTTTGTTGCCAATTCCAGCTGGTCTAAAACGTTAAACGCTGCCAAAATCGAACGGTCAATTTATAAAAGTGGTTCGAAAAAATAAAAATGTATATACAGGGAAAGCGAAACCGTAGCTTTGGTAGAATTGAGCTTATTTAAATTATAAAGGACTTAAAGAGGAAATAATTTGTTTAACTTAATGCTTTTTACAAGCATGACAAAACTTTGTTTTACTTTTACTGCATATAATACAGAAGGTAGTTTTATATACCTATAAATATTATTTTCACTTAAATTATTTATTTTTCATCATTGATTTTGATTAATTAATTTGATCATTGATGTCAAACTTCTTTGATTATAGAGTTTTCTAAGGCTTCACGAGTAGGTACTACATATTAAAATAAAACTATTTTTACGGATTTAACTCACGTATATTGAATTAAATTTTAAATTTACATTTTAAATCTAAGCCGACGCGCGTTTCGGAAGCTTTGCACCAATCGTGTTCACGATAAGACGAGATGGAGGTGTAAAAAAAAAGAAAATAAAAATCAAAGAAGCATGGTTTAAACATGTTTATTGTCCATTAAAATTTTTAAATTCGGTCGTAGCATCTTTTCATTGTTATTCTATACTGCCTACTGGACAGTTAGAAATTTATTGGCTAAAGGTTCTTATGTAATAATTAGTTATTCCCAGCGGCTTCGTCAAAAGGTTTTTACACTTACTCAGGTAAAGTATTTTATTAGGGATAGCTGTTACCCGTGACTGCGCCTAGGTAGACTGTAAAAAACATATTTATATGACTTATGATCATAGTCATAAAGAGTCACGGGCAACCGCTAGTTATAATATAAATCTCTTCATCATAGTGTTATTAGTGATAGTAAATCAATTTAACTTTAAATGCTTATATTTTTTAATATTCGTAGGTATATGAAAAATCTTGAATCATGTTACCTAATACATTTATAGTTTACATTGTCAAATTTTCACGCGGATTCTTATTATCTCTCGTATTAAATATAACCTATGTTCATCAGAGCGATAATGTAGGATTCTAATGCTAAAAGATTTTTTAAATCGGTCCAGTGGTTTCGCAGCCTATTCAATTCAAACAAATCTTTCATCTTTATAATATTAGGATAGATGAACAGAAATACTTAAACAACGGTAAAGTTTTGTGTCCGTATGTTCATTTAGTACAATTAAGAAACCAGTAACAACTTTAAAAAGCAGAAAAAAAAATAAAAAACTCCCGATACAAACATACCTCTAAAAAGAATAAAAATAATATTATCATGTACTTATTGAAGTGATTGCGTCGGGGGACATTTTAATAAAGGAATAAATCAAAATGCAAGTAAGTTAACAAGGCGAATAAAGAAATTACGATATTGAATTATATAGTCTAAGTCCTCAATAGACTAACTTCGTGAAATAGTCACCATCGTCAACGTACGTACAACTAATATGTAAATACAGCAACAACAATGTAAATAAGTACATAATAATATTATTTTAATTCTTTTTAGAGGTCTGTTTGTATAAAAATATATATATTAGTACAAATGTTTTCGAAGCTAAGAAAATTTTTATTAGCTTACTATACATATTTAAAAATATTATCAAACATTAATTTACTTCTGGAATATTTTTAATGTGAATCTAATATCTATCTAATATACTAAGTTAGGATCAATAGTAGTGATTTACATAGATGAACTCTAAGCACTTTGATGAATTTAGCATTCTATATACAATCGTTATTGGGACAGAGGCGAGATCTATTAGGCTTCTTTCGGAAAAGTAACCGATAGTATTTTTTTTTCGATACAAGATAACATAGAATCCACTAACGTGTTAGTCATGTTCTGTAAAGTTAAAATAAACAAATAAAGAAGCAATCCAAACTATAACCTCTGCCTCAACCGATGCCTCAAATTTTGTATGTTATGGGCTTCCATAATTGTAATATTAATGTACTTATCCTATTGTACAATGTCATTAAAAATATCTTTAATTTAAATTTAAACAGACGACCTACATTTAAATGGTAATTATATACAATATTTTTAGTAGAACTAACTTTTGAAACAATATCCACTCCAGTGATTGCGAATGTGAAAACGGTTGGGATTTAACAGATCTTCAATTATATATTATTATCTCGTTGCTAAGGATTTGCCCCTAAAATTGGGGCCTTACATTAACTCTACTAGTATTTGGTCTATTAACATCTTTTTGTTTACTTTGGAAGTAAGATTAAAATAAAATAATTATTTAATTAGTTACTATCTATTTTAAGAGACTATTACTCTGGAATTCAGTAATGGCAATGAACATACTTTTGTCATATTAATTCAGAGTTACTAATCGATTTCGAAGAGAAGAGAAATGAAGAACAAAGTAGAATCCAATCAAATTAAGAGTATTTACAAATCCGAAGGGACTTGTGGATAATCTCTCGTTGTTAGTAGTACCAGACTAATATTATAAATGTAAAAGTAACTCTGTCTGTCTATGTATTAAGCTTTCACCAAAAAATGGCTAGAGTAATTATTTTAAAATTTATTATGTAGAGCTACCATGTTTCCAATATCCAATATTGAAATATTGACTTGTCAATACAAAAATAACTTTAACTTTTAGTATCTTAATACGTACTAACAATTAAACTCCTTTATCTTCGATTAGATTCGAGGGGTAAAAGCTGGTTTGCTATATTTTAAAATGTTACGTTACTTTCTATGCTATTTATGCTAATGTTTTGAAAACCATTTATTGTATCATGATGAGATATTTTATATCGTTTTATCTTATAGAAAAACTTAATACTATTTCAAATTTGACTGTAGGTTCCAAAAAATTGTGCATTAAAATAAACAACCTCTTCATTGTTATTATCATAGTTAAAACTTATATGTAGGATGAATGATAAATATAAATACTTCATAAGCTGATAAAAGTTTATATTTATAATTTGTACAAACTAATGAATTATAATAAACATTAAAATATAAAGGTTACATTCAAAAGAAACGACACTTATCATATTAAAAATTCTGTAAATATTTTTTATATATCAGAAAAATCCTTATTACTATGATATTGGTAATAGAAAATAATATGTATATGTATAATAGTATGTGACTATAATGACTATATTAATAAGTTATTCGAAAAAGGTTAACGAGAATATTAATTATTCTTCTTGAAATTTAGAAAACCATTTTTGAGCAGGTATTGACATATTATAACTATTTCCCAAATTGTTCCACCGTGTGTTGTCGACACATTTTTATTATCTTTTTTATTTTAAAATACCTTATAAAGTTTTATCATTTTTACTGGATTTTGAAAACATTTTATTTTACACAAACCTTATACTAACGAAAACGAACAAAACAATACGATACAAAAAATCATTTTTTTAGTTACTTATTTTAAAAAAATATTAAATAATAGTTTTTAATTATTAAGTATTGTAAAAAAAAAATACAGACAAAAGTAACTAACGAAAAATAAGTTTTAAACGAACTTATTTAAATTTAACTTAACCTAATCATTAAAAAAAGTGGAATTTAAAACCAAGATTAAAGCAAACAGAATCGAACCCACTAAATCCTTCTAAAAGAATTATACACAAATCGCGAATTGAGCATTTGGAAAGTTCCCGGCTCTTAATTTCACAATCAAGATTTCACTGAGACTACGTTATAGATAGATTAAAAAGTTGCCATATTCTCTATTTAATCTATTTCTGGTACAATAATTGTGTATCAATTGCTACACAGTTAATACACCGTAAAACTGCTCTTGCACATGTGAAAAACTATAAAAATTTTGTGAAAATTATCTAAAAGCCTTAAAAAAATAAATAAAAAAAGGTGTATATAATTAATGTTTTGTTAAAATAATTAGGAGTCATATAAAATAATAGCAACACTATTTTATTTTCAAAGATAAATACCAAACAATTAACATTTTGATTAGATAAAAAATAACTGATCATTACATTTTATTCTGTTTAAAAAGTATTTAAATCGACGTTTAAGTAAAAATAAAAGAGGTAGAAAAAAATTACAGTATCTAAAATTTAAATAGATTAGATAGGGTTATAAAATCGAAACAACTACTGAAGCGGTACGCAAAGGGTTTGTATGCGCATGAGATTTTTTTTACAATTGAGCAACATTTTAACAAACGAAATGACGGTATTTATGCTCAAAGCTCTAAGGAAGCTTCCCAATTAGTCGACAGAGTGCAATGTGGGCATTATCCGACTTAAGTGATGGTTTGGTGGGGTGTTAGCTATGAAGGAGTGACTGAGCCATATTTTTGTGAAAAAGGTATCAAAACATCGCCACAAGTGTAACAGGATACCATTCTTGAGAAGGTAGTTAAGCCCTTTAATACCACCATGTTTAATAACCAAGAATGGTCCTTCTAGCAAGACTCGGCGCCTTGTCATAAGGCTCGGTCAACGCAGTCTTGGTTGGAAGCGAACGTCGCGGACTTCATCAGAGCTGAAGACTGGCTAGTCTCAATTTTAATCCGCTGGATTATAATTTGTGGTCAGTTTTAGAGAATACATTGCTCTAAACGCCATTATAATTTGAAATCCCTAAAACAATCCATACGATTGGCAGTGAAGAATTTCCCCATGGATAGAACGCGTGTTTCTTTGATAATTGACCTCAACGTTTAAAGGACTGTATTGCAGCAAATGAACAGCACTTCGAATAAGCTTTTTATATTGTTAATTGTTTTATATATGTGTATTAATCAAACACACTGTAAAAGTAATAAATGTTATTTGCAATTATTTTTTTTTTCCTTTGTATATTTATGATAAAACTAGGTATTTCAGTGCTTTTATTTATGGTCGTTTATAATGATGACGATATGGTAATTGTCTAATTTTATTACTAGTATGGGAAGTTTTTATAAAACTGGAACTCATTCTGTAAGTTAAATAAAAGGAAAATTTTAACAAAAAGATATACTCCATATTGTATTAAAACATAGTTATACTATTTTATAATTACATTTTATTCAAAAGTCGTATCACGGCGGCGCGGCGGAGTTTGTCTACATCAAACAATGCATAAAACTGAATGCCAACTAAATGTCAGACTTTGTTAATATGTATATTGCTTTCATAACACAGAAAATAAAGTGCTAGTAATTATTTTCTTTACATTTGTCGGTCTGTTTCTATAATAAATCTTTTATTTAAAAAAAACCATGACTTTAAGTATTGAACTTACTTTCAATGTTTCCTTTATTACAATCCCGTTTCTCAATCGCCTATATCCCAAGATATTTCACAAATTTCGCTTAGCGACTAATATGCTTAGAATATTTTTTATTCTAACTGGAGTGAAAGTGACTCTTCCAGAATTGACATCTAGAGTCTACTAGAAGCTATAAAATATTTGTTGTGTCACTCACTATTACCTAATTTCAATTCATAATTAAATTGGAATATGTTTATTACCTTATTTTTGAATATCTTATCACTATCTACTGCTTTATTATACTATGATCACACACATATCTGCGTCATTGAATATATTACCGGTATATTTTTAAGTTTCTCAAAGTAGGAAGGTGCAAAGAAACATTGCTAAAATACTATTATTTAAATCAATATATAATTATATATTAATGAATAAATATAGAATATGAATTCTCCATAATGTATTCATAAAGAGTACGCTCAAAGCTCATCAATCAAATCTGGTCATTAGTGTAATATGAACGAATAAACAAATGAAATTAGCTTCTGGTCAACTCACGTTTGTTATTGATATATCCTATCCTATCCTACTAATATTATAAATGCGAAAATTTGTAAGGATGTGTGTATGAAAATAGGAGTATTTATTATTTGAAATGGCAGTTTTCGGATTCTGTTCTTTTTGAGTCTAATCGGTTAAGTCCCTAATTGTATTTAATTTATCGCTTGGGAATATTAAGTGCGAGTACCTATAAGAAAAGTTATAATAAACCTATCAATGTTACTTTTATATTTAAATTTCTAACACTTATAACAAACGAGTCGGTTAGTTTAATTATTCTGTTTCTAAACAGCTTCATTTGTGTTAAAAGTTTTTGTATGCTTATGATTTTGATTGAATATTATTTTCTTGTGGTGTTATCTGAAGAATCGAGGGTAGTTTAACAAATCGATTATAATACTTTAACAAATATACATGCATAAACAACAAATATACATAAATAAGAAACGGATATGAAACGATAAAGGGAAGTTGTTGGAATCGTTTTTTTTTTCTGCTAATTAATACAAGACCGCAAAAATAAAATTAGGATCGTTATTTTGCTTGCTAATAGCTTGATTGCACATATCTCAAAATCAATCAAATGTAAGTAATATTATGTTTTCATAGCAGGTCTATTTATACAGATCAGTGAATTTTATTAGTTCATAATATTTAATTAAATTTTCATTCATCTATTATATTTATTTAATAGCTTTACATAATCTGTTTGCGGTTTTGTGAATCTGAAACTGAAAATTTTAATAATAATTTTTCTAGTCGGATTTTCAAGGATGCTTAATTTATGAGTAAATATTTTACTGAAGAATATGAATATAAGAATATTATATAAGATATTATATATAGGAATATTTACTTGCATAATTTTATTAAACTGACAACAATTTAATTAATCAAGAAAATAATTAAATAATTGTTTTTTAATTTTGTAAAAAGTTAAGTTAATTTTAATTCTATTGGTTATAATATTATAATTACATATTTCCATGTAACATTTATTTTTAGAGTAAATATGCAACATTATCTTGCTTACGGGCTGAAGTCATTTAGTTATAACACGAAATATTAAGTTAGTGATTCTAAGTTGTTTAAAATTTAATGTTCAAACGTAATTGTAATATGATGAACTGTATGACTTTTGACCATGACCTCTCTTTTTTTATCATCACCACAATAATTGGATAAGCACTGGTATTTTAATACACTATTTATCCCACAAACCATTTGTATCTATATTAAAGATAATATACTATGTATACTCACATAGATATTTATATCCAGTCTTTATTAATTAGATTCTATTATGAAAAACGTCTACGTTTGTTACTCTTTCACGCAAAAACTACTGAACGGATTTTCATGAAACTTTGCAGTAATATAGCTTTGATATCAGAATAACATAATAAGTTAAAATTTATAGGGTTTTTTTTAATTGGGTGAAAAAATAACGATAAATGTCAAGTAAGCCGGAAAAAAATCAGCTTCCTGAGAGCTATATTGGCGTGCGCTGCCCTTATACACTCGGCGTCACAAAAATCGCACCTTTTAAAAAAGCAACTTCAAAATAATTTTACTCAAACTTTGTGAATTGTAAGGATATGATTGTAGGATATCATTGGAAAGGTAATTCAATTGTCTATTAGAAAATAAAAAACATGTGTATGCATTTTAATTCTTTAATAACAAAAAACTTAAAACATGACAAAGTGACAAAAATAAAATTAATAACATCATAAAAAATTACAAATAAGGCCTTAAAATCTAGTGTTTCCACCCCTTGCTGTGATGGTAGCTTCCAGCCGATCCTTCATGGAGCTCACGAGGGTCACCACTCTTGCTTGGGGTATGTTGTCCCATTCGTCTTTCACGGCATCCTGGAGCTCTTGTAGAGTGGTGGGAGCAGAATCTCGTACTCGTACGTGCCTCTTTACATCGTCCCAGAGATGCTCGATCGGGTTCAGGTCTGGAATTCGTGCTGGCCACTGCATAACAGGGATCTCAACCTCTTCCAAATAGTCCCGCACAGCAAACGCAGTGTGGCAACGGGCGTTATCATGCATTAACATGAACCCATCGCCAACAAAACCAGCATACGGAACCACATGGTCTTGTAAGATCTCCGTTATGTACCGCCGAGCATTCAGCGACCCTTGCCCGCGACCACCACCAGTCCGAGAGACGTACACAAGCTCCGTTTTCCCTTCGACGGATATGCCACCACAGAACATACAGGAACCACTTCGGTATTCGCCGCCTCCTCTCTCGCCTCCTCGCTCTCCTCGTCTTCGGTATACTCTTCTGCGTCTGTCGTTGCAGAAAAGACATACTCGTGTCTCATGGGTGAAGAGAACGGCTTTCCACTGTTCACTCGTCCAGTTGACATGCTCCTGGGCAAATCGTAACCGCTCTCTTCGATGCTGCACGGTCAATTTTGGGCCCCTAGCAGGTCTGTGAGCTCTCAATTCCTTTTCTTTCAGTCTTCTTCTAATCGTAGAAACACTCACAGACGTTCTGCAAGCTGATCGGAGCTCTTGTTGCAACTCAACAGCATTGCTGAAGCGGTGCCGCAAGGATGTGGAAACAACGAAGCGGTCGTCTCTTTCTGACGTGCAGCGTTTTCTTCCGGATCCACGTCTTCGAGTATAGCCACCAGTCTCAAGGAACCGTTGGTATATTCGTCGAACTGAGAATCGGCTAAGGTTCAACTGTCGAGCAACGTCAACCTGTCGCAGTCCTGATTGCAATAGCGCAATGATTTGAGCGGCTTTATCAGGGGTTGTATCCATCTTCAGGTACTGTTCTCTTGCGTATGTTGTTCCGGTGTGTTCACACTGAAGTCTGAGTAGCGACTGACCCATTTTTTACCTTTACATGAGCTTTTATACCCTTATAAGGTAGCCGAGAATTAAAATAGTGTGAATTCAAGATGCCTGTTTCTTCAGTGGAAGGACGATTTGAAGTTACCCAGTCCTGAGTACATTTGACATCCATATTACTTACAATAAATTCCAGACTTCAATCAGGGATTCATTGGCTCTTACAGGTTTCACTCATTGACTATTTAAATGTTATTTTATTCACAACGCCGTTCTGTTTGCCTTATCTGATCAGACCATCTATGTTCGATATTTTATGTTTCATAAAGAAATCTTATTTTCCTTTCGTTTTTACTCAAATCATTAAACAAAATGTGTCTAACAAATAAAAGAAGCTTATTTTGACAAACAATATATATCGTGGAAGATACTATTACATTTAATTTGGAATAAATAAGTTTTATCTGACCTGACCTAGTTTAGAGCTTAATATCCTTCACATCATTAATGACGATTAACCACGATGACCACAATAGAAATTTAACCCTCCAATGGGCTTTTAAAGTCGGTTCAGCGTTTATTTTACACAACTGTTAAAATATTTAATATGTCGCAGATCACGATACTTCAACGATAATTAATAACTCGATTGTGAACGCCATGACGTAACGAGTCACGTAATCGCAATCATTTGGAGGGGTGCCTCAGATATTTTAAATATTGGAGAACATCGCGTCGAAGTGGGAATTCATTAAAGAGAGCGGTACATTCCGGACCCTCCAAATGGGACCGGTGGTTCACGCAACTCTGTTAATTATTTACCTGCTAAGTAATTTGAGATATCTAATTAACCTACATTTAATACAAGAATTATCATACTGTGTCTGTGTGGTTTAATTGCCTGAAACGTAGGCCTCAGATCCATAAATAAATAACAAATCCTCCATAAATAACGAACAAGCCACTAATATATAATTTCCGACAAATATATAAAACAGCTCATAACGCAAAATTATAATATAATTACTTCTTTGTTTGTTGTCGTGTATGAGTATTTCATATAAGCTTATTTTATATAGAGAAATGAAAAATCAAAATGATTATAGTTAAGAGCTCTAGCCATAGCTCGATAATTATAGCATTTCAAGATTTCACTTCTAATATACTTCACAAACAGGATTACTATATACTCTACGTAAATGTAATAATTTGGTGACTAATGTTCAATAAGGTTTTACAAATTTCAAATATAAGTTTAAAACTGATAATAATAAACAGGGAAAGATAAAAAAGGAGAAGCATTTGTTATATATAATACTTATAGTAGACATTTAAAATATTTTGAAATGCACTTTCTGACATCGTTTAGAAATGCTATGGTGTGATATTATATTGTCTATGTTTAACTGTATGTAGCTAAGTATCATATAATCTGATATTGTAAGGAAAAGTGATCACTTTTACTTATGATATGAGAATAAGTAAAATTCGAAGAACAGGTAACACATTTTATAAATTGAGAACCTTGAGCAGTAGTTAAATTAAATATTTTGCTGTGGGTAAAAATGCAAATCGCTTTACATCTGATTCCCTAGAGTTTGCGAACTAATAGTATCTTTAGATAATTCAGTTTTTCTTGCTATAAATTCTGTAAAAGAGCAGATCACATGATATTTGGGAAGACACTGTATTAGTATATGAGTTTCTTTTGATATTTGAACTCTTTTGAACTTTAGAATTTAATAGAATATAATAAAACTAATATTCAAATTTTAAAGGGATAACAACTACTTATATTGTATTTAAATTAACCTATCTTTGGAGATTATTCGTCAAAAGTGTATTCCAAATATTTTCTTAATTAAAACAACCATTATAATTTGAATAAAGTGGAACCAAACCAACCAAGATATGCATACTTTTTATTATTTAAGAGCCAAATTTTTAATCTGCAGGTATCTCAAAACTACAAAGTTAATTACAATTTGGATATATATTTTACAGTAATCTCAAAGACGGAAAGTTCAAAATAACAGACAGTAGTAATGGACAGCCCTGTTAGAAGTATTCTAATTACTTCCCGGGAAACTAACACCGGGTTACCTGTAACAAATTAAACTTTAAAATCAGTTACAAGAGAACAAGCACCTTGAACAGTTCCATTTAGAGTTGTCACTTGAATATTTAATTTCAACAATCATTCAATTTTAGTTAATAATATTGAAGAAATAATTGGAAACTTTTTAAATGTTATATGTTCTCAAATATTCTTAAAAGATCTATGTTATCAACGAAAGAAATTTCGTATTGCGTATTTGTTTATAACATTTGATATTTTGTCTCTATAATATTTTATGGAACTTTTAACTACATTTTATCGTCTGAAATCGAAAGACTTAATCTGACCTTTTTACGATACCAATATATTGCTGTTGTTCGCATTTACATTTTAATCATATCTTTTCAAATATCCAACAACATTTTATATTTATTCTATAAGTTATGCATTTGATTAAAATATTTGTGTATGTGTTTAGACATGAATATTTAAAAAAATATTATTAATTAAATTATTTAATAGCATACGAAATTAAAAAAAAACTGCTTAAACCTTTTCTTTCGAACCAAGCTCAATGTTATCTAAATTATCTACATAATAAAAAATAACAAAGAAAAATGTGTTATTAATATTTTTTTAATTAAACTAATATTTAATATATTATGATCGTATTTGTTAGGACGGCAGTGAAATCTATTAGGTTTCCACAATGATGCCACAAGCGAAATTATTATGTCATGAGAAGTGGGGCCAATGAAATTGTAAGCAAAAGTTAGTAAAGATACCTATAATTTTAAGGTTATGAAACGTAATAAAATATGTTATTATTATTATAATTATGTTTTTGATTCGAGATATACATACATGGCTTTATCTCATAATTGAATAAACATGACCAACAAAAATAGCTCATTTAGAAATAAAGTACTTCTTGTAGTCGAAGGAGCTGACTCGTAATGACTAATGAGGTCCTTGTACTCGAGCGCCGCGCTGTAGAGACTTGTAAGCTTGTTAGCCCCGAGTGTGTATTGAGAGCTTGATATGAAGTAACATTTAGATCCATTGAAGCAAATGATAGATAATACGCATGAAGCAACTCATTAACGAAATGCTGATTTCATATTGTAAAATAATTCTATGACTCAGCGAAGTCTGATCAGTTATTAGTTAATAAGATACTTCATGCGCTTTTTTCTTGATTTTGTTATAAGTTGAAGATGTTCTTTTTAATAATAATCGTTTAATGCAGAAAATTATTCCATAATATTGTTAGTAAATTTTTTTTTTTTTTTTTTTTTTTTAAATTCTCTAGGGCAATGCTTGACTACATTCCACCTGATGGTAAGTGGAATGTAGTCTTAGGTGGTAAGGCGCATTACCCTAGCAACCTATTCACTCTTCGCTTGAAGACACCCACATTGTATTCGGTCGGAAATACCGACGCAGGCAAGCTGTTCCAATCCTTTGCTGTACGCAGTAAAAATGAGGAAGCAAAGCGCTTCGTTCGGACAGGTGGAATGTCCACAACAAAAGGATGAAAACCTGCCGTGCGTCGGGACGTCCGGTGATGGAAGGGGGACGGGGGAATTAAATTGTGTAATTCCTGCGCACACTCACCAAAATGTATCCTATAGAATACTGAGAGGCTAGCAATTCTACGCCTGTGCTCAAGGCTTTGGAGGTCGGCTCCGACCAATTCGGGATCGCCTATAAGCCTCTTTGCTCGCCTCTCAATTGAGTCCAGAACCGCAAGATGAGACTTTGCGGCACCAGCAAATATGTGACAACAGTACTCTACACACGACCGGATCTGCGCTTTGTATAAAACAAGAAGCTGTCCCGGTGTAAAGTACTGCCGCACCTTCGCCAGAACGGCAAGCTTTGCTGCTGCTGCTCTTGCTCTGGACTCAATGAACCGACTAAAGTTGAGGTTCGAGGAAATCTCTAAGCCTAACAACTGAAGCCGGTCACTGTATTCCAAGGATACATTCTGGAAAGTAGGAGCCAAGGTGAAAGGGCTCCTTTTGGCGGTGAATAGACACGTCTGCGTTTTGGTGGCGTTGAACTTGACAAGATTGGCATTGCTCCATGCGGAGACTGCCTGAAGTTTGTCATTCAAACGTTGCACCATGGCTTCTCTTTCAGACTGTACTTGATCTCGACTAGCCCGAGTACTCGGCAGATATCTTTCTACAACTGTGCTGTCGTCTGCATACCCATAGATACCGGGCTTCAACAGATCATTAATGTGCAGCAGAAACAGAGTTGCAGAAAGAACGGACCCCTGAGGCACTCCGGCATTTATTGTCAAGGGTTCCGAGGAACACCCGTCGACAACTACTCGGAGAGATCTGTGGCTCAGAAAGTCCGTTACCCAGCCGATCAGACCAGGAGATATACCGTACGCTGAAAGCTTGCTTATAAGGCTCGCATGCCAGACCCTGTCAAATGCCCTCGAGACGTCCAGAGAGACGGCGACCGCTTCTCCGTTCTTCTCGATGGCCTCGCCTAAAATGTGAGTAGCATACACTAGGAGGTCCCCAGTAGACCTATTACGGCGAAATCCGTACTGTCGGTCACTGAGGAGATCGTTACCTTCTAGGTATGCTAGTAGGCGCGAGTTCAATACACGCTCCATAATCTTGCAGAGTATGGAGGTGATTGAAATCGGTCTGTAATTGACAGGGTCGGCACGGCTGCCTTTTTTGGGCACGGGTTGCACATTAGCAAGCTTCCAGGATTTCGGCACTATTCCAGTCATGAAAGAGAGACGATACAGACGTGTCAGTACAGGAGACAACTCAGCTGCGCATGTCTTGAGCAGAATGGCTGGTATACCATCAGGACCACTGGCTTTATTCACGTCTAAACGACACAATGTTCTCCATACCTCTTTGTTAGTGATGCGGATTTCAGGCATCGAAACACCGCAGTGAGGAAGATGTGCTGGAGAAGCATTGCCAGTGTCTAGATGCGAATTATCAGCAAACAGAGAAGCAAGTACGTTCGCTTTCTCTGTTGCTGTGTGGGCCAGAGATCCATCCGGCTTCAGCAGAGCAGGCAGTGAGGGTTGGCAGAAATTCGACTCGATCGCTTTCGCAAGAGACCAGAAAGCTCGACTGCCAGTAGGTCTGGCAGAGAGCTTTTCGCCATTCTTAGCGATTCGATCGAGACGAGCCCTCCGCAATGCCTTTTTGTAGGACTTGGCAGCTTGGTTAAAGGCTCTCTTCTTCGAACTTACATCCGGAGTTTTGCGGCTTCGAGCATCAGCCCAAATGAGATATGCCGAATGTTTTCGGTCTTGAGCATGACCACATTCGGCATTAAACCATGGGCGAGCTTTGCCACCGATGGGTACGTCAGCAAAAGGAATAAAATACTCCATTGCCTGATGCACCACATCGGTTATAGCATCCGCGCAACTCGACGGATCCAAAGAAGAGAAGCAGACCTGCCGCCAAGGATAAGACGCAAAAAAGTGCCGCATCTCATCCCAATTTGCTGACTTGTATTTCCATACTCGCCTAACACCATGAGGTTCGAAAGCTGGTGGGGAATATGTAAACACAGATTTCACCAGACAGTGATCGGAGGTTCCCAAGGGAGAGGTAACCTCTACCCGATACCTGTCCGGATCAGTTGTCAGCAGAAGGTCCAGGCAATTGGCTGTATGGCCTACCACATCTGGTACCCTTGTCGCTTGCCTCACCAGCTGAAAGAGGTCCAAGGACAACGCAAAGTTCCGCGCTTCTCTTCCAGCATGGTCGGTTTTCTGGTACGGGAAGAGCCAGTCCTGATGACAGGCATTAAAATCCCCCAGAAAGACGAGCTGCGCCGAAGGGAACTGATGCAGAGCCATATCAGCAGCCTCACCGAGATACTCGAATAATCTAGTTGTCTCCTGGTCACCGCTGTGCGAACGGTAAACACAAGAATACAGGATTTTTTCGTTTCCTGTGTCTACTAAAACCCATAAAGAAGAAAAAGTGGGGTCTTCAAGGTGACGGAGACGCTGGATACAGAGGTCGTTCCGCGCATACACGCAGACTCCGGCACGTGAGCGAAAGTTGTGCTCTAACGTGTATCCGGGATAATCCAGGTGCGCAGCGCTTAAGGGACATTGTATCTGCGTCTCCGTCAAAAAGAACAGGTGCGGTTGTTCTGTTTCCAGGTGGTGATGGACAGGTAAGATATTAGAGTGCAAACCCCTAATATTACTGAGGTGCACTTTAAATGAGGAGGAGTGCAACCGCTGTACAAACTTTTTTCTTTTTTGGTTTTTCTTCATGGTAAAAATAAATAAAAGTGAATAGGGATGGGAAATGGCAGTTGAACGAGGCGGTACGTATCAAACCCGACTTCGAAATTGGTGATGTCTTGCCGCTGGGAGGCTAGCCTGGAGACTGCGGGGACGCCCGAACCCCCCCAGGGATCGCCATCGGGCCTCCTCGCCTGGTCGCCAACCAGCACGATGGAGCCACCCTGGGATTTTTCGCAGCTGGCGGGGCAGCCTTTCGTGGGTGGCTAACCCACTAATTGGGCCCCCAACTATCTGCGGGCGGCCAGCGGAAAGCCGTCGCTTCGGATCCCGCTACCCTCCACGACTAGACACCCGACAAAACAAACACCAACTCGACGTCAACCGGTTCGCCAACGTACCGCAGCTGTTCAGACCCATTTCCCATATACGGCTTCATCGAGCAACGTGCCGGAACACGACTAGGTCGCTTTGCGGCACGACTTTTCCCGATGGGTGGTAACTTTGCCGGCGACCCGATGTTATGGTCTACCACCAATAATTACAGACTTATGCAAACTAGTGTTAGTAGAGTTCTTATCACTAAGCTCGGCTCACAAAAGAACTACCTAACTGCATGGAGTCGTATGCAACGCTCCAAGATTGGTGAGTCCCACCTGCCACTTAGTGTCCTCAAGATGTTGTTGGGGCTGTCACGGACACGGTATAAAAGAGAAGCGCACCTCTTGCGCATAATTGTGGCAAAGCTGTCTACATTTGCGTCTGCTAACATGCCAGACGCAGTAGAATAATAAGAATAATTATTTGTAACATCGTCCAATTTCCTAAAAATGTGTAAACAAGTATTGTATATTCAGTGTTTGAAACGTTTTCGAAAATCCTAACCAATGTCTCTAACTTTGCAGTATAGATAAACATTTAAAAGATGTCACTACCGGAATTAATGTTTGAAAATATTTATAAACATGTATAGCCATTTTAAGACTTAAAATATTTTAAACATTTATATTTCTTTATATTTATGTGTTAAAAAAGATATAAATTGCATAAAACAAAAAATAAAAATATATATCGTAAAACACAAAACTGTTTTCTTACTCTAATATTAGTAAGAAAACACTTTACGAAACATCTACGAAATCCTGCGGCAATTTAATATTGAGATCTTTCGCCCTCAGATCTTTATTATTCAGCGTTTGATGAAATGGTTTACCTTGCAAATATACTTTGTATAATCATAGATATTACCATCATTACTGTAATATCATCACGGTAGTAAGTAGGTTTCTTCAGATATATTTTTACTTATAGCAAAACAAAACTCGACGGATGACAAAAGTTGACGGAGGAACAAACATTATATAGTTTTGTCACAAGTATCTTATAATAAAAATGTGTATAGAATATTATTTTTATAGACGTTACTGTAAGCTAAATCGTCTAACTCTATAATTTTAAATATTAAATTTGTAAGATATTTAATTTATTATATAGATATTTACTTAATATTTAGCTATTTAAATTATAGAAGGTATATTGTTGTATACGAATCAGTACCCTATTTAAAATTATTAATTATTGAATATAGATAGATAGAATTGTGGACATTTTAGGACAACATTAAGTTATTCTTATATCAAATTGAACATTACCTTATTATTTAGCAGACCTTTGGTGTCATACAGCCTGTATTATCTTAGTGGAAGTGAAATAATTAGAGAAGCAGCCATTAATTCAATAATTTCCCTGATAAGCTTTTCATTTAAACAAAGAACATCTAATTTTTGTTTAACGTTTATGTCAAAAACAGTATCTAATTTTATATAAAAAACGATCGCTGTAATTACACATTTCTTAAAAAACTTTTTTATGGAATTATTTTTGAACGTAAATTGTTAAAATATTTTAATCAAAAAACGACCTTCATTAGTTTTGTTTGCCAAAGGTTTTTAATCTTTGTTCTTTTTAATATCGTTATCATTATTAACTTTTTCTTATAATATTCTTTATTCTCCGTTTTCAAAAAAGGTTTAACAATAATAACAGTATTTTATTTAATGTTAATTTCAAAACAATTTAAAAAAAATATGGAATAGGGAAATAATATAGAAAGAAAGAAAGAAAGAAAAATACTTTTATTTAGACAACACAACTGCAAGGGGTTATAAAGTAAAAACGTTAAAAAGAATTAACTAAAAAGTAAATTACCACAAAAAAAATTATACAATATTAAACAAAGAAAAAAAAAACAAATATACTAGTAATAAAAATATCAATATAGAATAAAAATAGTTCGAATATACAAACAAAAAAAAAAACAAAATTCTAGTTGGTGTCCAAATAAGGATAGCCTCTCAGGATATGTCGAAGGCGTGAACCTTCGACCCTGATTTTCAGAGGTTGCCTTAAATGCATCAACGAACGGCTGTGATGCAGTCCACAAATCCACAAAGTGTACATATTTCTTTTTTTTTTTCATATACAGATGTATGTGTAAATACCATAATAATATATACGAAATTACAATATATATATACTTATTAAAAATAATTAAACAATATATACTGCTGTGTTTTTAAGTTAATTTTAATTTACTTGAAACATACTAAAATATTTATATATCCAATATAAAATACAATCTATAGGCTATACAAATAAAAAAACGGATGATTCAACCAATCAGATCCCTCCGTTCGGACTTCGGTCACAATGGCGCCCATTAGATGATAGTGTGTACGCCCTGTGTTAAATAAATACTTTCATATAAGTTTTATATTAGTTAAAATGGATATAAATGTAATAAATGTGGATCTTGATAAAGTTAGGAAAAGAAGTTATATGTAGACGTAGCCCAGCATATCAGAGAGAAGTTATATAAGGGGGTCTTATTATTGTCATCTCATGTCACTGCATTTATACTCTGTAGACGATAGATTTACCTATATGGTTTATGCCTTTGTCCACTAAATTCACGTTAGCCACATGCTATGCAATGTTGAATAATATATCATTATCATTTTACAAAGCTTGTATAAACAATTCATACATAGTAATATTGTAAATTGGAATGTAACTCTATCTCTTTGTCTATCTGTCTATATGATTTATGTTTTCTGTTTGTCTGATCTATATATATATATTTGCTTTCCAGTCTTATGATGATTATGACAAAATTTAATAGAAACATAGTTTGATGCCTGAGAAGGGACATACGCCAATTCATATTGCAAAACAAAGCTCTGAAAGAAGTGTAAAAAATGTGAAAGTCTGTTACGGACAACCAATTATTTCTCAAGTTAAGAAATTCATAATGATTTTCTTCATGCTTTGTGCATAATTATCTCACAAGGATGTAAAATAGAGAATTTTTAGTTTCTGAACCCCACGTGTAAAGCCCAATAAATTAGCTAAAGATACCTATATATGTAGCTACAAATTCATCACAAGCATATATTTTATTTGTTTAAAATTAATTTGTACTATTTTAATTAGAGTAGGTATAAAAATTTAAAACTATATTAATATTTAACCATAAATATGTTTCTTTTTCAACATAAGAGTACAGTTATTCCCATTCAATATACCACATATAAGTTTTATATTTAAATATATATTTATAACTTCAGCCAACAAGTTATATTTATTGACATTTACTGTAACTTATCATAGATATATTTCGTACAAGTCTTTAAAAAAAAAACTTAAAACAAAAATAGTACCTAAACCTATTTCCTACTACACAACGTCAAATAAAACTATTTTTACGGATTTAACTCGCGTTTAATTAAAATTTAAATTTAACCCGACGTTTCGAATACTTTGCAACAATCGTGTTCACGGTAAAAAAAGATGGAGGTGTCTGCGATTTAATTATTTAAAATTCAATTATACACGATTTAAATCCTTAAAACTAGTTTTATTTCAAAAATAAATAGTAATTGTGGTTGAAATATGTGTGCACAACTAACTCATTTTAATCGTTAAGAAATTTCTTAGGACGAGATACATTAGATTATTAAGCAAACTTTTCTTAATTATAATTTATGAAAATAATATAAATTAATCAATATTTTAATATAATATAATAATTACTCCTTATCAAAAATGTAATCTTGAATCTTAAATTATTTATCTTTCCAAGAACGGGTTCAAAAAACTTATTAATGCTACGCTTCACTTATGGAACATTGTTTTAGACTAAAAGTTCTAACTAAACAGAACTGGTCGTTGCAATTTTCAAAGTAAAAATATTTCGTACTTACAATTTCTTTTTTAATGAATTTGTTGCTTTGCGACAAAAGTCTAAAACGGCGAAAGACTAAGAGTACAAAAAACACGTTAGTCTTTTGCAATATTAACGACTTCAAAATATACAAACAATAATAGAAACAAGTAAATTCATATGTTTAGTTCAATTCATATAATAGGAAAAGATCTCTATTATACATGTAAAAACAAGATACCGACCTAAAACCACTGTCATAGCTATTGTATTGTAAATAGAGCAAAGAAGTACCGCGCAATATCTACACGAACGTTAGATCAATAGACCACTCACGTGGATGTTTTGGTTACACAGTTTTATTAAATTTTTTTAGTTGGATTACTATTTGAAATACGAGAATACCATATATATTTTTTAAAGATATTCAAAAACTCTGAATCAAATAGTTCCTCGTTTTATTGTACTTAGACTTATTTAACATGAGGATGTAAAACCAAATAATAATATTCTTATAGACGAAAGATAAGCAACAGCAATAGTCTTACATTTTTATTATTCTTCATATAAATAATAAAAATTAAAGTTTCACTTTTACACTTTAAATTTGGGTTGAATGGTGTCCCAATAATTTACCAGAATAAGTGGTTCTATATCTAAAGAGCAACTATTCATAATATATATTTTTTTAGTATTATCACGATCAATTGTCATCTAGAAATTTGTTTTAAAAATACTATTGCCATACAACTCCTTTTTTCCAACTGCCCCTTGTGACTTTCTAATTTCTCAGTTCTCACCTGTAGTTCAAGTCAACAAACATAACGATATTTCTCTGATACAAAATGAGTGTAGTTAATATTAAAAAAGGGATTAAGAATATTAAACCCGAAGGGTAATAATCCAACAATGTTAGGTAACTTAAATATCCTGTGATTCTCTATATAATTCACAATAGGATTATAAATAAAATATTATACTCCCTAAAGAAATGGTCTTCGAGTTCATATGATCGTTGCAAGTAAATTGGTTCATGCTTCGTTCGGTTAGATTCAATTTGTTTCATATGTACTGCTGTTACTTCATGTTTTTATTGAAAATTAAGCTAGGTAACCTACTTTTGTAGCCCGACTCACTTATGTTAAGTAAAATTTCAGATCTGAAGTCTACCTTATCTATTGACCTTACCTTACTTTGCTCATATCTAATTGCGAAGTAAGTATTTTAAGGACAAAATTTACAAGGTAATATTTTTTATAGTAGGTATAAAACAAATTTGCAAAGTTCGCAGCAGTAAACATGAATATTTATTAAATTATCGCAGTTTAAAATTATGAGAAAAAAATTAAATTTTAAGTTATAGCAAAATTTTTTTTAGTTTAATATTTTTATTGTGATTTTCTGATTTTCGACTTTATTGGTTCTATATCTATACACATAATAAAATTGTCACTGATCGAAAACTGTACATGAAAAATATTTAAAAAAATCATTATGTCCTTATAAGAGAAAAACAACCCAAAACAATGGTTTTTCATTTTGAGTGTTTGTCTGTATGTCTGTATGTTTGTGGCACGCTAATTTCAGAAACGGCTTAACCAATTTGAATGCAGTTTTCGGGAATTTATTCACTTCACTTAACATTAAGTGCTTATTTTAGCTAAATTGGATAAGAAATAAAAAGTTATGCCAATTTATGTCATTCACGTAATGATGTCATTCACGTAATGGTACCTACCATGCAAATTTAACATTAATTACACATTCTTCTTCTACAGAAATCTATTTTTATACACATAATAAAACTGTAACTGATCGCTGTCTGTACAAATAAATAAATATATTACAAAAATTCACAATGGGGACCATTATGTAAGCAAGAACACCTAAAACAATGTTTTTTTCATTTTGCCTGTTCATCTGTATGTTTGTATATGTCTGTGTGATTGTATGTACGCTAATCTTAGAAACGGTTTAGTCGATTTGGATGCAGTTTTCGGGAATATATTGTCATGGGATTCACCTTATATTTTGTTTTTTTTTTTAACAATCGGTTAGCAAATAAAGAAGTTAATAATCTCTTATTTTCGTACCATTGCTGCTTACTAGTGATTTGACGCAAAGAAAAATACATAAATTAACGAAAAATACTTCTACAAGCAAAAACTACTTAATTGAGTTTCATGAAACTTTGAAGGTTTATAGATTTCACATACATTGGTAAGTAAGTAGAAAGGGTATGTTTTATCAAAATTGAGATGTACGCGTACGAAGTAGCAGGCTAGCTGTGCATAAGATTTCGTATTTTTGCAATTTATTTAAGATTTTTAAGTATTTTTATATTATAAGCATTTTATATGTTAGGTGTAATTCATATAGGTTTTCTGTTTTTTTGCGTATTGACTAGATCATTGTTGTAGCTCATTCAAATATCACAAAATAGTTATGTTAAAAACAACTTGTTGCAAAAATAAAAATTTTAATTGTTAACTAATTCATTTGTTTATATATTTATAAATATAGAATGAAATAAAAACCGACCGATAAATTTAAATAAGCTTAACATGGCTATACATGTTTATAGATATTTTCAAACATTAAATAATCGGTTATTGATTTTGTAATCAACATTTTAAACTATATAATAAAGAACCTTGTAAAATAATGCATACTGAAAACCTAAGATTTTAAGCGACATACAACCTGAAGTCTCAACTACTAGATTTGAAACAGGCTATTTAATTTATAAACTTTTTGGACTCACTTCTCATTTAAATTCTCTCATACTTTTCATTAAATTATACCCGTGTATGTATCCAACCACTCCTGATACCTGTAGTTGTCGCAAAAGCGAGACAAAATATTAAAAATATGATTGTTGTTGTGACCATTCTCACATAGAGAGAGAAACTAGTGTAGAGACCCGGCGCCAGATCCAACAATCACTTTTGCATTATATCCTTATAAGGGCAGGTTTGGGCTACAAATTGTACATACTGACGATACATGTACGGCTGTTGTTACCGAAATATTACCATAGGAAATAGAAAAACGTAAATATAGCTTTTTAGGGCCAAACGGTAGCTGGGTATATGGGTGTATAAAGCAGCTGTTGATTGTAAACAGCAGATATAATAATCTGATAATCTATTAAAACAGGTTTAGAAGAAACCAAGGACTTGAACTTTTGTATTCTTAAAAAAGGAATACAACCAGCCTGAACAAAGTGGAGAAAGTCGTTAAAATCGGCAAGCAACTTATGCCCCACCCGTCTGGAACACAAGTTCTGGGTACTCTCCAAAGCCGCTTGTTATTCTTGGCATGGCCATGGCACTTGAGGAATGATGAATCTGATCTTTTGAGCATTTTTTCTCATTCTGCAGTATTATGATACTAATTATCTATTCCGCAGTGTGTTCAAGCAAAAGTTACTTAATATAAAACAGTTCACCGAACAAAAAAGATCTTAAACTATACTGTCTTTAATTATTGATTTTTTTATTTTTCGGATTATAACGATAACTGCATTTTTAAATACCGGAGCATCTTAAAAATAGGTATTTTTTTTTTGAAATTCATATTTAAATGAAATTGAAGATTTGATGTAATTAATCAATTTCAACGTTATTTTTTTATTTATATGAAAAAAAATATGAGCTTTAAAATCATTTTGTGCTATCAGTTTTTAATATAACCATTTTATATATCATATAATTCTTATAATATTTAAGGTTTCTTTTGATATTCAATCATATCTTATCTCCTCACAACCCTCTCGGTAGTCGTTACGTCCTGATATGATATCTGTAAGGTATCCGAAAACAACATTAAATTTGTATAATTTAACGTGAAAGCATTTTTTGAAAATATTTGTTCACTGTGGAATCACTTAAGGATTTACTATAAAAGTAATAGGTAATAAGTTTGTCTTTCAAATGGAACAAAAGCCAAGCCCGCGTAATATTAGCTGCCAATTCTTCTCAATTCTTTATTTAACTCGCATAAAATTTATTTAATGTAAATTAAAAATGTAATTATACGCGGGCTAAATCCATATTTTTTTTTGTTTTAATATGTGATGATTTAAAAATGTATTTATTTGTTAAAATTTCATTATACAAGAAAATATGTATTATATACTAATGGCGGACTTAATGTTAAAACACTATCTACCAATTAAGCAATAAGATTAACAGAAAAATACAAAATAATAAAAAACTTGCTTACCGCTTAAGCGACAAGATTAACGATTACAAAAAAAAAATTAAATACTTAGATAAGTAATATGTACTCAAAATAAATAACTGAATATTAGATAATAAATCAAATTTAAATATAATACAAATATCACTATTCAAGTTAATAAAAAAATATAAATAAAAAGGAGGATTAGTGACTGCACTAACAGAATCTTGTTCCGAATGGGTAAAAAGTTTTTATAACAATAAAACTAACACAGTGAATACGCTTTACTTTTTGGCTTAGTTCAACTGTGTAAACGTTCTAAATAATCGTGCTATCACCAAAAAACATTTTTTTTACTGTCATAAAGCGAATTTTATTATTATTATATTTATAAACTTAGACATTCCGTATCTGCTGCCAACAACTATGGTATTGATATTTATTCCGAACTTAAACATAGATATATTAAGAATTCTATGAACTTAAACCACCGGTCTTGAATACGTTGCAAGTCATTATTAATGTTAATAATAGAAAAACAAATGATAGTTTTCAACTTTCACCAGTCTGACAATGTATTATATTATTATTAGTCTACCAGTCTGATATATACCATGCTTTTTATGTAACATTTTATAATATTACATACTCGACATTTTAGTTAAGCAGTTGTACTTTAAAAACTAATGAATATACTTTTTCTGAAGGCACTTTTTCTTGTATAAAAAATCAAAATTATTTTATCAAATTTTAATAGTTATTTCATAAATACTCGTTATTTATAAAACGAATAATCAAATTCGTGGTAAATATTTACATTTATTATTCAAACGTTTTCTCTTTGCCTAAATGTTGTTGGTATAACACAAACCATCCGCTCACAGCAGTGTTTATTTAAGACCAGCTAAACAACTTGATATTTTTGTACTACATACATTTTAATAATTCCTGTATTTATATTTTTTAATCCCCACCTAAAAAGAGGGGTATTATAAGTTTGGCCTGTCGATCTGTGTATCTGTCTGCGGCAAATTTGCAGCCAAACGAGTGGACGGATTTGAATGCGGTTTTTTTTTATTCGAAAGCTATGCTCGTCGAAATGATTCTCATCCATGTTTAGTCGAAATAGAAATAGATATTTTATTCGTGCGGGGGAGATGTTCTTATGCAATAATTAGCTGTTCCCAGCGGCTTCACCCGCGCTATATAGGAAAAAAAACGCTTAAAAAAGCTTATGAAGGCCAAAAAGTTTTTATACTTACTTACTCAAGTAAAGTACTTTATTAGGGATAGCTGTCGCCCGTGCCTGCGTCCACGTAGACTGTAAACAATATAATTATATGGCTTATGATCGTAGCCATAAAGAATCACGGGGAACAGCTAGTGATAAAATGAATCCCTTCATCATAGTGTTATTAGTGATTGTAAATCATTTTAACTCTAAATGTTTATATTTATTAATATTCGTATATATGAAACCTATAAAAGAAAAAGTCTTGAATCATGTTACTTAATACATTTATAATTTATTACATTGTCGAAACTTTCACGCGGATCATTATTTTAATTAATTTAATATATATATTTCTCGTATTAAATATAACCTTTGTACATCAGAGAGATAATGTAGGATTCTAAAGGGAAAATATTTTATTAAATCGGTCTAGTAGTTTCGGAACCTATTCAATTTAAACAAACAATCAAATCTTTCCTCTTTATAATATTAGTGATGATGATGATGATTATTAAATAGAGCCAATGTTTATTAGGGATAATGTAGGATTCTAATGCTAAAAGATTTTTTAAATCGGTCCCGTAGTTTCGGGGCCAATTCAATTCAAACAAACAAACAATTCTTTTCTGTTTATGATGTTAGGATAAATTAATAGAAATACTTAAACTTTAAAAAGACCTCTAAAAAGAACAAAAATAATATTATTATGTACTTATTGAATTAATTCGTAGCATTGGGGGACCGAAGAAATTAAAATGCAAGTAAGTTAAAAAGGCAAATAAAGAAATTACAATATCGAATCGTATAGTCTAAATTCTCATTGTGTAAATTCGTAAAATAGACACCATCGTCAACGTACGTATAACGGTCTCCCGACGCAACAACTTCAATAAGTACATAATAATATTCTTTTTATCCTACTTAGACGTCTTTTGTATCGGTGGTTTTTAAAAATTATTATGTTTATAGATTTGTGAAACGTTAACATGGTGGTTGTTAATATGTATTTTCAATCATTATTTTTTTATGTTAAGCAAATATTTGTCAAGAAAAATAAATGAAGACGAAATAAAATTGCATTACAACTTGCAAAATAAGAGTGTATGAAATAAATAATAAATAAATAGTACTTTTATATAAAAAAAATTGTACTATACATAAACGACTACATAACAGTTTGCAATATAACTATAGAATAAATGAAACTCCATTTTTTGGAAAAAAAAAACATTCACAACACAAACATTCTTCTTATTGTTCTCATTACTTAGAATTATATCAAAAGCATTGTTATTAAATCTTTTTGAGCAGACATAAAAAAGGCTCTTAGTGATCTAAAATGGATAAAGAAGGCTTTATATCCCTGCAACAAAAACCAGACGTGCCTAAACTAAATTTACTTTACAAATCTCGTTATTTTTTTGAAATATATAAGTGAATGAAATGATAATGCTCCTTTTTTTAAAACAATTAAATTTTTTGCATCAGATCTTTCAAAAACCATAATTTCAGAGAAATCTGTTGTCACGCCTACGTTCCTTACATATTATTTCTATGTAATGTATTTTATTTAAAAATAAATACCTTTAAGAGAAAATTAGCAATATACTTTTTGTGAAAATCCACATAACAATTCATAACGTCACAATATTGCTACGACTGGTGCTACGTCGTAGACATGCTACAAAATTAGACAAGAATATATATGATTTTATTACATAAATCTCATAATTTTATCATAAAACCAATATGGCAGGTAAAAATTCCCTGCGCTAGATTACTTTAAATTGAAACAAAAACCATTAAAAAAGACGGTAATTGAAACCAAATTTTATCAATAATATATCATTCCTTGAATACTTTCTGATTAAATACTTGAGTGTTTATTTTCTTATATCATTTTGTTTTATATTTTTCGTTGCGTAATAACAATACTAACAAGGTTAGTAAACTCTCGTGAATCATAATACCTGTAAATATGTATTTACTCCACTGTATTGACGTAAATGAAATCGAAATTTGCCTAATTAGTTTTGAACCCATTCGGGATTCAGCTCTTAGTCAAGAGCTAGATTTGTTTTAATTTATTATATATTGAAGGCAACTAGTTTTAGAGATCACAATATTAAGAGAAATTTATAAATAAATTAATTTAGTAAAAGCATATTATATTTCTTAATATTTTTAATGGACACATTTTGCTTTTACATTTTCTTAAACCGGTAAAGTACTATTTTCCACTCGAAACTACATCAAGTGAACGTTTAATTGGACAATTAGGTTTATTGTTTAATTTTAATAATTATTTTAATGTATTACTTTAACGTACATGTTTTTATTTTTTTAGATCTATCAAAGTCGAAATAATCTAAAAGTCATTTGATATATATTTTTGCAATTTAATTCTGAGTTACCAAACGCAAAAAAAAAATAATAACGAAGTGGTGGAAGTTGGAATCTTCTTAAGAATTTTTATTTTTTTAATTTGAAGTATTGATCACATTGTTACTGAATATTTTATTTAACTCTTTTAATTAGTGTTTATTTTAAAAAATATTTAACCTGAAATAATTAGAATATAGAATCCAACATTTTTTTCTTCTGCGTTTGTACTAATTCATGTATTATTAAATAATTTATTATTTACTATGATCAATATCATTTGTAAGGAATTATTTTGCTACGAAATCTTTGAAAGTCTTAATATTGCAGATAGAAGTACACTTAGTTATTCTAGTTGGATCTAAGAAATTAAGGAGGTTATATGATTTTTTTTAATGATCTACAGGTCATTAAAAATATAATCCTTTATAAATTATTTCTCTATTACTGCTAGATACATCTTATAGGATAGAAAAAATATTTATTTAGATTTATATTTTAATTAGGTTCAAAAAAATCATACAACAAACTTGAAGGTCAGTCAGTATATTCACAACAATTAGATGCTCTAGCCTTCCATAGGTCATTTGAATAGTCCTTCAAGATGAAAGGCTTGCATTATCTTGCGGTCCTTAAATTGTAAATATCTTTTAATAAGTATTTAAGAACCTTTTCAATGCATGGTAATTTTTTGAATAAAAAAAAACGTGGTTTTTAATTAAATCTTCTGTAACATACATTAGATTAGTGTTATTTATTTTATATAAGAAAATGAATGTCGAAAAAATATATATATTACATTGAAAACAATGTATACTTTATAATTTATTAGGGAGACTCCGTTTGCAAATCTGATTAAAGTTACAGCCTAAAAACGAGCAAAGGACTGCGAATTAAAGTTCCCTAAATTACTAGTACTAATTATATTCATAAATGAGTTTCATAAATACCGCTACAAATGACAATCTATATCTCTTAATCTTTCTTGTCTTGATGAATATATGTAAATAAACTTGTTCTATCTTTACTTTATCTGAGAATAATTTAAATAAAAGTATTAAAGTTAGAAATAAGGATTAATTTAACTACAGGTATGCTTGTACATTTAAATAATGGTTTTGGAAAACAGACGGACTGTACGCTCGGTAAGGTAGCTCAATTGGTAGAGCGACGGGACGGTTTCCCAGAGGTCGCGGGATTGAATCCCTGCCCGTGTCGGTTTACTTTTCATTCTATATTTATATAAATTTAAAAAAGCTTAACAAGGCTATACATGTTTATAGAAATTTTCAACAGACCTATTACCTTCACGTTTTTATTTTGCGCACTAGTTAGGATCACTTACACAATAAATGTCTGACATTTGCCACCGACATTGATATAGCGAGTAGGTTATTGTGTATCAGATTTCGATGTTGTGACACCTTGTGTGATACCTTGTTTTTGTTTAATATTTGTTTTAAATAAAAATACATAAGTTATATCCTTATTTTGAATATCTGAGTGAGTGAATACATTGTCAACTGTTTGAGTAGTGTAAATATAATCCAGGTTGGATTGTAGAATCATATGTTAATCAATATAATGGAAAAATGTGGTAGAATATTTCATAGAATATTTCATATGTTTTTTATGGATTCAAACATTACTAATTTATTTCCCTATAGTCTTGATCTAGGTGTTTCGTAGAGTGGTTGACTGCCAATAATAAAGTGAAATAGCAATTAGAACATAGAAACCAAATTTTTATCTTCATTGGTAGTCATTTATGTACAATTAACTGATAGTTGATGGATAGATGTAACTATGAGTTATATACAGTTTAGATATAAAAAAATCTTCATGTTCTGGAAATCAAACCTATATTTTAATTATATAATATACTTACCATATTATAAGTGTTTTGATTTTATCAAAGTGCATATAAAACAAAGTACAAAGTAGAGTAGTATATTTGGGAAAAATTGCAAAGTTACTTTGAAATGATACTGAAAACTATTCAGAAAATTTGTCTTAATTTAACTTAACTTTATCCATTCGTATATTACATTAAAAATAAGATTAATGTAAAAGAGTATCTTTATACCAGCTCCTGCTATGTACCAATTCAATTACTAGAAGTACCAGTGAAAAATAGTTTAAAGTAGAAAAGTTATATTATGAAGAACGGCCAATTCTTTTGTATAAAATCATGTATTTTAAAATGGAAAAACCAATGGTGTTAAAAATGGTTGTAAATAGGAAGTTTCAAATAAGACAAACAACCAAACATCTTGGTGATAGCAAATTTAACTAATTGCAATACCTTTAACTGCAATATTTATTAAGCTGAATAATTTATGTGTAAAACTATAATGAGTATTAAGTTATATTAAGTCAAGCGACTGTCAACTCTGTAATCATCGACTATTTGATATTACATAACAATAACAGTGTCAACGTAAATAACGAAGTACATAGTGTGTGTAATGTTTCGCATTGTAGCGTTTGCAATGTTTTTATCATTAACTTAACGTTATAAAAGTTATGTAATAATATATTATGAAAAAAACTTATAAGTTTTTTACACTTCTTCTCGATATTCTCTCGATTAACTTTAACAATGCCAGATTTCATACTTCTCGCAATAAGGGATGACAAATGTATGAATCTAGTAATTATAAAATGATTTATAATAATAGCGAGTTTCTATTATTACTCAGTTTTAGTGCTTGAAATTTGGCACATGGAATTGGTTGGGAGGTTACATATATCTTCTATCTGAGTGATGCCATTAACTTTGTCCTTGAAAGGGCTGTCCATTCAACTGAGATGTGCAAGTTGCCCTATCTTTTGCAATTACATCTATCGTGTGGTAACTTTAAGAGAATTCCTTTGTAATGGCTTGTATACTCGTACATTTTCAATCATGCTACCCTTCATCTAAAAGAAGGCTGTTCTCAAAAAGACTATTCGTTAAAAGGGTTTTTACAATCAATATATAAATTTACTATTCTTCTAGGCTTTTAAGAGAAAATGTTGTATACAAAGATGATTGAGTTATATGGTTAGTTAGTTTTAAGAGTTAGGTACAAATATAAATAAAATTGCAAATACATATAAGCTTGATGTAATAAAAAATTATTATAAAAAAAATCCAAATTTTAACGAATTTTATTAGTTCTTATGGATAGTTTAAACAATATTTATTCACATTATTAGTAGTATTATAGAAAGCCAACTCGTTAGGTATAAATAGCATCTGTAAGTTGGTTATGAAATTGTAAATTACCCTCACCTAAATATTATAGTGTTAAAATATTACAAAACGAGTTGTAAGGGCTGGTCTCCCCCATTCTATTACAAATGGTTGTATATTAAAACATTGAAGTGCAAGTACTGTGTATTATTTTATTATTTATTTATTAAATAGGAAGCCAACGCTTATACAATATTTATAATCTTACTCTATGAAACACAAAACATTAAATTTCTTAACTTATTAACATTGTATAAACACTTAAAGGCTAACTCAGCATTCATAAAAAAAAAAATCATTTTGCCCGCCTAAAAAGTAAAAACAGATCGTAAAAAAAAAAACAAAATATTCATACAAAAAAAAAAACTTAAAAACTACAAAAAATATAACAAAGTTGAGTAATAAAAGTAAATAAATCTGATCCTTAGTATCAAAAAAAAAATATGAGGTAGCCTTAAGCCTTCAATTCATTTTTAAGTATTCGCTTAAATAATGAGGATGACTGACAAAAAATATCTAATTTACCTTTTTTAAAAATGTTATTATACGCCAGTAATATTCTGTTAATAGGAGCGTTCAAACCTAAGTTAGTCCTTGTCCTCCGTGGCTTAAAAGTTTCCTTATTCTTTTTATGAGACCTTGCATTATGTTTCGGTATTGATAGATTTACTCTATTCAAAAGATCCGAGCTATCAAAGTGCCCATTTATAATTTTATGGAGAAAACAGAGATCAAATAAATTTCTACGATTAAACAGTGCTGAAGCTTTATATAGCGTTAGAAGATTAGTATACGACTTATCCTTTTCAGAGATATTATGTTTGAACCTTAAGTGACGTAAAAACTTTTTTTGAACCCTTTCTATTCTGTCCTTGTGTGTTTGGTAATATGGGTTCCATGCGATAGAGCTATATTCTAGCCTGGTCCGTACCATTGAATTATACAATGCAATTTTGGTAGACGGTTTCTTAAATTCCTTTGTATTTCTAATAATAAACCCCAGAACCTTCAGCGATTTTTTAATTATATTATCTATGTGCGGTACAAAACTCAATTTACAGTCTAGCGTTATTCCAAGATCATCAATTTGTTTTACGTTTTTTAAAATATTATCATGTATTCTATAA
The DNA here is from genome assembly GCA_959347405.1 of Napeogenes sylphis. NCBI lineage: Eukaryota > Metazoa > Arthropoda > Insecta > Lepidoptera > Nymphalidae > Napeogenes > Napeogenes sylphis. The sequence goes on from OY365776.1 coordinate 13,205,643, forward strand.
TTAAATTTAACATTTTTATTTTTTCTACTAAAAGTAATACCATAGCATTTTAGATGATTAAGTTTTAAGTTGTTATTGTCACACCATACCGACAGCCTATCTAAGTCCTGTTGTATTTTAATGGAATCATTAATATCCCGTACCACTTTGTACATTTTAAGATCGTCAGCATATAGTTGAAATTGACAAAATTGGAAGCAATCGACTATGTCATTTATAAATATTCCAAATAGAGTGGGGCCAAGAATGGAACCCTGAGGTACCCCTGATGTTGCAATAAATGTTTCTGACTGATATCCTCCAATGACAACATTCATGTTACGATTTATTAAGTAGGATTCTAACCAATTAATAAGATTTTCACTAATACCGTGCCCTTTAAGTTTATCCAATAAAATAAAGTGATCAACTACATCAAACGCCTTAGCTAAGTCAGTATAAATACAATCAACTTGATTGCCGTTATCCAGTGCTTGTGATAAATCATCTAAGGCTAAATTTGTCATAGCAGATCGTTTTTTGATAAAACCATGTTGATTTTCTATTATATCGGTTTTCAAATACCACGTTAATATTTGACAAATTAGTGATTCGAAGACTTTGGAAAAAACCGATAAAATAGATATTGACCTATATTTTGTTATATCTTTTCTATCTCCATTTTTAAAGACTGGTACTACTCTGGCCTTTTTCCAAATGCTTGGGAATTCACCGGTACTTAAGGATGTTTTAAATATGAAAAATAAGGGTTCTGCCAACCACATAGCACATTTTTTTACAAATATAGGTGGAATATTATCAGGGCCACTACCTTTATTCACATCAAGTTTTTTGAGTTGTTTTAAAATGTCATTACGACTTATATTTATACTGCCTATTTGTGAACTACTTACTACATTAGAGTATTTAGCCGATTGTGAATTTGTAATATTTTGTGATATTAAATATGCATCTGAAAAGTGTGCCGCAAATTGATTACAAATGTCAGAACCATTAGTAAAAGTACCATTTTTTGATGTCATTATAGCGGGATAGTCACATTTACTACAGCGCTTTTTTTTTAAATATGAATGAAATAATTTAGGGTTTGACTTTATGTTATTTTCTACTGACTCTATATATACTTTATAGTCCAAATTGATAAGAATTTCGCACCTATCTCGTAATAATTTAAATTGAATCTCGTCCAACGGATTTTTATATTTTTTGTAAAGTTTCCTATATCTATTTTTCTCCGCTAATCTTTTGATCAGGTTTTTAGAGTACCATATTGGAAACGATTCTTTGCTTTTAATCTTTTTCTTTGGTATATATTTTTCAATTATTTTTCGCAATTCCAAGTAAAATATTTCTGTCATTTCATTTACGTTATCACATCTATTGAACAGATCATTCCAGCTAAGTTCAGTAAGTTGTTCATTGATCAATGAGTAGTATTACTGAAACAAGTCTTAACAATATTTAACTAAGGGGACCCCTAATATTTAATTAGAATAAATGAGTTCCATTATTTAGTACTTACCGACAGTAGAAGTTTAATATGAAAATATATTTCAGATTATTGTAATGTATTTCTTTGTTATCATTTACCTAAAGCCTTATAAAAAAAAAAAAAAAAAAAAATAAGAAATAAAAAACTTTTTATTTCATTTCTTTTTATTTAAGTGTACAAATTTACAATTATTTAGAAATTATAAAAGTAAAGAAATTAGTAACATTATATTACTTTTTATTGTTTCATTTTAATTTTATTAATTATTGAAGTTTATACAAGAACCCCTCTCAGTGGAAGGTGAAGGCCTCCTAGATGACCAGTTTTGTCTGTCCTCTGCTGCTCGTATCCAATCGGCACCTGCTACTTTTATTATATTGTCAGACCAGCGTGCGTTTGGTCTGCCCCTTTTTCTATAGCCAGACCTTATCATAACTTACCATAACCTTATCGTAACTTAAATAACCTTCCAATGCTTTATTAGTTTTTCTTTTCATCTAAAGTTTCCTATGTTTATGTAATAATCTTTTATTAGAAGAAAATATATATTTTCAATCAAATGATATTTTTTTGTTAATAATGAATAATGTAATAATATGTTTCTAAATAACAATTCAAAACAGTAAAGTGTAAACAGTTCATTACGATAGATTTTATTTAATTTGCGATTTAACGTTGGCGCTGCTGATATAATAAGCAACATTGAAATAAAACTATTTTTACTTTTTATTGAATTAAATTTTAAATTTACATTTTTAAAAACCGTAAAAATAGTTTTATTTCAATGTGTAGTACTCGTGAAAACCTTAGAAAACACTAATAAGCAACATTTCAGTTCAGTTTTCAGTTAACATTATTGTTAAGAAACTATGACGACGTCGACTGCTATAACTGATGCGCTGACATCGTTTCCATGAATGGCTTCCTGACACTGATCACCGGAAGCAACCCGAATCCTCTTACATTAAAACATACAGCTAACAGAGTTTGATCAGCAAAACACTTATATGTATATAGTAATACGTCAAATCGTAATTATCTGAGTAAAAGATTGGATGCTCTGTATAAACCCATAAAGTAAGGTATTGACACTTTGTCATTAGTTACTATTATTAATATTGCGTTACTATTGCGTCATCACATCACTTATAAGCAAGCAGGTTGTTATTACGATAATGGTTTAATGTATCTACTGTGAGCGTTAAGAAACCAATATACTGTGTCATAAAATAATCATGCATCAAAAATTCTTGTATGATAAATGAATTTTAATCTCTCCATTCCGGCGTTACATATTGCTTAGAAGCTTTTACATGTAACCTTCATGTAATAACATATTTAAAAAAAAATTGTAATTTGTATTGATGATTTTCTTACAACCCATCTGTCTTGCATGATAGTAATTTTTATGAAGGTTTTTCGAAAGTTGATCCATTACCTAATTATAATAAATCACGCTATTTATTATTTATTATTGCAAAGAAAAACAAAATATTTATGATATTTTTAAAATAGAGTAACGTATATATATTTTTTATGCTTTTTATATTATAAGACGTTTATTTAATGGACCAAGTTTTAAAAATTGAATACAAACTAAGTATAATATTAAGTTCAAACCTCAGAGGTAGCAATAATTTACACAGGTACTGCAATTCAGGCTGTCTTATGGAATTCAGTCTCTTAGATACTGAGAATAAGATTAAGTCGAAAACATGGAATTTACTCCGTCAGAGGTAATGAGGTCAGAGGTCAGAGGTATTATTAAGTGTCCTACAGCTATATTAGAAAAACCCGGTCATTATGATGGTCAACATTTCATTTTAGAAAATACACTAATTATCAAATCAAATAAAAAAAAAATATTTGGACAACATATAAAACAAAAAAGGAAAAATAAACTCAGTAACAAAATTAAAAAAAAAGGACGTAACTCTTATCGTAAAACATATAATGAAAAATGATCATAAGAAACAATATAAAAAAAACATAGTAATAGAATAGTAAAACTGAAGATATGTCGTCCAATTGGTTGACCACTCAGCAAATGAATACAGTGTTTTCAACACTAGTATCCTGTGGCTGCCATTTTTGGAGTTACGTCACGAGTTGCAATCGATATACAAAAAAAAACTGTTAATATATGAAAAACATTGTTATTATATATTTAAAAGTATGATGTATTAGTAAATATACATTAAAAACTTTAGATATAACTTTTTTTTTGTAGGTTTGAGAATATACACGCGGTTCATAAAAAAATAAAATTAACAAATAGTATACAAAATATTTTGGAACTTACGTCAGCCGTTCGAGAAAAATAAAATAGAAATTTGTTTAAGAAACTGTACAGATATTTATCTTAAAGTTTAATCATATTTTGTATCATAATGAAAGATAAGTGAAATTATATGTGTAATATAATAAATAAATATATATATCTTCATTGATCATCTTGGTCATAGTGCCTGTAGGTAAGGTAAGTGCCTGTTCTAACATTAAACAATTACATATTACTACTTTATTTCCTGTATAATTAGTAAAATTGCATAATATATATGTATAATACATTCGGAGCTAATTAATTCACAAACTAACAAAAAAGCGTTTATAGTTTAATAGTTGTTAAAATAAAAGACACTAAAGATCAAAAGGGGCTTTACATGACTTAAATTAACATATATTTGTAGAGTAAATGAACTGTCTTGAAGCACTGTGTTTGATATATTAGAGTATTTTATTAACATGTTTTAGCTTTTTGCTGAATCATCAAAATCGTTCCATGATTTAAGCCAGTTTTTAATACTATTTTTTATTTAAAAAACAGCTAATTAACTATAAAAAATAATCAAACAAACCAAAGCAAAAGATACAATATAAACTGATATGATCTGGCTTGTATTCTTGCAGTGAATGAGAAAGATTGAAAACGTTGTTCTATCGTTGCTCAATTGATTACGTATCATTTGTACAATGCCTGATATGTGTATATACGACACCCGTTTATGTATACACTGTATTTAAATACGAGTTATGTTGTGCAGTAGTAAATATGAATATTATATTAGTACAAGTTGCTCTTTGCTTTATGACTTCTTATTAATTCGTTTTTATTAAGTTTGAAAATAAACATATACATGTAAAATGCATAAACACTACCGACAATCGGTGGAAATATGTGAATTAAACAATTGTAAGCGGGGAAGAACAAACATATTTTTTTTATTTTGAAATGCTTTGTTCTTTGGAAACTACATCGTTAAATTATTAATTTATGTGCATTACATGCATATTAGTAAGTGTAACTAATCATGGTAATAACAAATTTCTTATACTACAACTTACAAATAGCAACGTATGAAACTTATTCTCATAAAAAGCTTTCGTGATTGTTAATTATAATATGTAATAAATGGTCCATGTAATAATTATATTGATATTATCATGACATTACTATTAATTAAGTACTCAACCTAACCTTAAGACATAATATAAAGAAATAAGCAGTAATATAAAGTATCAGACATTAATGTCGAATACATATCTTTTTCGACATCGCGATGGATCAAAAACGACATTCAGATGATTGAAAGATTTCAATCAATGACCATTAAGTTTGTGTTTTTAAATTATATATATATTTTTTGTCAATTGCTTGATGTTCTCAAATCCAAATTTCAAATTAAAAAATGTGATGTTAATATTGAATGTAATTGAATATTTCGCTCAGTGGGAAGTTATAGTCGAAAATTTGCAATAGAGTTTCTATCACACCAAATTTGTTTCTGGGTTTTTTATGCTTCCTGTAATTATATGATCCAAATCAGTTACTTTCCGAGCGCTGCTAATGATCTGAATAATATTATTTTGCAGGTTTGTTGAGATAATTGAATTTTTATATTAAAACTTCACTTTTATATAAGTCTTCTTTTATATTAAATGAAATTAAATTAACGTTAAACAGAGTGGCTTTGTAGGCAAACAGAATGTATAATATAATATAAAAATGTGATTCTAAATTGAAGTTTTAATAATTCAACATTGTTGAATACTAAGTGGTAAGTTTAAAGTAAGATAACCTCATTTGCCTATTACATAATTCAATCAATAAGTTTCTTTCACCTTAAAACCATTAAACATTTTGTTATACATTATACGAGTTTCTTAGATATTATTAAACTAATTAAGATTTAGCACTTCGATATGTTATATCATTAAGTTATTAATTTGTAAAACAAGCTTTAGCCTTTGGTTTTGTATGTGCTATCCAGATAAAAATAAATCATGCAACAATAAATTTTTCTCATCTGTGAAAATTCCATCAAAATCACTCCAGTATTTTTAACATATTACTCATTCAAAGATATCGCTACTATAAATGTATAGCAACGCAATGCTCAGTTACAACAAGGTCAAAAGTTAAAATTTATAATTAGAAATGAGATGTTTAGAATGATGATGTTTCCAAGTTATAATTGGGTTCTTGATCTTTGTGATGTTGTCGTGTGATTACTTTACATCTGACAAGTTAGACCCTCTCAAATTAGGCTATGTTTTCGGAATGGTATGAAGTCCTCTTCATACCATTCCGAAATCGTATGAATGGTATTCCGAAATGGTATGAATGGTATGTAATCCTTACATAATAGGTCAGTTAAGATTAAAATAAAAAGAAATAATCAGGGTGATTATTATTATATCTTAATGTATGTAATTTGTGACCTCGTGGACATTGTTTCCGGCTGCATACATTTTAAAAGGTAATTACTAGAGGTACTAAGTTAGACTGAAATATGAAGTGGTAATGTTATCAGGATTTTGCACAACACGCAAGACAAAACAAAAAGGAAATAAAATAATAGTAAAAGTAAAAAAAAATGGCAAAACAAAATATAAGAGAGATTGTGATTTATACTGACTGAGATTCATATACATATTTCGTTTTTGTATTACGTCAGACAACAATCAACTCTTGGCGATTATTTGATAAAAGACTAATAAGTATTAGCGGTAAAACATTATTAGCGGTAAAATATTAAACAATGAAGTATGTAATATTCCCTGTTGTAGTGTGTCTAATATATAAATGTATGTATGTATGTATTTTTTATTAATTTAATGTATTTCTAATTCCTTATAACATAGTTAACATATTAGCTTTCTGCACTTCTTCTGTATTTAAACTTTAACTGTACCAATTCCTCCTTCAATGTATATATTTTGTGCTAAGAGTGTTAGTTAATAGCATCACGTACCTATTAGTTGTCTTGCTGACCGAGAGTCGCTAGATGACGATGTATGTACAATAATTATAGTATATTATGTCAACTTTCATTAATTGTGCTATAAATTACAAACGAGATCAATTTATGTGTTATATTTAATATTATTTTATATCCTATATTTATGTAGGTATAATTAAATAATGACGATCGACCGGACTGTGATACCTCAAGATACTGTTTTTTTTTTAAATATTTTCTTCAAAGAAATTATTCCTTTACATCTATTCTCATCAATTAATTTAAATAAACGTAGCATTTGACGACAAAACTTTGATGTTGAATACAGGTACTCTTAAAAAAAATGGAAATTACATTAAGTACCATGCACCAATGTGCACAATGTCTACAATTAGAAAGATGCAAATCTGTACACTAATGTGGGTTATATAGATGAAAACGATCAGGATTCGGCTAAGGTGGGCTAAGGTGTTATGAGGTGTTAAGGTAAGATATATATATTTTTGTGATAAATTAATACGAATATTTAATTTTCTTTTAAATATTAATATTTAAGATTGATGATACTAATATTAAAAAGGTATCATAGAATATAAATTAAACGAAAATAGTTCTAAAATAAAGTAATTATTTTATTGATATTCACAAAGATGTTTAAGATTAGAATGAAGAGAATCTTTGAGAATTAACTAGAGTATTTCCAAAAGTTGTTTTGATAACATCTGGTTCTTGTCAACTTGTCTTGTCACTGTTGTCTTGTTCTTCAACACTGAGACCTCAAATTATATAAATAGGAGCTTTAAATCATTGCAATACTGTAAACCAGACTTCTGAGATGAAGTTAGAGGGTTAGTTAAACTTTGTCTTGGAAGAAATTTATGAGTTTTAGAGTAAAATATGGAATCTCAACGAGTGCCTGTTAAAATCTCTATTGTATAATATTGCGAGATTTTATTTAGTTTTTTTTAGTATTCTAACAAATAGTTTTTTATTACTAAATCTAGTTATATCATCAATTATTTCCAGATTATAATTCAATGCAATTAAGTAGGCATAGAATATTTGTCTACGTATGTATTTGTATATGTATGAAACTTAATTCCAACATTTTTTATGTGAATTTAATTTTAAAAACATTTATTCTACCTAGAATACTAGGTTAACATTTCAGGTTTTTAACTTATAACCCCAGGACGCGGCGGGTAGGTCATTGGGGACGATGTACAAACTCTCATTATACGCCTATTAACTAGCACGTGTATGAGCAGTTTAATTACTCCAAGCTTAATTAAATTCTGAATGTTATTTTACAATTTGTGAACCAATAATATTATATTTATTTTATTTGTTTACAAGATTAATCAAAACCAATAAGTATAGTAAATCATTATGAATATAACCGTTTTTAACATGACATAATTTGTTTGTTTTTTTTTTTTTGTTAGAGAAAAGTTATTCATTAAAATACCAATATACAGAAGTGATAACTTAATTTGAGTTAAAATTTTAATATACAATACAAGATATGGACAAATATAAAGAGAGATGGAAGACAAACAAAAACTCTGTATGATTTTTTTACATTGGCCAAGTTTCCCTGGCCAATCCATGCTGTGATATGAAGGATGAACCAAAATCTTCTAGTACACACATGTTGTGATACATAGATTGAACCTAACTTTTCTGGCCCTTATTTATAAACGTACAAAGGTTCCCCGACGCCACGCATGTCAAAGAGTCAAAACTGTTCATAATTTTATGCAAATCTTATACACTTTACCTGCTGGAGATAGGATGTTATTTATTTATTTATGAAATCTTTATTGTATAACAATTTTTTTACAAATGGCGGACTTAGCGCAAAAGCACTCTCTACCAGTCAAGCAATAAAAATAACAGAAAAAACAAACGAGGAGTATAATAGAAAGAAAAAAAAATGGTACAACATAAAATATGATATTAAACAATAACAAAAAAGAAACAAAATACTATTATTAACATAAATACAAATATATATATATATATAAACGTATGTACAATATGTATATTTGTATAATTAATGTATATTTGTATATTTTTATAATATATTAGATGTTGAATGTTGTCATCCGCCGGGACGTGTTTTACTAACGATAATCCAGAATATAGCACTGCTCACATCTTACGTCTTATCAATTAACACATTGTGAAAATATAACAGAATTAGTCAATGAATTAGTAGTATATGATTGTAAGCGACTGACTCAAAGCGATCATTGTCAGTTCACGCTGATATTACAAGTAATACAGTAGTTTTAGAGTACTCACTTTTAAGACTTGAACGTTTGAACCGGAATTATAAAACTAGGTGTAAGCTGTGATTATATTACCTAAACCTGTTTTAAATAACTAAGATTTACTAACTACGATTTGTGTATGTGTATTGTAACTTAAACTTTAATTTATTTTACGTTTTGTTCATGTTTTAACTTAGACACAAGTTCGACTGACCACAATTTATAACAGTAACTTAAACCACTTTCTCCAGATAAAATATTTGTAAACCTTACCTAAACTTAGTTGTCTAAATAACAAGATTGTATTTTGGCGGAAATATTGTCCCTCTGAATTATGCTATTTACCAACTATCATAAAAACACATTTTTCTGTTCCAAGCGTAATTGGGTTACACGTTTGTAAGGACAAATCTTGTTTAGAAGAAATTCTAACGAAATTTCGGCAAAAGCTGAAATTAACCAAAACTTATACCATTTTTATGTTTTCGTTTTAAACTAATCGTGGTCTCAGTATGTGTATTTGTTTCAGAACTTTTGTGAGCAATTAACTATGTAGTATATTCGTTTAACAATATTTTCTAATACTAAAACAAAAATAATATTTAATTTATAATTCGCGATCGTATAAGACATTAACATTAGGTCTTCTTGTACTTTTTAGTACTATTTAGTAGGTCGTCGTAATTAAAAAAAAACTGGCTGGAATAGTAAATTCTACTTATTTATTGAAATAGCTTTTTTCACTTCCCAAATTTGAGAAGAGTTTTCTTTAAAACATTAAAGCTAAATTGGAGAGTAAAGAATTGGAATACACCAAGGCAAAATGTTTAGTAATGGAACTATGTTTCAATAAACGTCTTTCAAAAATAATCCTATTCTTTAATTTAATGCAAGTAATACATTGAATCTAGTATTAAAATGTCAAGGTTAATAATAGCAAGTCTCTTCAGAAAATATACCTAAAAGAGAAAATATTACGTTTGACCGGATAAAAAAAAAATAGTGCTTACTTGTGAAAACAAGAGATCTTCCGATCTTCTTGGTGTAATAAATATTTCAATGTGGAAACTGCGTACCATCAAATGTCATGTCATGTCAAATGGTGTCAAATGTTTCATCAAAAAAAAAATAGAAATAAAAAAACCGAGATAAAAAATAACTCTAAAAAGGATAAAAATACCGTTGTTGACTATGGTGTATATTTTACGAAGTGTTCGGAGCTAATAAAAAACAGTACACGATTTGATACTTTTATTTCGTTATTTGCCTTGGTAAATTACTTGCATTTACATTTCTTCCTTTATTTAGTGGTCCCCCGACGCAACGATTTCAATAAGTACATAAGAATATTATTGTTAGGCTTTTACAGGAGTTTTTGTATCGAGGGTTTTTATATTTTTTATTTTTTTTATTTTTTTTCTGATTTTTAAGTTATGTTACTAGTTTCTTTATTGTACTAAATAAACCTACGAACACACAAATTTTTGTTTGTACCAAATATAGCTAAGAATCATCTGGACAAACCAGTTTGGCTGCTAGAATGCCACAGGCAGACACACAGATACACAGATTATTAAACTTATAAAACCCCTTTTTTAAGTTGGGAGTTAAAAATGTATACTGGATACAAACTTTACTTTTCTTCACAGTTCATAAGTCATTGAAAGTAGATATTTAGACCTGGAAACTGGTACTACCAGTTAAATTAGATATTTTAAACGCCTTCCGCATGGAAGGCACAAGGTGTTTCTTTCGAAACTAATTTTATTTGGGTTTCCCGTGAGTTTATGCCAGTAGACAACTCGCTTTCTTTTCTTTCTATAAATTCTACCGCATATATCTACAGTTTAGTATTTCCAAGAGCTATTTACCGTGATTCCTGGCGCTGATTTCTATATCGCTCTGCTCATTATTGTCTATAATACAATTTCTGTCAACTAGATGCATGACGTTCCTCAATAATGCGGTTCTCAAGGAACTTTTAACCACTAACCATCAAGATATGGAGTGAAATTACTTCGGTGCTGTTTCCACGACGATACGATACGACAAAGGTTCCTTCAAAAGATTTTACTGCCTCCTCTAAATGCATTTGTGGATTCTTGATCTGTGAATGCCTACGTTTGTATTCTTAAAAATGTAACAAAATTTTGCAATTGTAAAAATTGCAGTAATTTTAGGAGTCTAGCCTCCGTTACTATAATAATTCGTGTACTTATGCCGAACTACGGTTAACGTAATATATGATATCAGAGCCCCGAGGGTATACAGACATATATCTTTTTTTTTAATTTTATAGAGATTAAATTTATATAAATATAGAATGTAAAAAACCGATACGGGCAGGGATTCGAACCCGCGACTACTGGAAAACCGTCCCGTCGCTCTACCAACTGAGCTACCGTATCGCTGTCCGTCTCGGTGAATTAAGCATTCTATATGTGATCGTCTTTATCGGGACGGTAAAAGTTCGAATCCCTGCCCGTATCGGTTTTTTACATTCTATATTTATATAAATTTAAATAAAGCTTAACATGGCTATACATGTTTAAAGATATTTTCAAAATTGATTTCGGTAGTGGCATCTTTTCAATGTTTATCTATACTGCAAAGTTAGAAACGTTGGTTAGGATTTTCGAAAGAAACCTAATAGATGTCACCACTGTCCCGATAAAGACGATCACATATAGAATGCTTAATTCACCGAGACGGACAGCGACACAGTAGCTCAGTTGGTAGAGCGACGGGACGGTTTTCCAGTAGTCGCGGGTTCGAATCCCTGCCCGTATCGGTTTTTTACATTCTATATTTATATAAATTTAAATAAAGCTTAACATGGCTATACATGTTTAAAGATATTTTCAAAATTGATTTCGGTAGTGGCATCTTTTCAATGTTTATCTATACTGCAAAGTTAGAAACGTTGGTTAGGATTTTCGAAAGAAACCTAATAGATGTCACCACCGTCCCGATAAAGACGATCACATATAGAATGCTTAATTCACCGAGACGGACAGCGATACGGTAGCTCAGTTGGTAGAGCGACGGGACGGTTTTCCAGTAGTCGCGGGTTCGAATCCCTGCCCGTATCGGTTTTTTTTTTCATTCTTTATTTATATAAATTTAAATAAAGCTTAACATGGCTATACATGTTTAAAGATATTTTCAAAATTTATAGAGATTATTGAATATTAAGAAAAAAATTCGCAGCGTTGAGTGGTCGTTAAACTTGCATTTAGTTTGAATGAGTATTTTTATAAGAAAATATTGAGTAATGATTACACATTACTGAATATATTGGAATGCAAACCAGACAACTCTGAGTCGGCCTCGCGAACGAAGGTTGAGCATAAAAAATAGCATAAAAATAATGTTTATTTTATTTTCAAATTAATTGTTCACTTTGTGAATTGTGACTGAATATTCTGTAAAAATTTAAGCCTTTACCTGTTGCCGTTATTAATATCAAGCAAAAAAAAATGTTTGTTGTGTGGTAGCCGCCTAAAATATTTATTTTATTTTGTTTGTAGTATTTATTGTTAAAGCGGCAAAAGAAATACGTAACAAGAAAGACAGCCTGAAACACAAAACAGATGGACACCAAAGTTTTAGTAATTGCCTTTGGGCACAGAACCCTAAAAAGGACATCTTATTTACTCTTCAAACTATTTAAACTTTATGTGATAAGATATACAATTTTCATAATTTACTTTTTATAATTTGTACTTTAAACATACGATTACAAGAAACGAACTTACTGTTGTTGTATTATTATTTATTAATGATTGCATCTAGAGACACTTCCGCTGTGGTATATTGGTATATATATTGTGTCCATTTGACTACATTCAGAAGTATTAGAAATTTGAGCTTGGTCAAACATAGTACAAAAATAAGAATATTCCCAATAATTATATCTCGAATATAACTTCTTATTATCATTTTTAAATTGGTACGTTAAATATTTAAATTAGTACTTATTAAATGACAAACATTCATCTCTATATGTTTGCACGTAAACAAACCAATTTCATCTTTATTTCCAAATAACCAATTTAAGTATAATACAATAAAAAACATATTTGAAAACAACGAAATGTTCAATAATTCATTTCTTCATTAAGTAGGCTACAACAATTGATCATTCTCTGATATATTCATATCTTCAGTTTTATTGTCAAAATGATAATATCTATAAGTAATAGGTCATTATTTCCAGTTATATATCTAACTCCTTTAAAATATGTCCGAATTTTCAGTCCAAAACTATTGATAAATCCGTAATAAAAAGTTTTATATCTTTTCTTTAGTTTTTTTTCCTGATGTATGGGACTTTGTGGAGTATTTTATAACTTATATATGTTCCTCAAAAAATGGTTTGCCAGTAACAAACTCTTCTGCTCTATTGTATTAGTATAGTTCATATGAAACCAACAAAAATATAAATTAGAACTCTGAACTCTATTTTCTAAATTATTTAAGAATATTATTAACACTTATTTAAAAGAAAAATCATTAAGAAGCAAAAAAAATATAACCACAATTGTTATTTTTAATAACTAAATCTGAGTAATTAATACAAAAGTTGTATACCTAAGACTATTACAGGAGCACTCTGAATAGTCAAACACTTTCACAAAAGTAATTTAATTTATTTTTCACCAGAAAACAGAAACAAGATTAATCCCGTGTATGTACCCAGATGCGAGCTAAAACACACGCTGTTACAAAAAAGGGTAATTGATTAAAAAAAATTAGACCAGAACAGCTACTAAAACCTTTAAATTATTTTACTTCCTAAATAAAAGTAAGTTATAACAATATATAAAATTAACATTTTAGTTTCATAATATACTACTAGTTTAAAAAAAATACACGATTTAATAAAAATATATGTTAATGGTATTTTTTTTTTATAAATTTAAATTAATGGAATAAAACCAGTTAAAGTGTTGAAATATTTAGACCAACTCTTAAATATTTACCGTTTCTATTATATTTACTACTTTTATATATTTTATAGGGTATCATAATTTCATAAATTAAATGTAAAACAAAAAGCCGATTTCGTACAAAAACACAACACTATATATTATTTTCAAAAACTGACAATCCAGAAAGAATCTTAATTTTTAATAATGTCATTTTAGCTTTCATTCATTTCAATATAGGACATGTTAAGAATAAAATATCAATTGATATGTAAGTAAATGCATCGATTGATATTTTCAATAGATTTGTAAACACCAAGGCAACAAATACTAATTTTAATAGATAACGAAATCGTTATCTATTAAAATTAGTATTTATAAAATAAATATTTTATTTTGTAATAATAAGTCAACTGCAAAAATAAATTAAAAATAGAAAATAAATGACACAGATATCCTGAAAGTCTTCATCGAGGGATAGAAATTCAATTAAGCTTACAACGATATTCAGAAATGTAATCGAATTTACGTAATTTAAAAATTAAACGAATATAACTATATTGTTATGTTTACAACTATATTGTTATATTTATACAACGTGATCCAATTTGTTCTGATTGACTGAAGAGTTATAAGACTAGAATACATCAGTATATTCTATAAGAGACGCTTGGTGCAAATAGGTAAGACAATTTTGTATCGATATAAATTAATTACATGAGTATTCCGACTGAATGTGCTATCCATACGAAGACCGAGCTTTCTTACTGATGATAAGAAAAATATGTAACCGTCATTGTATGTTACTGGTGTCATATTACGCGCCAATTTTATTGAAACCGAGCATGCTGCCGATAATAATAGCTTGATACTTTTGTGGGTTGACATATAATTCAAAATTATTACAACATTCGTAGATCATGAATCATATTGCATTTTCCATCGCTGCTTCGACATCTTCGGTAACTTTGAGAAGAGCTGTGTCAGTGCTATGGCCTGGATAAAAGCCAGACTGGTTGGAGCTGGTTGGAACTACTTGCATGATTATTCTTTAAACAATTTTGCTTCAAGAATTTTAGATAGATATTGTAATATAGACATGAAACTAAAATCGTTACAAGTAGGATAAGAAAATTTTGGCAAAGGACGAACACGGGCGCTCCGCCAATTTTAGGAAAATAGCAATTATATAAGGACGTATTGATGATATGAGTTGGTAAGATAAAATCAGCAGTAGTTATGTAGAAAAATTATTTTAAGTCCATCGTATAAATGAAATGGTTAGTATAAATATATTTCCGACTGACTCTCGTAACTACACTGACTCTAGTAAGCCTCGAGAGGTTTCTGTAAATAAAAATTATATTACGCTCTGTGTCAGCCAGCGGCTCTGTAAAGTAATAATTTTATTTACTATTACTGATATTTCTAAACCAATTGATTTTAAAAATATTGTCAATAATTCAAGTATATAAAGTCTAGAAATTCTATACAATATATTAAATTATAACTAAATAATTTAATATTCTGTTTTGTATTTTATATTAACAAAATCATTACAACCATAATATATCTCAGTTGACTGGTTCTTATTTTGTTTAAAAACATGTCTGACACCAATTTTACATAAAAGTTATAGAAAGATTATGTTTAATATTTTACCTGACTTATAATATCTAACTTAACATAATGTAAATTAGACCACAAAGTAAGACTTTAACCATGTTAAATTATGCTGAAACTTGATACTAATTAGAAAGTTTGGCAACTTAAGCAGAAACTAAATCACGGCCACGAGGAATAGCCTTAGAACTAAGTGGAGTAAAACTTCGCTGTACAATAGATACCTTACATGGTTACCAGGAAGGTCTTGAGAAATTAACACTTAAAGTAATAATAATATCTAGACATAACAAGAACAATTCTAGTTACTGAATATATTATTTACTTTAGCTTAATGCTATTACGTCTTGTGTTTAATATTTATTTGGAGATGTTTAATAGTAATTAAATGGTAATTTTAAAATATAAACACAATGAAAAATAGAACGATACAGACAGGTATTTGAATCCGCGATATCTAAGACCCCGTCTCGTCGCTTTACTATTCGAGCTGGCGTAGTTTAGATTTAGCCTTATTTAGTATTATTAACAGTTTAATGCTGGCCTTTAGTGGTAAACTAATATAATATTATTTAACCATTATATTTTAACCGTTTTTTCATACAAATTATTATTTGTCTGGCTTTATTTATATTAAATATTGTCAACCAGTGAGATTGAAGTTTTTGTTGAAATGACTTTTCAGGATATCGCGTTCGGAAAAAAATTAATTAAATATAGCACATTACTTATTTTGTGCTTACAGTCACAGTTCAATAAAATTCAAAGGTTTCATACCCCCTGGGTTAGGGTTTTGAAACATAAAAATCTATTTATAATATCTATAGAATTAAATATTTTGCATAGGCAATCTATTTTAATGTATTTATAAATTTGGATATAGAACCAAAAATAACTTTATATGTAGCAACCCAAAAAATCTAAATGTTTTAAACCTAGAAAGAAAAGAAGGGTACACGAAATAAAAACACTTTATTACTGCAGAAATAAGTGAATACCTCAGAAATAGAAAGTACTTTTTACTATTATCAGTGTTCATTTCATCAAAACATGCCGACATACGCTTGTTTATTTTTCTTGAAGCATTCTATCAAATCTAATACAACCTTCTGTATAAGGTTATATTTTTTATTTAAGCCTTTATTTTTTATGATATACGGCAATAAAATAAATATACAAAAATGGTTTGTGCGTATCAAATCAATATTGCAGCGACCCGCTGTTTTTTTATTGAATTTGATCCTGTGGACTATAAGAGACGCACTAGTCATAATTTAAATGACAATAAAAAAATAAGAGGTAGGTAAAGTGAAAACTACTTCTTAAGCGAACTTAAGAAATATTTCATGGAGGTATAATTAAGCCAATAGAGATCGCCTTGAATGCACTTTATATATTTTAAATATTTTATAAATTCATGTATAGACTTAAAAAATTATTGCTAAATTATTATTTAAATAATTCTAAAACATCCTTGGTTTTATGTCCGGTATAAATATTTATAAGGATTAACGGTAATGTCCATTAAACTTCTTTATATTAAAGAAGATATTCATATGAAGTTAAATATATTACAAAAACCACTCAACAAAATCTTATTGAGATACCTTACTTTTATATAAATAAATATCTTTTAATCTTCGTAGATTAACCATCGTTGGTTAAGGTGAATCTACGAACTGAGTTAGCCTTTTTTTTTTTAAATACAGTCAACGGATTGTCACAATTAAAGCTAACTCATAAAGCATAAACCTATGTTTATTTTACCAGCGAAAAACTTGCGCTTTTGGGAAATCCAACGAGGTTGAATTTGTATTGGTTTGTCGATATCATTCTGTTTATGTTTGTGCAACAACAGTCGAGTTTTAAAAAAACAAGCGCATATTCTCATCCATATGCCTTGTTATTTTTTATTGCATATTACATCAAAATGTGAACACAAGTTAGCGAAAAATTTATTAGTTGTGACTATTATATTCCGTATATATAAATGTTACCTAATAAAACTTAAATTGTTGCTTTTTAATTAAATTAATGTCTTTATATAAATAAAAGATATCTAAATAGGGAATTATAAGAATATGAAAAAAAGCATTACTAACATTTATATGTTCAGACAAATATATATTAGAATAAATATTTTTTTAATTATGTTATTTTGGCCTGAAACAAAATTTAAAATATTTTTATTAGATGACTAAGGAATATGAATACGGACCCTGATATTATGTTTTACTAAATATTATGTATTATTAAAAATAGTAAAATCTTATTCCTGTGTTATGATAACAACATTATCAAACAGGATTAGAACAACTTCCACGAATTTTACACAAAACACGCATTAAAATCTACCCAAGGGGAGGGATTTGTTCTGGCAAAGTCCTTCTCATCCGTTTTCCTATTATAAAATAACAACCTTAATCTGTATAGATTTGGTCTCCAGAATTCCAGTAGTATCCTTCACTCTAACCAAAGAGGTATAATACTTAAGCATAATAAACCTAAAATAAGATATTCTGTTGCTTCCCCGCGCTTTACAGTTTGAACATTTTGATTTTTCGATGAAATTTTTGGGAACATTGGGGCATCTGTTCAATTTAAGACAACATTTTAAATAATTTTCTATCACTAATGGTAGTCAAACAAAATATTCATAGACATTTGGACTTACAAAGTTTGTACTTTATAATTTTGAATTTAATTAGCCTATTTTTCGCAATTTTCTTTATAGTAATCAAAATAATAATTTTTACCTTTTTTGACATCATTATTATAACAAATAAATATTATATAAAATAAATTCTGGAATATTATATTGAATAATTAAATAAATTTTAATGAAAATAAGAGTATTTATTATTTGAAATGGCAGTTTTCGACTTCTGTTATTATTGAGTCTTATCGGTTAAGTGCCTAATTGTATTTAATTTATCGCTTGGAAGCATTGAGTGCAGGTACAAGAAAAGTTATAAGCCTATCAGTGTTACTTTTATATTTAAATTTCTAACATTTATAACAAACCAGTCGGTTAGTTTTAATTATTCTGTTTCTAAACAGCTTCATTTGTGTTAAAGGTTTTTGTATGCTTATGATTTTAATTAAATATTATTTTCTTGTTGTGTTATCTGAAAAGTCGAGTGTAGTTTAACAAATCGATGATAATACTTTAACCATT
Organism: Napeogenes sylphis; assembly: GCA_959347405.1. Taxonomy (NCBI): domain Eukaryota; kingdom Metazoa; phylum Arthropoda; class Insecta; order Lepidoptera; family Nymphalidae; genus Napeogenes; species Napeogenes sylphis. The sequence continues at coordinate 13,224,386 of OY365776.1, forward strand.
CCTTCGCAGCATTATATTTGTTTTTTAATAAATAACTTATTTAAAATTCAATCATATATATTTTTTTTCATAATTCATAACTTGTTTAAATTAGAATTAACTTAACTGTTTACAAAAAAAAACAATTGTTTAATTATTTTCTTAATTAATAAAATTGTTTGTTTGCTTATTATGCAAGTAAATATTTGTATATATATATAACATCTTATATAATATTCTTACATTCATTTTCTTCAGATAAATATTTAGTCATCAATATTTCCTATAATATTTGATATCTCACATAAATAAGAAACGTATATGAAAGGATAAAGGGAAGTTATTGGATTAGTTTTTTTTTTGCTAATTTACACAAGACCGCAAAAATAAAATTAGGATCATTGTTTAGCTTGATTGCACATATCTCAAAATCAATCAAATGTAAGTAATATTATGATTTCATAGCAGGTCTATTTACACAGCTCAGTGAATTTTATTAGTTCATAATATTAAATTAAATTTTCATTCATCTATTATATTTATTTAATAGCTTTACATAATTCTGTTTGCGGTTTCGTGAATCCGAAACTGAACATTTTAATAATATTTTTTTCTAGTCGGATTTTCAAGGATGCTTATATATGATGACTAAATATTTATCTGAAGAAAATGAATATAAGAATATTATATATATATATATATATATATATATATATATATATATATATATATATATATATATATATATATATACTAGGGGACCCGACAGACGTTGTCTTGTAAACGCTTCTTTAATTAAAAAAAAAAAAATATATATATATATTAAAAAGTTCTCATTGTGATCTAACGTCATTACATTAAAAAAACTTGTTAAAAGTCGCATTCTTCCTTTATCCTTCAATGTATTTCTTTTAAGCCTTACAATATGTACCTAATAAAAAAAAACATTATTATTGACTATATAAAATATTACAAAAGAATCGGTTTCCTCTACAATGTATCTTTCGGGAGCAAAAAAAAAGGTCTTTGTTTTCATTCAGAAATTATTTTAGATTTCAAAATGTTAGGGTACATAATTTGTAGTTTCTGTTTGAATAAAATATAGAATGAAATAAAAAAATCTTCTTGAGTTGATACAAAAATCCTTTTGTAAGACAAATATGTTATGAATAAAAAAGAAAGGTTAAAAAAAGTTCAATGAAGCTTGTCACAAATTGAGAAGGTTCCGCTTTCATTTTCGTTAATTTCAAGACTGATTAAAAATAAGTGTCTGCTCAAACTCAAACTTGTAGAGTTTCTTAAGCCCTCTTTTAATATTGTAAGATTATAGACATATAACGTTAATTACTAGACTTTTTTATACATAATAGAAGCATTGGGAGAAGCAGAAAAGTGTTATGTGTTCGTTATATAAATTGTATTTAATTAGAATCTTAGTATGAATCAGTTGATACGTTCCAAAAAGATTGTGTGTCTATTCTCTTTTCTGAATTGAAATCATTAGCATTTCAATTTAATGTATATATGTAAACGTTAATGTATATATGTAAAAATAGCTTCTTTGCTTTTTACGTAAATAACAAAAATAGAAACAAAAAATAGTAAACTTTATATACCTGCAAATTAGTGGACCCGGTCAAATTGCTTGTCAAATTTCTGATTGATTTGTTTTTCGGTGTGGAACCATAATTAGAAGTTTGAAGTGATGTCACTATAATCTTGAATAGATGAATAATACCTTATCATATTTTACAAACCTATTGTTATAAATAATTATGTAACATTTTGCTTTGTTTCAGTAACGATATTATAAATGTAAACAATTATTAACTTATTTATTTTGTATTCTTTGTTACAGGTATTGCAGATACGTGTAGGTGTAACCTACTCCAGCTTTTATTACACTATCAATTTAAACCTTAATCAAATTTAACTCCTATTTATTATTTTTTTTTATTTATTGTTAAGACTTGTTTTAGTAATACACAGTACTTGCACTTCAATGTTTAATATTCAACCATTTGTAATAGAATGGGCGAGAGCAGCCCTTACAACTCGTTTTATAATATTTTAACACTGTAATATTTAGGCGAGGGTAATTTACAATTTCATAACCAACTTACAGATGATATTATTTATACCTTATAATAAGTTCTAATAATTAATAAAAGATTAAACATTATGTTAAAATATTATATGCTTCTAATTCTTAAAACATTTAACAGTAAATACTAAATAATATTCCATAATTAATTATGTAGGTGGCGCTACTGTTGAAACTTATGAACTAAAACATGTAAATTCCAATGTATTTACCATTTAAATTATTACAAATAAATATGACTAACACTCGGCCTTCCCTGATTTGTAATCTTACGTCCTCGTAATTGTATCATTAATTTCTTTAATTACCAACCATCATATATTAAATGACTAATTTCTAATTTAATAAACATTCTGGAAACCAGTAGACCAAATGGTCATCTGAATTCAGGATCTTAAAATATTATAGAGAAAAACAAATTATTAAAAATACACTGCATCAAGAAAAAAAACATCCAATTATACTTTTAATATGCGAAATTACATAACATTTATACAACATATAACTTTACTATCGGCCGTTTTGACATCTTATTACGTCCTCGTAATATAATTATATTTTTTATCATAAATACTCGTTAATATAATAATAATATATAATAATAATATATAAGAATAATCGTTTTTATCATAAATACTTGTTCTCTTTGCACCGGACAAACCAGGCTGCTTACAAAAAAGCCAGATCAACGGACATGCCGTTATGATCTGGTGCCCATGGACACACATCATCAACATGGGATATATCTCAATTTTACTATTACCACCGGAACACACACTGATGGTATTTCTTATACTTTTACTACTACCACCGGATCACACCAGTATGGTAGTTTATTCTTATTTTTTTTTTATAACACGGGACGCACCCATTGATGGTATTTCTTATACTTTTACTACTACCACCGGATCACACCAGTATGGTAGTTTATTCTTATTTTTTTTTATAACACGGGACGCACCCATTGGTGGTATTTCTTATACTTTTACTACTACCACCGGATCACACCAGTATGGCAGTTTATTCTTATTTTTTTTTTTTATAACACGGGACGCACCCATTGATGGTATTTCTTATACTTTTACTACTACCACCGGATCACACCAGTATGGTAGTTTATTCTTATTTTTTTTTTTATAACACGGGACGCACCCATGGATGGTATTTCTTATACTTTTACTACTACCACCGGATCACACCAGTATGGTAGTTTATTCTTATTTTTTTTTATAACACGGGACGCACCCATTGGTGGTATTTCTTATACTTTTACTACTACCACCGGATCACACCAGTATGGCAGTTTATTCTTATTTTTTTTTTTTATAACACGGGACGCACCCATTGATGGTATTTCTTATACTTTTACTACTACCACCGGATCACACCAGTATGGTAGTTTATTCTTATTTTTTTTTTTTATAACACGGGACGCACCCATGGATGGTATTTCTTATACTTTTACTACTACCACCGGATCACACCAGTTGCAGTATGGTAGTTTATTCTTATTATTTTTTTTTTATACCACGGGACGCACCTACATGGTATTTCATACTTACCTTTACTATTGGACACACCAAAATGGCATCAATTTCTTATTTTTACTACGGGACACACAAACATGTTATTACGTTATCATTTTTACACCAACATGGTACTTTACATTTATTTTTACCACGTAACACACCAACTTGGTACACAACACATTATTCAATAATTTTCTTTAACTTTTTAAAACTCATTCTAAGCAAATAAATCTTTAACTGATAAAAGCAAACCAAGCTCATTTTGTTAGGCTATATTAATGATCAGACTACAGAGATATATGACTTTGAAATTCATACTATGCAGTGGTTTTGTTGGAAGTCGCAGGTTGTTTTTACTTTGTATTACGTTTGTATTGTTATATTTGTTTAAAGTGAAACAGTTTTAAATTTTACATCTTAAGAAAATGTTCATTCACCCGAATTTAGAAAATTTAAATACTTTAACGGTAGTTAATAAGAAAGCTACATTTAGTTATTAACCATAACACGATTCAAAATTCACAACAATTGTAATATATATATATATATATATATATATATATATATATATATTTCTCTATATTACTCTGGAATTACCTACCGTTAGAAATTCAAACTTCTAAATCAATGTCAATTTTCAAAAATCGTTTGAAGCAATATTATTTATATATATTTAACAATATATATTTTTATCATAAGTATGTATACCATATATTATATAGGTTATCTATTTTATTCTATTTATTTATATATACGGATATATGTATGTATATGTATGAGCGTATGTGTATATTTATATATAATCAATATTATTTATTTACTTATATAATTAAAAAAGATAGTTTTTTTTTTTATTGTGTCCTTATGTATAAATTCTTATTCTCGTTGTAGTATGCTTGCACTATCCTATTACCTTTCAAATATTCATTACTCATCAAGGGTTGTCTGTAAGAGATCGCTTTTAAGCGATAAGACCGCATTTGCACAAAATTTTCTTACTGTATCAACATCCTACTACTGTAATTTCTTGTAATAATTGTATGTGCAATAAGTTTTTAAAATAAAATAAATAAAATAGATATTTCTTTTTATTTAAGAAATTGTAATATATTGTTAGGGGTCGAGGGTACTTCTAGATAATTAGTAGGCATCAAGTGCTATAGCATTAAGTCCGCCAATTGTATAAATTTCTTTGTATAATAAAGATTTTATAAATAAATATATATATATTTATTTATTTTTTACATTTTTACATTATTTACTCTGTCCGTATCAATATTGAAAATATTCTTAACTAAAAAAAATAATCATTAGTAGGAATAGAACTTTTTTATAGTCCTCATTTTTATTTTGAAGATGTAACGATACTTTTCATACAATTGGAGAACATTATAAAACCAAGCATATTTCTTTAGAAGTTTACTACTTATATTATTATTTCCAATTGTTCTAATTTGCACTAAATAAATAACTAATGATTAACTATTTTATTTATAAAGCATTAAAACTTAAGTCAATTAAATTTTCAATCACTTGTTATAAAAGTGTTATTAATTTTATTCAGAGTTTGAAATCGTAATTTTGTACTTTGTATACCTACATCTAGTTTACTATATAATCGAAACAATGAATGATACAATTATTCAAAACGTATTTTATTTTTTGTTTTATTATTATCTACAGTATAAATTATTTAATAGAATTCAACTGCATTAAATTTTACAAACGTTATACTGAAAATAATACGATTCTTGGAAATTTAGGGGGTTGGGGCTTGGGGTTTAGGAGGCCGTGCCATATATAATATTACTTCTTATACCCTAAGGTACGACAATATATATTCCTTGCTAATTTTCTTATGTTTGTCTTGTCTAGAGTTCAAGTTACCAGAGTCTTTAAGTCTAACGTGTTTATGTTTCATATTGCTAATAAGAATATTTAGGAGGCATGTTTTATAATAATTCTATTTTAAGTAATAAACAGTCATAACCTAGAAAATTATATATTTTTTTAAAGTTCATCAATTTGAAATACCTAATTTGAACTGTCTGAACTGTCAATTATGGTATATTGTTAAGGCATTTCTTGTTTAGTAAAACTTTTACTGTGGATTTATATAATTCCTCGATTTGACAGTTCAAAAACGCGTGTTATTTATGATTATGATATGATATGATATGACTCGATCGATAATTCATCGTAGTTATTTCTTTTCTTCTTTAACATACTATCGAAAATTAAATAATCGAGTGCCACGCATATCGTTTAAAGTTTTTTTTTAATAGGGATTTAGAAGACCTAATTGCTTGCTTTATTTTTTTTTACGATTGAATACGAAATGTACGCGTTTACTGGTGTAGTTTAAAATCTATCTAAATGTTAAACCTATATCATCATCATTATGAAATAATTTATCGATTCCAACGAATTTATTTCGGTAAAACCTATTGCGTTTTACTTTTTCAATAATCGATTGAAATTTAAGATCATAAATTCGTACAGATACCTACTACTGAGAACTTAACACTCAGTAAATAATTTAAACGGTCAAATAAAAGATAATAGAAATATGTTTTAGTAATAAATACCAGTATAATTGCTTAATATTCATACGCGCGATATATTGTTTTATTACAGGTAATTTAGTTGACCTATGTAGTTATAACTTAGAGCGGTTTGAGTCATTAACTAATAATTATGTTAACTGTAATTGTTTAAGTGAAAAATTAAATGTTGTTTCTAAACTAAACTCTGAGGTGTTGGGTGATTCGGCTATACATACTAAAAGTAGTAATAAAAACATAAATATAATGAATAAAAATCAAATTAATAATAGGTCCTCTGTTGTGCACAACCATAATTACTTTGTTTTTTCTGACCAATTATGTCAGGGCTTTGGGTCTCTTTTAAGTAGGGAATTAAATAATGTACATAATATATGCTCACCTGGTGCTAGTTACCAGCACAATATAGATAAAATAATTAATTTTGACTCAAAGTTGACTGAAAACAGTACTATTGTACTATTACATGGAGATGGTTTGTCGATTAAGAAAATTGAAATAATTAGTAATATTGAAAAATTATTAAAATAACATAATAAGAATAATTGTAAAATTGTAATTTGTGCATTTCCATATTCATCTTCTTATTCAGACAAACAAAATAAATATATATATAATTTAAATTTGACATTATATAATTTGACATACCGTCATAGTGATGCATTCTTTTACTTTGATGTAAATAAATTTATTTATAATAGGTTTAGGATGACAAAAGGTACAATGTATCTGCCTTTATATTATAAAAAACAAATTGCTACTTTAGTAGCATTTAATTTAAAAAACTTCGTTATAACAGATATAACGAAAAATAAATGTACTTTAAATAATATATTACTGACAGAACATAAGCGTTCCACTTTAAACTAATGGATAAGACAAAGCCTAAGTTGTTAAATATTGTCCATCAAAATATACAAGGCTTAGGTGGCAAGGAATTGGAAGTGGAACTCTTTGTTCAAAAATATGACATAAGTTTATTGTGCATTACAGAGCACTGGTTATCAAAGAATAACAATATTATAAATGTAGAAAATTATAAATTGTCAAGTTCGTTCTGTAGAGAGAAAGCTATTCGCGGTGGCTCACTTATCTTAGCTCGTAACGATGTAGTGTTAAAGTCTCGATCAGATATAGTGGCGCTCTCTGTCGAGCGAATTATTGAACTATCCTGCATTGAGCTCAATGAACATATTATTTTGTGCGTGTACCGACCCCCCTCTAGTGACTTTGATGAATTTGAAAACAAAATGGAGGATATTTTAACTAAGCTTTGTCATAAAAACAAGTCCGTGATTGTTTGCGGTGATTTCAATGTAGATATATTACAAGAAAATTCGTCTAGTGTACGTTTATTAAATTTGTTTAAATCTTTTAACTTACTGAACGTCTTTTTTGAACCTACTCGTATTACTAGTATTTCCGCGACTTGTATTGATAATGTGTTCTGTCGCTGTAACATTTATGAAGAAACAGTAATGACAAATTTAAGTTCAGACCACTGTGGTCTAAAATTTTCTCTATTAATTAAACACGAAAGTGAAAAGCCCCAAAAGTTTACTTGTAGACCAATTACAAAAAACCGGGTCCTAACATTTAAGAATAATGTTCAGCAAAAAGTGGGTAAAGTAAACATGAGCGATGATAATCCAAATAATTTATATAATAACATTTTCAGTTTTTTGTTACAAGAATTTAATAATGTTTTTAAGCCAAAAACTATGACTAAATACCTAAAACTTAAATTTAGTGATTGGTCTACCGTGGGAATATATAAAAGTAGAGATAAGTTATATGATTTATATAGTGAGAGGCAATGGAATCAAGATCCGGTATTCTTGAATAAAGTTAGGATTTTTTCTAAAATATTTAAGACCGTTTGCATACAAGCTAAGTCGATTTACATAAGAAATAAAATCTTAAACTCAGAAAATAAAATAAAGGCAACTTGGGATGTTTTATCTAGTGTTTCTGGGAAAAATAGGGCTGCTAATGGACCTATTAAGTTAAAAATTGATAATATTGAAATAAATTCAAATTCAACTGTGGCGGCTATTTTTGAGACTTTTTTTAACGAAATTCCTTTAACAGTCACGGGTAATTTAAATTCTTCGCCATGTGATGCAATCGTCGAATTGACGAATAACGTAAGAGTCAGTAATAAATGTTTTGTTTTTAAACCTGTTACATCATATGAAATTGTTAAAACTTTTAGAAATCTAAATATGAAAAAAACCGGTGATCTTTGGGGTATGTCAGTAAAATTACTAATAAGTATTATAAATGATATTGCTCCACAATTATCCTTAATTTTTAACAAATGTATTGAAACCGGTACTTTCCCAGACTTAATGAAAAATAGTAAAGTAGTTCCTTTGTTCAAAAGTGGCGATAGACTAATACCCGGAAATTATAGACCTATCTCTATTTTACCCACTTTAAGTAAAATTTTCGAAAAAATTATACTAAACCAAATGTCAGAATTTGTTTATAGCAATGAAATCATGCATAGTGAACAATATGGTTTCACCAAAGGCAAATCAACAACTGATGCGGGTGCCGCGCTTCTTAAGCACATTTACGACGCATGGGAAAAGTCACAGAATGCAATCGGAGTGTTTTGTGATTTATCTAAAGCCTTGGATTGCGTGGACCATCAAACATTACTTTGCAAACTTAATCACTATGGTGTGCGTAGTGCTGCGCTTGATCTTATTGCCTCTTACTTGAATCAAAGAGTTCAGACGGTTGATGTAAATAATTGTAAATCGGTTGGATCTCACCTATAAAATGGGTGTTCCACAAGGATCTATTCTAGGCCCTTTCTTATTTTTACTCTATATTAATGATTTGCCCTTTTACGTAAAAGGACTATGTGACATTGTACTTTTTGCTGATGATACCTCACTTATTTTTAAAGTTGATCGTAATAAACCTAATTTTGACAAAGTTAACTGTGCTCTGTCACGTGTTCTTCATTGGTTTGAAATTAATAATTTGGTATTAAATACTAAGAAAACTAAATGCATGGAATTTACACTTCCTAATGTAAAAAGTCGGGATTGTAGTTTATTCCTTAACAATGAAGTGTTACAACTGACTGACTCGACAACTTTCTTAGGTATAACTTTAGATAAAAAGCTCCAGTGGAACCCCCATCTCTCGACACTCGCAAGCAAACTTAGCTCAGCCGTCTTTGCAATTAAAAAAGTAAGACAATTAACAGACGCTAATACGGCTCGACTCGTTTATTTTAGTTATTTTCACAGTATATTGTCTTACGGTATCTTACTATGGGGCAGCGCTGCCGAAATTAATTCTATATTCATTTTACAAAAACGAGCTATACGGGCTATTTGTAACTTAAAAGCTAGAGACTCCCTAAGAGAAGTTTTTAAAGAAATCGGTATTCTTACGGTCGCTTCTCAATACATTTTTAATAACTTACTATATATACGCCAAAATTTAAATGACTATAAAAAAAACAGCGACAGACATACTATCAATACAAGAAATAAAAATAGGCTAGTAACGCCTAAATTTAGACTTCAAAAAGTTAAGAAATCCTTCATGGGCTTGAGTATACGCATATATAATAAGGTTCCACAAGATATCTTAGATCTTCCTTTTCTTGATTTCAAATCTAAAATTAAAGGTATATTATTAAATAAATCTTACTATAACATTCAAGAGTTTTTGGTTGATCGAAATGTGTGGAACTTGGGTCATTGTATCATAAATCTTGGGTCATAAATCTGTATTGCGAATAGCTAGTAATCTCCGCAATTTGTTTTTTGTTGTAAATTAATTTTGTTTTATCGACCTTCTGCATCACACCGATTCCTTAGAAGTCACTACTTGCGGTAGCATCGGGAGTCGGGTTGCCTCCCTCCCTCAAATATGTGCGAAGGGGGTGATGGCTGGCTCTTGTGTTATGCTCGTGAACGGGTGCTGCTTGCGGTGACTGGTTGTGTGGCAGGCCGAAGATTTATATATATTAACTGTTATTATTATTTAATTTTCGTTGCCCGAAATGATTGGGCTTCTTTTCCGATTGATTGCGACGGTTCTAGTTGTTCCAAAATTGCATTTAAGTTTATAAAATAAATAAAATTGACTCATTTGCAGGGTTGATGTTATAATTTATAAGTCAAACATTGTTAAATTTTATTTAAAAAGAGCAACTGTTGAGTTTCTGGCCAGCTCTTCTCAGCAGAACAGCATTCCGAGCTGGTGGTAGCTTACTCACAGACTGACTATACTGACCAATTTAATGTAATTGACGATTCAAAAGTGCGTGTAAATGCCTACTTGAATAAAGATATTTTGAATTTTGAATTGAATTTTTGAATTTTTGAATTTTGAATTAGTCCGTTTAGTTCGGGATTATATTTAAACAGTACCGGTTCAGATTTTAAACGTTTTTAAACTTTATTTTTATCCACCTAAAAATGGTCTTTTCAAAGCAAATTTGATTTATAAAAATAACCAATGAAACTTCTCAAAACAGATATTATTGGGTTCCATAAAATTTAATTTCTCCACATGATATGGCATAACCCTATCCCCGTGGATAACCAAGTATCCAACTTGGTTTTAAAAAACGAACGTCTATCGCAACCCGATGCTAAACTTACAATTCAAAGTTAAATATAAATATTTTAAGATCTATGGAGTAGTTTTAGCAAAACAAAATAAAATATAGTTGCAGAAGTAATAAAATAATATTGTGAATTCAAATCTTTACATATTTAATAAATGTAAACATATCTAAATCTACACCCTATAGCGTCAAAGCATTGGCTTATTATTTCCATACCGTCCTCAAGGCCATTTAGATCTGATCCTACCAAATTTATAGAGTTTAATATTTACCGAGTCATATTCATTTAAGTCTATCTGTATAAATATATATAAAATATCTAACGTTATTCCTTTTCTTTTTGTTTAATATTGGGTTTTATATTTTAATCATTTACGACTGATATATACTCTTTTTTAAGAAATCGTTCTTTAAATAACCTACATTTATTTATTTATTATTTATTTACACTTTATTGAATTAACAAAAGGCGAACTTAATGCCCAACGGCATTCTCTCCCAGTTAACCTCTGTGTATGGTGAAAAATTGTGGTAGGCGTTTAAAAATAAAATAAAAATAAAATAGAAAAAAAAGGACATGATAAATATTACATATATACTATATATCTATCTATATACACTTACACACTGTAACTGTAACTGTAACATACATTTTGTAAACCGAATATTACCCCTTCATTGAGAGTGTTCACTTCTATGTCATATATAAAGACATTAAAGCCTAAATCGTAATCTAAAATACTAACATTACTTTTATATTGCAAGTCCCAACTACCGCGTCAGTTAAATAACTTAATAAAAGCAAAGAAAATAAAAATTGCGTCTCTAACCTACAACTGGGTCTTAAAAGCTTTGGAAGTTGGTATACGTAGTAACAATAATATAATAAATCACATGGTCACTTAATTATGCAAAACTTTTCTAGGGCTAGTTTCTTATAATAAAATTTATCCGTCACCTTGTCGTTGTATTCAGGTCCATCGTTGTATAGTGCTGCTTGCTTGCACTGCCATCCCGCGATCAGGAAGAAAGTACTTGGTCGACCTCTTCTTCCAGTAGCTGTAGGTGATGTTGATATGTTGTTGATTTTCATAATACAGCAACGAATTCCCTTCCAGATTAGCAGTCAAGTAGTAGTTTAGAGTTTTCCATCTCCGACGTATGTCTTCACCTAAGGCTCCAAGCGATGTAAACATGTATGGAGAGATATTGTATTAGAACCACTGTAAAGTTTTGGTAAATATTCAGGTTCTTATTGTATTTCGCATATGATTGAACTTTAACAGGATAACAGGATATGGTTAATAGTGAATATGATATATAAGATGAATAGAATTCAATAGTAGTACTATTAACTTCAAGCTACAAAGTTATTAATATTCTATATTGAGCATGCTGCCAAATAACCAGCAAGATAATTAGCCTTCTAAGCAGATGGCAAAACGTGGGTATTAAGAAAAAAAAAATATATTAAAAATAAAAACTTACGCACTTGCAATATTTTAAATCTACGACTCCTTGTCGCTTGAGGTTACTACAGCAGCACTCGGAGAGGGCCCAAATAGTAACTTTAACGTCGTCTCTTATTTTCGTGGCTTTTCAACGGCAGTGGCAGCACTCCTTCTTCATCAGCATTCTTAGACGTAACTTTAACGTCGTCTCTTATTTTCGTGGCTTTTCAACGGCAGTGGCAGCACTCCATCTTCATCAGCGTTCTTGGTCAGGATATCTTGCGAACGGTGTATATCGACACGTGGCGCGTAATACTACAGCGGTCGAACACTTCTGACTTGTTAAGACTTGTTTTAGTAATACACAGTACTTGCACTTCAATGTTTAATATCCAACCATTTGTAATAGAATAGGCGAGAGCAGCCCTTACAACTCGTTTTATAATATTTTAACACTATAATATTTAGGCGAGGGTAATTAACAATTTCATAACCAACTTACAGATGATATTATTTATACCTTATAATAAGTTCTAATAAAGATTAAACATTATGTTAAAATATTCTATGCTTCTAATTCTTAAAACATTTAACAAAAATACTAAATAACATTCCATAATTAATTGTGTAGGTGGCGCTACTGTTGAAACTTATGAACTAAAACATGTAAATTCCAATGTATTTACCATTTAAATTATTACAAATAAATATGACTAACACTATATATTTTTTTATTTTTTGTGTGGTTCCTCCAAACAATTCTGACCTCTCCGTTATAGATGTAACTACCTAATGTAAGATATACTATTAGAGCTCTCTTACCGCAAAGAATCGCCAACGACAGTCGTTCTATTCTTTGCGGCACTTTATGACACTGTTCACAAATACACTAAACTGTTTACCATTTAAACACTTTATTATCACTGTTACACAACTTAGTTTCTCGATCTCACACTCAGCGGTTTATTATAACTGTTACACTTTTATCACAATAATACCACCCCACAACTTGTACTCCCAATTTCACACAATGCCTTCTCTTAACCGAGCTGCGATTTATATACTTCTTATTCATAGTCAAATCAGTATCCAATATTACATTTATTTTATCAATTAAACTTCTATACAGACATTCAATTGTTTTAGTCAAATCAACAAATTATATCTTTATTTTTAGTGAAAACCAAACTACTACATGTATAAAAGCTAACAATACTAACTTAATTGTTTATAGTTTTTGAACCTTTTGTACAGACCAGCTGCATTTTTTTTTAATGTAAATTTCTTTTTGATTACAGATAAATTATTATGAACTTTTTATCAAAGTCTTATTAAAATGGTAGTAGTTTTGAAATTTAATACTATAATATGATGTAATACTATCAATTATGGAATAAAAAAAATGTTTTCAATTTTAAGCTACATATTTAATTTTGCAGCACTTATTTAAATAAAGTAATAAATATCTATATAATATTGAGTAAAGTTTACAAAATATATTTCCAAGACAGTGTTTTTTTATAAACTGTGTTGAGTCATGGACGAAGTGATGTTGGTTTGAACAAAGCTGTTCACTTAACGTGACTGTATTGTATGAGTTTTAACCGGTAATGCATTTCAGACTGTGATAGATGACATAGTGTAACTTGAAAAGTAATACGGGGTAGCGCCACATTTTTATTAGAATCTCTGGAATAAAATGTTCAATAGACATTTATTATTATTCGCTTAACTTAATATTTTATTCATAGCCATATACGTGCGCGATTTGGATATAGATAACCAGTAAACAGTTTTATACGCCGGCAATTTTATATGATTTGATTGATTAAAGTCCTTTTATAATAAATTTAGTTTTACACGGACGACAACCAAGACCATAATTTTTAACAAACGAATAATCAAGAGATTTACAATCAAGGCAGAATTTACTAATCCGGCAGAAAATATTGCCTATGTATGATATTATGACGTATTATCACGTAAACTAATAGTCAAATATAACTAAATTCTCATTTTCCACAATTTCTAGATATTTATTTTGTTTTGATTGTCAGGAATATATCAGCAGTATTATTACACATAGACAGATAGATAGAAAAATATAATATAATTTTACTAACAGCTTTGTATATGGATAGATAAATTATCGGATATTTATTATGTCTAAAGTACAAGAAATAAAGTAAATAAATACGTAGTGCTACAAATATATTAGATATAAAACTGTGGGAAAATATTTGATATTGCAGAGATGACAATATTCAAGTTAAAGGCATAAAAAGTTAAATAGTTAAATAAAAATTAAAAATTAAATCGACAAATAAAAAAAAGGAATAATTTGAAATTAAAACTACATCAAATAATTGTTGTACAAATTTCAAAAAACATCATCATAAATTAGTTTTTTTTTATTATAAAAAAATTACGTGGCTAATCTGTTTACTTATTTTCATTAAATAACAATGAGTTTTTTACCTATAATTTTGCCTTTTTGTAGTAAATATCAGAGCAAAAACGAGCGGCAAAATTTAATAAAGCGTGGATTAACTCCCCCGGCCTCAGATTAAATCTAATATTAACAAGAGATGGTTTATTTTTTATTCCCACGCTGTTAGATCAAAATTAAGTAATAGGTTACTTTAAAAGGCATGATTTTTAATATAATTTCTTGAAATTAAATAAATGGAGACAACTTTTCAAACTTAACTGATTTATTTTATGTTTCAGCTAAAATAAAGAAAAATGTTTTATATTCTCCAATTTGAAACCTTGCAACCAAATTGATATCAGGCAGTCAAATCCCACTTACCTCAAAGTCAATTCACAACAGAAATAATCGAGGCACAAACAAAAAAAAACTATATTAGTACAAAATACTAATACTTATACAAAATACTAGAAATTTTATTTTATTGCGTAGATAACTACATTACGATATACAAAATAATTTAAAAATTAATATCGAACAATAAAATCCTTTCATAATTAAAACTAGTTATTATTTGCTTTTAATTATCAAATATAAAAAAGCAATTCTCAATAATGTAACCAATCTTCTTTTACTGTTCTTCAAACAAACGTCTCATTTGCACAAGCCCTTCAATTATAAAAAAAAAATCTTTTTCGTCTTTTTTAAACGTTGGTGAGCCGGTGATAGAGGCTTGAACACATACACATACATCACTTGGTACTCGCTCAATCTATACATATAATGAAATTGTCGCTGATCGATTTCTGTACATAAAACATATTTAAAAAAAACATGTCAGGGGGCCTTCATATATTAAGAGTACCCAAATATCAATCACGTAATAGGTACCATGCAAATCTTCTTCTATACATGTAATAAATCTGAAAAGGAGTAGTCTCTATACATTTAAAATATAAAAAATATATATAGCCCGGATGTGAACGGGATAATAACAAAATCCATTTCTAGCATTTTTCAAATTTAGCGCACTCTGAATTACATTTACTTTTTCACTTTCACTGGACAGTGGACAGTGTGTCTATCAAAAGATATATGTATTTTAAGTGTTTAAAAAATGTGTCCATATACATACAATAAAACTGTAAATGATCGCTGTCTGTACATAAAAAATATTAAAAAAAAATCATAATAAGGGATTAATGTAAACTAGAAATACTTCTACTTGCAGAAACTATCTGACGGAGTCTTAAATTATATAACACAATTTATTTTGTTTTTGTAGTAATGATAATTCCTCGTGGCTGGTCTGAATTACTTTCGCCTTTACTAGAGTGAGACCACATATTAGAATATCTTGTTAGAAGTTTTATGGACAAGATATTCTATATATATGTATAGTATTAAATTTTTTTTTTTTAATAATTCATGTGAATATGCTGATATGGAAAATAATTAACAAAAATTTATAAACCTTAATATTGTTATGAGTGTTTCAACTATTTTAATAATTAGTGACTAATTGTACAAATAATTAATTTAAAAGATGGAATTACAATATTGTAGAAAAGTAATCTGTTTGAAAATATCAGTGATAGCAAACTGATTGCATTACACAGCCTCCGGCAGCTGTAGGAGAGCGTAATTTTATTTTTATTTTCCTTGCTCCAATACTTGCATCCGACGATATTTAACTTAAGAACTGTTTATTTTAGCCACATTAGATCTGAAACGGACTAATGACATGTTGAATCTTACATTCAATAAAGACTTATTTGTTTTTTTTTTATGTTGGAAAAATGGTATATAATTGGAATAAATAAATTCGCTTTATTTAAAAAGATATTAAATGAAAACTTTATTATCTCCTACTTATGAGTATCAAAAACTGCGAGCTTTGAGATAAAGACATATTCTTGTTATATAATAAAGTATTTATTTACATAAGCATAACATGGCTTGCATGCTCAAAGAAAAATTTTAAGATATTTGTTATAGTAGACGATTTGGTTCGGTCATCTATTATAAATTCTGGAACTAAATTATTGCTTACATACGCAACGAATATATTTTCAAATAACTGACTTCAATTGAAAGGAATTTGATAATAAAATAATCAGGCATTACAATTATCGGAGTTATTAAAAGTTTTATTACATTTAAAACACTGTTTAAAAAAACACGCCACGGTACATTTTAAAAATAAGTCGAGTTAGCTTTAATTCCCAGATCTCAGATCTAAACCGGCCAGGCGAGACGCTTTTTTGATGTTATTTTATCTCTCAAATACAGAGTGAATACAAACGCAACTTGATGTTTAAGTGCTTACTTTCACAATTGACTGTATAAATATTTCATGGAAGCTTAACTCGCTATTCTTTGTTCATTTTCAGGTTGAAAAATCAAAAGGCTTTTCTCGGTAATGCATTATATATACATATGAAATACATTTATAATATTTTTAAGAATCTAGTTCCAGAATTGCACACTTGGAAAAAACAAGGATAAAGAATTTGTTATGAATATGATTTCATATATTGATAATAAACTTTTGTTTTTAATCAACGTTTTTTTTATTTCAAATAGAAACTATATTTTCAATACAGTGACTTTAATTCAGAAAAAAAATCCATCTGTATGTATCTCAGAAACACTCTTTTATAAAAAATACATGTTCTGTGTGTCATCGATATAGTTACAAATATTTTATTGTTAGATCCTCATCTATTGATTAACATCTCCTCATGTTAATCAATTTTGTAAAATCTTAAAAAGCACCCCAAGCTTTATTATTAATTATTAAATGTTTTTTTTTAAAGAGCATGTTTTTTAGTTTTTTTTTTGTTCATAATATTTCATTGTAATCGGTGGTTATAATATAGCATTGTGATAGGTGAGCAAAAATTCAAATTAATATGACATTCAAAGTTAGTCAAAATCAAGTACAAAATTTCCGTTACAAGGATACATCAAGCTAATAAAACGTATTAAAAATTTAAAAACACATTACTGTCATTACTCTCTTAAATCACTTAACAACCCTTTTATTTCCAGTCGTACAGATTATGGCTTGTTTGTTTAAGAACCTCTCACTAAATCAGTTTTTAAACAAACTGAATTGAAAATAATGATGAAATGAAATAAAATCCTCCGTTATTGATGCTCTACATGTGGCATGTGCAAAGCCAAGGTTACAGCTTAAATGACATTACTAATATTAAATTATTACATTGTGTTTGTCATAAAATTATTGCAACTATCATCTCATACCTCACTCATTATAATAAATGATTACAAGCCATTAATCCCCTTAGATTAGAAAATCCTCATGGACAGCTTAGATATTTTTTCTAAAATATCACATTCTCTGTTTAGATTTCCTTTAAATCCCCTTCTTACACTTTTTGAAGCATTTATATTCAAACCAAATCTTATTTGACAACTCGGTCTTGAGAAGAACTCAACCGATACAAATTATACATTTCAATGCATATCTTACGAAAATTGGTATTATGCTTCACTGATACTTTTTGAATTTTTACAACTGAATCCCCTAGTACTGTCTGTTGGATGTTTCTTTAAATATTACTTTAATTAAAATCAATTTTTGACTGGTATTTCGCGCAAATTTTTAAATAAACAAATAGTCTGATCCAACAAATAGAACCTTATCAAATCTATTAAAATGAGGTGCTTCTTTAGAGCCGGAAATCCTAACATGCCCTTGTTTCCTTATTTCAAATATTCTGATTGATGGATTATTACCAATAGATGTCCATTACGTCTTGAAAATTCCTGGACTTCTTTTCATTTTGTAAAGATACGACATCTTTCACTTGGTGAACGTGGTATTGACGAGGGTGACGTATTTCATTTATTTTTTCCTGTCCTAAACCGATACATCCTGTATTTGATATCGTTTCTTTAATCTTATTCTTATTGCCCTCTCTGTATATCCTAAGTGTTTGTTGTTTTTTGCATTTAGTCCATTTTATTAATTTTTATGCATTTTTATCGCTTGTAATAAAATTAAACTGTTTTTGTTCTTTATACTTATTTAATTAATTTTTTACACATGTATTACTAAAACTTTGCTTATAGTATGATAATATTTCTGGCTATTTTGTTTTTGGTTAGAGACTTAAAAATTCATAACAATATCATTTTGGCAATATGATTAGATAAATGCCAAACCATACTGGTTAATTGCCAATCTCCATCTTGTCATTTACATTCTACGTGTCATTGGCGAAATATTTTTTGCCCTCTTGGTGCAATTAAAGCCATGACAAATACAGAAGAAGAAATAGACATTAGCCTTAAAGAATTTGTAAACTATAAAAATATATATTTTCCTAATATTGGTTAGAATCTAGCTCTACAAATACCCAAACCCAATCTTATAAAAACTAATTTTAAGGAGAAATAGCTCAATTTTCTTTCCATTAGTTTTATTGATTACAGACTATTCTGACTATTCTAACTATTCAAACTAATTATCAAATTAGAACCTATATACCTACAGTCTTAAAATTAACAAAGAAACATATTATACTGACTAAATAATAAAGTCGGTTTCCTAATGCTGGCATCTTTCCCAAAGCTTTCAAGAAATCGCTAGTTGTAACGTCTCCCTTGGGCGTAATTAGAGGTTCTGCCAATAATTGTTGTCCAGTTAAATGTTTTTTTTTCACCCGGTTGAATAAAGCCGTATATTTAAATATTAATGTAATAGTCATGCACAACGAAAGTTTAAATTTAAAGACTTTTGTCCTATTTCTATATTATGCAAACCCAAAAAAAAAATTATAGACATTTTTATTATAAGCAATCAATTTAAAAATTGCCTTGAAAAAATATGGTAAAGTGCCGATAAATTTTTAAACAAGCTATATTTTAAACAGCAGATAATGATGTACCCAAATATTGTTACACATTTTAGCTCAATAAAAATAGAAAATTAGAGTACATTTAGTCATAACCTGTACATGTTTATTTTTCTTCAGAAGCTCTCAAAAAATTTAGTACAAAATAATATTAAGTAATAACTTATATATGTCTATTTTTCTTCAGAAGCCCAAAAATTAGATTATAAAATAATATTTAGTCATGTACATGTTTATTTGTCTTTGTAAGTACATCTTTGTAATTAACTTTCTTCTTATTCTTTTTAATAACATTTTTATGTTCACAAAAAAAAATAATTTTAAGGATACTTTACGGTAAAAATAGTTACTGAATTACGACGGTCACAACCGGAGGATCCAAAATAATACAAATTCTTGACTTAATATTTGATAAGTATAACTAAGTTACAAACTACGAGTTACTTGCTCAAAGTTGGAGACAAGCCTGATTTAAATAAATGAAATTATAATTAAAAGAATTACAGAATAATAAGTGGGACAAACAAAGGTTTCGGATATCATAGGGTTCCGCTCTTGGATTCCTATGAAGAATGCCTGATATATTGCACCATCGCCTAATCAGCGATTCCACAATGCATGGGAATATAACAACTGTCATAATAAAATTATTAGTTTATAAATAATTAAAGTATTTTAATTTTAAACCAGGTCTATTAATTATTTTACTCTTGTACGTTTGTATTAGTAAGAAAAATATATACTGCCTTTATATAAAAGTAAGTAAAAGGTTAAGTGATAAAATGGGCTGGCAGCTACATAATGCAGGGCATTTATACCAAGATATCCACAGAAAAATAAATGAAAACCTTATTTATTTGTTTACGTAATCTTATTTAACATGGCGGTGTAGGTTTTCTCAATGCCTGTTTCATCACAAGTTTAAGTTATATTTATACGGACTCGAATCACTATTATATTTGACTTAGAAGGATTTTAAATAAAATACAAGGATGCAATAACACGTCATGAGATTATTAAACAAAGTTTTGGTTATTATTTATAAAACTTTTGCACTTTGAAAACTACTTAAGAAACTAAACAAATTTATCAATATTACCCTAGGTAATGTTGTTTGGTAACGAATGTATAATCAATGAACAATAAAAATAAAGTAGCTGTTTTTTTTTAATATTTTTTGTTAGCTGTTATTTGAAACTGTTGAAATATTTAGTTACTAAAATTAATTTATAATACCAGTAATTTATAATACTTACCTTACATACTAATTGCTAAATATTATAATAATTGTTAATATATTATAAAAATTAAGAACTAAATATTTACTTAGGATAGTACATTATTGGTTACAACGCACTATCAGAAATTATTTTCATTTTAACTAGTAAGGTTTATTCACTATTATCTTTCTCCAATACAAATCAACACAGAAAATAATAATTAATAGTGAGTTCATAAGTTACCATACCCGTGTTTATATGAAAACAAAAAACAATACTTTTATGATATAAGTACATTAGCTACAACACTTTTACTGGAAGTACAATCTAAAAAAAAAAATGTGGATAATCTTTGAAGGACCATATATGAGTATTTTTCGCGTTTTAAATAATATTTCGTTTTCGTTCTTTTTTAACACGCTTTTATTATTTTCACGTGTATGTGTTTGTTAGTTTGTTTGTTACCGACTTTTCCAAATGCGATTTTTTCTCATTTCCCACGGACCAATTTTGTTCAAACTGTGTACACATATCAAGGACCGATAGTCAATTATAATTCAGTGAGATTATTTTATTATCCTGATTAGGATCTCCAGGATTTATAATTATTTTACAGATCTTTTTTTGCATGAAAGTGAGAGAGACAATATAAGTTCGCGGTCAGCGTCATGCGTTAAGGACGCGTTTACGGTTATGCCCAAAATTATCAACTTTTCGGTACTTAATGCTACAAAATCAAACTTCATGTAGTGAATCCAATAATTGCAACGCATAGAATGTTTTTTAATCTTTAGTGTCCTTAGAGAAAATACTGTAATATTGTAGTTTTTAATATTAAAAAAAAAACGATTTTCCGTCACGTATTTTACGAAATCAGGAGTTTAGGTACATTTTTATCGTAAATATTATAATATATTTAAGCATAAAAAATATCTTAGCTAAGAAGACATACTCAACTAAAGATATGTGAGAAAAAACCCTAAATAAGTTACGTGATATATGAGAAAATAAATATAAATATTTTTAATTTTTATCACGTAGTTACACATGACTCTTAATGTATTTCAATAAGGTTCATTTTATGTGCTATTTTAAGTGATCCTTTTTAGCAAATATTACAAAATTCAATTATCACCTCAGATTGCGTGAGGCTGTTGTCGGGAGTGGTCACTGTATCGCTAGTTAGCAAAAATGTCTATTGGTAAAGATCGCTGTATGAACACAAAATGTGTAATCAAAGCTAACTTGATACTTTACATTTTATATATATTTATTTGTCGATTTGTCAATTTTTTTTTATTTAATTTTGCTTCCAATACGTACGATTATTACCGATTTGCCTTGACTTGATGGAGTGACCCAAGGGTACCCTGATGGATGGATGCTAGTGGATCTCTTAGACGAATAGAACTGAGTGCACCGAGTATGGGCTTGTTTTGTTGTTTTCGATGAGATCTTACCATCAGACTCGATGGACTGATCTGAAGGTACCCTGAAAGATGGCTGCTTGTGGATCTCATAGACGAATGGAGCTGGGTGCACCGATTATGGAGTTATTTTGTAGCTTTTCATGAGATCCTACCGTCAGACTTAAAGGACTGGTCTGAAGGTACCCTGATGGATGGATGCTTGTGGATCTCATAGATAAATGGAGCTGGATGCACCGAGTATGGGCTTGTTTTGTAGCTTTTGATGAGATCTTACCGTCAGATTTGATGGAGTGATCTGAAGGTAGGTAGGTAGATGGATGGATGCTTGTGGATCTCCTAGACGAATAAAAAGATTACACACTCGTCGCTCCCAGCTTTATCAAATCACTCTATGAAATCTAATGGTAGGATCTTATCAAAAGCAATAAAACAAGCCCATACACTGTACACCCTGTACAAGTCAATTTACATGCATTCTACTTTTTAATCAATTTGAATGATAAAATGTCTTAAATAATATACTGCTTTGAAAACTTGATAGTTACTAAACTATCATTTATAATTAACAATTTTTATAATTAACAATTTTTAGATGAGCTATAATTCAACTGAAGTATCTTAGTATAACAATAAAAAAATATGAAATCTAATCTACAACCTCTCAGATGTTAATTCTCTGAAAGCGTTTATTAGAAATTTTAAAAAATCTATTAAAATCGTTACAAAAATTTACGACATAAAGTTAAGAATTAATAAAAAACTAAATTAAATAAAAAGTTAAGTAACATTTTTTAATAAACCAGTTTGATAATAATATGATAATAATCTAAGTCAGCCGCTAGACTCAGATTTGTATTCAAAATAAAAGATAGTATTTTGATAACAAGGATAAAATTCGATACTATTGCAACCATATCAACTTCAGGATCCATATGTGAGAAGTGTCGGAAAATTTCAGATATTGAATTATTATTTTATTTAACTATTTAGTCCTAAAATGTTAGTTTCGTACTTTTTATATTTGTTATATTAGCATATAAACTTTTTGACTCTTTGGAAATAACATCGAAAATAATATAAATAAAAAAGTAGTTGTTTTTACTGGCTTCATGCGACTTCATGTGCCTGATACCTTCATGTGTATGAGTGAATTTAGACCATCAAACAACGTTCCGAATATTTGCTATCTCTTAAAAATATTATTATGGATGAGAAATTAATTCCGTCTATCAATCAGTTACTCATTAACGATAAAGTCGCTGGGATAATTATATTGAAATTTGATATAAATATACTTTGAGTGTTTAGGAAATATAAGACAAATTGATGTTCTGAAAATTTAACTTGATGCCTATAAAGAATTAAAGTTTGTATGTGGAACAATTATTTCTATAAAGCAAAAATATTCAGATACATGAAATAAATAAAATTAAATAGTAAAGAAAATCTATTGAATAAAAACTGCAATTTATATTTTGTCCAAAACAGTAAAGTATATATAAGTATATATGAGTATAATATATTTTATATTAATGTAGATTTAAATTAAAATATTTGCATATTTAGAAACGACATTAAGGTGTGCCTGAGTGCGCGCGAGCGCGCGTGTATGCGTTCGTGCGTGAGTGCGTGCGTGCGTGCGTGCGTGCGTGCGTGCGTGCGTGTGTGTTTTGTGTATGTGTGTAACTACGACATATGTGTATCTAGCAAATAAATACTTTTATATTGTATTTTTTTGTATAATCTCCTTGTACAACGATTCCTTCGTCATCATTTAGTGCGCTCACGAGGCCTTGAGGCTCACGAGCTTCATATAATATAACTATGGTTAGAGTTTTATGTATCATTTAGGTGTCCATATCTCCTGCATTTCTTTCCATACTTGCAGATGTCCATAGATAACGTCACCACATGCAATCCTATTAACTTTGTTACTGTTTACTAGTTTGTTAATCTCATGGAAAAGAACAACTCTTGTGTAGACATTATGACCGTCCCTTTAGCTTTAAACTATCTATTAATTTAATTTAGTATTACTATATTAAACTCATGTCATATATTTTATGAAGATTAGTTTTACCTGAAACAACCTTTTACCTTAAATAACAGTAGATCCTTCGCTCTCATCCTTGGAAACAAAAACTTTGTAGAACTTAAACAATCCAATCTCACGAAGTTTTTTAGATATTATTCTTTTGATATTATAATATTGTTATTTCACAACTAAAACTTTTATCTTAGAATTTACATATCATAATAGCCTTCTCATAAAACTACCAGCTAAAATATTCTTATTTTAACTTTTATTCTCTAATCTAAATCTCGCCACAGATAAATCATCAATTGGTGATTCTGCTACTTAAAAGTATAAACTTCATTAATTTTAAATAAATATGAAATAATTAATTAAAAAACCCCAAAACCTTCGGGAAACTGAACCATATCGGTTTAAACTGTATTGCACATATATTTAAAATTTAGTAAGCTTAACATGTCTACACATTTTCATAAATTTTCAATCAAATATTTATTATTTATTAAAAACTAACAAACTACCACCAGGTGATATTTTCATATGGTTACATTGTACTAATGATTTATATGGTGACTGCTCTCATCAAAAAATATTAAGTAAGTTTTATACAATAATGTCTTTAAATGCTTAAGCTGTTGTTTTTTGAAGTGTATACTCGTATTTATTAAAAAACTCATCCAAATTTTAATCGTTCTGCTGGATATTTAAAAAAGTTCTTTCATACAACATTTGTAAAAACAATTACAAATACAAAAAAAACATCCAAATCATATCATACATAGCCAAAGCTTTTCTCTGAAATATTTATAAATAAAACTATTTTCTCTGAAATATTTATACATAAAACCTCGAAATTGCAGTAAATTATTATTTAATAATCTGTAAGTAAGATAAAAAACAATAACTTACAACAAAAAAAAGATAAGAAAACAATAAAATCAAAATAATAAAATTGGACAATAAAACCATTTAAAGCAAATTTACCAAATCCGTTAAATCCTTTTACAAGAGTTATCAACAAATCTTGAGATGGGGATTTAGAAATTGCCCGCCTCACAATCTAGGTTTCAAAACTGCTTTACAATTTGGTATAATTATAATTGAGAGGTAAAATATAGGATAAACAGAATATATATATAGTGTAAGTCATATTTATTTATAATAATTTAAATGGTAAATACATTGGAATTTACATGTTTTAATTCATAAGTTTCAACAGTAGCGCCACCTACACAATTAATTATGGAATGTTATTTAGTATTTACTGTTAAATGTCTTAAGAATTATAAGCATAGGATATTTTAACAAAATGTTTAATCTTTTATTAATTATTGGAACTTATTATAAGGTATAAATAATAACATCTGTAAGTTGGTTATGAAATTGTAAATTACCCTCACCTAAATATTATAGTGTTAAAATATTATAAAACGAGTTGTAATGGCTGCTCTCGCCCATTCTATTACAAATGGTTGGATATTAAACATTGAAGTGCAAGTACTGTGTATTACTGAAACAAGTCTTAACAATATATATATTATTTATCTGCTCTTAGTAGTTCTTGCATGTTTATTTTGGGATAAATCGCTTTTAAAAAGCTCTGTCGTTATATTTATCTGACATTTATATAACTTAAATTGACCTACTAATTATTTGGACCACATTCGAGCATTTCAGAGGATAATTAAATTTAAAAGCAGCTCTTTTGCAACATAGTGTTATAAAATATGTTGCATATGTACCTAAGATATTTTATATTTTAAAAAGAAATCATTTTCTCCGTTCATCTTTACTCAGGTCATTACAAAAATTTCATCCCTGCCACCTAAGTAAGTGCACGGCATTTCTCAGCAGTACGTTTCTCAAAGTGCTTTCTACCACGAATCACCGAGATATGGAATGAATTTCTTTGGCGCTGTTTCCAGATCGATACGACATAGGTGTTTTCAAAAAGAGAGTCTAGAAATAGGTATAGGCATAGAACTCATTAAACGCAGCCATGTAAAAAAAAAGTAATAAGTAAACCTTTTTGGCTTAATGCAATAAAGTATTAATTAATTGTGATTGCGAAGTGATTTAATAAATATCAATTATGGAATGATTTATATGGTGACTGCTCTCATCAAAAAATATTAAGTAAGTTTTATACAATAATGTCTTTAAATGCTTAAGCTGTTGTTTTTTGAAGTGTATACTCGTATTTATTAAAAAACTCATCCAAATTTTAATCGTTCTGCTGGATATTTAAAAAAGTTCTTTCATACAACATTTGTAAAAACAATTACAAATACAAAAAAAACATCCAAATCATATCATACATAGCCAAAGCTTTTCTCTGAAATATTTATAAATAAAACTATTTTCTCTGAAATATTTATACATAAAACCTCGAAATTGCAGTAAATTATTATTTAATAATCTGTAAGTAAGATAAAAAACAATAACTTACAACAAAAAAAAGATAAGAAAACAATAAAATCAAAATAATAAAATTGGACAATAAAACCATTTAAAGCAAATTTACCAAATCCGTTAAATCCTTTTACAAGAGTTATCAACAAATCTTGAGATGGGGATTTAGAAATTGCCCGCCTCACAATCTAGGTTTCAAAACTGCTTTACAATTTGGTATAATTATAATTGAGAGGTAAAATATAGGATAAACAGAATATATATATAGTGTAAGTCATATTTATTTATAATAATTTAAATGGTAAATACATTGGAATTTACATGTTTTAATTCATAAGTTTCAATAGTAGCGCCACCTACACAATTAATTATGGAATGTTATTTAGTATTTACTGTTAAATGTCTTAAGAATTATAAGCATAGGATATTTTAACAAAATGTTTAATCTTTTATTAATTATTGGAACTTATTATAAGGTATAAATAATAACATCTGTAAGTTGGTTATGAAATTGTAAATTACCCTCACCTAAATATTATAGTGTTAAAATATTATAAAACGAGTTGTAATGGCTGCTCTCGCCCATTCTATTACAAATGGTTGGATATTAAACATTGAAGTGCAAGTACTGTGTATTACTGAAACAAGTCTTAACAATATATATATTATTTATCTGCTCTTAGTAGTTCTTGCATGTTTATTTTGGGATAAATCGCTTTTAAAAAGCTCTGTCGTTATATTTATCTGACATTTATATAACTTAAATTGACCTACTAATTATTTGGACCACATTCGAGCATTTCAGAGGATAATTAAATTTAAAAGCAGCTCTTTTGCAACACAGTGTTATAAAATATGTTGCATATGTACCTAAGATATTTTATATTTTAAAAAGAAATCATTTTCTCCGTTCATCTTTACTCAGGTCATTACAAAAATTTCATCCCTGCCACCTAAGTAAGTGCACGGCATTTCTCAGCAGTACGTTTCTCAAAGTGCTTTCTACCACGAATCACCGAGATATGGAATGAATTTCTTTGGCGCTGTTTCCAGATCGATACGACATAGGTGTTTTCAAAAAGAGAGTCTAGAAATAGGTATAGGCATAGAACTCATTAAACGCAGCCATGTAAAAAAAAAGTAATAAGTAAACCTTTTTGGCTTAATGCAATAAAGTATTAATTAATTGTGATTGCGAAGTGATTTAATAAATATCAATTATGGATTGATTTACATACTTGACTTAAGTCAGGGGCCAATTTAAAGTTTATTAAAAATACATAGTAGGTATACTATACATACAGTATAGTCTTATATACCCAATACCACATTTAATAAGATTTTTTTAGAATATATTTTTGGGACATAAAATAAAAATATTATTTTGATTTAGTTTTGTTCTAGATTATTCAAGAAATTGAAACTTTGTGTATTTGTACATTTTATGTCGGTTAATAATTTGATTTCGATTTTATAAAAATATTTTTACGCACATCACTATTCAAATATTTTGTACACCACCTTGCGAAGGTTTCCACTTAAAGCTTGATCTTGTTCAAACATATTGCATAATACGCGGCACGTGCAGGTGGCGGAAATGTTTGTATGCGGTATAAAAAGCTTTCAACTTTCGTTCGCACTTTTATGAAATAATATTTCTTCAATTCAGGACTATGTTCAAGAAATCGTGCAAAAGACAGGTACACCAACTAACTCTCCCAAACATATATTAGAAATATGCTTATGTTTTTCCTACAATGAACCAAATTTAAAAAGTACCCTTCGCAAAACCGAGAAAATTAAGTTATTCTCAGCCGAACCCCAAGAGAGACATAGATGAATTCTCTTAGACCTCATTTCGAATTAAACCTGTTAATAAGATAAATTAAACAGTTTGCATGTACCGTGTTCCATATATGTTTTTATCTGAAAAGAGATAAAAGATCTTTATCTCTTTAAATTAAAGCTTAAAAAGGAAAAATAATGATCATTTTACTATTGATTAATGTTGATTCATTTAATTTAGATCAGGATGAAGTATAAATAAAATATATTAATTCTATTTGAAATTAATAATAAAAACAACTTTGAAAATAGTGCTTAAGAATTTAGTAAATAATGCACTTCTTTAATTTTACAAAACCGAATACAGACACGCCAAGATCAGCAAATCAAATCTCAGTTATGATGTTTGAATTTAGTATTAAACACTATTATCAAAACAATATACAGCATAAGTTAACATTGTTTAAACATGTAGTAACAAAGTAAAATCTGTATTTTAATTGTTTTTATTAATTCACCTTCAGTAGCTAGTATATATTGTTATAATTTTATGATTATTTAGAATCAGGATTATTATGTTACGTATAATCTCAAATTTTAAGTGTATTTTTCTAATAACTGACAATAACATAAATGAGAAAAAAAAATGCTTATTTATCGGATTAGATGTTATAATGGAGGTAGCTGAGTCGTAATAACTAATGAGGTCCTTTTACTCAAACGTGGTACTTGTTAGCTTGAGAGGTCTAAGTGTGTACCGAAAACTGGACTAGAAATAACATTTAGAATTTTCATTGTAGCAAATGATTGAAATACATGAAGAGAATGAAATGTAATAATAATAAAAATAATAACAAAATCAAAAATAAAATAAAACATGGTGACACAAAAAGGTGGCCTTATCACTGAAAAGCTAAATGAAAAATGTAAATTGTATTTATACAATATATGCTGATACAATTATATGCTGATTACAATTAATTTGAAAAAAATCTGTGTATCGGATGAGTCATATTATTTCTTATACTTCATGCTTTTGTTTTATTTCGCTATAACTTGAAACTGTTCTAATACCATTTTATAGGTACTCTGTCTTTGTTAATAACAATGAGTGAAAAAGTATGGAAGATATTCTTTCTTTTTCAATCTTTCGAATGTTTGTTTTTAAAACATTATGAATGTTTCTTATACCAGGGCTGTTTGAAACTTTGAGGTAAATAAAAAAAATATTGTTATAATGTTTTGCGTATTATTATAATATATAAATTTATATATAATAGTAAGAACGTGGTTTGATTGAGCTCTAATTATTTATCATAGATGTAACTGGCGTTCTTGATGATTCCACTAATTTGATTAAATTCACATTAATAGAATACTGCTAAAATTTAAAAGAAACATATTTTTCATTGAATGTATATTGTAATAAAGAACTAGTTACACTTTACATGTTTTCTTTTAAAATATTTATTTTTAATATAAAATTAGACAATGAATAATTCAACAAAGCTGTCTGAAATTATAGGGATAATAAGTTATAAAATTCTAGCTTTGTTGTTGTTATTCATAAATTTTGGATTCGTAAAAGAAAATAAATAATTTTGTTTTTAATATTTTACGGAGCAGAAAACCAAATTACATGTATGTGATGGTTATATAGGTCATCGGCGCTATTAGACATCTCACAAAATTTACAGGTACTCTGAGAAAGTATAATGAATAAAAACATGAAATAAAATCATATATAATTTCTCTATTTTTTTTACATTCATTTTATAAAGAATTTATCAGTACATACTTTAATAAAATGTTTACATATTGATTTATTTAAATAAATACTTTTATAATGGTTTTTTTTTTCACTAAATTTACAGTTTTAAATGACAGACTGGAAATAGAAGTTGAAAATTTCTTACACTGGTGGGTGGTGGATATTAAAACAAAAAGTATTTAAGGAGATAGGTATATTAGATATATAAACAGTATAAAAGACAATATATTACTCCAAAACTATATAAATACAATTTCATCCAATAATCTCATAAGACAAATTGTCTCCAGGAGAGCTCAACTAAATTGTCTCACGTCCAGCAATTGTTGATCTGCTGCACATTATTTAGTTTCGTATTCGCCATACATCTGCTGTAGCTTGCAGCGATGAAATGGCTCCTCTTAATTTTCCTATTTCTCAGAATAAATTATTTTATCAAGCGACTGCCAACTTTAAAAGTATTGCTGTTAGTCTTAGTTTCCTCTGAAAGGATCCAGAAAGCAATTACTACACAATCCTCCAGGGAATTGTGTTAAATGTTTTACTTTATTATTGTAAAGCATAGACATTTTTTCAGTTAACTGGTTCTTGCATAATAGTGCTTAAGACATTTTATTTATATTCAAAATTAAAGTCACTTTTAATGTTTGAAAATATTTATAAACATGTATGGCCATGTTAAGCTTACTTAAATTTATTCAAATTCAAATTCAAAATTCAAAATATCTTTATTCAAGTAGGCATTTACACGCACTTTTGAATCGTCAATTACATTAAATTGGTCAGTATAGTCAGTCTGTGAGTAAGCTACCACCAGCTCGGAATGCTGTTCTGCTGAGAAGAGCTGGCCAGAAACTCAACAGTTGCTCTTTTTAAATAAAATTTAACAATGTTTGACTTATAAATTAAATATATTATATTATAACATCAACCCTGCAAATGAGTCAATTTTATTTATTTTATTTTATTTATATCTTTTCCACTTAGAATCATAATCAGTGATCAGTGATCAGTCAAACTTAAATGCAATTTTGGAACAACTAGAACCGTCGCAATCAATCGGAAAAGAAGCCCAATCATTTCGGGCAACGAAAATTAAATAATAATAACAGTTAATATATATAAATCTTCGGCCTGCCACACAACCAGTCACCGCAAGCAGCACCCGTTCACGAGCATAACACAAGAGCCAGCCATCACCCCCTTCGCACATATTTGAGGGAGGGAGGCAACCCGACTCCCGATGCTACCGCAAGTAGTGACTTCTAAGGAATCGGTGTGATGCAGAAGGTCGATAAAACAAAATTAATTTACAACAAAAAACAAATTGCGGAGATTACTAGCTATTCGCAATACAGATTTATGACCCAAGATTTATGATACAATGACCCAAGTTCCACACATTTCGATCAACCAAAAACTCTTGAATGTTATAGTAAGATTTATTTAATAATATACCTTTAATTTTAGATTTGAAATCAAGAAAAGGAAGATCTAAGATATCTTGTGGAACCTTATTATATATGCGTATACTCAAGCCCATGAAGGATTTCTTAACTTTTTGAAGTCTAAATTTAGGCGTTACTAGCCTATTTTTATTTCTTGTATTGATAGTATGTCTGTCGCTGTTTTTTTTATAGTCATTTAAATTTTGGCGTATATATAGTAAGTTATTAAAAATGTATTGAGAAGCGACCGTAAGAATACCGATTTCTTTAAAAACTTCTCTTAGGGAGTCTCTAGCTTACAAATAGCCCGTATAGCTCGTTTTTGTAAAATAAATATAGAATTAATTTCGGCAGCGCTGCCCCATAGTAAGATACCGTAAGACAATATACTGTGAAAATAACTAAAATAAACGAGTCGAGCCGTATTAGCGTCTGTTAATTGTCTTACTTTTTTAATTGCAAAGACGGCTGAGCTAAGTTTGCTTGCGAGTGTCGAGAGATGGGGGTTCCACTGGAGCTTTTTATCTAAAGTTATACCTAAGAAAGTTGTCGAGTCAGTCAGTTGTAACACTTCATTGTTAAGGAATAAACTACAATCCCGACTTTTTACATTAGGAAGTGTAAATTCCATGCATTTAGTTTTCTTAGTATTTAATACCAAATTATTAATTTCAAACCAATGAAGAACACGTGACAGAGCACAGTTAACTTTGTCAAAATTAGGTTTATTACGATCAACTTTAAAAATAAGTGAGGTATCATCAGCAAAAAGTACAATGTCACATAGTCCTTTTACGTAAAAGGGCAAATCATTAATATAGAGTAAAAATAAGAAAGGGCCTAGAATAGATCCTTGTGGAACACCCATTTTTAGGTGAGATCCAACCGATTTACAATTATTTACATCAACCGTCTGAACTCTTTGATTCAAGTAAGAGACAATAAGATCAAGCGCAGCACTACGCACACCATAGTGATTAAGTTTGCAAAGTAATGTTTGATGGTCCACGCAATCCAAGGCTTTAGATAAATCACAAAACACTCCGATTGCATTCTGTGACTTTTCCCATGCGTCGTAAATGTGCTTAAGAAGCGCGGCACCCGCATCAGTTGTTGATTTGCCTTTGGTGAAACCATATTGTTCACTATGCATGATTTCATTGCTATAAACAAATTCTGACATTTGGTTTAGTATAATTTTTTCGAAAATTTTACTTAAAGTGGGTAAAATAGAGATAGGTCTATAATTTCCGGGTATTAGTCTATCGCCACTTTTGAACAAAGGAACTACTTTACTATTTTTCATTAAGTCTGGGAAAGTACCGGTTTCAATACATTTGTTAAAAATTAAGGATAATTGTGGAGCAATATCATTTATAATACTTATTAGTAATTTTACTGACATACCCCAAAGATCACCGGTTTTTTTCATATTTAGATTTCTAAAAGTTTTAACAATTTCATATGATGTAACAGGTTTAAAAACAAAACATTTATTACTGACTCTTACGTTATTCGTCAATTCGACGATTGCATCACATGGCGAAGAATTTAAATTACCCGTGACTGTTAAAGGAATTTCGTTAAAAAAAGTCTCAAAAATAGCCGCCACAGTTGAATTTGAATTTATTTCAATATTATCAATTTTTAACTTAATAGGTCCATTAGCAGCCCTATTTTTCCCAGAAACACTAGATAAAACATCCCAAGTTGCCTTTATTTTATTTTCTGAGTTTAAGATTTTATTTCTTATGTAAATCGACTTAGCTTGTATGCAAACGGTCTTAAATATTTTAGAAAAAATCCTAACTTTATTCAAGAATACCGGATCTTGATTCCATTGCCTCTCACTATATAAATCATATAACTTATCTCTACTTTTATATATTCCCACGGTAGACCAATCACTAAATTTAAGTTTTAGGTATTTAGTCATAGTTTTTGGCTTAAAAACATTATTAAATTCTTGTAACAAAAAACTGAAAATGTTATTATATAAATTATTTGGATTATCATCGCTCATGTTTACTTTACCCACTTTTTGCTGAACATTATTCTTAAATGTTAGGACCCGGTTTTTTGTAATTGGTCTACAAGTAAACTTTTGGGGCTTTTCACTTTCGTGATTAATTAATAGAGAAAATTTTAGACCACAGTGGTCTGAACTTAAATTTGTCATTACTGTTTCTTCATAAATGTTACAGCGACAGAACACATTATCAATACAAGTCGCGGAAATACTAGTAATACGAGTAGGTTCAAAAAAGACGTTCAGTAAGTTAAAAGATTTAAACAAATTTAATAAACGTACACTAGACGAATTTTCTTGTAATATATCTACATTGAAATCACCGCAAACAATCACGGACTTGTTTTTATGACAAAGCTTAGTTAAAATATCCTCCATTTTGTTTTCAAATTCATCAAAGTCACTAGAGGGGGGTCGGTACACGCACAAAATAATATGTTCATTGAGCTCAATGCAGGATAGTTCAATAATTCGCTCGACAGAGAGCGCCACTATATCTGATCGAGACTTTAACACTACATCGTTACGAGCTAAGATAAGTGAGCCACCGCGAATAGCTTTCTCTCTACAGAACGAACTTGACAATTTATAATTTTCTACATTTATAATATTGTTATTCTTTGATAACCAGTGCTCTGTAATGCACAATAAACTTATGTCATATTTTTGAACAAAGAGTTCCACTTCCAATTCCTTGCCACCTAAGCCTTGTATATTTTGATGGACAATATTTAACAACTTAGGCTTTGTCTTATCCATTAGTTTAAAGTGGAACGCTTATGTTCTGTCAGTAATATATTATTTAAAGTACATTTATTTTTCGTTATATCTGTTATAACGAAGTTTTTTAAATTAAATGCTACTAAAGTAGCAATTTGTTTTTTATAATATAAAGGCATCTGCCTTTATATTATAAAAAAATTGTACCTTTTGTCATCTTAAACCTATTATAAATAAATTTATTTACATCAAAGTAAAAGAATGCATCACTATGACGGTATGTCAAATTATATAATGTCAAATTTAAATTATATATATATTTATTTTGTTTGTCTGAATAAGAAGATGAATATGGAAATGCACAAATTACAATTTTACAATTATTTTTATTATGTAATTTCAATAATTTTTCAATATTACTAATTATTTCAATTATTATTTATATAAATATAGAATGAAAGATAAACCAACACGGGATTCGAACCCGCGACTGCTGGGTTTTCCGGGACTAGAGGACGGTTTCCCGGAAATTTTAGAATTTTAGATCAATTATTATTAAATCATGCTACATCGCATCAAAGAAATTAACATTTTTTTAGATTATAGTCTTTGGAGGAGTGCTTTTTCAAATTTCTATATATTGGGTAAAAAATTAATAGGTAACAAAAAGTGCTCAGAATTTTTTTAATATTTATTATTTGTTTTGTTTTTGACATTATAAAATATTTCGACCAATGGCCAAAAACAGGGTTAAAAAATAATGTGATATCTTCAAAACTTATGCTGCGTTAAATGAAAACCCAAATAATGAGAAAAGTAGCAAAATTAACTAGCAAAGTTTAGTCCCCATGTATTGTTTTTTTCGTAATATGACCAACTATCACCCTTAGATAAAAACCATCGATAAACACATTTTGTTTCTACTACGAACCTATGCACATTAAATTCCCCTGTAAACGTATAGGATATTGAAAACGTATACGTAAACGTAACGTATAAAACGTAAAAACGATTAATACGTACAAATCTGCATAAAAATGATTACTTTTATTTTTACTAAAACGATTATATAGAATATAAATATATTAATATGAATGTTATTTAAGCCTAAGACCACAGAGTAAATGTTATTTTGTTATCTTTCAAAATAGTACAGAAAAGGTTTCGAATTTCCAGAAAATCCTTGATAATGCTTCTCAACACGCGATATTTGCCAGTTGGTTACTAAAATATATAATATCTCGTCCAGAAACCCGCTGGTGGCTCTGTAAACTAATCAATTGGCTATCACTGGCTTGCTATTGTGCTTGCCAATATTTGTAAGTATTTTAAGCAATAAAAAGGCTATAATAAAAAAAAAAACTATTTTATCTGCTTAAAAACTACTATATCAATTTAAATGCCGCGAAAAATCAAACAGTTAAGAAGAGTAACAGACGTAGTATGATTTATATTATTATTGAAAAAAGTCTAAATTTATAAAGTTGTATAGTAATTATTGTTTTGGTAAATTTTTATATTATTATATAGGATTAATATCAAAATATTACTATAAATAATTATTAAATATAGTTATTTTTGATATTATTCAGATTTAACATTGCACAATAGGTATCAAATAAAAAACACAGAAAATTAAACCATAATAATAGAAAACAAATATCAAGTTTACATAATACTTACTATATATGAAATAGTATCTCAGTGTATTGTATGTAATTATGCTGCTGTTTGTTTTCAAACAAAAATAGTAAATAAATCAAACGACTCACGGGCGTATGAAAGATGCAGTATTATTATGTACAGTAAACTTATTATTCGCATCGACACATTATGTATCTGTGTTTGATAACGATATAACACATTATGTATCTGAGTTTGATAACGACAATAAGTAACGACTAGGTTTTTTTTTGCAGTGCTCTTCATGTTCCCAAACCTAAGTTTTACATGCTCCGGAACCTCTTCCATAGCATCGACGTAAATAGTTTTGTACACCTCCTCAATAAACTGAAATCAAATTATTGACGAATTGGTTTAACAGTCATACTTTAGCGTTACACTACTCTTTTTTTAATATTACCGTTTTTATTAGTTCCACATTCATGCTGAAGTCACTTCCATTGGATCAGCAATTTCCTTTTTATATTAACCGCTAGAGCAATAATTTGGTCAGCGATTCAAAAAAAGAAGTTAATCCCCATTAAATGTCAGTCAATAATTATAGGTAGCTTCAGTCAGCTGACGAATGCTAATGAATTTATTTTAGACAAATTTTATCGCTATTTTAGCTTCTGCATTAGTTTTATTTTCCTATCTCGTAAATGCGATAATGTTCCAACTTCAGATCCCAACTAAGTATAATAGACACAGAAATACGTGAATTTATAATATTTGAATATTAGTATTTTGTGCCTATTATTCTCTTTTTTAATTCCTTTACTCCTGCATATCTTAAATGTCAACTCGGATCTGGTATTTATTTCATTTTTGTATATTACTACTACTACTACTACTACTTTACTATTTGCTTTCTTTTTATTGCTTAAATTACATTTTCGCCCTTTTTTCTTCTCCATTTTCCTTTCTTGTTCCCTTGTGGGATTTTCTCGTAGTAGTAGCAAAACGTCTACTTTACTGACCTGACTCATTATTGTTGACCTGTTTTTATATTTTATAAATAACATGTGGATGAATTCCTGTTTATTCATTTATCGAAATTTAAAGGTTCAAATTTTGATTAAAATATTAAGGCCATGGCATTTTAATTCCTATTTTTGTATTTCTTATTGTAATTAGAGAGTTGAGTATTTATTAATTTGACTGTTTATTAATAAACTAGAAATATATTTATAAACCATATATGGAAACCATGTAGCATAACAAATTGGACAAAGGAGTAAAAGGTGAAATGTATGATACAATTTGAAATATGACTCGTAGATAATTTTGCTTCTCCACAAAAAAAGTGTCGTGAAACGAACCCGATTAAAATAATATGTTTAACACGTTATTAAAAAAGAGATTATATATTATTATTATTATAAATTAAAGGTAGTAATATAAAATGTAACAAAGAAATTTAGTTGTAATTAATTTCGCTCACTATTTCAATGCAGTCGTTTATAAACGAAGAAGATTATTACTAAAAAAATATTTTTGCCATTATAATAATGAATAATTCTAGTTAACAATTTAAATTATGTTACTTAATAACTGTTTAATTATTATACTTTAAATAATAGTGTGATATATTAATAAGTGTTGTCTAATTACTAATTAATAATAATAATTAATATACATACTTTTTTAAATATTTTTAATTTAAACGCTGCAACTAAAATTCATGTAGTTAGTTTCAAGCCACTTCAATAAGGTACATTCAGAGTACAAAGACAAAGTTAGCGGGTAATGTAACTTACGCTTTAAACTTTAAGACTGGTTCAAACGGCAAAGAGAACAACTAGAACGACATTGTTATTGCTTTTAATTTTCTACAATGGTGTCACAAAATAGACTAACTCAATAGAAAAACAGACGTAAAAAAAAAAGATCTTAAGCCTTATTTGAACTTAACATTTAAAATGTGACGATAACTGCTCTGTTTGAAGTATCGAGTACGTCGTACGTAAGTAGCAGTTAATTTAAACGAATTAATGCTGTCTTTAGACTTGGATAGTGGTTAGTTGCATAGTGAAAGTTTATAAACTTTAATTGAAATAAAAGAATATTCAATTCGATACGTAATTAGGGGCGATGTAATTTAATCATTTTTATTGTAGATTTAAAACTCAGAAAAGAAAGATCGAAGATATGTTGTGGAACTTTATTATATATACGTACACTCAAGCCCATTAT
The DNA here is from genome assembly GCA_959347405.1 of Napeogenes sylphis. NCBI lineage: Eukaryota > Metazoa > Arthropoda > Insecta > Lepidoptera > Nymphalidae > Napeogenes > Napeogenes sylphis. The sequence continues at coordinate 13,262,641 of OY365776.1, forward strand.
GCATTTGTTAACTTTGATGCATGTTGTTGAAATCTATATTTTCAGAAATTACTTTTACAGCAGTTACATTTATATAAAATTTTATAATAAATTGGTTCTTTAAATAAAAACCAATCATTTTGTAACGTACTAAAACAGAAAGAAGCTTTTGAGATCTAACAGATATTGACAATGTCAAGGTCGGATATCGTCTTTGATCGGGTATTGCGTGAAGACATTTTCATTTCCAGCTTTTCTGCATCTATTGAAAAATATGTTATTATATATTATAGTGTAGTAGTATAAGGTTCCTTTTCCCTAAAAGCTACCACTAAATACAGTTTTATTGCAAAAACTAACATCTTTTTAAAATTAATATTATATATGTAAATATTTATATACTAAACCTGACGTAAGCTCCATCAATTAAAGTGTCAATTTCAATCAATTCAATTATTCGATTCGAAATTTATAGAAAAAAAAAGGGAGTTTTTTGAGATGGCTTGATTTAAAATCCCTTAATTTATTAATTAAAATATTATGTATCAAATAAACTAACTATATATGTCACAAAAGAAATGTATTTATGAATAAATAATGCTACCTAATCGTTTTGTTTCAATTTATTTTTTTAGCCCTCGACTAAAAAGAGGAGTGTTATAAGTTTGACCTGTCGATCTGTGTATCTGTGTATCTGTGTGTTTGTCTGTGGCAATGTAACGGCCAAACGCGTGGACGGATTTGAATGCGGTTTTTTTTTCAATCGAAAGCTGTGTTTGACAAAATGGTTCTTAGTTATGATTGGTCGAAATAGCAACAGCAGATGTTTTATTGGTGGAAGGTTCATATGCAATAACTAGAAGTTCTAATCAAGGATTTTTACACTTAGTTACTCAGTTAAAGTACTTTATTAGTGATAGCTGTTGCCCGTGACTGCGTCTACGTAGACTGTAATATATATATATATATATTAAAAATACTTAAACAACTGAAAACTTTTGTGTTTCCATTATATTTTTTGTGTTTCATTATGTTTCATTATATTGTAGGTTCATTTAGTACAAAACAAGTAACATAACTTTAAAAAGCAGAAAACAGATACAGAAACACCTTTAAAAAGAATAAAAATAATATTATTTATATACTTATTGAAGTTATTGCGTCGGGAAACAGCTTAATAAAGTAAGAAATTAAAATGCAAGTAAGTAACCTAGGCAAATAAAGAAATTACGATATCGAATCGTATAGTCTAAATCCTCAATGATTAACTTCGTAAGAAAGACACTATCGTCAACGTACGTACAAGAGTTCCCCGACGCAATGACTTCAATATATTATATTTCTATAATAATATTATTTTTATTCTTTTTAGAGGTCTTTTTCATTCGAGGGTTTATTATTATTATTTTTTTAATACGTATAAACTTTTATTTAATCTTTATACTTTTCTAATAAGTTAAAAAAATGGTTTTTTTCATGTGGCGTATTTGAAACGTTCGACTACAGGCGCTCTTTAGTTATTTTTTCTTTCGAGTATGATGTCGTAAATGGCATACAACGTTTATGAGAAGTGAAGCTGTTAGGTTTTATATGGCATTTGGTAACATCTGTTTGTTGTTTTTTATTGCACATTTTTTTTCTAGTACCTATATCAAGGAATATAAGTGGACGATTTATAGTTTTTTCTGTTTATAAGTATATAATAATATATGACTATTTAAGTTAACTAGAAAATAAAAATGAAGAAAAGGCTTAGTTAGATCCTAACAATAGTCTTCAAATTTTCTTTTGCCTAGAGCGACCTAGATTTCTCCATAATATCTACGAGATAAATAACTGATTGTTTTGGGTACATTTTATCTCAATACGGGTCAAGTTTACACCATCATATCTTATAGGGATGTATATTATCTAATTCCACTTTAATATTTATTCCGACGAATATGAAGACATGATAATAAAGTTAGGTTAAATGTTTTTTTTTTTATGAAGCATACTACTTTAATAGCCTTCGGTGTGTATGTCAGTGACATACGAGGGGATAATAATATATCACTATGAAAGTCTCAGGACATATCTCGGCTCGTGATTTAAATCATCTAATATAGTTTTTTTGAGCATAAAGTCACTTTTTGTGTGATAAATTATTATGTTGTTATTGTTTCTATATGATATGTGGCATTATTGTATGTTTTATTATTTTTCTAAGTTTTCATTTAATAATAATAATAATCATATAACAATAAATTACATCGTAATTTTGCTACGAATAGTGCTACACCGTAGACAGGCTATGAGGTAAAAGTTATTAATTTCTACTATTACATTTTCTTATGGCAGAAAAATGCTTTCCAGATTAGGTCGGTCGTGCTAAGATTGTTATTACTCGTTGTTTAATGGAATGTTTAACGTCGTAATTATATTATAAAGAAACAATATCTCCATGTTATTTTCTTGGGTTTGTTTTATCAGTAACTTCTAATATATGAAAAAACTGAAATCTTATCATTTTTATATGATTTTAAATCTGCACTATGAAGAAAAAACTGTTGCAGAAACTCTAATTTCTTAAGATGTTCTACGTGGTTTTGATTCACATTTTCAAAGTCAAAGTAATAAAATTTCTCGGAAAAATATTTTGTACAGGTTTATATTTCTTTTGATAAGTATGTGAGTATTATGTAAATAATGTTAAGGTTCAACTAGCGACTACTTACCAAAACCTATTATATGTCAATTGATTACTGTCGTCAATGTTGATATTTGTTTTTATAAAATGGTCCATCTATGGTCTTAAGAACACACAGTTATAAGGATTAATATTTATGTCAAAGACATGATTACTAATAATACATATTTACATCGCCATTCGCCATGGCTCGAATAATATTATATCGTTGAAAAAAGCACTATATGTTATTTTAAATCGTTCAACCGTTTTTAATTCGTTACACGTTACGTTTAAAAAATATTGTTTTCTAAAGAACTGTAAAACCCTTGATTTTATAATTTTTATTTGAATTATTGTAACGTTTTTATTTTAATTATTGTAAAAATTCAAAACTTGGATCCCTTTTAACAAGTGTAAAAAACTGGGAAAAAGTTTTCTATGAAATCTACAACCGTCATACCTTAAACGTCGACACGAAACATTATTAAACGCACCCTTTGTACTTACCAATGTATGTACAAAACTATAAACCTTTAAACTGGTAAACAGCAATAATACGACAATAAGAGATTAGTAACTTCTTTATTTGTTAACCGATTGTTAAAAGAAAAACAAAATATAAAGTGAATTCCATGACAATATCTTCCCGAAAACATGCATCCAAATCGATTAATCCGTTTCTGAGATTAGCGTGCACAAACATACAGACATACAGGCGAACAGACAAAATGAAAAAAACATTGTTTTAGGTTATCTTGCTTATATAAAGGTCCCCCATTTGAATTTTTGAAAATACTTGTTCGTGTGCACAACCAAAAGACAAATAGATAAACAGACAAAGATTATAAAAATGCTGAAAATGGATTCTGTTAGTTGTCACTGTCACTTTACATTCTAGTATATTTTTTTTAATGTTTTCAATATACGAAGACTATTCCTCTACAGATTTATTACATATATAGAATAAGATTTGCATGGTATTACGTGATTGACATAAATTGACATAACTTTTTATTTCTTAACCGATTCAGATTTTAGAAATAAACACTAAATGTTAAGTGAAGACTGTGATAATATACTCCTGAAAATTTAAATTGGTTTATGTTATTAGCGTGCAGAAACATACAGACATACAGACCTCCAGACAAACAGACAAGCTAAACAACCTTTTTTTGGGTTCTCTTGGTCTTATAAAGGCCCCCTATAATTATTATTTTTTTATATTTTCCAAGTACAGAAATGGATCAGTGACAATTAATTTTATTGTATATATATATATTATATATATAATGTGTGTAGTTTACTATTTAGTATTTAATTTTTAAATTATACATATATTTTAAATATAATAATACAAAGCTCTTATTCTAAATTGCGGTTTTAATATCTCCGCATTGTTGAATACTGAGTAGAACATTTTGAGGTAAGGAATCCACAATTTCTTTTGACGTAATACAAAGACAAAGGGCTCATTTAACCAAATACTTTTAAGAAAATTGTTTTAGTTATTAAGGTTATATACGAATTACTTAAAATTAAATACTTCTTATTAGCCATTATTATACACATTTTTAAAATAGTTTAGCTTTTGTTCGTAAGGTTTGCTTTTGCTATATAAATAAAATATTGATTTAAATACAACAAAAAATATTCCATATTCCGGGAATTCCATCAAAATAATTTCAACAATTACAATTTTGAATACGCCACTCAAATATATTTATAACCGTGCGTAGAGTACACTAACGTTAGAACTAACGTTAAAAATTCAAATTGACAACTGAATTAAACTTAATTCGGAATAAAAATTATGATATTTTCTAGTTATAAATGAGTTCTTGATCTTTGCAAGATAGTCATGTGACACTACTGTACATCTGACAAGTAAAGCTTCATAACCTTCATCTATCTTAGTTGGTGTGTTCTACTGAACATACTTGTTATCTGTAATAAGATTGCTAAAAAGGTTACTTAAAAATTTTAAATTAATTTAGTTTTAATTAACAATAATGTTACCAAAAATAAAAGTGTCTTTGTATAATTGCCATACTAGTATAAGAATATATTTCAATGTTTTAAATACAGATGTAATATTTTATATCCTGCATGTATAAACATGGTAAATAAATATTATTCAAAACGAAAAAACTAACTTTATTTAACCTATGACATAATTACTTCAAATTCCTACATACTCCTTTCACTAAGATAAATGTAGGGAATATTGTATTATTATTGTTAATTATCATGCATTTTATTTTATAAGTACTAAATTTAAAAAAAATATATAAAATATTTTGTTACAAAACTTTAAAAACACGATCGAAAATAAAGAAAGATATTGCTTATAAATCTATTAAGTATTTCACTCTTAAGTATTGTCTTGTTAATCAAGATCAATGTTTGAAATGAAAAAAAATAGATGAAATAAAACACTTATATTATACAATTGTTGAGGGATTGCATTTAATACATTAAGATTGATAAAGAACAAATAAATCCAGAACGAAGTAATTTTGTTCAACTTCCATTTAAATTGTTTCTGGCTATATTTATTTGCTGTCACTTTCACTATACATTTGTTCACACAAAAATCATGAATTAAGTTTTTTCTTTTAAGCTGACTTTTAGTTTAGTATTATCGATAATTAGCTGATACTAACGTCCTTGGTACGTCCGCGGGTTATTTTTGTTTTTACTACTAGAGACTACTTCTCATATTATTTATATTAATAATTTAACAATAATACCTATATAATGTAATCGAATACCTAATGTAAGGCTCTTCGAACTTACTTCCACAACTTCGTCTTATAGTTCTTTCGCGAGCCTTTGTGTTTCACGTGACCTCTTTATCACGAAAATCTGTATTACAATCACAGTCGAAAGTCACATTCTCATTCTATTTTTTCTCAAAATAGAATGAAAAATGTACTTACTATTTCACTTTGAGAAAATTATTTTAAAAACAAAAGTATTAGTTAAACTAATTAGTTTTTCGCATTATGTTTTGTTTACATACTCGTTATGACGAAACATTAGACTCGAATTCACTTCATATCAGTACAACTAGAATTGACTGTGTATCTAGACTCTGATAAAGTTCAAAAGGTACCAAAAAATACTTAATACGTCACTTTTAGATGGATACTTTATCCAGAAAGTGAGATTATTATGTACTTGAATATGGAATAGACTTCATTTAATTTTAATACATTCGTGTATCTGTACTCCAGCAAATTAGTACTTGACCAATAGTCGAAAAAAATGCATGACCTGATTCTTTTTTTCTTCTGTAGTCGGTACCTCATGTCTAAGGATCGTGGTCAGCATCAGGGTTGTATCTGGAGCAGATGATCTGCCTCCATCGGTATTTTTCAAGTACATTTCTCATAATCGTATAGAACTTTGACGTTGACGATTCCCTAATTCCCTAACTTGATCGGTCCTTCGTAATGGTGAGCGACCGCGCAATCTCTTCGTTTCGGTGTTTTCAATCACGCTAATATTTTTTATTATTATATTATTACTATGCCTTGAATACTTCAACATTATTTTTGCACAAAGCTGTGGACACGAGACATAGCGTGCTTCTTACAACTAACAGCATATAACAAGTATTCAACCTGAATTCTAACTCAATTATAATGTCAAGATTGTTGACATAGAATTTCCATTTGCACTATGGAAATATATCATAAGGGTGGTTCTTAGAAAATTAGTTTTTAATTTAGAGATTTTTTTAAGTTTTTTCTACTAAGTTTCATAGGTAATATAGTCGACCGTTTAGTATAAAATTATAAATAATGGATACTACACATATTTGTAATATAATAAGCTAATTTATTGCAAGTCCAAGGTTTAATATTAATTATCTTTACTTATTCTTTAGATAATATATCTTTGTTAAGTGGTACAATGTAAAACTTTATACTCAAAGCTGTTAAAATATTAGTGAACAAGTTAGTATTAATGATATCTAGCTCAGTTCAACCGGATATTAAACAAGGTTTGCCTAGAACGTGTAATAGTATTATGTAGTACCTATATAGTTTATTTATTCCATTTCATAAACTTTTATAAATTTTTTGTAAATACTGCTGTTAAAGGGTGTGGGTTTGATACATAGGTAACATTTGATCGTACTGCAATTTTTTATAGCCAGATTGTATTTTTAAGTCTGGATATACTTAGTGGTCGTTATTGTAACACAGATACATACATATATTATTGTCTATCTAAAAAGAATATGGTATCTATTATGTTTAATAAAACTTCGCAATTATATAATAAGCATGTTTATTGTGCTAAGTAGCAGATACAAGTAAAAATATAAATCCTACCCTCTTTTCTTAAACCTCCATTATTAATCAACAATGACTCTATACTTGATAGACTTACCTACTTACACTATTGCTACAGACTCAGATATTGATATATAACAGTATCTCTCTTGCAAGGTAAAGCTTATATTATTTTAACACAATATTAGCTTATTATATACGACTATTATAATAAATTTTGTGAAATTTAATACAATACTTTTTAGCAACTACGTCTTACTCGTCTCTTATTCATACAGAAGCAAGTTCTATAAAAGTTTCTTATTTGAATAATTCGCAAACTTTTAAATATACATTTTAAAACAAACTACAAGAACATATTAATTTACTTTATAATTAACAACAAGTTAATGTTGATAAAAACATTTGTTTAATTTTAATTAATTTGTTTAATTTTAATTTTAAAATTAAACACTATCTTTTGTCAGCGGTTTTTCATACAATGTTAGTAACGTAGGTAATAAGTACAAATGTTAAAAATGTATTAGTAGAAAATAATTTAAAAACATAGACTTATTAATTTTTTTTAAATAAAATATGGTCAAGTAGTATAACAGTAGCTGTTTTTTATAATAAATAATATGATTTATGAAAAAGAACAATGATATCAATCAGTAACTGAACATTACTATATAATAATATTCTCGGATTGAACTTAAACTAACGAGATCTATTTGAATCATAATTCAAATTCAAAACTCTGTATTGAAAATAAGTTTTATACAAAACATTTTCTAATTGTCAGCTCCAAAACCATCTCGAATTTTTTTTTTTTTATAAATAAATAAAAGCAGCCTGCCAGCGATCGCTTTGTACGATACTTCATCTTCTAAATATTCGGAAACATTGTAGTATATTTTAACATATTATAAACGTTTTTTACCTTCTTTCTTAAAATTGTTGAACGGTCATACTTGAAAGTTTACCCGGAGGCTTGTTGTAGATTCGTATTTATTGCCCCATAAAAGTTTAACTCACCCTTTCAAATCGAATAATATGTAACGCGAGATTGTATTTGTTTGTCGTATCTATACTGTGTATATATATAGTGATGTACACAGCACGTGGTGCTTAATAAAATTATCAAGATTCCTGTAATATATATTTAAGATATATTACAAGAATCTTGTATATAGATAGGTATTGATATCAGCATTACTATTCCATAGTAAGATAGCATAAGACGTTATGCTCTGAAAATCTCTCGTATAATAAACTAACTTGGCAGTAGGCTCGTCAGTGGGGGATCTTATTTTTTTACAGCTTACGCGGCAGAGCTGAGTTTACTAACCAATCCCATATGAGTGCCCCATTGCAGTATTGTGGCCAAATGTCTATTTAAATAGAATCAAAAGTAAAAGACAGAATAAAAAGTCTAGAAGTTTATAAAAATAGTGATCTATTGCAAAAATTTAAAAGTTAGACCACTAATTTAACATTCCATATCCATAGTAATATTATAAATTAGAAAGTAACTCTGTCTGTTTGTTTGTTAGACTTTCACGTTCAAACCACTTCACCTATTTTGACAAAATTTGACGCAAACGTAGATAAGGTGTTAAAAAAGGACAAAGCCTACTTTTTACAGTGGGAAAATATTTAATTACCGCGGAAGACGTTTATCAGAAGAACAGCAACGTTGCGCCTCTTTTTTGGATTCACTGACCTCATAGTGGTGATACTTTGATAAAATTTAAAGAAAAATGTTATTAGTCGATCTAATAAAAACCTCAACACTATACGGATATTTTTGATAGGTAAGTCAAAGTAAGCCACTATGTAAAAAAAGTAATTATTTGCAAACATTATTTTGAAAAGCATATGGAATCTAATGAAATATATTGACTTTAATATAGAGGCCACTGTACGAAAAGAAACTTTGCCTTTTAAACTATATTGTTTATGTGAATAGTTTCACAAATACGGGAAATTGAATAATAGAATTTTATATACATAATTAGAAATATGGGCTTCGCGCATCACGGGCCTCAATATTAGGCGAAAACTGAAGATCCCACTTATTAGTGGTAAAATCAAATACTGCTTAATATTTCCCTTTCAATAATGTTAACTAAATGCATCTAAGTCAAATTTAAAAATCTTTAAAAATTTTAAATTTAATCTTTGAGATTGTTTGATTTTGTTGGAAGTTTGAGCTTTAAGGATTTAATTTAACCAAACAAATTTGCAAGTCAGTTACTAACACAAGCTCAATAGGAAGTCAATTATGACTTGTCAAACGCTTTGGAATTACTTCTGCGAAATTGAATCTTTCTTTAAATTCCTCAAAGCATTAATTGTTAATATAAAGTATTATATATTTATATTTATATTTATATTTATATTTATATTTATATTTATATAGCACTTATTTGAAAAAAAAGATGCATACAAATAAATATTTGCGTAGAAAATGCGTTCTGGATCTTCATCTAAGTGTATTCAATTATATAAAAAAGTGTCCACTTATTTTAAGCACTTATACTTATTTATTATGGATTGAACTTTAAAAAATGGGACATATAATATAAGTAAAAGTGTATACACTTTAAATACATATTTTGAAGTTTTAATAGATTATAAGTTGATGATATGCCTTGATATAGAATATAACAAGAAATGGAAATAAATAAAAGAAAAATGTGTAATAGCAGTTTTAATTTATTATTAATAACATAAAGAAAAGATGCCGTTTTTTAGCATCATTTATGTAGAGTGGTTCCAAAAGTGGTCTAAAGAACATCTGTTGTAAATTTCTACGTTCAAAAACCTAGAAATAAAAAGTTAGAAGCTTAAAAGTGATCTTGTCTTCTAATACAATGTTAGCAGGTAATGTAATAGATGTTACATAACTTCATGTGCGCTTTTAGAGGCGAAGGAAAAAGTTTAATGATTGCTTTAAAAAGTTCAGTAAGTTATCTCTATTGTATAATATTGTGAACTTTTGGCATTTTTACGAATATTCTTTTATCACAAGATAGAATCATATCCATCAATTAGCCTCCAATTAAAATTCCATGCAATTTATAAGTTGTCAAAATATAAATAAACCTTAAAGCAAGAAAAAATGTGTATTGATTTATAGTTTATTTATAATGTAAAATGAAATTGTAAATTGTAAAATATAATGTAAAATGAAATTATAAATTGTAAAATTAAATTGAAAAAATGTAAATTTTAAACAAAAAAATCTATTACGGTAATCGCGCCATGTAGCTGATAGATATCATTAGGGGCGAAGTAGGAAGTAGCACCTATATATGTATTAAATGATTTAAAGCGTCATTGGATAAGGAACTTTTAATATAATTATACTATGATTATTTGCTTTGTTTACAAGATTCATCAAAGTATAAAACTAATAGATTAAATGTAAAATAGCCTTTTTCTTTCCCGTGACACCAATCTATTGTTCATATTTGTCTTCTTTGCATATTTCTGAAGGTAAATAAACCTATTTTTAAAAATTGTAAAGTGCTATTCAATTAAATATAAATATTAAGAAGCAATATATTTAATATGATTATAGTATGAAGCATATTGCAAAATATGAACCAATATGTAATAATGCGGAAGATATTATATTGAACGAAAAAAAGATCCATTAAAATAAGTCCCTTTTAACTAATAGTGTCGTAGTTAGTTGTTCTATACTTTTTGGTACTGCGCTTAGATACTACTTTGATGTCACAGATTAAACATGACTGATAAACAATAGTTAAGAAAGATTGTAGTTGTAAATTAATAGTAAAATTACTAAACAGTTGCTTCGAGTTTTTTAAGTGCTATTCGCTATGGAGCTACTATTTGATACCGAGTAACTAGAAACTGACCTTTCAAACACTCAATGATTTAGACTTTATTTAAATTTACTAAAGCAACCTAAACTTTTACACTTCAAACAATTTAATAGTTTAAGATATAAAATCATTATGATTAATACTTGAATCAAAAACTTTGTACCCCTTTTATGTAGTTTTAAACAGATTAAATTCAGAAGAAGAAATGGTTCAGTTAATGTTTTTTATATTCAATAATTAAATACATTAGAAACGAATAACCTTACACACATTACAATCTGAAAAAAAACTTATACATGCTCCTCTATTGTTTATGTTGATACTATCATTGTGCAGTAGTTATTAGTCTTGTGTATTTTTTCTTAACATAATTTGTAGGTACTTGTAACATCATTATTTACTTTAAAGCGATGGACGATTACTATTTGTTCAAAAAACCTCGGCTCCATGTTTTCAAAGCCTTTTTACTTTAAAATTATCGATTAGAATATACTATATTATTCGTTGAAATGTACATTTAATTAAAATTATTCTTAAGTATTTTTATTTGTTTTATCTCTTTTCTTCGAAACATAATTTTCATGGAAAAAATTATGCATATGGACTTTTTTTTGAAGGACATTATTGAAATAATAATAAGGAAAATAAAAAAAAAGATGTGCTTATTATTCGCCTACGTAAACTTAAATATGTCTATAACCTAAATATCATATTTAGACTTAGAAAATTAAACATAATTTGTGTTCATTGTTACTTCACAAAAGATAGATTTATATCTTTCATCCTTCCCTCCTTGCCTCGTACAAAATAATAGCTTCTCGGGATACTGACAGCAAATAATACTTCGGTAATAACGTGGAACAAATTAAACTTTATCAGTTACTAAAGCTACGTATTTCATAACATTATCTTGAGAAGTAACTCGGATACTTTTTTAAATTCACCTTAATTTAAATATACCAAAGATGTAAACATATTAAAAGTTATAAATACGTATAGTGTTTACATAAATACTAATTCGTTCCGAGTTTTTAAAAAAACCGAGTTTTAAAAAAACTCGGAACGAACACAGCTGGTCAGCTTATAAGATTGCGAGGAATCGGTGTAATCAGGTGATACGAATAGCTAAGCGCCGCTATATTCATAATAATATTAGTAACTCTTCTTCTCCTGAAATATGGAAGTTTCTTTACTCTATTGGCGTATGCACACCATCCACCTTAGGTCATACTTCTCCTCTATCATTGGATCAGCTAAATAGTCACTTTGTATCTGTCTCTCAGTTAAGCCCCACAATCCGTACTCAAACGCTAACTCATATTTCTTCAATACCGAGTCCTGATATACCATCTTTTGATTTCACACCTGTACAAGAGGATGAAATTAAAAAATCTATTTATTCTATTAAGTCTAATGCTGTTGGTTGTGACCATATAAGTAGATCTATGATACTTAATCTATTAGATTCCCTCTTACCTTTAATCACTCATATTATAAATTTCTCTTTAAATTCCGGCGATTATCCCAATACTTGGAAAAACGCATTTGTACATCCGTTACCAAAAATCTCTCAACCAGAGTGGGTCCTAACCACTACAGACCTATCTCCATATTGCCATTCCTTTCAAAAATCTTAGAAACCTGTGTATTTAAGCAAATCTCTTCTCATATATTTAAATTTAATCTACTTATTCGGTACCAGTCAGGGTTCCGCCCAGGTCACAGCACCAATACTGCTCTTATCACAGTGTCCGATGATATTCGAGTTGGAATAGACAACAAGAAATTAACAATGTTGGTGCTTATCGATTTTTCAAACGCATTTAATGCAGTTAATCACGAAATCCTTCTTGCTATACTATCTCTATTTAAATTCAGTCCATTGGTCGTTAAGTGGTTTAATTCTTATCTTTGCGGCCGCCAGCAATCAGTTTGCTCCGGGGATTCCTCCTCAGTGTCGGCCAACATACTTGCTGGTGTGCCGCAAGGCGGAATACTTTCTCCCATCTTGTTCTCTTTATTTATTAATACACTAATACCTAACTTCGACTGCTCGTATCACTTATATGCTGATGACCTTCAGCTTTATGTGCAAACAAGAATGGATGATCTTTCAAACGCCATTTGCACTATTAACCGAAACCTACGTCAATTGAGTCTATGGTCATCAAAATTTGGTATTTCCGTTAATCCCGAAAAATGTAAGGCTATGATTGTTGGTAGTACAAGACTGTTAGTTAAAACTAATTTAGATAATTTGCCAACTATTACATACAATGCAAATATCATACCACTATCGAATTCGGTAAGAAACCTGGGGTTGTATATGGACAATGGAATGAGTTGGCACCTGCACATTAAAGAAATTTGCCTTAAAGTCACTGCCCATTTGATGACACATGACTAAATATTTTCTCCCACTTAAGACGAAGATAATGTTAGTTAACAGTCTTATTTTACCCATTATTGATTATGCAGATGTTTGCTACCCCGATTTAAGTAACGACCTACTCAATAAGTTAGAGCGCATCCTTAATAACTGTATCCGTTACATCTTTGGTCTGCGTAAGTACGATCACGTCTCTCACTTTCGCACTCAACTTAAATGGCTCACTATTCGTCAGAGGCGTAGCTCTAGAATACTTTGTCTCCTTTATTCAATCTTAAATGATCCAATTCACCTTCTTATCTGAAAGAAAAATTCCAGTATCTCCATGAAACTCACGGCAAAATGCTTCGTCCATCTTCTAACCTTAAAACGGTTATTCCACCGCATAGAAGTGATTTCTTTCACAAATCTTTCACAATTCAAGCTTCACTACTCTGCAACGAACTACCTGAAAAGATCAGAAAAGCGTCCACAAAGACTTCTTTTAAAAGACTGGTTAAAAAACATTTCTTAGAGTCATCCTGATAAATAATTCTTATTTCTATTATGTGTAAAATGTTTATATAGATAATTATTTATATATGTTATGTGTGTATATGTATATAGGTATATGTGTATGTTAATAATTATATTTATAATATTATTTTAAACATGTATTTAATATCTATTGTTTATATTTAGTAAATTATGTTCATGCTATATTGTTTTATCATATATATAAAATTAAGGACTTACAAATAGATTTTTAGTAGCCTACCGCAATTTCTCACCATTCGCAGAGGTTAACTGGTAGAGAATGCCAATAAGCATTAAGTTCGCCTTTTGTATTGAACAATAAAGGGTAAATAAATAAAAATAAAATAAATAATTTCCTCGTATATTACTTAACTCGTTGTAGAAAGATACTACTCTTTAAATATTAAAATAAAACATGCCAAAACCAAAACATGAGATTACGAATAATTTAAGAACAAAGAATTTACTGAGATACACGAGCGGAGTCCGTGGAATTGGAGATTAAATACGTTCACGTAAGTAGGAAGGAAGGATTGGTAGCCAAAAGATTTTATATATATATATTTTTGGATTTGCACGATCGATCGCGAAGAATGGAGAGCACCTTAGTTTGTATTTTTGTAATTTTAGTAATTAAAGAAACAAAATTTTGCAGCCGTCTAAGTGAATGGAGTTCGTAATCTAACTGCTAACATCATCATCTGTGTTTGACTTTGCTCTGGCAAATGGTCTGTCCCAATTGGTAAAGACGCACACTCGTCTACCGGACGTGGACAGCCATATACCCTCTTTGTTGGATCTTCTGCTGACTACACATCCCGGAAAGTACCAAGTCACTGTCGAGGCTCCCTTAGGGTCCTCTGATCATTGCTTGGGACGGAGTGTAGTGCCCATGGAACGCCCAGCTCGCACAAGACCTGCGACTCGACGCGTTTGGCACTACAAGTCAGCAGATTGGGATGGAATGCGATCCTTTTTTGCATCCTACCCATGGGGGCCGATCTGTTTCCCTTCCAATGATCCTAGTGACTGCGCTGCGGCTGTAGCTGATGTGATACTTCAGGGCATGGAACTATTTGTACCAAGCTCTGTGGTACCACTTGGTGGCAGATCGCGGCCTTGGTTTGATGCGTCTGTCAGGGCTGCAGCAGCTGACAAACGGCAGGCTTATCAGGCTTGGGCTAATGCGTTAGTCACTAAGGATCCGAACTCTAGAGTTCTGAAGAGGAAATATAATCGTGCCTCCAGATTCTTCAAACGGAAAATCGCTAGAGCAAAGTTCAAGCATGTCGTCAAAATCGGGGATCAGTTGGCAAAGTACCCACCTGGCACGCGCAAGTTCTGGGCGCTTTCCAAAGCCAGTCTGGGAAACTTCTGTCGCCCATCCCTGCCGCCATTGCACACTGGGAACGACTCTTTGGCCCACACGGCAAAAGAGAAAGCCGATCTCTTGGGCACTCTTTTTGCCTCAAACTCGACTTTGGACGACCATGGGAGGAGGACACCGCCTATCATCCCGCGGTGTCCGAGCTTTATGCCGGAAATAGTTTTTCGGCAAAAACTTATCCCAAAAACCCTCCTTTCCTTGGAAGTTCATAAGTCGAGTGGGCCAGATAGTATCTCTCCAGTTGTGATACGAACATGTGCCCCTGAGTTGACACCAGTGCTAACGCGTCTATTATGGTACTCTTACTTGAAAGGCGTGGTCCCGGTCTCATGGAAGCGTGCCCTTGTCCATCCGATCCCTAAAAAAGGCGATAGCTCGGACCCAGCTAACTACAGACCTATCGCCATTACCTCTCTTCTCTCCAAAGTAATGGAGAGCATCATCAATAAACAGCTCCTAACCTACCTCGAGGATCACCAGTTGGTCAATGACCGGCAATGTGGCTTTCGCCATGGGCGATCGGCTGGTGATCTTCTGTTGTATCTTACACACCGTTGGGGAGCTGTTATTGAAAGCAAGGGAGAGGGTCTGGCAGTTAGTCTGGATATGGCGAAAGCCTTCGATCGTGTATGGCACAGGGGGCTTCTTTCGAAGCTACCTTCCTATGGGCTTCCCAAGAGTTTATGCAAGTGGATCACCAGCTTCCTCACTGGACGGAGCATACAGGTCGTTATCGATGGTTTTTGCTCGGACCCTAAGCCCGTGAACGCTGGTGTACCCCAAGGCTGCGTGCTATCCCCAACTCTGTTCCTCCTGCACACCAATGATATGCTGGATATCTCCAACATAAATTGTTATGCGGATGACAGCACTGGGGATGCGGTATATTCCGGCCGTGCAGGTCTCTCTCGGGAAAACGTCGACGAGTGCCGAAAGAAACTTGTGTCTTCTATAGAGACTTCCTTGGGGCTGATCTCTGAGTGGGGTGAACTGAACCACGTACAGTTCAATCCCCTGAAGACACAAGTTTGCGCGTTTGCCACTAAGAAAACCCCATTTCTCGTATCACCGCTCTTCGAGAGCACTCCCCTCATTGCCTCGCCAAGTATCAGAATACTGGGTCTCGACATTTCGAGCGATTGTCAGTTTCGTGGTCATCTGGAGAGCAAGGCCAAGTTGGCCTCGAAGAAATTGGGAGTGAAATTAATAGAGCGAGGCAGTATTTTAATCCTGGCCAAAGACTTGCGCTCTATAAGGCGCAGGTCCGGCCACACATGGAGTACTGTTCTTATCTCTGGTCCGGATCACCCCAATATCAGCTTCTACCATTTGACCGCGTACAACGGAGAGCCGTTCGGATTGTCGGGGACCCGGTGCTCTGCGAACGGCTGGACTCTTTGGCATTGCGTAGAGACGTGGCCTCTTTGTGCGTCTTCTACAGCATTTACAACGGGGAATGTTCCGAAGAACTATTCGATCTGATGCCTGCCGCCGAATTTCATCACCGCACAGCGCGCCATCGCCTCCAATATCACCCTTACCACCTGGATGCGTGGCGATCCTCTACGGTGCGGTTTTCAAGGACATTTTTCCCACGTTCCACTCGCTTGTGGAACGAACTCCCCTCGGTGGTATTTCCAGATCGATACGACATGGGTACCTTCAAAAAAGGCGTTTACTCCTTCCTACAAGGCCGGCAACACTCCTGTAAATCCTCGGATGTTGCAAGAGTTCATGGGCGGCGGTGATCACAAGTCATCTGTGACCCGCCAGCTCGTTTGCCCTCCTCTTACATAAAAAAAAAAAATAAATAAAAAATCATCAACTGGTGTCAAATTTCTTTGATTTGTCTGTAAATGGTATGATAATAGTAACATAAAATAAAGTAGATAAAGTTGAACAATTAGTCTAATCTTAGTTGGATAGAATATACTTCCTAATGTTAGTATCCGAAATGTCCTCCTGCAAGCGACTAATATCAAAGTTATCAAAGGTAGGTGGATTAACAAATGGCAATTTTTGAAAAGCTAAAACTTTTACAGAGATAGTTGTTTTGAAGAAAGCAGAGCAAAAATATGAATTAATTGAGAATTTTATATTAACAATATTTAAAATAAAATATACTGGTCAGAAAATATGTAAATAAAATAAAATATACCGTGAGTATATTGATGTGTTTAAAACTATCGTAAAAAATCTCTAGGGCTCAGATCGTAAATTGCAGGGATTATATCTATCGTATAAAGGAAATGGAATTTATGTAAAAAGTTCTATTTCAAAGTAAAATATTACATTTTGCTATGAAAATTACTATAATAACTAACTTGGTAGTAGTCTCAGGGAAAGATCTATGGTACGAATCCAAATTTTTTGCTGTTTTGGGTAGTTTAAGCTACACTAAACTATCAGTACTTTAAATAATAACACTTTATACTTGAATAACATTTAAGTATAATATAACAGTTACTTAATGTCGTTAAATTATCGTAATCACAGACATTTCGAATCTGACGATACTCATTTCGATGAATAATATTTTGTGATAATTAAATTATATGCCTTAAATAATTTTGTGATATGAAAAATTCTGTTACTGTGCAAACCTAACACTTCTTTTCAATTTTGCAAAATAATGTTTACTTTATTCATATAAACTATAACCGCCCGGTTAAAAGTAGTTTTTCGATTTAACATATCAATTGCTTGTTTGTATTAAGTAAAATTATAATAAGATTATCAATTTCCATCACAGAAAAGTCTATATGGCTTGTTTTAGTTTTCAGTTAAAAATCTGTTTGTTTGTTACCGAAAAAAAGAAAGTTATCTACACTTTTGTAATCAGATGCGGGACAAAATAAAATTCGTTAGAGTAAGCTAGTACAAAAACCTTAATAAAATATTTGATACAAAATTAATAGGAATACCTAGCAATAAAATGATTATAAAATATCAATATTTCAGTTAAAATTACATTATTGATAAAAAATACGACTAGTAAATAATAACTTGAGTATAATTAATTCTCTAAATTTGAATTAGTACACTAAAAACCCGATAAGTTAAATTAGTCTAAATATTAAGACATATAATTTCTCTAAATTTCCTTTTCATATTTAATATAGCTCTCTCTCTTTTCTTTTTCAGGTATATATAATTAAAGCCCACAGCAGCTTCGGTAAATAAGAAATATATTACACTCCCTATTAGCCAACGGCTCTGTAAAGCAATCAATTTGCTATAACCGATATTTCTGGATTGATTGATTTTGAAAGCATTATTGCCGTTAATTCAATTGCATTACGACAACAAATACTATAGAAGATAATAATAAAATAAATATATCTATATTTACTTAAAAATTAAACGTATAAAAGTTGAAATTTATATAAATATAGAATTAAAAATAAACCGACACGGGCAGGAATTCGAACCCGCGACCTCTAGGAAACCTTCCCGTCGCTCTACCAATTGAGCTACCGTATCGCTCATTATCATCATTATTATCGCGTATTTGTCGGTTATAATAAAAGTTTTATTATAACCGACAAATATTTTGTCAAGCTAGTAAAATCTCACTCTAATATATTCATGCTAACAAGTACTTATAGGTACAGGTATTAACTTACAAAGTTATTAAACGATGATTAATATTTTAATAGACGTATATTAACACAACGTTTATATTACCGCTAAGTAAACATCTTATAAGTGATATAACACTTTAACTTGATAATATTTAGAAACTTTGGTAACTTTAGGTAACGTTAGGTATTCGGAACTGTAGCAACGTTGTTCGGAAGCTAAACTAAATCACAGTCGCAAGGGATTGCCCAAGACCCAACTGAAGTATAATTTCGTTGGCAGTGCAATACATAAAGTACTCGTATATGTTACATAATCCCAAGAAGAAACCTCAATAAAGTAACTGTAATAATAATAATAAACTAATACTACAAAATAACCATGGTCATAAGTCAGCGAAACAGTTCTTATTACTTAGAACTAGAACATATGGTATTCTAACTTTGGTAACATTTACTATTTTTTTTATTATTTTTTTATGTAAGAAGAAGGCAAACGAGCTTTAAGTAACAAATAATGGTACAGCGACATGTGTTTTTATGTTTTTTTCTAGAATTATACATCGCATCGCAGGATCTGGCTCGAAAGAATTACAAGCGTTTCGTTCTGGTTTCGCTAAAAAGTTAAAAAAGAAATAATTTTACACGTTTTATTTTAATAATATAAAGCAATAAAATAAAAAGATTTATTATATGCTGTTTATATACATAGATAATTTATATAAATATTATAGATCAGCACGGCTATTCGCTAACTTTGACTTTTCTAATGACCATCAGCTGTGACGTCATGGCAGTTTGTTACTATAGTTACTTAATACGAAATTAGTTGTTTGACAACCATTATGTCCGCACTTATGTGATTATCATTTCTGTATCATTTCTGTATGTGATTATCATTTTAACTGTCAAAAAAGATACGTAATAGCCCTGCTGGGCCCTGATTCTGTATGAGACACGAGATTTCTTACTAATAACGCGTGATGTCACAACGTTATTTTGACAATTTAAAACAAGCACCTAACGCACGACATGTTTTTAAATATGACATTGGCATAGAGAATACGATCCCATGAAGATTTCACGAATTTATCGTAACGCGGTACGTAACGCGTCTATTTGCTCATAGCGAATAAGGGCCCTGTGCCCTTATTCGGTATAACGTTACATAAAGTGTTACGAAGAATTCCCAAAGAGAATATATATTTTTTTAAAAACCTAAGTCTTTATTATTTCTTTTCCATATTATTAATGTACTAGCTGTTGCTCGCGGCTCCGCCCGCGTGTAGGTCGCTTTTCGCGTAATCTGTGGAAACTACAATTATCCAGACCTATAATAGACTTATAGTTAATTCTATAGTATCTTATTCCTGTGGCAATTTTATAAATATAGGCATTACATTCCTA
Source organism: Napeogenes sylphis (assembly GCA_959347405.1). Taxonomy (NCBI): domain Eukaryota; kingdom Metazoa; phylum Arthropoda; class Insecta; order Lepidoptera; family Nymphalidae; genus Napeogenes; species Napeogenes sylphis. The sequence continues at coordinate 13,282,714 of OY365776.1, forward strand.
CGATATCAAACTGAAAATAATAACATACACACAGCCAGTGCATTAAATAAAGCGTATGAATACCAAATATTTTTTACCAAATATTATGTTTTTGAGTAATGTTCAATTAAAGAATTTCATTGTTTTTTTTTTGTAATGACTATGCTGTTAGCCTAGTGGCTATTACAGCGTCACCAGGGGAAATTACATTGTAGAATTTCAAACTGCTATACCATATGCAAAAACATAATCACAGCGAGTTCTAAAAAAAGTCAGCGCCATCTATTGAGATTTTCTGTGACTAAATTTAAAATGAGCATATTATATTCAATTCATATTCAATTTGTTATTTTAATAAAATTCAGAGAAAATAAAGTACACATTCTAGCTTTATCTAAATTAAATACGTTTATGTAAACTGCATTCAATTCTGTTTTAAAGTTTTGAAACAATGCTTAAAATAAATTTTCAATTTACCATAACTTCTTTTTCCCTTAACCGATATTGACGAAACAAAGTTTGATAACGCTCCAGATTATATATAATCCATCTGTGAAACGACATTATAACGTACCAGACACAGACAAAAATTCCAAATTTTTTGGTTTCTGTTACTCGTTTTTAATCATTCCTTATCAGTTTTTTTGAAAAATATTTAATGTACAGATATTCGATTTTTACTGTCTTATTATATGTGTAGATATAACTATATAAATTCCTAATGTTTACAGTAAAATCTTGTTAAACATGTGTGACGTGGTGAACATTGAAGTTGATAACATTAGTCATTATGAATATTTACTTATAAAACATATCGGTAATCCGGAAAAAAAATGGTTTCTCGACTATTAAATTATATAATATAATTATTAGATAGGATTTGTAATGCTTCCTTGAAAATGAATCTTCTTTCAACCAACATTCTAAGCACATAAAAAATTATATTAAAAAATCGATACTTTCCGATTGAAACCGATGTCATTAACGTATCTTGTAAAAAACTGAAAATAGCATAGCAATAGAATAAATATTATTTCATTCAATTCCACATCGAGGTAATGTTTTGAAAAAAACTGTATTCCTTACGATTATTGCCTCTACATAATCAAAGCTGCATTAACTTGAAAACTTACTTGAAGCATATTATATTTTGTGCTTGACTAACCTTCGTGTCCGCCCTCGCATATCGACAGCACCACTCCCAACCACAAGGTGATAATGATTAACTAATTACTAATTGTTTAAAAATATCCTTTAACAAATATCGCATATTTTACAGTTCAAATAGGGTTGCAATCTCCTACGTGGGTAAATATTGAATTTGGATTAAGTTAAGCCCTCCTGACCAGCTTATTAATTGTAACAACCCTAATTTAAACTACTGTACGAACAAAAGAAATGCATAAACTATGCAGTATCTAGGATATAAAATAATTTGTGTTAGTTGTTGCGTTGTTTCGCCCACGTTTAACAGTTAAGAAATATGTTTTATTTATCGTAAATTAACACACAATGGCTAAGACACAAACCTGAGATTAAGAGATTGTAATTTATAAATAGAAGTTACTAGATTGACTAATGGTTCTTAAATAAAGCGATCATTCTCACTTACTACTAGAAGATTGCCATAAAAATATGTTATGTACGAAACCAAACGCTAAATATTTTCAAAGAACATAAAATTTAGTATATTGTAATATATTTTAAAATTTCCTAGTTTCTCTCTTTTCTCGTAAATCTTTTTGTTTAGGGAAAAGATTTTAGAAAACTTTAAAGTTTAAAAGATTTCTGTTAAGAATGATCTGAATGTGTTAAATTTTATTGAAAAATGTTTTTAGAAGAGAGTTTTATATTAAACTTTTGTTCTTTTTTACAAGGATAAATAAAAAATATTAAAATAACATAATACATAATACATAATACATAATAAGATACTTTAAAAAAAAGTAATTATACAAATATAATTCTGGGCCCTTGCAGAGACATGTAGGTAAGTCTTAAAGGTCTCAAATCACAAGTATAAATATAAACACTTTAATTTAACCAGTAAATAAATAGGTATTTTAAGAAAGAAGCATGACTTTTTAATTGTAAAGGGTCTTAGTTAAAGGCCAGCTATTTTTAAATGGTTAGCAAAAGTATCATGTTGATATTTTCACGTTTGTATTGCATGTATTAAATTTCAAATAAACCTATCACTGTTAAATTAATAGACGAATTAGTGTTTTTTAATAATGTGTCTTACAATATACATGGAACATTGTATTTCAAATGTAATAATTAGGAAACAATCTACAGGTATGTATAAACAAGTATTAATAAAAAAATTAAGCATATAGCAAAAAAAAAACAATAAAGCAATGCCTACGCAAGGAAAACGCAATACATATGGTCGCCCAAAATAAACTTAGTTACGCTCCAATGAAGCGAATAAAATTCTTGGGAGTTTGAGGTAATATCATATAAGAATTTTTACATCAATCTTCCTTGAAATTGATAGAAATTATTCATTTAAAGGAGTTTTCAGCTTTAGTAGCTCTTATTAGGTCTCATTAAATACATTTTATACATTTATGAGATGAGGAATTCCTCATCTTAATCGATTTGGTATTTTAGTGTGATTTGATTAGCTAATCCATTTTTTTGAAAACAAGTTGGTCAAATCTAAGTACTTGTCATTCCAAACAGCTTGACCGTTATTGATAATTGGTTTGTGTGCTTATAGGCAAATTTTACTTTTGCGGTACACATTATTCTAGTTTATTATTGAATTAAAAAACTTGGATTGAGATAATCGCTCCTAAACTTATACTTAGCTAGTCTAGTAAGATCTAAAAACATTGAGTGAGTGGTAAATAAATGGTAACTTCCATTTATCATGTAGGCCAAAAGACGTATTGCAAAAAGTATTTTAATATAATGAACTTATTATACAAAATGTAGGTCACCAAATTACATTTTTATGCTTTTTGTTCTTGTTGATATATTTAAAATCCTTGTCATGTCAATTTCTGGTGGAAATCGTTATTTGAAGTGACAAACCCCTTAATCTAATAAAACTTTAGAAAAAGAAACTTTAACATTTTTAGAAAAAGTATTATTAGATTAAGGGGCATCTTAAGCATATCGGCAATGAACAGAGAGCATAATTTTTTTTGTGTACATAACGTACTTTACCCATGTAAAGAAAAACGTCGGGAAAGAAATTATATATTTTTCACATTACATATGCAGTTATATTGTGCTTATAAACTCAAAGCGCTAACTATAACAAAGCCATTTTCGCAAACAAAGGTTAATATTAAAGGTTAAAGGTTAATATTGGGCTACCTTTAATGCGATAAGGTTATACCTGAATAAGGTTATATAAGGTATAAATACTCTGTATGGACAGCTCAGGGCTTATAAGTACATAATTATTACTGTATTTAAGTATTATATAGTGACGACATACCTGCCAATATTTATCTCACTTATTCATTACAAAGACCATCACCATTACAAAGACTCCATTATATATGTTGGCTAAATATCGCTCCATATTTTGTCGTATTTTAATTACAGTCATCACATCTCATAGCTACAATTATTTATGTATGTCGCAATTAGCATAATAAATACGCAAATCAAAAGTATTAATTAGATATCGATATAGATATGCAATAGGTACTCGATAAAAAAATCCCTAAGACATATTTGTATCAGAAAAAGAAAAACTCTTTTGACTATTATTTTCATATCGATCATTATATAGATATTTATTACACTTAGTATTTAGTAACTTCAAAAAAGAAGAATAAATTGTATTATATTACTTGAATATATACTTAGAAAGTCTAAATATCACTGAATATGGTTTTCTTTTATAATTGTATCCCTAGATTTTTTTCTCTGTTTAGTGTCTTAGTTGACTAGTAGAAAATACTTTAACATTAACTTGGCTCACAGTATTTTTTTTATTGTACAATAAAGTTTTTATAAATAAATAACCTTATTTTTTACTTCAACCAATTACTTATAGATCTCTCATTAAGTATCTAACAAACAAACCTATAAGTATTTACTTCATTAAATTTTGGAAAAGAATTGGTTTCTTCCAACATATTAGGTCTTACATATTAAATCAGCGTTTTTCGTATTTGCCACTTTAATAACAAATTTCTCCTATTTGGTTAGGAAGTCCAAATTAAAAATTTTACAGCTATTTATACATCTATTATTGTTTCATAGACCGTCATTCATTTGTTTTTCTTCTGATTTTTCTGTTTGCAATACTTAGTTTACAAAATGGAAACCTTTAAATGTCGCATTATTTACGAGTGCGAGTTCCACCGTGGCACCAGTGCTGCGGAAACGACTCGAAGGCTTGATGATGTTTATGGTCGTGTTGCAAAAGAAAACACAGTCCGTTTTTAGTTCTAACATTTTCGTTCTGGAAATTCGACCTTCTGAACAAGAACCGTGAACGACCGGGGCTCAAGATTATAATGAAGAATTGAAGACTATTGTGGAAGCGGATCTATGGCTAACCACGTCCGAGATAGCTACACGCTGCGGTGTTAGTGATAAAACTGTTTTATTCCACTTGAAGCTAATTGGAAAGATTAAAAAACTTGAAAACTCATGAACTGAATTGAATTCACTGAAGCAAACCAGCAAACACGCGTCGACTGCTGCGTCACATTACTTAACTTAATCTTAACTTAAAATAATAAAGTGATTTTAAATTGAATCATTACCTGTGATGAAAAATGAATTCTCTACTATAGTTGGTTCAGCTCATTGCAATGGTTGGATCCTGGTCAGCCAGCGAAATCCGGCCCCAAGCAAATAATAACACTAAAAAATTACTTCTAAGCGTTTGGTGAACTAGTGCCGGTATTGTTCATTACAGTTTTTTCAAATCTGGCCAGACTAGGCCAGATTATTAAGATGTATATTGTCAGCAATTGCAAACCGTGTTGGAAAAACTAGCTGCTAGACTAGCTGCTTTTAGTGAAGGCATCAACGAACTACCTACAAAATAGCAAAAGTGCATAGAACACAATGGTTCATAATGTGATTAATTAAATACATTATATTAAAATTATTCGACTTTTTGTTCCTCCCATAGAAAACGCCAATTTTATATTAGGCAATCACATATTAGGCAATCACATATTAAGCAATCACATATTAGGCAATTTACATTTTATATCCTTTTTAATTTGAATAATTTTAGTGTTATTACATATTTTCTAATTTGAACATTAGTATAACGAAAGAAAAAAAAATTTTTTGTTCATCTCAGAATACTTTTTATTTAAGATAAATGATAAGATAAATTTACCTAAAACCATTTTTAAAATGTTACGTTACAAAATTACATACACGATATTATGCTGTGAACGGCTGCAGTGTTTCAAATTAATTGAAACAAAAGCATCACAATGTACATACATCATTTACGTTAACAACCGACGTACGAACACTAATCAATAGTCCTTAACTGACACCTTTATTGAGTAGTATGTTACTTGATCGACAACGTGAACGAGATTACAAAGTTTCAAAAACCTTGTTATACTTTCATATAATCACAATTTATTTATTAGGTATGAATTAGGAAAGTAAACTCTGGGAATAATATTTTTAATAAGTATCAAGCTTTCAAAACCCCGAAGAAAAATATATTATACTATTAGCTGATCGTAACTGCGTCCATCCAAGATAATGAAGGGTGTTACTCTTTTGAAACATCAGTTGACTTCTAAGTGTCCCCTCTCTCTCTCCACTCCTCTCTATAGTCTTCAAATTAGGCCAAAATATTTTCCGAAATATTTTTTTTTCATACTCTGAATTTTAGGTATATTCAATAAAATAGGTAATCGGTTAAACAGTTTTCTGGTACCTTACCTAGTGGTAAGGTTCAAGGTGGTAGTGTAGTCACTAACACTTCAGGTAGATACAATTTATGAAGTTTCTATTAAAACAATATTTTATATTTTACAGACATAAAATAACATTTTTCGTACGTATTATTACGGGAAAGTTCCGTTTCTTTTGATAAATAACATTTATATAAAGCTGTCATGCTTCGGACACTTAGGGTAATGTACCATTCTCTTTGTTTATATAAATAAATTTCAAGTTTGCGTAACCAGACGATATGTCCAGTTATAGAGAATATTATGTAAGATTTTACAAATTAGTAAAATTCAAGTAAAATATAATATAATTTACTATTTATTATTTTATTGTATTATAACTATATATATATATATATATATATATATATATATATATATATATATATATATATATATATATATATATATATATATATATGTATTGTATGTTGTATAATTATATAAAACTTAATTTGTTTTCGGTAATAATATATTTTTGTTAACAATTATTAATAAATATAAATGTACTTGTACATTTACATTTGTATATACCTGTATAATACCTGTATAATACCTGTACATTTACCCGACCTAACTGTGTAGGTATCAAATTGCTGTAATAGCAGTACATAAAGTAGGTATGAATTCATATGCGATATTTTGAAAACATCTAAACGCTTAGAATAAGTCAAATGTCTGTGTATCAGATTATTGATGCATATGTTGAAACCTCTTATGTTTATAATCTGACTGTCCACGTAATTGTCCCAAAAAAGGTTACCAAAGCAGTAAGAGAGAGAATACTTGTTCGAAAAAAAATAAACGGCAAATGAAATCCTATAGCACCTAGAATAATGTCATACATATAAACGTCAATGTAGTAATTGCATTTAATCTTTCGCGAATCGGAATGACTTTTCAATATATATTTCCAGGCTGTATTCATGTTAATTAATTTAATCAGAATTGGCCCGACCATTTTCGAACCCATTCGGGGTTTGTATTAATGAGCTCGTAGAAAGGCTGACTCTCGGTGTAAACTCAGTTTAATTACCTACCTAATATTTAATAAACATTGCGTTTCTAACTAAAACATTTAGTATACTTGCCATAACCAAATCTTTGTACCTGACTAATAAAATACATGTTGTTACATATATTATATTTTCAAATACAAAATATGTAAACAATCATAATGGACAGACCATACATCGAAATAATTAAGATATACTCAAACTATATCAATACATATGTAATAGATTACCTCAATGTACACGTAATCTATAGTATTCTATAGTGTATTTATGTTATGTATGTAGTATTTTTTTTTTCCTTTTACTACTAATTTAATAATTGGTAGTAAATTGATAATTAAAACAGAAAACTCTTAAATATTAAGGATTTTCTAATTAAATGATGTTTATATAATAATTGTGTTTATTGTTTAAAATGCTTCTCCCCTGGGTCTTTAACCGGCCCGTTGGTCAAGTGGTTAGCGCAGACGCCTAACGTGTCACGGCGCAATGGGCTCGGGTTCGATTCCCGGCAGAGACAGGCATTTATGTGATGAGCATAGATGTCTGTGTTTCTGGGTTTGGTCGTTTATTAAATATATTCTCAGTATTTATATCTCTATGTATTTGTATCGTTGTCTAACACCCTTAACACAAGCAAATAATTTGCTTACTTAGGGGTTTGGTCAATGTGTGTAATTTTTCCTGATATTATTATTACTTTTGAGTGTTCACTATGTAGATGTCAGAAATAACGAACACATTATGACATCATTGATTGTACACATTAATACCTGTGTCTGCGATAACCTTCATTAATATGATATCTACTGGTGTAGGTAATATATGGCATTGCTAGATCAGTTACTAGCCTGGCACAGTGACCCAAAATAAGATATGCTCTTCGAAATAAAAAACAAGACTTTATCTTCTAAGATTTATTTAAAATTCAAATTATTATAAATAAAAACTAAAACAATAAAAACCATTAAATAATTTAAAAATAAAAATTAATATAAATAAAAATTATCATTATTTTACAATAATTTACATTGTAATATCCCAATAAGTAATGAATGATGTTTGAATTAATTTTACAATAATTTACTTAATTTACTTTGACTTTTATAAAAGGCGAGTTTTTGATTTGAGGTTTTCCCCACCACTTATTTTTGAGCTGAGCGTAGGCGAAACTCTTAACCGTTCATTTCGCTGCTTTACGACCGCGCTAGCTTCGAAACCTCTTAACAGATATTCATGATTTTCACCAAAGAGTTAGAACTTTTTTAAGAGATGGTTCCTAAAAAAACAGAACTTAAAAAAAATTATAGCAAAAAGAAATATGTCTATGGAAATTCCCAAGTTAAATTTTAAATTATAAATTCGTCCTAAATAATTGGATATCGCAGTTAATGTTGCTTTTGAAATATCAGAAAGGAATATAAATGGAACATCTATCTATTTGCTATTGAAATATCTACACATACCTTATCTAACAGCCATCCCTCGCAGCTGTATGATTTGGTTTTGCCTTCACTGCAATATATGTCTATAAACTTTGTAATTGAAATTCTGTAACTCTTGCATATATTTATAAGTCAAGCATACTTATTTACTTATATACATATTTAACATATTTTTCGTTTTTAAAGATAAATAAATTTATTTGAGGGAAATTGTCAATATACACCATATATGGTCACTATTTCAATATTTTATTACAAATTGTGAAAATATTTAATAAAAAAGTTAATCGCAAATAAGATTGCAGAAAAGTAATCTATTCGGAAATATCAGTGATTACAAATTGATTGCGTTACACAGCCTCCGACGGCTGTCATAGAGTGTAATTTAATTTTTCATTTATCAGCACTTAGTCTTAGAATTGGGTTTATTCGATACGAATCTTCTTTTTTCTATATAAAAATATTACTTAGAATTTATTACATTTTAGTCTATTTGATAACAGATTTATCGTATGATTCTATACAAAACACAACTAGAACATTCTCATTGAATTAACATTGAGACGAAACATAAAAACATACTCATACAATACTTATACAAGACACGGGATTTTTTTGCATTTTGAAAAAAGTTTTATTTCTAACGCACAATGTAAGTGTGCACTATGCATGAACTTCTTAGCGTCCGAGAGTGTGAAAGTAGACCTATAACTTTGTAAGCCTCAGGCTCATAACTTACAAGATTTAAATCCTTGAATATTAGGTATGTCTTCTCCGTTAACCAATTTTAGTGTATTTAATTTATGTTTTACATTTCCTTAATATAATTTAACTTTAAAAGATCTAAGTGAGTTATACTAAAACATGCAAGGTATTTAGAATAAATGTTTACTTCAGAACAAGAATATATATTTCCTTTACTAAAATATTGCTTCAGTTCTCTGAAACTGACAAGAGACAAGGCGCTCTATTTTTCCAGCCACTACCAGGCATATCTATTTCTATAATAATACGTGTATATTTTTATTCTTGTAATTATTATGTAGATTACAAATGTATACTGCATGTACATTTCAGTCTTCATTCTTTTTTTTATTTTTTATTTGTTTTCAAATATAGAATAAAAACTTGGAGACAACCGTCTATTCTATATTTAGTTTGAATAATACATAATTTAATATATTGAAAGACATTTGTTATCGTAGTTAGCCTGCCGACTTAAGAAAATAAAATAAATGAACTTGAAACAGACGGTTACTTTATCCCGACTTTTGGTAATAGGGAGAGTTTCGTTCATATGCGTCGGCATTCTATTAAGTACAAATAAAGTCTACCACAAATGCCACAAAAAAAGGCTTTTAAAGTTTAAATGTTAAAGTGAACATTGTTAAAAAAATATAGTAATACTTTTATATACATTCAAGGATTCGAATCACATAAAAGCTTTTTAAATAAAACCTTCCGCACTTCATTTTCCAGCCATGATTTCAATTCTTCTTCTTAGTCGTCACACTCTTGTCAGAGTGGTCGTGGTCGTCACTTCAGGGTTGGTGACATGCTTCACAATCAGTCGCCACTCCTCTCGCATCGTAGCCTTTCTCGTACACTCATGGAGTGAACCATCAAGTGCAGCCTTCACCTGGTCAATCCAGCGCATAGGCGGCCTTCCACGTGGTCTTATACCTTCAACTCTTCCCTGTACTACAAGGCGTTCTACTGACGTATCCCCTCGACGCGAAACATGTCCGAAATAGATGAGAATGCGACCTTGGACGATAGAAGATAGACGCTGTCGGACGCCGAGCTCCTTGAGGATGGAAATGTTGGTTCTGAATTCCCTCCACGATATATCAAGCATTCTCCTCCGGCACCACATTTCTAAAGCGTCTATCTTCTTTTTCTCACTTTCTCTTAAAGTCCACGTCTCCGCACCATAAATAAATATGGGAAACACTAGCGCCCTGACAAGTTGCATTTTCGTGGCTTTCGTGATGCTTCGATTTTTCCATACTTTCTTTAGTTTATCCATAGCAGACTTTGTGATAGCCATACGCCATTTGACTTCATCCGCGCACCCACCGCGGTTTGTAATCAGCGCACCAAGGTAGATGTATGATTGCACGACATCGCAGTTTGCAATCTTGGCAACATTTGGCGAGTTATTGTTAGCTCGATCAATAATCATCACCTTTGTCTTGCTTCGATTTATTTTTTAGTCCAAAATCAAGGCTAACATGCTCTAGCCTGCTTAGCAGGTTTTCCATGCTTTCTATGCTTGTTGCAAAGAGGGTAGTGTCATCCGCATATCGCAAGTTAGAAATTTTGTGGCCTCCGGTGGCGATTCCATCTGACCAGTTTTCAAGCGCTATTCTCATAATGAGCTCTGTGTAGATGTTGAACAGAAGCGGTGATATAATGCAGCCTTGACGGACTCCTGCACTGGGGTGAAAATTGTCAGAGAGTACGTCGTCTGTTCTAACTGAAGCTGTTCCCTCCTCATAGAGTCTTCTGAGAAGGTGCACAAGATGTTTAGGCGTTCCCATAGTTAGAAGAGTTTTCCAAAGTAATGGCCATTTCACCGAGTCAAACGCTTTAGAGAAGTCAACAAAGCAGATATAAGTTGGCTTGTTGAACTCTCTAGCTTTCTCAATGATCTGACGCACGCTGAGAATCTGCTCGCGAGTGCCCTTTCCTTTTACAAACCCAGCTTGTTCGGGGGCAATTTGACTGGATAGGTACGATTTCAATCTCTCGTTCAAGATATGCAGAAGTATTTTGCTTGCATGTGTAATAAGGGCAATAAGACGATAGTTGCTGCATACTTTTGTAGAGCCTTTTTTATGTAAAGGAACAAAGACAGTATGACACCACTCTTGAGGCCAAGTACCTGTCTCCCAAACTTTGTTACACGAAGTGTGAAAGACTTCAACGCCATATTCACCAGCTGCTTTTATGGTTTCTATTGGTAAGGCATCTCTTCCTATGGCTTTTCCGATTTTGAGGTGCTTGATAGCGGCTCGAACTTCAACTTTCAAGATATCAGGCTCCTTTTCGTCTTTTTCAGGCTCTGTTGAGAGATAACTGTGCGCGTGTGGATCGTTAAGCAGTGTCTGACAGTACTCTTTCCAGGTCTCGGATATTGCGCTTATTTCAGTCAATGTATCGAACCGCGAACTATCTATAGCCCATGTTTTAGAAGAGAGAGTTTTTCTAATAAATCTTATTTTATTATGCAGATCCCCCGTTTCGTGTCTGTCTGCGTGAACTTCGACTTCACCACATATGTTCTGTAGATAAGCATTGCGATCTCGTCTACACGCTTCTTGCACCCGAGCAGACATTCTGTTCAAGCTCTTTATGTCAGCACCAAGAGCTTTCATAGTTCTTCTCTTCTCGACAAGGGCAAGGGTACCGTTGCTCATCCAATGTTGGCGCTTGCGAACCACTGTGGTTGGCTTAGATGCAGTAACAGCTGTTACAAAAAGATGTTTTGCCTGACCCCACAGCTGATCTGGGGATGCCGATTGGGTATTTAAGTTAATCCACTGAGACCAATCCTTTTCGATTGCAGTCAGAAATTCAGACTTATCCACTGGTAACAGTTTCCTCAGCTTTTCAACGTTTCTAGCCACTCTCAGTTTGAGTAGAACTTTAGCTACTAAAAGTTGGTGGTGTAATCCGCAATCGGCACCGGGCAAAGTGTGAACATTCCTTATGGAAGTTTTCCATCTTGATCCAATCAAAATGTAGTCTATCTGGTTACGATAGTTGCCATCAGGTGATACCCATGTGTAAAGTCTTCTCGGATGGTTTTGGAAGAAACTGTTCGCTATCACCAAGTTGTTCTCAGCAGCAAATTGTATTAGGCGTTCACCTCTCTCATTACGCTGGCCAAGTCCAAATTTTCCTGCACACGGGCTTAGCTGATTAGCATGCTTTCCTATCTTCGCATTCAGATCACCCATTAAAATAAGCAGTTCTCTTTTAGGGATTTTAGCCATAGTTGATTCCAGTTCTCTATAAAACTGTTCCATGTCCGCGTCATCTGCTGCGCTTGTTGGTACGTACAGCTGTATGATGTTTAGATTGACCGGCTTCGCCTTCAGTTTTAAACTCAGCACTCGATCACTAACAGCTTCATATCCCATCACACAGTTGTTAACTTTCTTTGGTAAAACTAAGGCAACTCCACTTCGGCTATTGTCGTCATTTCCAGAGAAGTAGATAGCATAGAAGCAGAAAATGTCCATTACCCTTCCAATGAGTCTCACTTAGACCACAGATGTCCAGTTTGCATCGCGCTATTTCCCTTTCCGGAATGTCAAGTTTTCCTGGTTGAAGTAGACCGCGCACATACCAAGTGCCTATCATTTGGGTCTGACGCATCTTCATTGTGAAAGAAATTCCAGTAGCCCGATGTCCATGTGGTGCCTGGTCTCCTACACCATCAAGGCCGGTAGCCAACTTCACACCGTCTGCCCCGGACGCAGATCGGCGCCGGTTGCTAAGCGGATCGCATGGCCACCTTTGATTACTTTGTTGTACCTTCATGACGACTTTCTTTGGGAAAATAGTGCAGTAGTTTCCCCTTGCTTTCTGCACCAGACATTTTAGTGGGTATTTAATCTACAAGGCCGCTGATGCCTCTTCTGCCCGGTTGCCCGGCCAGGTGTATGGTTATACCGCCATCGCTCGGTGGATTTCAATTAGGAGGAATGTTTTTTGATGTTACTTTTTAACTGTCAAATACAGAGAAGATACAAACGCAGCTTGGTTGTAAGCACTTATTTATATAATTGATTGTATAAATATTTAATGGAAGGTTAACTCGCTATTTTAGCTCGTCTTTAGACTGAAATATCAAAAGACTTTTGTCGGTACAAAAATGCGAGAAACAGAAATATGTTATATTTTAATTCAATTAACTAGCCACGAGTACTGTTTTTATACTATTGAACACTTTAAATACTAAATATTTATTAGTAATATTAACATGATTTCATCATTATTTTATTATAAAAATGTTTGTAATATGTTAATAAATGAACAGTGAAAGTCTTAATAAATTTACTTAACTTCAGAAATCGTTTGACGGAACTAAGTATTCTTAGAAAAAAGTTATTATATTTTTTGATAAATATGATAAAATTATTATTTTGAATACAACATTCCATTTCCCGTAGCCTACTCCGTATTCAAGCTCAAAATCATACATCCTACTTAAGTAATGAGCTCTGGTGATATGGGACATGTGCTGTTTTTCTACAAAAAGTCGACGCAGCTAGTAATAAGAGCCTAAGTAAATGTGAAATATAAAGAATTTCTTGTAAAAATAATCCCCTATTTGCTTATGAACTTAAATTTAATAATAAATGTTTATTTAAATTCTATTGAATAAGCTTTGATGATTGATTAAATAATCAATCAATATCGAAAATCCAGCAAAAATTTCGATTCATTAAGTATGACTTAATCTGATTTATCTAACTAGTATCAATTTTTAGCGAAACAGTTTTTAGGATTAATTAAAATTATCTAAAAATGTTTCTAGTTTGTGTAGTGCATTGCCAGATTTTATTAAATTCGGTTTTAATATCTTTACAAGGTAATTTTATCTCTCGAGGCATCTTCAGTCTTTTTTTACAGTGTTAAGTTTTATTGTTTTTTTGGTGAGAATTTATTATGAAATTTAACAGGTGTCACCAGTGTCTCAAAAACACGTATACATACAATACTACATAATGTGTTAAACAGTACTTCATTCATTATTTGAAATAAGATAAATATAATAATAATAATATAATAATATCAGGACAAATTACACACATTGATCTAACCCCTAAGTAAGCAAATTATTGGCTTGTGTTAAGGGTGTTAGACAACGATACAAATACATAGAAATACACATATAAATACTGAGAATATATTAAATAAACGACCAAACCCAGAAACACAGACATCTATGCTCATCACGTAAATGCCTGTCTCTGCCGGGAATCGAACCCGATCCCTGTTGCGCCGTGACAAGGTAGGCGTCTGCGCTAACCACTCGACCAAAGGGGCGGTTTCTATGAAATTAAATATAGAATGAAAAATATCCGATACGGGTAAGATGCGAACTCACGATGTCTTGTTGTACCTACTGCAAAATCGAACTATCGTATCGTAACGCAAAATAATCCAAATAGACGTGACCCTGTCCTGATAAAGCTATGTATATAATCATTTACCTGACTTTATCTCATTTAATCCAAACCCATATAACCCAGTTCTCATATAATAAACACTATGTTCTCCTAAAATAAGATCAAAACAACTTAACTTTGCTATGTCCAAGAATAAAAAATAAGTAAACTATTAATTAAATTATGAAAACATCAAAAAAATATCTTTCACTTTTTTTTCGATACAACTTCTGAAGTGACAGAGACTATTCACCCTATTAGAAATACAACTTTTAAAAGTAGATAAGTTAGTAAATGTAATATTATATTATACAGGAAGAAAGTTATGAAAGATTAAATATGTCTAAAACATATTCTGAAGTAATTTACCATCAAATTAATGAGTGCGTACATACAATTAACATTATTGCTAATTGTATGTATGTATGCTAAATAGGGGAGGTTAATTTTACATTGAACGATTGATAAAAATAAGATTAACAGCTAGTGTCAGTGAGCTAGTCAAAAGCTAAGAATTATTTATTCATTAGATGATATTAAAATATTTAAAAATCAAACAAAATTACTTAACATTCAGGCTTAAGGGTAAGCTTACTTAGGAAAATAAAATTAAATATAGAATGAAAAGGTCGCACACATAACTGTCCTTAACAAACAAACTAGACTAATAATCACATATTAGTATTCATGCTTTACAGACACAGAGCTTTTGAAATATAAAATATAATGTAGTATATAATACCATTTGGTGTTCCTATACGTTTATTTTGCACAGTACAAATTAGTAGTTTTATAAAATAATCAATCAATTAGGTTCAATAATAATATGAAAAATAATATGTCTTTCACAACGAAAATAACATTTCAATTACAATTTATTAATACCTGTTTCTTAATTTTTATCACAATTATTAGTTTTGGATTGGTGATGCCAAAAATAAGACGCCGAGCATTTGTAATAATACTAATTCTATATTCTGATCTGTAATTCTGATCCACCATGCGTGGAGATGAACTTACCATTAAGAAATAACAAACAATCATATTTACTTGTAAATCCTATCTTGTTTCTAAAGCGGCGCGACTTTCGTCTACTTAATCCCTGTTTTATCACTACAGAAAATAGTAAGCAAAGGGAACTTTGCTCATTTCCCTTATTGTAGATGTTATTTTATTACAATAAAATGTAATATTAATAAACTAGATGTTACTATGGAGTTGGCTACCTCCAATGAGTATGACTGACATATGACGGCTGAGTTATTATATCTAAAAGGGTCCTTGCACTTAACCGCTGTACGATCTTGCTAGATTATATGCCCCGAGAACATTGAGGACTTATAATAAAAATAAAATATAAATTTATTTTTTGAAAAGATCTATAAACATGTTAAAAGATCTATAAGCATAGTTAAGCAAATTTAAATAATAAATAAATAAAAAAATTAAAAATAAATACATATGTACAGGAATTTGAACCACCGTGATCTATGAAACCGTCCCATTGCTCTACTAATCGAGCTACCGTATCGGCTACTCACTTTGGTAAATTTTAAATAAATATGGTAAACTTTAAATAAATATGGCAAATTTTAAATAAATATACATTTTATATTTTTAAAAATTAAGTTTAACATGGCTATACATGTTTAAAGATATCTTGAAAACATTGATTTCGGTTATAGCATCTAAGATGAATGTTACATAAAAACATGCTGCCTAAAAACATTAATTAGGATTTCCAAAAGAAGAGATAAGGATAAACATAAATAGTATAAGGTAATTATCTCATAAATAACATGATACTGTTATTTTAACCTACATGTTATATGCTATCTCTTACCTACATATTATATGCTATCAGCTGTATTTTATCAAAACACAAACTTAATAATAACAGTTAAATTTTACATTTTTATCGACAGACAGACAGACATTTGTATAAACAGAGTTCAGATAATTTCACACCACTATGTAAAGAAAATCAAATCCTAGTTATATCAAATATAGTTAATCCAAGCTTCTATGTTTAGCAGAATAAGCAGAATATAAAATTGTATACACACTCAATACCTAATACCTTGCTCAATGCAAATAAAGATTATTATTATTATCATTCCTAAGCACAATTAAATTTGATTTAATTTTAGTCATCATTGCCAGTTTGTTACTTTTTAATAAAAATGTAATAACTTAACGAAGAAATTAGATACCTCATAGCCTAAGATCCCATTGCAAATTCGTGCACCCATCGGTTTTGCAGTAAAAACAAATTTGTACGTAGATTTATGATTTGTAGAATATACATATGTCAGGTTATTAGTAGAATATACATTATACATATAATAATAAATGTACGCTATGAGTGTATCAAGGTACCAAAATCATACCTGTTCAAACCTGGCTTGGAAGAGATGCGGCCGAATGCAAATGGCAACCGTGATTTTTCAGACTCTTTCTATGTATTGCTGTGAAATGGACAAATAGGTACAATTTTTCCGAAAAATATTTTTTTAATACCTTCCCTGACGCTGTAATAGCCAACAGGGCTAACAGCATAGACAGACAAAAAAAAATAAAAAATAAAATAAAAAAAAATCATTTACAATGCTAGTGGCCACATATTTATGGGTAATCTGATATATGTATATTCTACTAATCATAAATATACTTACACATTTGTTTTTACAACAAAACCGATAAGTGTACAAATTTGCAGAGGGATTTAGTACTATAAGAATATTAAAATAATTGACTTAGGTCGTTTGAAGAGATAATATTACAACAAAACCGATAAGTGAACGAATTTGCAGAGGGATTTAGTACTATAAGAATATTAAAATACAATTATTTTAATATTAAGTCAATACTTAGGTCGTTTGAAGAGATAATATTAAGGTAAGGTTCAGTTAAAAACAAATAGTCAGGATTCAAGTTAAGTAACTGTTATTAAATAAATATATATAAAAATAAAAAATATCCTGATTATTTTAAAATAACTTATAATTATATGTTGTGGATGATTCATTATGTTAGTAAATATTATTTCAACATTTGCATTCATAATAATTATTTTGCAAGGTTGTTAATTAATGAATTATAAATGCCAAGGAAAATATTTCTCAATTAAAAAAAAAGAAAGATATAAAACAAAAAATAAATGTACGGATGGACTATTTCGCTCTGTAGCTAATGATTCGTAATTAATCTTATTGATAATGAGGAAAGGAATTCTTATTATATTTTCCAAATGATTTTTTGATGAATGCTATCACCACTTCAAACAAATTTTTATTTGAAATTTATAAAATGCTGACAGATATATCTAAAAACTGGGAAGCTGAACGCATTGCTATGTAGCTTGCTATAAAGCAAAGCGACTTATATATAGGGCTATTGTGAATCCAAGCCATCCAGATATCCACTTCAATACCCATACAAATCATCATTAAAATCGGTAGCAAACAAATAAAGAAGAATCAATAGATTATAATGTGTTTGTTGTTAGGACCTGAATGGAATCGTAGGCAAAAGTTATCTTGTCTGATTCTGGCCAAAGTTTATTTTTAGCTAAATGAAACAGATTTCAAGTTTTAGCTGTTATTAACCTTATGTTGTATATAAATAACTAAATCTAGGTAAAATATTTTTTTCTGATAATGTAATTTATAAGTAAATTTTATCATACGAGTTTATAAGAAAATTCTGAAAACTGAGAGAATAATTAAAAATAGCATAACATATTATAGGTGACATAAATTTTTTGATTCCGGTTAAAATAAAAAATAATAACAAAGTTAATAAGTAATTCAAATGGAGTACTCAACTCGATTTAAGTAAAAACGGTTAAATATAAAATATAGAAGTTATAACGTTTTATTTTATTAAAAAAAATATGAACTATTACATTTATATACAGTTTTAACTTAAATTTAATGTACACTTCAACGTTATCGTATAGTAGCGCTAGTGTTCATCAGATCACATATTATGCAGAAACAATTTTGATCAACCTGATATATGATAGTCTGAACGAAAATATTTTCATAAATCTTATTTTATAATATTTTAAATAAAAAAATCTATTAGGCATATTTGTACACTTATAAGCGTTATGATTACGAGGTTCCAACGCTATCGCATTCATAAAAAGCCCATAACGAATTCGAATGGTTATTCCTCTTCATTTATCACATCAATTAAAAATAATGAAGGTACTTTTATTTTAGTAATATAATTAGAGCAGCTCATTATTATATTCGAGGGTTTTCATTAAAAAATGGGTATTTTTTGAAAGTATTGTGATTTGTCAGAAATAGTTTTTTCATTGAGTATTGTTCCCTTTATTTCATATGTTTTTTTTAGATATTTAATTATTATTTGAAAATATATATAAACATGTATAGCCATGTTAAGCTTACTTATTTTTTTTATAAGTATAAAATGAAAAATAAACCGATACGGGCAGGGATTCGAACCCGTGACCTCTGGGTAACCGTCCCATCACTATACCAATTGAGCTACCGTATCGCTTTGTATATATTTTTTATTATTGTTAAACACCTATAATTTTTAGGTCTTAATTTGAAATTTCATTTAGATATTCATTTTATGCGGATTTTATTTTATTAGATTAGATAACATTGACCACGATATTGTGATCCTTACATATACGAAAGAATGAGATAGAATATATGAAGCAGTAAATCGTATTCTCGGAATCTCTTTATTGTGCGATGATACAATATATACAAACAGTAAATTAACCGTCAAATTTTTAACACGCTTTATAATTAGTATTTTTTTAATTATTTAATAAAATTATATATACTGTATTTTTAATAAAAAAAAAATATTCCATTCTATCATATAATCAAAAAATATATGAGAAGTATGACGAATTTGATACAGAAGAATAAAAACCATAAAATAAATATAGTTAAGCAAAACTAAAAAACACGGTTTAAAAATGAATCGAACTAAATAGCAAAAAATAAGTCGTAATATGAGAATAATGGGCAAAATATAATAAAATTATTGCGAAAAAAAACGTGGGGCGCTTCGTGCTATTACTTTTGTGGCATTCTTAAAGTCCTTGTAATGATTGAATATTTTCAAAAATGAAGTTTTAGATAAAATTTACTCTAGTTTTAGAAATGAATATAAGTAATTATTAATTTCGAAAGTATGTTAAAAAATTATTGACTCTGGTGAGATCACCGTTATCATTCGTTAAGATTAACGAATATGAATTAATCTTACCTATTTTAGTAAGTAGTTTAGTTATTGTAGTCAATTGTCTTTTACGATTTTTAATGTTCCAATATGATCTGTAAACCTCAATTAAGTCAAAATCGACTTTAAAAATTAAACAAGATATATGGCACGCAGCGCCCCACTCTTTTTTCCACAATAATTTTATTATATTTTGCCCGTTATTTGCATATTACGAATTATTTTTTGCTTTTTAGTTCGATTCATTGTTAAAGCGTGTTTTTTTTAATTATAAGGCCTCTGTTTTAAAACGATCTGTGTAAAAAGAATTGAATTTCAAATTTTATGAAAGCTTATGAGAAGAATGACATAAAGCTTTTGTTAATAAAAAATAAAATCACGCTTCCATATTGCTGCTGGCGGCTTCGTAAAGCAATCAATTTGCTATCACCGATATTTCTGAACTGATTGCTTCATTTTCCGTGCTATGTCGTTCGAAATCAAGGTATTTTTGCTTTAAAATCTTTTATTCGTATGAAATAAATAATTTCATTTATTAAACATATATAATTTATTAAATATCTGTAAATTTAAGATCCTTATATTTTTGTAATATCTAAAAGGTATTATGTTATCGATAACAGATAAAATTTTAAGCAAATGTCACAAGTTATTGCAGGGTTGTGCAGTTAATGAGATAAGCCTCAAGTAATTACTTTTTGTTTTTTAAAACATTATCATACATAATGCAAGTATTAATAAAATATTACTTTTTTAATCTTTGACCCAAAATGAGAGGTGTTATAAGTTTGACCTGTGTATCTGTGTGTCTGTCTGAGGCATCGTAAAATTAATAATATTATATGCATATAAATATATAAACCAGACATGAATGAAAGTACCAAATACAATAAATACGATTTGTGGTTTTGAAATTTGTTTATTTATTCAAATGATTTAGTATTGAGTTTGTTTGCTTGAAAAATTTATATTTTAATGAAAGACCCACACCTACTATATATTCGTCACAAAAAAACATAAATGTATATATATACTATACTGAAATATTGAACAGTACGGTTTTATATAAATCTAATAACAGCTGTTTTGTTGTTTTTTATCGTTCGTATCAGTTTTACTATCAATATCAATGAGTATAAATTATGGTCTTAGCTTTTCAAATATAACATTTTTTTTTTTATTTATTTTTTTATCTTAAAGCTCTATTCAAACCTAGTTATTTGAGAATGGTAGAGATTCGTTTTTGGCATATTTTACTTCAATGAATGTATAGTTTTCATCATTACATTTCAGAAAGTTCAACACCTCCATACACCTAAATATTTGTTTCCCTGTAGATATTGTAACAAATTGTCGGGTTTTAATGGACATACACTCTTTTCAAAACCTTCGAAGCTTAAATCAATATCAAACAAAATTGAATAATATATCAGCTTAGGTAAGGTAAGGTAGGCTATGATAAATATATTAAAATTATTTGTTTATATATTATAGGTATATAGATTATTAGATATGTTATTGATTATAAAAATATAAGTTGAATGTTATTATAACTTTTTTTTAATTATTATTATATATAACTTATATTTAAAATTTAATTGAATACATTCAATTCATTCATTAAGGTTTATTAATAAGCTAACATAAAATATAACTTCAATAGAAAACAATATATAAGTGTACTATAACAAAATACGTATTATTTGAATTGCTCAAAAAAACTCTGAATAATTTATCTTTTACCTATTACATAAATAATATTGCTCATATAATAAAAACTTACTTTTAAAAAATTAAGGTTTTGAATAAACTATCATATTCTGTTCTAAATATACATAGAATAAAATTGTTCAGACGCAACGACTTTGATCTAACTTCAGCTAACAAAACACCTTTTTATATCATATTTCTTTGTAATTTTATTAAGATTAATTTATTAACTTCTAAAAAAATGTGAAATAAAGATGAAAGCATTAAAACCGACTCTTTGGTGGAGACAAAGTCACACCATTAGTAACACGTATTTTTATTCTTGTGAATAGAAGAAGTTGCTAAGTTAAGGCTTCTTTTGAAAATCAGTGTCGTTTAAAAAGTTATGATTATATATGATATAGTAAACAATTACATGATTATGTATGATATAGTAAACAATTAATAAAATTGCGGTGGAATGTTTGGATCTCAATAATTTTTAAAAAGAAAATAAATTTAATTAATAATTATTAATTAATCATTGTCAGCTTTTCTAAGCGTATATTTTTTTAACCATCTTTATATTGTTCTTATTACCTAAAATTATATCAAAGCCATTGTTAATAAAGCTTTATGATCAGACATAAAAGAGGCTGTTTGTGATTTACAAGACGTGAAGGAGGCTTTATATCACACAAAAGAAGAGACGTGCTTAAAATAAATTAGCTTCACAACCACGACAATTTCGCTTAATTTGTAAAGTGGATACGGTGATAATGGCACACTTTTATTAAAGTTATTAAAAGATAATTAATATAATTATAATTAGGTTCCACTATATTCTTCGAGAAATCTCGAATCATGTCTAATATATTATTAGTTTTCATTTCCTTGTATAATTATTCCTTTCCTCAAAAAATTTGGTATTTTTTGTATTCTATTATTTCTATATTTAGTTAAGGACTCGTTTTAGTTATGCCGAAAGTTATCAACTTTATGACACATATTGCTAAAAATCAAAGTTAATATTATGAAAGCAATAATTAATTATAAAAAAATATTATAGTTATTTTCTAAACATATAATAAAATTGTCACTGATCGATTTCTGTACATGGAAAATAATTAAAGGGAAAAACATAATGGAGGGCTTTTATAAAAGCAAGAGATAACATAACAATGGTTTTTCATTTTGTCTGTTCGTCTGCATATCTGTATATCTGTATGACTGTATGTTTGTTCAAGCTAACCTCAGAAACTTTACCAATTTGAATGCGGTTTTCAGGAATATATTATAACAGTCTTCACTTAACATTATTATTAACTTATTTTATTTAAATCGGTTAAGAAAAAAAAGTTATGTTAATTTATGTCAACCATGTCATAAATACTATGCAAATCTTCTTATGTACATGTAATAAATATGTAGAGGAGTACTCTCTGTACTTTAAAAATATTAAAATATATATATATATATATATATATATATATATATATATATATATTTTAATATTTTTAATGTAAAGGGATAACTAACAGAGTCCATTTCTATCATTTTTGAAATTTTTGTTTGTTTATCAGTTTCTCTTTTAGTTGTGTACGCAACACTACAAAAAATATATAGCTAATGTTAATAACTTTTATATATTAGGCGTCAGTCAGTCAGTAACATTTCATTTTTAACTTTCATTGCACTCTCCACTCTATAAGAAGATATATGTATTTTAAGTTTTCAAGATATGTATGTTTATACATATAATAAAACTGTAACTTATCGATGTCTGTACATGATTTTTTTGTTCAAAAAATCGTAATGGGGGACCTTTTTACAATTGCTCATATAGCTAGAGAACCCAAAACAATGTTTTTTCATTTTGTCTGTTCGTCGGTATGTTTGTGCATGCTTATCTCAAAAAGGGATTAACCGAGTTGGATGAAGTTTTCGGGAATATATTGTCATGGGCTTCAGTTTACATTCAGTGTTTTTTTTTTATTTTAATCGTTTAACAGATAAAGTTAATAATATCTTATTTTCATACAATTGTGGTACGAAATTTTTTCAAAACTATTTATTGTTTTTTATATTTCAGGTAAGAACAGGTTTCATACTTAGTAGTTTTATACTTCATGATGGGGGTATAATATATTTTAGATGTATAGCTTCATAAGTAGGATATTAATCTATAATGTATTTTATTAAATATATTATATGGATTGATAGTACATATTGATAATATATAACAATAGTACATATTGAAAGTATATATTTATAGTACCTACATGTTGATATTATATACCGATAGTCCTGCGGTCAGGGAATAATAATAAACTTTCCAATTAAAAAAATACATAATTGATCTACCTACTTATTAAAAATATTTCTGTGATTAAAGATTAAAAATAAAGATAAACTAGAAATACTCCGACACGCGAAATCGAAATCGGAATCTATGCGTAATAAGTCGCAGGCACAGCTAGTATAAAAATAAATATTACAGTATTTAACAAAAAAAACTATATTCTTATACTACTTCACACATTTTCAACGAAATCTGATACATCTGATACTAAAAAACAAATACCCTTGCTAGGAACAACTGTAAAGGAGAAACTTAATGTTTTTTTTTTACTTCTCGTATCTGTAGTTACATATAAATCTTAATGTATTTCAATAAGGTTTATTATATTCGTTTAAAAAAATATAAAGAATTTAAAAATCTTATATATAAATAATAATATTACAATTGTTCTTTATATACAGGGTTATTTTTAATTAGTTGCCTAGTGCCTCTTGCAGGCAGCCACTCTACATATTGATGTAGAAAAGAATGTTGTTGGGATTGCCCAACAACATT
Organism: Napeogenes sylphis; assembly: GCA_959347405.1. Lineage (NCBI taxonomy): Eukaryota > Metazoa > Arthropoda > Insecta > Lepidoptera > Nymphalidae > Napeogenes > Napeogenes sylphis. The sequence goes on from OY365776.1 coordinate 13,307,026, forward strand.
TGTTCTATAACTTTTTACAAATCTTGATAAACAACACAAAAAAGCGAAAAAAAAATGTTTGCTCCCTCTTTTACTTATTACTCTGTATTTTTTTAAAAGTACTTAAAAGTTCAACGCTCGAGCGCCATACCGACGCCCAGAGTTAATGCCAGTTCAGAAACAACAAATAATTTTTGTATGGGAAAATTTAAATTTTAAAAATTATTAATATTATATAATCGTAGAACAAATGTTGTTGGGATCTATGTAAAGAGACTGCCTGCAAGAGGTGGTCAACTAATTAAAATATCCTTGTATAACGTTATTTCTGCATTATACATGCGTATGTGGTGTAGTCAAGCTTTGTCAATATGGTGAAGCGATTTTATACCTATTTGTTTTAGACACGTGTTCTTAAATTAAAAATATATGAGAAACATTATTTTTAACAATATATTTCCCTTTAAAAACCAACTAAGCAGATAATAAGATAATAATTAACTGCCTCATAATATTACTACGACGCTGCTACGCCGTAGATCCACCAGTATAAACCTTGGCTTCTAGTTTATCGTCCCTATATACTGTTAAAAATTTTGTATTTAATGTAGATAAGGGTTTTACTTTGATATAAACCTCATTGTTCTGACATAAAACAAACATTAACTAACGATTCCTATCGCAAGATTACTATAACTGTAATCAACCAATAAATAAATAAGAAAGCTTTTTTACAATATGATCTCATTTTTCTAATAATTACTGAATAAATATTTGTAATATTTATATCACTCATTCTCTTAGAATCAAATTTAAAAGATAGGCAAGTATTAAGAAAGGTTAGTAAGAAATATCTTAATTTACCTTAAAATTCAGTCTTATCACTTTCATAAAATATTTCATGATTATATTGAAGTTAAACAGCAAGAGATGTGGTTATCCTTCAAATGTCTCATTTTAGTGACTTACTTTTGCAACTATGTGAATAACTTCTGAGGTATTTTATATCCTGAAAACGCTCGTATTCTCTGTTGATAAATATGTATAAGGAGAAGAAAAATAACTTATCTCCTGTACCATATGTGACCTTGAGGAACTGGCAGTAGCTATAATTAAGTTTATTTTTTGATGTGCTTAATATGATTAATCATTAGTATTCATTCTCATACATATTTCAGTCTCTCGTAATTAACATTGGATCCTACAATTCAGCTGTACGCAATTTAACCTTCTTAAGCAGGGACAGTAAATTAATTTCAAAAGCTTTTATTAACACTCCTAAGTTGAAAACATGGCATTTAACCTTAATTTTTTACCCAAAATAATTTTACCCAAAACAATAGTACATATTGAAAGTATATATTTATAGTACCTACATGTTGATATTATATACCGATAGTCCTGCGGTCAGGGAATAATAATAAACTTTCCAATTAAAAAAATACATAATTGATCTACCTACTTATTAAAAATATTTCTGTGATTAAAGATTAAAAATAAAGATAAACTAGAAATACTCCGACACGCGAAATCGAAATCGGAATCTATGCGTAATAAGTCGCAGGCACAGCTAGTATAAAAATAAATATTACAGTATTTAACAAAAAAAACTATATTCTTCTACTACTTCACACATTTTCAACGAAATCTGATACATCTGATACTAAAAAACAAATACCCTTGCTAGGAACAACTGTAAAGGAGAAACTTAATGTTTTTTTTTACTTCTCGTATCTGTAGTTACATATAAATCTTAATGTATTTCAATAAGGTTTATTATATTCGTTTAAAAAAATATAAAGAATTTAAAAATCTTATATATAAATAATAATATTACAATTGTTCTTTATATACAGGGTTATTTTTAATTAGTTGCCTAGTGCCTCTTGCAGGCAGCCACTCTACATATTGATGTAGAAAAGAATGTTGTTGGGATTGCCCAACAACATTTGTTCTATAACTTTTTACAAATCTTGATAAACAACATAAAAATGCGAAAAAAAAATGTTTGCTCCCTCTTTTACTTATTACTCTGTATTTTTTTAAAAGTACTTAAAAGTTCAACGCTCGAGCGCCATACCGACGCCCAGAGTTAATGCCAGTTCAGAAACAACAAATAATTTTTGTATGGGAAAATTTAAATTTTAAAAATTATTAATATTATATAATCGTAGAACAAATGTTGTTGGGATCTATGTAAAGAGACTGCCTGCAAGAGGTGGTCAACTAATTAAAATATCCTTGTATAACGTTATTTCTGCATTATACATGCGTATGTGGTGTAGTCAAGCTTTGTCAATATGGTGAAGCGATTTTATACCTATTTGTTTTAGACACGTGTTCTTAAATTAAAAATATATGAGAAACATTATTTTTAACAATATATTTCCCTTTAAAAACCAACTAAGCAGATAATAAGATAATAATTAACTGCCTCATAATATTACTACGACGCTGCTACGCCGTAGATCCACCAGTATAAACCTTGGCTTCTAGTTTATCGTCCCTATATACTGTTAAAAATTTTGTATTTAATGTAGATAAGGGTTTTACTTTGATATAAACCTCATTGTTCTGACATAAAACAAACATTAACCAACGATTCCTATCGCAAGATTACTATAACTGTAATCAACCAATAAATAAATAAGAAAGCTTTTTTACAATATGATCTCATTTTTCTAATAATTACTGAATAAATATTTGTAATATTTATATCACTCATTCTCTAAGAATCAAATTTAAAAGATAGGCAAGTATTAAGAAAGGTTAGTAAGAAATATCTTAATTTACCTTAAAATTCAGTCTTATCACTTTCATAAAATATTTCATGATTATATTGAAGTTAAACAGCAAGAGATGTGGTTATCCTTCAAATGTCTCATTTTAGTGACTTACTTTTGCAACTATGTGAATAACTTCTGAGGTATTTTATATCCTGAAAACGCTCGTATTCTCTGTTGATAAATATGTATAAGGAGAAGAAAAATAACTTATCTCCTGTACCATATGTGACCTTGAGGAACTGGCAGTAGCTATAATTAAGTTTATTTTTTGATGTGCTTAATATGATTAATCATTAGTATTCATTCTCATACATATTTCAGTCTCTCGTAATTAACATTGGATCCTACAATTCAGCTGTACGCAATTTAACCTTCTTAAGCAGGGACATTAAATTAATTTCAAAAGCTTTTATTAACACTCCTAAGTTGAAAACATGGCACTTAACCTTAATTTTTTACCCAAAACCTTGTATAAAAAAACATTAGTTATCATATCGAAGTACGATACAATTATTTCCATACATTATCTAAATCAGTGGAACATAATTTTAACTAGTACATTCACCAAGACAAGGCGATAAGTTTTTTAAATTCTATATATTTTTTTAAGTTTTAAATTAAAGGAATCGTTATTCTTTATTCTTTTAATATTTTTACGGAATTCTAAGTAACGACAATAAGATATTAACTTGATTCATACACATGTCCGCTTAAACAAATCATACAAAAAGCCTTTTCGGGAAAATTGGTAGAGTGACGGTACGGTTTCCCAGTAGTCGCGGGTTCGAATCCCTGCCCGTATCGGTTTATTTTTCATTCTTTATTTATATAAATTTAAATAAGCTTAGCATTGCTATACATTTATAAATATTTTGAAACAAAATTAAATATGTTTTTATTATATAAGCAGTTTACTTTCTGAAAGATTTTCTACTGAGCAGATTTCATTACTAAATATACTAGACACAATTGCAAATAAGAATTCTGTGTAAGCAGAATTTGAATAAATATATAATTAAAAATACAATAACCCTCGATAGACAAAGCTTCCCACAGAAATCGTCCCTTTCCGTTGAGTTACGGGATGGTTTCCCAGAGGACGTGGGTACGAATCGCTGCTTTTGGTTTATTTGTCTATGTTCTATGTTTATTTAAAATTTGTATAAGTCTAACATGTCTATTCATGTTTATAAATAAATAGACTTGCTTTTGTTTCATTATTAAAGTTATGTTCATTCCTTAATTTTAAATTTCAACAAATTCTGATACCAAACTATCTAATCAGTAACAACAAACAAAACAAAATAAAACGTAATATTCGTATATTAATATACAAATAAATATATATATACAAATTATAACTTACAAGATTATGAGTAGCTATTTTTCCAGATAGACTATGCAACAACATCTCAAAACGCAGCCGAAACTACATTAAAAGTTTATTTTAAACTGTAGTCTGTTATTGCAACAACAATAGCTTTTTAATAAGAAAAATATGCTTATGAGTAGCGCTTTATATAATTGCCTTTTTTGCATAACTAAAAAGTTACTTCTACATCAAACACAAAAACTTCATTTAGATGATCGCAATATATAAAAAAGTACAAACCTACCATTTCACAAAGCAACAAGTAATAATAAACTCAGCGCGACCCAACTCACGACCAAATAAAGTGTCCACTTGCTGTATTTTGACCAGAAATTTACGAAGACTTTATGGTATCAAAAATTCTTCAGGTTATTAGAATTAATTTTAGATTTTTCTAGCTAAATAGCATTTTACTGTAGAAGAAAATGTAATATCCGAAATGATAAATCATGTATTATGGTAGTGTTTTCTAAGGTTTTCACGAGTACTACACATTGAAATAAAACTATTTTTATGGATTTAACTCGCGTATATTGAATTAAATTTTAAATCTAACCCGACGTTTCGAATGCTTTGCAGCAATCGTGTTCACGGTAAGATGAGATGGAGGTGTCTCTCAGTAAGCCAGTTAATTAGTCATCTACCTCCAACGGTGTTTTATTATGGTGTTTGAATTACTGAATCATTTTTCAACGTGATACGTTAATTCGATGATTTTTATGTCGGTCGTTAATTATTTATATCAATTATTAGTTGGATTTCTGAATAATTTTATGAATGTGATAAGAGTGAATTTTAAGGTAAATTAAGATATATCTTACTAACCTTTCTTAATACTTGCCTATCTTTTAAATTTGATTCTAAAAGAATGAGTGAAACAAATATAACAAATATTATTCAGTAATTATTTAAAAAATTAGATCATATTGTAAAAAAGCTTTCTTATTTATTTATTGGTTGATTACAGTTATAGTAATCATAATAGTAATAAGTAGTTATAGGGACATACTATAATTATTGACAAATTGCTTAAATTTAGACGATAGTAATTATATAAATCTTATTTACGTCTATAGTGTTCTGCGATATAGGTTTTTGATATATTGCCGAGTTTTATTTACTTATTATTTTACGGTTAGTTTAGGTATTTATAAGACTTTTAGGGATTAGAAGTTTACACATTTCTTGTATTTGAGTGAAACAATTCATTGTGTAGTGGGAGGGCACATCGACCTTAAGGGAGCCCTGGTGTACTCCAACCATTCATTCAACTGTGAGCAAGTTGACCCAACTTATATAATAACGTCTATTGTGAGATTACTTTGAGAGAAATCCTTTGTAATCGCTTGAATACCTTATCCAATCACGATAACCCTTCATCTGGACGTAGGCTATTCTTGATGGATTTCGTCTTCAAAAAAGGTCCATTTAAGTCAATAATAAAAAAATAACTAAGTTAAAAAAAACCGACTTTAAAACTAAAAAGTAAAAAATAATGAAGATTTAATATTTATTATATACTACCTATTATTTATATGTCCTATTTACTAATAGGTTTGAAGTTGGTGCCAAGCCATTTAGTATAGGAATTCGGTTGAATACATTTTCGTAATGATTAATTTTTTTGTTTTCTATTAAATTTAGCAATCATATTAAGATTTAATTGTTCTTTTATAGCTTTATTTACGTATCTTAATTTTTGAAGTAGTCATTTCATACTTCACATGTCCATTTAGTTTAAGAATTCTGTTAAATATATTTTCATAATTTTGGTTTTTTTTTCACTATTCTTCGTATTATTTTCGCTGCTTATAATAATAAATAACATTTAATTGATTTTTATTATGTTTATTTACGTTTCTTAATCATTAAAGTAGTCATTTCATTGTATTAATTTGCTCGTATTCATTTAAGTGGTTAAATATAATTATTTGTTTAAGACTTGGCATCGACTTCAAACCTATTAGTAAATAGGACATATAAATAATAAGTAGTGTATAATAAATATTAAATCTTCATTATTTTTTACTTTTTATTTTTAAAGTCGTTTTTTTTAACGTAGTTATTTTTATTTAATACTTTCTAGTCTATTGCTACATTATCAATTAGCCATGGGTAGACCTACAAAAGGTGCTGCACTTGTTAAAAAATAGATCTCAAGAAACGGGAACGGATAAAAGTTGTCGTCTCCGTAAAAATGCTCTTCGAAACACAATTTCACGTTCTTGTGAGACTATTGAAGATCGTGAAAAACGTTGGTTGGCCTCATGGCCATATATGAAATCATATATATGAAGGAAGGAAATCACGATTACATCAAAAAACTCTTGATCAGCATAATAGACTCGAAAAGATCCAATAGCGTCAGACTTCACGTATCTAAAACAACAGATGTCATTAGTCACAGCACGTTTCGATTTCCTTCCGGAGGAGCTAGTTCAAAACTTGGACAAAAATGCTCATAAAATAAAAACTAATGGTCCTACCAGAACCAAATTTTTAAGGAACCAATTCGAAACTATTCCGCATCAAACCAAAAAAAAATACTTAAATCGGTTCAGAAATCGCGGAGAAATCGATGTACATACATAAAAAAAAACGGCCAAATTGAGAATCTCCTCCTTTTTGAAGAAGTCGGTTAATAAACTAAACTATTCGTCTGTTTTTAAAGGAAAAAAAAGGATATTTTATAGATTTGTTAGTTTTAAAACTTATGAAAATATATGTAAATGTCAACACAACACACACTTTCTAACAGACAGGTAGATTGAAATAAGGAAATATTTTTAAGATGGTCAGTTAGAATTATGATTTAGTAGCAAAAGCAAAACCAGTAACTTAAAATTTAATAACCAAATACGGACAGTATTTGGTTATAGTTTCGGTAGTAGTACATAATGATAATTTATTTTTATAAAACATAAATAGTATAAAATAAACTTTGTTAATAAATATTATATATAAAAAAATAACAAAACATTAAGGCTCGTTAATTATACAAAGTCGATTATTTGATAACAAATCGAAAGAGAAAGTAAAATTTAAAATTATAAAAATATATATAAAAAAAATACACAGGGTTATTTGTAATTAATTGGCCACCTGTTGGCTGTTGCAAGCAGTCTTTCTACATCAATCTCAACAACATTTTGTTCTATTCAAATGCATATATATGATTATAATTATATATAATTGTATTGTTTTAAAAAGGGATAAATGTCTAAAACAAATCAATGCTCAAAATAAATCAAACTTGTAACCCCTGACACAATGTAGTAAATGCACTTTGCACATGCTCAGAAAATTTAACATTGCTGACTAAAAAAAACTCCTAAGGCTCTAAGAAACAACAAAGCTCTTTAATAATTATTTGTTATATATATTTTGGTGCTTTAATTATATAAAAAAATTTCAACAGCTCTAATCGGTAGAGCTTTCTTAATGTAATTCAATCCATATGACTTGACTGTATTCTAAATAAGCTGAGCAAAAAAAGCATTATAATGTTGGATTGATTTCTTCTCTCTTTCTATTGTCGAATATAGGCTTTATTCTAAGATTCAATTCTAATTCCTTTTTTTATATAAGTATATTTTTTTTTCTTCTCAAAACATTCTTTTACACCTTTACACCATACCTTTACGCCTTGTCTGTAGAAATAAGAAAATGTCCTTCCAAAACCTCACCACAGATATTTGTTTGACAGCACCTTTGAAAGCGTTTTATTTAGAATGTTACTTCTAATTGAAACGTCATATTGCATGTATTGAACTTTTTTTTCGTTTATTAAAAAAACATTTACTTAGGATAAATATAATTGTAAGGTTAAATGCTCCTACTACACCTCCTTCCCACGAGTAAACTTGCTGAGAATTTCATTTAAGTCGAAGCATTAAATTCTTTATTTAAGTTCAATCATAAAATTTTAAATAAATTTAAAAAATATACATGAGGAGAGATACAAAAAAAAAATTAAGCACTTATATAAATATTAGATATCAAAACTAACTAATCTAAGATAAAAAAAATATCACCGTGTCTCTAATAAACATACTTCTGCTGATTCCTTTTTAATTACAAAATATATTAACTGATTTTAAACAAAATATATTCCTTTCGGTACTTTTAATAGTTTTAAAAATACTTAGTACATACAAACTTTATATTTTTATATATGAAGACTGTCTCTCTCTTTTATGTTTTTTCTTAATGTGAATCCTGTTTTGAATGTGTATGTGGCTTTAATTAAAGGCATCTCTACCAGAGGTCAAAACCCTTTCACTAAGATAAGCATTAGAAAGTTAAAATTAATAAATGTTTTTTTTGTATTATAAGCACTCTAAGAAGTTACTTGAAAGAATAAAAATATCTAGTTAGAAAACTTTAAAAGGAAGAAGAAAGTCTTTAAAGTTCTTTCAAACTTTTTCTTACTTAAATCTTTTCACATTTAGCAAGATCAAAATTTATGTAAGAAGTTTGAGGTACAAATATGTGAAATAAATACCAACCTATCGGAATTCTCTGAAGTTATGTTAAATTTGTTGCATTGTTGAAGGGCGATATTAATAAACTAAGTGAGTGTACTTGTTTTGAGAAAGTCTTATGGTAATTATATCTATTGTATGGTTTTTATACACACAATATTTATCTAATGAATGATAAAGTTTTTCATGGTGTTCCTGCTTTTATGGCTTTCATTTCCCAGCGCCTAAACTTTGAACATATTAAATTTATGGTCCAATCAAATGACCTATAATTTAATTTATTTATCAAAAATGTACTTTTTACATGAACTTACAATTAAAAACTGTTATTTTAAATATCCTCACATACAATTCTATTAACATTGATAAAACATTAATAATATATTATACCTAAACCTTAAACTGTGGATATCCTAGGTATATTGATACCTTGATTAATAAATGCTGAGGCTTTCACGGCCGGAGTTATAATTATTATTAAAATTTTCCGGGCTGATATGCCGTGGTCCAACGGATCTTTAGGACCTACAAGATCCGTTGGACCACGGCATATCAGCCCGGAAAATTTTAATAATAATTGATACCTTGATTATTGATATTGATCACTATTTCATTATTCGAATCCACTAAATAGAGATATTTCCTTATCTAGAGATTCCTCTAACTACCTACCAAAGAAAACTAAACAAAAAAAAATATTATATCATATTATATTAATATTTCACTTAACATGAATCATAATTGAATAATATATTGAGAATATGAATTATTCTTACTAAAAATATCAAATCAAAAGATTCACGAAAAGACTGTACAGGTAAAGAAACTAAGGGACTCTATACAAAAAATATTTTCCTCAATTTTCTACTCCCGCTTTTAATCAAAATTTAGAAGCTTATAAGTACAAGTTATTTGACCAACATAAATGTAGTAAAATTTGTCCTTGTTTTTCATTTCATCAATGATAAGACTTATATTCCTAGTAGTTTTATAGCTCCCATATTTGAAATCCAATGATTTAATGAAGACACTAGATTCTAATTCTAGCAATTTTTCTATAACCCGTACCTACGAAACTCAACCGCACTTCAGAAAACTGTGTAACGGAGTATTATCACTCCAGTTGAGGAAGCTTAGCAAAATAATTAAAAAATAGCAAAGAACATGTTAAATTACTATGTATTCAAAATATGATAATACCATCAATCTAAAATATTCAGGCATTTCCATTTCAATGAGCTCTTACAAAAACTTTATAATTATTCATTAGCAGCCGCTTCATTTATGCAACATTCGTTGGTTTGGAATATAAATTAACAGCGTTGTTCTTCAAAATATTCATTGTTCTTTATTTACAAAAAAAACAACAATTCTTAAACTTACAGAATCCTTATATTGTGAAATCGAGTATCATAAAGATCTCATGGGAAAACTCATCTATCAATAAAATATAGACTCGTGTTGCTTTAAAGCTAAACTTCAATAAATCAATAACAACAGCTTCGTGTTCGTTAAAGAAGAAAAATACTCGAGCAAAACCTTATTAAATGTGACAGTACAATTATTAATAAATCCAGTTGATCGTATGAAAACTTGCACAATCATAATTATATTTTAATGAGGAGATTAATAAGTTTATTAAGAGTGGGTATAAACTTTAGTAAAACTTTATTTAGGTACCTTTACTTTTTATAGTTCTAAAAATTTATCGTTTTAAAATTTAAGTCTTCCCATACAAAATTTCTTTGTTGCCTCTGAACTGGCATGAACTCTGACGTAAGTTTGGCGTCCGGGCGTAGTCATTTTAGGTACTTCTAATAAAATACGGATTAATAAATAACCCAGGGAGCGATTTTTTTTTGTTTTGTATTGTTGTTTATCAAGGTTTACGAAAAAATCATAGAACAAATGTTGTTGGGATTGATGTAGGGCGGTTGCCTGGAAAAGGTGGCCCATTAATTACAATTAATCTAGTAATTCTATACTAGGTTAATTGTAATTAATGGGTCAAAGGAACGAGTGGCGATACGGTAGTTCAATAGGCAGAGTGACTAGCCGATTTCCCGGAGGTCACGGGTTCGAATCGCTTGCCCATATCGGTTTATTTTTCTTCTTTTATTTTAAAATCAAAGTGTCTAAACAAAATACAACATTTTGGCGTAACATCTTATTAAATATTATTAAGACAAAATTCCAAAACAAGAATCGTATACACTCTTTAAAATCTTACAAATAAAGACCTCCGGTATGTTTATTTTATTTTTATCATTTATTATACTCTTTTACTATTTCATATCTTAGGGAATGGTTGTCTGTTTTATTTGTGACTTTTAGAATCTTTCTTAGCATAATGCTAATTATTTTAGTATACTAATCTCAATTAAGAAATATACAAATACAAAAATTTAGATAAAGAGATTTTTATAATAAAAGTAGGTTCAATACTGTTATAGCGAGATCTTCCTTCAACCCTATTATTTCTTTTTTTAATATACTCGTATAACGTTATCGAATACTTTCTTGACAGTAAGGTCTCTACGAACGTATTTCCACAATTTCTTACTTATCTTATAGTTCTCTTGCGAGCCATTATACCTCACGTGACCTTTATATCGAAAGGGTCTGTATAACAATCCAAGTCTTTCAAATTGCGATGTGTCTCTGATTACAGGTTAAAATTTATGTATTATTTGTCTATGGATAAATTATTCAAAAAACATATAGTGATTTGGATTTCGCAACATATCTGATAAAGTCAATAGCCAAAACATTCCAATAATTACACAGGTCTCAATTTAATCAGAACATATTTTTTTGAATGAGGGATTTGATTGATTTAACCAATTACGGCTCAAGTTGAAGACAATCTTCATGAAGATTGTCTTCAACTAATTAGTTTCTCTCGTTATGCAATCATTGGGAAGGATCGTTGGACTTTAGGTCACTTCTAATTATTACAGACAAATTTGATTATTTATTCAGGGATTTTTATCTACTTTTCTAACCAAGAGTCGCTCTATAAAAGTCTGTTATTAAATAACTTGAATTAACATCATCTTTCATTAGTAACCTTGAACTAGCATTAATATGAGCGACATTAATGAATTGAAAAAAAAATATTATTTCGAACATTTAATTAATTGCAAAAGTTGTATTTGTTATTACATAAGCTGATTTATTGTAAGGTTTTATTTTCTTTACTTGTGGTTAGGATAACTTATCTTTGTTAAAACGTACAACCTATAACACAAATTTTTCACTTAGAGCTGCGAAACATTAGTGGAATTAGTATTAATGTTATTTTTCTCAGTCGAGCCAGATATTAAACAGGAGTCTACTAATATAAGCGATAGTGTTATGTAGTATCAGTTCATTATATTTGATAATGTTATATTGAATCTTGGAAATAAATACTGACTTTATCCTAAAATTATTGTTATTGAAAGATATTCTTTTGAAAATATTTTTATTGTTCTATCTTAGCATGGAAAAGAGGTAATATATTAACCACTATGACAGGCCTGTTGGTCTGTGGTCAGCAACCCTGGATTCAGTACCGAAAGTATTGCGTTAGATTTTCACAATGGACTACCTTTTGTCTCATCGCCTGATTGTTCTTTTAAAGTTTGTAATTGACACAAACTTTTCACGCTTTTAAGGCTCAAGCGACACAGCGATTTATTATCAAACAGTGGAGTTTTAAATATTATGTGAAAAGATGTGTACAAAGTAAAACTTTGATAGTTTCAACATAATACTAATTTGTCTTATATTATAATACAGGACTAGATACAATGACTTATCACTGTGATAAAACGAATACTAAGTTTTAGTTGAATTTAATAAATCTTATGAAGAAAACGTTTACATGAAAACTTTTAAAAACTTACCTTTTAACGATCTAAACTCTATCTCCTCTCTTCCTTTTAAAGAAATAAGTTTTGGGAATGTTTCTCATTTGAGTAATGCGTAAACTTTAGTAATATTTTATATTTGAATATAAAATTTGAAAAACTTACCACGTTGAATAAAAATGTTAATGTTGATAATATTTTTTTATTAATATTCTTTCAAACACGTGTGTGAATTAAAATTAAATATTAACTTTTGCCACATATATTATATGAAATGATAAAACCAAAAAGTAAAATAAAAATATAAATGCTTATGTACAGATGCTTCCATACAACAACGTAAATTTTTTGCTTGATTTTATTAATAGCTACAGGTGGGCGTTTAAAGTATTTATAAAATATGAAGTTATATATTTACTTAAAAAATAAATATTTAAATTAAAATAAAATATATTTTTAAGTGGGGCTCCCAAAGAAAAGACGTGTTTTTTTCCGTTTTAATAAATATTTTTACGGAACCCTCAGTGCCCGAGTATCACACGCACTTGGCCGTTTTTTTAAATGTTGTTTGTGGAACAAAAGATCGAGCAATGTCAATGTAGAATTTTCATGTTTTTTAAACATAGTCTTAGTTCTATCATTTTTTTAATTATATTTAGTGTTACTTATATCAATTTTACATTGATGACATTATTCAAGGATTTTTATCCTTAAGTCGTATGTAATAAAATAAAATTAACAATAGTACAAGAATAAAAATATTTTATAAGACACGCTTAATATTCACAAAATGGTCTTTCAAAGTAAAATTGCTGAATGCTTTATGTATTATTAGCAAAAAAGATTTTAAAAAAGATTCGTTATGGTTCCTGAACCTTTGCTTTGTTTTTCTTTGTAGATGCTTTGTTTCCTCTTTGAAAAGTATCTTATAATTGAGTTAATTCCAATTCCACTACGCAATTCTCATGTTTTTTTTGTTTAATATCAGATATAATACTTTCAAAACGGTCTTTTGAATGTTTAATTTTAGTAACGTTTTGCCACTCAGAGCAGTGGAAATTGGTAATAAAGCTAATTCACTATTAAAAAAGTAACTGAACGAAACCCTTGCACTTTATAATCTTCCAAGCATATTTATTTGTAATTTCTATTCTGTTTCAATTTTGGTATCCATACGATAAATTCAAGTCTCTAAACAATTGTTAAATTTTATAATATTCATTATCATCCACAAGACCTTGAATTTGTTTTATTTTGGTTGTATTGTAGAAAGACAAACTCAATGTACACATTAAGTAAAAACCTAAATATTTATTAATTATTTATTTATACATTTTCTCATACAAGTGTGAAACCAATAATAAATATATTATGTTTCTAAAGAAATGGTCATTGAAACATCTCTTAACTAAAAAGCTATTCTGTTCTAAACTGAACTGTTCTGTTTTTGTACTTAATCTAAAATTGCACAATGAATGCAAAACATTCATCACAATAAATGGTTATGTATTATGTAAGCTCCTAAAGTGTTATAATATACAATATATTTTTTATATTTATGATATTAGTATGTAATAGTTGCTATTATAATAAATTTGATTTTAATTACCTAATGTATCTTCTCTCGTTCTGAACGAAAAGTTTTTAAGGAAACAAATAATAATGATTGATAGATTGCTCTTTCGTTGTAGATAATATTAACAAGTTGGTTAGTTTCCTTCCGCAGCTCTTAATGTGCAAAAGTTTTATAAGAAATAACAAAAACTTGATTACAAAGAAACATATTATATAATCTTAAGAATTATTATAATAGGTAGGTGTGCATTGAAAATATTTAATGTTAAAAAAATCGTGTTCAGAAATAAAAAATAAAAATATTTGCTACTTTCCTGGTTGTAACTTACGAATGACAAGGAAGCAGTTGACAGGGAAATAAATTACCAAATAAACGAGGATGAATGAATAAAGATCGAAGTATCGAATTCTAGCAGTGTTGACGTTTTTATTTTATATTTATAGAATAAAGATTATAATCTGTCCTTAATGTGTAATTTTGCAAACTTTAATGTGTAATTTTGGAAACAGAAAATTGTACTGTAAATTAACAATAGATATATATATACATATATCTATAAATACATATATCTCTTTTTAATTTACTTTTTGCTAATTTGGGAATTTTTTAAATAAATGATAAAATTAATAATGAAATTAATATCTAATGTAAACTAACGCTATAGAATATACATCGATTATATTTTTAATAATAAAGTTTATTATTACATCAAGTAAAATAGTAGGTGAAATGAGAAAAGATCAGTTTACTTATGAATTCCTCAGAAACTTTTGTGATGAAACAGGGATTAAGAAAACGAACGCTATTGTGAGAAACAAGATTTAGTTCACGAAAAAAAGATGGATGCTATTTTTTATTTGTGGTAATTGTCTCTAAATGTCATTCACGAAGTATCAGTTACAAACCAGACATTATTTTATATTCTGTTTCTTTGTAGCAAAGTTATATTATGAATAAGTTATAACTTACGAGGTCGCAAGTTCCATTCTGATCGCATCGATGTATTTTTTACTCTATATTCATTTAAAAAAAATACAGCAATCATGATTATACAACTAAAAAAGTTAAGTTTCACTACACTATAGACATGAGAAATTTACAAGGTTGTTTGATTTTCCGTAATGAAATTTAACCAAACTATGATGAAATCGTCGGTAATTAGTTTTCAGAGTTACAAAATTAGCCGAAATAGACATAAGTGGTAAGCGATTCGTCTCACAGATTTCTTGTTATATTCTTTTATTCAGAAAAATATTATAAGGATAAATTGTAACTACCTGTTAGCATGAACTAAACTATCCAAAATGTTTAATAAATAAATAATTCTAAAAAAAATAAATACGTCACATATCTTTTGTTTACGTTATGCTATGGTAAAAATAGTTTTGTAGCTGTGTTTGATGTTCCATAACTTTCCCAAATATAATATTAATTTGTAATGTTATTATATATATATTTTATAAGTAAACGTGTATAGTATTGGTATGTCTGGCAATGCGATTTTTTCTTTTACATTTATTTACTAGAAACATTCGGTTTGGATTTTCGAAAAAATCCCTTTATAAGATGCTGCCACCATCCCGGTAAAGACTATCGTATCTAGAATGGATAATTCAGAGTGCTCTTAGAATATTAATTTTCCTTTCAAGTCAAATATCTGTTTGTTTGTGCCAGGAGAACTGAAACAGGATTATCTCTTTGAATTCAGACTAAATCAAATTTTAGAGAGAGCCAGTTGACCTTAAATTGTTAAACCACTCTACTCAAACTATTTAGAATTATTTACTATTTAAAATAGTTTTAGTAAATCCAAAGGGATAAGAATAGACAAATTATTTATTTTCGATGAAATAATGGTTTCCAAAGAAATATTGCAATGATAGGGATAAATATTTGTTTAAGCTCAACTAGATCCAATTTAAATTAATTCTATGAAAACAACAATTCAATTCAGTAATATATTTGACTTATAAATACATCATTTAGGCGTAGTCATAAGTCTCCAAAGATTTGTGAAGTACGCCTGTATAACATGCTTTATGAAGAATATAATCGCTGTATTATATTAATAGCAGTTAGCTATATACTAAACGGGTCCATATGGGCAATTTTTTTAATGATATAAATAAAATATTGTGCCAGAAACCGATCAGTAAAGTTATTAATTTTTATCTTATCAGTGAAAATAGTGTTTTAACGTATAAAAATTGTACAGAGCATACCCTTTGAGATAAAATAAATTAAGAAATTAAATAAAGTTTTGACTTAGTCCCGACTTCTTTAAATCAAAAATATCTAAGAAAAAATAGTATTTCTGTTGCCGCTATAACAACAAATACCTAAAACAGAAATTAATAAATATTTAAGAGAGGCTCCCATACAACAAACGTGATATTTTTTTATAGATATTAGTAAGAGCAATAGGCTTGAAATGTTTACAGAATATTTAGTTATATATTTTAGTTGTTTTAAATTTAAAATAATTATTAAATGGTAAAAATGAAGTATTTCTGCAAGCGTTTGAAAAAACCTTTAGAAATTCGTGCTCGAAAATAACTGTATTAAATCTAGCAAACTGCTTCTTTGGTGTTAAGAATCAAAGTTAAAGAAATTTCAGGTATAGAAAACGATTTTGAATGGTCAATAAAATTCAAATTATAGTATCCACAGAAAAAAAGTATTTATTATATATATATTTAAAATTGGTTATTTAGATGAAATAAATAAAATGAATACCTTTTAAAATATCTCCCTACAATTTGAAAACATTTTTTCCGATTTCAAAATTTTATAAGTATGACCCGAGAAATATAATGACTACCACTGTAAACTCAAAAAATATATATATATGAATTTATGCTATATCAAGCCCATTCATACAAGTCATTATAAATTCAGCTTTAAAATATATGTACATTCAATCAAAAATGTTAAAATCAAAATTGTATGGAGCGGACTGTTTTCATTTCAAAGCTTTTTGTACTAATATTTTTCACATGCCACAACAAACTCGTTGACGTGTTTTTTATTTGTATTCTTCTCATTGGTCGCCTTTAAATTGCCAAAGATGCCAAAACATGAGAACTTACTTCAAAATATAAACAATAATATATTCCATTCAGATTTTCAATGATGGTATTATATATATATTTAATCTTTTATCGTCCACAATTTACATCGTTATAACTCCGTTTAATCCAAACGCTTTGTGTATTATTTCACTATGAGCTCTGGATGAACTTAAATACATATAAAGTATTAATCCGTTAGATTAAAAGTGTCCTTGGGTTATAACTTAATCCAACAACACAACCGAATGTGACGATCATTTTTTATTGACACATGTTTGGGTCTACGACCATACTATATTTGAATCGAATATTCAATAATCCAGCGAGTATATTGCGTAACGTTAGACTGGCAAAGTTAAAGGCAGACTTAATCCTTATTAGACTGTGTAGATGTAGTAAATAACTAAAATATTATATGATATCAATGAAAAACATTAATACATTCCTGCTTTATCTGCTGCTACTTTTGATAACTACAATCGTAGTCAATATCACTCTGATTACTTATTTCCTAACAAGTCTGGCATGGGGACCCAAAATGCAAGTTGGCTTGCGTTATCTTACACCAGGGAATGTCTTTATTCTTTATTGTACACCACAAAAAAAAAACACAATAAAAAATTACCTACACAATTACATATGTTGTACAAAAGCGGTACTTGTTCTTGTTTTGCGCTGGCAACACACGATAAGTCTATGAATGTACACATTTTAGACATAAAATTTTAAATTGACCCGACTTTATAATACATTAATTAATATTAAATTTTTTTTTAATATTTTGCCTGGCATCTTGATTACTTTAAGTCTGTATTGACTTCATTACGCAATTTATTTTCCATTCCAAATACGTGAATATGAATATGAAATAGAAATTTAATATTCTCCTAATTTCTATTGGAATATTCTCTATCTTCTCTAACAGAAATCCCTGACGGCTGAGGGTGATTTAATTTCACCTACGCTTTAGTATGTGGTCGATAACCTTTCCAAATGAAATCCTATAGTTCTTGTAGATATTACATTTTATGTATACGTTGTACGATTTGATGTTCTTCGTTTTCAATAATTCATATTAAAGAAGTCAGTGTGAACAAACATATATAATTTTGTGAGTGTGACAACTATTTTAATACTTTGTTACTCATTGTAAAAATATTTTATTTAAAAGAAGGTACAAATATTATCCTCTTATAAGAGAAGTAATCGGGTCGGAAATCTCAGTTTCATTGCCTTACACATCCTTCAGCATTTGAACGAACGTGAACGAAAATTTGTTTTTTTTTAATTCCCAGCGCCAATAAGTATCCGGTGCAAATGCACCCGTAATCTTTGACTTAGAGTTGTATATTTTCAAAACAATAGTCTTCTTTTTCATTATGCAAATTATAATATATTATTTATGCAGTATACTTAAGAAATCTTAGGCTGCTAATTTAGGATCTGACTTTAATCCTTAAATAATATTTAGCTCCCGTAAAATAATTTTAACCAATTTAGATCTCAGATATATATACCTACCTACACGTTTTCTTTCCTTAGTTATTTAAATGGACATCAGTGAAATGTTTAAAAATTCTAGGTGTACGAGTATTTTTTCTAGACTTGTATATTAAAAAAAAATTAAAATTGTCTTCAAAATCGTTTTTTTTTTTCTCCGTTGTCTAATTTTTAGTACTATGGTACAAAAAATTACTACTACTACTACTACTATGGTACCGTAGTACTTGTCTGTTTGTAAGCACACAAATGTCTTGGTACATCTTTCATTTGAAATTATTATATCAAAACAGAAATATGTACTTCTTTTAGTATAATACTATTTTAGTTCTCTGAAACCGACAAGTAACATGGGGCTCCGCCTTCGCAGACATTTGCCAGGTTTATCTATTTACAGTATCACTATTAATTTATTTCTGTTACACCAATGTATTCTGTCGATTAGAAATATATTTAGAATAATTTGATTTGTAAGGTGCTGTAATAAACATTACCAATATAGCTTAAATTGTATTTAAACGTGTTAGCTGTAGGTATTATGCTTGTGATGTTTTTTTAAATACTATACACCATTTGCACTTCGTTGCTTGTCCGATTTGATTAATATTTAATTATTTATATTTCATAATTAATGGTTCACAGAAATTTTATTACAAAAAATATTCTATATTTATATAAGTATGAAAAAAAATCGGTCGAATGCGAGTCAGACTCGCACACGAAGGATAGAAAAATTTGATGTGACTTAAAAATTAAGGTTTTCTGCAGTTTTTCTTTATATGTACTGTAAAAGATTGCTTCACGCCAAATTTCAAGATTCTAGGTTGGCTGGAAATACCTTTTAGGTTTTGACTTCCTTGAAAGTTGAAAGTAGTTAGGAATATGTGGCTTAAATTGCTGATGCTTTTAATTGACATAGACGTTTGATTTTGTTACAGCTATTATAAAAATATTATAGACTTGAGTATTTGATGTAAATTTCAATTTAATACTTCTAGGCGTTCATGAGGAAAGGTGAAGTAACTTTAAAATTACTAAAAATATTTTTATTATATAATGGAACTTAAAACTTACGGGTTCCGCAGTTTTTTTAATTTGTGCAATACAACGTTGCTTCGCATCAAATTTCAATATTCTGAGTTCACGGGAAGTATATAGTAGGTTTTGATTCCCTTGAGAGTTTCGAAAATTTGTGTAAATTTGCGGCAAAAGTGGTTGTATCTTTTAATTGCGTTGACTTAAGGTTAGTAGAATAGACTTGACTTTAATATGAATTCTAGCTCGATATCTTTACGTATTTCTGAAAAAAGTGACTTGACACACAGACTGCCGGACAATAAAATAATCCTATAAAGGTACCGTTTTTTTCCTTTCGAGGTACGGAACCCTAAGAAGAATGTAGTTTAAATATAGATTATATAGAATAATTGTTGTGTGTTATTAGGTATTGTGAGTCATATTTATTTATAATAATTTAAATGGTAAATAGATTGTCATTTACATGTTTTAGTTCAGAAGTTTCAACAGTAGCGCCGCCTTAGCGCAATTAATTATGGAATATTATTTAGTATTTACTGTTAAATGTTTTACGTATTAGAAGCATAGGTTATTTTAACATAATGTTTAATCTTTTATTAACTATAAGAACTTATTATAAGGTACAAATAATAGCATCTGTAAGTTGGTTATAAAATTGTAAATTACCCTCACCTAAATATTATAGTGTTAAAATATTATAAAACGAGTTGTAAGGGCTGCTCTCGCCCATTCTATTACAAATGGTGCGTATTACTGAATGTAAGTACTGCGTATTACTGAAACAAGTCTTAATAGTATACACAATAAATGGAAAGGAATAACAAATGTATAATAAAATTTGCGTAAATATTGTGGTTATTAATAAAAGATTATGGATTATACAGACATGTAAATAATAAGCATAATATACATATGTCTTCTCAGTTCTATTCCGTTAAACAATAATCTTTTAAGGACTTCTTAAATATTTCTAAACGTTCTCATTTGTGTAAGCTAGGGAATTGTTTATTTTAACACTATTTAAAATTCACTACAAACTCAACTGACCCAACTTTGACATAATATATTCAAGCACTATCTCGAAGATAAAGCTGTTGTAGACCTTCTTGCATTACAATAAGGTTTAATATGTGGATTTCTGATAAATTTTAAGAAAAGGAAAATCTAAGGTAAAGATTGTCATTTGAACTAAGTATTTTCCTTGTGTATTATGCTTCTTAGGAACACTTCAGGATTATAATAAACACATTTCTCCATTCAAGTGTGTTACAAAGTAAGGGAAAATCTTAGAAGGAGAAAGTTTTAAAAAATATGTTTTCGTTTCGATTTTTCAGGAAAAAACTGATTAAGTAAAATGAAATAACTGAAACTGATTTACTATCTACAAATATTATAATACAATATTAAATATTTTAATATAATCATAAGTTGTATGTAAAATATTGTATATAAAACATATACCTTTACGAACTGAAATAATGAATTCGCCCAAATCTAAATAATATACCTACGTTTTATTATTACTCTCTTCTAATAAACCAAAAAAAATGTGATCGTATTATATTTTGGTAGTAAGCTTTACCTCACAAATAATGCTTAAAGCTTGATTTCACGCCGAGAAAATCCATCTGATGTTTCAGTCACCATTAACAAAGCACTGCGGGCAAAATTTCGTGGCATATTCATGCAGTTCTTCGTACATTAACATGCCTAAGTCTTGAAATGTTGCTTTCATGGTCACGTTATATTAAAAGTTCATTTTCTAATTGATTATAATAACATAATAATAAAACTTTTTTGTTTGTATCAGAAATAGTAATGCATTAATATTATCAGTTCTGAAACACCAATATGAATTGAATGTAAGTAATGAATTAATTGAATGTATGTAATGTATGTAATGAAGTGAGTGTAAAAAAAAAATTAAGTCATGAAAATAAAATTGTTTTTTTATTTAAATAAGATGAAGAAAAATATGTTCGTTAACTGCATATTCATAACAAGCAATACACATAACCAAATACCTACGTTAATAATGATAGTAAGTCTTGTCTGACAGCAACCGTAACAGAGACAATATAACGTCTGAGGTCGAATATTGGGTCAAGCCATTTTTAATTCCAACATTTCTGTCGCTGTGGAAGAGATGTAGTTTTATTCTGTTAAGTTGCTGTGCAGGTAAGCCTGGGAATTAAGATAATTAAATTTGATTAAGTAAACAACATCTGTTTTTACTTATTATTAATATATTATTTAGGCAAATAACTATTTTGAATATTGTTTCTATATTTGTAACTTATAGAATAAATCTTTAGTAGTAATTTCCTACTTTTCTAAAATCAGTTGAAGTTATACGCTATTTGTTTTAAGAAATATTCAAGAAAAATAAGACTGGTTGGTGTGAGGTAAAACAAAGGTTATACTCGTAAAATTGTTTCAATTAGCTTCATTTGTTAGTCTTGTTGCTTTTTGGTTACATTAAATAAAAAAGTATAATATTATTTATTTACACAATAAATGCCGGATTCACAAAAACACTAAGGTCACTTTAATATAACCTCACAGTTTAATATAATGGTATTAAGATTTGAGGGTATCCCCAAGCAGGTGGTAAGGATTTGGTGTTATAAATGGAAGCTTCCTATGATTTATTTTTATAACTTATGTTTTGTATTTATGACTTTATAGTTTATTTTGAAGGTATTCAATTTATTCCATGTCTTAGTGCTGTCCAACTACATAAGCTGTGTTAAGTAAGATAGTCCCAAAATTATTTATAATCATGTTTGACATACATATAAAGTATTAATAAAAACTAAAAAGGATTATTCAATTAATCTAACTTATAACCTTCGAGATGTCGGCTCCATTGTAGCATTTCACTATTTTATGATAATAAAAATTACTATACCTAAAAACTAACTGTAAAAATTATTATGAATTTTCATATACGAATGCTATGAATATGTCGCAGTATTAAATAACAAAGATGATTTGGTATTCCCTTAACAAACGTATGTATGTTTCGATAACAAGGTATAAATTTGATATTGTTGAAATGATCGTTTCCAATGATTGTAGGTATAAGTGAAGGGTTGTGGAATATCAGATCTTAAATTATTATTCTACAATGGGTCTAGTCCTTAAATTGTGGCTTCGCTGTGATTGGACTGGTAGTGGAGTCTATTAATATTCTTCATTATTATTATTTTTTTGTAAATAACATTAAGTTCAAATATATAAGAATGGTTTTTAATTAGTTATAAAGTGATTCCAGAGACTTGGTCCGCTGTTCTACAATAAAACGTTCAAAACACATCTAAAATATTAGACAAGAGAAAATAATCTCTATAAATAAAAAATGTATATATTTTTTGACATATTATGATATATGTAACGAAAGTATAATATTACGGCAGTAGATCACTATAATATTAGACAGCAGGTACATATTTTATCCAATTTTCTCATAAAATAAATGGTCCCAGAAACAGCTTGACAGAATGGTTTCACGTTCAGCAAGAGTAGATCTGTTACATATTATTTAGTTTACTTGCCGCCAGACACCTACTGTAGCTGCAACTACACCGTAACTACGGTAAAATGGTTCCTCTTAATTTTGCTATATTTCAAGAATAAGGTACTTCACCAAAAGAATATTAGCTTCCTGAATTCCGCTCTTTTGATCTTGTATTGTTGTTGGATTAGCGCAGACGCCTAACGTAGCGACGCGATGGAGCTTGGGTTCGATTCCCGACAGGGTCAGGCATGTATGTGCTGAGCAAAGATGTCTGTGTTTCTGGGTTTGGTTGTTTATTAAATATATTATCAGTATTTATAATGTGTATTTCTATGTATTTGTATCGTCGTCTAACACCTTTAACACAAGCAAATAATTTGCTTACTTAGGAATTAGATCAATGTGTGTAATTTTTACTGTACTATTATTATTATTATAAGTATTCATATTAGTCTTGGTTTCTTTCCCAAGGTTCAAAATAAACAAGATGTTATCCTTCCACGAATTGTATTAATTTTTAAGTTAAAATTTCCTCTTAATATAGGTACTTGGGCAGTAAATTAATGTTTTATATTTGAAGTCATTTAAAATTTAGTCTCGATCATCCTCAAATGTTAATTAAAAACTTTCGATGGCACTTAGAAAGTAAACCTAGCTTAGGTCACCCGTTAATTAAATGAAGTCGCACTTTGAACAATTAAATAAATATTATAGATCACATACTAATTGAGGAATGATCTTTCAAAATTGTATAGATTGATTGAAAACTTATGGGTATTTAGAAAATTGTGGAAATTGATATTATTTTCGATTTTGCAATATTTATTTTTTTACCAAATATATTTATTTAATCGTTATTGTAAAATATTTTTTTTACTGAAAAAGTAGCATTTCAACCAATTTGAACAATTGACGCTGGCTACGAAAAACTATGGCTTGAGATTTTAGAGGCTTCACACGTACACCAAACATACAGCATCATATCGGAATGTTTTATAACAAAATAAATTTGAAATTAAAAAAAATATGACTTTCATACAGTGAAAAAGTCTTCATCCAAATGAAACAGAATTTTCTTTTACTTTTATCTCAAATATGTAAAAAAAAAAATACCTTTTTTTAGTTACATTGGAGTTATTTATTTACCTGGAGTGGAGTTTGAAATGTAAATAAAAAAAATAATAATTTAAAGAAACATAACTTTAAAAAGCAGAAAAAAAAAAAATAATAAAAAAAAAAAAAACCCCCGATACAAAAAGACTTCTAAAAAGAATAAAAATAATATTATTATGTAATAATTGAAGTCGTTGCGTCGGGGGGACCGTTGTACTTACGTTGACGATGGTGTCTATTTTACGAAGTTACTCATTAAGGACTTTAGACTATTATTCGATATTTATATATTCGATATTCGGGATAATGTAGGATTACAATCCTACATTATCCCTGATGAACAAAAACTACATTTTATCATCATCATCATCATCAGTAATATTAAAAAGAGGAAAGATTTGATTGTTTGTTTGCTTGAATTGAATAGGCTCCGAAACTACTGGACCGATTTAATATAATATTTTACCTTTAGAATCCTACATTATCCCTCTGATAAACATAGGTTTTATATAATACGAGAAATAATAAGGATCCGCGTGAAAATTTATTATTTATTAATTATAAATGTATTAAGTAACCTGATTTAAGACTTTCTCATATATACGAATATTAATAAATATAAACATTTAGAGTTAAAATGATTTACAATCACTAATAACACTATGATAAAGGGATTTATATTATTACTAGCTGTTGCCCGTGACTCTTTATGACTACGATCATAAGCCATATAAATATAATTCTTACAGTCTACGTGGACGCAGTCAAGGGCAATAGCTATCCCTAATAAAGTAAGTACTTATAGACCCAGATAAAGTATATGAGTAAGTGTAAAAACCTTTTGGCCTATATAACAACATAACATAACAAGCCTTTTTTTCCTATATATCGCAAGCAACGCCGCTGGGAACAACTAATTATTCCATAAGAACCCTTCCCAGCACGAATAAAACGTCAATATCTTGAAGACGACTGTTTCTATTTCGACCAAATATGAATAAAAACTATCTCAACAAACATAGCCGATTAAAAAAAACCGCATTCAAATCCGTCCACGCGTTTGGCCGCTACATTAACACAGACAGACACACAGATACACAAATACACAGATCGACAGGTCAAACTTACTCTTTTTAGTCGGGGGTTAAAAAAACTAATACTTTTTTATTGATTGTTGCAGGTACATTTAACTGGACAAAACACTGGAGGAAAGTCAAAACTATCTTCAATCTATTAAATATAATTTCTGGAAATAATTTAAAAATAATATGGTAAGGAATAAAATAACAATAATTCATCGATAAATATTTTTGTATTAAGGCATCGTTCTCATCAGATATTTAATAATATTATTTGTCTATTATGATGATAGTCAAACATAGATCTCGGCTCGTAGAAAATTTGTACGGTTGAAAAAAAAATATAGACTATTGAAAAAAGTAACAAGATTAACGTAATATTAAAAACATGGTATTGAAGTAATTGGGCTTAGTTAGAGTAAAAAATATTCAACCTGTTTAGGTTTAACTCTTTATGAATATTACCAGTAGTTTTACTGGTAATATTCATAAAGAGTAAAGGTTACGTTTTTATTTCATTATATAAGCAATATAGAAGGTAAAGGTAGACTTCTTTTATCTTACTACAATAACTTGTTATATTTTCAAAGGCACCGGATATTAAAGTGACTTTCAGCTCACTTTCATCAGTGTCGCCGCAAAATTTATACTTTATTTTCTAAATTACTAAAGATTGCCTGTTTCGAACGAGTTGGATAAGACAGGCAGGATTATGTTTAAAAGTCAGTTTGTAGCTTGTCAAAATGTTTAATTGACACAATGATGAGGAAATATTTAGGCCTTTGCCTAATAAATAAATTTTTGTTTATTGATATATATCAATAATAATAATAATAAATATTTATTGCTCTATTATATATACATTTGTATACAAATTGTACCTTTTATATACTGCCTCGTTGAAGAGCTAAGGTTAAGCTACAAATGTAAAAATCTCCTAAATGAAACAAATGTTATACTTTGATCTTTAACTATTTCGCCAATAATATTCTGTATACCATAAACTAACAAACAACCATTAACCATTTGAAAAAATATGAAAACACGAATAAAGGAATCCGAGCTAAATACACCTACATACTACACTTTACACCTCACTTTACTTTTGTACAAATCGTCTTTAACAACAAGTCTTAGTTTAGAAGAAAAATCTAAATAAACGAAATTGGATTTCCGTAACAATTTAAATTTATCGTAGTTATAAAAATCTGCTTTTATATCTTACGTTCCTTTATTTCAAAACATCTAAAACCAACTTTTGATTTTTTCCTTGGAAAAAAAATAATTACGGATACCCGCCGGTGAAGAAGGTAATGTGAGATGACCTTTGTTATATGGCAGCATGGAAAACAATGTCACTTTTAAGACAACTCCATAAAAAACCAACGGTTGCCCTCATAGCTTTAGTGGGAAGCAACGGAATCGCTTTCGCACTTACCGTGATGCCCTAACGGAACCCCCCAAATGAGGATGTCCTGAAAAACTTAGAGCACCCTCATGACGTAGGCCTATGGTAGGTAAGAGGGATCACCCTCACTTCATCTCTATAACTACCCTAAAACGACAGTTTAAAATTTACAATTAACTACATTAAATTGATTAAAAGAATATTTATATTTATCATTACAATACCTTACAAACATCGCTCTATATAATATGTACATCAAAGTATCGTATATAATATGTACATCAAAGTATCGTATATAATATGTACTTCAAAGTATCGTATATAATATGTACATCAAAGTATCGTATATAATATGTACTTCAAAGTATCGTATATAATTTTTTTTTTTTTTTTTTTTTTTATACAAAACTAGGTTAATGCTTGACTACATTCCACCTGATGGAAAGTGAAATGTAGTCTTAGGTGGTAAAGCGCATTAACCTAGAAGCCTATTCACTCTCCTCTTGAAGACACCCATATTATATTTTGCCGGAAATACCGACGCCGGCAGATTGTTCCAGTCCTTCGCTGTACGCACTAAAAAAGATGAAGCATAGCGCTTCGTTCGGACAGGTGGAATGTCCACAACAAAAGGATGAAAACCTGCCGTGCGTCGGGTCGTCCGGTGATGGAAGGGGGATGGGGGAATTAGGTCGTGCAATTCCTGCGCACACTCACCAAAATGTATCCTATAGAATACTGAGAGGCTGGCAATTCTACGCCTGTGTTCAAGGCTGTGGAGTTTGGCGTCAACCAATTTAGGGTCGCCAATAAGCCTCTTTGCTCGCCTCTCAATTGAGTCCAGAACCGCAAGATGAGTCTTTGCGGCACCAGCAAATATGTGGCCACAATACTCTACACACGACCGGATCTGTGCTTTGTATAATACAAGAAGCTGTCCCGGTGTAAAGTACTGTCGCACCTTCGCAAGTACGGCAAGCTTTCCTGCAGCTGCTCTTGCTCTGGACTCAATGTACCGACCAAAGTTGAGGTTCGAGGAGATCTCTAAGCCTAACAACTGAAGCCAGTCACTGTATTCCAAGGATACATTCTGGAAAGTAGGAGCCAAGGTGAAGGGGCTCCTTTTGGCGGTGAACAAACACGTCTGCGTTTCGGTGGCGTTGAATTTGACAAGATTGGCATTGCCCCATGCGGAGACTGCCTGAAGTTTGTCATTCAAACGTTGCACCATGGCTTCTCTTTCAGATTGTACTTCATCTCTACTAGCCCGAGAACTTGGCAGATATCTTTCTACAACTGTGCTGTCGTCTGCATACCCATAGATACCGGGCTTCAGCAGATCGTTAATGTGCAGCAGAAAAAGAGTTGCAGAAAGAACGGACCCCTGAGGTACTCCGGAATTTATTGTCAAGGGTTCCGAAGAACACCCGTCGACAACAACACGGAGAGATCTCCGGCTCAAAAAGTCCGTTATCCAGCCAATCAGACCAGGAGATATACCGTACGCTGAAAGCTTGCTTAAAAGGCTCACATGCCAGACCCTGTCAAAAGCCTTCGAGACGTCCAGAGAGACGGCGACCGCTTCTCCGTTCCTCTCGATGGCTTCGCCTAAAATGTGTGTTGCGTACGCTAGAAGGTCCCCAGTGGACCTATTTCGGCGAAATCCGTACTGTCGGTCACTGAGGAGATCGTTACCTTCTACGTACGCTAGAAGCCGCGAGTTCAATACACGCTCCATAATCTTGCAGAGTATGGAGTATGATTGAAATGGGCCTATAATTGGCAGGATCGGCACGGCTGCCTTTTTTGGGCACGGGTTGCACGTTGGCAAGCTTCCAGGATTCCGGCACTTTTCCAGTCTTGAAAGAGAGGCGATACAGACGTGTCAATACAGGAGACAACTCAGCTGCACATGTTTTGAGCAGAATGGCTGGTATACCATCAGGACCACTGGCTTTATTCACATCTAAACGACACAATGTTCTCCATACCTCTTTGTTAGTGATGCGGATTTCAGGCATCGAAATACCGCAGTGAGGAAGATGTTCTGGAGAAGCATTGCCAGTGTCTAGATGCGAATTCTCAGCAAACAGAGAAGCAAATACATTCGCTTTCTCTGTTGCAGTGTGGGCCAGGGATCCATCAGGCTTCAGCAGAGCAGGCAGTGAGGGTTGGCAGAAGTTCGACTCGATCGCTTTGGCAAGAGACCAGAAAGCTCGACTGCCAGTTGGTCTGACAGAGAGCTTTTCGCCATTCTTAACGATCCGATCAAGACGAGCCTTCCGCAATGCTTTTTTGTAGGACTTGGCAGCTTGGTTAAAGGCTCTCTTCTTTGTACTTACATCCGGAGTTTTGCGGCTTCGAGCATCAGCCCAAATGAGGTATGCCGAATGTTTTCGGTCATATGCATGACGACATTCGGCATTAAACCATGGGCGAGCTTTGCCACCGATGGGTAATAATAATAATATACTTTATTGCAACCACATAAATCACAAAAACAATAGACAAAAACAAATAACAGTACATATAAAAAAACGTTATGGGTATACAATAAGGCGGTCTTATCGCTATGTAGCGATCTCTTCCAGACAACCTTATACTGGTAGGAATAAGGTGAAATATAAAGATAAAAGTGGTGCATAATAATACATACAAAATATATACACGTACATAAACCTAAATGATGCATTACATACATATAACAAATCCTAAATTAAAATATATAAGTATATATAGAATTTAAATACATATAATAATGTCATGAATAAAGGAAATGAATGAATACCTAATTAAAAGGAGCACAAGAAAAGGAAGAGCTAGTACAATACAATATAATAATTTAATATATAAAAGCGATAATTATATTTAAATGATAAAACTTAACTGTTCAGAAGAAAGGCGAAGATAATGTTCTTTGACCAATCCCTTAAATTTTGCCAAAGACTGTGCTTGTCTGACAACTAAAGGTAATTTGTTCCAAAGCAAAATTGCTTGAACAGTAAAAGATTTTTTAAAATAGCGAGAAGAGTGAGACGGTAAACGGAGAGTGAGATTGTCAGAAGACCTAAGAATTTTACTATGAGCACCTAAAAACTGAAAATTTTCTTTTAAATAAAGTGGAGAGGATGGAAAGAACAACACACAGTACAGAAGCGAGAGGATATGAAGATTCCAACAAGCAAAGGCAAGCAAGGTTTTAACCATGATTCCGAAACGAGGATGGCGTGTACATTACTTGACTGAAACGATGCAAGCATTTCTGGATAATGTGCCGGAATACTTTGAGTGTTCAAATGAACTACGTTAAAATTTTTATCAAGGTTAGAAAATTTATTGTCAAGAGTAACATTAAGTGTAGGAAGATTTGTACTGTGGTAACTAGAATCGCTGGATTGGTCATCGGAAGAAAAAGATACAAATCTGTCACTGTCATCAGCACCAGACATAATAATATTTTAAAGGTATATAATAATACAATATAATAAAATTAAATAGTATAAAAATAAATAAATAAAAAAAATGTGTAAATACTATTAAAATAAATATCAACTTACAAATAAAACAATAGGATAATAATAATAAATTAAAACAATAGTAAAAAATAAAATAAAATAAAAAATTCTAAATATACCCACCAGCTGGAAGAGATCGAATTAAAAACTAAGGAATATAAAATAACAACAATTGCTTTCGAAGAAAGGTAATAAAAGAAAAATAATAATGAAATAAATAGAAAAGAACAATAAAAAAAAAAAAAAAAATTAAGCTAAAATACATATTTTTCTACAAGTAAATGTAAATAAGATAATTACTCAAGATTAAAATTATAAAGATATTACACGTAAATTTCTCGAAAGTGAAATTATAAATAAAAATATAAGATATTTAACATGCAGTATCCGAACGCAAGCTGAAAAGTAGTAAATTGTCATCTGACGGTTCACGCTTCACAATGTCAAACGACTTACTTGTCATTATTACACAAAATATCATTATATTAAAGAAAACATCAACTTCTAAATTTTAAATAACTTTCAAAAGTAAGAAAGTTGTAGGGTAAAAGTTAAACAAAGGTTATAAGAATATATGTTCTGAATAAAGTTAATAGAAGAAATAAACAAAAGATCACTTTTTGATTACCCGCTTTGATCGCACATTACTGCTATTAATTAGCCCGCTATCTTTTGAGGCCACCGTTGCAGATCTCGTTGGAGGTTCTGAACAAGAAGAGTTGCATGCATTATTTATAGCGTTGACTTCACAAACTGTAGATGCACGATGACGGGCCCCATCACTGCCCAACACTATAATATGGCCATCTCTTGTCCAGCACTTCGTTACACCAAAGTGCTGACGTGCTAACAAAAAGGCGTCATGTCATGGGTTTCGTAAGAAATTCAGACAGTGTTATTCCCGTACCTTTCAGACATGTTTTGACGGACCAGCACTTATCTCTACACTTGGTTTGATAAAATCTTACAAGTATGGCTCTAGTTTTGCTCCCAGTTGAAGATCCGAGGCGATGACAACGATTTATATCACCCCGAGAGATATCCTGCAACTTGAGTTTTTCCGAGCAAATATTTAAAACTTTGGAGAGAGTATCCTCCTTCTTATCTTCACTGACACCATGGATCAGTAGAATTTTTTTACGGGACCTCATTTCAAGTTCATCATGATGTCGTGAGAGAATATCAATCGACATTCGGCATTAAACCATGGGCGAGCTTTGCCACCGATGGGTACGTCAGCAAAAGGAATAAAATACTCCACTGCCTGATGCACCACATCGGTTATAGCATCCGCGCAACTCGACGGATCCAAAGAAGAGAAGCAGACCTGCCGCCAAGGATAAGACGCAAAAAAGTGCCGCATCTCATCCCAATCTGCTGACTTGTATTTCCATACTCGCCTAACACCATGTGGTTCGAAAGCTGGTGGGGAATATGTAAATACAGATTTCACCAGACAGTGATCGGAGGTTCCCAAGGGGGACGTGACCTCTACATGATACCTGTCCGGATCAGTTGTCAGCAGAAGGTCCAGGCAATTTGCTGTATGGCCTACCACATCTGGTACCCTTGTCGCTTGCCTCACCAGCTGAAAGAGGTCCAAGGACAACGCAAAGTTCCGCGCTTCTCTTCCAGCATGGTCGGTCTTCTGGTACGGGAACAGCCAGTCCTGATGACAGGCATTAAAGTCCCCCAGAAAGACGAGCTGCGCCGAAGGATACTGATACAGAGCCATATCTGCAGCCTCACTGAGATACTCAAATAAACGAGTTGTCTCCTGGTCACCGCTGTGCGAACGGTAGACACAGGAATACAGGATTTTTTCGTTTCCTGTGTCCACTAAAACCCATAGGGAAGAAAAAGTGGGGTCTTCAAGGTGACGGAGACGCAGAACACAGAGGTCGTTCCGCGCGTACACACTGACTCCGGCCCGTGAGCGAAAGTTGTGCTCTAACGAGTAACCGGGATAATCCAAGTATGCAGCGCTCAAAGGACATTGTATCTGCGTCTCCGTCAAAAAGAGCAAGTGCGGCTGCTCTGTCTCCAGGTGGTGGTGGACAGCTAAAAGATTTGAGTGCAAACCCCTGATATTAGTGAGGTGCACTTTATATGAGGAGGAGTGCAACCGCTGTGTAACCTTGTTCCTTTTTCTTAACTTTTTCATAAAAAAAAATATATATAAAAGTGAATAGGGATGGGAAATGGCAGTTGAACGAGACGGCACGTATCGAACCCGACGTCGAAATTGGTGATGTCTTGCCACTGGGAGGCTAGTCTGGAGACTGCGGGGACGCCCGAACCCCCCCAGGGATCGCCATAGGGCCTCCTCGTCTGGTCGCCAACCAGCACGATGGAGCCACCCTGGGATTTTTCACAGCTGGCGGGGCAGCCTTTCGTGGTTGGCTATCCCACTAATTGGGCCCCCAACTATCTGCGGGCGGCCAGCGGAAACCCGTCGCTTCGGATCCCGCTACCCTCCTCGAATAGACACCCGACAAAACAAACACCAACCCGACGTCAGACCGGTTCGCCAACGCACCGCAACTGTTCAGACCCATTTCCCATAAACGGCTTCATCGAGCAACGTGCCGGAACACGACTAGGTCGCTTTGCGGCACGATTCTGCCAGATGGGTGGTAACTTTGCCGGCGACCGGATGTTATGATCTACCACCAAGAGAATGGTGTTATATGTATTAGAACGTAAGATATAAAAGCAGATTTTTATAACTACGATAAATTTAAATTGTTACGGAAATCCAATTTCGTTTATTTAGATTTTTCTTCTAAACTAAGACTTGTTGTTAAAGAAGATTTGTACAAAAGTAAAGTGAAGTGTAAAGTGTAGTATGTAGGTGTATTTAACTCAGATTCCTTTATTCGTGTTTTCATATTTTTTTCAAATGGTTTATTTGTGTGTTAGTTTATGGTATACAGAATATTATTGGCGAAATAGTTAAAGATCGAAGTATAACATTTGTTTTATTTAGGAGATTTTTACATTTGTAGTTTAACCTTAGCTCTTCAACGAGAAAGTATGTAAAAGGTACAATTTGTATACAAATGTAAGGCGCTGAATAATAGAACAATAAATATTTATTATTATTATTGATATATATCAATAAGCAAGAATTTATTTATTAGGCAAAGGCCTAAATATTTCCTCATCATTGTGTCAATTAAACATTTTGACAAGCTATAAGCTGACTTTTAAACATAATCTTGCCTGTCTTATCCAACTCGTTAGAAACAGACAATCTATAATAATTTAGAAAATAAAGTATACATTTTGCGGTGAGACTGATGAAAGTGAACTGAAAGTCACTTTAATATCCGGCTTCCGATTAAATCTGATCTTTACAAGAGACGATTTATATTTTAATCCGACGTTATAAGATTCAATGCGAATAATAAGTTTGAAACGCATAATAAACACTGGTTAACTTCTTCAAGTAAAAAAAATGGAAGCAGCTTGTGTTCAAATTCTACTAAATTATACTGATCATCTTAAGTAATGTTAGAAACATCTAGTGAATCTAGAGAATGTGTAACCAAGGAACCCGGGATGAAATCCTTGAAATGAAAGTCATAAATAAGTGTCTTCACATCCAATGTATTCATAACATTCAACTTTTTAAAATGAAAAACGATATCAGTACGAGAGGCGAATATAAAATGTGCACGAAATAAAATGATTTTTAATATTTAAGGTTTTCGGAATTTACCTACTACTAAAACCAACAATACAAAATGAATTGTATTAAAATAAACATAAGTTGACGTTAGCCATTTTTAACCTATTCTTATGTTACGTTATGTTAGTTACTTTTCTGAGAACATAAATATTTGAATTGTTCAGGATCTTTTATTTATTTGTTAAAATTCCTTATATTTTTTAATAAAGATATATCGAATAAAAAATGTGTGAATGATTTATGCAATGGCTTGCAACTATCTAGGTAACGAGTTATCACAGATCGCTAGCTAACTTTTTTTATTATCTCCAATCTATTTACGCTTGTGATTTATAACAGGTTTATGGTATATGTTTGTTTTATAAAATTTTAAATTGACACTAGCTACATATCTACATTAAACTACAATTGATATTTACCCTCTATCTAGATATTTTGCAGGCATCTTAATTAATTTATGTTTAAAATTAAGTTGTTACACAATTTATTAAGCTTTTCTAATATATAAATAAGAAAATAGGTTTAATATTCCCGTAATTGCTGTTGGAATATCCAAATATTCCACATATATCTTCTTTAACGGTAATTCCTCGCAGCTGAAGTGATTTAGTTTCGTCTTCACTCTAATATTTGGTCGATAAACCTTCGAATTGAAAATTATTTATTCTTCGATAGATTATAAATCTTGTAAGCTTGCCAATTTTTTTTAATAGAATATTATTCCCAATTGACGAATTTTTTTGTTTTTTTTTTTTTTTTGACGAAATTATCAAACTAATCAACAAACGTATTTTTAATGATGTTTCAAATGTTTGTACGATTTGATACTAATTGTAAAAATAATAAGGTTAAAAGAATAAATTACAAATAATAATTCAAATAAGTAATTTCTGATTTTATTACCTTTTAAAAGAGATTTATCAAAATATTTTATACGTACCTAAGCCAATGTCTACCCTGTTTGAAGTTATATCTGAAAATGTTCAGCGAATATTATAATAAAATTAAATTGAAGTGTTAGGTGATCATAACTTAAATTCACTTTAGACATTCAAGTGATTCAGGAAAGTACTTTGAAACTATTGGCTAGTTTTAGCCTTTTTCGAAGGCGATATTTTTGCAAATGCGCAGACGCACGTTTTCACGCGGATCCTTATTTTTTCTCGTATTAAATATAACCTATGTTCATCAAAGGGATAAGGTAGGATTCTAAAGGTAAAATATTTCATTAAATCGATCCAGTAGTTTCGGAGTCTTTGTAATTCAAACAAGCAATCAAATCTTTCCTCTTTATAATATTAGTGATGATGTTGATGTTTATACAATATAGCCTATGTTCATCAGGGATAATGTAGGATTCTAATGCTAAAAGATTTTTTAAATTGGTCCAGTAGTTTCGGAGCCTATTCAATTCAAACAAACAATCAAATCTTTCCTTGTTATAATATTAGTGATGATGATTATGATGATGATTATAAAATATAGCTAATATTCATCAGGGATAATGTAGGATTCTAATGCTAAAAGATTTTTTAAATTGGTCCTGTAGTTTGGGAGCCTATTCAATTCAAACAAACAATCAAATTTTTCCTCTTTATAATATTAGTGATGATGATTATGATGATGATTATAAAATATAGCTAATATTCATCAGGGATAATGTAGGATTATAATGCTAAAAGATTTTTTAAATTGGTCCAGTAGTTTCGGAGCCTATTCAATTCAAAGAAATCTTTCCTCTTTATAATATTAGGATAGATGAATAGAAATACTGAAACAACGGAAAATTTAAAAATAATATTATTATGTACTTATTGAAGTCATTGCGTCGGGGGACCTTTTAATAAAGGAATAAATCAAAATGCAAGTAAGTTACAAAGTTAAATAAAGAAATTACGATATTGAATCGTATAGTCTAAGTCCGCAATGATTACCTTCGTAAAAAAGACACCATCGTCAACGTATGTACTACGGTCCTCCGACGCAACGACTTCAATAAGTATATAATAATATTATTTTTATTGTCTATTTGTAACGGGGGTTTTTTAATTTTTTTATAAAATTTGTTTCATTATATATTTTACTGTAACGTAAACATAAAACCTTAGAGTATGGTTTTATTAAAAAACCATATTAAAATTATTTAAAATTTTCATCTATTACATTAATATTATTTTAAACACACACTGAACACATAGTTTCCTGTTCAACCTATATAATTAACGTTTAATAAACACGTTTAAAGATATTTTGTAACATTAATTTTAGTTTGTTTTTGTTTTTCAGTTTCAGTTTCAGTAAATATTAATTTATACTACGTTAGGTAAGAAACATCTGTTTGGTTTTCAGAAAGAAGTCTGATAAATGTCGCAACTATACCGATAAAGACAACTATATATATTAATACTAAATTTGTCGAAGTTAAGAAAATTTTAGTTAGCTTACTATACAGATTTAAAGATATTATCAAACATTAATTTAGTTTCTGGAATCTTTTTAATGTGAATCTATACTAAGTTAGAATCAATAGTGATTTTTAAAAGAAGCCTAACAGATGTCGTACGTATCTATGTAATAAATTCATCAAAGTGCTTAGAGTTTAGCATTCTATATATAATCGTCGTTATTGGCATAGAGGCGAGATCTATTGGGCTCCTTTCGGAAAACTAACCTATAGTTATTTTTTTTTCTATACAAGATAACACAGAATCCTCTAACGTATTGGTCACGTTGTGCAAAGAAGTTAAAATGAAACATAAAATAAACAAATAAACAAGGAATCCAAACTATAACCTCTGCCTCAACCTACGCCTCAAATTTTGTATGTTATGGGCTTCCATAAATGTAATATTAATGTACTCATCCTATTGTACAATGTCATTAAAAATAGCTTTAATTTAAATTTAAACAGACGACCTACTTTTAAAATGGTAATTATATATAATATTTTTACTAACTTTTGAAACAATATCCACTCCAATGATTGCGAATATGAAAACGGTTGGGATTTAACAGATTTTCAATTATCTCGTATATATTATCTCGTTGCTAAGGATTTGCCCCTAAAATTGAGGTCTTACAGTAACTCTACTAGTATTTGGTCTATTAACATCCTTTTGTTTACTTTGGAAGTAAGCTTAAAATAAAATAAATAAAATAAATAAAATAATTATTTAATTAGTTACTATATATTTTAAGAGACTACTACTAATACTACTACTCCGGAATATAGTAATGGTAATGAACAACTTTTGTAATATTAATTGAGAGTTACTAATCGATTTCGAACAGAAGAAAAATGAAGAATAAAGAAGTATCCAATCAAATTATGAGTATCTACAAATCCGAAGGGACTTGTGGATAATCTCTTGTTGCTAACATTAGTCTGGTACTACTAATAGTACCAGACTAATATTATAAATGTAAAAGTAACTCTGTCTGCCTGTGTATTAAGCTTTCACGAAATAATGGCTAAAGTAATTATTTTAATATTTAATATGGAGAGCCACCATGTTTCCAGTTATTTTAATATTGACTTGTCAATATAAAAATAACTTTAACTTTTAGTATCTTAATATGTACTAACAATTAAACTCACATAATTTGAACACTGAGACTACGTTATACAAAGATTAAAAAGTTGCCATATTCTCTATTTAATCTATTTCTGGCATCGTAAACATACTTCTTTACGGTATAATAATTGTGTATCAATTACTACACAGTTAATATACCGTAAAACTGCTCTTGCACATGTAAATAGCTATAAAAAATTTGTGAAAATTATCTAAAAGCCTTAAAAAAGTAAATAAAAAAAGGTGTTTATAATTAATGTTTAAAAATAGCAACACTATTTTATTTTCAAAGATAACTACCAAACAATTAACATTTTGATGAAATAAAAAAAAAAACAGACAATCATTACATAGTATACTCTGTTTAAAAAGTATTTAAATCGACGTTTAAGTAAAAATAAGAGAGGTATAAAAAAAATTACAGTATCTAATATTTAAATAGATTAGATAGGGTTGTAAAATCGAAACAACTACTGAAGCGGTACGCAAAGGGAGGTCACAGAAAAATTTTGTTTACGGATAAGATTTTCTTTACAATTGAGTAACATTTTAACAAACGAAATGAAAGTATTTATGCTCAAAGCTCTAAGGAAGCTTCCCAATTAGTCGACAGAGTGCAACGTGGGCATTATCCGACTTCAGTGATGGTTTGGTGAGCTATGAAGGAGTGACTGAGCTATATTTTTGTGAAAAAGGTATCAAAACATCGCCACAAGTGTAACAAGATACCATTCTTGAGAAGGTAGTTAAGCCCTTTAATACCACCATGTTTAATAACCAAGAATGGTCCTTCTAGCAAGACTCGGCGCCTTGTCATAAGGCTCGGTCAACGCAGTCTTGGTTGGAAGCGAACGTCGCGGACTTCATCAGAGCTGAAGACTGGCTAGTCTCAATCTTAATCCACTGGATTATAATTTGTGGTCAGTTTTAGAGAATACATTGCTCTAAACGCCATTACAATTTGAAGTCCCTAAAACAATCCATACGATTGGCAGTGAAGAATTTCCCCATGGATAGAGCGCGTGTTTCTTTGATAATTGACCTCAACGTTTAAAGGACTGTATTGCAGCAAATGAACAGCACTTCGAATAAGCTTTTTATATTTTTAATTGTTTTATATATGTGAATTAATCAAACACACTGTAAAAGTAATGAATGTTATTTGCAATTATTATTTTTTTTCCTTTGTTACAATATTTATGATAAAGTAGGTATTTCAGTGCTTTTATTTATGGTCGTTTATAATGATAACGATATGGTAATTGTCTAATTTTATTACTAGTATGGGAAGTTTTTATAAAACTGGAACTCATTCTGTAAGTTAAATAAAAGGAAAATTTTAACAAAAAGATATACTCCATATTGTATTAAAACATAATTTTATACTATTTTATAATTACATTTTATTCAAAAGTCGTATCACGGTGGCGCGGCGTAGCTTGTCTACATCAAACAATGCATAAAACTGAATGCCAACTATATGTCAGACTTTGTTAATATGTATATTGCTTTCATAACACAGAAAATAAAGTGCTAGTAATTATTTTCTTTACATTTGTCGG
Source organism: Napeogenes sylphis (assembly GCA_959347405.1). Lineage (NCBI taxonomy): Eukaryota > Metazoa > Arthropoda > Insecta > Lepidoptera > Nymphalidae > Napeogenes > Napeogenes sylphis. Next base: position 13,346,152 of record OY365776.1, read on the forward strand.
TCTGTTTCCTATAATAAATCTTTTATTTAAAAAAAGCATGACTTTAAGTATTAAGCTTACTTTATTACAATCCCGTTTCTCAATCGCCTATATCCCAAGTTATTTCACAAATTTCGCTTAGCGACTAACATGCTTAGAATATTTTTTATTCTAACTGGAGTGAAAGTGACTCTTCCAGAATTGACATCTAGAGTCTACTAGAAGCTATAAAATATATGTTGTTTCACTCACTATTACCTAATTTCAATTCATAATTAAATTGGAATATGTTTATTACCTTATTTTTGAATATCTTATTACTATCTACTGCTTTATTATATGTATGATCACACACATATCTGCGTCATTGAATATATTACCGGTATATTTTTAAGTTTCTCAAAGTAGGAAGGTGCAAAGAAACATTGCTAAAATACTATTATTTGTAATTATATATTGATGAATAAATATAGAATATGTATTCTCCATAATGTATTCATAAAGAGTACGCTCAAAGCTCATCAATCAAATCTGGTCATTAGTGTAATATGAACGAATAAACAAATGAAATTAGCTTCTGGTCAACTCACGTTTGTTATTGATATATTAAACATATGTTTTTTATTTCTAGTTCAAAAAAATACTAAAAAACTGCTGGTTAAGGTAGGTGAAAAAATATATATTATCTAAGAAAACAATCTCCATATTAGAAAAAAGTTGATGATATTAGAAATGTTGATATTCTGTAAAGTCGTTTATGTCTTAAATTAAAAGCAAAAAAAAATTAAGAAACGATAATTAGATCAAATAGGAATTATATACCCAGGTACAAATGATTAAACCTACATAAATATTAAACCCCAGAAATAAAGACTTTTTAATAGTTTTACAGCTTTTATTTTTCTAGAGAATTAAAACGTCGCTTAGTGAAAGTAAATGTTTGACACATATTTCTTTTCATTTTTTTTACGGACAGAACCATTTTGGTACTAATATACTTTCTTAACATAGAAAATAACATTATATATAAAAGCTAAGCGATGCAATAATAGTACAAAATTGATACAGATGATCATATCAACATATCTTCTAATGATATTTAATAATAATATCAATGTATATCTGTTTGTCTTTATTATTATATTAAGTAATAACTTTGTTGTTTAAGGATTTTTTGTCATTATTTTCCACAGACACTTGCAATTCTGGTATCGTTTGGTAATTCAAGATGCCTGTTTCTTCAGTGTAAGGACGATTTGAAGTTACCCTGTCCTGAGTACATTTAACATCCATATTACTTACAATAAATTCCAGACTTCACTCAGGGATTCATTGGCTCTTACAGACTTCACTCATTGACTATTTAAATATTATTTTATTCACAACGCCGTTCTGTTAGCCTTATCTGATCAGACCATCTATGTTCGATATTTTATGTATTATAAAGAAATCTTATTTTCCCTTCGTTTTTACTCAAATCATTAAACAAAATGTGTCTAACAAATAAAAGAAGCTTATTTTGACAAACAATATATATCGTGGAAGATACTACATATTACATTTAATTTGGAATAAATAAGTTTTATCTGACCTGACCTAGTTTAGAGCTTAATATCCTTCACATTATTAATGACGATTAACCACGATGACCACAATAGAAATTTAACCCACCAATGGGCTTTTAAAGTCGGTTCAGCGTTTATTTTACACAACTGTTAAAATATTGAATATGTCGCAGATCACGATAATTCAACTATAATTAGTAACTCGATTGCTATTATTGTGAACCATGACGTAACGAGTCACGTAATCGAAATCATTTGGAGGGGTGCCTCAGATATTTTAAATATTGGAGAATATCGCGTCGAAGTGGGAATTCATTAAAGAGAGCGGTACATTCCGGACCCTCCAAATGGGACCGGTGGTTCACGCAACTCTGTTAATTATTTACCTGCTAAGGAATTTGAGATATCTAATTAACCTAAATTTAATACAAGAACTATCATACTGTGTCTGTGTGGTTTAATTGCCCGAGACATAGGCCTTGGATCCATAAATAAATAACAAATCCTCCATAACTAACGAACAAGCCACTAATATATTATAATCTCCGACAAATATATTACAGTTCATAACGCAAATTATAATATAATAACTAAAATATAATTACTTGTTTGTTTGTTTGTTGTCGTGTATGAGTATTTAATATAAGCTTATCTATAGAGAAATGAAAAAGGAAAATGATCATAGCAAAGAGCTCTAGCCATAGCTCGATAAGTATATTAAGTTATAGCATTTTAAGCTTTCTCTTCTAACATACTTCACAAACAGGATTACTATATACTCTACGTAAATGTAATAATTTGGTGACTAATGTTCAATAAGGTTTTACACATTCCAAATATAAGTTTAAAACTGATAATAATAAACAAGGAAAAAAACAGCACTATAATTTGTTTGTTATATTTAATACTTATAGTAGATATTTTAAATATTTTGTAAGGCACTTTCTATCATTGTTAGCAAATGTATGGTGTGATATTATATTGTCTATGTTTAACTGTATGTAGCTAAGTATCATATAATCTGATATTATAAGAAAAAGTGATCTCTTTTACTTATGATATAAGAATAAGTAAAATTCGAAGAACAGGTAGGACCACTTTAAAAATTAAAAACCTTTAGCAGTAGTTAAACTTAATATTTTGCTGTGGGTAAAAATGCAAATCGCTTTACATTTCCTAGAGTTTGCTAACTGATAGTGTCTTTAAATAATTCAGTTTTTCTTGCTATAAATTCTGTAAAAGATCCCATGATATTTGGGAAGACACTGTATTATTATATGAGTTTCTTTTGATACTTGAACTCTTTTGAACTTTAGAATTTAATAGAATATAATAAAACTAATAGTCAAATTTTAAAGGGATAACAATTACTCATATTGTATTTACATTAACCCATCTTTGGAGATTATTCGTCAAAAGTGTATTCCATACTTTTTATTACTTAAGAGCCAAATTTTAACTAGCCAGGTAACTTAGAACAAGAACGTTAATTACAATTTGGATATATATTTTCAGGTAATCTCGAAGTAAGAAAGTTCAAAATAACATACAGTAGTAATGGACAGCCCTGTTAGAAGTACTCTAATTACTTCCCGGGAAACTAACATCGGGTTACCTGTAACAAATTAAACTTTAAAATCAGTTACTAGAGAACAACCACCTTGAACAGTTCCATTTAGAGTTGTCACTTGAATATTTAATTTCAACAATCATTCAATTTCTTTTATTAATATTGAAGAAATAATTTAAAACTTTTTAATTGTTATATTTTCTCAAATATTAAAAGACCTATGTTATCCACGAACGAAATTTCGTATTACGTTTTGTATTGGTTTGTTTATAACATTTCATATTTTGTCTCTATAATATTTTATGCAACTTTTAACTACATTTTATTGTCTGAGATCGAAAGACTTAATCTGACCTTTTTACGATACCAATATATTGCTGTTGTCCGCATTTACATTATAATCATATCTTTTCAAATATCCAACAACATTTTATATTTATTCTATAAGTTTTGCATTTGATTAAAATATTTGTGTATGTGTGTGTTTAGACATGAATATTTATAAAAATAATATAATATATAACAAGAAGAATAATTTAAAAAAAGCTGCTAAAACCTGTTCTTCCGAACCAAACTGAATGTTATCTAAATTATCTACATAATAAAAAAATAACAAAGAAAAATGTGTTACTAATATTTTTTTAATTAAACTAATATTTAATATATTATGATCGTATTTATTAGGACGGCAGTGAAATCTATTAGGTTTCCACAATGATGCCACAAGCGCAATTATTATGTCATGAGAAGTGGGGCCAATGAAATTGTAAGTAAAAGTTAGTAAAGATATAATTTTAAGGTTTGAAACGTAATACAATATGTTATTATTATGTTTATGATTCGAGATATACATACATGGCTTTATCTCATAATTGAATAAACATGACCAACAAAAATAGCTTATTTAGAAATAAAGTACTTCTTGTAGTCGAAGGAGCTGACTCGTAATGACTAATGAGGTCCTTGTACTCGAGCGCTGTAGAGAGTTGTAAGCTTGTTAGCCCCGAGTGTGTATTGAGAACTTGATATGAAATAACATTTAGATTCATTGAAGCAAATGATAGAAAATCATGCAGATAATATAATACGGATGAAGTAACTCATTTACAAAATGCTGATTTCATATTGTAGAATAATTCTATGACTCAGATCAGTTATTAGTTAATAAGATATTTCATGCGCTTTTTGCTTGATTCTGTTACAAGTTGAAGATGTTCTTTTTAATTATTTGTAACACCATCCAATTTCCTAACAATGTGTAAACAAGTATTGAATATTCAGTGTTTGAAAATTTTTCGAATATCCTAACCAATATCTCCAACTTTGCAGTATAGATAAACATTTAATAGATGTAACTACCGAAATTATGTTTGAAAATATTTATAAACATGTATAGCCATGTAAAGACTTAAAAAAATTTTAACATTTATATTTATTTATATTTACGTGTTATAAAAAGATATAAATTGCGTAAAACAAAAAATAAAAATATATATCGTAAAACACAAAAGTGTTTTCTTACTGTAATATTAGTAAGAAAACACTTTACGAAACATCTACGAAATCCTGCGGCAATTTAATATTGAGCTCTTTCGCCCTTAGATCTTTATTATTCAGCGTTTGATGAAATGGTTTACCTTGCAAATATACTTTGTATTATCATAGATATTACCATCATTGCTGTAATATCATCAAGGTAGTAAGTAGGTTTCTTCAGATATATTTCTAGTACAAAACTCGACGGATGACAAAAGTTGACGGATGACAAAAGTTGACGGATGACAAAAGTTGACGGATGACAAAAGTTGACGGAGGAACAAACATTATGTAGTTTTGTCACAAGTATCTTATTATAAAAATGTGTATAAATTATTATTTTTATAGACGTTACTGTAAGCTAAATCGTCTATTTCTATAATTATAAATATTAAATTTGTAAGATATTTAATTTATTATTTAGATATTTTCTTACTATTTAGCTATTTAAATTATAGAAGGTATATTTTTGTATACGAATCAGTACCCTATTTAAAATTATTAATTATTTAATATAGATAGATAGAATTGTGGACATTTTAGGACAACATTAAGGTATTCTTATATCAAATTGAATATTACCTTATTATTTAGCAGACCTTTGGTGTCATACAGCCTGTTTATCTTAGTGGAAGTGAAATAATTAGAGAAGCAGCCATTAATTTAATAATTTCCCTGATAAGCTTTTCATTTAAACAAAGAATATCTAATTTTTTTCACATTTCTTAAAAAACTTTTTTATGGAATTATTTTTGAACGTAAATTGTTAAAATATTTTAATCAAAAAACGACTTTCATTAGTTTTGTTTGCCAAACGTTTTTAATCTTTGTTCTTTTTAATATCGTTTATATTATTATTTTTCTTATAATATTCTTTATTCTCTGTTTTCAAAAAAGGTTTTATATTAATAATACTACCTATTTTATTTAATATGCATTTTAAAACCATTAAAAAAATAATGGAATAGGGAAATAATATATAATGGGGTCTTATTATTTTCATCTCATGTAACTGTCTTTATACTCAGTAGATGATAGATTTACCAGTACGGTTTATACCTTTGTCCACTAAATTCACGTTAGCCACATGCTATGCAATGTTGAATAATATGTTTAGACAAGCTTTATACAATGATAATGATACATTATCATTGTACAAAGCTTGTCTAAACAATTCATACATAGTAATATTGTAAATTGGAATGTAGCTCTATCTCTTTGTCAGTCTGTATATATGATTTATCTTTTCTGTTTATCTGATCTATATATATTTGCTTTCCAGTCCTATGATGATTATGACAAAATTTTATAGAAACATAGTTTGATGCCTGAGAAAGGACATACGCCAATTCATATTGCAAAAAAAGCTCTGAAGGAAGTGAAAAAAATGTGAAAGTCTTTTACAGACAACCAATTATTTCTCAAGTTAAGAAATTCATAATGATTTTATTCATGCTTTGTGCATAATTATCTCACAAAGATGTAAAATAGAGTATTTTTAGGTTCTGAACCCCACGTGTAAAGCCCAATAAATTAGCTAAAGATACCTATATATGTAGCTATAAATTCATCACAAGCATATATTTTATTAGTTTAAAATTAATTTGTACTATTTTAATTAGAGTAGATATATAAATTTAAAACTATATTAATATTTAACCATAGATATGTTTTTTTTTCAACATTTTATATTTAAATATGCATTTATAAATTCAGCCAACAAGTTATATTTATTGACATTTACTGTAACTTATCAAAGATATATTTCGCACAAGTCTTTAATAAAAAAACTTAAAACAAAAATAGTACCTAAACCATAATTTTTAAATATTTAAACTTTTAAAACTTCTGCGTGTTTAAGAGTTGAAAAACAAAAAAGTTTATCTTCTTAATTTGTTTCAAAACTTGTTCATTAACTCGAATTAATATAAAACTTTTGAATCTAATATTTATTTTAAAACCTACATCAGATATAAATATGTACTTTTCATTCAATAGAAGTTGATATTACCCACTTCTACAACTTACTGAGCTAAGCAATCCGAGCCATATTTGGATTCTTCGCGGCTCCCGGGACATGATATCAAAACCTTGTGCAGCACAAAATGAAATTCCTTACACTATTCGTTCCATTCAAACCCTACATGTATCACCACATATACCCAAAAATACTATAAATTAGAATGTTAATTTGCTTGTTTGTTACGTTTTTATGTCTCAACTACTCAACCGATTATCGTGAAACTTAGTCTACAGATTGCCAATAATAAAAAAAAATATAGTTAAAATTTTATAAATAAGAAAGTCCTGTTAACTAGCAATAGAAAAATTACATTTCGACTATTGAGGGAAACTATTTGTAGAATCTTTTAGAGGATCTTTAAAAAATAACTAGACTGTTAATTCGATGCTACAAATCGTGAAAGAAACCATTGACACAAAAAAAGCTATTATTTAATATATGATATCCTCATTAAATAAGGATAAAAATAGATAGATAAAATTTTAATCTATACAAAACTCTATGTCGCTATTACCACTAACATAAACAAGTTTTTATAAATTAAAAACTCACATCCTATGGGATTTATAAACACTTTTATTAGTTTTTTCCTAGTACCTCTTCTATTTTTCTAATACTTAAATGTTTAGATTAATTTAAATTTAATTGAAAAAAATGTACTATGAGTGCAAATCGTATCCAATTAAAGGAATCTCTTCAATTAGAAAACTTATAGTATTTAGTAATTCTCAAACAATATTTTCTTTATCTATATAAAAAATTTAAACTAAAAATTAAGGATCGAAAAATATAAAAAGTTTTTGCTTCTCACTGAAAATAATATAATTTTATATTAAAGTAGAAAAGGAGGAAACTAAAACTAAAGTTCCAATCAAAAAAAAAATATCAAAAACTTCGGGCCGCGTTACTCGGGCCACATTGAATAGATTATTATTATTTCAAATGATATTCGTTTGTACAAGTTTATAATTATTATTATATGCTAATCAACCTATATTGAAAAGTTTATCTACACAAAGAAAATTCAAATAAAATAGTATTTTACAAGTTTTTCACGAGTACTATACTCACGTTCAATAAAAATTTAAAATTATCCTGACGTTTTGAATACTTTGCAGCAATAGTGTTCACGGTAAGACGAGATAGAGGTGTCTGTGGTTTAATTCCTTTAATCTAGTTTTATTTCAAAAATAAATAGTGATTTCTTACGACAAGATGCATTAGATTATTAATCAAACTGTTTATAATATGTTGTATTAATTATAAATTATGAAAATAATATAAATTAATCAATATTTTAATATAATATAATAATTACTCCTTATCAAAAATGTAATCTTGAATCTTAAATTATTTATCTTTCCAAGAACGGATTCATAAAACTTATTAATGCTACGCTTCACTTATGCAACATTGTTTTCGACTATAAGTTCTAACTAAACAGAAATGGTCTTTGTACTTGCCAATTCTTTTTTAATGAATTTGTTGCTTCGCGACAAAAGACCAAAACGAAAGAGACTAGTACAGGAGTACAAATAAATACGTTAGTCTTTTTCAATATTAACGACCTTCAAAATATTCAAACAATAATGGAAACAAGTAAATTCATATTTTTAATTCAATTCATATAAGAAGATCTCTATTATACATGTAAAAACAAGATACCGTTTTTAATTCAATTCATATAAGAAGATCTCTATTATACATGTAAAAACAAGATACCGACCTAAAACCACTGTCATAGCTATTGTATTGTATTGCAAAGAAGTACCGTGCAATATCTACACGGACGTTAGATCAATAGACCTCACGTGGATGTTTTGGTTACACAGTTTTATCAAAATGTTTTAGTTGGATTACTATTTGAAATACGAGAATATAATATATATTTTTTACAGATATTCAAAAACTCTGAATCAAATAGTTCCTCGTTTTATTGTACTTAGACTTATTTAACATGAGGATCTAAAACCAAATAATAATATTCTTAGAGACGAATATAAACAGTAATAGTCGTACATTTTTATTATTCTTCATATAAATAATAAAAATGTAAGTTTCACTTTTACACTTTAAATTTGGGTTGAATGGTGTCTTAATAATTTACTTAAATAAGTGGTTTTATATCTAAAGAGTAACTGCAATACTATTCATAAAATATTTTATTTTTAGTATTATCACAATAAACATTCATATAGAAATTTGTTTTAAAAATACCATTGCCATACAAGTCCTTTTTTCTGAACTGACCCCTTGTGACTTTCTAATTTCTCAGTTCTCACCTGTAGTTCAAGTCAACAAACATAACGATATTTCTCTGATACAAAATGAGTGTAGTTGTTAATATTAAAAAAAAAATAAATAAATAAAAAATAAACAATAGTTTAAAAAACTAAAAACACACGCTTTTATTGCTAACCGAACTAAAAACTAGAAAATAATGTTTAATTTTTTTTTTTTTTTTTTTTTTTATATGATCTAGGGCAATGCTTGACTATATTCCACCTGATGGTAAGTGGAATGTAGTCTTAGGTGGTAAGGCGCATTACCCTAGCAACCTATTCACTCTTCGCTTGAAGACACCCACATTGTATTCGGTCGGAAATACCGACGCAGGCAAGCTGTTCCAATCCTTTGCTGTACGCAGTAAAAATGAGGAAGCAAAGCGCTTCGTTCGGACAGGTGGAATGTCCACAACAAAAGGATGAAAACCTGCATTTTACTGTGATTCATAACTATCCTCTCATAGATAGTTGCTAATAGAATGATTGTAATACCTTAAATATCGAGCACCCCACGCTTTTTACTCAGAATTGAATTATTCTGTTAATAACTTAAATTTTATTATAATTTTATATTAAGGCGATTCACTATGATTAATTGTTCGATCTTCTACTACTGTAATTTTATACTCTTTGTCATTAAAAAATATTTTCTAGTTTTTAGTTCGGTTAGCAATAAAAGCGTGTTTTTTTAGTTTTTTAAACTATTGTTTATTTTTTATTTTTTTATTTTTTATTTTTATTTTTTTTGGGAAACTTTTATCAAATTATTGCATTGTCATCGGTCCTTGATACGTGTGCAAAGTTTCAATTTAATCGGATCGCTGGAACCTGGTGAAAATTAAGCTCGAAGATTCCGTTACATTCATACATACATACATACATACATACATACATACATACATACATACATACATACATACATACATACATACAACCCAAGCTAATAAAAGCGTATTAAAAAAGGGGTAAGGATATTAAACCTGAAGGGTAGTAATCCAATAATGTTAGGTAACTTAAATATTCTGTGATTCTCTATATAACTCACTTGCTTGCTTGCAAGCTTATACATAAAATATTATACTCCCTAAAGAAATGGTCTTCGAGTTCATATGATCGTTGCAAGTAAATTGGTTCATGCTTCGTTCGGTTAGATTCAATTTGTTTCATATGTACTGCTGTTACTTCATGTTTTTATTGAAAATTAAGCTAGGTAACCTACTTTTGTAGCCCGACTCACTTATGTTAAGTAAAATTTCAGATCTGAAGTCTACCTTATCTATTGACCTTACCTTACTTTGCTCATATCTAATTGCGAAGTAAGTATTTTAAGGACAAAATTTACAAGGTAATATTTTTTATAGTAGGTATAAAACAAATTTGCAAAGTTCGCAGCAGTAAACATGAAGATTTATTAAATTATCGCAGTTTAAAATTATGAAAAAGGATTGAAATTTTAAATTATAGCAAATTTTTCTTAGCTCAATATTCTTATTGTAATTTTCTGATTATCAACTTTATTTTTTCTATATCTATACATATAATAAAATTGTCACTGATTGAAAACTGAACATGGAAAATATTTAAGAAAATCATCATGTCTTTATAAGAGCAAGAGAACCCAAAACAATGGTTTTTCATTTTGTATGTTTGTGGCACGCTAATTTCAGAAACGACTTAACCTATTTGAATGCAGTTTTCGGGAATTTATTGTAATATTAATCACATAACATTGATTGTTTATTTTATCTAAATTAAATAAGAAATAAAAAGTTATGTCAGTTTATGTCATTTACGTAAAAGGTACCATGCAAATCTAACTTTCATTACACATTCTTCTTCTCCACAAATCTATTTCTATACACATAATAAAACTGTAACTGATCGCTGTCCGTACAAGTAAAATATTAAAAAAAAATCATAACGTAACCTTTATGTAAGCATGAAAACCCAAAACTATGTTTTTTTCATTTTGTCTGTTCGTCTGTATGTTTGTATATGTCTGTGTGTTTGTATGTACGCTAATCTCAGAAACGGTTTAATCGATTTGGATGCAGTTTTCGGGAATACATTTATTAGAACTCTCTTACCGCAAAGAATCGCCAACGACAGTCGTTCTATTCTTTAAAGCACTTTATGACACTGTTCACAAATACACTAAACTGTTTACCACTTAAACACTTAATTATCACTGTTACACAACTTAGTTTCTCGATCTCACACTCAGCGGTTTATTAGAACTGTTACACTTTTATCACAATAATACCACCCCACAACTTGTACTTCCAATTTCACACAATGCCTTCTCTTAACCGAGCTGCGATTTATATACTTCTTATTCTTAGTCAAATCAGTATCCAATATTACATTTATTTTATCAATTAAACTTCTATACAGACATTCAATTGTTTTAGTCAAATCAACAAATTATATATTTATTTTTAGTCAAAACCAAACTACTACATGTATAAAAGCTAATACATTGTCATGGGATTCCTTTACATTTTGTTTTTTTTTAACAATCGGTTAACAAATAAAGAAGTTAATAATGTCTTATTTTCGCACCATTACTACTTACTAGTGATTAAACACAAAGAACAATATACATAAATGAACTAAAAATACTTCTATACGCAAAAACTACTTAATTGAGTTCCATGAAACTTTGAAGATTTCTACATACATTGGTAATACAAAGGGTACGTTTTATCAAACTTGAAACCTACGCGTACGAAGTCGCAGGCTAGCTGTGCATAAGATTTTGTATTTTTGCATTTTTATTTAAGATTTTAAAGTATTTTTATATTATAAGCATTTTATATTTTAGGTGTAATTCATATAGGTTTTCTGTTTTATTTGTGTATTGACTAGATCATTATTGTAGCTCATTCAAATATCACAAAATAGTTATGTTAAAAAAACTTGTTGCAAAAATAACAATTTTAATTGTTAAGTCATTAATTGGTTTATATAAATATAGAATGAAATATAAAACGACCAATAAATTTAAATAAGCTTAACATGGCTATACATGTTTATAGATATTTTCAAACATTAAATAATCTGTTATATTTTGTAATCAATTTTTTAAACGAAATAATAAAGAACCTAGTAAAATAATGAATACTGAAAACCTAACATTTTAAGCGACGTACAACCTGAAGTCTCAGCTACTAGATTTCATTTAAAAACTTTTTGGGCTCACTTCTCATTAAAATTCTGTCATACTCTTTATTAAATTATACCCGTGTATGTATCTGACCACTTCTGGTACCAGTAGGTGTCGCAAATGCGAGACAAAAGATTAAAAATGTGATTGTATCTTACTGATGTCTATAAAAATAGTAGGAATAAGCAGATTTCACTAGCTATGAACCATTCTCACATAGAGAGAGAAACTAGACTCGGCGCCAGATCCAACAGTCATTTTTGCTTTCCTTATAAGGGCAAGTTTGGGCTACAAACTGCACATACTGACGATACATTTACGGTTGACATGTACGCCAAACGGTAGCTGGGTAGATGGGTGTTTTAAAGGAGCTGTTGCTTGTAAACAGATGCTTGTAAGAATCTGATAATCTAATAAAACAGGTTTAGAAGAAACCAAGGACTTGAACTTTTTTATTCTTAAAAAAGGAACTAGCCTGAACAAAGTGGAGAAAGTCGTTAAAATCGGTAAGCAACTTATACCCTACCAGTCTAGAACACAACTTCTGGGTACTCTCCAAAGCCGCTTGTTATTCTTGGCGTGGCTATGGCACTTGAGGAATGATGAATCTGATCTTTTGAGCACTTTTTTGTCATTCTGCAGTATTATGATACTAATTGTCTAGCCCCAGTGTGTTCAAGCAAAAGTTACTTAATATAAAACAGTTCACCGAACAAAAAAGATCTGAAACGATACTTTATTTAATTATTGATTTTTTGATTTTTCGGATTATAACGATAACTGTAATTTTTAATACTAGGAGGATCTTAAAAACAGGTAGTAGTAGTTTTTAATATAACCATTTTTCATATCATATCATTCTATTAATGTTTTCGATATTCAATCATACCTTATCTCCTCACAACCCTCTCGGTAGTCGTTACGTCCTGATATGATATCTGTAAGGTATCCGAAAACAACATTAAATTTGTATAATTTAACGTGAAAGCATTTTTTGAAAATATTTGTTCACTGTGGAATCACTTAAGGATTTACTATAAAAGTAATAGGTAATAAGTTTGTCTTTCAAATGGAACAAAAGCCAAGCCCGCGTAATATTAGCTGCCAAATCTTCTCAATTCTTTATTTAACTCGCATAAAATTTATTTAATGTAAATTAAAAATGTAATTATACGCGGGCTTAATCCGTATTTTTTTTTTGTTTTAATATGTGATGATTTAAAAATGTATTTATTTGTTAAAATTTCATTATACAAGAAAATATGTATTATATACTAATGGCGGACTTAATGTTAAAACACTCTCTACCAATTAAGCAATAAGATTAACAGAAAAATACAAAGTAATAAAAAACTTACCGTAAGCGACAAGATTAACGATTACAAAAAAAACATAAAATACTTAGATAAGTAATATGTACTCAAAATAAATAATTGAATATTAGATAATAAATCAAATTTAAATATAATACAAATATCACTATTCAAGTTAAAAAAAAAATAAAAATAAGGGTTAGTGACTGCACTAACAGAATCTTGTTCCGAATGGGTAAAAAGTTTTTATAACAATAAAACTAACCCAGTGAATACGCTTTACTTTTTGGCTTAGTTAGTTAGTGTAAACGTTCTAACTAATCGTGCTATCAAAATTTTTACCAAATTTTTTAAGTGACCTAAAGCGAATTTTATTGTTATTATATTTATAAACTTAGACATTTCGAATGTGCTGCCAACAACTAGTGCTTCACATTTGCGGGTATTGACATTTATTCCGAACTTAAACATTTTTTTTGTCTGTCTATGCTGTTAGCCCTGTTAACAACAGCGTCACCGGAGGAGGCTTAACTTAAACCACCGGTCTCGAATATGTTGCAAGTCGTTATTAATGTTAACAATAGAAAAACAAATGTTAGTTTACAACTCTCACCAGTCTGACAATGTATTATATTATTATTAGACTACCAATCGGATATATATCACGCTTTTTATGTAGCATTTTATAAAATTACATACTCGACATTGGAGTTAAGCAGTTGTATTTTAAAAACTAATGAATATACTTTTTCTAAAGACACTTTTTCTTGTATAAAAAATCAAGGTTATTTTTTCAAATTTTAATAGTCATTTCATAAATACTCGTTATTTATAAAACGAATAATCAAATTCGTGGTAAATATTTACATTTATTATTCAAACATTTTATCTCTGCCTAAATGTTGTTGGTATAACACAAACCATCCGCTCACAACAGTGTTTATTTAAGACCAGCTAAACAACTTGATATTTTTTTACTACATACATTTTAATAATTCCTGTATAATATTTTTAATCCCCGACTAAAAAAAGGGGGGTGTTATAAATTTGACCTGTCGACCTGTGTATCTGTGTATCTGTCTGTGGCAAATTTGCTGCCAAACGCGTGGACGGATTTGAATGCGGTTTTTTTTATTCGAAAGCTATGCTCGTCGAGATGATTCTTATCCATAATTAGTCGAAATAGAAAAAGTGAAATAGGTGGGACGGCTAAATAGAGGAATAATTCAAAATGCAAGTAAGGTACCAAGGCAAATAACGTAATAACAACATCAAATCGTATAGTCTAAGTCCTCATAAAATACACACTAACGGTCTCGTCAACGTACGTACAACGGTCCCCCAACGCAACAACTTCAATAAGTACATAATAATATTCTTTTTATCCTAATTAGACATCTTTTGTATCAGTGGTTTAAAAAAAATAAATGTTTATAGATTTGTAAAAGCTTAACATGGTGGTTGTTAATATATATTTTCAATCATTATTTATTTATGTAATGTAAATATTTGTCAAGAAAAATATGTGAAGAAGAAATACAATTGCATTACAACTTGCAAAATAAGACTGTATGAAATAAATAATAAATAAATAGTACTTTTTTATATAAAAAAATAGTGCTATACATATATGACTACATAACAGTTTGTAATATAACTATAGAATAAATGAATCTCCATTTTTTGGAGAAAAAAAAAACATTCACAACACAAACATTCTTCTTATTGTTCTCATTACTAAGAATTATATCAAAAGCATTGTTATTAAATCTTTTTGAACAGACATAAAAAAGGCTCTTAGTGATCTAAAATGGATAAAGAAGGCTTTATATCCCTGCAACAAAAACCAGACGTGCCTAAAATAAATTTACTTTACAAATCTCGATTTTTTTTGGGATATATAAATATATAAATAAATACCTTTAAGAAAAAATTAGCAATTATACTTTTTGTGAAAATCCCCATAACAATTTATAACGTCACAGTATTGCTACGACTAGTGCTACGTCGTAGACATGCTACAAAATTAGACAAGAATTTATATGATTTTATTACATAAATCTCATAATTTTATCATAAAACCAATATGTCAGGTAAAAAGTCCCTGTGCAAGATTATTATTATTAAATTAAAACAAAAACCATTAAAAAAGACGATAATTGAAACCAAATTTTATCAATAATATATCATTCCTTGAATACTTTCTGATTAAATACTTGCAGTGTTTATTTTCTTATATCTTTTTGGATATTTTTTCGTTGAGTAATAACAATACTAACAAGGTTAGTAAACTCTCGTGAATCATAATACCTGTAAATATGTATTTACTCGACTGTATGGACGTCAATAAAATCGAAATTTGCCTAATTAGTTTTGAACCCATTCGGGATTCAGCTCTTAGTCAAGAGCTAGATTTGTTTGAATTTATTATATATTGAAGGCAACTAGTCTTAAAGATCACAATATTAAGAGAAGTTTATAAATAAATTAATTTAGTAAAAGCATATTATATTACTTAATATTTTTAATGAATCCAAAAAGCGTTTAAATTAATAATTTTCTTTTGGAAATTATATTAAATGAATTATCATTTTCTGCTTTTACATTTTCTTAAGCTGGTAAAATACTATTTTCCACTCAAAACTACATCAAGTGAACGTTTAATTGGACAATTAGGTTTATTGTTTAATTTTAATAATTATTTTAATGTATTACATTAACGTACATAATTTTATATTTTTTATTCTAGATATATCAAAGTCGATATAATCTAAAAGTCATTTGATTTATATTTTTGCAATTTCATTGTGAAAAATCATATAACAAACTTGAATGTCAGTCAGTATATTCACAACAATTAGATGCTTTAGCTTTGCATAGGTTATTTCAATAGTCCTTTCAGATCAAAGGCTTGCATTACCTTGCGTTCCTTCAATTGTAAATATCTTGTATTAGAGTAATTTTTTGAATAAAAAGATCGTGGTTTTAAATTAAATCTTCTTTAACATAAATTAGATTAGTGTTATTTATTTTATATAAAAAAATGAATATCGATAAAAATGTATATTACATTGAAAACAATGTATACTTTATAATTTATTAGGGAGACTCCGTTTGCAAATCTGATTAACTCCAGCCTCAAAACGAGCAAAGGACTGCGAATTAAAGTTCCCTAAATTACTAGTACTAATTATATTCACAAATGAGTTTCATAAATACCGCTACAAATGACAATCTATATCTCTTAATCTTTCTTATCTTGATGAATAGATGTAAATAAACTTTATCTATCTTTAATTTATCTGAGAATAATTTAAATAAAAGTATTAAATTTAGAAATAAGGATTAATTTAACTAAGGTATGCTTGTATATTTAAGTAATGGTTTTGGAAAACAGACGGACTATACGCTCGGTAAGGTAGCTCAATTGGTAGAGCGTCGGGACGGTTTCCCAGAGGTCGCGGGATTGAATCCCTGCCTGTATCGGTTTATTTTTCATTCTATATTTATATAAATTTAAAAAAGCTTAACAAGGCTATACATGTTTATAGATATTTTCAACAGACCTATTACCTTCACGTTTTTATTTTGCGCACTAGTTAGGATCACTTACACAATAAATGTCTGACACTTGCCACCGACATTGATATAGCGAGTACGTTATTGTGTATCGGATTTCGATGTTGTGACACCTTGTGTGATACCTTGTTTTTGTTTAATATATTTTTTTAAATAAAAATACATAAGTTATATCCTTATTTTAAATTTCTGAGTGAATATATTGTCAACTGTTTGAGTAGTGTAAATATAATCCAGGTAGAATCATACGATAATCAATATAATGGAAAAATGTGGTAGAATATTTCATGTTATTATTTGTTTAAAGTACAACTAAAAAAATCTTATTAATACAATCATTCTAGCCCTACTTAATAAGTTTTTTTATGAATTCAAACATTATTAATTTATTTCCCTATTATCTTGATCTAGGTGTTTTGTGGAGTGGTTGACTGCCAATAACAAAGTGAAATGCAATTAGAACACAGAAACCAAATTTTCTACTTCATTGCTAGTCATTTATGTACAACTAACTGATAGTTGCTGGATAGATGTAACTATCAGCTACATACAGTAAAGTTATAAAAAAGTCTTCATGTTCTGGGAATTAAACCTATATTTTAATTCTATAATATACTAGCTGTTGCCCGCGGCTCCGCCCGCGTTTAGGTCGATTTTCGCGTAATCTGTGGAAACTACAATTATGCACTTATAGTTAATTCTATAGTATCCTATTCCCTTGGAAATTTTATATATATAGGCATTACATTGCTACGATATCAAACTGAAAATAATAGCATACATCCACATCACACAACACACACACACACGACCAGGACATTGTTCAGATATACGTATTAAAGCATATGGATACGAAATATTATGTTTTTGAGACTTGTTCAATTTAAGAATTTCTTTGTAGAATTTCTGTGATTTCTATGATATTTAAATAATTTATTTGGATTAGGATTCATATCGTTATTATTAAAATACCTTCGAAAGTGTATATTATGTTAGAACTAATTTCATAACCATATAAAAGGTTATAGTGAGTCATCCTTAAAAGCTAGATAGATATATGTTGTTGCGGACTTCTTTATAGAACTTTTAAAGGAGAACAATTTCATAGAACATGATTTTTGCGTAACTTTCACCGTTTTCGCAGCCCACGCAGTTTTTATTATATTAGTATAGACATACTACATGACAGGAGTTTTTGATTATTTGATTTTATTATAGTGCATATAGAACAAGTATTTTCGTGTAAAATAGAGTAGTATATTTGGAAAAAATTGCAAAGTTACTTTGAAATGATAACGAAAACTATTCAGAAAATTTAATTCATATAAGCTTTAATTACCAAAATTAAAACAAAAACTTTATCGATTCGTATATAATATTAAAAATAAGATTAATATAAAAGAGTTTATATACACCAGCTCCTGCTGTGTACCAATTCAATTACTAGAAGTACCAGTGAAAAATAGTTTAAAGTTTGAAAATATCTTTAAACATGTATAGCCATGTTAAGCTTATTTAAATTTATATAAATAAAGAATGAAAAAAAAACCGATACGGGCAGGGATTCGAACCCGCGACCGGAAACCGTCCCGTCGCTCTACCAACTGAGCTACCGTATCGCTGTCCGTCTCGGTGAATTAAGCATTCTATATGTAATCGTCTTTATCGGGACGGTGTAGTTTAAAGTAGAAAAGTTATATTATGAAGAACGGCCAATTCTTTTGTAAAATCATGTATTTTAAAATGAAAAAACCAATGGTGTTAAAAATGGTTGAAAATAGAATTTTTCAAATAAGACAAACAACCAAACATCTTGGTAATAACAAATTTAACTAATTGCAATACCTTTTACCGCAATATTTATTAAGCTGTATAATTTATTTTTAAAACTATAATGAATATTAAGTTATATTAAGTCAAGCGACTGTCAACTCTAATCATCGACTATTTGATATTAGATAACAGTGTCAACATAAATAACAAAGTACATAGTGCGTGTAATGTTTCGCATTGAAGCGTTTGCAATGTTTTTATCATTAACTTAACGTTATAAAAATATGTAATGATATAAGTTTTTTTCACTTCTTCTCGATATAAACTTTAAGAATGCCAGATTTCATACTCCTCGTAATAAGGGATGACAAATGTATGAATCTAGTAATTATAAAATGATTTATATTTATCTATTATTACTCGGTTTAAGTCATTGAAATTTGCCACATGGAATTGGTTAGAAGGTTACATATATCTTCTATGTGAGTGATGCTATTAATTTTGTCCTTGAAAGGGCTGTCCATTCAACTGCGATGTGCAAGTTGCCCTAACTTATACAATTACATCTATCGTGTGGTAACTTTAAGAGAATTCCTTTGTAATGGCTTGTATACTCGTACATTTTCAATCATGCTACCCTTCATCTAAAAGAAGGCTGTTCTTAAAAAGACTATTCGTTAAAAGGGTTTTTACAATCAATATATAAATTTACTATTCTTTTAGGCTTTTAAGAGAAAATGTAGTATATAAAGATGATTTAGTTATATGGTTAGATATTTTTTAAAGTCAGGTAGAAATATACATAAAGTTGCAAATACATATAAGCTTGGTGTAATAATAAATTATTTTAAAAAAAAATCCAAATTGTAACGAATTTTACTAGTTCTTATGGATAGTTTAAACAATATTTATTCACATTATTAGTAGTATTATAGAAAGCCAATTCGTTAGGTATAAGTAGCATCTGTAAGGTGGTCATGAAATTGTAAATTACCCTCACTTAAATATTATAGTGTTAAAATATTATAAAACGAGTTGTAAGGGTTGCTCTCCCCCATTCTATTACAAATGTTGGATATTAAACATTGAAGTGCAAGTACTGTGTATTACTGAAACAAGTCTTAACAATATTTAACTAAGGGGACCCCTAATATTTAATTAGAATAAATGAGTTCAATTATTTAGTACTTACCGACAGTAAAAGTTTAGTTTTAAAATATATTTCAGATTATTGTAATGTATTCCTTGTTATCATTTACGTAAAGCCTTATACCATAATCTTATCGTAACTTAAATAACCTTCCAATGCTTTATTAGTTTTTCTTTTCAACTAAATTTTCCTATGTTGATGTAATAATCTTTTATTAGAAGAAAATATATCTTTTCTATTAAATGATATTTTTTGTCTATAATAAATAATATAATATATATAGATTTTGTTTAATTTGCGATTTAACGTTGGCGCTGCTGATATAATAGCAACATTTCAGTTCAGTTTTCAGTTAACATTATCGTTAAGAAACTATGACGACATCGACTGATGCGCTGACATCGTTTCCATGAATGGCTTCCTGACACTGATCACCGGATGCAACCCGAATCCTCTTACATTAAAACATACAGCTAACAAGAGTTTGACCAGCAAAACACTTATATGTATATATTAATACGTCAAATCGTAATTATCTAATTAAAAGATTGGATGCTCTGTATAAACCCATAAAGTAAGGTATTGGCACTTTGTCATTAGTTACTATTATTACTATTACGTTACTATTGCGTCATCACATCACTTATAGCAAGCAGGTTGTTATTACGATAATGGTTTAATGTATATACTGTGAGCGTTAAGAAACCAATATACTGTGTTATAAAATTATTACGTCGTGCAAAAATAATCATGCTTCTAAAATTCTTGCATGAAAAATGAATTTTAATCTCTCCATTCCGGCGTTACATATTGCTTAGAAACTTTTAACGTGTCACCTTCATGTAATAACATTTTTAAAATATTGTTGTAATTTGTGTTGATGATTTTCTTACAACCCATCTATCTTGCATGATAGTAACTTTTATGAAGGTTTTTCGAAAGTTGATCTATTACCTAATTGTTATATATAGCATGTTATTGCAAAGAAAATCAAAATATTTATGATATTTACAGAGTAACGTATATATAATTTTTATACTTTTTCTATTATAAGACGATTATTTAATGGAGCAAGTTTTAAAAATTAAATACGAACTAAGTATCATATTAAGTTCAAACCTTAGAGGTAGCAATAATTTACATAGGTACTGCAATTCAGGCTGTCTTATGGAATTCAGTCTCTTAGATACTGAGAATAAGATTAAGTCGAAAACATGGAATTTACTCCGTCAGAAGTAATGAGGTCAGAGGTCAGAGGTATTATTAAGTGTCCTACAGCTATATTAGAAAAACCCGGTCATGATGATGGTCAACATTTCATTTTAGAAAATACACTGATTATCAAATCAAATAAAAAAAACTTTATTTGGACAACATATAAAACAAAAAAGAAAAAATAAACTCAGTAACAAAGTTAAAAAAAAAAGGACGTAACTCTTATCGTAAAACATATAATGAAAAATGATCATAAGAAACAATATAAAAAAAAACATAGCAAAAGAATATTAAAACTGAAGATATATCGTCCAAATTGGTTGACCACTCAGCAAATGTTGAATACAGTGTTTTCAACACTGGTATTCTGTGGCTGCCATTTTTGGAGTTACGTCACAAGTTGCAATCGATATACAAAAAAAACTGTTAATATATGAAAAACATTGTTATTATATATTTAAAAGTATGATGTATTAGTAAATATACATTAAAAACTATAGATGTAACTTTTTTTTGTAGGTTTGAGAATATACACGCGGTTCATAAATAAATAAAATTAACAAATAGTATACAAAATATTTTGGAACTTACGTCAGCCGTTCGAGAAAAATAAAATAGAAATTTGTTTAAGAAACTACAGATATTTATCTTAAAGTTTAATCATATTTTGTATCATAATGCAAGGTAAGTAAAATTATATGTGTAATATAATAAATAAATATATATATCTTCATTGATCATCTTGGTCATAGTGCCTGTAGGTAAGGTAAGTGCCTGTTCTAATATTAAACAATTACATATTCTGTATAATTTATTTCCTGTATAATTAGTAAAATTGCATAATATATTCGTATAATGCATTCGGAGCTAATTAATTCACAAATTTACAAAAAAGCATTTGTTTATAGTTTAATAGTTGTTAAAATAAAAGACACTAAAGATCAAAAGGAGCTTTACATGACTTAAATTAACATATATTTGTAGAGTGAATGAACTGTCTTGAAGCACTGTGTTTGACATATTAACGTATTTTATTAACGTGTTTTAGCTTTTTGCTGAATCATCAAAATCGTTCCATGTTATACAGATTTAGGCCAGTTCTTAATACTGTTTGTTATTTTAAAAACAGCTAGTCAACTATAAAAAATAATCAAACAAACCAAAGCAAAAGATACAACATAAACAGATATGATCTGGCTTGTATTCTTGTAGTGAATGAGAAAGATTGAAAACGTTGTTCTATCGTTGCTCAATTGATTACGTATCATTTGTAGAATGTCTGATATGTGTATATACGACACCACTTTATGTATACACTTTTTATTGTATTTTATGTATTTCAGTTATGTTGTGCAGTAGTAAGTACGAATATTATATTAGTACAAGTTGATCTTTGCTTTATGACTTCTTATTATTTCGTTTTTATTAAGTTTTAAAATAAACATATACATATTTTACTAATTCACTACCAACAAATGGGTTGAAAATATTTGATTTAAACAACTTTAAGCAGGGAAGTACAAACATATTTTATTTTTATTTTTTTTATTCTGTAATTCTTTGTTCTTTGGAAACTACATAGCTAAATTATTAATTTATGTGCATTATATGCATGATATTAAGTGTAACTAAATATGGTAATAATAAATTTCTTATACTACAACTTACAAATAGCAACGTATGAAACTTATTCTCATGAAAAACTTTCGTGATTGTTAATTATCGTATAATAAATGGTCCATGTAATAATTATATTGATATTATCAAGACATTACTCTTAATTGAGTACTCAACCTAACCTTAAGACATAATATAAAGCAATAAGCAGTAACAAAGTATCAGACATTAATGTCGAATACATATCTTTTTCGATATCGCGATGGATCAAAAACAACATTGAGATAATTAAAAGATTTCAATTAGCTCCTCAATGACCATTAAGTTAGTGTTTTTTAATTCTATATATTTTTTGTATGTTTAGTCGAAAATTTGCAATAGAGTTTCTATTACACCAAATTTGTTTCTGGGTTATTTATGCTTCCTGTAATTATATGATCCAATTCAGTTACTTTCCGAGCGCTGCTAATGATCTAAATATTTTGCAGGTTGGTTGAGATAATTGAATTTTTATATTAAAACTTCACTTTTATATAAGTCTTTTATTATATTTAATGAAATTAAATTAACGTTAAACAAAGTGGCTTTGTAGGCAAACAGAATGAATAATATAATATAAAAATGTGATTCTAAATTGAAGTTTTAATGATTCAACATTGTTGAATACTAAGTGGTAAGTTTAAAGTAAGATAACCTCATTTGCTTATTACATAATTCAATCAATAAGTTTCTTTCACCTTAAAACTTTTAAACATTTTTTATACCTTATACGATTTTCTTAGATATTATTAAACTAATTAAGATTAAGCACTTCGATATAACTTAATTAGTAATACAATCTTTAGCCTTTGGTTTTGTATGTGCTATCCAGATAAAAAAAACACGCAACAATAAATTTTTCTTATCTGTGAAAATTCCATCAAAATCACTCCAGTATTTTTAATATATTACTCATTCAAAGATGTCGCTACTATAAATGTATAGCAACGCAATGCTCAGTTACAACAAGGTCAAAAGTTCAAATTTATAATTAGAAATGAGATGTTTAGAACGATGATGTTTCCAAATTATAATTGGGTTCTTGATCTTTGTGATGTTGTCGTGTGATTATTATACATCTGACAAGTTAGACCCTCTCAAATTAGGCTGTTTTCGGAATGGTATGAACAGGATTACATAATAGGTTAGTTAAGATTAAAATAAAAAGAAATAATCAGGGTGATTTTTATTATTCATTAATGTATGTAGTCTGTGACCTCGTGGACATTGTTACCGGCTGCATACATTTTAAAAGGTAATTACTAAAGGTACTAAGTTAGTCAGAAATGTGAAGTTTTAATGTTATCAGGATTTTGCATAACAGGCATAAGAAAACTGAAAGGTAACAAAATAATAGCAAAATAAAAAATTGGCAAAACAAAATATGAGAGAGGTTATGATTCATAATGACTAAGATTCATATACATATTATTTCGTTTTTGTATTACGTCAGACAATAATCAACTCTTGGTGATTATTTGATACAAGACTAATAAGTATTAGCGGTAAAATATTAAACCATGAAGTATGTAATATTCCCTGTTGTAGTGTGTCTAATATATAAATGTATGTATGTATGTATTTTTTATTAATTTAATGTTTTTCTAATTCCTTATAGCATAGTTAACATATTAGCTTTCTGCACTTGTTCTGCATTTAAACTTTAACTGTACCAATTCCCACGCTCCTCCTTCAATGTATATATTTTGTGCTAAGAGTGTTAGTTAATAGCATCACGTACCTATTAGTTGTCTTGCTGACCGAGAGTCGCTAGATGACGAGGTATGTACAATAATTATAGTATATTATGTCAACTTTCATCAATTGTGCTATAAATTACAAACGAGATCAATTTATGTGTTATATTTAATATTATTTTATATCCTATATTTATGTAGGTATAATTAAATAATGACCAACGACCGGACTGTGATATCTCAAGATACTGTTTTTTTTATTATATAGATATTTCTTTAAAGAAACTATTCCTTTACATCTATTCTTATTATTTAATTTAAATAAACGTAGCATTTAACGACAAACGGTACTCTAAAAAAATTGGAAATTACATTAAGTACCATGCTCATTGTAGAAAGACGCAAATCTGTACACTAATGTGAATTATATAGATGAAGATGATCAGGATTCGGCTAAGGTGAGCTAAGATGTAATTATGTATTAAAATGTTAATTAAAATATTTTTCAGTTAAGGTAAAATTTATATACTTTTGTGATAAATTAATACTAATTTTTAATTTTCTTTTAATATTAATATTTAAGATTGATGATATTAATATATAAAGGTATCATAGTATTTAAATTAAGTGAAAATAGTTCTATAATAAAATAATTATTTTATTGATATTCACAAAGATGTTTAAGATTAGAATGAAGAGATATTGTCTTTGAGAATTAACTAGAGTATTTCCAAAAGTTGTTTAGATAACATCTGGTTCTTGTCAACTTGTCTTGTCACTGTTGTCTTGTTCTTCAACACTGAGACCTCAAATTATATAAATAGGAGCTTTAAATCATTGCAATACTGTAAACCAGACTTCTGAGATGAAGTTAGAGGGTTAGTTAAACTTTGTCTTGGAAGAAATTTATGAGTTTTAGAGTAAAATATGGAATCTCAACGAGTGCCTGTTAAAATCTCTATTGTATAATATTGCGAGATTTTATTTAGTTTTTTTTAGTATTCTAACAAATAGTTTTTATTACTAAATCTAGTTATATCATCAATTATTTCCAGATTATAATTCAATGCAATTAAGTAGGCATAGAATATTTGTCTACGTATGTGTTTGTATATGTATGAAACTTAATTCCAACATTTTTTATGTGAATTTAATTTTAAAAACATTTATTCTACCTAGAATACTAGGTTAACATTTCAGGTTTTTAACTTATAACCCCAGGACGCGGCGGGTAGGTCATTGGGGACGATGTACAAACTCTCATTATACGCCTATTAACTAGCACGTGTATGAGCACTTTAATGACTCCAAGCTTGATTGAATCCTGAATGTTATGTTACAATTTGTGAACCAATAATAT
The DNA here is from genome assembly GCA_959347405.1 of Napeogenes sylphis. NCBI lineage: Eukaryota > Metazoa > Arthropoda > Insecta > Lepidoptera > Nymphalidae > Napeogenes > Napeogenes sylphis. The sequence continues at coordinate 13,372,019 of OY365776.1, forward strand.
TATATTTCTTTTATTTGTTTACAAGATTAATCAAAACCAATAAGTATAGTAAATCATTATGAATATAACCGTTTTTAACATGACATAATTTGTTTGTTTTTTTTTTTTTGTTAGAGAAAAGTTATTCATTACAATACCAATATACAGAAGTGATAACTTAATTTGAGTTAAAATTTTAATATACAATACAAGATATTGACAAATATAATGAGAGATTGAAGACAAACAAAAACTCTATATGATTTTTTTACATTGGCCAAGTTTCCCTGGTCAATCCATGCTGTGATATGAAGGATGAATCAAGTTCTTCCAGTACACACATGTTGTGATATATAGATAGAACCAAATTTTTTTGGCCCATTCATGCTTATTTATAAACGTACAAAGGTCCCCCGACGCCACGCATGTCAAAGAGTCAAAACTGTTCATAATTTTATGCAAATCTTATACAATCGCTGGAGATAGGATGTTATTTATTTATTTATGAAATCTTTATTGTACAAAGATTTTTTTACAAATAGCGGACTTAGCGCAAAAGCACTCTCTACCAGTCAACCAATAAAAATAACAGAAAAAACAAACGAGGGGTATAATAGAAAGAAAAAATGCTACAACATGAAATATGTTATTAAACAATAACAAAAAAGAAACAAAATACTTAGGCGAATAATATTATTAACATAAATACAAAAATATATATAAAAATACATACAATATGTATATTTGTATAATTAATGTATATGTGTATATTTTAATAATATGTTAGATGTTTAATGTTGTCATCAACACCTTGTGAAAATATAACATAATTAGTCAATCCATTAGTTAATCCCTACCTATATATATATCAATTAGTCAATCCCTACCTATATATATAAATTTAAATAAGCTTAACATGGCTATATATGTTTAAAGATATTTTCAAACAAAATTAGTCAATTTTAAGTTAAACTATTTCGGCCGATGTTACTTTTTATTATATTGCAATAATTGTAAGCGACTGACTCCAAACGATAATTGTCAGTTCACGCTGTCATTACAAGTAATACAGATGATTTTTATTTTAGTACACATAAACTCACTACGTGATGTCGCTATTGCAATAAATGCTACTTGTTCAGTGTACAATAAGAAATCACTACAAGTGCAAGGAAAAAATAACTATTAATATTGAAGAAACCAGCATATAGTTTTGCAACCTTAGAAAAAATCCTTCCATGACTTTTAGAGTACTCACTTTTAAGACTTGAACGTTTGAACCGGAATTATAAAACTAGTAAGCTGTGATTATATAACCTAAACCTGTTTTAAATAACTAAGATTTACTAACTACGATTTGTGTATGTGTATTGTAACTTAAAGTTTAATTTATTTTACGTTTTTGTTCATGTTTTATCTTAAACACAAGCTGGACTGACCAAAATTCATAATAGTAACTTTAACCACTTTCTCCAAGATAAAATATTTGTAAACGTTACCTAAACTTAGTTGTCTAAATAACAAGATTGTCTTTTGGCGGAAATATTGTCCCTTTGAATTATGCTATTTACCAACTATCATAAAAAACACATTTTTCTGTTACAAGCGTAATTGGGTTACACGTTTGTAAGGACAAATCTTGATTAGAAGAAATTCTAACGATATTTCGTAAAAAGTTGAAATTAAGCAAAACATAATATTTTTATGTTTTCGTTTTAAACAAATCGTGGGCGCAGAATGTGTATTTGTTTCAGAACTTTTGTGAGCAATTGACTATGTAGTATATTCGTTTAATAATATTTTCTAATACCAAAACAGAAATAATATTTAATTTATAATTTGCGATCGTATAAGATATTAACTTTAGGTCTTCTTGTACTTTTTAGTACTATTTAGTAGGTCTTCGTAATTAAAAAAAAACTGGCTGAAATAGGAAGTTCTACTTATTTATTGAAATAACTTTTATTCACATCCCAAATTTGTGAAGAGTTTTCTCAAAAACATTAAAGCTAATTGGAGAGTAAAGAATTGGAATACACCAAGGCAAAATATTTACTAATGAAACTATGTTTCAATAAACGTCTTCCAAAAATAATCTTATTCTTTAATTTCATGCAAGTAATACATCTAATCTAGTATTAAAATGCCAAGGTTAATAATAGCAAGTCTCTTCAGAAAATATACCTAAAAGAGAAAATATTACGTTTGACCGGATATTGCGTGAAGCCATCTTCATTACCAACTTTCCTGCCGCTGCAGGAGATAAAATATAGTATAGTTGTGTAAAATTATTCTTTTAATGAACTGGAATTTAAAACGATTTAAGAAAAAAAATAATACTTACTTGTGAAAACAAGAGATCTTCTGATCTTCTTGGCATTTTTTTACTCGGCTCGACTATGCACGAGCAAGGAAACTGGAATATAAATATCTCAATTTGGAACCTGCCTACCATCAAATGTCATGTCATGTCAAATGGTGTCAAATGTTTAAAAAAAAATAAAAATAAAAAACCCCGATAAAAAATAACTCTAAAAAGGGGTAAAAATACCGTTGTTGACTATGGTGTATATTTTACGAAGTGTTCGGAGCTAATGAAAAAGAATACACGATTTGATATTTTTATTTCGTTATTAGCCTTGGCAAATTACTTGATTTTTCATTTCTTCCTTTATTTAGTGGTCCCCCGACGCAACGACTTCAATAAGTACATAAGAATATTATTTTTAGACTTTTACAGGTGTTTTTGTATCAGGGGTTTTTTAAATTTCTATTTTTTTTTCTGTTTTTAAAGTTATGTTAATGGTTTCTTCATTGTGCTTAATAAACCTACGAACACACTAATTTTTGTTTATTTAAGTATTTCTTACAAACCTGCTTAAGAACCTTTCACCCGAACCCATAAAACGTCATCTTGGAGACGATTGCTTCTATTTCGACCAAATATAGCTAATAATCATCTCGACAAACCAGTTTGGCTGTTAGAATGCCACAGGCAGACACACAGATAAACAGCTACACAGATTAAACTTATAAAACCGCTTTTTTAAGTTGGGAGTTAAAAATGTATACTGGATACAAACTCTACTTTTCTTCACAGTTCATAAGTCATTGAAAGTAGATATTTAGACCTGGCAACTGGTACTACCAGTTAAATTAGATATTTTAAACGCCTTCCGCATGGAAGGCACAAGGTGTTTCTTTCGAAACTAATTCTATTCTCTAAATCTATTCTACCGCATATATCTACAGTTTAGTATTTCGAAGAACTATTTACCGTGATTCCTGACGCTGATTTCTATATCGCCCTGCTCATTATTGTCTATAATACAATTCCTGTCAACTAGATGCATGGCGTTCCTCAATGATGCGGTTCTCTAGGAAGGAATTCTTTTAACCACAAACCATCAAGATGTGGAGTGAAATTACTTCGGTGCTGTTTCCACGACGATACGATACGACAAAGGTTCCTTCAAAAGATTTTACTGCCTCCTCTAAATGCATTTGTGGATCCTTGATCTGTGGTGAATGACTACGTTTGTATTCTTAAAAATGTAACAAAATTTTGCAATTGTAAAAATTGCAGTAATTTTAGGAGTTTAGCCTCAGTTACTATAATAACTTGTGTACTTATGCAGAACTACGGTTAACGTAATATATCATATCAGAGTCCCGAGGGTATACAGACATATATCTTTTTTTAATTTTATAGATATTATTGAATATTAAGAAAAAAATTCGCTGCGTTGAGTGGTCGTTAAACTTGCATTTAGTTTGAATGAGTATTTTTATAAGAAAATATTGAGTAATGATTACACATTACTGAATATATTGGAATTCAAACTAGACAACTCTGAGTCGGCCTCGCGAACGAAGGGTGAATAAAAAATTGCATAAAAATAATGTTTATTTTATTTTCAAATAAAAATTTAAGCCTTTACCTGTTACCGTTATAAATTTCAAGCAAAAAAATATACGTTTGTTGTGTGGTAGCCGCCTAATATATTTATTTTATTCTGTTTGTAGTATTTATTGTTAAAGCGGCAAAAGAAATACGTAACAAGAAAGACAGCCTGAGACACAAAACAGATGGACACCAAAGTTTTGGTAATTGCCTTTGGGCACAGAACCCTAAAAAATACATCTTATTTACTCTTCAAACTATTTAAACTTTATGTGATAAGAAATACAATTTTCATAATATACTTTTTATAATTTGTACTTTAAACATACAATTACAAGAAACGGACTTACTGTTGTTGTATTATTATTTATTAATGATTGCATCTAGAGACACTTCCGCTGTGGTATATTGGTATATATATTGTGTATATATGTGGTTTATATATTGTATCCATTTGACTACATTCAGAAGTATTAGAAATTTTAGTACAAAAATAAGAATATTCCCAATAATTATATCTCGAATATAACTACTTATTATCATTTTTGGGTAAAAAAAGCTATTGGTACTTTAAATTGGTACGTTAAATATTTAAATTAGTACTTATAAAATGACAAACATTCATCTCTCTATATGTTTGCACGTAAACAAACCAATTTCATCTTTATTTCCAAGTAACCAATGTAAGTAAAATACAATAAAAAACATATTTGAAAATAGCGAAATGTTCAATAACTCATTTCTTTATTAAGTAACAACAATTGATGATTCTCTGATATATATGAATATATCTTCAGTTTTATTGTCAAAATTATAATATCTATAAGTAATAGTTGATTATTTCCAGTTATAGGTATATCTAACTCCTTTAAAATATGTTCGAATTTTTAGTCCAGAATTATTGATAGAGTCTATTGATAGAGTCCGTGCAATAAAAAGTTTTATATCTTTTCTTTAGTTTTTTTTCTGATGTATGGACTTCGTGGAGTGTTTCATAACTTATATACGTTTCTCAAAAAATGGTTTCTCAGTAACAAACTCTTCTGCTTTATTGTATTAGTATAGTTCATATGTAACCAACAAAAATATAAATTAGGATTCTATTTTCTAAATTATTTAAGAAAATAAAAAACACTTATTTAAAAGAAAAATCATTACGAAGCAAAAAAAAATATAACAACAATTGTTATTTTTAATAACTAAATCTGAGTAATTAATACAAAAGTTGTATACCTAAGACTATTACAGGAGCACTCTGAATAGTCAAACACTTTCACAAAAGTAATTTAATTTTTTTTTTACCAGAAAACAGAAACAAGATAAATCCCGTGTATGTACCCAGATGCGAGCCAAAACACACGTTGTTACAAAAAGGTAAATTGATTAAAAAAAATTTAGACCAGAACAGCTACTAAAACCTTTAAATTATTTGACCTGCTAAATAAAAGGAAGTTATAACAATATATAAAATTAACATTTTATATACTACTAATTTAAAAAATAAGGTATCATAATTACATAAATTAAATGTAAAACAAAAAGCCGATTTCGTATACAAACACAACACTATATATTCTTTTCAAAAACTGACAATCCAGAAAGAATCTAAATTCTTAATAATGTCATTCTAGCTTTCATTCATTTCAATATAGGACATGTTTAGAATACAATATCAATTGATTTGTAAGTAAATGCATCGATTGATATTTTCAATAGATTTGTAAACACCAAGGCAACAAATACTAATTTTAATAGATAACGATTTATTTTATTTTGTAATAATAAGTCAACTGCAAAAATAAATTAAAAATAGAAAATAAATGACACAGAGATCCTGAAAGTCTTCATCGAGGGATAGAAATTCAATTAAGCTTAGAACGATATTCAGAAATTTAATCGAATTTGCGTAATTTAAAAATGAAACAACTATATTGTTATATTTATCCGAGGTGATCCAATTTGTTCTGATTGACTGAAGAGTTATAAGACTAGAATACATCAGCATATTCTATAAGATACGCTTCGAAATAGCTTAAACAATTTTGAATCGATATAAATTAATTACATGAGTATTCCAACTGAGTGTTCTATCCATACGAAGACCGAGCTTTCTTATTGATGATATGTAAAATAGGTAAATGTCATTGTAAGTTACTGGTTATTACGTGTCAATCTTATTGAAACCGAGCATCTTCTGAAAATAATAGCTTGATACTTTTGTGGGTTGACATCAATTTCAAAATTATTACAACATTCGTAGATATGAATCATATTCCATTTTCCATCGCTTCTTCGACATCTTAACTTCGGTAACTTTGAGAAGAGCTGTGTCAGTGGTATGACCTGGACAAAAGCCAGACTGGTTGGAACTGGTTACCATTGGAGCTGGAAATGGAACAATTTTGCTTTAAGAATTTTAGATAGATATTGTAAAATAGACATGAAACTAAAATCGTTACAAGTAGGATAAGAAAATTTTGGCAAAGGACGAACACGGGCGCTCCGCCAATTTTAGAGAAATAGCAATTATGTAAGGACGTATTGATGATATGAGTTGGTAAGATAAAATTAGCAGTAGTTAGTAATGTAGACAAACTATTTTAAGTCCATATAAATCAAATGGTTAGTATCAATATATTTCCGACTGACTCTCGTAACTACACTGACTCTAGTAACCCTAGAGAGGGTTCTGTAAATAAAATTTATATTAGGCTCTGTGTCAGCCAGCGGCTCTGTAAAGCAATAATTTGCTGTTACTGATATTTCTAAACCGATTGATTTTAAAATATTGTCAATAATTCAAGTGCAATGGCTAGAAATTCTATACAATATATTAAATTATAACTAAATTATTTAATATTCTGTTTTGGATTTTATATTAACAAAACCATTACAACCATAATATATCTCAGTTGGCTGGTTCTTATTTTGTATAAAAACATGTCTGACACCAATTTTACATAAAAGTTATAGAAAGATTATGTTTAATATTTTACCTGACTTATAATATCTAACTTAACATAATGTAAATTTTACCACAAAGTAAGACTTTAACCATGTTAAATTATGCTGAAACTTGATACTAATTAGAAAGTTTGGCAACTTAAGCGGAAACTAAATCACGGCCACGAGGAATAGCCTTAGAACTAAGTGGAGTAAAACTTCGCTGTACAATAGATACCTTACATGGTTACCAGGAAGGTCTTGAGAAATTAACACTTAAAGTAATAATAATATCTAGACATAACAAGAACAATTCTAGTTACTGAATATATTATTTACTTTAGCTTAATGCTATTTCGTCTTGTGTTTAATATTTATTTGGAGATGTTTAATAGTAATTAAATGGTAATTTTAAAATATAAACACAATGAAAAATAGAACGATACAGACAGGTATTTGAATCCGCGATATCTAAGACCCCGTCTCGTCGCTTTACTATTCGAGCTGGCGTAGTTTAGATATAGCCTTATTTAGTATTATTAACAGTTTAATGCTAGCCTTTAGTGGTAAACTAATATAATATTATTTAACCATTATATTTTAACCGTTTTTTCATACAAATTATTATTTGTCTGGCTTTATTTGAATATTGTCAACTAGTGAGATTGAAGTTTTTGTTGAAATGACTTTTCAGGAAATCATCATCGCGTTCGGAAAAAAATGAATTAAATATAGCACATTACTTATTTCGTGCTTACAGTCACAGTTCAATAAAATTCAGAGGTTTCATACCCCCTGGGTTAGGGTTTTGAAAAATAAAAATCTATTTATAATATCTATAGAATTAAAAAATTTGTATAGGCAATCTATTTTAATGTATTTATAAATTTGGTTATAGAACCAAAAATAACTTTATATGTAGCAACCCAAAAAATCTAAATGTTTTAAACCTAGAAAGAAACGAAGGGTACACGAAATAAAAACACTTTATTACTGCAAGAATAAGTGAATACCTCAGAAATAGAAAGTACTTTTTACTATTATCAGTGTTCATTTCATCAAAACATGCCGACATACGCTTGTTTATTTTTCTTGAAGCATTCTATCAAATCTAATACAACCTTCTGTATAAGGTTATATTTTTTATTTAGGCCTTTATTTTTTATGATATACGGCAATAAAATAAATATACAAAAATGGTTTGTGCGTATCAAATCAATATTGCAGCGACCCGCTGTTTTTTTTATTGAATTTGATCCTGTGGACTATAAGAGACGCACTAGTCATAATTTAAATGACAATAAAAAAATAAGAGGTAGGTAAAGTGAAAACTACTTCTTAAGCGTACTTAAGAAATATTTCATGGAGGGATAATTAAGCCAATAGAGATCGCCTTGAATGCACTTTATATATTTTAAACATTTTATAAAATCATGTATAGACTTAACAAATTAATGCTAAATTATTATTTAAATAATTCTGAAACATCCTTGGTTTTATGTCCGGTATAAACATTTATAACGATTAACGGAATGCCCATTAAACTTCATTATATTAAAGAACATATTAAGTTAAATATATTGTAAAAACCACTCAACAAAATATAATCATATTGAGATACCTTACTTTAATATAAATAAAAATCTTTTAATCTACGAAGATTAAGGTGAATCTACGAACTGAGTAAGCCTTTTTTTTTTAAATACAGTCAACGGATTGTCACACTTAAAGCTAACTCATAAAGCATAAACCTATATTTATTTTACCAGCGAAAAACTTCCGCTTTTGGGAAATCCAACGAGGTTGAATTTGTATTGGTTTGTCGATATCATTCTGTTTATGTTTGTGCAACAACAGTCGAGTTTTAAAAAAACAAGCGCATATTCTCATCGATATGCCTTGTTATTTTTTATTGCATATTACATCAAAATGTGAGCACAAGTTAGCGAAAATTTTATTAGTTGTGACTATTATATTCCGTATATATAAATGTTACCTAATAAAACTTAAATTGTTGCTTTTTAATTAAATTAATGTCTTTATATAAATATAAGATATCCAAATATAGAATGATAAAAACATGAAAGAATAGCATTTCTGCCAAGCCATTTAGTATTAGAATTCTGTTGAATACATTTTCATAATTTTGGTTTGTTTTTTCACTATTCTTCGTATTGATTGAGCTGGTTATAATAATAACATTTAATTGCTATTTATTATGTTTATTTAAGTATTTTAATCATTAAAGTAGGCATTTCACTGTATTAATTTAATCGTATTCATTTCAGTGGTTAAATATAATTATTTGTTTAATGCTTGGAACCGACTTCAAACCTATTAGTAAATAGGTCATATATATAATAGGAAGTATATAATAAATATTAAATCTTCATTATTTATTACTTTTGAGTTTTAAGGTCGGTTTTTTTTAACGTAGTTATTTTTATTTAATACTTTTTAGTTTATTGCTACATTATCATAAAATAAAAACTAATGAGCCTACCTGAATAAAATTTTTATGGGACCAATTCGAAACTATTCCGCATCAAACAAAAAAAGTATTACGTAAATCGGTTCAGAAACCCTGGAGAAATCGGTGTACATACATAAAAAAATAATATATATACCGACCGAATTGAGAATCTCCTTCTTTTTGAAGAAGTCGGTTAACAAAAATAGTAAAATTTCATTCCTGTGTTATGATAACTACGTTATCAAACAAGATTAGAACAACTTCCGCGAATTTTACACAAAACACGGATTAAAATCTACCCAAGGGGCGGGATTTGTTCTGGCAGAGTCCTCTCGTCCGTTTTCCTATTATAAAATAACAACCCTAATCTGTATAGATTTGGTCTACAGGATTCCAGTAGTATTGCTTTACTCTAACCAAAGAGGTATATACAGTATATAGTATAATACTTAAGCATAATAAACCTAAAATAAGATATTCTGTTGCTTCCCCGCGCTTTACAGTTTGAACATTTTGATTTTTCGATGAAATTTTTGGGAACATTGGAGCATCTGTCCCATGTAAGACAACATTTTAAATAATTTTCTGTCACTAGTGGTAGTCAAACAAAATATTCATAGACATTTGGACTTATAAAGTTTGTACTTTATAATTTTAAATTTATCTACTTTTTTTCGCAATTTTCTTTATAGTAATCAAAATAATAATTTTACTTTTTCTGACATCATTATTATAATGAATAAATATTATATTAAATAAATTCTGGCATATTATATTAAATAATTAAATAAATTTTAATGAAAATAGGAGTATTATATACATTATTTGAAATGGCAGTTTTCGACTTCTGTTATTATTGAGTCTTATCGGTTAAGTCCCTAATTGTATTTAATTTATTGCTTGGAAACATTGAGTGCAGGTACAAGAACAGTTATAAGCCTATCACTGTTACTTTTATATTTAAATTTCTAACATTTATAATAAACCAGTCGGTTAGTTTTAATTATTCTGTTTCTAAACAGCTTCATTTGTATTAAATGTTTTTGTATGCTTATGATTTTCATTGAATATTATTTTCTTGTGGTGTTATCTGAAAAGTCGAGTGTAGTTTAACAAATCGATGATAATATTTTAACCATTCCTTCGCAGTTTTATATTTGTTTTTTAATAAATAACTTATTTAAAATTCAATCATATATATTTTTTTCATAATTCATAAATTGTTTGAATTAGAATTAACTTAACTGTTTACAAAAAAAAAACAATTATTTAATTATTTTCTTAATTAATAAAATTGTTGTCAGATTAATAAAATTGTTTGTTTGCTTACTATGCAAGTAAATATTTGTATATACATATAATAATATAATATTCTTATATTAATTTTCTGCAGATAAATATTTAGGCATCAATATTTCCTATAATATTTGATATCTCACATAAATAAGAAACGTATATGAAAGGATAAAGGGAAGTAATTGGATTAGTTTTTTTTTGCTAATTTACACAAGACCGCAAAAATAGAATTAGGATCATTGTTTAGCTTGATTGCACATATCTCAAAATCAATCAAATTTAAGCAATATTATGATTTCATAGCAGGTCTATTTACACAGTTCAGTGAATTTTATTAGTTCATAATATTAAATTAAATTTTCATTCATCTATTATATTTATTTAATAGCTTTACATAATTCTGTTTGCGGTTTTGTGATTCTGAAACTGAAAATTTTAATAAAAAAAAAATTCTAATTCTAAAAAATTCTAGTCGGATTTTCAAGGATGCTTATATTTATGATTAAATATCGATGGCTAAATATTTATCTAAAGAAAATGAATATAAGAATATTATATATATATATATATATATATATATATATATATATATATATATATATATATATATATATATATATATATATATATATATATATATATATATTTTTTTTTTTTTTTTGTAAAATGTTAAGTTAATTTTAATTCAAACAAGTTATGAATTATGAAAAAGTATATATGTATTATTGAATTTTATATTATTTATTTATTAAAAAACAAATATACATGCATACACACGTGTGTGTGTGTTGTGTGTCTATGCATGTATATTTGTTATAATATTATAATTACATTAAAATTATTATAATTACATTCCATGTAATATTTATTTTCAGAGTAAATATGCAACTTTATCTGGCTTACGAGCTGAAGTCATTTAGTTATAACACGAAACCATCTTCTTAAATCAGTGATTCTATGTTGTTTTAAATTTAATGTTCAAACGTAATTACGATATGATGGAACTGTACGACTTACGTTTATAGAAGACATTGTATATTTTGACAATGTAGGGATTTTTGCATGTTGATTGTATTTAGTCTTTTTGACGTATCGTCACTACTCGTTCAATTATCAGAGCTCGTAGCCTCATTTTTTTCATCATCACCTCAATAATTGGATAAGCACTGGTATTTTAATACACTATTAATCCCACAAAATATTTGTATCTATATTAAAGATTATACTATATATACCCCCACAGCTATTTTGTGTATCCAGTCTCTAATAATTAGATTTTAATATGAAAAACGTCTACAATATTATTTATATCAATGAATATTAATTGAATGTATGGACTTAGAATATTCAAATATTAAATGTCGCATTCTTCCTTTATCCATCAATCTATTCCTTTTAAGCCTCACAATATGTACCTAATAAAAACAACATTATTATTGACTTTACAAAATATCACAAAAGAATCGGTTTCCTCTACAATGTATCTCTCGGGAGCAAAGAAAAAGGTCTTTGTTTTCATTCAGAAATTATTTTAGATTTCAAAATGTTAGGGTACATAATTTGTAGTTTCCATTTAAATAAAATATAAAATGAAATAAAAAAATCTACTTGAGTTGATACAAAAACCCTTTTTTCTTATTATGAATACAAAAGAAAGGTTAAAAAAAAGTTCAATGAAGTTTGTCACAAATTGAGAAGGTTCCGCTTTTATTTTCGTTAATTTCAAGACTGATTAAAAATAAATGTCTGCTCAAACCCAAATTTGTAAAGTTTCTTAATCCCTCTTTTAATATTATTGAAGTGAAGATTATAGACATATAACGTTAATTAATAGACTTTTTGATACATAATAGAAGCACTGGAAGAAGCAGAAAAGTGTTATGTGTTCGTTATATAAATTGTATTTAATTAGCATTTTAGTACGAATCAGTTGATACGTTCCAAAAAGATAGTTTGTAGCTATTCTCTTTTCTGAATTGTAATCATTAGCATTTCAATTTAATATATATATGTAAACGTTTAATGTATGTATGTAAAAATAGCTTCTTCTTTGCTTTTTACCTAAATAACAAAAATAGTAACAAAAAAATAGTAAACTATATATACCTGCAAATTAGTAGACACGGTCAAATTGCTTGTCAAATTTCTGATTGATTTGTTTTTCGGTGTGGAACCATAATTTGAAGTTTGAAGTGATGTCACTATAATCTTGAATAGATGAATAATACCTTATCATATTTTACAAACCTATTGTTATAAATAATTATGTAACATTTTGCTTTGTTTCAGTAACGATATTACAAATGTAAACAATTATTAACTTATTTATTGTATTCTTTGTTACAGGTATTGCAGATACGTGTAGGTGTAACCTACTCCAGCTTTTATTACACTATCAATTTAAACCTTAATCAAATTTGACTTGTATTTATTATTTTTTTTTTTATATATATTTTTTTCTTTCTTGTGTGGTTCCTCCAAACAATTCTGACCTCTCCGTTACAGATGTAAATACCTAATGTAAGATATACTAACTTAATTGTTTATAGTGTTTGAACCTTTTGTATAGACCAGCTGCATTTTTTTTATGTAAATTTCTGTTTGATTACAGATAAATTATTATGAACGTTCTATCAAAGTCTTATTAAAATAGTAGTAGTTTTGAAATTTAATACTATAATATGATGTAATAATATCAATTATGTAATAAAAAAAATGTTTTTAATTTTAAGCTACATATTTAATTTTGCAGCACTTATTTAAATAAAGTAATAAATATCTATATAATATTGAGTAAAGTTTACAAAATATATTTCCAAGACAGTGTTTTTTTATAAACTGTGTTGAGTCATGGACGAAGTGATGTTGGTTTGAACAAAGCTGTTCACTTAACGTGACTGTATTGTATGAGTTTTAACCGGTAATGCATTTCAGACTGTGATAGATGACATAGTGTAACTTGAAAAGTAATACGGGGTAGCGCCACATTTTTATTAGAATCTCTGGAATAAAATTTTCAATAGACATTGATTATTATTCGCTTAACTTCATATTTTATTCATAACAATAAACGTCTGCGATTTGGATATAGATAACCAGTAAACAGTTTTATACGCCGGAAATTTTATATCATTTGATCGATTAAAGTCCTTTTATAATAAATTTAGTTTTACACGGACGACAACCAAGACCATAATTTTTAACAAACGAATAATCAAGAGATTTACAATCAAGGCAGAATTTACTAATCCGGCAGCAAATATCGTCTATGTAAGATAGTTATATTATGACATATTATCCAGTAAACTAATAATCATATATAACTAAATTCTCATTGTACACAATTTCTAGATATTTATTTTGTTTTGATTGGCAGGAATATATCAGCAGTATTACACATAGACAGATAGACAGAAAAATATAATATAATTTTACTTACATCTTTTTATATGGATAGATAAATTATCGGATATTTATTATGTCTGAAGTACAAGAAATGAAGTAATATCTTGTTTATCAAAGATCGTTACATATAGATAAATACGTAGTGCTACAAATATATTAGATATAAAACTGTGGGAAAATATTGAATATTGCAGAGATGACAATTTTCAAGTTAAAGGCATAAAAAGTTAAATTTTTAAATAAAAATTAAAAGTTAAATAGACAAATAAAAATAAGCATTAATTTGAAATTAAAACTACATCAATTAATTGTTGTACAAATTTCAAAAAACATCATCATAAATTAGTGTTTGTTTATTATAAAAAAATTACATGGTTAATTACATGGTTAATCCGTTTACCTATTTTCATTAAATAACAATGAGTTTTTACCTATAATTTTGCCTTTTTGTAGTAAATATCAGAGCAAAAACGAGCGGCAAAATTTAATAAAACGTGGATTAACTCCCCCGGCCTCAGATTAAATCTAATATTAACAAGAGATGGTTTATTTTTTATTCCCACGCTATTAGATCAAAATTAAGTAATAGGTTACTTTTACAGGCATAATTTTTAATATAATTTCTTGAAATTAAATAAATGGGGACAACTTTTCAAACTTCACTGATTTAATTTATGTTTCAGCTAAAATAAACGAAAATGTATTATATTATATTCTCCAATTTTAAACCTTGCAACCAAATTGATATCAGGTAGTCAAAACCTAAAAGTCATTTTAAAACAGAAATAATCGATGCACAAACTTAAAAAAACACTATTATTTCAAAATACTAATACTAATACAAAATAATTGACATTTTCATTTCATTGAGTAGATAACTATATTACTATACACAATTATTTAAAAAAATATATCGAACAGTAAAATCCTTTAATAATTATAATAATTAAAACTAGACATTATTTGTTTTTAAACAAACGTCTCATTTGCACAATCACTACAATTTTTTTTTTCTTTTTCGTCTTTCTTAAACGTTGGTGAGCCGGTGAGAGAGGCTTGGACACATACACATACATCACTTGGTACTCGCTGTCAATTCATAATAAATTTATATATATATATATATATATTAATTAATAATAAATTTATATATATATATATATATATATATATATATATATTTGTTTTAAGGCCAGGTATCCCTATAAAACACATTGTTAGAATTCGTTTTTGAAATAGTAAACATTGAAATTTAAATCTAAAAAAAAATATTGTTAATTTTGAGGATATATTGCAGGGAATGTACCCGATGAAAACATGATTTAATAAAATTGGCTCGATAGAAAAAAATCACAAAGTTACTTCTTTTCCGTCTTTTTATCTCCAATTTTTCGGTTTTATTTCTAAAATAAGCGATTAAACATTATGGGTCTTTTACCAAAATAATGTTCATTGATTTCTCGAGGCATTTTACCCGATAGTTTTTTTTATTCAATCTCTTATTTTTTTAATTAATTATTCAAGCGAAATTCGGTCCACAGAGAACTCGTCAGTGTCTCGCGAGACGTTGACAAGGTAAGACGTGTATCAAAATTTTGCAGATGCAATTGTGCGATTATCATGACATATATTATGTCATTCCCTAGTTTACCACAGTCTAGCTTTTTCAATAGGTCCAAAGAGAATAATAAAAATATTAAAATTGAAGACGTGTCAATCGAACATTTTGCAAAATCATGAATAACTCTCAAAGTAATCGAATTAAAATAGTAAATCATTTGAGACGTGGTTAGTTTACAACTTTATATCACTAAAAATTTGTATAAACACCAATATACACTCCGAGTAGGAATCAAACCCGCGACCGCAGATGCAGCACACGCACCATTAGACCATAGTGTTTTCTGTAAATTACATATGTTGTCTCTCTGACTGTCGATACATTCAACGTGAACTGGCTGTTTAAGCAGATACATCTAGTGCGCGACTTCGTGGTCACGCACCAGATAGACGTCCTGTTAGTACAAGAGACCTTTCTGAAGAAATGATAAATGATAAAGAAGGTTTTTTCCAAACTGTTACCTGTTGATGACAATTACTTTTTAAGAGAATTACAAGAGAAAGCACGCCACAATAATTTATTTAATTGTAATTCAAATAATTTATGTTTAGTCGATGAAAGAAGAAATTGACTGATATCGTCTATAAATTTGAATGCAATATGTGTAAAAAAAATTATATAAATATAGAATGAAAAATAAACCGATACGGGCAGGGATTCGAACACGCGACTACTGGGAAACCGTCCCGCCGCTCTACCAACTGAGCTACCGTATCGCTGTCCACCTCGGTGAATTAAGCATTCTATATGTGCATTCTATGTGTACTACCAAGTAAAAGGCCAGTTTCACGTAACAGAACTACAAAAGTGTCTTTTGGCAATATGGGCAGACGAGAATGAGAAAATATACTCACAGTTCATTGAAAAAGATGATTTATTTTGGGACACTAATATGAAACCAAAATTATTAACATTTTATACAAATTGCTTGCTGCCTGAAATCATAGACAGTAGAAATGCAAGAGGTATGCCCATACGAGACATATCAATTCAGAAGGAAAATATGACTGATACAACTAACCGTAAATCTAAAAACCCTGATAAGGAATCAATACCGGCACAAAATATACGCCCATTAAATTTTATTCAGTTTTAAATAACTTTAATTAAGAGTTACCTATTTTATTGTGATTATACATAAACATAATTTAAATTAAATATATAATTTGTTTTATTTTTATTCTATATGTACCACTTACACTTTATCTGTTTACGAAAATCAATAACATTATTAGCACATAAAAATATATTAAAAATGCATTAATATTTTGAAATGAAATAAATTATTAAACATGGTTTAGTGCTAAACTGTGGCGACAGGATGACGTCACGTGGTCGCTATGTGCAATGCCCGCTGCGAAGGCGCGATGTACCTATATTACGCGGGCGGGGGTTGCACTGAATGCCTACTTTTGCAGGGATACCTGGCCTTAAAATTATATTTATCATCTTTACCGATATTTTGCAACACTCACGAGTGACTTGATTTAAGTCTTGTTTTTGTAGTAATGATAATTCCTCGTGGCTGGTGTGAATTAGTTTCGACCTTACTAAAGTAACACCAGATATTAGAATATGTTGTCCATATAACTTCTAATTAAATTTGGTTTATCCCTGCTAGATTGTATACTATATATGTTATATATAACATATATAGTACACAATTTCAATTTTTTATTAATTATTGTGAATATGCTGATATTGAAATAATTAACGAAAATGTATAAACCTTTTTATTGTTATGAGTGTTTCAACTATTTTAATAATTAGTGACTAATTGTACAAATAATTAATTAAAAAGAAGGAATTACAATATTGCAGAGAAGTAATCTGTTTGAAAATATCAGTGATAGCAAACTGATTGCATTACACAGCCTCCGGCAGCTGTCGGAGAGCGTAATTTTATTTTTATTTTCCTTGCTCCAATACTTGCATCCGACGATATTTAACTTAAGAACTGTTTATTTTAGCGACATTAGATCTGAAACGGACTAATGACATGTTGAATCTTACATTCAATAAAGACTTATTTGATTTTTTTATGTTGGAATTATATAATTGGAATGAATAAATTCGCTTTATTTAAAAAGATATTAAAAGAAAACTTTACTATCTACTTATGAGTATCAAAAACTGCGAGCTTTGAGATAAAGACATACTCTTGTTATATAATAAAGTATATATTTACATAAGCATAACATGACTTGCATGCTCAAAGAAAATTTTTAAGACATTTGTTATAGTAGACGATTTGCTTCGGTCATCTATTATAAATTCCGGTACTAAATTATTGCTTATATACGCAACCAATATATTTTCGATTAACTGACTTCAATAGAAAGGAATTTGATGGTAAAAAAATCAGGCATTACAATTATCAGAGTTATTAAAAGTTTTATTACATTTAAAACACTGTTTAAAAAAACACGCCACGGTACATTTTAAAAATAAGTCGAGTTAGCTTTAATTCCCAGATCTCAGATCTAAACCGGCCAGGCGAGAAGCTTTTTTGATGTTATTTTATCTCTCAAATACAGAGTGAATACAAACGCAACTTGATGTTTAAGTACTTACTTTCACAATTGACTGTATAAATATTTCATGGAAGCTTAACTCGCTGTTCTTTGTTCATTTTGAGGTTGAAAAATCAAAAGGCTTTTCTCGGTAATGCATTATATATACATATGAAATACATTTATAATATTTTTAAGAATCTAGTTCCAGAACTGCACACATGGAAAAAACAAGGATAAAGAATTTGTTATGAATATGATTTCGTATATTGATAATAAACTTTTGTTTTTAATCAACGTTTTTTTCATTTCAAATAGAAACTTATATTTTCAATACAGTGAATTCAATTCAGAAAAATTTCCATCTGTATGTATCTAAGAAACACTTTTTTTATAAAAAATACATGTTCTGTGTGTCATCGTTATAGTTACAGATATTTTATTGATAGATGAGCAGATGTTAATCACTTTTGTAAAATCTTAAAAAGCACCCCAAGCTTTATTATTAATTATTAAATGTTTTTTTTTAAAAGAGCGTGTTTTTTGTTTTTTTTTTGTTCATAATATTTCATTGTAATCGGTCCTTGATAGGTAAGCAAAAATTCAAATTAATATGACATTCAAAGCTAGTCAAAATCAAGTACAAAATTTCCGTAGGATACATCAAGCTAATAAAACGTATTAAAAATTTAAAAACACATTACTGTCCTTACTCTCTTAAATCACTTAACGACCCTTTTATTTCCAGTCGTACAGATTATGGCTTGTTTGTTTTAGAACCTCTCATTAAATCAGTTTTTAAACAAACTGAACTGAAAATAATGATGAAATGAAATAAAATCCTCCGTCATTGATGCTCTACATGTGGAACTTGCAAAGCCACGGTTATAGCTTTAAATGACATTACTAATATTAAATTATTGCATTGTGTTTGTCATAAAATTATTGCAACTATAATCTCATACCTCACTCGTTTCAATAAATGATTACATGTCATTAATCCCCTTAGATTAGAAAATCCTCATGGACAGCTTAGATATTTTTTCTAAAATATCACATTCTCTGTTCAGATTTCCTTTAAATCCCCTTCTTACACTTTTTAAAGCATTTATATTCAAACCAAATCTTATTTGACAACTCGGTCTTGAGAAGAACGCAACCGATATAAATTATACAATTCAAAGCATATCTTACGAAAATTGGTTTTATGCTTCACTGATACTTCTTGAATTTCCACAACTGAATCCCCTAGTACAGTCTGTTGGATGTTTCTTTAATTAAAATCCTTTTTTTGACTGGTATTTCTCAAAATTTTAAATAAACAAATTTTAAATAAACAAATAGACTGATCCAACAAATAGAACCTTATCAAATCTATTAAAATGAGGTGTTCTTTAGAGCCGGAAATCCCAACATGCTCTTGTTTCCTTATTTCAAATATTCTGATTGATGGATTATTAACAATATAAATGTCCATTACGTCTTGAAAATTCCTGAACTTCTTTTCCTTTTGTAAAGATACGACATCTTTCACTTGGTGAACGTGGTATTGACGAGGGTGATGTATTTCATATATTTTTTTCCTGTCCTAAACTGATACATCCTGTATTTGATATCGTTTCTTCTATCTAATTCTAATACTTATTGCTCTCCCTGTATATCCTAAGTGTTTGTTGTCTTTTGCATTTAGTACATTTTATTAATTTTTGTTTATAGTATGATAATATTTCTGTCTGTTTTGTTTTTGTTTAGGGACTAAAAATTATTTAATAAAAATATCATTTTGGCAATATGATTTGTTAAATGCCAAACCATACTGGTTTATTTCCAATCTCCATCTTGTCATTTACATTCTACTTGTCATTGGCGAAATATTTTGTGCCCTCTTGGTGCAATAAAAGCCATGACAAATTCAGAAGAAGAAATAGACATTAGCCTTAAAGAATTTGTTAAGTATAGGAATATCTATTTTTCTAACATTGGTTAGAATCTAGCTCTACAAATACCCAATTTTATAAAAGGTTATTTTAAGAAGAAAGAGCTTAATTTCCTAATAAGTTCTAGTGAATACAGGCTATTCTGAGTTTAACGGATAATTCTGACTATTCAAACTAATAGTCAAATTAAAACTTATAAACCCACAGTCCTAAAATTAACAAAGGAACATATTTTACTGAATAACTTTTCTAAATATACTGAAAGTCGGTGTCCTAATTATGGCATCTTTCCCAAAGCTTTCAAGAAATCTCTAGTTGTAATGTCTCCCTTGGACGTAACTAGAGACTGCGCTAATAATTGTTGTCCAATTAAATGTTTTTTCTTCACCCGGTTGAATACAACCGTGTATTTAAATACTTATGTAATAGTCATGCACAACGAAAGTTTAAATTTAAAGACTTTTGTCCTATTTTGTCCAAATATTGTTACACATTTTTAGGCCAAAAAAAATAGAAAATTAGAGTACATTTAGTCATAACCTGTACGTGTTTATTTTTCTTCAGAAGCTCTCAAAAAATTTAGTACAAAATAATATTTAGTAAAAACTTATATATGTTTACTTTTCTTCAGAAGCCTAAAAATTAGATTATAAAATAATATTTAGTCATGTACATGTTTATTTGTCTTTGTAAGTACATCTTTGTAATTAACTTTCTTCTTATTCTTTTTAATATCATTTTTATGTTCACAAAAAAAAATAATTTTAAGGATACTTGACGCTAAAAATAGTTACTGCCATAATAAAATTATTAGTTTATAAATAATTAAAGTATTGTAATTTTAAACCAGGTCTATTAATTATTTTACTATTGTACGTTTGTATTAGTAAGAGAAATATATACTGCCTTTATATAAAAAAGTAAGTAAAAGGTTAAGTGATAAAATGGGCTGGCAGCTACATAATGCAGGCATGCAAATTTATACCAAGATATCCACAGAAAAATAAATGAAAACCTTATTTATTTGTTTACGCAATCTTATTTAACATGGCGGTGTAGGTTTTCTCAATGCCTGTTTCATCACAAGTTTAAGATATATTTATACGGACTCGAATCACTATTATATTTGACTTAGAACGATTTTAAATAGAATACAAGGATGCAATAACACGTCATGAGATTATTAAACAAAGTTTTGGTTATTATTTATAAAACTTTTGCACTTTGAAAACTACTTAAGAAACTAAACAAATTTATCAATATTACCCTAGGTAATGTTGTTTAGTAACGAAAGTATAATCAATGAACAATAAAAATAAAGTAGCTGTTTTTTTTAATATTTTTTGTTAGCTGTTATTTGAAAACTGTTGAAATATTTGGTTACTAAAATTAATTTATAATACCAGTATTTTATAATACTTACCTTACATACTAATTGCTAAATATTATAATAATTGTTAATATATTATAAAAATTAAGAACTAAATATTTACTTAGGATAGTACATTATTGGTTACACCGCACTATCAGAAATTATTTCCATTTTAACTAGTAAGGCTTATTCACTATTATCTTTCTCCAATACAAATTCAACACAGAAAATAATAATTAATAGTGAGTTCACAAGTTACCATACATAGATGAAAACAAAAAACAATACTTTTATGATATAAGTACATTAGCTAAAACACTTTTACTTGGAAGTAAATCTAAAAATGTGGATAATCTTTGAAGGACTATATATGAGTATTTTTCGCGTTTTAAATAATATTTCGTTTCTGTTCTTTTTAAACACGCTTTTATTATTTTCACGTTTTATGTGTTTGTTAGTTTGCTTGTTACCGACTTTTTCAAATGCGATTTTTTCTCATTTCCCACGGACCAATTTTGTTCACACTTTGTACACATATCAAGGACCGATAGTCAATTATAATTCAGTGAGATTATCTTATTATCCTGATTAGGATCTCCAGGATTTATAATTATTTTACAGATCTTTTTTTGCATGAGAGTGAGAGAGACAATATAAGTTCGCGGTCAGCGTCATGCGTTAAGGACGTGTTTACGGTTATGCCCAAAATTATAAACTTTTCGGTACATAATGCTACAAAATCAAACTTAATCTAGTGAAACCAATAATTGCAACGCATAGAATGTTTCTTAATCTTTAGTGTCCTTAGAGCAAATACTGTAATATTGTAGTTTTTAATATTAAAAAAAAACGATTTTCCGTCACGTATTTTACGAAATCATGAGGAGTTTAGGTACATTTTTATCGTAAATATTATAATATATTTAAGCATAAAAAATACCTTAGCTAAGAAGACATACTCAACTAAAGATATGTGAGAAAAAAACCCTAAATAAGTTACGTAATATATCAGAAAACAAATAAAAATATTTTAAATTTTTAACACATGACTCTTAATGTATTTCAATAAGGCTCATTTTATGGGCTATTTTAGGTGATCCTTTTTAGCAAATATTACAAAATTCAATTATCACCTCAGACGGCGTGAGGCCGTTGTCGGGAGTGGTCACCGTATCGCTTGTTAGCAAAAATGTCTATTGGTAAAGATCGCTGTATGAACACAAAATGTGTAATCAAAGCTAACTTGATACTTTACATTTTATATATATTTTTTTGTCGATTTGTCAATTATCTTTTTTATTTTATTTTGCTTACAAAACGTACGATTGTTACCGATTTGTCTTGACTTGATGGAGTGACCTAAAGGTACCCTGATGAAATGATGCTAGTGGATCTCTTAGACGAATAGAACTGGGTGTACCGAGTATGGGCTTGTTTTGTTGTTTTCGATGAGATCTTACCATCAGACTTGATGGACTGATCTGAAGGTACCCTGAAAGGTGACTGCTTGTGGATCTCATAGACGAATGGCGCTGGGTGCACCGAGTGTAGGGTTATTTTGTAGCTTTTCATGAGATCTTACCGTCAGACTTAAAGGACTGGTCTGAAGGTACCCCGATGGATGGATGCTTGTGGATCTCATAGACGAATGGAGCTGGATGCACCGAGTATGTATGGACTTGTTTTTTAGCTTTTGATGAGATCTTACCGTCAGATTTGATGGAGTGATCTGAAGGTACCCTGATGGATGGATGCTTGTGGATCTCCTATACGAATAAAAAAATTACACACTCGTCGCTATAAAAATCACTCTATGAAATCTAATGGTAAGATCTTATCAAAAGCAATAAAACGAGTCCATACACTGTACACCCTGTACAAGCCAATTTACATGCATTCTACTTTTTAATCAATTTGAATGATAAAATGTCTTAAATAATATACTGCTTTGAAAACTTGATAGTTACTAAACTATCATTTATGATTAACAATTTTTATAATTAACAATTTTTAGATGAGCTATAATTCAACTGAAGTATCCTGAATTATTTTCGTTCCAATTCATAATAATGCAATCAAAATACCATAACAAGAAACATACAACAATAATTATAATAATAACAATAAAAAAATATGAAATCTAATCTACAACCTCTCAGATGTTAACTCTCTGAAAGCGTTTATTAGAAATAAAAAAAAATCTATTAAAATCGTTAGAAAAATTTACGACATAAAGTTAAGAATTAATAAAAAACTAAATTAATTAAAAAGTTAAAATTAATTAATTAAAAAGTTAAGTTTTTAATAAACCAGCTTGATAATAATTTAAGTCAGCCGCTAGATTCAGATTTGTATTCAAAATAAACGATAATATTTTGATAACAAGTATAAAATTCGATACTATTGAAACCATATCAACTTTAGGTTTCATATGTGAGAGGTGTTGGGAAATTTCAGATATTCAATTATTATTTTATTTAACTATTTAGTCCTAAAATTTTAGTTTCGTACTTTTTATATTTGTTATATTAGCATATAAACTTTTTGTTTATTTGGAAATAACATCAAAAATAATATAAATAAAAAAGTAGTTTTTTTTTACTGGCTTCATGCGACTTCATGTGCTTGATACCTTCATGTGTATGAGTGAATTTAGATCATCAAACAACGTTCCGAATATTTGCTGTCTCTTAAAAATATTATTATAGATGAGAAATTAATTCCGTCTATCAATCACTTACTCATTAACGGTAAAGTCGCTAGGATAATTATATTGAAATTTGATATAAATATAATTTGAGTGTTTAGGAAATATAAGACAAATTGATGTTCTGAAAATTTAACTTGATTATAAAGAATTAAAGTTTGTATGTGGAACAATTATTTCTATAAAGCAAAAATATTCAGATACATGAAATAAATAAAATTAAATAGTAAAGAAAATCTATTGAATAGAAACTGCATTTATTGTTTGTCCAAAACAGTGAAGTATATATAATTATAATATCTTTTATGTAAATGTAGATTTAAATTAAAAAATTTGCATACTTAGAAACGACATTAAGGTGTGCCTGAGTGCGTGCGAGCGTGCGTACTTGCATGCGTGCGTGTGTGTGTGTGTGTTTGTGTGTGTGTAAATACGACATATGTGTATCTAGCAAATAAATACTTTTATCTCATTATTGCAAATTTTTTTGTATAATCTCCTTATACAACGATTCCTTCGTCGTCATTTAGTGTGCTCACGAGGCTTTGAGGCTCACGAGCTTCATATAATATAACTATGGTTAGAGTTTTATGTATCATCTAGGTGTCTATATCTCCTGAAATTCTTTTGATACTTGCAGATGTCCATAGACAACGCCAACATACAATCCTATTAACTTTGTTACTGTTTACTCGTTTGTTAATCTCATGAAAAAGAACAACTCTTGTGTAATTGGATATTATGACCGTCCCTTTAGCTTAAATAATAGTGAGGGAAATTAAAAAAAAACTATCTATTAGCTTAGTTTATTATTACTATTTTAAACTCATGTCATATATTTTATGAAGATTAGTTTTACCTGAAACAACCTTTTACCTTAAATAACAGTGGAGTCCTTCGCTCTCATCCTTGGAAACAAAAACTTTGTAGAACTTAAACAATCCAATCTCACGAAGTTTTTTAGATATTATTCTTTTGATATTATAATATTGTTATTTCACAACTAAAACTTTTATCTTAGAATTTACATATCATAGCCTTCTCATAAAACTACCAGCTAAAATATTCTTATTTTAACTTTTATTCTCTAATCTAAATCTCGCCACAGATAAATCATCAATTGGTGATTCTGCTACTTAAAAGTATAAACTTCATTAATTTTAAATAAATATGGAATAATTAATTAAAAACCCACAGCCTTCGGGCAACTGAACCATATCGGTTTAAACTGTATTGCACATATATTTAAAATTTAGTAAGCTTAACATGGCTACACATTTTCATAAATTTTCAATCAAATATTTATTATTTATTAAAAACTAACAAACTACCACCAGGTGATATTTTCGTATGGTTACATTGTACTAATGATTTATATGGTGACTGCTCTCATCAAAAAATATTAAGTAAGTTTTATACAATAATGTCTTTAAATGATTAAGCTGTTGTTTTTTGAAGTGTATACTCGTATGTATTTAAAAAACCCATCCAAATTTGAATCGTTCTGCTGGATATTTAAAAAAGTTCTTTCATACAACATTTGTAAAAACAATTACAAATACAAAAAAAACATCCAAATCATATCATACATAGCCAAAGCTTTTCTCTAACATATAACATAAAACCTCAAAATAATAAAACATTATTTTATAAGCTGTAAGTAAGATAAAAAACAATAACTTACAACAAAAAAAAGATAAGAAAACAATAAAATCAAAATAATAAAATTGGACAATAAAACCATTTAAAGCAAATTTACCAAATCCGTTAAATCCTTTTACAAGAGTTATAAACAAATCTTGAGTTGAGGATTTAGAAATTGCCCGTCTATAACCTCACAAGCTAGGTTTCAAAGCGGCTTTACAATTTGGTATTATTATAATTGAGAGGTAAAATATAGGATAAACAGAATATATATAATAAGTCATATTTTTTATAATAATTTAAATGGTAAATACATTGGAATTTACATGATTTAGTTCATAAGTTTCAACGGTAGCACCACCTACGCAATTAAATTATGGAATGTTATTTAGTATACTGTTAAATGTTTTAATTAGAAGCATAGGATATTTTAACATAATGTTTAATGTTTTATTAATTATTAGAACTTATTATAAGGTATAAATAATAGCATCTGTAACTTGGTTATGACATTGTAAATCACCCTCACCTAAATATTATAGTGTTAAAATATTATAATACGAGTTGTAAGGGCTGCTCTCGCCCATTCTATTACAAATGGCTGGATATTAAACATTGAAGTGCAAGTACTGTGTATTAATGAAACAAGTTTTAACAATATATATATTATTTATCTGCTCTTAGTAGTTCTTGCATGTTTATTTTGGAATAAATCGCTTTTAAAAAGCTCTGTCATTATATTTATCTGACATTTATATAACTTAAATTGACCTACTAATTATCTGGACCACATTCGAGCATTTCAGAGGATAATTAAATTTAAAAGCAGCCCTTTTGCAACATAGTTTTATCAAATATGTTGCATATGTACCTAAGATATTTTATATTTTAAAAAGAAATAATTTTCTCCGATCATATTTATTCAGGTCATTACAAAAATTTCATCCTTGCCACCTAAGTAAGTGCACGGCATTTCTCATCAGTACGTTTCTCAAAGTGCTTTCTACCACGAACCACCGAGATATGGAATGAACTTCTTTGGCGGTGTTTCCAGATCGATACGACATAGATGTTTTCAAAAAGAGAGTCTAGAAACAGGTATAGGCATAGGATTTATTAAACGCAGCCATGTAAAAAAAAAGTAATAAGTGGACTTTTTTGGCTTAATGTAATAAAGTATTAATTAATTGTGATTGCGAAGTGATTTAATATATATCAATTATGGATTGATTTATATACATCTGTAGACTTAAGTCAGGGGCTTAAGACATGACTTAAGTCAGGGGCTAATTTAAAGTTTATTAAAAATACATAGTAGGTAGGTATACTATACACACAGTAAAGTCTTATATACCTGATACCACATTTGATAAGATTTTTTTAGAATATATTTTTGGGACATAAAATAAAAATATTATTTTGATTTAGTTTTGTTCTAGATTATTCAAGAAAGGAAAACTTTATGTATTTGTAAATTTTATGTCGGTTAATAATTTGATTTCGATTTTATGTAAATATTTTTACGCACATCACTATTCAAATATTTTGTACACCTGGCGAAGGTTTCCACTTAAAGCTTGATCTGGTTCAAACATGTTGCATAACACGCGGCACGTGCAGGTGGCGGAAATGTATGTATGCGGTAAAAAGCTCTCAACTTTCGTTCGCACTTTTATGAAATAATATTTCTTCAATTCAGGACTATGTTCAAGAAATCGTGCAAAAGACAGGTACACCAACTAACTCTCCCAAACGTATATTAGAAATATGCTTATCTTTTTCCTACAATGAACCAAATTTAAAACGCACCCTTCGCAAAACAGAACAAATTAAGTTATTCTTAGCCGCACCCCAAGAGAGACATAGACGAATTCTCTTAGACCTCATTTTGAATTAAACCTGTTAATAAGATAAATTAAACAGGTTTCATGTACCGTGTTCAATATATGTTTTTATATAAAAAGAGATAAAAGATCTTTATCTCTTTAAATTAAAGCTTAAAAAGGAAAAATAGTGATCATTCTACTATTGATTAATGTTGATTAATTTAGTTAAAATCAGGATGAAGTATAAATAAAATATATTAATTCTATTTGAAATTAAAAATAAAAACAACTGTAGAAATATTGCTTAAGAATTGTTGTAGATAATTTACTCCTTAAATTTTACAAAACCGAATACCGACACGCCAAGATCAGCAAATCAAATCTCAGTTATGATGTTTGAATTTAGTATTAAACACTATTATCAAAACAATATACAGCATAAGTTAACATTGTTTAATCATGTAATAGTAACAAAGCAAAATCTGTATTTTTATTTATTCACCTTCAGTAGCTAGTATACTATATTGTTATAATTTTATGATTATTTAGAATCAGATTATTATGTTACGTATAATCTCGAATTTTAAGTATATTTTTCTAATAACTGACAATAACATATATGAGAAAAAAAAATGCTTATTTATCGGATTAGATGTTATAATGGAGGTAGCTGAGTCGTAATAACTGACGAGGTCCTTGTACTCAAACTTGGTGGGTACTTGTTAGCTTGAGAGGTCTAAGTGTGTACCCAAAACTAGACTAGAAATAACATTTAGAATTTTCATTGTAGCAAATGATTGAAATACATGAAGAGAATGAAATGTAATAATAATAAAAATAATAAATAAATATTCTTTATTGAACACTAATAAATAAAAAATATAAAATAATGATAACAAAATCAAAAATAAAATAAAACATGGTGACACAAAAAGGCGGCATTATCACTGAAAAGCAAAATGAAAAATGTTAATTGTATTTATACAATATATACAATTGTATTTTTATGCTGATTACAATTAATTTGAAAAAAATCTGTGTCTCGGATGAATCATATCATTTCTTATACTTCATGCCTTTAGTTTTATTTTGCTATAATTTGAAACTGCTCTAATACCAATTTAAATTTATTCTGTCTTTGTTAATAACAATGAGTGAAAAAGTATGGAAGATATTCTTTCTTCTTCAATTTTTCAAATGTATTTTTTTAAAACATTGCGATGAATGTTACTTATACCAGTGCTGTTTGAAACTTTGAGGTAAATAAAAAATATATTGTAATAATGTTTTACGAATTATTATAATATATAAGTATATATATAATATTAAGAACATTGTTTCATTGAGGTCTAATCATTTAACATAGAGGTAATTGGCGTTCTTAATGATTCGACTAATTTGAATAAATTCACATTAATAGAATACTATTAAAATTTAAAAGAAACATATTTTTAATTGGTTTTATATTATAATAAAGAACTGATTAAACTTTATATGTTTTCTTCTAAAATAATAATTTTTAATATAAACTTAGACATTGAATAATTCAAAAAAGCTATCTGAAATTATAGGGATAACAAGTTATAAAATTCTAGCTTTGTTGTTGTTATTCATAAATTTTGGATTCGTAAAAGAAAACAAATATATATCTTTTTAATATTTTACGAATCAGAAAAACCAAATCACATGCATCTGATGATTATATAGGTCACCAGCGCTATTAAACATCTGCCAAAAATTACAGGTACTTTGAGAAAGTATGATGAATAAAAACATGAAAAAAAAATAATATTTATTTTCTCTATTTTTTTTAACATTCATTTTGTAAATAATTTATCAGTACATACTTTGAAAAATGTACATATCAATATATTTAAATAAATACTTTTATAATGGTTTTTTACTAAATTTACAGTTTTAAATGACAGACTGGAAATAGAAGTTGAAAATTTCTTACACTGGTGGATGGGTATTAAAACAAAAAGTATTTAAGGAAATAGGTGTATTAGGTACATAAACAGTATAAAAGACAATATATTACTACAAAACTATATAAATACAATTTCATCCAATAACCTCGTAAGACAAATTGTCTCCAGGAGAGCTCAACTAAATTGTCTCACGTCCAGCAAGTGTTGATCTGCTACACATTATTTAGTTTCGTATTCGCCATACATCTGCTGTAGCTTGCAGCGATGAAATGGCTCCTCTTAATTTTCCTATTTCTCAGAATAAATTATTTTATCAAGCGACTGCTAACTTTATATGTATTGCTGTTAGTCTTAGTTTCCTCTGAAAGGATCCAGAAAGCAATTACGACACAATCCTCCAGGGAATTGTGTTAAATGTTTTACTTCATTATTGTAAAACATAGACATTTTTTCAGTTAACTGGTTCTTGCATAATAGTTCTTAAGATATTTTATTTATATTCAAAATTAAAGTCACTTCTAATGTTTGAAAATATTTACAAACATGTATGGCCATGTTAAGCTTACTTAAATTTATATAAATATAGAATGAAAAATAAACCGACATGGGCAGGAATTCGAACCCGCGACTACTGGGTTTTCCGGGACTAGAGGACGATTTCCCAGAAATTTTAGAATTTTAGATCAATTATTATTTAATCATGCTACATCTCATCAAAGAAATTAACATTTTTTTAGATTATAGTCTTTGGAAGAGTGCTTTTTCAAATTTCTAAATATTGGGTAAAAAATTAATGGGTAACAAAAAGTGCTCAGAATTTACTTTTAAAATTGATTATATTTATTATTTGTTTTGTTTTTGACATTATAAAATATTTTTAAGGGTTAAGAAATAATGTGATATCTTCAAAACATATGCTGCATTAAATGAAAACCCAAATAATGAGAAAAGTAGCAAAATTAACTAGCAAAGTTTAGTCCCCATGTATTGTTTTTTTCGTAATATGACCTACTATCACCCTTATATAAAAACCATCGATAAACACATTTCGTTTCTACTACGGACCTATGCACATTAATTTCCCTTGTAAACGTGTAGGATATTGAAAACGTATACGTAAACGTAACGTATAAAACGTAAAATCTGCATAAAAAAGTTTACTTTTATTTTTACTAAAACGATTATATTTTAATATGACTGTTATTTAAGCCTAAGACCACAGAGTAAATGTTATTTTGTTATCTTTCAAAATAGTACAGAAAAGGTTTCGAATTTCCAGAAAATTCTTGATAATGCTTCTCAACACGCACTATTTGCCAGCTGGTTACTAAAATATATAATATCTCGTCCATAAACACGCTGGTGGCTCTGTAAACTAATCAATTCGCTATCATTGGCTTGCCATTGTGCTTGCCAATATTTGTAAGTATTTTAAGCAATAAAAAGGCTATAATAAAAAAAAATAAAAACTATTTTCATTCAATTCAATTCAATCAAGTCAATTTTTATATTATTATATAGTATTGATATCAAAATATTACTATTAATAATTATTAAATATAGTTATTTTTGATATTATTCAGATTTAACATTGCACAATAGGTATCAAATTAAAAACACAGAAAATTAAATAATAATAATAAAAAATAAATATCAAGTTTACATAATACTTACTATATACTAAATAGTAACTCGGTGGTATGTATGTAATTATGCTACTGTGTGTTTTCTAAGTCAAACAAAAACAGTAAAAAAATCAAAAGACTCACGGGCGTATGAAAAATGCAGTATTATTATCTACAGTAAACATATTACTCGCATCGACACATTCTGTATCTGAGTTAGATAACGACAATACGTAACGACTAGGTTTGTTTTTTGCAGTGCTCTTCATGTTCCCAAACCTAAGTTTTACATGCTCCGGAACCTCAATAGCATCGACGAAAAATAGTTTTGGACACCTACTCAATAAACTGAAGTAAAATTATTGACGAATTGGTTTAACAGTCACACTTTAGTGTTACACTATTCTTTTTTTAAATTACCGTTTTTATTAGTTCCACATTTGTGCTGAAGTCACTTTTTTTTTTTTTTTTTTTATATGATCTAGGGCAATGCTTGACTACATTCCACCTGATGGTAAGTGGAATGTAGTCTTAGATGGTAAGTCGCATTGCCCTATCAACCTATTCACTCTTCTCTTGAAGACACCCACATTATATTTGGCCGGAAATACCGGCGCAGGCAAATTGTTCCAGTCCTTCGCTGTACGCACTAAAAATGAGGAAGCAAAGCGCTTCGTTCGGACAGGTGGAATGTCCACAACAAAAGGATGGATACCTGCCGTGCGTCGGGACGTCCGGTGATGGAAGGGGGACGGGGAAATCAACTCGTGTAATTCCTGCGCACACTCACCAAAATGTATCCTATAGAATACTGAGAGGCTAGCAATTTTACGCCTGTGTTCAAGGCTTTGGAGGTCGGCTTCGACCAATTCGGGATCGCCTATAAGCCTCTTTGCTTGCCTCTCAATTGAGTCCAGAACCGCAATATGAGACTTTGCGGCACCAGCAAATATGTGACCACAGTACTCTACACACGACCGGATCTGTGTTTTGTATAAAACAAGAAGCTGTCCCGGTGTAAAGTACTGCCGAACCTTCGCAAGAACGGCAAGCTTTGCTGCTGCTGCTCTTGATCTGGACTCAATGAACCGACCAAAGTTGAGGTTCGAGGAAATCTCTAAGCCTAACAACTAGAGCCGGTCACTGTATTCCAAGGATACATTCTGGAAAGTAGGAGCCAAGGTAAAAGGGCTCCTTTTGGCGGTGAACAGACACGTCTGCGTTTTGGTGGCGTTGAACTTGACAAGATTGGCATTGCTCCATGCGGAGACTGCCTGAAGTTTGTCATTCAAACGTTGCACCATGGCTTCTTTTCAGACTGTACTTGATCTCGACTAGCCCGAGTACTCGGCAGATATCTTTCTACAACTGTGCTGTCGTCTGCATACCCATAGATACCGGGCTTCAACAGATCATTAATGTGCAGCAGAAACAGAGTTGCAGAAAGAATGGACCCCTGAGGCACTCCGGCATTTATTGTCAAGGGTTCCGAGGAACACCCGTCGACAACTACTCGGAGAGATCTGTGGCTCAGAAAGTCCGTTACCCAGCCGATCAGACCAGGAGATATACCGTACGCTGAAAGCTTGCATATAAGGCTCGCATGCCAGACCCTGTCAAATGCCCTCGAGACGTCCAGAGAGACGGCGACCGCTTCTCCGTTCTTCTCGATGGCGTCGCCTAAAATGTGAGTAGCATACACTAGGAGGTCTCCAGTAGACCTATTACGGCGAAACCCGTACTGTCGGTCACTGAGGAGATCGTTACCTTCTAGGTATGCTAGTAGGCGCGAGTTCAATACACGCTCCATAATCTTGCAGAGTATGGAGGTGATTGAAATCGGTCTGTAATTGACAGGGTCGGCACGGCTGCCTTTTTTGGGCACGGGTTGCACATTAGCAAGCTTCCAGGATTTCGGCACTATTCCAGTCATGAAAGAGAGGCGATACAGACGTGTCAGTACAGGAGACACTTCCATTGGATCAGCAATTTCCTTTTTATATTAACCGCTAGAGAAATAGTTTGGTCAGCGATTCGTAAAAAGAAGTTAACCCCTATAAATGTCAGGCAATAATTATAGGTAGCTTCAGTTAGCTGACGAAAGCTAATGAATTTATTTTAGACAAATTTTATCGTTATTTTAGCTTCTGCATTAGTTTTATTTTCCTATCTCGTAAATTCGATAATGTGCCAACTTCAAATCCCAACTAAGTATAATATACACAGAAATACGTAAATTTAGAATATGAGAATATTAGTATTTTGTGCCTATTTCTCTTGTTTACTCCTGCATATCTTAAATGTCAACTCGGATCTGGTATTTATTTCATTTTTGTATATTACTACTACTACTACTACTACTTTGCTATTTGCTTTCTTTTTATTGCTTAAATTACCTTTTCGCCCTTTTTTCTTCTCCATTTCCCTTTCTTGTTCCCTTGTGAGATTTTCTCGTAGTAGTAGCAAAACGTCTACTTTACTGATCTGACTCATTATTGTTGACCTGTTTTTATATTTTATAAATAACATGTGTATGAATTCCTTTTTATTCATTTATCGAAATTTAAAGGTATTTTGATTAAAATATTAAGGCCATGGCATTTTAAATCTTATTTTTGTATTTCTTATTGTAATTAGAGAGTTGAGTATTAATTAATTTGACTGTTTATTAATAAACTAGAAATATATTTATAAACCATATATGCAAACCATGTAGCATAACAAATTGAACAAAGGAGTAAAAGGTTAAATGTATGATACAATTTGAAATATGACTCGTAGATAATTTTGCTTCTCCACAAAAAAAGTGTCGTGAAACGAACCCTATTAAAATAATATGTTTAACACGTTATTAAAAAAGAGATTATATATTATTTTTTATATAAAATATAAAATGTAACAAAGAAATTTATTTGTGATTAATTTCGCTCACTATTTTAATGCAGTCGTTTATAAACGAAGAAGGTTATTATTAAAAAATATATATTTTTACAATTGTAATAAAGAATAATTATAGTTAACAATTTAAATTATGTTACTTAATAACTGTTTAATTATTATACTTATAAATAATAATTGTTATCTAATTACAAATTAATAATAATAATTAATATACATACCTTTTAAAATATCCACTTAAAATATTTTTAATTTAAACGCCGCAACTAAAATTCATGTAGTTAGTTTCAAGCCACTTCAATAAGGTACATTCAGAGTACAAAGACAAAGTTAGCGGGTAATGTAACTTACGCTTTAAACTTTAAGACTGGTTCAGACGGCAAAGAGAACAACTAGAACGACATTGTTATTGCCTCTAATTTTCTACAATGGTGTCACAAAATAGACTAACTCAATAAAAAAACAGACGTAAAAGATCTTAAACCTTATTTGAACTCAACATTTCAATTGTGACGATAACTACTCTGTTTGAAGTATCGAGTACGTCGTACGTAAGTAGCAGTTAATTTAAACGAATTAAAGCTGTCCTTTGACTTGGATAGTGGTCAGTTGCGTTGTGAAAGTTTATAAACTTTAATTGAAATAAAAGAATATTCAATATTCGATACGTAATTAGGGGCGATGTAATTTAATTACTTTTATTTTAGATTTAAAACTCAGAAAAGAAAGATCGAAGATATGTTGTGAAAATTTATTATATATACGTACACTCAATCCCATTATGGATTTGTTAACTTTGATGCATTTTGTTGAAATCTATATTTTCAGGAATAACTTTTACAGCAGTTACATTTATATAAAGTTTTATAATAAATTGGTTCTTTAAATAAAAACCAATCATTTTGTAACGTACTAAAACAGAAAGAAGCTTTTGAGTTCTAACGGATATTGACAAGGTCAAGGTCGGATATCGTCTTTGATCGGTTATTGCGTGAAGATATTTTCATTTCCAGCTTTTCTGCATCTATTGAAAAATATATTATTATATATTATAGTGTAATAGTATAAGGTTCCATTTTAAAAGCTACCACTAAATAAAGTTTTATTACAAAAACTAACATCTTTTTAAAATAAATATTATATATATTTATATACTAAACCTGACCTAAGCTCCAACAATTAAAGTGTCAATTTCAATCAATTCAATTGTTCGATTCGAAAATTATAGAATAAAAAAGTGAGTTTTTTGAGATGTATGAGTTAAGATTCCTTAATTTATTAATTAAAATATTATGTATCAAATAAACTAATGAATGAAAAGAAATGAATTTATAGTTATACTGAAATATTAAATTATGCAAACATTTATTATGTTTATTTTTTTTAAATGCACTTAGCAATCGTTTTGTTTCAATTTATTTTTTTAGTGGGGACTAAAAAGAGGGGTGTTATAAGTTTGACCTGTCGATCAGTGTATCTGTGTATCTGTGTATTTATCTGTGGCTATGTAAAGGCCAAACGCGCGGACGGATTTGAATGCGGTTTTTTTTTCAATCGAAAGCTGTGTTTGTCAAAATGGTTCTTAGTTATGATTGGTCGAAATAGCAACAGCAGATGTTTTATTGGTGGAAGGTTCTTATGCAATAATTAGCAATTCCCGGCGGCTTTGCTAACGCTATATAGAAAAAAAAGCTTTGTTATGTGGCCGAAATGTTTTTACACTTACTTACTCAGTTAAAGTACTTTATTAGGCATAGCTGTTGCCCGTGACTGCGTCTACGTAGACTGTAAAATTTATATATATAGGACGGGTCTGCTAGTATATATATACTAGCAGACCCGTCCACGCGTTGCTGTGGATGCTAAGATTTTGGATATACCTATTACATTGTAGTAAACTATTAAAGAAGTCACGGTATTAGAAAAAAATAAATTAAAATTTAAAAAACTCCCGACCGCTAAGTAAAGTAAAAATGTTCAAAATGCAAGTAAATTTATCAAAGCCAATAACGAAATAACCATATTTTGATATTATCGTATAGTCAAAGACCTCATTCATTAGCTCCGAAAATTTTGTAAAATAAGACACTCATCAATGTACGTACAAAGGTCCCCCGACGTAAAGTAACGTTATAATATGAGTTTATATATACTTCAGTCTAAGTAATACGTGGTGGGCTATATTAACACTCAAAATTTACTCATAATTTATTCTCAGCATCGCGTGTTGGTTATGATATTAAATTGTATATGAAACCTTTGTACTTTTAACATTATGCCATCTGTTGAACACTAACTCAATCCATTCATCCGATACAACGCCATCTGTTAAACTTGTTTGGATTCACAGATTATTGTAAAGAAATAATTTGCAATAAAATAATATTGCGACTAAAAATTAAGATGTAAGTTATCCTATGTTTCAAGTTGGATCAAACTGCACACGGTGTGCAAATTTGATTAGAATCGGTTAAGTAGTTTAGGAGTCCATCGCGGACAAACAAAGTGACACGTAATTTATATATATTAAGATATATACTTAAACAACTGAAAATGTTTGTGTTACCATTATACTTTTTGTGTTTCATTATATTGTAGGTTCATTTAGTACAATTCAGAAACCAGTAACATAACTTTAAAAAGCAAAAAAAATAATAAAATTAAAAAAACCCCCGATACAGAACGACCTCTAAAAAGAATAAAAATAATATTATTTATATACTTATTGAAGTTATTGCGTCGTGGGACCGCTTAATAAAGTAAGAAATTAAAATGCAAGTAAGTTAGTATAGTCTAAGTCCTCAATGATTAACTTCGTAAGAAAGACACTATCGTCAACGTACGTACAAGAGTCCCCCTATGCAAACGACTTCAATAATTATATAATAATATTATTTTTATTCTTTTTAGAGGTCTTTTTTATTCGGGGGTTTTTTAATTTTTATTATTTTTTTTAAGACGTCTAAACTTTTATTTAATCTTTATACTTTTCTAATAAGTTAATAAAATGTTTTTTTCATCTGGCGTATTTGAAACGTTCGACTACAGGCGCTCCTTAGTTATTTTTTCTTTCGAGTATGATGTCGTAAATAGCATACAACGTTTATGAGAAGTGAAGCTGTTAGGTTTTATATGGCATTTGGTAACATCTGTTTGTTGTTTTTTATTGCACGTTTTTTTCTTATTACCTATATCAAGGAATATAAGTGGACAATTTATAGTTTATTCTGTTTATAAGTAAGTATATAATAATATATGACTACTTAAGTTAACTAGAAAATGAAAATGAAGAAATGGCTTAATTAGTTCCTAACAATAATCTTCAATTTACTACTTCAATAAAATTTTCTTTAGCCTAGAGCGACCTAGATTTCTCAATAATATCTACGAAATAAAAAACTGATTGTTTTGAGTACATTTTATTTCAATACGGGTCAAGTTTACATCATCATATCTTATAGGGATGTATATTATCTAACTCCACTTTAATATTTATTCCGATGAATATGAAGATATGATTATAAAGTTAGGTTAAATGTTGTTTTTATGAAGCATACTACTTTAATAGCCTTCGGTGTTTATGTCAGTGACATACGAGGGGATAATAATATATCACTATGAAAGTCTCAGGACATATCTCGGCTCGTGATTTAAATCCTCTAATATAGTTTTTTTGAGCATAAAGTCACTTTTTGTGTGATAAATTATTATGTTGTTATTGTTTCTATATGATATGTTGCATTATTGTATGTTTTATTATTTTTCTAAGTTTTAATTTAATAATAATAATAATCATATAACAATAAATTACATCGTAATTTTGCTACGAATAGTGCTACAACGTAGACAGGCTATGAGGTAAAAGTTATTAATTTCTACTATTACATTTTCTTATGGCAGAAAAATGCTTT
This sequence comes from Napeogenes sylphis, assembly GCA_959347405.1. Taxonomy (NCBI): domain Eukaryota; kingdom Metazoa; phylum Arthropoda; class Insecta; order Lepidoptera; family Nymphalidae; genus Napeogenes; species Napeogenes sylphis. Next base: position 13,410,004 of record OY365776.1, read on the forward strand.
CCAGATTAGCTCGGTCGTGCTGAGATTGTTATTACTCGTTGTTTAATGGAATGTTTGACGTCGTAATTATATTATAAAGAAACATTATCTCCATGTTATTTTCTTGGGTTTGTTTTATCAGTAACTTCTAATATATGAAGAAACTGAAATCTTATCATTTTTATATGATTTTAAATCTGCAGTATGAAGAAAAAACTGTTGCAGAAACTCTAATTTTTTAAGATGTTCTACGTGGTTTTGATTCACATTTTCAAAGAAAAGTCAAAAACAAAATTTCTCGGACAAATATTTTGTACAGGTTTATATTTCTTTTGATAAGTATGTCAATATTATGTAAATCATGTTATGGTTCAACCAGCGATTACTTACCACAACCGATTACTTAAGTCAATTGATTACTGACGTCAATGTTGATATTTGTTTTTATAAAATGGTCCATCTATGGTCTTAAGATAACACATTTATAAGGATTAATATTGATGTCAAAGACATGATTACTATTATAATACATATATACATTGCCATTCGCCATGGCTTGCTTAATATTATATCATTGAAAAAAAGCACTATATGTTATTTTGAATCTTTCAACCGTTTTTAATTCGTTACACGTTTCAATTAAAAATTATTGTTTTCTAGAGGACTGTAAAACCCTTGATTTTATAATTTTTATTTTAATAACTGTTACGTTTTTATTTTAATTATTGAAAAAATTCAAAACTTGGATCCCTTTTAACAAGTGTAAAAAACTGGGAAAAAGTTTTCTATGAAATCTACATCCGTCACACCTTACACGTCGACACGAAACCTTATTTCTGGAGTATTTGTACCTCTTGTTAAAAAAAAAACTAAATATAAAGTGAATTCCATGACAATATCTTCCCGAAAACATGCATCCAAATCGATTAATCCGATTAATCCGAACAGACAAAATGAAAAAACATTGGTTTAGGTTATCTTGCTTATATAAAGGTCACGTTTTGAATTTTTGAAAATACTTGTTCGTGTGCACAACTAAAAGACAAATAGATAAACAGACAAAGATTTAAAAAATGGTGAAAATGGATTCTGTTAGTTGTCACTTTACATTCTAGTATATTTTTTAAAATGTTTTGAATTTACGAAGACTACTCCTCTACAGATTTTTTACATATAAAGAATAAGATTTGCATGGTATCTATTACGTGATTGACATAAATTGACATAACTTTTTATTTCTTTACCGATTTAGACTTTAGAAATAAACACTAAATGTTAAGTGAAGACTGTGATAATATACTCCTGAAAATTTAAATTTAAATTGACCTACAGACAAACAGCAAGCTAAACAACCATTTTTTTTATATTTACCCCCTATATATTTTTTTTTATATTTTCCAAGTACAGAAATGGATCAGTGACAATTAATTTTATTGTGTGTATATATGTAGTTTACTATTTAGTATTTAATTTTTAAATTATACATATATTTTAAATATAATAATACAAAGCTCTTATTCTAAATTGCGGTTTTAATATCTCCGCATTGTTGAATACTGAGTAGGACATTTTGAGGTAAGGAATCCACAATTTCTTTTGACGTAATACAAAGACAAAGGGCTCATTTAACCAAATACTTTTAAGAAAATTGTTTTAGTTATTAAGGTTATATACGAATTACTTAAAATTAAATACTTCTTATTAGCCATTATTATACACATTTTTAAAATAGTTTAGCTTTTGTTCGTAAGGTTTGCTTTTGCTATATAAATAAAATATTGATTTAAATACAACAAAAAATATTCCATATTCCGGGAATTCCATCAAAATAATTTCAACAATTACAATTTTGAATACGCCACTCAAATATATTTATAACCGTGCGTAGAGTACAGTAGCACTAACGTTAAAAATTCAAATTGACAACTGAATTAAACTTAATTCGGAATAAAAATTATGATATTTTCTAGTTATAAATGAGTTCTTGATCTTTGCAAGATAGTCATGTGACACTACTGTACATCTGACAAGTAAAGCTTCATAACCTTCATCTATCGTAGTTGGTGTGTTCTACTGAACATACTTGTTATCTGTAATAAGATTGCTAAAAAGGTTACTTAAAATTTTTAAATTAATTTAGTTTTAATTAACAATAATGTTACCAAAAATAAAAGTGTCTTTGTATAATTGCCATACTAGTATAAGAATATATTTCAATGTTTTAAATACAGATGTAATATTTTATATCCTGCATGTATAAACATAGTAAATAAATATTATTCAAAACGAAAAAACTAACTTTATTTAACCTATGACATAATTACTCCAAATTCATACATACGCCTTTCACTAAGATAAATGTAGGGAGTTTTGTATTATTATTGTTAATTATCATGCATTTTATTTTATAAGTACTGTATTTAAAAAAATATATAAAAAATATTTTGTTACAAAACTTCAAGAACACGACCGAAAATAAAGAAAAATATTGCTTATAAATCTATTAAGTATTTCACTCTTAAGTATTGTCTTGTTAATCAATATTTGAAGTGAAAAAAAATTAAATGAAATAAAACACTTATATTATACAATTGTTGAGGGATTGCATTTAATACATTAAGATTGATAAAGAACAAATAAATCCAGAACGAAGTCATTTTGTTCAACTTCTATTTAAATTGTTTCTGGCTATATTTATTAGCTGTCACTTTCACTATACATTTGTTCACACAAAAATTATGAATTAAGTTTTTTCTTTTAAGCTGACTGGTTTAGTATTATCGATAATTAGCTGATACTAACGTCCTTGGTACGTCCGCGGGTTATTTTTGTTTTTTTACTACTAGAGACTACTTCTCATATTATTTATATTAATATTTTAACAATAATACCTATATAATTTAATCGAATACCTTATGTAAGGCTCTTCGAACTTACTTCCACAACTTCGTCTGATAGTTCTTTCGCGAGCCTTTGTGCCTCACGTGACCTCTTTATCACGAAAATCTATATTACAATCACAGTCGAAAGTCTCGTTCTCATTCTATTATTTCTCAAAATAGAATTAAAAATGTACTTACTAGTTCACATTGAGAAAATTATTTTAAAAACAAAACTATTAGTTTAACTAATTAGTTTTTCGCATTATGTTTTGTTTACATACTTGTAATGACGAAACATTAGACTCGAATTTACTTTATATCAGTACAACTAGAATTGATTATGTATCTAGACTCTGATAAAGTTCAAAAGGTACGAAAAGAAATCTTATACGTCACTTTTACATGGAAAGTATCCAAAAAGTAAGATTATTATGTACTTGAACAGATATTGAATAGACTTCATTCAATACATTCGTGTATCTGTACTCCAGCAAATTAGTATTTGATTAATAATCGAAAAAAAGTATTTTGATATTAATTATCTTTTAAGTGTAAGATATTTTAATTAATGTATGACCAAATTCTTTTTCTTCTTCTGTAGTCGGTACCTCGTGTCTAAGGATCGTGGTCAGCATCAGGGTTGTATCTAGAGCAGATGATATGCCTCCACCGGCATTTGTCAAGTGCATTTCTCATAATCGTATAGAACGTTGACGTTGACGATTCCCTAACTTGAACGGCCCTTCGTAATGGTGAGCGACCGCGCAATCTTTTCCTTTCGGTGGACCAATCACGCTTATATTATTTTATTATTATATTATTACTATGCCCTGATTACTTTAACTTTATTTTTGCACAAAGCTGTAGACACGAGACCTAGCGTGCTTCTTACAAGTAACAGCATACAACAAGTATTCAACCTGAATTCTAACTCAATTATAATGTCAAAATTGTTGACATAGAATTTCCATTTGCACTATGGAAATATAGCTTAAGGTTGGTTCTAGAAAATTAGTTTTTTTTTTAATATAAAGAATTTTCTTTTTAAGTTTTTTTTCTATTAAGTTTGATAGGTAACATAATCGACGGTTTAGTATAAGATTATAAATACTGGAAGCTACACATATTTGTAATATAATAAGTCCAAGTCCAAGTCCAAGATTTAATTTTAATTATCTTTACTTATTCTTTAGATAATATTTCTTTGTTAAGTGGTACAACGTAAAACTTTATACTCAGAGCTGTTAAAATATTAGTGAACAAGTTAGTATTAATGATATCTAGCTTAGTTCAACCGGATATTAAACAAGGTTGTCCTAGAACGTGTAATAGTATTATGTAGTACCTATATAGTTTACTTATTCCATTAAAATTGTAATATAATTCCATTTGTAAATACTGCTGTTGGTCATTCTGTCAACCAAAGGGTATGGGTTTGATACGTAGGTATTATTTGATCGTACTGCAATTTTTTAAAGCCAGATTGTAATTTTAAGTCCGGATGTATCTAGTAGTCGTTATTATAACACAGACACATTCATATATTATTGTCTCTCTAAAAAGAATATGGTATCTATTATGTTTAATAAAAATTCGCAATTATATAATAAGCATGTTTATTGTACTAAGTAGCAGATACAAGTGAAAATATAAATTCTACCCTCTTTTCTTAAACCTCCATTATTAATCAATAATGACAAGTAAAGACTTACCTACTTACACTATTGCTACATACTCAGATATTGATATATAACACTATCTCTCTTGCAAGGTAAAGCTTATATTATTTTAATACAATATTAGCTTATTATATACGACTATTATTATACATTTTATGAAATTTAATACAATACTTTTTAGCAACTACGTCTTACTCGTCTCTTATTCATACAGAAGCAAGTTCTATAAAAGTTTCTTATTTGAATAATTCTCAAACTTTTAAATATTAATTTTAATACAAACTACGAGAACATATTAATTTACTTTATAATTAACAACAAGTTAGTGTTGATAAAAACATTTGTTTAATTTTAATTAATTTGTTTAATTTTAATTAATTTGTTTAATTTTATTTTTAAAATTAAACAGTATCTTTTGTCAGCGGTTTTTCATACAATGTTAGTACTGTAATAAGTACAAATGTTAAAATGGTATTAGTAGTAAATATTTTAAAAACATTTACTTATTAAATTTCTTTAAATAAGATATGGACAACAATAAGTATAACAGTACATTTTTTTATAATAAATAATATGATTTATGAAAAAGAACAATGATATCAACCCGTAACTGAACATTACTATGTAATAATATTCTCGGATTGAACTTAAACTAACGAGATCTATTTGAATCATAATTCAAATTCAAAACTCTGTATTCAAAATAAGTTTTATACAAAACATTCAAAACCATCCAAAACCATCTAGGAAATTTTTTTTTTTTTATAAATAAAAAAAAAGCAGCCTGGAAGCGATCGCTTAGTACGTACTTCATCTTCTAAATCTTCGGAAACATTGTAGTATATTTTAGCATATAACCGTTTTTTTACCTTCTTTCTTAAAATTGTTGAACGGCCATACTTGAAAGTTTACACGGGGGCTTGTTGTAAATTTGTATTTATTGTCCCATAAAAGTTTAACTCACCTTTTTGAATCGAATAATGGGTAACGCGAGTTTGTATTTGTTCGTCGTATCTATACTGTGTATATTTACACAGCACGTGGTGCTTAATAAAATTATCAATATTCTTGTACATATATTTAGGATTTTCAATAATATACTGAGCGAGTACACGTTAAGAGTTCCTTGGCCCAGATTGTAAATTGCGCGGATGTCCCTCTTTTGTAAGATGAAAAAGATATTAATATCAGCAGCACTACTCCATAGTAAGATAGCATGAAACGTTATGCTATGAAAATGACTACTCGTATATTAAACTAACTTGGCAGTAGTCTCGTTAGTAAAAGATCTTATTTTTTTACAGCTTACGCGGCAGAGCTGAGTTTACTAACCAATCCAGCTATAAGAGGGCCCCATTGTAGTATTGTGGTCAAATTGACTATTTAAATAGAATCAAAAGTAAAAAACAGATTACAACGACTAGAAGTTTATAAATAATAGTTATTTATTGTAAAATTGAAAAAGTTAGAACACTAATTTAACATCCTATATCCATGGTAATATTATAAATTAGAAAGTAACTCTGTCTGTTTGTTTGTTAGGCTTTCATGCTCAAACCACTTCACCTATTTTGACGAAATTGGACGCAAACGTAGGTAAGGTGCTAAGAAAGGACATAAGCTACTTTTTACAGTGGGAAAATATTTAATTACCGCGGAAGACGTTTATCAGAAGAACAGCAACGTTGCGCCTCTTTTTTGGATGCACTGACCTCATAGTGGTGATAGTTTGATAAAATTAAAGGAAAAATGTTATTAGTAGATCTAATAAAAACCTCAACACTATACGGATATTTTTGGTAGGTAAGTCAAAATAAGCCACTTTGTAAAAAAAGTAATTATTTGCAAACATTATTTTGAAAAGCATATGGAAACTAATGAAATATATTGAATTTAATATAGAGGCCACTGTACGAAAACAAACTTTGCCTTTTAAAGTATATTATTTATGTGCATAGTTTAACAAATACGGGAAATTGAATATGAGAATTTTATATACATAATTAGAAATATGGGCTTCGTGCATCACGGGACTCAATATTAGGCGAAAACTGAAGACCCCACTTATTAGTGGTAAAATCAAATACTGGTTAATATTTACCTTTCAATAATTTTAACTAAATGCATCTAAGTCAAATTTAAATTTTTAAATCTAATCTTTGAGATTGTTTGATTCTGTTGGAAGTTTGAGCTTTAAAGATTTAATTTAACCAAACAAATTTGCAAGTCAGTTACTAACACAAGCTCAATAGGAAGTCAATTATGACTTGTCCAACTCTTTGGAATTACTTCTGTGAAATTGAATCTTTCTTTAAATTCCTCAAAGCATTAATTGTTAATATCAAGTATTATATATTTATATTTATATTGTACTTATTTAAAAAAAAAGAAAGCTTTCAAAGAATGAATTTCAAATAGCTGTAACATACATACAAATAAATATTTGCGTAGAAAATGTGTTCTGGTTCTTTACCTAAGTGTATCCAATTATATAAAAAAGTGTCCACTTATTTTAAGCACTTATACTTAATTATTATGGACTAAACTTGGACTAAACTAAAAAATGGGCCATATAATATAAGTATAAATGTATTAAGTTTAAATATATATTTTGAAGTTTTAATACATTATAAGTTGATATGCCTTGATATAAAATATAACAAGAAATAAAAATAAATTTAAGAAAAATGTGTAATAGCAGTTTTAACTTATCATTAATAACATAAAAAAAGATGTTGTTATTAGCAACATTTATGTAGAGTGGTTCCGAAAGTGGTCTAAAGAGCAGCTGCTGTAAATTTCTACGTTCGAAAACCTAAAAATAAAAAGTTAGAAGCTCAAGAGTAAAAAAAAGTGATCTTGTCTTCTAATACAATGTTAGCAGGTAATGTAACAGATGTTGCAAAACTTCGTGTGCGCTTTTAGAGGCGAAGGAAGAAGTTTAATGATTGCCTTAAAAAGTTTAGTAAGTGATCTCTATTGTATAATATTGTTAACTTTTGGCATTTTTACGAATACTCTTTTATCACAAAGTAGAATCATATTCATCAATTAGCCTCCAATTAAAATTCCATGTAATTTATAAGTTGTCAGAATATGAATAAACCTTAAAGCAAGAAAAAATGTGTATTAAAGTAATTTAATACACATTTTTTCTTGCTTTAAGGTTTATTTATCTTGTAAAATGAAATTGTAAATTGTAAAATGTAATGTAAAATGAAATTGTAAATTGTAAAATAAAATTGAAAAAAAGTAAATTTTAAACAACAAAATCTATTAAGGTAATCGCGCGATGTAGCTGGTAGATCATTAGGGGCGAAGTAGGAAGTAGCACCTATATATGTATTAAATGATTTAATTTTTTTTTGGATAAATTTAAATTTCATTTAAATTTAAATTTCATTGGATAAGGTAGTTTTAATATAATTATACTATGATTATTTGCTTTGTTTACAAGATTCATCAAAGTATACAAACTAATAGATTAAATGTAAAATAGCCTTTTTCTTTCCCGTGACACCAATCTATTGTTCATATTTGTTTTCTTTGCATATTTCTGAAGGTAAATAAACCTATTCTTAAAAATTGTAAAGTGCTACTCTATTAAATATAAATATTAAGAAGCAATATAGTTAATATGATTATAGTACGAAGTATGGAAAATATGAACCAATATGTAATAATGCGGAAGATATTATATTGAACGTAAAAAAAAAACATTAAATTAAGTCCCTGTTAACTAATAGTATCGTAGTTAGTAGTTCTATACTTTTTTGGTACTGCGCTTAGATTTTACTTTGATGTTACATGAAATATGACTGATAAACAATAGTTAAAAAAAGATTGTAGTTGTAAATTAATAGTAAAATTACTAAACAGTTGCTTCGAGTTTTTTAAGTGCTATTCGCTATGGAGCTACTATTTGATACCGAGTAACTAGAAACTGACCTTTCAAACACTCAATGAGTTAGACTTTATTTAAATTTACTTAAGCAACCTAAACTTTAACACTTTAAACAATTTAATAGTTTAAGATATAAAATCATTATGATTAATACTTGAATCAAAAACTTTGTATCCCTTTTATGTAGTTTTAAACAGTTTAAATTCAGAAGAAGAAATGGTTCAGTTAATGTTTTTTAATTCAATAATTAAATACATTAGAAACGAATAACTTTACACACATTACAATCTGAAAAAAACCTTATACATGCTTCTCTATTGTTTATGTTGACACTATCATTGTGCAGTAGTTATTAGTCTTGTGTAATTTTTCTTAACATAATTTGTAGGTACTCGTAACATCATTATTTACTTTAAAGCAATGGACGATTTTACTATTTGTCTAAAAAACCTTAGCTCCATGTTTTCAAAGGCTTTTTACTTTAAAATATCCATTAGAATATACTATATTATTCGTTGAAATGTACATTTAATTAAAATTATTCTTAAGTATTTTTATTTGTTTTATCTCTTTTCTTCGAAACATAATTTTCATGGAAAAAAAATATGCATATGGACTTTTTTTTGCAGGACATTATTGAAATAATAATTAGGAAAATAAAAAAATAAAATATGAGCTTATTATTCGCTTATGTTAACTTAAATAAGTCTATAACCTAAATATCATATTTAGACTTAAAAATTAAACATAATTTGTGTTCATTGTTACTTCACAAAAGAAAGATTTATATCTTTCATCCTTCCTTCCTTGTCTCACAGGCAATAATGGCTTCCAGGGATACTCACAGCAAATAATACTTCAGTAATAACCTGGAACAAATTAAACTTTATCAGTTATTAAAGCTACTGTTAAGACTTGTTTGAGTAATACACAGTACTTGCACTTCAATGTTTAATATCCAACCATTTGTATTAGAATGGGCGAGAGCAGCCCTTACAACTCGTTTTATAATATTTTAACACTATAATATTTAGGTGAGGGTAATTTACAATTTCATAACCAACTTACAGATGATATTATTTATACCTTATAATAAGTTCTAATAATTAATAAAAGATTAAACATTATGTTAAAATATTCTATGCTTCTAATTCTTAAAACATTTAACAGTAAATATTAAATAATATTCCATAATTAATTATGTAGGTGGCGCTACTGTTGAAACTTATGAACTAAAACATGTAAATTCCAATGTATTTACCATTTAAATTATTATAAATAAATAGGACTAACACTCGGCCTTTCCTGATTTGTAATCTTACGACCTCGTAATTGTATCATTAATTTCTTTAATTACCAACCATCATATATTAAATGACCAATTTCTAATTTAATAAACATTCTGGAAACCAGTAGACTAAATGGTCATCTGAATTCAGGATCTTACAATGTTATAGAGAAAAACAAATTATTAAAAATACAATGCATCAAGAAAAAAAACATCCAATTATACTTTTAATGTGCGAAATTACATAACATTTATACAACATATAACTTTACTATCGGCCGTTTTGACATCTTATTACGTCCTCGTAATATAATTATAATTTTTATCATAAATACTCGTTAATATAATAATAATAATATATAATAATAATATATAATAATAATCGTTTTTATCATAAATACTTGTTCTCTTTGCACCGGACAAACAAGGCTGCTTACAAAAAGCCAGATCAACGGACATGCCGTTATGATCTGGTGCCCATGGACACACATCATCAACATGGGATATATCTCAATTTTATTATTACCACCGGAACACACACAGATGGTATTTCTTATACTTTTACTACTACCAACGGAACACACACAGATGGTAGTTTATTCTTATTATTATTATTTTTTTATATACCAACGGAACACACACAGATGGTATTTCTTATACTTTTACTACTACCAACGGAACACACACAGATGGTAGTTTATTCTTATTATTATTATTTTTTTATATACCAACGGAACACACACAGATGGTATTTCTTATACTTTTACTACTACCAACGGAACACACACAGATGGCAGTTTATTCTTTTTTTTTTTTTATATACCAATGGAACACACACAGATGGTATTTCTTATACTTTTACTACTACCAACGGAACACACACAGATGGTAGTTTATTCTTATTATTTTTTTTATATACCAACGGAACACACACAGATGGTATTTCTTATACTTTTACTACTACCAACGGAACACACACAGATGGTAGTTTATTCTTATTTTTTTTATATACCAACGGAACACACACAGATGGTATTTCTTACTTACCTTTACTATTGGACACACCAACATGGCATCAATTTCTTATTTTTACTACGGGACACACAAACATGTTATTACGTTATCATTTTTACACCAACATGGTACTTTACATTTATTTTTACCATGTAACACACCAACTTGGTACTCAACACATTATTCAATAATTTATTTATTAATATCATTGTTATGAAAATATATTTAATTTTAACTTTTTAAAACTCATTCTAAGCAAATAAATCTTTAACTAATAAAAGCAAACCAAGCTCATTTTGTTAGGCTATATTAATGATCAGACTACAGAGATATATGACTTTGAAATTCATACTATGCATGGGTTTTGTTGGAAGTAGCAGGTTGTTTTTACTTTGTATTACGTTTGTATTGTTATATTTGGTTAGTTTCTTTATATTTTTTTCGTAAAGAAAAATGAATTTTAAATGATTTCGTATTTTATCGAAACAGTTTTAAATTTTACATCTTAAGAAAATGTTCATTCACCCGAATTTAGAAAATTTAAATACTTTAAAGGTAGTTAATAAGGAAGCTACATTTAGTTATTAACCATAACACGATTCAAGATTCACGTCAATTGTAATATTTATATATATTTCTCTATATTACTCTGGAATGACCTACCGTTAGAAATTCAAACTTCTAAATCACTGTCAATTTTGAAAAATCGTTTGAAGCAATGTTATTTATCTACGCAATATATATTTTTATCATAAGTATGTATACCATATATTATATAGGTTATCTATTTTATTCTATTTATTTATATATACGGATATATGTATGTATATGTATGTGCGTATGTGTATATTTATATATAATCATTATTTAATTACTTATATAATTAAAAACGATAGTTTTTATTTTTATTGTGTCCTTATGTATAAATTCTTATTCTCGTAGTATGCGTGCACTATCCTATGACCTTGCAAATATTCATTACTCATCAAGGGTTGTCTGTAAGAGATCGCTTTTAAGCGATAAGACCGCCTTTGCACAAAAATTTCTTACTGTATCAACATCCTACTACTGTAATTTTTTGTAATAATTGTATGTGCAATAAGTTTTTAAAATAAAATAAATATTTCTTTTTATTTAAGAAATTGTAATATATTGTTAGGGGTCGAGGGTACTTCTAGATAATTAGTAGGTGTCAAGTACTATAGCATTAAGTCCGCCAATTGTATAAATTTCTTTGTATAATAAAGATTTTATAAATAAATATATTTTTTTTTTTTTACATTTTTACATTATTTACTCTGTCCGTATAAATATTGAAAATATTCTTAACTAAAAAAAAAAAATAATCATTAGTGGGAATAGAAAATTTTTATAGTCTTCATTTTATTTTGAAGATGTAACGATACTTTTCATACAATTGGAGAACATTATAAAACCAAGCATATTTCCTTAGAAGTTTACTATTTATATTATTATTTCCAATTGTTCTAATTTGCACTAAATCAATAACTAATGATTAACTAATTTATTTATAAAGCATTAAAACGTAAGTCCATTAAATTTTCAATCACTTTTTAAAAAGTGTTATTAATTTTATTCCGAGTTTGAAATCGTAATTTTGTACATTGTATACCTACATCTAGTTTACTATATAATCGAAACAATGAATGATACAATTATTCAAAACGTATTTTATTTTTTGTTTTATTATTATCTACAGTATAAATTATTTAATAGAATTCAACTGCATTAAATTTTACAAATGTTATACTGAAAATAATACGATTCTTGGAAATTTAGGGGGTTGGGGCTTGGGGTTTAGGAGGCCGTGCCATATATAATATTACTTCTTATACCCTAAGGTACGACAATATATATTCCTTGCTAATTTTCTTATGTTTGTCTTGTCTAGAGTTCAAGTTACCAGAGCCTTTAAGTCTAACGTGTTTATGTTTCATATTGCTAATAAGAATATTTAGGAGGCATGTTTTATAATAATTCTATTTTTAAGTAATAAACAGTCATAACCTAGAAAATTATATATTTTTTTAAAGTTCATCAATTTGAAATACCTAATTTGAACTGTCTGAACTGTCAATTATGGTATATTGTTTAGGTATGCAATTATTTCTTGTTTAGTAAAACTTTTACTGTGGATTTATATAATTCCTCGATTTGACAGTTCAAAAACGCGTGTAAGATAATTCATCGTAGTTATTTCTTTTCTTCTTTAACATACTATCGGAAATTAAATAATCGAGTGCCACGCATATCGTTTAAAGTTTTTTTTTTTTAATAGGGATTTAGAAGACCTAATTGCTTGCTTTATTTTTTTTACAATTTAATACGAAATGTACGCGTTTATGGTGTAGTTTAAAATCGATCTAAATGTTAAACCTATATTATCATCATTCTGAAATAATTTATCGATTCTAACGAATTTATTTCGGAATACCTATTGCGTTTTACCTTTTCAATAATCGATTCAAAATTTAAGATCATAAATTCGTACAGATACCTACTACTGAGAACTTAACACTCAGTAAATAATTTGAACGGTCAAATAAAAGATAATAGAAATATGTTTGAGTAATAAATACCAGTATCATTGCTTCATATTCATACGCGTTATTATTGAATTAGTCTGTTTAGTTCGGGATTATATTTAGACAGTACCGGTTCAGATTTTAAACGTTTTTAAACTTTATTTTTACCCACCTAAAAAAATGGTTTTTTAAAGCAAATTTGATTTATGAAAGTAACTAATGAAACTTCTCAAAACAGATATTATTGGGTTCCATAAAATTTAATTTCTCCACTTGATATAGCATAACCCTATCCTCGTGGATAACCAAGTATCCAACTTGGTTTTAAAAACGAACGTCTATCGAAACCTGATGCTAAACTTACAAATTCAAAATTAAATATAAATATTTTAAGATCTATGGAGTAGTTTTAGCAAAACAAAATAAAATATAGTTGCAGAAGTAATAAAATAATATCGTGAATTCAAATCTTTACCTATTTAATAAATGTAAACATATCTAAATCTACCCCTTATAGCGTCAAAGCATTGGCAAAATATTTCCATACGGTCCTCAAGGCCATTAAGATCTGACCCTACCAATTTTATGGAGTGTAATATTTACCGAGTCATATTTATTTAAGTCTATCTATAAGATATTCTAGAATTTTAATTTCTCTGAAAGGAGACAAGTCTACATTTTAATCTGTATAAATTAAAATTATACGTATTAAGTGCTACTTTAAAAAAATATATATATATAAATATCTAACGTTATTCCTTTTCTTTTTGTTGAATATTGGGTTTTATATTTTAATCATTTACAACTGAATATACTCTTTTTTTTAAGAAATCGTTCTTTAAATAACCTACATACATTTTGTAAACCGAATATTACCCCTTCATTGAGAGTGTTCACTTCTATGTCATATATAAAGACATTAAAGCCTAAATCGTAATCTAAAATACTAACATTACTTTTATATTGCAAGTCTCAAAGTCTCAACTACCGCGTCAGTTATATCTATACTTATATTGTCAAAAACATAATATTTCGAATCCATATGCTTTAATACGTATATCTGAATAATCTCCTGGTCGTGTGTGTGTATGATGTAGATGTATGTTATTATTTTCAGTTTGATATCGTAGCAATGTAATGCCTATATAGATACAATTTCCACGGGAATAGGATACTATAGAATTAACTATAAGTCTATTATAGGTCTGGATAATTGTAGTTTCCACAGATTACGCGAAAAGCGACCTACACGCGGGCGGAGCCGCGGCCTACAGCTAGTAACTTAATAAAAGCAAAGAAAAAAAAAATCGCGTCTCTAACCCACAACTGGGTCTTAAAAGCTTTGAAAGTTGGTATACGTAGTAACAATAATATTATAAATCACATGGTCACTTAATTATGCAAAACTTTTCTAGGGCTAGTTTCTTATAATAAAGTTTTGTCTGTCACCTTGTCGTTGTATTCAGGTCCATCGTTGTATAGTGCTGCTTGCTTGCACTGCCATCCCGCCATCAGGAAGAAAGTACTTGGTTGACCGCTTCTTCCAGTAGATGTTGATATGTTGTTGATTTTCATAACATAGCAACGAATTCCCTTCCAGATTAGCAGTCAAGTAGTAGTATAGAGTTTTCCATCTCCGACGTACGTCTTCACCAAAGACTCCAAGCGATGTAAACATGTATGGAGAGATATTGTATTAATAACACTGTAAAGTTTTGGTAAATATTCAGGCTCTTATTGTATTTCGCATATGATTGAACTTTAACAGGATATGGTTAATAGTGAATATGATATATATGATAAATAGAATTTAATAGTAGTGCTATTAACTTCAAGCTACAAAGTTATTAATATTCTATATTGAGCATGCTGCCGAATAACCAGCTAGATAATTAGCCTGCTAAGCAGATGACAAAACGTGGGTATTAAGAAAAAAAAAAAAAACTTACGCACTTGCAATATCATTTTAAATCTACGACTCGTTGTCGCTTGAGGTTACTACAGCAGCACTCGGAGAAGGCCCAAATAGTAACTTTAACGTCGTCTCTTATTTTCGTGGCTTTTCAACAGCAGTGGCAGCAGCACTCCATCTTCATCAGCATTCTTAGACGTAAATTTAACGTCGTCTCTTATTTTCGTGGCTTTTCAACGGCAGTGGCAGCACTCCATCTTCATCAGCATTCTTGGACAGGATATCTTGCGAACGATGTATATAGACACGTGGCGCGTAATACTACAGCGGTCGAACACTTCTGACTTGTTAAGACTTGTTTGAGTAATACACAGTACTTGCACTTCAATGTTTAATATCCAACCATTTGTATTAGAATGGGCGAGAGCAGCCCTTACAACTCGTTTTATAATATTTTAACACTATAATATTTAGGTGAGGGTAATTTACAATTTCATAACCAACTTACAGATGATATTATTTATACCTTATAATAAGTTCTAATAATTAATAAAAGATTAAACATTATGTTAAAATATTCTATGCTTCTAATTCTTAAAACATTTAACAGTAAATATTAAATAATATTCCATAATTAATTATGTAGGTGGCGCTACTGTTGAAACTTATGAACTAAAACATGTAAATTCCAATGTATTTACCATTTAAATTATTATAAATAAATATGACTAACACTACTTATTTCATAACATTATCTTGAGAAGTAACTCCGATGCTTTTTTAAATTAACCTTAATTTAAATATATCAAAGCTGTGAATATGTTAAAAGTTATAAACATGTATAATGTTTACATACATACTAATTTCCTCGTATATTACTTAACTTATTGTAGAAAGATACTTCTCTTTAAATATTAAAATAAAACATGTCAAAACCAAATCATGAGATTACGAATAATTTATGAACAGAGAATTTACTGAGATACACGAGCAGAGTCCGTGGAATTGGAGATTAAATACGTTCACGTAAGTAGGAAGGAAGGACTGGTAGTCAAAAAGATTTTATATATATATTTTTTGGATTTGCACGATCGATCGCGAAGAATGGAGAGCATCTTA
This sequence comes from Napeogenes sylphis, assembly GCA_959347405.1. NCBI lineage: Eukaryota > Metazoa > Arthropoda > Insecta > Lepidoptera > Nymphalidae > Napeogenes > Napeogenes sylphis. The sequence goes on from OY365776.1 coordinate 13,426,327, forward strand.
GTTCGTGTTTTTGTAATTTTAGTTATTAAACAAGTGAATGAAGTTCGTAATATAACTGCTAACATCATCAACTGGTGTCAAATTTCTTTGATTTGTCTGTAAATGGTATGGTAATAGTAACATAAAATAAAGTAGATAAAGTTGAACAATTAATCTAATCTTAGTTGGATAGAATATACTTCCTAATGTTAGTATCCGAAATGTCCTCCTGCAAGCGACTAATATTAAAGTTAATGTTTGAAAATATCTTTAAACATGTATAGCCATGTTAAGCTTATTTAAATTTATCTAAATATAGAATGAAAAATAAACCGACACGGGCAAGGATTCGAACCCGCGACTACTGGGAAATTTCATTCTATATTTATATAAATTTTAATATCAAAGTTATCAAAAGTAGGTGGATTAACAAATGGCAATTTTGGAAAAGATATTTTTTTTTTATATAAAGTTAGTTGTTTTGAAGAAAACAGAGCCAAAATATGAATTAATTGAGAATTTTATATTCACAATATTTTAAACAAAATATACTGGTCAGAAAATATGTAGATAAAATAAAATATACCGTGAGTAGGAGTATATACATTGATGTGTTTAAAACTATCGTAAAAAATCTCTAGGGCTCTCAGATCGTAAATTGCAGGGATTATTTCTGTCGTAGAAAGGAAATGGAATTTATGTAAAAAGTTCTATTTCCAAGTAAAATATCACATTTTGCTCTGAAATTTACTATAATAAACTAACTTGGTAGAAGTCTCAAGAAAAGATCATACTACGAATCCAAATTTACTGCGGTTTTTAGTAGTCTAAGCTACAGTAAACTATCAGTACTTTAAATAATAACACTTTATACTTGAATAATATTTAGGAATTTTATAATATTCAAGACTGCGACTGTAATTATACCAATAGAGTTACTTTTTGACGTTAAATTATCGTTATCACATACATTACTAATCTGACGAAACTCATTTCGATGTATAATATTGTTAATGCCTTAAATTATTATTAAAGGAATTTTTCATATCACAATATTATTGTGATATGAAAAATGTTACTGTGCAAACCTAACACTTCTTTTCAATTTTGCAAAATAATGTTTACTTTTTAATATCTTAAACTATTAAATTGTTTGAAGTGTTAAAGTTTAGGTTATACTTATGCTTAAGTAAATTAAAAGTAAAGTCTAAATCATTGAGTGTTTGAAAGGTCAGTTTCAAGTTACTCGATATCAATGAGTGGGTCTATGGTGAATAGCACTTAAAAACTCTCAGCAACTGTTTAGGAATTTTACTATTAATTTACAACTAATAACCCCCTGGTTAAAAGTAGTTTTTAGATTTAACAAATCAATTGCTTGTTTGTGTTAAGGACCAATATGATAAGATTGTAAATCTGCATCACAAAGAAGTCTATATGACTTGTTTTAGTTTTCAGTTAAATCTGTTTGTTTGTTACCGAAAAAAAAGAAACAGATTTATCTCCACTTTTGTAACCAGATGCGGGGTAAAATAAAATTCGTTAGAGAAAGCTAGTACAAGAACCTTAATAAAATATTTGATGCAAAATAGGAATACCTAACAGTAAAATTATTGTAAAATATTAATATTTTAGTTAAAATTACATTATTGATATAAATACGACTAGTAAATAATAAGTTGAATATAATTAATTCTCTAAATTTAAATTTGTACACTAAAAACTCGATAAGTTAAAATAGTCTAATTATGAATTTAAATAATTTCTCAAAATTTCCTTTTCATATTTAATATACTTCTATCTCTTTTCTTTTTCAGGTATATATAATTAAAGCCCACAGCAGCTTCGGTAAATAAGAAATATATTACGTTCCCTATCAGCCAACGGCTCGGTAAAGCAATCAATTTGCTATAACCGATATTTCTGGATTGATTGATTTTGAACGCATTATTGGTGATAATTCAATTGCATTACGACAACAAATGCTATAGAAGATAATAATAAAATAAATATCTATACTTACTTAAAAATTAAATGTATAAAAGTTTAAATTTATATAATAATAATAATAATAATCTTTATTTGCATTCGGTTTATTTTTAATTCTATATTTATATAGAATTAATTCTATATTTATATAGAATTAAAAATAAACCGACACGGGCAGGAATTCGAACCCGCGACCCCTAGGAAACCATCCCGTCGCTCTACCAATTGAGCCTGATAGCTCTATGATTATAGCGATATGATTATCGCTATCGCTCATTATCATCATTATTATCGCGTATTTGTCGGTTATAATAAAAGTTTTATTATAACAAACAAATATTTTGTCAAGCTAGTAAAATCTCACTCTAATATATTCATGCTAATAAGTACTTATAGGTAGGTACAGGTATTAACCGTAGATTAATATTTTAATAGACATATATTAACACAATGTTTATTTTACCGGTAAGTAAACATCTTATAAGTGATATAACACTTTAACTTGATACGATTTAGAAACTTAGGTAATTTTAGGTAACGTTAGGTATTCGGAACTGTAGTAACGGTGTTCGGAAGCCGAACTAAATGACAGTCGCAAGGGATTGCCCAAGACCTAACTGAAGTTAAACTTCGTTGGCAGTGCAATAGATGTAGTACTCGTACATGTTACATAATTCCAAGGAGAAACCTCAATAAAGGAACTGTAATAATAATAAACTAATACTAAAAAATAACCATGTTTATAGGTCAGCGAAACAGTTCTTGTTACTTAGAACCAGAACATTTGGTATTCTAACTTTGTACATTTATTAATTAAAAAATAATGGTACGGCGACATGTGTTTTTATGTATTTTCTAGAATTATACATAGCATTGCAGGATCTGGCTCGAAATAATTAAAAGCGTTCCCTTTTGGTTTCGCTTAAAAGTTAAAAAAGAAATAATTTTATACGTTTTATTTTAATAATATATAACAATAAAATAAAAAGTTTTATTATATATTCAGTTTATATACGTAGAAAATTTATATAATTATTATGATATTATAGATCTATGCTCTTATTCGGTATAACGTTATATAAAGCGTACTTCGTAACGCTTTATTCTCAAAGAGAATGTTATTTATATTAAAAACCTAACTCTTTATTATTTCTTTTCCATATTATTTATGTATATAACTATCTAAATTCGTAATGTTTACACACTAACATTGTGATAAACATGTGTGATGTGGTGAACATTAAAATTGATAACATATGAGTAATTTACTTCTAATACATATCGGTAATTTTGGTTTCTCAACTATTAAATTATATAATATAATTATTAGATAGGATTTGTAATGCTTCCTTGAAAATAAATCTTCTTTCCACCAACATTCTAAGCACATAAAAAAATCTATTTAAAAATCGATATTTTCCGATTGAAACCGATGTCCGGAATGTATCTTGCGAAGAAATAAAAATAGCATAGCAATAGAATAAAAATTATTTCATTCAATTGCACATCGAGGTAATGTTTTGAAAAAAAAAAATATTAAAAAAATATATTTTTTAAAACATCTAGTGTCTAATAAAATAAATTTAAAGTCTATTCTTGTTTTAATTAAACCTAAGGAAGCATTTTGTACATTTTTCATTAATCATGTTCACGGGCGATCCCCCTTGACATCAGGTGACATCCCTGTTTAATACACCGTATGCATATTCATTAAGAATAATTTTATTTAATTTCTGTATAATATATATATAAAACAAAATATCAGAAATTATCGCATATTTTATCGTTCAAATAGGGTTGCAATCTCCCTGCGGGGGTAAATATTGAATTTAATTTGATTAAGTTAGGCCCTCCTCACCCGCTTGTTAATTGTAAAATAACATCCCTAATTTAAACTACTGTAATGCTACGGAAAAAAGTAATACATAAACTGTGCAGTTTCTAATATACAGGGTTATTTGTAATTAGTTGAGCACCTTTTGCAGGCAGCCCCTCTACATCAATCCTAACAACATTTGTTCTACGACTTTTTAAAATAAGATAGTTTTAAAAGGTAATTCTACAAATAAGATATCTGGGCCCTTTCAGAAACATATAGGTAAGACTTGAAGGTCTCGTCCACTTTTTAACCGACTTCTTCAAAAAGGAGGAGGTTATCAATTTTGCCGGTGTATATATATATTTTTTTATGTATGTACACCGATTTCTCCGAGATTTCTGAACCGATTTACGTAATTCTTTTTTGTTTGATGCGGAATGGTTTCGAATTGGTCCGATAAGTACCAACCAAATTTGGTTCAGGTAGGCCCATTAGTTTTTATTTTATTATCATTTTTGTCCAAGTTTTGTACTAGCTCCTCCGGAAAGAAATCAAAACTTGCTGTGACTAATGACATCTATTGTTTCGGTTTCGTATCACTTCTAATCTATGAGCCCTCTGCTTAGTCGACTCGTTCTCTAAGCGCTCATTCATGAGGCCAAGTATATACACTTCAAACCTATTAGTAAATAGGACATATAAATAATAGGTAGTATATAATAAATCTTCATTATTTTTTACTTTTTAGTTTTAAAGTCGGTTTTTTTAACATAGTTATTTTTATTAAATTATAAGTATAAATATATTTTATAAATAAACACTTTTATTTAACCAGTAACTAAATAGGTGTTTTAAGTAAAAAGTATGACGTGACAAGCAAAGATTTCGTGTAGATAGAAAAAATTGCAATAAATCCGGACTTAAAGTAAAACTTTATATAAAAATAATAAAAATTAGATATTTTCACGTATGTATTTCATTTATTAAATGTCAAATGAACCTGTCACTGTTAAATTAATAGACGAAATAGTGCTTTTTAAAAGTGTATTTTTAAATATACATGAAACATTGTGTTTCAAATGTAATAATTAGGAAACAATCTACACGTATGGATAAACATGTATTATTAAGAAAATAAAGCATAACAATGCCCAGGAAAAACGCAGTACATATGGTCGCCCAAAAATAGACTTAGTTACGCTCCAGCGAAGCGAATAAAATTCTTGGGGTTTTGAGGTAACATCAAATAGGAAACTTTTACATCAATCTTCCTTGAAATTGATCGAAATTATTATTTTAAAGCAAATTTTCGGCTTTAATAGCTCTTATTAGGTCTCATCAAATATATTTTATACATTTATAAGATGAGGAATTCTTCATCTTAATCGATTTGGTATTTTAGTGTGATTTGATTAGCTAGGCTATTTTTTTTTTAAACAAGTTGGTTAATCTTACTACTTGTCATCCCAAACAGCTTGACCGATATTGATAATTGGTTTGTGTGCTTATAGGCAAAGTTGAATAGTTTATGGTTCTAGTTGGACCTGATAGGTGGACCTGTTGTAAAGCCTCAGAATTATACTTTTACGGTACAACTTATTCTAAAGTTTTTTATTAAATTGAAAAACTTGGATTGAGATAATCACTCCAAAACTTATACTTAGCCAGTCTAGTAAGTTCTAAAAACTTTGAGTGAGTGGTAAATAAATGGCACTTTCCATTTGTCATGTACGCCAAAAGTCGTATTGCGAAAACTATTTTAAAATATTGACCTTATTATACAAAGTGTAGGTATATACTAAATAACATTTTTAGAAAAAGTCTTATTACTTTTCTAAAATGTCTTCATGAATTTTTTTGGTATTTATTAGATTAAGGGTTTGTCACTCCAAATAACGATTTCCTCCAGAAATTTATGACAAGGATTTTAAATATATCAACAAGAACAAAGACAAAAAAATAAGAATTGCGTTTTCTAACAGAAGGGCGACTTCAAACATTAAAAAAATCTTATTAATTTCTGCTAATAATATATGAGTTATTAGCAGATTATATTATTAATGTGTTGTATTGTTAATTGAAACTCAATATTAAACTCAGTTTTGAGTAAAAAATATTAACGACTTTCACCGACATGACAGTTATTTTTTATTAAATACTATATTTTATACTAACGGCTCTTAGAAAAAAAATATTATAGTATAGCGTACTTGGAATAAAAATTTACTGATATTATAATTATATATATTATAAGTCGTAAAAAACTAATTCTTCCTGTATCTTTTCTAAAATCAAAACTGTTTTTTTTATTAATGAATACTAAACATAATGATAATAACCATCATTTTCATTGTAAATCGCGACGTAATGAGGACATCTTAAGCATATCGGCAATAAACAGAGAGAGTATGAAAATTTTGTGTACACCACGTAAAGAAAAACGTCGGGAAAGAAATTATATATTTTTCACATTGCATATGCAGTTAAATTGTGCTTATAAACTCAAAGCGCTAACTATAACGAAGCCATTTTCGTAAACAAAGGTTAATATTAAAGGTTAAAGGTTAATACTGGGCTATATTTAATGCGATAAGGTTTTACCGGAATAAGGTTGTATAAGGTATATTTTTACTCTGTATAGACAGCTCAGGGCTTTTAAATACATACTTATTACTCTATTTAAGTTTTATTTAGTGACGACATAGCTGGCAATATTCATCCCACTTATTGATAACGTGACCATTACAAAGCCTCCTTTATATATGTTGGCTAAATATCGCTCCATATTTTGTCGTATTTTAATGACAGTCATCACATCTCGTAGCTACAATTATTTATGTATGTCGCAATTAGCAATACGCAAATCAAAAGTATTAGATATCGATATAGATATGCAATAGATACTCGATATTTTTCCCTAAGACATATTTGTATCAGAAAAAGAAAAACTCTTTCGACTATTATTATATAATTCATTATATAAATAGGTCCTTACGAATTAAATTGGCGTTTTTCGTACAGGCCACTTTAATAACAATTTTCTCCTATTTGGTTAGGAAGTCCAAATTAAAATTTTTACAGCTATTTACAAATGTATTTTTGTTTCGTTGACTGTCATTCATTTGTTTTTTTTCCTTCTGATTTTTCTGTTTGAAATACTCAGTTTAAAAACAGAAAACTTTAAATATCGCATTAATTATGAGCGCGAGTTCCAGCTTGGCACAAGTGCTGCGGAAACGACTCGAAGGGTTGATGATGTTTATGGTGGTCGTGTTGCAAAAGGAAACACAGTCAATTTTTAGTTCCAACGTTTTCGTTCTGGAAATTTCGACCTTCAAAACAAGAAGCGAGAACGACCGGTCATTCAAATTGATAATGAAGAATCAAACATCAAAGCTTTTAATCCACTTGATGCAAGTTGGAAAGATTAAAAAGCTTGAAAACTCATGAACGCGCGTGGACTGCTGCGTCATTACTGAACCGGGAAAATAATAAAGAGATTTTTACCTTGAATCATTACCTGTGATGAAAAATGAATTCTTTACTATAATTGGTCTCGACCAATCTCAATGGTCAGATCCTGGTCAACCAGCGAAATCCCAAGCGAAAATTTACGCAAAAAAAAATTACTTCTGTGCATTTGGTGAACCAGTGCCGGTATTTTTCATTACAGTTTTTTCATCGCAATTACGATTTTATGAATACTTGTCGGATTTAAGTATTGAGTATCTTACTGATTCATATTTAGTGTTAGGGGATTTTAACATAAAGAATACTGAATGGCAGTCAAGTTCAAATAGTTTGAACTATGTTATTCTAAATTCCTCCGTAGATCCTCTCAACTTTTTTCCTTTCTGTGTTTTACGGGATGGATGCAATTTAATTCTGTTAGTAATGGCAACGCTAGACATTTGGACCTAGTTATATATAGTAGTTCTCAATGTACAGTATCTCGTGCTGTACCATTAGCAGTACCAGAAGATAGTCATCATCCAGCTCTTAATATTAATGTTGAGTTTGTTTTAAATTTACCTAGCCTGCGACGGGCCCCTCGTCTCATTTGTCATTATCATACAGCTGATTACTCAATAATTAATGGCGAACTATCCAAAATTTACTAGCCGGAGGAAATAGGAGATAAAAGCATTGCAAATGCTGTTAGTCTTTTTATTCAATAATCTCAACTTTTATTCAATAATTTTCTTAATAATCAACAAATAAGTATCTTCTAAGTTTGTTATTAAATGGTACTCACGTCCATTAATTAGACTAATAAATTAAAAAAAATAAAATTCATAAATAATGGAAAATTTATGGTAGATTGTATTACTACAATTGGTTAAGACAGGGGTGTAAAAAACTAGAGGCATCTTGTTATCTGTCATTTATTTCACATACACAAGCAAAGATCTCAAATTTAAGCTCCAAAAGTTTTTGATCTTTTATTCATTCAAAATATCACTCTAATACTATTCCAGACAGTTTATTTCTAGATGACGAAAATGCACATGAGGGACATCGAATAGCTCAACTATTTAATAGGTTATTTGAATCAGTTTTTGAAAAAAGTTCCTTGAATATAAATAATATTGACATTGAGGATTCCCTGGAGACCGTTATCGAACATGTTGAAATAACTTTCGAAATTGTTGAAAAATCTCTACAAGCTATAGACACAAAAAAGGACAGTGGTCCCGATGGCTTACAACCTATATTTTTGAAGAAATGTTTTAACAACCTAGCTACTCCTCTAACGATCCTATTATCACATTTTCACGAAAAACAAAGAAACTCTACCATAAATACCATAAATACTTGACGTGAATTTGCAAAGGGTGTTCGAGGTGAGAGACCTGGGATTCCAACTGGACAGTAAACTATTATTTAATTCTCATCTAACTAAACTACGAGGTAAGGCTTATAACATGTTAGGTTTCATTTTGCGTCAAACAAAGGATTTTAAGAATCCTAAAAAAAACACTTACTTCGCTTTTTAATTCTCTTGTTAGATCCCATTTAGAATATGCTTTTAGTACCTGGAACCCACACTATGATGTTTCTATTAATATGTTAGAAAGTATACAGCGAAAGTTTTGTAATGTTGTTAAAAAATGATTTAGAACTGAATATGCTTCCATTACTTTGACTTCGTTAGAATAAAGGCGGGAACACAAAGACCAAATTTTTTTATACAAAATCATTAATGGTTTGGTTGATTCTTCCTAGTTATTAAGCAAAATTTCACTACATTGTCCGAGAATCAATAAACGAAGTAATAAGATTATGTATGTGCCAATAGTTGGTAGCAATTATGCAAAGAATAGGTTTTTTAATTCCAGTTTGTAAGTTATTTAATCATATATTTATGATTATGGTTATATTTAGCCACATCGACCACTATAGATATAATTTAAATCATTTTGTATCTCTAATAAAAGCAAACAAACGATGAATATAATATTGGCAGGTTCATTGTATTGTATAAATTATAAATATATATTTTTTCTCTAGTAAACACAACACTCATAGTGAAGATTATCATTAATTAAAAATATTTATTGTATATGATCCTACTATTACCAGCTTATTATGCATGTATTAAACATATTGTGAAAACTTAATTGGCTTGTCTATGTATTATTCATAATATTTTTAATTATTATTGTAAATGCTGTTTGTTTTCCACAATAAATAAAAGAAAATCTGGCCAGACTAGGCCAGACTATTAAGGCAGATGTCTATTGTCAGCAATTGCAATCCATGATGGAAAAACTAGGTGCTAAACAACCTAGGCTGGTCAATTGCTCCATACCATTGCGATTTCAAGACAATAAAGACCACACGCTGCACAACAGACGGCTACCAAATAAGAAGAGCTTTAATTAGAATTTCTAAGATGTCCACCGTACTTCCTGGGCCTCGCTAAAACAGATTTTCGAAATTTAGAAAACTTCTTAGAAGGGAAAAAAATCAACACCGAGGGGGCAGTCCAAATCGCCCTCAAAGGTTTTGTTGCTTCCCATCCGACTGGTTTTTTTGGTAAAGGGATCAATGAACAACCTTTAAGATAGCAAAAGTGCATAGAACACAATTGTTCATAATTTGATTAATTAAATACATTATATTAAAAATATTAAACTTTTAGTTCCTCCCATACAAAATGCCAATTTTATATTAGGCAGTTTACATTTTACATCTTTTTTAATTTGATAATTTTAGTGTTATTACATATTTTCTAATTTGAACATTAATATAAAAAAAGAAAAAATTTAAATTTTTTTATAACTATAATTGGCGAAAAAAATAACTTGTGCTCTCTCGTAAGTCAGGAATTGATTTGTTCTGAAATGTCTTACATTTTTTGCAAAAAAACTAAATTTAAGTTTTAGTGAAAATTTAATAGATATAATAAAAAAGCACTACCTACTGACATATATTTTCGTTTTTCTAGGAATAAATTTTATTTAAGATAATTTTTTTTACCTAAAACCATTTTAAAAATTTTACGTTACAAAATCACACACACAATACTATGCTGTGAACGGCTGCCGTGTTTCAAATTCATTGAAACAAAAGCATCACAATGTACATACATAATTTACGTTAACAACCGACGTACGAACACTAATCAATAGTCGTTAACTGACACCTTTATTGAGTAGTATGTTACTTGATCCACATTGTGAACGAGATTACAAAGTTACAAAAACCTCGTGTCACATAATAATCAAATCTCAATTTATTTATTAGGTATAAATTAGGAAAATAAACTTTGGGAATCATATTTTTATTAGCATCGAGCTTTCAAACCCCCGAAGAAAAATAATAATTATACTATTAGTTGATCGCAATTGAGTCCATCCAAGATATTGAAGGGTGTTACTCTTTTGAAACATCAGTTGACTTCTAAGTGACCTCTCTCTCTCTCTCTCTCCACTCCTCTCTATAGTCTTCAAATTACGCCAATATATTTTCCGAAATATTTTTTTTTCATACTCTGAATTTTAGGTATATTCAATAAAGTAGGAAATCGGTTTAACCGTTTTCAGGTAGGTACCTTACCAGTACACTAGCACTTCAGATAGATAAAATTTATGAAGTTTCTATTAAAACAATATTTTATATTTCACAGACATAAAGTAACATTTTTCGTACGTATTATTTTTGTGTATTATTACGGGAAAGTTCCGTTTCTTTTGATAAATAACATTTATATAAAGCTGTCATGCTTCAGACCGTTAGGGTGATGTACCATTCTCTTTGTTTATATAAATAAGTTTCAAGTTTGCGTAACCAGACGATTTGTCCAGTCAGAGATAATATTATGTAAGATTTTATAATTTAATTAGTAAAATGCATTATTTTATTGTATAACTATATGTATATTGTATGTTGTATATAAAACTTAATTTGTTTTCGGTAATAATATATTTTTGTTAACAATTATTAATAAATGTAAATGTACAAGTACATGTATATACCTGTGTAATATCTGTACATTCACATTAGATGCTCTCTATCACCCGACCTAAATTGCTGTAATAGTAGTACATAAAGTAGATATGAATTCATATGCGATATTTTGAAAAATTCTAAATGTTTAGAATAAGTCAAATGTCTGTGTATCAGATTATTGATACATATGTTGAAACCTCTTCTGTTTGTAATATAACTGTCCCCGTAATTGCCCCAAAAAAGGTTACCAAAGCAGTAAGAGAGAATACTTGTTCGAAAGAAAAAAACGGGCAATGAAATCCTATAGCACCTAGAATATATAAGATAATATAATATTATAATAATAGAATATAATTAATATATTTTAAGACATGTTTTTACATATAAACGTCAATGTGTTAATAGCATTTAATCTTTCGCGAATCGGAATGACTTTTCAATATATATTTCCAGGCTGTATTCATGTTAATTAATTTAATCAGAATTTGCCCGACTATTTTCGAACCCATTCGGGGTTTGTATTAATGAGCTCGTAGAAAGGCTGACTCTCGGTGTAAACTCAGTTTAATTACCTGCCTAATATTTAATAAACATTGCGTTTCTAACTATAATATTTAGTATAATTGCCATAACCAAATCTTTGTACCTGGCTAATAAAATACATTTTGTTACATATATTATATTTTCAAATACAAAATATGTAAACAATCATAACGGACAGACCATACATCGAAATAATTAGAATATACTCAAACTATATATATATATCAATACATATGTAATAGATTACCTCATTGTACATTGATTATCTATAGTGTAATTATATTATGTAGTAATTTTTTCATTCCTTTTACTACTAATAACTTTAATAATTGGTAATAAATTGATAATTAAAACAGAAAACTCTTAAATATTAAGGATTTTCTAATTAAATGATGTTTATATAATATTTGTGTTTATGGTTTAACATGCTTCTCCACTGGGACTTTTGAGTGTTCACTATGTAGATGTTAGAAATAACGAACATATTATGTCATCAGTACACATTAATATCTGTGTCTGTGATAACCTTCATTAATATGATATCTGCTGGTGTAGGTAATATATGGCATTACTAGATTAGTTTACTAGCCTGGCACAGTGACCCAAAATAATGCTCTTCCAAATAAAAAAACAAGACGTTATCTTCCTAAAAGATCTTTCGCCAACAAATCACTATGCACTTGTTGGCAATTTATAGATAGTATAAGAGAAAATATATAGAAGAATTTTTATTTTATATTTTTAATAATATCAGGACAAATTACACACATCGATCTAACCCTAACTAAGCAAATTATTTGCTTGTGTTAAGGGTGTTAGACAACGATACAAATACATAGAAATACACATAAATATTGAAAATATATTTAATAAACGACCAAACCCAGAAACACAAACTTCTATGTTTATCACATAAATGTCTGTCTCTGCCGGGAATCGACCGCGAGCCCCATTGCGTCGTGACACGTTAGGCGTCTCCGCTAACCACTCGACCAACGAGGCGGCAAAGAAAGAACCTCAGTACTGTATCCTATAAGTGTGACGTTCGCAGTGCTGACGTCATAATCGTATGCCTCGTAATAGTTTTTTATTACTGGATCTTCGAAAGAATACTTTACCACTAAATAAGAGTACGTTTATTCAAAATAACAAGTAACAACTCTTCAAGCGGTATGTACTGTTTGACTGCTCTAGAAAGAAACATCAACTTTGGATTTTGACATTTATAGGATGTCCATTTAAAAATAAAAACTAATATAAATAAAAATTATCATTATTTTCCATTAATTTACATTGTAATATAACAATAATAATAATTGATGTTTGAATAAATTTTAGAATAATTAACTTAACTTACTTTGACTCTTATAAAAGACTAGTTTTTGATTTGAGGTTTTTCCCGACCACTTGTTTTTGAGCTGAGCGTAAGCGAAGCTCTTAACCGTTCATTTCGCTTTTTTACGACTGCGCTAGCTTCGAAACCTCTTAACAGACATTTATGATTTTCACCAAAAAGTTAGAACTTTTATTAGAGATGATTCCTAAAAAAACAGAACTTTATGATGTAAACTAAAAAAAAAGTTACAGCAAAAAGAAATTTGTCTATGGGAGTTCCCAAGTTAAATCGTCACGAACTAGCCTCAGTGCTAAATACAAAATTTTCGCTAAATTGACTAGCATAAAAAAAGAGAGATTGCTCATGTCAACTCCCGTAGCGCAAAGTGGCGGATTCTAGTTATTTTTTAAATGGAAAATAGCAAAATAACATTTTAGAATATATATATTAAAATTTACACAACAATTAAATGATATTGTTATATACAGTGATATTGATCATATATTTTGTTGTTTTGCAGCACCATTATAAATTTGTCTTAAATAATTGGATATCGCAGTTGATTTTAAAATTTCAGAAAGGAATATAAATGGATCATCTATCTACTTGTTATTAAAATATCTACACATACGTTATCTAACGGCCATCCCTCGCAGATGTATGATTTGATTTTGCCTTCACTGCAATATATGTCTATAAACTTTGTAATTGAAATTCTATAACTCTTGCATATATTATAAGTCATGCATACTTATTTACTTATATACATATTAAACATATTTTTCGTTTTCAATAAATAAATAAATTTATATGAGGGAAATTGTCAATATACACCATATATGGTCACTATTTCAATATTTTATTACAAATTGTGAAAATATTTAATAAAAAAGTTAATCGCAAATAAGATTGCAGAAAAGTAATCTGTTCGGAAATATCAGTGATTACAAATTGATTGCGTTACACAGCCTCCGACGGCTGTCATAGAGTGTAATTTAATTTTTCATTTACCAGCACTTAGTCTTAGAATTGGGTAAATTCGATACGAATGTTCTTATTTCTATATAAAAATATTACTTAGAATTTATTAAATTTTAGTCTATTTGAAAACAGACTTATCGAATGATTCTATACAAAACACAACTAGGACATTCTCATTGAATTAAAATTGAGACGAAACATAAAAACATACTCATACAATACTTATACAAGACACGGGATTTTTTTGCATTTTGAAAAAAGTTTTATTTCTAACGCACAATGTAAGTGTGCACTATGCATGAACTTCTTAGCGTCCGAGAGTGTAAAAGTAGACCTATAACTTTGTAAGCCTCAGGCTCATAACTTACAAGATTTAAATCCTTGAATATTATTTCTTATCCGTTAACCAATTTTAGTGTATTTAATATATGTTTTATATTTCCTTAATATTATTTAAATTTAAAAGAACTTAGTGAGTTATATTAAAACATGCAAGGTATATAGAATAAATGTTTACTTCAGAACAAGAATATATATTTCCTTTACTAAAATATTGCTTCAGTTCTCTGAAACTGACATGAGACAAGGCGCTCTATTTTCACAGCCACTACCAGGCATATCTATTTCTATAATAATACGTGTATATTTTTATTCTTGTAATTATTATGTAGATTACAAAAGTATACTGCATGTACATTTCTGTCTTCATTCTTTTCTATATTTTTTATTTGTTTTTAAATATAGAATAAAAACTTGGAGACAACCGTCTATTCTATATTTAAGCTAATATATTGAAATACAATTTAAATGACATTTGTTATTATAGTTAACCTGCCGACTTAAGAATATATAATAAATGAACTTGAAACAGACGGTTACTTTACCCCGACTTTTGGTAATAGGGAGAGTTTCGTTCATATGCGTCGGCATTCTATTAAGTACAAATAAAGTCTACCACAAATGCCACAAAAAAAGGCTTTTAAAGTTTAAATTTTAAACTAAACATTGTAAAAAAATATAGTAAAACTTTTATATACATTCAAGGATTCGAATCACATAAAAGCTTTTTAAATAAAACCTTCCGCACATCATTTTCCAGCCATGATTTCAATTAGGAGGAACGTTTTTTGATGTTACTTTTTAACTGTCAAATACAGAGAAGATACAAATACAGCTTGGTTGTAAGCACTTATTTATATAATTGATTGTATAAATATTTAATGGAAGGTTAACTTGCTATTTTAGTCATCAGACTGAAATATCAAAAGGCTTTTGTCGGTACAAAAATGCGAGAAACAGAAATATGTTATAATTTTAATTCAATTATCTACAATTGAACACTGTTTTTATACTATTGAACACTTTAAATACTAAATATTTATTGGTAATATTTACATGATTTCGTCATTATTTTATTATCATTATAATAAATAAACAGTGAAAGTCTTAATAAATTTACTTATTTTCAGAAATCGTTTGACGGAACTAAGTAATCTTAGAAAAAAGTTATTATATTTTTTGATAAATATGATAAAATTATTATTTTGAATACAACATTCCATTTGAAGAAGAATTTCCCGTAGCCTACTCCGTATTCAAGCTCAAAATCATACATCCTACTTAAGTAATGAGCTCTGGTGATATGGGACATGTGCTGTTTTTCTACAAAAAGTCGACGCAGCTAGTAATAAGGGCCTAAGTAAATGTAAAATATAATATATATATATAATATAAATATATAATTTGTTGTGAAAATAAACCCCTATTTGCTTATAAACTTAAATTTATTTATTAACTTTTATGTAACTCTATTGATTAAGCTTTGACGCAATGTCATATTAAATAATCAATCAATATCGAAAATCCAGCAAATGTCGATTCATTAAGAATGACTTAATCTGATTTATCTAACTAGTATCAATTGCTAACGAAACAGTTTTTAGGATTATTTAAAATTATCTAAAAATGTTTCTAGTTTGTGTAGTGCGTTGACAAATTTTATTAAATTCGGTTTTAATATCTTTACAAGGTAATTTTATCTCTTGAGGCATCTTCAGTCTTTTTTTACAGTGTTAAGTGGTTTTATTGTTTTTTTGGTGACAATTTACTATGAAATTTAACAGGTGTCACCAGTGTCCCAAAAACACGTATACAAATAATACTACATAATGTCTTAAACAGTACTTCATTCATTATTTGAAATAAGATAAATATACAATGAAAAATATTCGATACGGGTAAGATGCGAACTCACTATGTCTTGTTGTACCTACTGCAAAATTGAACTATCGCATCGTAACACAAAAAAATCCAAATAGACGTGACCCTTTCCTGATAAAGCTATGTATATAATCATTTACCTGCCTTATCTCATTTTAGTACTAACCCATATAACCCAGTTCTCATATAATAAACAGTACGTTCTCCTTTTTTTTTTTTTTTTTTTTATTTATCGTTGGAAAAATGCGTTACGCATCATCCCTGCGGCCAGGAAGGTGATGACCGAGGGGGTATGTGCTACTACCCGGCAGCATAGAAGACGCTGCCATTTTTAAGGCTACCCACTAAAAAACCAACGGTTGACCTCATCGCCTTAGTGGGGCGCCACGGGATCGCTTTCGCACTCACCGTGACGCCCCGGCGGAACCCCCTGCGAGGGGCCCCGATCAACTTAGGGACACCCTCACCTCGTAGGCCTATAACGGTCGGGAGAGGTCACCCCCCTCTCCCGTCCAGGCACTACAGCTGGGGAAGGAGGCTGCGGGCGTAATCCCGCCTCCTTCGACCCAGCCTACCCCTGCGAAGCGGTTCAGAGGAGGCTCTGTCCCGCTCCGCGGCCTCCTTCGCGGCAATGACTTGCTCGCAGAAGGAAGCCATAGCGACCCAGGACCTCTCGTCGTCGAGCATCGCGGAAACAACGCTCGGCAACGAGAGGTCGCTGCCAACCACGGCCGTCAGCTCAGTACGCTGAAGGTCCCAGGCTGCGCACTCCGCCAAGGTGTGACGAGCCGTGTCCACGGGCTCGTCACAGTGGTGGCAGGAGGGGGCCGCCTCTCTGCGTGCAATCTTGTGCAGGTACTCACCGAAGCACCCATGCCCCGTGAGCACCTGCACAAGACGGAACGTTAGAGTCCCGTGCCGCCGGCCGATCCAACGATCGAGGTGGGGGGAAATAGCCCCCACCGTCGCAAGACCGGCCGACGGGGACTCTAAGTCCCTACTCCACTGTCGAATCAGGGCTCGGTGAGCTAGAGCCCTGATCCGATCCGCCTCGAGCCTAACCCGCCCGACCCGGGCTTCTACCCGGTGCCAATACACCCCGGCGAGGACCCGCGCCTGTAGCTTCCAGGGCGGATCGCTCGCCAGGAGTGTGGCCGCAGTGTATGACACCGTACGGTACCCCCTGATCACCCTCACCGCAGGACCCTTTGCGTGCGACGCAAAAGGGCCCTGGAATCCGCGGTGAGGGCTCCCGACCATATGGGAGCACCGTACAGGGCCATGCTCCTCACCACTCCGGCGTATAACCGGCGGCAAGGAGCCTGCTGCCCTCCGGCGTTGGGTAGAAGCCTACTCAAGGCGACTGCAGTGGAGATCAACTTCGGGGCCAGCAGAGAGAAGTGAGCCCCGAAGTTCCATCTTCCGTCCAGGGTGAGGCCCAGATACTTCATCTGGGCCTTCACCGCCACCCGCGCACCCTGGACGGAGATGTACGCCCGAAAACAGTACGTTCTCCTAAAATAAGATCAAAACAACTTAACTTTGCTATGTCCAAGAATAAAAATAAATAAACAATAAATTAAATTATGAAAACATCAAAAAAATATCTTTGATTTTTTTTTCGATACAACTTCTGAAGTGTCAGAGACTATTAACCCTATTAGGAATACAACTTTTAAAAGTAGATAAGTTAGTAAAGGTAAAATTATATTATACATAAAGAAAGTTATGAAAGATTAAATATGTCTCTAAAATATTCTGAAGTAATTTACCGTCAAATTAATGAGTGCGTACATACATACATTTAACATTATTGCTAATTGTATGTATGTATGCTTCTTAGGGGAGGTTAATATAAATCTAATGATTTACATTGAACGATTGATAAAAGTAAGAGGAACAGCTCGTGTGAGTCAGCTAGTCAAAAGCTAGGAATTATTTATTCATTAGATGGTATTAAAATATTTAAAAATCAAACAAAATTACTTAACATTCAGGCTTAAGGGTAAGCATAGTTAGGAAAATAAAATTACATATAGTATGAAAAGGTCGCACACATAACTGTCCTTAACAAACAAACTAGACTAATATCAAATATTTGCATTCATGTTTTACAGACACAGAGCTTTTGAAATATAAAATATAATGTAGTATAAAATACCATTTGGTGTTTCTATACGTTTATTTTGCACAGTATAAATTAGTAGTTTTATAAAATAATCAATCAATTAGGTTCACTAATAATAATGAAAAATAATATGTCTTTCACAACGAAAATAACATTTCAATTACAATTTATTATTACCTGTTTCTTAATTTTTATCACAATTATTAGTTTTGGATTGGTGATGCCAAAAATAAGACGCCACGCATTTGTAATAAAACTAATTCTATATTCTGATCTGTAATTCTGATCCGCCATGCGTGTAGATGAAATTACCATTAAGAAATAACAAACAATCATATTTACTTTTAAACCCTATCTTGTTTCTTAAAGCTGCGCGGCTTTCGTTTGCTTGATCCCTGTTTTATCACTACAGAAAATAGTAAGCAAAGGGAACTTTTCTCATTTCACTTATTGTAGATGTTACTTTATTACAATAAAATGTAATATCAATAAACTAGATGTAACTAGGTGACTACCTCCACTGAGTATGACTGACATAAAACGGCTGAGTTATAATATCTAAAAGGATCCTTGCACTTAACTGCTGTACGATCTTGCTAGATTATATGCCCCGAAAACATAGAGGACTTAAAATAAAAATAAAATATAGATTAATTTTTCAAAGATCTAAAAACATGTTAAAAGATCTAAAACATAGTTAAGCAAATTTAAATAATAAATAAATTAAAAAATTAAAAATAAATACACTACAACAAGAATTTGAACCACCGTGATCTAGGAAACTGTCCCATTGCTCTACTAATCGAGCTATCGTATCGGTTACTCACTTTGGTAAATTTTAAATAAATATGGTAATTTTTAAATAAATATGTTGAATTTTAAATAAATATACATTTTATATATTTATAAAATTAAGCTTAACAAAGCTATACATGTTTACAGATATCTTGAAAACATTGATTTCGGTTATAGCATCTATGATGCATGTTGCATAAAAACATGCTTCATTAGAAACATTAATAAGGATTTCTAAAAGAAGAGATAAGGATAAACATAAATAGTATAAGGTTATAATCTCATAAATGACATGTTATATGCTATCACTTACCTACATGTTATATGCTATCAGCTGTATTTTATCAAAACACAAATTTAATAATAACAGTTAAATTTTACATTTTTATTGACAACTAGTCTCTTATACCTTAACTGTATAAACAGAGTTCAGATAATTTCACACCACTATGTAAAGAAAATCAAATCCTAGTTATATCAAATATAGTTAATCCAAGCTCCTATGTTTAGCAGAATAAGCGGAATATAAAATTGTATACACACTCAATACCTTTTACCTTGCTCAATACAAATAAAGATTATTATTATTATTCCTAAGCACAATTAAATTAAATTTAATTTTAGTCATCATTGCCAGTTTGTTACTTTTTAATAAAAAAGTAATAACGAATAAATTAGATACCTAAGATCCCATTGCAAATTCGTGCACCGGTCGTTTTTTTATTAGTAGAATATATATTATACATATAATAAATGTACGCTCTGAGTGTATCATCATTCAAGTTAAGTAACTATAATAGTTACTTAACTTAAATAAACATATATAAAAATAAAAAATATCCTGATTATTTAAAAATAACGTATAATTATATGTTGTGGCAGATTTATTATGTTAGTAAATATTACTTCAACATTTGCATTCATAATAATTACTTTGCAAGGTTGTTAATTAATGAATTTTAAATGCCAAGGAAAATATGTCTCAATTAAAAAAAAGAAAGATATAAAACAAAAGTAAATGTACAGATCGACTATTTTGCTCTGTAGCTAATGATTCGTAATTAATCTTATTGATAATGAGGAAAGGAATTCTTATTATATTTTGCAAATGATGATTGAAAATATCTTTAAACATGTATAGCCATGTTAAGCTTATTTAAATTTATATAAATATAGAATATAGACTACTGGGAAACCGTCCCGTAGTCCGGGACGGTTTCCCAGTAGTCGCGTGTTCGAATCCCTGCCCGTATTGGTTTCCATCCAGATATGCACTTCAATACCCATACAAATAATCATTAAAATCGATTCAGCCTCTCATTAGAAGACGGGTTCGGTAGCAAACAAATAAAGAAGAATCAATAGATTATAATGTGTTTGTTGTTAGTACCTGAATGGAATCGTAGGCAAAAGTTATCTTGTCTGACTCTGGCCAAAGTTTATTTTTAGCTAAATGAAACAGATTTCAAGTTTTAGCTGTTATTAACCTTATGTTGTATATAAATAAGTAAATCTAGGTAAAATATTTTTTTCTGATAATGCAATTAATAAGTAAATTTTATTATACGAGTTTATAAGCAAAGCTGAAAACTGAGAGAATAATGAAAATTAGCATAATATATTATATGTGACATAAATTTTTTGATTCCGTTTAAAATAAAAAATAATAATAAAGTTAATAAATAATTTAAACAGAGTACTCAACTCGATTTAAGTAAAAACGGATAAATATAAAATATAAAAGTAATACCGTTTTATTTATTAAGAGAAATATGAACATTTATATACAGTTTTAACATTTATATACATATAGCAACGCTTGCATTCATCAGATCACATATTAGTTCATCAGATCACATATTATGCAGAAACAATTTTGGTCAACCTGACATATGATAGTCTGAACGAAAATATCTTCATAAAGCTTGTTTTATAAAATTTGAAATAAAAAATTCTATTAGGCATATTTGTACATTTATAAACGTTACGATTACGAGGTTCCAACGCTATCGCATTCATAAAAAGCCCATAACGAATTCGAGTGGTTATTCCTCTTCATTTATCACATCAATTAAAAATAATGAAAGTACTTTTATTTTAGTAATATAATTAGAGCAGCTCATTATTATATTCGAGGGTTTTCATTAAAAAATGGGTATTTTTTGAAAGTATTGTGATTTGTCAGAAATAGTTTTTTGATTGAGTATTGTTCCCTTTATTTCATATATACTTAATTATTGTTTGAAAATATATATTTAAAACATGTATATCCATGTTAAGATTACTTATTTTTTTATAAATATATAATGAAAAATAAACTGATACGGGCAGGGATTCGAACCCGTGACCTCTGGGTATCCGTCCCATCGCTCTTCCAATTGAGCTACCGTATCGCTTTGTGTATTTTTTTTTTATTATTTTTAAACACCTATAATTTTTAGGCCTTAATTTGAAATCTCATTTAAATATACATTTTATGCGGATTTTATTTTATTAGATTAGATTACATTGAGCACGATTTGTGATCCTTGCACATACGAAAGAATGAGATAGAATATATGAAGCAGTAAATCGTATTCTCGCAACCTCCTTATTGTGCGATAATACAATATATACAAACAGTAAATTAACCGTCACATTTTTAACACGCTTTATAATTAGTATATTTTTGATTATTTAATAAAATGATATATATTATATTTTTAATAAAAAAAAATATTTCATTCTATTATATAATCAAAAAGTATATGAGAAGTATGTATGTATATATGGCACACAGTGCCCCACTCTTTTTTCCGCAATAATTTTATTATATTTTGCCCATTATTCGCATATTACGAATTATTTTTTGCTTTTTAGTTCGATTCATTGTTAAAGCGTGTTTTTTTTTAATTATAAGGCCTCTGTTTTAAAACGATCTGTGTAAAAAGAATTGGATTTCAAATTTTATGAAAGCTTATGAGAAGAATGACATAAAGCTTTTGTTAATAAAAAATAAAATCACGCTTCCATATTGCTGCTGGCGGCTTCGTAAAGCAATCAATTTGCTATCACCGATATTTCTGAACTGATTGCTTCATTCTCCGTGCTATGTCGTTCGAAATCAAGGTATTTTTGCTGTAAAATATTTTATTGGTATGAAATAAATCATTTCATTTATTAAACATATATAATTTTGTAATATCTAAAAGGTATTGTGTAATCGATAACAGATAAGATTTCGCTTTAAGCAAATGAGGGACGCTATTAAAGCAAGGTCAAAAGTTACTGCAGGATTGTGCAGTTAATGAGATAATCATCAAGTAATTATTTTTTGTTTTTTAAAACATTACCATACATAATGCAAGTATTAATAAAATATTACTTTTTTAATCTTCGACCCAAAAAGAGAGGTGTTATAAGTTTGCCCTGTGTATCTGTGTGTCTGTCTGAGGCATCGTAGCAGCAAAACGCGTGAACTGTTTTGAGTGCGGGTTTTTTTAACTGAACGCCTGGTCCGTCGAGATGATTCTTAGCTATGTTTGGTCGAAATAAAAGCGGTCCTCTCGACAATATTAAGCTTTTATTGGTGCTGGTAAGAGGTTCTTATGCAATAATAATAGAAAATACCTAAACACGTGAAAACAAGTACAACAGTAGAAGAAAAATAATAAAATAATATAACTAAAAAAATAAACAGTAGAAGAAAAATAATAATTAAAAATTAAAAAAAATTCAGATACAGAAACACCTCCAAAAAAAATAAAAATAATAATATTATTTACTTATTCAAGTCGTTGCGTCGGGGAACCACCAAATAAAGAAACAAAATGAAATGCAAGTAAATTATCAAGGCAAACAACAAAATAACGATATCAAATTGTGTAATCTAAGTCCTCACTAATTAGTTCCGAAAACTTAGTAAAAAAGACAACACGAGCAACGGTCCCCCGACGCAACGACTTCAATAATTACATAACAATATTATTTTATTCGTTTGATAAAATTTTAATTTATTTTGTTTTCAATGAACACTTTTTTTTTATTTTAACATTCCCTGAGAGAAATATAGGTGCTTATAATTTTGTTACAATATTTTAAAATGTGAGCTTTTTAAATATTGTATCGTAACCTCATATCTTATTCTCCTGCAGTGCGGTGTCCGTAAGATTCTGAAGAAGATTTAAGTAGTCTAAATCAGTATACAAGTTAAAATCAGTAGCCAGCCAGCCAGTTGTCAAGATTACTGACGACAGCTGACCACAAAGAGTATGGATAATCAAAAGACATATCATAAGCTTTCTAGATTCCAGTATTGAGTTCTATATAGTAATTTTAATCGGTTTTATGGTATTTAATAGTTATTTTTATTTTATCATGTTTTTATTTTTATTAAACGATATAAAACTGCATTTATTTTTATCTAAGAGATCAAGAGTTATGAAGCGATGAGTATGAAGAAGAGTTACGCGGAACTCATTCCAGGCAAAAAGTAATCAGCAGTCTACTAGAGCCCCTTGTTGTAGTTAATAATAATTTGATTTCTCATTTCATTCGTAGTTCTTATAAACGAAACATGGCAATCGAGGATGGAATGAGTCTTACCTACGGATGCTTTCACATTGAATTGTGAAAAATGTTACAAATAAAATAAGCAACGTATTTAATAGTGAAATAAAACTATTTTTACGGATTTAACTCGCGTATATTGAATTAAATTTTAAATTTACATTTTAAATCTAACCCGACGCGTCAAATGCTTTGCAGCATTTGCAGCATCGTGTTCACGGTGGTGGCAGTGGTGGTGGTGGTTAAAATTTAATTTAATGAATGAATTTGTCAAACTTATTAAAAAAAAATCAAACAATCTTACTTTGTATTTTGTATGCCCAAGATTTTAAAGGGCTTAAGGTTTATTTTGTAGGAGTGTAAGTTTAATTATTAAATATGTAAAAGGTGATTCAGCTTTTCCGGCAGCTCAACGATTTTTATTTGACTGATTTAATAGTAATATCGTCATTTCTTAAAAAAAATCTTTGAAACGGTTTTTTTTATTTCATCTTTGTATAAACAAAATAACTAGTTTTATAAAAAACAGTACAGGGGTAAACAAGACAACAAAGATTTATTTTATGCGTATTTATATTTTACATAGAAAACATTAATGTTAATACACATAAGAGCACGCTTAAAAACAATCGTTTTTGTTAAGACCTACAACAGGTAATAATTTGGTTTTAGTCATTTTAACAGAATAAGTATAATAATTGTTAGATGTATAAGGAAATTACATTTGCATTCACATTAAATCAGTACATATAATGATAATACAAGCAAAAGCTTTGTTTTGGAGAATTGGGTTTAATAAAAGATATATTTATTTATGTACTTATTTATTGTATTCAACATAAAAATACAGATTACACTTACAAATAAATTTTAAAAACAAAAAACACAGGGGATTCTGTAAGAGATATCGGAAACTATCCGATATATCGACCATAGAACATAGCTATAAAACCTACAGTTAATCACCTAAGAAAATTTTGCATAGTTTAATTTTACTCACCTTTCCGCTATGAATCACGTTAACTTAGAAGATAACGAACTTTAAGAAGTTCAACCGTAAATCTGCGAACACAGCTAAAATGATAATGATGATGCCGGAAGGCAGATATTATAACTCTTGGTATTTTTTTTTTTAAGAATCTTTAGTGCGTGATTATAAATAAGTAAAATTTATCAGGAGTTTGATAACAACAAATAAATCATTATTATCTAACTAATCTACTTCTGGCTAACGTTTGTATTTTCTTATGTTGTTAGCGCACCAGACCACATACCTATTAATAAAAACCCTTTTTCGTGTAAAGGTAACTGGTAGAGATGTCTTAAAAAGATACGTTAAGCGTTTGTACACTTTTTTTCAAAATATATTTTTTTTTTGTATTTTTTTTGGTACATAAATAAATGAATAATAAAATAAATAAGTACAAAAATATTACATATATATGGATAGTAAACTTTGTTCTGCTGTTTATGCCCTAGAACATAAAATTTATTACAAAAATAATGGGTTATAAGTTTGTTTTTCAATATATTCTAAGTCCGATAAGTTTTGTCTCCCATTTGTACTATCTCTTCTGTGCTTGCATCAATTCATTTTTCATTCTATATTTATTTAAATGATATATTAGAAATGCTCATTCATTTATTTAAATGATTCATTCAATGAGTTTCTTCTTTATTTATTTAAATGATAAGTTAGAAATGCACGTAAGCTAAGTTCTCGTTTCATATTTGAGATCCTTGTAACTGTATATAGTAAAGCATTAAGGTCTTGTTTAACAGGAACATTTCTTGTTAAACAGAATATTCTGAGTAACAGACTTTTCGGTGGCGTCCGTCAACTTTGTTTATATGTTTTTAAAAACCAGATAATTCAATTAACACGGGTCTCATGCTAATTTGTATTTGGTAATATAAAAAACAAAGTTATTTAGTAAGATAATTTAAAACTTAAACCACTGTTAAAAATTTCAAGATCTTTGATTGTCTCCAAATTATCCTATAGGTTTTGTACTGCCCCTTTGACACGGACTGATTTTTATTCCAAATTTTATATTTATTTTAGTAATATAATATAAAAATATTATAACACTTAAAGCTTCAGCTTTGTTTTGCTTTGTTCAGGGTTTGGTTTGGCTTCAGGTTTGGTAGTGTGAACCTGACCAAACAAAATCTGACTAATAATTAACACAAGATATTTAAGACACACTATTGAAATAAGCGTCTAGGTTAACAAAATAGCCATTATTTATTTTGCAGATACTATACAATCACAACATGTAGATGAGTGTTTGTGCCAGATTTATAAAAAATAACCTATGTACAATTTATGTCACTAAAAAAAAAAATATCAGCAGTTGCAGTTATAAGTTACTCGAAATTCTAGTTGTCTATTATTGTAGACTTTAAGAACATTGCTGCAGATATTTAAAACAAATACTTTAAATGTAAAAAAAATATATTCTTACATTTTAAATATTTTTTGTGCAAAAAGAAATGTATTTTACAAATAAATGTACGTATATGCTTGTTATAACAAAGTAGGACTATTCAACATATTAAAACCAGATTATTTTGAGTATTATATTAAATTATATTAAGTGAGGTGCTGAAAATAAAGAGAAGCTTTTGACGTGTAGCGGAGATAGAAATAATAATGTCTCTGATCGGGTATTGCGTGAAGACATTTTTATTTATAACTTTGTTGCGTCTATTGATAAATATATTAATAGATTAATATTTAATTATATTATATTACTAAAAATAGTAAAAGGCTCTGTTTCCATAAAGCTATTAATAAATACAGTTTTATTTGAAATACCAACTTATAAACCAGACATAAATGAAAGTACCAAATTCAATAAATTCGATTTTTGGTTTTGACATTTGTTTATTTATTCAAATGATTTAGTATTGAGTTTGTTTGCTTGAAAAATTTATATTTTAATGAAAGACCCTTACCTACTATATTTTCGTCACAAAAAAAATATAAATGTATATATACTATACTGAAATATTAAACAGTACTGTTTTATATAAATCTAGTAACAGCTGCTTTGTTGTTTTTTATCGTACGTATCAGTTTTACTATCTATATCAATGAGTATAAATTATGGTCTTAACTGTTTAAATATAACATTTTTTTTTATCTTAAACCTCTATTCAAATCTAGTTGTTTGAAAATGATAGAAATCTCTTCATGTAAAATATGCCAAAAACGGATTCGTTTTTGGCATATTTTACTTCAATGAATATATAGTTTGCATCATTACATATCAGAAAGTTCATCATTTCCATACACCTAAATATTTATTTCCCTGTAGATATTGTAACAAATTGTCGGGTTTTAATGGAATACACTCTTTTCAAAACCTTCGAAGCTTAAATCAATATCAAACAAAATTGAATAATATCAGCTTAGGGACATAAGCGTGTGTCACAAAACAACTTAATTTTTAATAAATATATTATTATTATTTGTTTATATATTATATATAGATTATTACATATGTTATTGATTATAAAAATATAAGTTGAATGTTATTTTAACTATTTTTTAATTATTATTATATATTACTAATATTTAATTTTTAATTTAATACATTCAATTTATTCTTTAAGGTTTATTAATAAGCTAACATAAAATACAACTCCAATAGAAAATTATATTATTGCACTCTTCACTCTATAAGAAGATATATGTATTTTAAGTTTTCAAGAAATGTATGTTTATACATATAATAAAACTGTAACTTATCGATGTCTGTACATGATTTTTTTGTTCAAAAAATCGTAATGAGGGAATTAAGTACGGTGGCAGCCGAGGATCCAAAAAAACAAAATTATAAAAATACTTTACTTCAAATTACAAACTATGTTACAACTAAAATGACGACTGCTTGCCCGATATAAGAAAACAAGAGTGACAATTATATTTAAAATTAATTATAATGAAATACAATGGTGTGAAGTGCAGATACAGCATTAGGATTGTTATAAAATTATAATAAAATAATACATTTATGTGAAGTGCAAATTAAGCTTTTTGATTGTTATAATTCCTGGATTCTGATGCAATGGAATGTACATATTGCACCATCGCTTGCTAAGCGGTTCCCGCGATGTATGGGAATATAACTGGGGGACCTTTTTACAATTGCTTATATAGCAAGACAACCCAAAACAATGTTTTTTCATTTTGTCTGTTAGTAGATATTGGTGGTACATATTCATAGTATATAATGATAATATATATTGATAGTACATAGTGATGGTATATAATGGTAGTACATATCGATAATATATAACAATAGTACATGTTGATAGTATATATTGATAGTACATATTGATATTATATATTTATAGTCCTGCCGCCAGGAAATAATAATAAACTTTCCAATTAAAAAAATACATAATTGGTCTACCTACTCATTAAAAAAATATCTGTGATTAAAAAAATATATATAAAAATAAACTAGAAATACTCCTAAGTTTGATGAAACTTTGAACGGGTACGTTTTATCGAAATCAGTAATTAATTACAGCTAGTATAAAAATAAATATTATAACTTTTAACAAAAAAAAACCCTTTTTCTTCTACTACTTCACACATTTTCAACGAAATCTGATATATCTCATATTTAAAAACAGATACACTTTCTAGGAACAACTGTAAAGAAGAAACTTAAATTTATACATTCCAGATAATATATTTTATTATTTTTATTACTTTATATGAATCTTAATGTATTTCAATAAGGTTTATTATATTCGTTTAAAAAATTATAAATCATTTAAAAATTCTATATGTAAATAATAATACTACAATTGTTCTTTATATACAGGGTTTTTTTTAATTAGATGCCGAGTGCCTCTTGCAGGCAGCCACTCTACATCAATTCCAACAACATTTTTTCTACAACTTTTTACAAATCTTGATAAACAACACAAAAAAGCGAACCAAAAAATTTTGCTTACTCTTTTATTTATTACTCTGTATTTTTTTAGAAGTACTTAAAAGGTCAACGTTCGGGCGCCATACCGACGCTCAGTGTTAAAGCCAGTTCAGAGACAACAAATAAATTTTGTATGGGAAAATTTAAATTTTAAAAACTATTAATTTTAAAAAGTCTTAGAACAAATTCTGTTGTAAAGGGACTATCTGCAAAAGGTGGCCAAGTAATTAAAAATATCCCTATTTAATGTTATTTCTGCATTATACATGCGTATGTGCTGTCAAGCTTTGTCAATATAGTGAAAAGATTTCATACCTATTTGTTTTGGACACGTTCTTAAATTAAAAATATATGAGAAACATTATTGGTAGAGATTAAACAAATTGGTAGAGCGGCGGTACGGTTTCCCAGTAGTCACGGGTTCGAATCCCTGCCCGTATCGGTTTATTATTCATTCTATATTTATATAAATTTAAATATGCTTGGCATGGCTATAGATTGCATGGTTTATAAATATTTTGAAACAAAATTAAATATGTTTTTATTATATAAGCAGTTTACTTTCTGAAAGATTTTGTACTGAGCAGATTTCAATACTAAATATTCTAGACACAATTTCAAATAAGAATTCTGTGTAAGCAGAATTTGAATGAATATATAATTAAAAATACAATAACCCTCGATACACAAAGCTTACCGCAGAAATCGTACCTTTCCGTTGAGTTACGGGATGGTTTTCCAGAAGACGTGGGTACGAATCGCTGCTTTTGGTTTATTTGTCTATGTTCTATGTTTATTTAAAATTTGTATAAGCCTAACATGTCATATTCATGTTTATAAATAAATAGACTTGCTTTTGTTTCATTATTAAAGTTATGTTCATTCATTAATTTTAAATTTCAACATATTCTGATACCAAACTATCTAATCAGTAAGAATAAACCAAATAAAACGTAATATTCGTATATTCATGTACAAATAAATATATATACACAAATTATAGCTTACAAGATAATGAGAAGCTATTTTTGCAGAAAGACTATGCAACAACATCTCAAAACGCAGCCGAAACTATATTAAAAGTTTATTTTAAACTGTATTCTGTTATTGCAACAACAATAGCTTTTTAATAAGAGAAATATGCTTATTAATAGCGCTTTATATAATTGCCTTTTTTGCATAAGCAAAAAGTTACTTCTTCATCAAACACAAAAACTTCATTTAGATGATCGCAATATATAAAAAAGTACAAACCTACCATTTCACAAAGCATTAAGTATTAATAAACTCAGCGCGACCCAACTCACGACCAAATAAAGTGTCCACTTGCTGTAATTTTGACCAGAAATTTACGAAGCCTTTATGGTATCCAAAATTCTTCAGGATATTAGAATTAATTTTAGAATTTTTTAGCAAAATAGCATTTTACTGTAGAAGAAAATATAATATCCGAAATAATAAATCATGTGTAGTGTTTTCTAAAGTGCTACACATTGAAATAAAACAAAAACTGAAACTACACATTGAAATAAAAAATATTTTTATGGATTTCACTCGCGTATATTGAATTAAATTTTAAATCTAAGCTTTCTTATTTATTTATTGATTGATTACAGTTATAGTAATCATAATAGTAATAAGTAGTAATAAGTAGTAGGACAATTTGCTTAAATTTAGACGATAGTAATTATATAAATCTTATTTACGTCTATAGTGTTCTGCGATATAGGTTTTTGATATATTGCCGAGTTTTATTTACTTATTATTTTAAGGTTAGTTTAGGTATTTATAAGACTTTTAGGGGTTAGGATTTTACACATTTCTTGTATTTGAGTGAAACAATTCATTGTGTAGTGGGAGGGCACATCGACCTTAAGGGAGCCCTGGTGTACTCCAACCAATTATTCAACTGTGAGCAAGTTGACCCAACTTATATAATAACGTCTATTGTGAGATTACTTTGAGAGAAATCCTTTGTAATCGCTTGAATACCTTATCCAATCACGATAACCCTTCATCTGGACGTAGGCTATTCTTGATGGATTTAGTCTTCAAAAAAGGTCCATTTAAATCAATAATAAAAAAATAACTACGTTAAAAAAACCGACTTTAAAACTAAAAAGTAAAAAATAATGAAGATTTAATATTTATTATATACTACCTATTATTTATATGTCCTATTTACTAAAAAGTTTGAAGTTGGTGCCAAGCCTTAAACAAATAATTATATTTAACCACTTAAATGAATACGAGCAAATTAATACAATGAAATGCCTACTTTAATGATTAAGAAACGTAAATAAACATAATAAAAAGCAATTAAATGTTATTTATTATTATAAGCAGCGAAATCAATACGAAGAATAGTGAAAAAAAAAACAAAATTATGAATATATATTTAACAGAATCCTTAACCTAAATGGATATGTGAAGTATGAAATGTCTACCTCAAAAATTAAGATACGTAAATAAAGCTATAAAAGAACAATTAAATCTTAATATGATTACTATGATAGACTATTGACAATTGATATAATCTTAATATGGTAGATTATTAAAGATCGTGAAAAACGTTGGTTGGCCTCATGGCCATATATGAAATCATATATATGAAGGAAG
Source organism: Napeogenes sylphis (assembly GCA_959347405.1). Classification (NCBI taxonomy): domain Eukaryota; kingdom Metazoa; phylum Arthropoda; class Insecta; order Lepidoptera; family Nymphalidae; genus Napeogenes; species Napeogenes sylphis. The sequence goes on from OY365776.1 coordinate 13,457,694, forward strand.
GAAATCACGATTACGTCAAAAAACTCTTGATCAGCATAATTAGACTCGAAAAGATCCAATAGCGTCTTGCGAATGAGTATATTGAGCAGAGAGCTAAAAGACTTGGCCTCACTTATGAGCGTTTAGAGAACGAGTCGACTGAGCAGAGGACTCATACATTAGAAGTGATACGAAACCGTACAGCAACCGAGTCTGCCCATCAACTTGACAACCGGCTAGCAGCAGCGCGTCGGACTTCACGTATCCAGAACAACAGATGTCATTAGTCACAGCCCGGCTTGATTTCCTTCCGGAGGAGCTAGTTCAAAACTTGGACAAAAATGCTCATAAAATAAAAAATAATAAGCCTATCTGAACCAAATTTTTATGGGACTATTTCGAAACTATTCCGCATCAAACAAAAAAAGAATTACGTAAATCGGTTCAGAAATCACGGAGACATCGATGTACATACATAAAAAAACCGGCCAAATTGAGAACCTCCTCCTTTTTGAAGAAGTCGGTTAATAAACTAAACTATTAAAAACTAATAAAAAACTAAAGTAATAAAAAAAAATAAACAAAATAAAAAAAAAACAAAATAATAATAATAATAAAACAATATAAAAAAAACATAAAATACAATACACAATTTATAACAATAACATATAAATGTCTAAAACAAATCAATGTTCACGAAAATAAATCAAACTTGTAACCCCTGACACAACGTAGTACATGCACTTTGCACATGCTCAGAAAATTTAACATTTCAGACTAAAAAAAACTCCTAAAGCTCTAAGAAACAACAAAGCTCTTTAATAATTTGTAATATATATTTTGGTTCTTTAATTATATAAAAAAAAATCAACAGCTCTAATCGGTAGAGCTTTCTTAATGTAATTCAATCCATATGACTTGACTCTATTCTAAATAAGATGAGGAAAAAAGCATTATAATGTTTGATTGATTTCTTCTCTCTTTCTATTGTCGAATGTAGGCTTTACTCCAAGATTCAATTCTAATCCCTTTTTTTTATATAAGTAGATTTTTTTTTTTCTTACAAAATTCTCTTACTCTTCAACCTTTACGCCTTGTCTGTAGAAATAAGAAAATGTCCTTATAAGTCCTTACCACAGATATTTGTTTGACAGCACCTTTCAAAGCGTTTTATTTAGAATGTTACATCTAATTGAAACGTCATATTGCATGTATATAATTTTTTCTGTCTATTAAAAAAACATTTACTTAGAATATAAATATAATTGTAAGGTTAAATGCTCCTACTACCTCCTCACCACGAGTCAACTTGCTGAGAATTTCATTTAAGTCGAAGCATTAAATTCTTTATTTAAGTTCAATGAAATTTAAATTAAACCTTAAATAAAAAAATATATACATGAGGAGCAAAAAAAAACTTAAGCACTTATATAAATATTAGATATCAAAACTAACTAATCTAAGATAAAAAGTCCCTCTCCGTGTCTCTAATAAAGATACTTCTGCTCATTCCTTTTTAATTACAAAACATATTAACTGATTTTAAACAAAATATATTCCTTTCGGTACTTTTAATAGTTTTAAATAATACTTGGTACATACAAACTTTATATTTTTATATATGAAGACTGTCTCTCTCTTTTATGTTTTTTCTTAATGTGAATCCTGTTTTGAATGTGTATGTGGCTTTAATTAAAGGCATCTCTACCAGAGGTCAAGACCCTTTCACTAAGATAAGCATTATAAAGTTAAAATTAATATTTTTTTTTGTATTATAAGCACCCTAAGCAGTTACTTGAAAGAATAAAAATATCTAGTTTGAAAACTTTGAAAGAAAGAAGTAAGTCTTTAAAGTTCTTTTAAACTTCCTTACTTAAATCTTTTCACATTTAGCAAGATCAAAATTTATGTAAGAAGTTTGAGGTACAAATATGTGAAATAAAAACCAATCTATCGGAATTCTCTGAAGTTATGTTAAATTAATAAACTAAGTGAGTGTACTTGTTTTGAGAAAGTCTTATAGTAATTATATCTATTTTATGATTTTTTATACACACAATATTTATCTAATGAATGATAAAGTTTTCCATGGCGTTCCTGCTTTACTGGCTTTCATGCTTTCCCAGCGCCTAAAGTTTGAACATATTAAATTTATGGTCCAATCAAATGACCTATAATTTAATTTATTTACCAAAAATGTACTTGTAACATGAACTTACAATTAAAAACTGTTATTTTAAATATCCTCACATATAATTCTATTAACATTGATATAACATTAATAATATTATATTATACCTAAACTTTAAACTGTGGATATCCTAGGTATATTGATACCTTGATTATTGATATTGATCAATATTTCATTATTCGAATCCGCTAAATAGAGATATTTCCTTATCTAGAGATGCTTCTAACTCTACCTACCAAAGAAAACTAAACAAAAAAATATTATTATATCTTATCATATTAATATTTCACTTAACATGAACCATAATTGAATAATATATTGGAAATATGAATTAATTATTCTTACTAAAAATATCAAATCAAAAGATTCATGAAAAGACTGTACAGGTAAAGAAACTAAGGGACTCTATACAAAAAATATTTTCCTCAATTTTCTACTCCCGCTTTTAATCAAAATTTAGAAGCTTATAAGTATAAGTTATTTGACCAACATAAATGTAGTAAAATTTGTCCTTGTTTTTCATTTTATCAACAATAAGATCCCTAGCGGTTTTTTTATAGCTCCCATATTTGAAATTCAATGATTTAATGAACACTAGATTCTAATTCTAGCAATTTTTCTATAACCCGTACCTACGAAACTCAACCGCACTTCAGAAAACTGTGTAACGGAGTATTGTCACTCCAGTTGAGGAAGCTTAGCAAAATAATTAAAAAATAGCAAAGAACATGTCAAATTACTATGTATTCAAAATATGATAATACCATCAATCTAAAATATTCAGGCATTTCCATTTCAATGAGCTCTTACAAAAACTTTGTAAATGTTCATTAGCAGCTGCTTCATTTATGCAACATTCGTTGGTTTGGAATATAAATTAACAGCGTTGTTCTTCAAAATGTTCATTGTTCTTTATTTACAAAAAAACCAACAATTCTTAGACTTACAGAATCCTTATATTGTGAAATCGAGTATCATAAAGATCTCATGGGAAAACTCATCTATCAATAAAATATACACTCGTGTTGCTTTAAAGCTAAACTTCAATAAATCAATAACAACCTCATCGTGTTCGTTAAAGAAGAAAAATACTCGAGCAAAACTTTTTTAAATGTGACAGTACAATTACTAATAAATCCAATTGATCATATGAAAACTTTCACAATCATAATTATATTTTAATGAGGAGTACTTTTAATAAGTTTATTTAGAGTGGGTATTAACTTTATTAAAACTTTATTTAGGTACCTTTACTTTTTATAGTTTTAAAAATTAATCGTTTTTAAAATTTAAGTTTTCCCATACAAAATTTATTTGTTGCCTCTGAACTGGCATGAACTCTGGGGTAAGTTTGGCGTCCGGGCGTAGTCATTTTAGGTACTTCTAACAAAATACGGATTAATAAATAACCCAGGAAGCGATTTTTTTTTTGTTTTGTATTGTTGTTTATCAAGGTTTACGAAAAAATCATAGAACAAATGTTGTTGGGATTGATGTAGGGCGGTTGCCTGGAAAAGGTGGCCCATTAATTACAATTAATCTAGTAATTCTATACTAGGTTAATTGTAATTAATGGGTCAAAGGAACGAGTGGCGATACGGTAGTTCAAAAGGCAGAGTGACTAGCCGATTTCCCGGAGGTCACGGGTTCGAATCCCTTGCCCATATCGGTTTATTTTTCTTCTTTTATTTTAAAATCAAAGTGTCTAAACAAAATACAACATTTTTGGCGTAACATCTTTTTAAATATTATATAAACAAGAATATATTACAAAAACAAGAATCGTATACACTCTTTAAAATCTTACAAATAAAGACCTCCGGTATGTTTATTTTATTTTTATCATTTATTATACTCTTTTACTATTTCATATCTTAGGAAATGGTTGTCTGTTTTATTTGTGACTTTTAGAATCTTTCTTAGCATAATGTAGTAAAAGCTAATTATTTTAGTATACTAATCTCAATTAAGAAATATACAAATACAAAATTTAGATAAAGAGATTTTTATAATAAAAGTAGGTTCAATACTGTTATAGCGAGATCTTCCTTCAACCCTATTATTTCTTTTTTTAATATACTCGTATAACGTTATCGAATACTTTTTTGACAGTAAGGTCTCTACGAACTTATTTCCACAATTTCTTCCTTATCTTATAGTTCTCTTGCGAGCCATTATACCTCACGTGACCTTTTTATCGAAAGGGTCTGTATAACAATCCAAGTCTTTCAAATTGCGATGTGTCTCTGATTACAGGATAAAATGTATGTATTGTTTGTCTATGGAAAAATTATTTAAAAAACAAATAGTGATTTGGGTTTCGCAACATATCTGATAAAGTGAATAGCCAAAACATTCCAATAATTACACAGGTCTCACTTTAATCAGATTTTTTTTAATGAAGGATATATTTGATTTAACCAATTACAGCTCAAGTTGAAGATCGTCTTCAATTAATTAGTTTCTCTCGTTATGCAATCATTGGGAAAGAATCGTTGGACTTTAGGTCACTTCTAATTATTTCACACAAAATTGATTATTTATTCAGGGATTTTTATCGACTTCTCTAACCAAGAGTCGCTCTGTTATTAAATGACTTGAATTAACATCATCTTTCATTAGTCATACCTTGAACTAGCATAAATATTGAATTAGAAAAAAAAAATATTTTGAACATTAATTAATTGCAAAATTGTATTTGTTATCATATAAGCTGATTTATAGTAAGGTTTTATTTTCATTACTTGTGGTTAGGATAACTTATCTTTGTTACAACGTACAATCTATAACACTAATTTTTCACTTAGAGCTGCGAAACATTAGTGGAATTAGTATTAATGTTATTTGGCTCAGTCGAGCCGGATATTAAACAGGAGTCTTCTAATATAAGCGATAGTGTTATTATATTTGATAATGTTATATTGAATCTTGGAAATAAGTACTGACTTTATCCTAAAATTATTGTTATTGAAAATATTTCTATTGTTCTATCTTAGCATGGAAAATAGTTAATATATTAACCACTATAACAGGCCTGTTGGTCTAGTGGTCAGCAACCCTGGATTCAGTACCGACAGTATTGCGTTAGATTTTCACAATGGACTACCTTTTGTCTCATCGCCTGATTGTTCTTTTAAAGTTTGTAATTGACACAAACTTTTCATGCTTTTAAGGCTCAAGCGACTCGGCGATTTATTATCAAACAGTGGAGTTTTATATATTATGTGAAAAGATGTGTACAAAATAAAACTTTGATACTTTCAACATAATACTAATTTGTCTTATATTATAATATAGGACTAGATATAATGGCTTATCACTATGATAAAACGAATACTGAGTTTTAGTTGAATTTAATAAATCTTATGAAGAAAACGTTTACAAGAAAACTTTTACAAACTTACCTTTTAACGATCTAAACTCTATCTCCTCTCTTACTTTTAAAGAAACAAGTTTTGGGAATGTTTCTCATTTGAGTAATGCGTAAACTTTAGTAATATTTTATATTTGAATATAAAATTTCAAAAACTTACCGTGTTGAATAAGAATGTTAATGTTGTGTTAGTCATATTTATTTTTAATAATTTAAATGGTAAATACATTGGAATTTACATGTTTTAGTTCATAACTTTCAACACTAGCGCCACCTACATACAATGAATTATGGAATGTCATTTAGTATTTACTGTTAAATGTTTTAAGAATTAAAGGCATAGGATATTTTAATATAATGTTTAATCTTTTATTAATTATTAGAACTTATTATAAGGTATAAATAATATCATCTGTAAGTTGGTTATGAAATTGTAAATCACCCTCACCTAAATATTATAGTGTTAAAATATTATAAAACGAGTTGTAAGGGCTGCTCTCGCTCATTCTATTACAAATGGTTGAATATTAAACATTGAAGTGCAAGTACTGTGTATTACTAAAACAAGTCTTAACAGTTGATAATAATATTTTTAATTAATATTCTTTTAAACACGTGTGTGAATTAAAATTAAATATTAACTTTTGCCAGATATATATATGAAATGATAAAACCAAAAAGTAATATAAAAATATGAATGCTTATGTACAGATGCTTCCATACAACAACGTAAATTTTTTGCTTGATTTTAATAATGGCTTCAGGTGGGCGTTTAAAGTAGTTACAAAATATGAAGTTATATATTTACTTTAAAAATAAATACTTAAAATAAAATAAGTATTTAAGTGGGGCTCCCATAAAAAAGACGTGATTTTTTTTCGATTTTAATAAATATTTTTACGGAACCCTCAGTGCCCGAGTTTCACACGCACTTGGCCGTTTTTTTAAATGTTGTTTGTGGAGCAAGAGAGCGAGCCATGTCAATGTAGAATTTTCATGTTTTTTAAACATAGTCTTAGTTCTATCATTTTTTCAATTATATTTATTGTTAGTTATATAAATTTTACATTGATGACAAAATTCAAGGATTTTTATCTTTAAGTCGTATGTAATAAAATTAACAATAGTACAAGAATAAAAATATTTTATAAGACACGCTTAATATTCACAAAATGGTCTATCAAAGTAAAATTGCTGAATGCTTTATGTATTATTAGCAAAAAAGATTTTAAAAAAGATTCGTTATGTTTCCTGAACCTTTGCTTTGTTTTTCTTTTGTAGAAGCTTTGTTTCCTCTTTGAAAAGTATCTTATAATTGAGTTAATTCCAATCCCGCTACGCAATTCCCATGTTTTTTTGTTTAATATCAGATATAATACTTTCAAAACGGTCTTTTGAATGTAATTTTAGTAACGTTTTGCCACTCAGAGCAGTGGAAATTGGTAATAAAGCTAATTACTATTACACTATTAAACAGTATTAAAAAAGTAACTGAACGAAACACTTGCACTTTAGAATCTTCCAAGCATGTTTATTTGTAATTTCTATTCTGTTTCAATTTTGGTATCCATACGATAAATTCAAGTCTCTAAACAATTGTTAAATTTTTAAATATTCATTATTATCTACAAGACCTTGAATTTGTTTTATTTTGGTTGTATTGTAGAAAAACAAAATCAATATATACATTAACTAAAAAGGTAAATATTTATTAATTATTTATTTATACATTTTCTCATACAAGTGTGAAACCAATAATAGATATATTATGCTTCTAAAGAAATGATTATTGAAACATCTCTTAACTAAAAAGCTATTCTGTTCTAAACTGAACTGTTCTGTTTTTGTACTTAATCTAAAATTGCACTATGAATGCAAAACATTCATCACAATAAATGATTATGTATTATGTAATCTCCTAAAATGTTATAATATACAATATCTTTTTTTTATATTTATGATATTAGTATGTAATAGTTGCTATTATAATAAATTTGATTTTAATTACCTAATGTATCTTCTCTCGTTCTGAACGAAAAGTTTTTAAGGAAACAAATAATAATGATTGATAGATTGCTCTTTCGTTGTAGATAATATTAACAAGTTAGTTAGTTTCTTTCCGCAGCTCTTAATGTGCAAAATTTTTATAAGAAATAACAAAAACTTGATTACAAAGAAATATATTATTTATTCTCAAGAATTATTATAATAGGAAGGTGTGCATTGAAAATATTTAATATAAAAAAATCGTGTTCAGAATTAAAAAATAAAAATATTTGCTATTTTCCTATTGTTGTAAGTTACAAATGTACAACTGTAGTTGTAAGTTACAAATGACAAGGAAGCAGTTGACAGGGAAATAAATTAACAAATAAACGAGGATGAACGAATAAAGATCGAAGTATCGAATTCTACCAGTGTTGACGTTTTTATTTTATATTTATAGAATAAAGATTATAATCTGTCCTTTAATGTGTAATTTTGCAAACCGAAAATTGTACTGTAAAGTAACATTAGATATATATACATATATCTATTTTTAATTTACTTTTTGCTAATTAGGGTATTTTTTAAATAAATGATAAAATAAATAATTAAATTAACATCTAATGTAAACTAACGCTAGAGAATATACATCGATAATATTTTTTTATAATAAAGTTGATTATTACATCCAATAAAATAGTAGGTGGAATGGGAAAAGATCAGTTTACTTATATGAATTCCTCAGAAACTTTTTTGATGAAACAGGGATTAAGAAAACGAACGCATTGTGAGAAACAAGATTTAGTTCACGAAAAAAAGAAGGATGCTATTTTTTATTTGTGGTAATTTTTCTTCAAATGTTATTCACGAAGTATCAGTTACAAACCAGACATAATTTTATATTCTGTTTCTTTGTAGCAAAGTTATTTTATGAATAAGTTATAACTTACGAGGTCGCAAGTTCCATTCTGATCTCATCGATGTGTTTTTTACTCTATATTCATTTAAAAGATATACAGCAATCATGATTGTACAGCTAAAAAAGTTAAGCTTCACTACACTATACACATGAGAAATTTTACCAAACTATGATGAAATGGTCGGTAATAAGTTTTTAATTAGTTACTAAATTAGCCGAAATAGAAATAAGTGGTAAGCGATTCGTCTCACACATTTCTTGTTATATTCTTTTATTCAGAAAAAAATTATAAGGATAAATTGGAACTACCTGTTAGCATGAACTAAACTATCCAAAATGTTTTTTTATTTTTTTTTATTTTATTTATTTAAGGTCGCTTAAACATCTAAGGTCATTAGCGACCACTATAAATGAACATTCATATTAAGTTATAATAATCCGCTGCCTTCAGGAATTTTACAGTAATTTCAGTATTGTTTAAACAGTCTTTAAGAAGTAAAGGTAAATTAACATTAAATCTTTCATTTATATACATTGGACATTCAATTAAAAGATGTTTAATAGTTATTTCACTGTCACATCTCTTACAATTATTTTTGCCTTCTTTGGTTATAATATGAATGTGGGTTATATTTGTGTGTCCTATCCGTAATCTATTTAAAACCACTTGATCTCTTCTATTATTAAATTTTAAGTTACATTTTTCATAAACTGATTTCCTTATCTCAAATAGTGCACTATTATTGTAATTTCTCACCCAATAGTCATTCCACAAGCTTTTTATCTTTTTATTTATATGTTTCTTTATATCTTTAGAAGAAGATGTAACGTAGCTACAATGTTCAATTTCAGTAGACTCCTTTGCTTTCATATCAGCCCTTTCGTTCCCACAAATACCCTGGTGGCTGGGAATCCAGATCAGTTCAATAACATATCCACCGTTGACTAGCGCAAAGTAGTTTTTTCGGATTAAATTTATTAGGGGATCCAAGTTTTGAGAGTTAGATAATGCTATAAGAGTTGACAATGAGTCGGAGCAGATTATACATTTTTTATTACTTGGAGTATCTTTAATAATATCTAAGCATTTCAAAATAGCAACAGCTTCACAGGTGAATATGCTTGCATAATCTTGGAGTCTGTATTTGAAATTTTTATTTTTAATTACAATAGCGCAACCCGTTTTACCCTCATATACAGAACCGTCCGTGTAATAAAATGAAAAGTCCGAATAATTATCTCTAATTTCATAAAATAGTTTTTTATAAATATAATCTGGAGTAGTATCGCGGGGATAATTGTTTGCTATTTCTAGGTTTATTGTGAGGTCTTTTTTATGCCATATAGGTTGATTTGGCTGATTACGAGAATATACAGGAGGAAAATTGAACGCAATTTCGTTTAAATATCTTTTGACTCTCAGTCTCAGAGGTACAGGGAGTGACGGTCGAATATTGTATTCAATATCTGATAAACGTGATGATTTCAAAAAAATTGAGTCTTTATAAGATGTTATATGTTTTATAGCATAAACAAGGCTCAATTGCTTTCGCCTAAACGATAATGGCATTTCATCAGATTCAACTAGAATGCTATTTATTGGGCTGATTTTAAATGCTCCCAAACTCAGTCGTAAACAAGTATTTTGTATGCTCTCTAAAAGTTTTAAAACGTTAGGAGACGCAGATCCATAAATGATTGAGCCATAATCAATTTTTTGTCTTATCAAAGCTTTATAGGTGTTTTTTATACATGTACAATCGGATCCCCATTTACTTGATGATAACTTTTTAATAATATTCATTCTAGAATAACACTCCGATTTTAGTTTTTTAATGTGTGTAATCCAATTCATGTTAGTGTCAAATGTGAGACCTAATATTTTCAAATTTTTAACTTCTCTAATATTATGATTGTCAATTGTTAGCTTAATCATATTATTTTTCTTTTTATTTGCAAAAATCATATACTCAGTTTTTAGTTTTGAAAATCTAAAACCAGACACCTTACACCATTCAATCAGCTTATCTAAAGTATTTTGTATAAGTTTTTCTGTTAGTTTTAAGTTGTTGCCACTACATAGTATTGTTAAATCATCAGCGAACAAATATCCCCGCAAAGGGCGCTCGATAACGTCTAAGATATCATTAATTGCTACTAAGAAAAGAATAACACTCAAAACAGACCCCTGAGGAAGTCCATTTTCTAAACCGACAGGATCCGAAAAGACATTTTCTATCTTTACTGTTATGGTTCTTTTTGTCAAAAAATTTTCTACAAAAGACAGCATGTTACCCTTAACATTAAACCTTTCCAGAATCAACAAAACCCTGTGTTTCCATACCATTTCATAAGCCTTTTCCAAATCCAGCGCCACTGTAACCACCTTATTTTTATTTGCAAAAGCTGAAAGTATATCGTTTTCCAAACTAATCAAATGATCCAAAGTTGATCTTGACTGTCTAAATCCAAATTGAAACTTCGATAGTATTTGGTTTTGTTCCAAATGCCATCGCAATCTTGAGCTAACAATTTTTTCTAGTAATTTACATAAATTACAAGTCAAAGATATTGGCCTATAATTTGAGGCTAAGGTAGGCGTTTTTCCTGGCTTTGGAATAGGTACAACGATTGCTTCCCTCCACTGGTCAGGGAAGACCTGTTTAGTCCAGATATAATTATAGATATTTACTAGTCGTTCAAGGGCTACAAGAGGAAGTTTCTTAATTAAGTTGTTAGATATCTTATCTGGACCTGGACTTGAATTTCCTAGCTTATTTAAAATTATCAATAATTCATTTATACTAATATGATCATTTATACAGTTACTATTATCTTTTTTATTGAATATTGTATTAGTATCTTCTATGTTATTTTTATAACGTAAAAAGTTTTGATCATAATTATTAGAACTTGAGTTTTCGGAAAAGGTTTTAACCAATAGCTCTGAATTCATCTTTGGATCACAACTAAGTTCACCCTGACTATTTTTTAAAATTATTGTTTGTGCCCGCCTTCTTTGTCCATTGATAGAATTTATTTTTTTCCAAATGATTCCTAATGGAGTATAACTATTTATTGAAGTAATAAATTTATTCCAATTTGACTTTCTATTTTCCTTAAATAATCTTCTACTTTTGGCTCTCTTTCTACGATAATCTATTATCAAAAACTCCTCCCTACTTACATCCTCCTGTCTTATAAATTGATTGCGTTGATTTTTTTTACATTGTTTTGTAAATAATCTATAAGCCTTTTTAGTTTCCTTTAATGAAATTGAGCATTCTTCATTCCACCATGGGACTTGTTTCTGTTTTACTTTACCTGAAGTTTTAGGTATATGGTTTTCTGCTGAATTAATTATAATTGTATTAAATTCTTCTACTAACTTATTTATATTCATAATATTGGATGATTGATTTATTTCTACTAATTCTTTTATTCTGTTTTCTATTTCATTACTAAAACTAGGCCAATTTGCAAACTTATATTTCCAATGTTGCGGAATAATTTGAGTACTAGGATCCAATTCTATTTGTGCTGAAATTGTGATAGGAAAATGATCACTGTCGTATAAATCATCAATTGCATTCCAATCGAAATAGCTTGATATACTTCGTGAAACAAAAGTTAAATCAATACTGCTAGTTTGACCGTTACTACTATTAAAGTGAGTAGGTTGATGAGAATTTAAAAGGATTATATTCTCATTTGATTCTAGCCAATCAGCAATCATTTTACCTCTCCGATCGCATTTGTTTGAACCCCAATGAAAATGGTGACTATTAAAATCGCCTAACAAAACAAATGGTATTGGTAACTGGTTAATAAGATCATTTAAATCTGTTAAACTTATGGTACAACTACTGGGTAAGTATATATTACATATAGTAATTGCCAGAGGAAACTTAATTCTTACTGCTACTACCTCCAAAGAACTGCTTATATTTATCGTTTCAGGTAAGGTGTAAGATTTTACATAAGTTACAACCCCACCACTAGCTATATTGCTGTGTATTCGGTTTTTGTAAAAACCTTCATAATTTTTTAGCTTCGCACAGTAGTTGTTTTTGAAATTTGTTTCTTGTACGCATAAACATACCGGATCAATATCATTTAATATTAGTTTTATGTTTTCAAATCTTGTGTGAAACCCGTTAACGTTCCACTGAAGAATTTTCATAATATGTAAAAGGAATTAATATATTAATAAATAATAAATATAGGAAAAGGATAGTCGCTAATTATTTTCTGGGTGGATGAAGTTTTGCAGTTTTTTGATAAATCTTGAGCATCTATTCTTCAGAGCTTTATTCATTTTCGGATGAAAGAACAGACACATGTCTATTATTTGAGAAATGTTTTCGGTATATTCTTGAACTATTTCTTGAATATTTTGTTTATTTCGGCATATATCCAAGAGGTTGATGAATTGATCCAGTGTGAGAGGAAATTGAGTTTGTGTTGTTGATTCTTTAAGTTCCATTTTAATGTCGTTCCAAACTTGTTCTTCTGTTCTGCTATCTAGAGTTTTCTTCTTCTTTTTAAGGGTCTTATTTTTATTATGTTCATCTATAGAAAGACTGCTATCAGTGTCATCTGTGAAGTCGCTTATTACTAGGTTATCTGTTATGGGGTTATTTTCGTTATTTTCTGATTGCGAAATTTCTGAGGTTGTATTTGAGTGGATCCTTTTAATGCCTTTGTTTATTCCTTCTGGTTTATTAATTTGGCTTAATGGCTTGTTAAATGTTATTGGAGGGTAGTTTGAAATATTTTCTGTTTCTTGTGGTGGTAGTTGAATGTTGTGTTGATTATTCTGTGGGCAGTATTTTGCTAAATGATCTTTTCCATTGCAAACAAAACATTTCATCGATTCATTTGTAATATAAATCCAGTAATTAGTGTCATCATAGTTTATTTGCATCGATTCAGGTAATCTCAATTCATCCTCTGGTGAAACATAAAATTGGCGTCGAAAACTCATAATATGTGAAAATCCAGGATCAGAAATTCCAACCCTCATAAAAGTAACAGGTGACAAAACTTTGATTTTCATTTGTTCTAATTTTTCTATTAGTATTTCATGTGGTATAATAGGACTAACGTTCGATACAACTATCCGTTTGTTTCTTGTTATTAAAGGCCGCATTTCTAGTAGGTTATCCTTGACTTTAATCTTCTTTATTCCATCCACAAGTTCATCAGCTGTTTGTTTTGAATCCATATAAACACATATTCTAGAATTGGCTATTCGTGAGATAAATCGGATTGACGTTGGTTTTGTGATTTTTGACAGAGAAAGCAGGTAATCGCGTAGCATTATACCTTCTATAGAATCGATTATTATCGCTTGATCTTTTTTTGAGTACGTTTCTTTAGATGTAACATTTGCGTAACTAACATTGGGGGTACAAGAGATGTTCTCCATGTTTATTTAAGGGGCCCCTGTTTCCAGGAGCCTCTTTAAGTTATGTTGTATTTAATTACTCGCGGCGACTATGCGCGTTGTTCGGTACCAATAAACACGCGTGGACCAAGCGGCGGTCGCGGGGTAACTGATCCAAAATGTTTAATAAATAAATAATTCAAAAAAAATAAATACGTCAAATACCTTTCTTTACGTTATGCTATGGTGAAGATAATTTTACAGCTGTGTTTGATGTTCCATAACTTTCCCAAATATAATATTAATTTGTAATGTTATTATATCTATCTTATAAGTAAACGTGTATAGTATTGGTATGTCTAGCAATGCGATTTTTTATTTTTACATTTATTCACTAAAAACATTCGGTTTGGATTTTCAAAAAAATCCCTTTATAAGATGCTGCCACCATCCCGGTAAAGACTATCGTATCTAGAATGGATAATTCAGAGTGCTCTTAGAATATTAATTTTACTTTCAAGTCAAATATCTGTTTGTTTGTGCCAGGAGAACTGAAACAGGATTATCTCTTTGAATTCAGACTAAATCAAATTTTAGAGAAAGCCAGTTGACCTTAAATTGTTAGACCTCTCTACTCAAACTATTTAGAATTCTTTACTATTTAAAATAGTTTTAGTAAATCCAAAGGGATAAGAATAGACCAATTATTTATTTTTGATGAAATAATGGTTTCCAAAGAAATGTTGCAATGATAGGGATAAATATTTGTTTAAGCTCAAGTAGATCCAATTTAAATTAATTCTATGAAAACAACAATTCAATTCAGTAATATATTTGACTTATAATACATCATTTATTTAAGTGCTTACATTTATTCGAATAACAAAAGCTTTATCCTAAGCAAAATCTTTAGGCGTAGTCATAAGTCTCCAAAGATTTGTGAAGTACGCCTGTATAACATGCTTTATGAAGAATATAATCGCTGTATTATATTAATAGCAGTTAGCTATATACTAAACGGGTCCATATGGGCAATTTTTTTTAATGATATAAATAAAATATTGTGCCAGAAACCAATCAGTAAAGTTATTACTTTTTATCTTATCAGTGAAAATAGTGTTTTAACGTATAAAAATTGTACAGAGCATACCCTTTGAGATAAAATAAATTTAGAAAATAAATAAAGTATTGACTTAGTTCCGACCTCTTTGAATCAACAATGTCTGAGAAGAAATTGTATTTCTGTTGCCGCTATAACAATAAATAATAAAAACAGAAATTAATAAATATTTAAGAGAGGCTCCCATACAACAAACGTGATATTTTTTTATCGATATTAGTAAGAGCAATAGGCTTGAAATGTTTACAGAATGTTTAGTAATATATTTTAGTTGTTTTAAATCGAAAATAATTGTTAAATGGTAAAAATGAAGTATTTCTGCAAGCGTTTGAAAAAACTTTTAGAAATTCATGCTTGAAAATAACTGTATTAAATCTAGCAAACTGCTTCTTTGGTGTTAAGAATCAAAGTTAAAGAAGTTTCAGGGGTAGAAAACGATTTTGAATGGTCAATAAAATTCAAATTATAGTATCCACTGAAAAAAGTATTTATTCTAGGTACTTTGTGTATAATGCCCTTATATAAGATTGGTTATTTTTAGATCAAATAAATACAATGAAGACCTTTTAGAATATCTTGCTACAATTTGAAAACATTTTTCCGATTTCAAAATTTTATAAGTATGACCCGAGAAATAAAATGACTACTACTGTAAACATAATATATATATATATGAATTTATGCTATATCAAGCCCATTCATACAAGTCATTATAAATTCAGATTTAAAATATATGTACATTCAATCAAAAATGTTAAAATCTAAATTGTATGGAGCGGACTGTTTTCATTTCAAAGCTTTTTGTACTAATATTTTTCACATGCCTAAACAACAAACTAGTTGACGTGTTTTTTATTTGGATTCTTCTCGTTGGTCGCCTTTAAATTGCCAAAGATGCCAAAACATGAGAACTTACTTCAAAATATAAACAATAATATATTCCATTCAGATTTTCAATGATAGTAATATTTAATCTTTTATCGTCCACAATTTACATCGTTATGACTCCGTTTAATCCAAACGCTTTGTGTATTATTTCACTATGACCTCTGGATGAACTTCATTTTAAAACAAAAACTGTTTATAAGTACAGTATGACTAACTAAATACATATAAAGTATTAATCCGTTAGATTAAAAGTGTCCTTGGGTTATAATTTAATCCAACAACACACCCAAATGTCACGATCATTTTTTATTGACACATGTTGGGGTCTACGACCGTACTATATTTGAATCGAATATTCAATAATCCAGCGAGTACATTGCGTAATGTTAGACTGGCAAAGTTAAAGGCAGACTTAATCCTTGTTAGACTGTGTAGATATAGTAAATAACTAAAATATTATATGATATCAATGAAAAACATTAATACATTCCTGCTTTATCTACTGCTACTTTTGATAACTACAATCGTAGTCAATATACAACATTTCTAACTCTGTTTACTTATTTCCTAAAAAGTCTGGCATGGGACCTAAAATGCAAGTTGGCTTGCGTTATCTTTTAGTAAATGACTTTATTCTTTATTGTACAGCACAAAAAAACACAATAAAAAAAAATTACCTACACAATAACATAAGTTGTACAAAAGCGGTACTCGTTCTTGTTTTTTGCTGGGAATACACGATAAGTTTATGAATGTACACATTTTAGACATAAAATTTTAAATTGACACGACCTTCATAATAAATACATTAATTAATATTAAATTATTTCTAATATTTTGCCTGGCATCACTTTAAGTCTTTATTGACATCATTACACAATTTATTTTCCTTTCCAAATACGTGAATATGAATATGAAATAGAAATTTAATATTCTCCTAATTTCTATTGGAATATTCTCATCTATCTTCTCTAACAGAAATCCCTGACGGCTGAGGATGATTTAATTTCACCTACGCTTTAGTATGTGTTCGATAACCTTTCTAAATGAAATCCTTTAGTTCTTGTAGATATTCAATTTTATGTATACGTTGTACGATTTGATGTTTTTCGTTTTCAATAATCCATATTAAAGAAGTCAGTGTGAACAAACATCAATATTTTTGCGAGTGTGATAACTATTTTAAAACTTTTTTACTCATTGTAAAAATATTTTATTTAAAAGAAGGTACAAATATTATTTTCTTATAAGCGAAGTAATCCGGTCGGAAATCTCAGTTTCGTTGCTTTACACAGCCTTCAGCATTTTACACAGCATCAGCAGTTCAGCATTTGAACGAACATGAACGAGGTAGTAAGTAGGTAAGTAATCGGAGCAAATGCACCCGCAAATCTTTGGCTTAGAGTTGTATATTTTCAAAACAATAGTCTTCTTATTCATTATGCAAATTAAAATATATTATTTATGCAGTATACTTAAGAAATCTTAGGCTGCTAACTTAGGATCTTACTTAAATCCTTAAATAATATTTAGCTCCCTTAAAATAATTTTAACCAATTTAAATCTCAGATATATATATATATATATATATATATACCTATAAAATATATACCTGCATATTTTTAAATCTCACTTTTTAATTGTTGTCGTACACGTTTTATTTCCCTAGTTTTATTTAGACATCAGTGAAATGTTCAAAAATTCTAGGTGTACTAGTATTTTTTCTAGACATGAATAATAAAAAATAAAATATTGTCTTCAAAACCGTTTTTTTTTTTCCTCCATTGTCTAATATTTAGTACTATGGTACTACTATTACTACTAAGGTACCGTAGTACTTGTCTATCTGTAAGCACACAAATGTCTTGGTACGTCTTGTATACTTGTAAGTAGACAAATGTATTACTTTTGAAATTATTATATCAAAACAGAAATATGTACTTCTTTTAGTATAATACTATTTTAGTTCTCTGAAACAGACAAGTAACATGGCTCTCCGCCTTCGCAGACATTTGCCAGGTTTATCTATTTACAGTATCAATATTAATTTATTTTAGTTAAACCAATGTATTCTGTCGATTGGAAATATATTTAGAATAATTTGATTTGTAAGGTGCTGTAATATTCATTACAAATATATCTTAAATTGTATTTAAACGTGTTAGCTGTAGGTATTATGCTTGTGATTTTTTTTTTAAATACTATACACCATTTGCACTTCGTTGCTTGTCCGATTTAATTAATATTTAATTATTTATATTTATTTATTAATTATCATCATGGTTCAAGGAAATTTTATTACAAAAAATACTATACTATACTATATTTATATAAGTTTAAAAAGCGAGTCAGAAAAAGTCAAGAAAAAGCGGTCAAATGCGAGTCAGACTCGCGCACGAAGAGTAAAAAAATGTGATGTGACTTAAAAATTAAGGTTTTCGGCATTTTTCCTTTATATGTACTATAAAAAATTGCGTCACGCCAAATTTCAAGATTCTAGGTTGGCTGAAAGTAGGTACCTTTTAGGTTTTGACTCCTTTGAAGGTTGAAAGTTGTTACGAATTTGAAAATATTCAGCTTAAATTGTTTCTTTTGATTGCGTTGACATAGAAGTCTAATTTTGTTACAGCTATTATAAAAATATTATAGACTTGAGTATTTGATGTGAATTTCAATTTAATACTTCTAGGCGTTCATGAGGAAAGGTGAAGTAACTTTAAAATTATTAAAAATATTTTTATTATATAATATAACTAAAAACTTACGTGTTCCGCAGTTTTTTTTTAATTTGTGCTATACAACGTTGAATTATAGCTTAATATCTTTACCTATTTCTGAAAATAAAAAACTTGACACACAGACGGACAATAAAATAATCCTATAAAGGTACCGTTTTTTCCTTTCGAGTTACGAAACCCTAAGAAGAATGTAGTTTAAATATAGATTATAAAGAATAATTGTTGTGTGTTATTAGGTATTGTGAGTCATATTTATTTATAATAATTAAAATGGTCAATACATTGGCATTTACATGTTTTAGTTCAAAAGTTTCAACAGTAGCACCACCTACGCAATTAATTATGGAATATTATTTAGTATTTACTGTTAAATGTTTTACATATTAGAAGCATAGGATATTTTAACATAATGTTTAATATTTTATTAATTATTAGAACTTATTATAAGGTAATAAATAATAGCATCTGTAAGTTGGTTATGAAATTGTAAATTACCCTCACCTAAATATTATAGTGTTAAAATATTATAAAACGAGTTGTAAGGGCTGCTCTCGCCTATTCTATTACAAATGGTGCGTATTACAGAATGTAAGTACTGCGTATTACTGAAACAAGTCTTAATAGTATACACAAATGGAAAGGAATAACAAATTTATAATAAAATTTGCGTAAATATTGTGGTTATAAATAAAAGATTATGGATTATACAGACATGTACATAATAAGCATAATATACATATGTCTTCTCAATTTTATTCCGTTTAACAATAATGTTTTAAGGACTTCTTAAATATTTCTAAACGTTCTCATTTGTGTAAGCTAAGGAATTGTTTATTTTAACACTGTTTAAAATTCACTACAAACTCAACTGACCCAACTTTGACATAATATATTCAAGCACTATCTCGAAGATAAAGCTGTTGTAGACCTTCTTGCATTACAATAAGGTATAATATTTGGATTTCTGATAAATTTTAAAAAAAGGAAAATCTAAGGTAAAGATTGTCATTTGAACTAAGTATTTTCCTTGTGTATTATGCTTTTTAGAAACACTTCAGGATTATAATAAACACATTTCTCCATTCAAGTGTAATTGAGTTACAAAGGAAGGGAAAATCTTAGAAGGAGAAAGTTTTAAAGAATATGTTTACGTTTCGATTTTTCAGGAAAAAACTGATTAAATAAAATGAAATAACTGAAACTGATTTACTATGTACAAATATTATAAAAAGTTATTAAGTATTTTTATATAATCATAAGTAATGTGTAAAATATTGTATGTAAAACATATACTTTTACGAACTGAAATAATGAATTCGCCCAAAACGAAATAATATACATTTTATTATTAAAAGCTTCTAATAAACCGAAAAAATTGGATCGTATTACATTTTTGTAGTAAGCTTTACCTCACAAATAATGCTTAGAGCTTGATTTCACGCCGAGAAAATCCATCTGATGTTTCAGTCACCATTAACAGAGCACTGCGGGCAAGGTTTCGTGTCATATTCATGCAGTCCTTCGTGCATAAATATGCCTAAGTCTTGAAACTTTGCTTTCATGGTCACGTTGTATTAAAACTTCATTGTCAAATTTATTATAAATTATAAATAACATAATAATAAACATTTTTTGTTTGTGTCAAAAATAATAATGCATTTATATCATCAGTTCTGAAACACCAATATGAATTGTTTTCAATATGAATTGAGTATAAAAGTGTAGGACACTGTGTACAAAGGAATATATTTTTTTAAGTCATGAAAATAAAATTGTTTCTTTATTTAAATAAGAGGAGGAGAAATATGTTAGTTAACTGCATATTCATAACAAGCAATACACATTACCAAATACCTACATTAATAATGATAGTAAGTCTTGTCTGACAGCAACCATAACAAAGACAATATAACGTCTGAGGTCGAATATTGGGTCAAGCCATTTTTATTTCCAACATTTCTATCGCTGTGGAAGAGATGTAGTTTTGTTCTGTTAAGTTGCTGTGTCATTAAGCCTGGGAATTAAGATAAATAAATATGATTAAGTAAACAATATCTGTTTTTACTTATTATTAATATAATATTTAGGCAAATAACTATTTTGAATATTGTTTCTATATTTGTAACTTATAGAATAAATATTTAGTAGTAATTTCTTACTTTTCTAAAATCAGTTCAGGTTATACGCTATTCGTTTTAAGAAATATTCAAGATTAATAAATAAGACTGGTTGGTGTGAGGTAAAACAAAGGTTATACTCGTAAAATTGTTTCAATTAGCTTCATTTGTTAGTCTTGTTGCTTTTTGGTTACATTGAATAAAAAAGTATAATATTATTTATTTACACATTATATTCCGGCTTCAATGGAACTTTTATCTATTAAAGTGCTCATACACGTGCTAGATAATGGACCTATAATGAAAGTTAGATGATAATGATCCTAATGATATATCGCGGCATAACAGGGTTAATCCTTAAAATGTTTTTGAGGACAAGGTAAAATACATTTTGTTTAAAATGTAATTTACAAACAACAATTTCTGCTTTAAGGTTTATGCATATTTTCTATACCTTCTTATTTGCAT
The DNA here is from genome assembly GCA_959347405.1 of Napeogenes sylphis. NCBI lineage: Eukaryota > Metazoa > Arthropoda > Insecta > Lepidoptera > Nymphalidae > Napeogenes > Napeogenes sylphis. Next base: position 13,478,862 of record OY365776.1, read on the forward strand.
GGCTTTTTGGAATTTATGGATGGATATCACAAGGTTGTGTGACGAATGACTTTGTTAGAATGATAAAAGACACTAAGGTTATTTTAATACAACCTCACAGTTTAATATAATGGTATTAAGATTTGAGGGTATCCCTTAGCAGATGGTAAGGATTTGGTTTTATAAATGGAAACTTCCTATGATTTATATTTATAACTTATGTTTTGTATTTATGACTTTATAGTTTATTTTGAAGGTATTCACTCTATTCCATGTCTTAGTGCTGTCTAACTACATAAGCCGTGTTAAGTAAGATTGTCCCAAAATTATTTATAAACATATTTGCCACACATATAAAGTATTAAAAAAAAAACTAAAAAACATTATTCAATTAATCTAACTTACAAGATTCGAGTTGTCGGGGCTCCATTGTAGCATTTCACCATTTTATGAAAAAAAAAAATGACTATACCTAAAAACTAACCAAAAAAATTATTATGAATTTTCATATACGAATGCTATGAATATGTCGCAGTATTAAATAACAAAGATGTTTTGGTATTCCCTTAACAAGCGTATGTTTGTTTCGATAACAAGGTATAAATTTGATATTGTTGAAATGATCGATTCCAATGATTGTAAGTATAAGTGAAGCGTTGTGAATTATCTGATCTTAAATTATTATTCTGCTATGGGTCTAGTCCTTAAATTGTGGCTTCGCTGTGATTGGACTTGTAGTGGAGTCTATTAATATTCTTTATTATTATTATTTTTTTGTAAATAACATTAAATACATACATACATATAATAATGGTTTTTAATTAGTTATAAAATGATTCCAGAGACTTGGTCCGCTGTTCTACAATAAAACGTTCAAAACATATCTAAAATATTAGATATAGAGATAATAATGTCTATAAATAAGAAAATATATATTTTTTGACATATTATGATGTAACGAAAATATAATATTACGGCAGTAGATAACTATAATATTACGACAGCAGGTAGATATTTTATCCAGTTTTCTTATAAAACAAATGGTCCCAGAAACAGCTTGACAGAATCGTTTCACGTTCAGCAAGAGTAGATCTGTTACATATTATTTAATTTCCATTCCGCCATACACCTGCTGTAGCTGCAACTTCACAGTAAAACGGTAAAATGGTTCCTCTTAATTTTGCTATATTTCGAGAATAAGGTATTTCACCAAGTAAATATTATCCTTCAAAGAATTGTATTAATTTTTAAGTTAAAATGTCCTCTTGATATAGGTACTTGGGCAGTAAATTAATGTTTTATATTTGAAGTCATTTAAAATTTAGTCTCGATCATCTTCAAATGTTAATTAAAAACTTTCGATGGCAATTAGAAAGTAAATCTAGCTTAGGTCACCCGTTAATTAAATGAAGTCGCACTTTGAACAATTAAATAAATATTGTAGATCACATACTAATTGAGAAAAGATCTTTCAAAATCCTAAAGATTGATTGAAAACTTATGGGTATCTAGAAAATTGTGGAAATTGATATTATTTTCGATTTGGCAATATTTATTTTTTTACCAAATGTATTTATTTAATCGTATTTATGTAAAATAAATTTTTTACTGAAAAAGTACCATTTCAACCAATTTGAACAATTGACGCTGGCTACCAAAAACTATGGCTTGAGATTTTAGAGGCTTCACACGTACACCAAACATACAACATCATACCGGAATGTTTTATAACAAAATAAATTTGAAATAAAAAAAAATATGACTTTTATATAGTGAAAAAGTCGTCATCCAAATGAAACAGAATTTTCTTTTACTTTTATCTCAAATATGTAAAAATATCTTGTTTTAGTTACATTGGAGTTATTTATTTACCTGGAGTGGAGTTTAAAATGTAAATAAAAAATTAATAATTTAAAGAAACATAACTTTAAAAAGCAGAAAAAAAAAAAAAAAACCCCCGATACAAAAAGACTTCTAAAAAGAATAAAAATAATATTATTATGTAATAATTGAAGTTGTTGCGTCGGGGGACCGTTGTACTTACGTTGACGATGGTGTCTATTTTACGAAGTTACTCATTAAGGACTTTAGACTATTATTCGATATAATTCTTGGTATCGGGGGTTTTCAATGTTTTTTTCTGCTTTTTAAGTTATGTTTCTTTATTGTACTGAATGAACCTACCTTGAACACAAATTTTTAGTTGTTATAGTATTTCTATCAATCTATCCTAATAATAAAAAGAGGAAAGATTTATTTTAATTGAATAGGCTCCGAAACCACTTGACTGATTTAAAAAAATCTTTTACCATTACAATCCTACATTATCCCTGATAAACAAAAACTACATTTTATCATCATCATCATCAGTAATATTAAAAAGAGGAAAGATTTGATTGTTTGTTTGCTTGAATTGAATAGGCTCCGAAACTACTGGACCGATTTAATAAAATATTTTACCTTTAGAATCCTACATTATCCCTCTGATAAACATAGGTTATATATAATACGAGAAATAATAAGGATCCGCGTGAAAATTTATTATTTATTAATTATAAATGTATTAAGAAACCTGATTTAAGACTTTCTCATATATACGAATATTAATAAATATAAACATTTAGAGTTAAAATGATTTACAATCACTAATAACACTATGATAAAGGGATTTATATTATCACTAGCTGTTGCCCGTGACTCTTTATGACTACGATCATAAGCCATATAAATATAATTCTTACAGTCTACGTGGACGCAGTCAAGGGCAATAGCTATCCCTAATAAAGTGAGTACTTATAGACCCAGATAAAGTATATGAGTAAGTGTAAAAACCTTTTGGCCTATATAACATCATAACATAATAAGCCTTTTTTCCTATATATCGCAAGCAACGCCGCTGGGAACAACTAATTATTGCATAAGAACCCTTCCCAGCACGAATAAAACGTCAATATCTTGAAGACGACTGTTTCTATTTCGACCAAATATGAATAAAAACTATCTCAACAAACATAGCCGATTAAAGAAAACCGCATTCAAATCCGTCCACGCGTTTGGCCGCTACATTAACACAGACAGACACACAGATACACAAATACACAGATCGACAGGTCAAACTTACTCTTTTTAGTCGGGGGTTAAAAAAACTAATACTTTTTCATTGATTGTTGCAGGTACATTTAACTGGACAAAACACTGGGGGAAAGTCAAAACTATCTTCAATCTATTAAATATAATTTCTGAATTGGAAATAATTTAAAAATAATATGGTAAGGAATAAAATAACAATAATTCATCGATAAATATTTTTGTATTAAGGCATCGTTCTCATCAGATATTTAATAATATTATTTTTCTATTATGTATAGATGATAGTCAAACATAGATCTCTGCTCGTAGAAAATTGCTACGGTTGAAAACAAAATAGATTGTATTGAAAAAAGCAACGACAAGATTAACGTAATATTAAAAACATGGTATCGATGTAAATGGGCTTAGTTAGAGTAAAAAATATTTAACCTAAACTACAGGTAATATTCTTAAAGAGTAAAGGTTACGTTTTTATTTCATTATATAAGCAATATAGAAGGTAAAGGTAGACTTCTTTTATCTTACTACAATAACTCGTTATATTTTCAAAGGCACCGGATATTAAAGTGACTTTCAGCTCACTTTCATCAGTGTCGCCGCAAAATTTATACTTTATTTTCTAAATTACTAAAGATTGCCTGTTTCGAACGAGTTGGATAAGACAGGCAGGATTATGTTTAAAAGTCAGTTTGTAGCTTGTCAAAATGTTTAATTGACACAATGATGAGGAAATATTTAGGCCTTTGCCTAATAAATAAATTTTTGTTTATTGATATATATCAATAATAATAATAATAAATATTTATTGCTCTATTATTCAGCACCTTACATTTGTTTTCAAATTGTACCTTTTACATACTTTCTCGTTGAAGAGCTAATGTTAAACTACAAATGTTAAAATCTCCTAAATAAAACAAATGTTATACTTTGATCTTTAACTATTTCGCCAATAATATTCTGTATACCATAAACTAACACACAAATAAACTATTTGAAAAAAATATGAAAACACGAATAAAGGAACCCGAATTAAATACACCCTCATACTACACTTTACACTTCACTTTACTTTTGTACAAATCGTCTTTAACAACAAGTTTTAGTTTAGAAGAAAAATCTAAATACCTAAACGAAATTGGATTTTCGTAACACAATTTAAATTTATCGTAGTTATAGAAATCTGCTTTTATATTTTACGATCCTCTATTTCAAGACATCTAAAACCAACTTTTTATTATTTCCTTGGAAAAAAAATAATTACGGATACTGGTGAAGATGTAGTAGAAGTATGATGTAGAAGAAGATGTAGATGACCTTTGTTATATGGCAGCATGGAAAACGCTGTCACTTTTAAGACAACTCCATAAAATACCAACGGTTGCCCCCATAGCTTTGGTGGGAAGCAACGGAATCGCTTTCGCACTTACCGTGATGCCCTAACTGAACCCCCCCAATAAGGAAGCCCTAAAAAACTTAGAGCACCCTCATGACGTAGGCCTATGGTAGGTAAGAGGGATCACCCTCACTTCATCTCTATAACTACCCTAAAACTAAAGCTTGAAATTTACAATTAACTACATTCAATTTACTAAAAGAATATTTATATTTATCATTTCAATACAATACAAACATCGCTCTATATAATATGTACATCAAAGTATCCTATATAATATGTAAATTAGAGTATCGTATATAATATGTACTTCAAAGCATTCTTTAGGGTCACTATTCACTAACCACAATTGTTGTCTGACATTCTGACAATTTTACTCGGAGTAAAATCCGACACAGATGTGGCGACTGTCAAACTGTTGTGTAACGGATTTCAAACTTATATCTATTTTTACATTTTAATACAAATAGCATAAATTATAACGAAGAAAACTTCTAATTGATAATAAATCAACGAGGTAGACTTATTAAAGTTATAATTGTTAAAATATCAATGCAAACAGAAAATATTTTATCGCAAAATATCACACAATCACAATTATCTTTTAGCAATTTCTACAATCAGCCTTGTGCCAGTAGCAGGTACTATTATTTATTATATCTTATTTAATATTCGTTTTAGATAGTGTAGTCAATACACTGTAGTGTAAAATATTGAAATTAAGGTTTATCAGAATATAAATATTACTTTAAAAGAAAATGCAAAACTACCAAAAATTGTTGTTTGTGAATTATATTTTTAACAAAATGTATTTTACCTTGATTACTAAGCAAACATTTTAAAGATTAACTCTGTTATACCGCGATAAATCATCAGCATCATTAGGGGCGAAGTATCTAACTTTCATTATACGTCCATTATCTAGCACGTATGAGCACTTTAATAGATAAAAGGTTCATTGAATCCGGAACATTTAATATGTAAATAAATAATATTATATATTTTATTCAATGTTATAAAAAGCAACAAGATTAACAAATTAAACTTATTGAAATTATTTTACGAGTATAAACTTTATTTTTACCTACAGTCTTATTAATTTTTCTTGAATATTTCTTAAAACGATTAGCGTATAATATCAACTGATTTTAGAAAAGTAGGAGTAGGAGTAGTATTTTGGAAATTACTACTAGATATTTATTCTATAAGTTACAAATAAAAAAACAATATCCAAAATAGTTATTTGCCTAAATATTGTGTTAATAATAAGTAAAAACAGATATTGTTTACTTAATCATGTTTAATTATCTTAATTCCCAGGCTTAACTACAGAGCAACTTAACAGAACAAAACTACATCTCTTCCACAGCGACAGAAATGTCAGAAATAAAAATATAAAAAGCTTATCCGAAGTGGTGTCCATTGCAACTGCAATACAGTCCTTTAAACGTTGAGGCCAGTTATCAATAGAAGCACGCGCTCTTTCCGTGGGGAAATTCTTCACTGCCAATCGTATGGATTGTTTTAGGGACTCCAAATTATCATGGTGTTTAGAGCAAGCTATATGTTAAGCTCTAAAACTCATAATCAGCTCTGATGAAATCCGAGACGTTCGCTTCCAACCAAGACTGCGTGCACCGAGCTTTATGACCCGGCGCCGAGTCTTGTTGGGAGGACCATACTTGGTTATTGAAATTGGTGTTCTTAAGGGGCGCAACTACTGATTTCTTAATACACTTGTGCCGATGTTTTGATACCTTTTTCACAAAAATATAGCTCAGTCACTCCTTCATAGCTAACACCCCACCAAACCATCACAGAAGTCGGATAATGTCCACATTACACTCGACTAATTGAGAAGTTTTCTTAGAGTTTTGAGCATAAATACGGTCATTTTGTTTGATCACGGCCAGATCTTTCTCTGTCACAAACAGAGGAAGTCTCATTGTACAATTACAGTGATTCTCTTCTCTTTATCACCCCTATCCATTTTAATATCGCAAAATATTTTAAAATGTATTGGCGCCAAAACGATAAAACATAATGAACAATCGTATAAAAATGACAGATTCCAAATTCAAATGTAATATTTTCTTATTTTTAATTGTAACAGTATTTATGGCCAGACTTTGAATACGTACATGAACTAAATGATTTCAATTAGATAATTTATCAACCACTTATAATAGCTTAGGCGAAACTAAATCACCTCAGCCGTCAGGGATTTCTGTTAGACAAGATAGATGAGAATATCCCAATAGCAATAAGGAAAATATTAAATTTCTATTTCATATTTATATTCATGTGTTTGGAAACTAAAGTAAATTCTGTAATCATATTCTTTAAGACACTCGCTGAATTATGGAATATTCGATTGAAATATAGTATGGTCGTAGACCCCAACATGTATCAATAAAAAATGATCGTGGCATTTGAGTGTGTTGTTGGATTAAGTTATAACCCAAGGACACTTTTAATCTAACGAATTAATACCTTATATGTATTTAGTTAGTCATACTGTACTTATAAACAGTTTTTGTTTTAAAATTAAGTTCATCCAGAGCTCATAGTGAAATAATACACAAAGCGTTTGGATTAAACGGAGTCATAACGATGTAAATTGTGGACGATAAAAGAATAAATATTACCATCATTGAAAATCTGAATGGAATATATTATTATTTATATTTTCATTGTAACTTTCGCAAAACCACTTCGACATAACATGAACCTGTTTAATAAATATGTAAAAAGACTGCGGATCTTATTAAATTTTAACTACCAAAATAATTTATTTTATTACATAGATAACATTTTAAATCTTTTTTGAGGTCTGATCATATTGTGGTCTGACTTTAGTTACGATTGAGTTAGTTAATCATTATTATCTTATGAACCGGAGAGATGTCTTTTGAGATGCAAGAGCGGACACGATGCTTGCCTTTGGCATAAAAGATAAAACGCTCCAAGTAAGTTCTCAAGTTGTGCCATCTTTGGCAATTAAGAAGCGATCAACGAGAATAATTCAAATAAAAAACACGTAAAAGAGTTTGTTTTTTAGGCGTGTAAAAAATATTAGTAAAAAAAGATTTGAAGTGAAAGCAGTCCGCTCCATACGATTTCTTTTTTAATATTTTTGATTGAATATAGATATATTTAAAGCTGAATTTGAAATGACATGTATGAATGGGCTTGATATAACATAAAATATACATATTTTTTGTGTTTTGTGATTTGGTAGTCATTGTATTTCTCGGGTCTTACTTTTAAAACGAAAAAATCGAAATCGAAAAAATGTTTTCAAACTGTAGCAATATATATTAAAAAATCTTCATTTTATTTATTTCATCTAAATAACCAATTTTATATATGGGCATTATACACAAAGTACCTAGAATAAATACTTTTTTTGTGGATACTATAATTTGGATTTTATTTAACATTCAAAATCCTTTTCTACCCCTGAAATTTCTTTAACTGTGTTTCCTAACACAAAAGAAGCAGTTTGCTAGATTTAATATACTTATTTCTGAGCATGAATTTCTAATGGTTCCTTCAAACGCATGCGAAAATTCTTCATTTTTACCATTTAGACTTCGATTTATACTCAAACGACTACATTAAATAAATAAATTGTGTGCAAAATATTCAGAAATATTTATACATTTTAACATTATAAATGAAATTAAATCAATTATTTACTTACTTGATTGACTTCACAATGTATTGAAATAAAACTATTTTTGCGGATTTAACTAGCGTACATTGAATTAAATTTAAAATTAATCGAAAATTAATAAACTGTCTTTCTATTCGTATCCCTATGTATTTAACTATTTTAAATAGTAGAGAATTCTAAATAGTTTGAGTAGAGGTACTAGTGATGAAGGGATTTTTTTTTAAATCCAGACCAAATGTTTTTAGAAAATAAATAAAAAAAACGTATTGCTACACATACATAAATTATACAAGTTTACTTATAAAATAAATATAATTATATTATTAATTAATATTATATTTCGGAAAGTTATGGGACACCAAACACAACTACAAAATTATTATCATCATAGCGATGAAAACGTTAAGAAAGATACGTAACGTATTTATTTTTTCAGAATTATTTATTTATTATACATTTTAGAAAGTTCATTTTAAAAAGTAGTTACAGTTTATCCCTATAATATTTTTCTGAATAAAAATGTAACTTATTTCTAATTTGACTAATCTAGTAACTCGGTAAACTAATTACTGCTATTTTCATCATGATTTTTTTAAATTTAATGACGAATAACAACAACCAACCTTCAAACAATCTTTTTTTTTTTTTTTTTTTTATTCTTTTTTTTTTTTGGGGCTTTTGTCTACATAGACATGGCAGCCCCATCATACCCTAAGTCTTACTAAATCAAAGAAACGGAAAGAAAATTATTGATGATTTATGACCATATTTATTAATAATTTCGCTGCGTCAGATAACGGCTCTCTTAAAAGGGATAAAAATACACTCACATCATATTTATTAATGTCTAACTGTCTAATCAATGACTCTCTTTCCGCCTTATATTTAACACATTCATGTAATATGTGTTGTACATCGTCTAAGAAGCTGCATGTTTCACAGTCGGGAGATTCTGCTTTTTTCATCAAAAAAGCAAACTTTTTTGATGGAAAATGCCCTGAACGCAATCTGTGTGCGGTGATGATGTACTTCCTGCCAATATTTGCTTTTATAAACCAAGGTAAATGAGGAGGCTGACTTTGAATAATTTTGTACCATATACCCTTTTCCCTACTTCTTTCGTCGAAATACTCTCTAAACTTTGTGTAACAATTAATTTTGAATTTGGTCATTCTTTCTGTAAAAATAGGTAAAGTATGTAGTTCAGAACCTTCATTTATAGCTAACTTTGCAAGACAGTCAGCCTTCTCGTTACCAATAAGACCTATATGCGATGGAACCCACTGCATCTTCACATTTATATTTCTAATCTGGAGTTCATGTAAGCTGCTAATAATTTTGTAGGCTATCGGTAGACCTCTGCTATATCCAGAGGCACATCGAGCCAAATGCTCTAAACCACTTTTACTATCCGAAAAAATTACAACTTTTTGATTATTTAGTGCGCTGAGATATTTTAAAGCCTCTAAAACTGCAATGAGTTCCACCGTCATTACACAAACTTTTGATAAAATTTTAAATTTACCAACAACATCCCCTTCCTGGTTACAATAAGCACAACCAAGTCCAGCTTCGCTCCTCGACCCATCTGTAAATATTTGAGTCCAACCAGAATACTTTTCGTATAATTCTTTCATAACGCTGATTTTCAGAGATGTTCTTTCATAGTTTCTTTTAGATGTTTCAATACAATTTAAATTCATTTCAATTACATTATTTAAATTAATACGACTCACCCACGTGTTTAATTTAAACATTTCTAATACATTTGAGGAGTGGATCTGGACTGGTTTACATTCACGATATACCAATAAAAGTAGTGGCTTTTTAATATTTTCCCAATATCTCTCATATCCTGAGGAACTCAAATCATTTAAAAGCTTAATTGTTGTATTATGAGACCAAGATTTACATTTCATACAATACTTATAGGCTAAATATAATCTCCTGATAAACAATGGTTGAATACATAACTCACTCTCCATTACATGTATGGGAGTACTTTTAATGAATCCACCTACTATACGAAGGGCTTGGTTTTGAACCTTGTCAATTTTATAGAGATGTGTTTTTGCACTGTTGTCATAGAAGTAGCAGCCATAATCCAACCGGCTTCTAATCAAAGATATGTACAGTGTACGAATATGTTTTGGATGAATACCCCATCCAGGGCCAGCTAACATTTTTAATAAATTTAAAATTTTTGTACATTTCTCAACTATATCATTGATATGTTTGCTCCAACGTAACGATCGATCCAGCTACAGACCTAAATATTTAATATTTTCATTTATTGGCAAAATTTCATTATTAATTTTTAATTCAAATTTCCTTCTCCGGCGTCCTCTACTAAAAATACACACCCTAGACTTACTCTCAGATACTTGAAGGCCAATATTATCTAACATTTCAACCACCAAGTTCAAAGCTTTCTGTAATTCCGTTTCGCAATGTTTTAAATTATTATGGCAAATATAAAAAATAAAGTCATCTGCATATTGTGCTACACATACATTGGTAACTAGAGTACATATTTGAAAAGTTGCTATATTAAAAAGTAATGGAGAAATCGGATCGCCTTGGGCTAAGCCCCTGTTAGTACACCTAGTTAAATGAGCAAATGATATATTTTTGATCATTAGTTGTCTGTTGCTTAAAAAAGACCAAATGTAATTACATATTGTCCTGCCAACTCCTAATCTATCCAATGCCATAACCATTTTGTCTACTGAAATGTTATTGTATGCATTTTCAATATCTATAAAACATGTATATGTTGGTGTTTTACTTGAGAAATCTAATTGAATATACGTAACTAAACGTGACAAACAGTCTGAACACGATTGAGCTTTTCTAAAACCACAAGTAAACGGTGATAAAATGAACTTGTTTTCTATAAACCATTCCAATCGTTTCCCTAACATATTATGAAATATTTTACACAAACACGATAAAAGTGAGATAGGTCTTAATTTAATTTCTGAATTTATATCACTATTAGCTTTGGGAATGGGAACTATCAAAATTGTACGCCATTGCTTTGGTATAGTACCTGAACGAAATATAGCGTTAAATATTGTTAGAAGAGCTTTTTTACCAGAAGAAGGTAAATTATAAATCATGGAATACGTAACGCCATCACTACCAGGAGACGTATCTTTCTTCTTTAAACAAACCTCTAATTCTTGAATAGTAAAACTTGATTCTAGTAAAATATTATTAGATTGGACAATGGGCTGACATGTTGGGACATAATCCGGGGTAAGAGAATGAAGCAATTCGTTTATTTTATCCTTGGGTGGTGTAACTATATTTTTTTGATAACCTTTATACCATCGCATTTTATTCCACATGTCTGTCACGGATGTAGACTCTTTAATATCTGAACAAAATTTTTTCCAGCTATTTGATTTAGCATTAAGCAACACTGTTCTTGCTTGCTTCGTTTTATCCTTAAGTTTTTGAAGATTATTTGGAGTAGGATTCTTTCTGAATTTACCTAAAGCTAGTCTACGCTCTGCAACTGCGTGTGATAACGTTGGTGACCAGTAGTGTTTAGGTTTGAAATTTTTAATAGGACTTATGCAAATTTTACTTACAGGGATGTTTTTATTTGCCGAAAAATTTATTTGGTTTATAAAATAATCATATAAATTTTGTATATTATTACTAGAACAGTCGGGGCTGACTACTGAGACAAACGAATCAGTCAGATCCTTACAATACCTTTTCCAATTAGCTTTTTTAAAATTACGCTTTTCAATGTACATTATTTCACCAGCAAAATTCAAAATAATTTTAATCACAAGATGATCACTCCCGAGGTTCTCATTAATTATTCCCCAGTTAAAATTAATAGCTATATCGGACGATACAAATGTTATATCTGGAGATGATTTTTGCAAAACACCATTTACTAATTTAATTCTTGTTGCATCTCCATTGTTGAGCGATATAAAACCTTGATCCAAAGAAGAATCAAATAATTGCTGACCCCTGTTATCTATTTTGTAGGACCAGTTAGTATGGTGTCCGTTAAAGTCCCCCCCAATTAATGTTTTACTAGATGCTATTGCAAATATATTATCCCACTCAGATTGCCGTGTTGTAACAGATGAAGGACAATAAATAGAGATTATATTATCCAAATATTTACAATTAGTTATTTTAACATGAACTACTTCTATGCCAGTATTGACACTACCGGTGGGGCAAACAAACGATTTTATGGATTTATGGACTATTATGGCTACTCCTCCGTAAGAATCATAACGATCATTTCTATAAACATTATACTCACTCAAATAGACAGCAGTACCCGTATTCAACCATGTCTCAGAAATCATACCAATATGAATTTTTTCTTGATATAATAAATTCTCAAAACTAATTAATTTTGGTTTCAAACTTTGTGAGTTCCATTGTAATATATTAATGTTGCAGTTCTTATCCATTAAGTAAGTTTAAAAATTGTTCACTGATTACTGTACCAGATATTAAATTAGACACAAACAATTTAAATTCTTCAAACACTACTTTCATAATCACTAGTATCTTCTCTTCAAATTTATCTTTAGACGTTACTACATTCTTAATTTTAATTATTAAACGCCAAATATCAAATTTCTGTTTTCTACTTCTTTTATATTTCTTTATATCAGGGTTTTCTGTCGGTGAATCGGAATCACTATTGTTATATTCTGAGATTTCTGATTTCAACTCTTCTTCTTCTTCTTGTAATTCGTTTTGCGAGTTTGCATATGATTCTTCTTTTTTCTTTTTCAATTTTCTTTTTAATTGTTGTGATCTATTTAAAATGTTCTCTTTTTTGGGTTTTTCGTCAGTAGTTGTTTGTTCTTTTCCTTTTTTCAGAACTGAGCTGTATGTTGTTTCTGAATTCAAGTTTCCCGATAAAATTCTATTAGACACTTCATTATCTAAATTCAATAATTCAGGTAACAAATTATTTTCCTGTCTTTGTTCATTTAAATAAACTTCTAATGCTTTTTTGTATGTTAAATTTTGTTCACTCATAATTAATCGAATTTTCTTTTCTTTTAAAAACCACAGACATGACTTATCTATAGCCATGTGTTGACCCTTACAATTTGGACAGCAAAATATTTCAATTTCACAATTATTATGATCTTTGCCACACTTAGGGCACGTCGGTTTGTTAATGGAGCATACTTTTTTTGAATGACCGAATTTCCAACAGTTAGAGCATTGCGTAACTGGAAAAACATATTTTTCTATATTGATTTTACATCCATATGCGGATATATATTGTGGTGGAGCAGAACTCTCAAAACATACTCGAACCGACTGACTATCAACCCATTTTCCATCTTCATTGATACGTCTTAATCTTTTAATAGATACTATCTTAATTACGGAACTCAAATTATCAAATAGCTCTTTCTCTGATATGTCAAAATCTACCCCTCTAATTATACCGTAAGATAAATTGCCTACGTCAGTAAATTGAATTCTTATATCCATCTCTAAAAGCTTCCGGCATTGTACAAGTTTTTCAGCTTGTATTTTATCATCAAGTTGAATAAAAATTTTAAATGCAGTTTTATATCTTATTTTTGTAACATTAGTTATATTTTCATTTTGTAAAAATTTGGCCATGGCCATTTGTTTAGGCAAAATTTTTAATGAGGACAAACAAACTTCATATAGAATAGATCCATTCCTATTTCCTTCTTGATTTAAATGTTCTTCCATCCTATAATGTTTATTACTCAGTGAATCACTCCGTATCAATCTCTTTGTTTTTCTTCTCGTTACAGTCATAAATCCTTCTTCACTACTATCTTCACCTTCACGTAATCTTTTTTCACTTTTCTTAGTTTGCTCCATTTGATCCAAGCTCCTATTATTCAACTCGTGATCGCTTTGATTTACAGGCAGTGAATCACCCTTATCAGAATCATCCTCATCACTCAAAGCTGATATATTCATATTTAATTATAACTTTTTTAAAAGTGGGTAGTTTGATAATCTTTACACAAAGTAAATGCAGTTGCGATAGTTACGTGCGCTCACCACAGACTCTCGCGCGTCACTTCAAACAATCTTGTAATTTTGTTACGTCTATAGTGTGGTGGAACGAAATTGATTTATGTATACAATCATGATTGCTGTATTTTTTTTAATGAAAATGGAGTAAAAAATACATCAATGCGATCAGAATTTAACTTGCGACCTCGTAAGTTATAACTTATTCATAAAATAACTTTGTTTAAAAACAAACAGAAGGTGAAATAATGTCTGGTTTGTAACTAAATGGATAAAAAAAAGCAACCCTCTTTTGTCATGAACTCAATCTTGCTCTTATACCAGCGTTCGTTTTATTAATCAATGTTTTATCACAAAAGTTTCTAAGGAATGCATAAGTAAACTAATCTTTTCTAAATTTATATAAATATAGAATGAAAAATAAACCGATACGGGCAGGGTTTCGAACCCGCGACTACTGGGAAACCGTCCCGTCGCTCTACCAACTGAGCTACCGTATCGCTGTCCGTCTCGGTGAATTAAGCATTCTATATGTGATCGTCTTTATCGGGACCGTGGTGACAGCTATTAGGTTTCTTTCGTAATTCCTAACCAATGCTAAATAAACAGTGATAAAAACAAAAAGTTAAATGAACAGTGATAGAAAACCACTAAGAAATATTTTTGCCAAAAATTCTGGTTCAAATAGAAGTGTTTTCTGTTACTACCTGCCCTTTCAACATTTCTTAATTTTATGATCGCATTACAAAACAGAAGGTAAATAGAATAAATGGCAAAATTATGGCCAGAGAACATCTTATTCTCTACGTAACTCAGTGGCAATTTAATATTGAGCTTTTGTGCCCTAAGGAAAGGATCCAATAACTTATTAACTTTAACATTTTTATTTGACTGCTAGTAAGGACGCTGTCTTCCAAAAAATAAACTTAATTAATGATGTTTTATTTTTATGCAATGACAATGGAATTTGTTTTATTTTTAATATTCATTTAACCTTAAAAAGTAAAAATATTTTTTAAGAAAGTGTCTTAATTTAACTATTAGTTCTATCACCACCATACTGTTGGTAATTTATAGTTTTTCTCCAAGAGAATGAATATAGCATTATATATTATAATAATAAACAATACACATGCATTTTCATCAAATAAAAAAAATATAAATAGGACAATATCTGGACAAAAAAAAATAACTTAAACTTTAAGATTTAGATCAAAGGTTTCCTATGATTATCATTATTACTTACATCATAAAGAAATTAAAAAATATATTAATTTTAAAGAAAATATTAAGTTAATCTTGTATATTCTACTAATCTTGTATAGTCACTTTGTAATGACATCACTTAAGCTATTTGTAATTTTAACGCTGAAACTAAAGTTCATGAAGGTACTTGCTACAAGCTACTTCAATAAAGTGGTTCTGAACAAAAAGGCAAAGTTAGCGGTTAATTTTACTTACTCTTACCTTAAAAGCTGACTCCAATCGTAAAGATAAGTGCTAAAACTGTGTTGTTAAATGGTAACAAAATAGACGTACTGAATAATAAAATAATCTATTAAACAAAAATATTCTTAACCTGTCTTAAGTCTAAGTAAATGGTAAAGGTAACTTTAACCGTTTTAGAGTTTACATATATTACTGTATTTGAAATACCAGGTTATTCTTCAAAGTAGGTATTTTTTCCTGGATCAAGGACTTGGATAAATCAACTAGGTGTGCAATATAAGTTAATAATGTTAAAATATAAAACATATCCACAAATCTGAGAGGTAAACATTATTTAAAGGCATAATTCCCGAGGCTGATAGATAATTAACTATGGCTATGTACATAACTCTCATTATACATCCATTAGCCTCCACGTGTATTGACTCGATGAAGCTTAATTGTTTAATAAACCTTATTTCTGACCTCATGATCTGAACTGATCAATAATGTAATTTGTATTTATCTTCTAATAAACTACAAACTACAAAGAGAATTATTTAATATCGGACGATAATGTTTTAAAATTATGGAATTTCAATTATTTGATTCAGTTTCATTTATATCAATACAAAATATAAACTCGGTGAGATAAATATATTTCTAGAATATTTATTTATCGATAATTATTTAGGAGATCTAGAATTATCTTTACGTATGCTAGAAGATTCAAATGTAAACTTTTCTCTGCCACATTTTTCATATAACGTTTTGGATCTCCTTTTTGGTTTTCAATACATGAAACTAAGTTATTACACGATGATTCCCAGCCAATATGTAATAAAATATTATATTATGTCTGAATAAAAAAAAAGGAAGTCATGAAAGTGTTACAGGATTGGAGTAGAGTATTTTTATCTGGTTTGATTAAACATTATTTTATTACCGAACATGATTCCCACGAACGATAAACCCTGAGAAGTCCTGACGTCAGACTGGCGGCCGTTCCTAAAAAAATAACCTTTGAAACCATGCTAGACTTGTCTATATATAGCGCTACCTCATTTTTTTTATATAAGAGAAGGTTGGCCCAGAGACCACTTGAGGAATCGAAAGCTGAATCATATATACTAAAACGTAACTATAAAAATAACAGATGAACTACAAACCAATTTTGCATATTGTTTTTAAAGCAATTTAATAACAGGCCCAACGAAGTTTAACCGTAAATCTTAAACAACTGTTATGATGACAAACCTGAAGACAGATATTATATCTTTTTAAGAAAATAAATTTTTCCTCTCGAGATTCGAGTATAAGATTGCAAGTAAAGATAGATTACATTTAACTAAAAATATTAAATTTGACTTTTATAAAATTAAACGATTTAAAAAATATCTAGGTTCTTAATTATATAACATAATATTTATCAAAAATCTAAATAAGCTTAACATGGCTACACATGTTTAAAGATATTTTGAACATATATAACAACATTTTTTAATATTTAAGGACCCTAAATTTAAAGCAATAGTCACACTTCAAAATGTACTACACTATAAACAGATTCAAAGTTTTTCTTTTAAGTTTAACAAAAGTCTAGACCACTTTATCTAGCGCTCGCTGGCACTTCTGAGAAAATAATGTAAGCAGATCAGCATATCAGTTTTCTAATATAACTTTTTTTATGTTAAATACAAAGATTTAATAATTTATACGAAATCTTTGTGATGAAATGTACATTTACTTTTAAAGTTTTTTCTTTCTGCGCAAAAGTTCTTGGTATGACAATAATATTCGCAATATTTATTTAAGCCCAACTAAGCAACTTGATATTTTTTTGTATTACAATTTTGTAGTATAGTATAGTAATTACTTTAATATTCTCGTAATTGCTATATAACATGTTTCCCTGCTCCATTATATGTAACTTATATATAAAAAAGGATATTCACATTACTCTTTAATACAATAAATAGAGTTTATATACGCAGAGATTATTAAATACGTTGTTTATTCAGCAAAAATATTTTTTTTCAATTTCCATTTTATAATCTGTTTCAAATCTGTTTTTATTATTTGAAAATTACTCGGAATGTTACAATAAACGATTGAATTTCATTTATCATTTTTCAATGATTTTTTGTTACTTCAGGTACATTGAAACCAGTTAGAGGAAAGTTATATGTTTTTACTAGTAGATTTAGGATTAATGGTTACGATAACTTATAAATACTTTTGAATCATAACTGATAACTGATCGTAATCAGGCCCTATAATTGTAATAAAATGTTATATATGTACTAAAAATTAGTTTAAGAAAGAATATTTTAATTAAAAAATCACATTAGTAGTAGTATTACTGCATTTTAATTTCGCTTTAATTATGATAATATTGTAAACATAAACCGTCGGTGTGATAAATTATTCACAATTAAAAATGGTCTTTTTTTTTATTGTATAAATGCTTTAACAGTTTGTTTTAAGTATTATATTGAAATGTCTTTAACATGTCTTAATTTGATGAATGAAAACTTATTACATTATTATTATTAATATATACTCAGTGAAATTTGTATTAGTTAAAACCTTTTTAATGTCCTGTAGATGATAAATAGTTTTATGTATGTAGGTATTCGTTTCAATGTTAAACTTATTAATAAATAAGTTATCAAGTTATGTGAGATAAGTTTTCGTTCCTTTTTTGAATGCTTTGAAACAAGAGCCAATTTAAAGCCAATTTAAATCCTTGTTTAACAGAAATCCTGCCTGTATTCCTATTCCATTTCTAGCTATTGTGGATGTAAACTGAGATTACCACGTAACAAGCTTCTAGACTTTATTGACCAAAGAGATGTTTACAAGTGGGCTCTCTCTATGAGTATCAATAAAATTTACCGAAAAAAACAAACGAGGGTAACAATAAAACCAAAATAAATATAAAAATAATAAGATTTAGCTTACGAAATCAAAAGATAACAAAACACAGTAATTATGAAATTAAAATTTAAATCAAGTAGTGTACGGATAATAACTTCGAGGGTTTAAAAAAATAAAAGACGGGCTGCGATGAACTGATCTTGAGTTTAATAAAGAATCAATCATAGTTACGAAGTTACATACGGTTCACATAATGTTAACTTAGCTACATATAGCATAGATAAAGTTAAGAAAGCGTAATTGCTATCTTAAAACGAACAGGTGTTTAAACATGCCCCCGGGCGTTGAAAGATGCAATTTCAACACGAATCCGAAGAAATGGGTAATGGACAGATCCTATTAAAAGCGCGTCTAATGATTCCAGCCTTAATGTCCGCTACACGAACGACTCCATCACGTCCTGGATGCACACCTACAATTCTTCCAAGTCTCCATTTCAAAGGTGGAAGGTTATCCTCCTTCACGACAACAAGAGTATTCAATTTTAAATCGTCCGTACAAGAACGCCACTTCGTTCTCAGTTGCAATTCTGCAACATACTCTTTGCTCCACCGTGACCAGAAATGTTGACGTAGCTGCTCCATTCGTTGAAAACGAGTAAGATGATTGGAGGAAAACTGCTGATAGTTTGGCTGTGGCAAGGATACAAGCGGTCGACCAATAAGAAAATGACCCGGGGTAAGCGGGGTGTAGTCTGCAGGATCTGAAGATAACGGTGTGAGTGGACGAGAGTTCTACTGAACTCCGAGAGTTCTACTGATCCGTGGAAGCTATACTTAGCTTCCACTTGCGCTAGCATGGTGTTTAGATGCTTATACGTCAAATTACAATTGCCCAACACTCTTTGAAGATGATGTTTGGTTGATTTAACACCCGCTTCCCAGAGACCGCCAAAGTGAGGAGTATAAGCGGGAATAAAATGGAATTTTATTCCATCATTAGCCACCCTTTCGCTTAAGAGATCGTGATTAGCCTTTAGAAATTTAGAAAGGTCATTGTACGCACCAACAAATGAAGTACCGTTGTCAGAATAAATATTTAAAGGTTTCCCTCTTCGCGAAATAAATCTATTTAGTGCCAATAAAAAACTATTACTTGATAAATCACCTACTAGTTCTAAATGAACTGCTTTAGTTGTAAAGCAAATAAAAATGGCAACATACACCTTCACCAGCCTACATCCGCGACCTTGACGACTTGCACACATAAGTGGGCCACAATAATCAACACCTGTAGTATTAAAAGGATGACCGCCTGGAAGGAGACGCTCCTTTGGTAAATTTCCCATTATGGGTGCAACAGTTTTACCTTTCATGCGACGACAACGCACGCAATTATAATAACAGGCTTTAGCTAAGTTACGACCCCTTATAGGCCAATATGTTTCTCGAATGGAAGCCAATAATAGTTGAGGACCGGCATGCATCAATCTTTTATGTTCGAATTTAAATAATAAATGAGTAAAATAATGAGTGGACTGTAACAAAATTGGGTGTTTTTTACTATAAAGAAAGTTAGAATTATCAAGTCGTCCTCCAACACGCATTAACAAATCATTATCTAAATAAACATTAAATTTTAATAGAGCATTCTTTTTCGGTAAACTTTGTTTACTTTTGAGTATTTTATATTCAGGAAATGATTCAGTTTGACATTTTAAAATAACTAAACTTAATGCTTCTTTTAACTCATCCTCAGACAGATAAGCCGAAATTGGAGGTTGTTTTTTACAAATCCTTATAAACTGTAACACATAAGCTATTGAACGTAAAAGTCGTAAATAATTAGAGAAACGTTTAAAATCAATAAAACTATTACATTTTTGTTTTCTATTACATCCCTTAACAGCAACGAATGCAACATCAACTTGGGTATTTACGTCGTCGTTTATGTCTACATAGTTATTATGAGAAGGCCACTGAGATTCATCTTGTTTTAAAAATTCAGGACCAGACCACCATGAATCAAGATTTTGCAGAATGCTAATATCCACACCACGAGATATCTGATCTGCTGGGTTCTTCTCAGTAGGCACGTGTCGCCACATACAGTTACCGGCTTTATCTAAAACCTTAGCAACGCGATTGCGGACAAATGGTTGAAGCTTACAAGGTAATATTTGTAGCCATCCGAGGACTATAGTTGAATCTGTCCAACAAAATGTGCGATTTACATTTACTCTAAGTGAGTTGATGACCTTTTCAAATAAACGAGCTCCTACAACAGCACCACATAACTCCAATCTAGGTATTGTGGTGGGCTTAATTGGTGCCACTCGACTTTTAGCTGTTAGTAAACGTACTACGCATTCACCCAAGTTATTAACGCTACGAACATATACGCAAGCACCAAATGCGCACTCCGACGCATCCGTAAATATATGGAGTTATAACTCCTTATAGGAACTACAAACTACAATTCGTGGAATACGAATTTGATTAATAAGAGGGAGATTCTTAATAACGTTTTTCCAGCGAAAACTAATTTCTGGAGTTAGTTGATCATCCCATGACAATTTGTCTAGCCATAAACTCTGTAATAGCATTTTCATTATAATCACACATGGAGACAAAAGCCCTAAAGAATCAAAGATCCGTGCAATTACAGAAAGCAAATCACGTTTTGTATAACTATTATCAGACAATACTGATAAACCTACAGAAAATCCTAGTTCATCAGAACTTGCATACCAACTCAAACCTAACAATT
The DNA here is from genome assembly GCA_959347405.1 of Napeogenes sylphis. NCBI lineage: Eukaryota > Metazoa > Arthropoda > Insecta > Lepidoptera > Nymphalidae > Napeogenes > Napeogenes sylphis. Next base: position 13,500,107 of record OY365776.1, read on the forward strand.
TATTGGGCTCAGTTATACCTATATCTAAATCAATTGATGTCTGAGAAGAATTTGATACTAATCCAAGATCATTTGATTTCCACTTTCTTAGTGGCATACAAGCAGATTTAAGCGCATTGATAACTTCATTGCGAATGAATTCAACTTCATCTATATTATCACCACCAGTAAGCAGGTCATCAACATAGAAGTCGTGTAAAATGATGTTGGAAATTGTACTGTTTTGACAATCAAGACCTATTTGTTTGAGGCATCGTGTCGCCAAATAGGGAGCACTAGCCGTACCGTGTTGTGACTGTGTTTAATTTAAATATTTTAGTAGGTTCAGATGAGTTATTACGCCACAGTATCTGTTGTAAGTGCCTATCAGATGGATGAACAAGAATCTGTCTGTACATCTTCTCAACGTCGGCTGACAAGATGTATCTATGCTGCCTAAACCTTAGTAATATCGCCAACAGATCATCTTGAACCGTTGGACCCACCATCTGGATATCATTTAAGGCAACACCAGAAGACGATGGACAATTCGCATTGAACGCTACGCGAAGCTTTGTAGTGCTACTACTTTCACGAAGTACGTCATGATGTGGTATAAAATATTCATGAGAAGTTAAGTTATTTTTTTTATTTTCTGTCATGTGACCCAAAAACTCATATTTTGACATGAAATCATGATACATTTGACAAAAACTAGGCTGGGCTTTTAATCTTTTTTCGAGTGAAAATAAACATTTATTCGCTTTATGAAACGAATCACCTAAAAGAGAAGAATTTTGTTTGAGAGGGATGCGAACACAGAACCGACCGTCATCAAGACGTGTTGTATACTTAATGAAATGTTCTTCACATAGACGTTCTTCAGGCATATAATTCCATGAATTGGATTTAATTTCTTCCAATTGCCAGAAACGCGTTAGGTCGCTTCTAATTTTATCAAAATCAGAAGCTACATTTGTTTTAACAAGATTACATCTAAGATCTTTTGACAAGAATGAAAAATTATTATTATGAATAGGACCAGAAACTATCCAACCTAATCTAGTTTCACAAAGTATTGGTGTTCTCTTACCTAATTTAATTATTTTTGATCCTAATAAGTCCCAAAATAGATCGGCGCCTATCAAAATGTCAACATCACTGGGCTTATAAAAATTAGGATCAGCTAAACAAATATCTGATGGAAGTTTAATATTGCTTATATCGATTTCATGACTTGGCACAGCACTAGTTATTAATGGCAAAACAAAACAATAAATTTGACAAGAAAAACCTTTATCTAATGACGTCATATTAATACGACATGTTTATCTACGTGAGAAGTCACGTTAATAATGCCAAATATCGACCTATCAACCTGATTGGTTGACAAATTAAGCTTTTTACATAATTTCTCCGTGACAAATTCTTTCTCTTGATGTGCTACCGCTATCGAGCACAGCACGGACAACATGCTCACAATTGTTATCATCAAATATTTTTACTAAAGCGGTTGACAATAATACATCTACCTGTATTAGATTACCGCAAGTTGATGATACATTCGCAGACAGGGCTAGATTATTATTTTCAGCAAATGAAGGCGATGAAGTCGCTGAAACGTGGCTATCGGAAATATTTTTATTTTTATTAATGTTCAAAATATTCTTAGATTCCGATAAATGAATAAGAGTATTATGCTTACGCTTACACAAATTGCAACCTGGCTTTTTACAACGATTAGCAAAGTGACCTCCTCTAAAACAATTAAAACAGATTTTAAATTCAGGCAATAACTTAAATCTGTCACTATTACTTAATTCAAGAAATTGAGAGCAATTATTCAAATGATGGTCACCCTTACACTTAGGACAAGTTTTTGTAACTGAGTCTGTACTGGAATTGATGTAACTTTGAGTGCTAACCATCGACTTTATCTTAGGACCTGATTTAACAGACATTTGAGAAGGATTATTACGTGACAGTTCTAAAGTTTCTATTAAATCTGTTCGATTACGTAGAAACTTTATAAATGATTCAAAAGTAATCGAGCAGTCCTTGCTTAAACGACCTTTATATTCATCCATATTCAATAACATGTCATATATATATAAAAATATATGTAGCATACTATAAAACATACATGTTTATCAATATAAACATGTATGTTTTAAAGTATATATATATATTGATAAACCATTATATCATTTTCTGGCAGCGTTAACTCATTAAAACTGTAAAATAATTTCTTGCTTCTAATTTAAATAATAACTGCTTTCTTCTTTCGCGGCAAGCTAACCATTTAAGCTTAGAACAGGCACTGACAGGCTTGGTATAGGTCGTTTAGGCTTAGAGCTGAAAATGATATCGAATTTGCGGAGATGAAAAATGAGCGAAAGCAATTACCAAGAAGATGAAATTAAAATTAAATAAACTTTAAGTAACGTTAAGACCCAATACGGTTGAAAAAAGTCACAAATCCAAATGGTGGGGATGCTGCTGTAGGAGGCGTGCAGCGTCTTATTAGAAATCGGCTACAGGATTCATATCAAATAAAACAGCTCTTAGGTACAAAGGCATTTAGAAGGGTATTTAAAAGTTATTCTGATGAAATAAACTAACCTTTAATTTACCAAAATATTGAGGTGTTTATCAAATAATAGACGCGTAGTCGGTAGTATGGTTTATTATAAACTGAAACATGCCGCCCTGGCGATGCGGCGACACAGCGCACGCACACTTATAAACACACGCATTGACAAAGACAGTTGTCGCATACATCACACCTCCACCCTTATTTACAATATACAACTCCATTTTATGTATACAATTATATAATATTAACTTAATCAAACTTATATCTAGGAGGATTATTAATACGGCACTGACGCCTAGGACGAGACTGGGTCGGTTCAGAGGGAGGCAAGGAAGGCTGTGTTGGTAAAATGCTTGGACGCTGATCTATACAATCTTCAAACTGTTCTGAATCCAAACCATCATTGGAAACGTTCACCGCCCCAGTTTGAGTATCCTTTACTACCGGGTTCCCTAAACCGAGCTCCTCACAAATGCGATCCGATTCTGTGCTCAACGTACACTCTCCAGAAGGGCTCGAAGGACAGATCAATGAACTCCGTGTCCGTTGTTTAAGCTGATCAATATGTCTGTGTATTTCCAGTCCTAATGTATCCACCACTTTATAGTCTGTGCTTCCTAACTTTTCTAATACCTTTCCTGACACCCACTTATCCTGTCCTCTATATTGAGGCATCCAAATTTCTTCCCCCGGATATAACTGACGCGAATCATTTGCGCCATATTGTTGTTGTCTGACTTTAGATTCCCTATCCGGTATAAGAGCGTCGAATTTACTTCGTAAATGGCGGCCTAACATAAGAAAAGCTGGTGCCTCTCCTGTAGTGCAGTGTTTCGTCTTTCTATTATATAATAAAAATTTGCTTAAAAATAACGTAATATCCATTTTTTCTCTAATTGCCTTTTAATAGCTTTTTTAACTATGTGTACAGCATTTTCAGCAGCACCGTTTTTTGAAGCCGGGTGATAAGGCGCTGAAAACAAATGTTGAATTCCATTTGTACTCATGAATTGTGAAAATTCATTACTTGTAAATGGTGGACCGTTGTCAGAGACTATTTGTCTGGGTAAACCGAAACGTGCAAATACCTCACTTAAAAATTTAATGGTATGATTAGCTGCTGTACTGGGTACTTGACTGACTTCTAACCATTTAGTTCTCGCATCAATTAATACTAAGAATGTTCGTCCCGCGATTGGTCCCAAGAAATCCATATGTACCCGAGCCCATGGCTTATCAGGCCATGGCCATGGACAAGACATATGTCGCGATGGCGCCTCACTCTCGGCAATACACACACTACAATTACGGCATATTTCCTCGATTCCTTCATCAATACCTGGCCACCAAACGTAACTCCTAGCGAAAGATTTAGTCTTGACTATACCCATATGTGCCTCATGTAGGTCCGTTAACACTTTTTCCCTACACATCTCCGGTATCACCACCCTGTGACCCCACATCACGCAACCTAATTCCTCATATAGCTCATGTTTACGATTGAAATAAGGTTTAAAAGATAATATTTCGTAATCGGAAGGCCATCCATATCTAATATATCCTAAAACCCTACTTAACAACTGATCTCGACCTGTTTGTATTTTAATCTCAACATAGTCTAGTAACATGGCGTTACTCGAAATGTAAATATGATTGCTCCGGTATGTTTATATATTTATCTGTGGACAGGGCTGGCCATCGTGATAAACCGTCCGCCCCATTTTGTTTGGAAGTAACGTACTCAATGTCATACGTGTTGGCCGATAATTTAATAGCCCATCTTTGCAAACGACTTGCCACCATCGATGGTATACCTTGTTTAGGGCCAAAAATAGTAACTAAAGGCTTGTGGTCAGTACGTGACGTAAAGCGTCTACCGTAAACGTACTGATGTAATTTTTCTAAACAAAAAACAATAGCTAAAGCCTCCCGTTCAATCTGTGAATAATGTTTCTCGGCAGCGGTAAGTGCTCGCGACACGTAAACAACCGGCCGCTCCCGCGCAGTCATACCGTCCCTTTCATACATCTGACTCAATACGCCGCCTATTCCGCGCGCACTTGCATCACATGTTAAAAACAACGGTTTTTTCGGATTATAGTGGGCGAGAACATCTGCACTTATTAAAATCGATTTAATTTTTTTTAATGCTATTTCACACTCATTGTCCCACTTCCAAAGCACCCCCTTTTTTAACAAATTGTACAATGGAGCTAGTATCGTACTCAAATTATTTACAAACTTAGCATAAAAATTTATTGTACCCAAAAAAGCTCTCAGATCGGTGATGTTACTGGGACGGGGTATATTTATTATACCGTCCACTCTATCCGGGTCTACTTTAATTCCTTCCGCCGATATAATAAACCCTAAATACTTGACTTCACTTGTCATAAATGAACATTTATTTTGTTTAAGTTTCATCCCGTGGTTACACAAACGCTCGAGCACTTTTTCTAAAATAATATAATGTTCCTTAATAGTAGGTGCCCCCAAAATTATATCATCTAAAAATACTTCTACTTGAGGAATATCTTTAAAAAGATTTGACATAATTCGTTGAAATATGCCCGGGCTTGAAGACAACCCGTAGACTGACCGTTTATACTTAAAAAGGCCCATATGAGTATTTATCACTGTTAAATTATCCGGGCCTTTTAGTTCTATCTGATTATACGCTTGTGAGGGGTCAATTTTCGAAAATACCTTAGCCCCGTTTAGTTTCACTAACAAATCATTTATGCGTGGTAAGGGATACTTGTCTATTAGCAGAACGGGATTCAACGTTACTATGTAATCAGCGCAGATACGGAGTCCACCATCAGCCTTACGTACGGGTACCAGCGGTGTAGCCCAGTCCGCGCTGTCCACCGGCTCGATGACCCCCGTACGCCGCATGCCTTCAAGTTCCGCCTCGATGCGTTCGCGCAGCGCGTACGGCACTGGTCGCGCTCGACAAAATACCGGCGTCGCCCCTTCGCGTATACGTAACCGAGCCTTGCCTCCTGTGAATCGGCCCAGTCCTTCCGTGAACAAATCCTTATATCTGTCGAGCAAAAGTGTTAAATCCTTATTATGAACATCATTAAAACAATTATTAATTCTATTTGTGTTCTTAGAAGAAACACATTGATATTTAGGTATTTTAATATTTAACTCAGACAACCATTGCCTCCCTAGTAAAGAGGTAGTACCCCCTTCTATAACAAATAACTCCAATACTTTAGATTTATTTTCATAATGAACTAATGGTTTAAATATGCCCAGCGGTTTAATTATGCTGCCATCGTAAAATTTAAATACTAAATTAGAATCATACAATTTATTTTTCGAAAACAACTTATCGTATGTTTTTTTACTAACACACGACACTAAAGACCCTGTGTCGATTTCCATGGGTAAAGTTTTTTTATCTACCTGCATATTCAATCTCACCGGCTTGTAGCTATTTAAGCTAAGTTGTTGTAAGTCTTCCACGGCTGGCCAATTTTCATCATCCGAAAGTATTTCTTCCCCTGAACGTTCCAATTCCATCTCATGTAATCGAGCTCCGATTTTCCTTCCTGAGTTTTTTTTTTTTTTAATTTTATGTAAGAGGAGGGCAAACGAGCTGGCGGGTCACAGATGACTTGTGATCACCGCCGCCCATGAACTCTTGCAACATCCGAGGATTTACAAGAGTGTTGCCGGCCATGTAGGTAGGAGTAAACGCCTTTTTTGAAGGTATCCATGTCGTACCGATCTGGAAATACCACCGAGGGGAGTTCGTTCCACAAGCGAGTGGAACGTGGGAAAAATGTCCTTGAAAACCGCACAGTAGAGGATCGCCACGCATCCAGGTGGTAAGGATGGTATTGGAGGCGATGGCGCGCTGTGCGGTGATGAAATTCGGCGGCAGGCATCAGATCGAATAGTTCTTTGGAACATTCCCCGTTGTAAATGCGGTAGAAGACGCACAAAGAAGCCACGTCTCTACGCAATGCCAAAGAGTCCAGCCGTTCGCAGAGCACCGGGTCCCCGACAATCCGAACGGCTCTCCGTTGTACGCGGTCAAATGGTAGAAGCTGATATTGGGGTGATCCGGACCAGAGATGAGAACAGTACTCCATGTGTGGCCGGACCTGCGCCTTATAGAGCGCAAGTCTTTGGCCAGGTTTGAAATACTGCCTCGCTCTATTAATCACTCCCAATTTCTTCGAGGCCAACTTGGCCTTGCTCTCCAGATGACCACGAAACTGACAATCGCTCGAAATGTCGAGACCCAGTATTCTGATACTTGGCGAGGCAATGAGGGGAGTGCTCTCGAAGAGCGGTGATACGACAAATGGAGTTTTCTTAGCGGTAAACGCGCAAACTTGTGTCTTCAGGGGATTGAACTGTACGTGGTTCAGTTCACCCCACTCAGAGATCAGCCCCAAGGAAGTCTCTATAGAAGACACAAGTTTCTTTCGGCACTCGTCGACGTTTTCCCGAGAGAGACCTGCACGGCCGGAATATACCGCATCCCCAGTGCTGTCATCCGCATAACAATGTATGTTGGAGATATCCAGCATATCATTGATGTGCAGGAGGAACAAAGTTGGGGATAGCACGCAGCCTTGGGGTACACCAGCGTTCACGGGCTTAGGGTCCGAGCAAAAACCGTCGATAACGACCTGTATGCTCCGCCCAGTGAGGAAGCTGGTGATCCACTTGCATAAACTCTCGGGAAGCCCATAGGAAGGTAGCTACGAAAGAAGCCCCCTGTGCCATACACGATCAAAGGCTTTCGCCATATCCAGACTAACTGCCAGACCCTCTCCCTTGCTTTCAATAACAGCTCCCCAACGGTGTGTAAGATACAATAGAAGATCACCAGCCGATCGACCATGGCGAAAGCCATATTGCCGGTCATTGACCAACTGGTGATCCTCGAGGTAGGTTAGGAGCTGTTTATTGATGATGCTCTCCATTACTTTGGAGAGAAGAGAGGTAATGGCGATAGGTCTGTAGTTAGCTGGGTCTGAGCTATCGCCCTTTTTAGGGATCGGATGGACAAGGGCACGCTTCCATGAGACCGGGACTACGCCTTTCAAGTAGGAGTACCGAAATAGACGCGTTAGCACTGGTGTCAACTCAGGGGCACATGTTCGTAGCACAACTGGAGAGATACCATCTGGCCCACTCGACTTATGAACTTCCAAGAAAAGGAGGGTTTTTCGGATGAGTTTTTGCCGAAAAACTATTTCCGGCATAAAGCTCGGACACCGCGGGATGATAGGCGGTGCCCTCTCCTGGTCGTCCAAAGTCGAGTTTGAGGCAAAAAGAGTGCCCAAGAGATCGGCTTTCTCTTTTGCCGTGTGGGCCAAAGAGTCGTTCCCAGTGTGCAATGGCGGCAGGGATGGGAGACAGAAGTTTCCCAGACTGGCTTTGGAAAGCGCCCAGAACTTGCGCGTGCCAGGTGGGTACTTTGCCAACTGATCCCCGATTTTGACGACATGCTTGAACTTTGCTCTAGCGATTTCCCGTTTGAAGAATCTGGAGGCACGATTATATTTCCTCTTCAGAACTCTGGAGTTCGGATCCTTAGTGACTAACGCATTAGCCCAAGCCTGATAAGCCTGCCGTTTGTCAGCTGCTGCAGCCCTGACAGACGCATCAAACCAAGGCCGCGATCTGCCACCAAGTGGTACCACAGAGCTTGGTACAAATAGTTCCATGCCCTGAAGTATCACATCAGCTACAGCCGCAGCGCAGTCACTAGGACCATTGGAAGGGAAACAAATCGGCCCCCATGGGTAGGATGCAAAAAAGGATCGCATTCCATCCCAATCCGCTGACTTGTAGTGCCAAACGCGTCGAGTCGCAGGTCTTGTGCGAGCTGGGCGTTCCATGGGCACTACACTCCGTACCAAGCAATGATCAGAGGACCCTAAGGGAGCCTCGACAGTGACTTGGTACTTTCCGGGATGTGTAGTCAGCAGAAGATCCAACAAAGAGGGTATATGGCTGTCCACGTCTGGTAGACGAGTGTGCGTCTTTACCAATTGGGACAGACCATTTGCCAGAGCAAAGTCAAACACAGATCTCCCCGCGTAGTCGGTGGCACGTGACCCTAGCCAATCGGTATGGTGCGCATTAAAGTCCCCGAGGACTACGACTTCGGCGGAGGGAGTCTGTGAAAGCAGATCGTCAATCTTCGCCTGAACATGGCCTAAGAGTTGATCCGTTTCTGCATTACCACTATGGGACCTGTAGAGGCACGCGTAGACTCTGACATGGTCGTCCATGTCCACGCGCAACCAGAGTACAGATCGGTCCCGACCTTCAAAAACCTGAAGGCGACGGTAGCAGATATCGTCCCTTACGAACACAGATACCCCGGCGTGTGGTATAAAATGGTGTTCTAGTTTATACCCGGGGTATGATAGGTACGCTGTGTCGCTAGGTTGAGATATCTGCGTCTCCGTCAGAAACAACAAGGCCTCTAGATGATGGTGGACGGCGTTCAAGTTGGAATGAAGTCCCCGGATGTTGCAAAAGTCCACAGTCAGTTAAAGTGGGTCGGGGTGCCGCTGCGTTAACTCGTCGTTTGCCCTCTAAAAACACAAAAGGCGATACTTTGCCCGCCCCAGATACGACGGGCAGCCCGAGCAAAATCCGAGAATCATTTCCCCGATTTTGCCCGGGGAGGGGGTCCCCGGTTTCATCAAAACCGGTACCCTCCTGGGGTATTTTTCTTTTTAGCATCGCTTTCATGTTTGGCGTGGGGGGGGGGGGGGGGGGGTTGGGCTTCCGGATTCTCTCACTCACCGACGAAACATAACCAAATGAATTTGGTTACTACACGTCGGTCTTCTGTGAGAGGGTGGTCCTTCCCCGGTCGAGCCAGCCCAATACGAGCTGCAGCCAGATAACTACAGCTAGGCTCTACCACCTAGCATAAAAGTGTCATTAAATCGTGAGTCTTGTGAGTGCTTAGAGCACATACGACGAAGATGTCCTTTTTGTTTGCAACTACTACACACGAATTGTTTATATCGACAACTATCGTCTTGATGCTCAGTAGATCCACAGACCTTACAATATTTTTTGTCATCCATGATACTGTTTTTCCCGCGTGGCACGTACGACCCGTACCTACTTGCACCACGTGCACCGCGGCCACGTTGATTTAGCGCCACAACTGAATTCAACGCTCCCGCCGCATTCCTGCTATCACTCCCGGACTCATTATTGTTATTTACTTTCTGATCTACCGCCGCAGCATCCCTCTCCGCCGCTTCCATAGTACAAGAAATCTTAAATGCGCTCGCATATTGTAAATTAACTTCCGCAAACAGACGCTGTCGTATTGTCTCGCTTCGTAACCCGCATACTAATTGATCACGTAAATTTTCTTCTAAAACGGCCCCGAACTCGCAATATTTAGACATCTTTTTAAGTTCCGATACATATTGTAAAATCGATTCACCCGTATTTTGTCTCCTTTGTCGAAATCTATATCTCTCCGCCATGAACGAGGGTTTCGGCAGCAAGTGGTCGGTCATAACCTTCACTACAGCTGCATATGTCTTCGTGCTAGGTTTGTCCGGACTTGTTAAATTACTTAACAATTCATAGGCTTCATCACCCATTGCCGCGATTAATGTAGGTAACCAAAGCTCTTCTTTAACATTATTTACTTTAAAAAACATTTCCGTCCGTTCCACATACATTGTCCAGTTACCCGATCTCACGTTAAACTCTGATAACTTCCCAATCGACATAATTAATGTATAATTATCACTTGTGCTAACTAAATGTTTTTAATAATGAATTTCCATCCACGTCGCCATTGAGGTGTTTATCAAATAATAGACGCGTAGTCGGTAGTATGGTTTATTATAAACTGAAACATGCCGCCCTGGCGATGCGGCGACACAGCGCACGCACACTTATAAACACACACATTGACAAAGACAGTTGTCGCATACATCACAAATATAAATATAAAAAATGTATCAGATAATTTAAAAGTTTTTTAAAAAGTTATAAATAAAATTAAGTACTTTTAATTACTTTACTCTGCAGCGAATACAAATGAGAAAAAAGTTAAGATGCAATAAAATTCTTAGAACTTTTGCCTCCTTGAAACCCTTTTATATCTTGTTCTTAGTTTAATTGTTCTACTCTTAAATTCAATTAATTGCTTTCAAGACATTCTTTTAACAAGATTTTAAACAGCTTAAACATATAGAGGCATTAAAAACAACCTATTCAGTTGTTCCAAAGTGATGATAAATACAAGTTCGTGAGTTTTAAAAAATTACTATATTAAAATAACTTTAAATTGGTTACTATAGTAAAATAATCTAAATATCGTTCTAACTTCGTTCGTATTGTTCTATATTAAAAGAAGGTGTAACAAGCCTAGAGATCACCACACACGCGATCACACACACACACACACAAGAATAGGAAGGAGAAGGATGACTTGCAAGAAATTCTGGTAAAAACTCCGTACATTCTTTGGCAATATTAGAATATGCAAAAGAGCGTTTCCGGTCTTTGAGGGAGTAGGCTCGCTTATTGAAAGTGTTTGCGATACAAAAAACGTTTATTTCACATTTCGGTAGTTCATCTTAGAAAGTTTCTTGAAAGAGTTATTGTTGAGGAATCATTCCTAGCGTTAAGGGATTAGGACCTTCCTACTGTTTTACTGGTACAAGAAAATAATTTGTACAAATTCATAACTCATTCAATATAACTTTCAAAGCAAATTGTAAATTCGAACGCTCTTATTTTATCCGTTAACTCCTTACCTTACATAGCTATAAAAGTAATTTTAGTATTTATAATAATAATAATTTATTTATTTAAGATTAACCTCCATGTGTTAGTAATAATTTAAAACTTACAAACTAATGTTAGTACGATAATTGTATCGTATTTTAGTATTTCACCGAATTGTTATATTGATATCACTGTCATTATTTAAAGTGTCGGTGACCCAGTGGCTCAAATACTTAATTTTATTTACCCAGCAAAGAGATTTACCACAGATCGAGACCACCGGTATCTCTAAATAGGATTTAGAACCATCAGAGGACCATCTCTAACCTTTTCTTTATATATCCTTGTGTTTTGTTTATCTTTCTGTGTATTTATTTTGATCGTGAATTGATTGATAATGTGCAACTGTGTTATTAGAAAATAACAGTGAGATGTAAGACATATTAAAAAGCCATCAAAAACTACGGAACAGAAGTAAGTAATTAGGTCAAGATTAAATTTATCACCTAACCAAAAAGTAGACTAAAATCAAAAATAGAATAACTTAGAGTAAAGAACTTTTTAAATATGTAGGTATTATTCTACATATTACAATTCATTATGTATAATATTTTAGTAGAAAAAAAATAAACTAGCAACAAGCCAATTCTACAATTTTCACAACTTAAAAACGTTAGGAATGCAAATTTTGACCACAAATTATATATAAGTGACCAACACTAAAATATTAAGAATAATATGAATATTAACAAAAACAAACACACACTTAAATAGGTCAGATTTAACAAAGCATTTGTTTTGTTAAGACTTATTAATAATGCTGAGAAATAGCTTTCAGCATAAGCCAATAGTACTCTGGATTAATTTTACATTCAAAACATTGTATACCTACTTTATTATTAATTACCCAGAGTTACTTTGGAAATCTGTTTGAAGTTTTAGTCCCAACACAAACAAAGGGCTGTGACTTAAGATTTCCTAAATGATTTATACTAATTACATGAATAACAACAACTAATCGAGTTATAGTTTACTAAAATATATTTTACTTTTAAGAATTATCACTATAAATGATAATCGGTATAACATTTTTTTTTTCCGACTGAACCGAACCGAACCAAAAATTTAATTAAATCATAGCTAGAATCTTATTGTCGTTAGTTCCTTTTAGAATAATGAAATATATAGAGATAATGATTAATTGAAATAATGAATTGTGCGTTTACATAATGGATTTAACAAATCTATTCTCTTTAACTTAACCTGTATATTTAGTATTACCATGGTTTTAGCACTACTTAGGATTTTTATCCAAAATAGATTTTTAACATTTGCTTGCGGCATTAATGTTGCTACTACAACTATAATATTTAAATATGGTAACAAACGTTTTATTTTATAAACACAAAATTTTAGATGAAACATAAATAGACAACTCGCGTTGTGTTCAAGCTTAGAGTGGTGATAAGTATTTTCTTTTCGTTTATTAAGTGAATTAATTGTTGTTGCAAAAACTTTTTTTTTTTTTTTTTGTTTCCGCGGGGAAAATGCTTTGCGCACCGTACCCCTCGCGGGGGAAGCGAGGGGCGTGTGTGGGACTCCCGAAAACGGTGTACCCACTAAAAACCCCGCGGCGCTCCTTCCTCGCCTTATTGGCGGAGTCGTGGGTACGGGTAGCCCTTCATCCACGACCCCGCCGGCGACGGCCCGTCTATTACACGACGGACCCCACCTGCCCCCCTAGCTGAGTGGGGGGGCCTGTGGGAGCGACCAGGAGCGCCCGGTCGTTCCCACCCGACGCGGGTGGTGCCATGTTCAATGTGGGCGGGAGTGTCCCCACACCCCCTGCCCACTGGCCACCACCAGGCTGGAGAAGTTCAAATTGCCGTCTTCTCCGGCCCCTTCGACGTCTGCGGTGCGGGGGCGCAAGGGGATCGCCCATGCGCGCCCGCTCCGCCTTTTCCTTCTGCGACATGACCTCCTCACAGAAGGAAGCCACTTCCACCCAGACCTCTTCGCTGCCCAACATGGCAGTAACTACCGCAGGCAGCGTTAGGTCCGGGCCTACGGACGCCTGGAGTCGTCGGCGCTGCTCAACCCAGGCCGGACACTCGACCAGGGTGTGCTGCGCCGAGTCAACTTGCGCGCCACAGTGGTGGCACGCCGGGGTCTCCTCACTTTTTATCCGGTGCAGGAACTTCCCAAAGCAGCCATGCCCGGAAAGTACCTGCTACAACCGGTATGTGAGGAACCCGTGCCTCCTATCGGTCCATGCCTCCATGACTGGACCGATGGCGTCCAGACTCCACCGTCGGAATTTGGCTTCGGCCATCTCCGCCATCCATTGGCGGAGAATGTTCGCGCGGGCCGCCAGCCGGACGGCGGCCCTCTCCTCCGGTGCGGGGCGCTCTCCCCGCGCCCTCTTATCCGCCGTCCAGTTATAGACGGCGGATAGCACCTCGGCCTCCAAGTGCCATGGTGGAGTGCCCGCCATGGCGCAAGCCGCACCATGGCTCACTGTAGCGAAAGCCCGCGCCACCCTCTGTGCGATGGCCCGTTGGGGCCTACGTAGGTGGGCCTGGTTGTACCCCCCCAGGGCGTCCGCCCATATGGGGGAGCCGTACAGGGCCATGCTCTTAAGCACGCCGGCATAGAGGCGCCGGCATGCTGTGGCTGGCCCTCCCACGTTCGGGAGGAGCCAATTTAGGCTCCTCGCCGCCTTTAGGAGGCGCGGTGAAAGTTCACGAAAGTGTTCTCGGAACTTCCACCGCCCGTCCAGGGTGAGGCCCAGATATTTCATGGTGGCACTCACCCGCACCCTCTCGACACCCACCATGATATGGGCGTCAGGTGGCGCAACCCGCCGCGGCCCATGAAAATATAGGGCCTCTGTCTTGGGTAGCGCCACTTTCAACCCCAGTTGCCGGATCCGATCGGCAACCAGGGTCCCCCCAATTGACGCCCGGGTGACTGCCTCCCCGAACGTTCTCCCCCGCGCCGTGAGAAGGGTGTCATCCGCATAACAAATGACACCCACTCCATCGGGGAGGGCGCCCCGGAGGAGCCAGTCAAAACCGACGTTCCACAGCAGTGGTCCAAGGACCGACCCCTGCGGAACACCCAACTGCACCCTATGCCGTCTCATGCGGCCGTCCCCGCCGACGAACAGGACTTCCCTCTCCCGGAGGTAATCCGTCAGCAGGGCCCGCAAATATGGAGGCACCCCATTGTATCGGAGTGCCTCAGTAATTGTGGCGTGGGGGATGGTGTTGAAGGCATTGGCGATGTCAAACGACACAGCCAACACGACATCCCCAGCCGCCACCGCCTCCTGTGTGACGCGCTTCAGCTCCTGGAGCGCGTCTATCGTGGACCGACCCGCCCGAAACCCGTACTGGGCCCCGGATAAGTCCGGGCCGGTCCCCCTCAGGTGCTCCCTGAGCCGTGCTGCTATCACGGACTCAAAGAGCTTGGCCGCGTCGTCCAAGAGGACGACCGGCCGATATCCGGCAGGAGAATCCACCGGCCGCCCCGGCTTCCGGAGGAGACACAAAACCCCCTCCTTCCACACCCTTGGGAACCTCTCAGACGTGAAGCAGCGGTCGAAGAGGTCCCGGAAGTGTCGCTCCATGTGGCCGGTGGTTATCGCCACCACCCGCGCCGGCACCCCGTCAGGCCCCGGCGCCGTCTTCTTTCCTCGGAGGCGGAGCGCCGCCGAGGAAAACTCCTCCTCCGACACCGGGACGAAACCGGTGTCGGCCGGAGGGCCCACCCGCCGAGGCGGAGCCATCCGAGGAGGGACGAACTCCTCCGATCGGTCCGGGAACAGCCCCCGGACTACCTCCGACAGGAGCGCCGGCTCGAGGGACTCGACGACGGGGGTCCGATCGGTCGCAGCTTATTCCGTGCTGTTGTTGCAAAAACTTAAAGTTGAAGCTGGAATGGAAATATGTTATGCATATTTAAAATATATGTAAGTATAAAAAACAAACAAATAAGTTTTAATACTAATCATGGCCAACTTCTAGTTCTTATTAATATTTTTTTTTCTTATATGAATCTAAGCACTACTTATTTAGTTAATTAATTTTTTATATATTATCTTTAGAAGTGTTTGATTAAACCAAGAACAAATTAAATACAGTGTAAAATTTATATGGTTTTTTTAATTTATAAGTTCGTGCAATTGTATTTATAGTAATATCACACCCTCAATTCTCAAGGATTAGTAGCCACTTGATTACTAGTTCATCATTGATAAGATTTTCGGCTGGTCTATTAATTACTTCAACCCTACAAATTGGTTTTTGGTTGAACCAGAGATGAGAACGATTTATATTACGCGGTACTCCGAGGGGTTTTCTAATTACTTGTAGAAATAGAGAAAATAGTTGAAATAACTCCGTTTGTCAGAAAAGAAGTAAAAAAAACAATTTGAAAACTTTATTCGCATTGCATTTAATTAAAGGAATTCGCATCGTATTAATTTCCCATCAGGTTGCAGTGGTAAAGGGGTGGCAGGAATTCGATTAAAAAACCGTTCAATGCTATTGAACATTGCTATTGCTATTAATATGCAATGATGACAACTTTTTTACTACCTCAAGGGCATTCCTATTGTCAAATAACCGGTCACTTAGTTCGCAACTAATGCAGTACATAGAAATCTTTCGTAATACAAATGTTAGGTTCTTACATAAGAAATTGGCGTTTTGCTTAGGAGGCACAAGAAGTCAAATATTTTTTATATAATATATTTAATTAATCAAAGTATAGAGCATTGTTTCCTATGTATTTCTGCCATCTTATAGGTAGTTTATTCATCCGTATTATAAGAAAACCAGTCGAACGGGAATCAATAAAATCTTTGAAGGCGATTTAGACTGCCCCATCGGAGATGATTTTTTTCCATGCAAGAAGTTATCCAAATTTCGCAAAAAAATGGTAATCTGTTGCAGCAAAGTCCGGGAATTATGGTGGATGTCTTAAACATTCCAATTGAAGCTCTTTTAATTTGGTCGCCGTCTGTTGTGCAGCGTGTGATCTAGCGTTGTCGTGAAGCATCAGTAGTGTGGAGCGTATGACCAGTCTATGATGTTTAGCAGTTAGCTTTTGCATCATGGTTTTCAATTCCTTACAATAGATGTCTGCCGGAATAGTCTGGCTAAATTTGAGAAAACTGTAAAGAAAAATACCGGCACTAGTCTACCCAAAAAAAAAATACTTGTAAGCGAATTTTTTGGGATATATTTTCGCTTGGGTCAGGATATGGCAGGATGACCATGACACAACTCATGAGGTTGCCACCTTTTAAGCTTTTTAATCTTTCCAATTTACTTCAAGTGAATTAAAACAGTTTTATCACTAATACCGAAACCTAGTTACAGGTTTTGGACGTGGTTTGCGATTGATCCGCTTTCACAATAGCCTCCGAATCCTCATTATCAATTGGGTCTCCGACCGTCCACGGGGTTTCTTCTGCAGGTCGAAATTTCCAGAACGAAAACGGCGGAACTGAAAACGAACTGTGTTTTCTTTTGCAACATGGTCGCCATACACATCATAAACCCTTCGAGTCCTTTCCGCAGCACTGGTGCCACGGTGGAACTCGTACTCGTAAATAATGCGATATTTTAAGTTTTCCATTTTGTATACTGAGTAACGCAAACAGAAAATAAAACAAATGAATGACGGTCTAGGAAACAAAAATACATGTGTAAATGTAGCTGTAAAAATTTGTATTTGAAATTCTTTATCAAAGAAGAGTAATTTGTGATTAAAGTGGCCAATACGAAAAAAAAATCATATGTAAGAACCTATTATGTTATAATCATGAACTAAGTTTGATTCAAAAGAAACATATCAAGGCATAACGTCATAGTACCTACATGATTGATCATTAAATTTCAATGCAACATGATGTTGACGCAGCAGTTATAGTAAAAACCCATTTTATCTTACGATGATGACGACAATTACTGCTATAACTGATGCGATAACGTCGTTAAGATGTATAGTTTCCTTTATGGGCACTTACGCACCTCATTTTACCTATATTGCAGATAATACGACTATTACAAATTGTATCAGCACAGTGCTCATATAAATAGTAGGTACGGGTACTTCGAAACGTAATTACTGTGGTCGAATTGAATGGTGTGTGTAAACTCGTAGAGTAAGTTATTTACTTATCGCTTGTAGTAACTATCGTATCACCACATTACTTATATTAGACTATTATTAATAAAATATTTTTTTTTAATTTACTGCTGGCTTAATGCCGTTAAATTATAATATAGTACGAGAATAAATCTACTTTAAAAATAATTATAGGACAAATAAATTGTGACATTTCCATTCTGGTTTTACATATTGCTTAAAACCTCTCAACCGTATATAAATATCTTAGTACATTTAACTAAATGTCACTATTATGTTTAATGAGTCACTTAAGTTTAGGCAAGATTTAAGTTTTTGTTCTAAATTCAATAATTATCATAACTGAAATTACTGTACAATTATTATTTTTGTTCAATGTCATCTCAATTTCATATATTTTATTCAGAGCTAATAAGTAAACATTAAAAAGCGTTTAATAAATTTAATAAGAGTGACAAAGGCTTTACTGAGACAAAAGGTCAAACAGGCTCTAAATGAGTTCACAAGGCTCTCATGGATTTGTAAAGTGAATGAACCGATCTGAAACGTACTTCAGCATTGTTGGAAATAGCGAATACATTAAATGACGAATAATATTATAAAAATAGGCTATAATTATTTATTTTTAACTATGCTTTAATTGAGTTAAGCCAAATCGTTTCATATTTTAAGGATTTATGCCAGTTCTTATTACTGCTTTTTATTTTCTTTAAACACATATCCTAAGAACTTTGTTGTAGTTTTGAATTTATTAAATATTGTTTCTACCATTCCACAAGACAATTGATTTTAAAACTACGCCAAGCTAAGCCACATAAATGTGCAATAAAAGTAACAAATCAAATAACAATAAAATTAACAAGTAACAAATCTTTAAATGAAAAATTTTAATTTGATATATTATGATCTTTTTATAAAAAAAATACATATGTGTATATAGATGTATGTGTACCTCTGTATGTTTTTTGTGTATTTAAGTTTTTATGAAGTGCTCCTGATGGGTTGTATTAAGAAATACATTTATTTGTATTAAATGCAAGCGAACCTGTCTCATGCGCCTAGTCAACTATAACAATTAGTAAAGCAACTATACAGATAGAACATGAACATGGATGAACTTTATTGTAACAGTGATTGAGAAAGTCTGTACACAATGTACTCTCGCTATTCAATTGATTTCGTCCCATTTGTACAATACTTTTCACAATGTGTGTTTACGAAGTGTATATACTTGGTGCATATGTGTGAGTTATTTTGTGCAATAATGAAGACAAATGAGACTACATTATTAGAAGTTTACTTTTGCTTTACGACTACTAATGTTAATAAATATTGTATGTATGTTTTTATTAAGTAATAAATCAAACATCCACATGCAATAGTGAACTACTGACTGTCTGCGAAACGATTTTTTAAACAATATTTTAAGTTAATTTATGATTTAAAATTAAATATTTTAGTAATTTTGGTTTCTTTTTAAATTTATGGACTACATTTTCGTTGCTCTTTTAAAAATATATCACTATCATAAATATATCAATATGTCAGTTGTTTAATGTTTTATTTATATTTTTGCTGACATTACAATAACAAAACAGTAAACGCTGATATAGTAAGAATATAATAGAGCTTAAAATTTTTTACAATATCGTCTTTTCGTTGATAAATGGTCCATGTCCTATTATACTGTATTAGGTGTTCTAATTAAATTTCATGTAATTAATTATCACCCTTAAGAACAAACAAAACTATTCACTAAGATAAAGTCTCAGACTTTCTAAAATAATACAATATCCTACGAATATTATAAATGCGAATGTAAATTTGTTTGTTACGCTTTCACGCGAAAACTACTCAACCGCTCACAAACTTTTAGAGGTATTAGCAGTAACCAAAGAGACATTTTATTAAAAAAAAATTAAGCGGGAAGTTAAAATAAATTAGAAGGATAAAAACATTTTTTGTCAATAAAAACGTGGACGGAGTCGTACGCATATTTCAATCGTATTAGACGTTCTTTTATGTTATATGGGACTAGCTATCCAAACTTTATATGTTGTGAATTGTTGTTATTCGCAAAACTGAAATTTAGTCAAAAAAGTAATTCAAAAAATGGAGTAACTGAGATCCTTTTTAACAGATGGAATACTGTGATGATAAATTTACAATACTATGTCTGTAAACATACAGAATCGAAACCTTGTCTCCGAGTTAATTGTAACTATGTATACATATGTATACATGTAGGTACACATAGCTACAAATATCTAAAACAGTAAATCTCTTATTCAATAATATTAACCTTGTTTTTCCGTAGCTTTATTGAGATTATTAAAACTCTCTTATATACGAGTATATATCTTCATTATATAATATATATATATATATATATATATATATATATATAACAAAGTTCGTATTTAAATATCAGCTTTATTAATTTCCCGTAATTGAATACTAAGTAGGAAATTTTGAACCACGGAAACCATTTGCCATAATTCTAAAGCTTTTGATATAATTCACTAAAAAGGTGTCCCTTACCAAAATATTTTTAAATAGGTTGCTTTTAATTATGAATGTTATAATCTAATTAATTAAGACTAAGCATTTTACTTCAAATACATCATACCATGTAAAGATTAATAAGTCATAAAAATAAATCGCCCCATTGGTCGAGTGGTTAGCGCAGACGCCTAACGTGTCACGGCGCAATGGGGCTCGGGTTCGATTCCCGGCGGAGACAGGCATGTATGTGATGAGCATAGATGTCTGTGTTTCTTGGTTTGGTCGTTTATTAAATATATTCTGAGTATTTATATGTGTATTTCTATGTATTTGTATCGTTGTCTAACACCCTTAACACAAGCAAATAATTTGCTTACTTTGGGGTTAGATCGATGTGTGTAATTTGTCCTGATATTATTATTATTATTATAAATGATCATAAAAGCTTTTTCCTCATAATATTTAATAATATTATGTATATATGTATGTAATATGTTTAAAAAACAATGGCGTCCGGGGCGATTATCTCGGCGGAACCGGATTCTTGTTACATCATTTATTATGTCAGAGAAAACTATATTTTATTTGCTAATTCATTTTATATGTAATTGTTTTTCATCTTTATTCATGCTCAATAAAAACTGCCTCCGCCAAACTTTGTATTTTGTTGTATTTATTTTCCTACCAATCCGAAACAATTCAAACGACTGTTTGTTTTTAAATAATTGATTGATATTATTGTTTTGACGTAATGAATCTTTGAGTTTTTATTAGACTTTGCTGAGGCAGTTTCTTTGTTACTATGTGGTATTATTGATGATCTTCTTAGACAAGGAATTATTTAAAGTGGAAAAGATATTAATACAAAAGATGTAGGTATTGTTAAATGGTAATAATTTAATGATTTTTTCGATGTAAAATAAATTTTAAATGATTCATAAGCTGTCAATGTTTAAGTCTAATAAGGTTCGGTCGGATACATTTTTGACATGAATATAAATGATTTGATTTCATTTAAATGTAATATTACAAACAACTTTAACAAGAACTACAACTTTATAAACCAACTTAATTAGTAACCTTCTAGCACCATCAATTACTGCCTGTTACTAACGCAGTCTTTCGGATTTAATATTTAGAGATCTTTACGTACATTTACCAATAAACCATAATTTTAAAGAAATGTAAAGGAATAGATCGGTAGAATTCGTACCCGAAATCTTGAAAAATTCCCATTTTTGTTATATTTATTCAAAAATTAAGGATTTTTTCTTACATTTATTTAAAAGGTACAAATAATGTTTTTATTTCATTATTGATAGCGATATAATATCTGATAAAGACTATTGTACTATTTGTTTACTTGTATTAAGAGAATAACGAGACCATTAAGAGCGAGAATTGAATTTGCTCAATGAGGGATTTATTTGATTTACCCCAATTAGACCTCAGGTTGGAGATGAGGTCGTCTTCAATAATAATCAGTTTCTCTCGTTATATAGTAATTGGAAAATAAGATAAGATTTGAAATAACTTTTAGGTTTATTACAGCCAAAATAGATTACGTATCCAAATTCTGATAAACCTTAATGTCATAAAAAAATAATAGTTCACTTTAAAAAAAATCTCAAATGTTTGATCATCTATAGAACATTGTGTGTGAATATACATTGGGTGAATAGATGTTATACCAAACATTCGTGTATGTGTCTTCCAGCAAGGTAGTATTAGTTTAACAATACAAAAACAATGGTAATAGTAATTACCAATTTTAAGTGTAAAATATTTCAATAAATTTTAACCTATTTTAGAACTATGTTTCAAAAAAGTTGTAAAAACATAACATGGCGTGCACCAATTTATAACAACATACTGCAAGCGGACAACCTCGAAACTAACTTAATTATAATGTCAGAATTGTTAATATAGTATTTCCATTTGAGGTAAAAATATGATAAGGTTGGCTTTTAGAAACCCTATTCTTTTTAATTGAAAGATTTTATTACGTTTTTAATTACCTTGCTATCCGTGGCTTATCCAATAGCAATTTATGGAATCATAATATATCATCTTGTTTATCTTTAACGCAATGGATTACTACCTAGATTACTTTTCACTGGTAAATAATTATTACTTAGATTACTTTTCATTGGTAAATAATTATTACTTAAATTTCTTTTCATTGGTAAATATATAAGAATTATTTTTATTTCCGTGCTATTGCCAAGAAATATAAAAATAAGCGCTAATATAAACAATGCAATATAAGTGTGCTTGTATATGCTTCTTTAGTTTTAGATTTATAGTTGGCTAAAGTCAATTTTTTTTTACTTGTTCTTAAGATAACTTATACTCGTTAATTGGTTAAACCTATAACACTCATCTTTCACTAAGAGCTCACGAGACATTAGAAGTACGTACTAGTATTAATTTATCTAGATCTGTAATCTGTAGCTATCAAACAAAGATCATCTAAAACAAGATATTATTATCTAGTATTATATCTATAGCTTATTTATTACATTAGATAATCTTACAATGAATCTTGATAATGTGTACTACCAAACGTTTACATGAAATCTTTTGCAAATATAATTATAATTGACAACGTCTAATACTAACTACTAACTTTCAACAATAACTTAACAAACTCTTAAAAAGTTTCTCATTTGTGCAATTCGTTTTTAAATAAAATAAAAACAATTATTATCAATTACTGTGAAGGTGATTCTACAAAGTTCTGTAAAATGTAAATATTTTATAATAGTTTGAAAAATGTAGTCATAACATTTTTTTAATATTCCTACCCACAGTATAGAGATTGTTGATTTGATTTCAAACAAAATTTTAAAAGGAAAAAATCAAACATTTTTAGTACATATATTTTATTGCATTTGAAATCAATGTTTTATATAGATAAACGAATTTCAGAATTTCATTCCAGAATGATAACGTTACATTAAAAAACAAACCTTGCTGTAGTTGCTGATAGTGCCACAATAATAATAATAATAATAATAATAATTTATTTCCAAAAACATTCAATAGGTACAACTAAAATATTAAAAACAATAAGGTGCAAAAATAGTTACAAAACAAAAAGCAATATAAAATTAGCTGCACTAAGAATAAACCTGTATTGCAGGTAATTTATTTGTTTATATTAACCCCATGTACACAATAATAGGTTTTCATTTGTAGTCACAATCCCCGTACAATTATAAAAAATAACAAAATAATATTATTTTATTTATTGAAATTATGTGTTATGTTATTTAAGATTAATTTACTTAAAACTATGCTAGCTTAAAGTTATATAAAATATATATATATGGAATATGTATAAAAAATAAAAAAAATAAAAAAAAAATAAAAAAAATATGGGACATAATGGGACTCGTATTGATAAATAATGTCATTCAAACAAAGGGCTTACAAACAAGTAGATCACTAAATTCAAAACGAAAATGCACAGTATTTTACATTGATTAATTTGATATGGACTTAAATTATAAATACCAAAATAATGCCACATACTTAAGATCAAAGTAGCTCATAATATTACAAATTTTATATACAAGAACTAATATTATTAATAATATTTTTAAATCATGTTTTGAAACTTGAAATTGAATTGAAATGAATATCTTATTTGACAACATATTTAGAAGCTTGAAATGTTCAAGAGTGTATTTATTTGTTTGAATTCTGGGATTAAGAATCCATAACAAACTTAAAATATAAAAAATATGTATTCATAAGATTGAGCCTTTTTTATACTAAAAGTTGGTTACGCTATGAGTGGAATTTTATTGGCTGAATTTAATGTACTGTATAAAGTCAAAGTCAAGGGCAGCAGTCAAACATTTCTAAGACTCTAATGTCATATTATGTTTTTCTACTTGTAATCAAGACCGAACTTGTAAACAAAACTGTATAGGTACTGCTCTGTTTTGCTCGATGGAATACATTTTTAGAGCCGTTTTCAAGTGAAGTCGTTTCGAAGGTGTGGGAATATCTTTTATAAATATAGATATCTCTTCAAAGAAACTGTTTATTTACTTCCATTCCCATCACTGATCCTGTTTTCTAAAAACTTTAATGTCCTATCAAAATATTTTTTTAGCATTAGCATTTCTCCTTAAATTAATATATAGGTAAAAAAGACAAGGTAAAGACAAAAGTTTTTAAGCTATAAAATTTAAGAACAAAAAGATATTGTCCTATTTTTCGCATTTAATTTAATAAAACCACTTTGCAAGTCAGTTAGCAACAAAATCAAATATAAAGCGAATTATTACTTGTTTCGTCGCTTTTGAATGACTTCTGCGAAATTGAATTTTTTCATCATCTCGTCATAGCATTTCTTTAAAAGTATTTGTAAATGTTACTTCGTTTATTATTTAATAGATTTAATAAGACGAGTATTTGTTATTAAATATTTTTATTTAACTTTACTTAAATGCTAACTCGTATATACAAACACGTGTGAAGTTAAAAATAGTACCGAATAAGATAATATGTGTTCTATTTTTTTTATTAAGTTTAAACTATTTAAATTGTTGAAGTTCTTACAATGTTACTTTGGACGATCAATACAAGAGGAACAGAAATATTATGCAGAGATTTTCTAAGACTGAATATGTTAGAAAAAAGGTAAATATAATATCGTGACAGATTTCGAGACCAACGCCAAAAAGTCGAAAACTTCTTTGATTTATTAAGTATCGATATTGTACATTAAAAAAAAAAGAAAAAAAGGATTAAACAAAAAAGTTTATATTTAAATACAGAAAATAAGATAAAATGAACAGTTATTGAATAAATTTTTGTTATATTTTATTACCATTAATATAACTAAAGAAAAAATGAAGTCTAAAATAAAAGAAAGAAATATGCCAAGATTTGTCAACAGAACATCAAGGTATTTTCCAAATTAATAATTAATTTTAGAAATAATATTTCTATATTATATAAAATTTTAAAAATTATAAGTTTGAGCTCCAAAATTATAAGACAATTAAGCCATCTAAGACAAGGTAAGCAATGTAGAAGTAGCAAAACACTTAGACTGTTTAGAAGCAAAGAAATTAGCTACAGGAGTGCCTCGTAAATATCTAATGTATAATTAGTATACCATGAGGTACACCCTTAGTGTGTTCTAGCATTCTTACGAATACTATTGATTGAATAGATTAAAAGATGATATCTTTATATTAAATAATATACTATTAAAAATGTTTAAAATATATATATATACCTTAAAGCCAAAATATTTTGTACATAACTTACCTCTCGGCTTTCAGCCCTGTAATCCCGTGACGCGGCTGGTAGGTCATTAGGGCGATTTACACAACTCTCATTATACGTCCATTAACCTGACTTATACGAGCACTTTAATGGAACAAAGCTTAATTTAATCCTTAATATTTTAAAGCTATTTGCAAAAATATATAATTATTATTTACTTTGCTTACAAGTATATTCAAAAGTGTAACTAAGTGTAATAAATAAAATTAAATCAAATTAAACATTTTTTTTTATTTTCAAGATTTTTAAAGTAAATATATATTTAGTATTCATCGTGGTATTTTCTTTTTCTCGTTATACTCGTCTACTGTTTTTATTTCTTTATATTAAACATTTCCTTTGGGAAATATTCAATTATTCTGAAAAATAGAAATATCCTAGTTATTTTATAATATACATGAGCAATAAATAAAAATAACAATGTATAGAACACGCTGGAAAATATGGTCACATTTCTAGTACTTCGAAGATTGAATGTTGATGGAATAAAATATCCAACCGTTTCCAAGGAGGTATTGCGTCATATTTGTAAGATAAATATATTTATTTATGAATATAATCGTGTAAACGTCCAAAGTCTTTATGCAGTTTTATTATTTAAGATAAAACCTTGAAAATTTAAGATCATCTAGGAACTTTTAGTGGGGTTGTAAGTTATATTTGTATTCTTTGGCTTCAGGCTTTATTTACATATCAGTTATCACGCAGACATAACTTACAAAAATCTCTTTGGATTAATGTAGGTAATAATTTCCATAATATGGACAATACCTTTTTGACTTTAAATATTAAAGTATTAAGTAAATTATAAGTTCCTCTTTTTGACGGAGACGCAGATACAATGTCCTTTGAGCGCTGCGTACCTGCATTATCCCGGATACACGTTAGAGCACAATTTTCGCTCACGTGCCGGAGTCTGCGTGTACGCGTGGAACGACCTCTGTATCCAGCGTCTCCGTCACCTTGAAGACCCCACTTTTTCTTCTATATGGGTTTTAGTAGACACAGGAAACGAAAAAATCCTGTATTCCTGTGTCTACCGTTCGCACAGCGGTGACCAGGAGACAACTAGATTATTTGAGTATCTCGGTGAGGCTGCTGATATGGCTTTGCATCAGTACCCTTCAGCGCAGCTTGTTTTTCTGGGGGACTTTAATGCTTGTCATCAAGACTGGCTGTTCCCGTACCAGAAAACCGACCATGCTGGAAGAGAAGCGCGGAACTTTGCGTTGTCCTTGGACCTCTTTCAGCTGGTGAGGCAAGCGACAAGGGTACCAGATGTGGTAGGCCATACAGCCAATTGCCTGGACCTTCTGCTGACAACTGATCCGGACAGGTATCGTGTTGAGGTCACCTCCCCCTTGGGAACCTCCGATCACTGTCTGGTGAAATCTGTGTTTACATATTCCCCACCAGCTCTCGAACCACATGGTGTTAGGCGAGTATGGAAATACAAGTCAGCAGATTGGGATGAGATGCGGCACTTCTTTGCATCTTATCCTTGGCGGCAGGTCTGCTTCTCTTCTTTGGATCCGTCGAGTTGCGCGGATGCTATAACCGATGTGGTGCATCAGGCAATGGAATATTTTATTCCTTTTGCTGAAGTTCCCGTCGGTGGCAAAGCTCGCCCATGGTTTAATGCCGAATGTGGTCATGCTCAAGACCGAAAACATTCGGCATACCTCATTTGGGCTGATGCTCGAAGCCGCAAAACTCCGGATGTAAGTACAAAGAAGAGAGCCTTTAACCTAGCTGCCAAGTCCTACAAAAAGGCATTGCGGAAGGCTCGTCTCGATCGAATCGCTAAGAATGGCGAAAAGCTCGCTGTCAAACCAACTGGCAGTCGAGCTTTCTGGTCTCTTGCGAAAGCGATCGAGTCGAATTTCTGCCAACCCTCACTGCCTGCTCTGCTGAAGCCGGATGGATCCCTGGCCCACACAGCAACAGAGAAAGCAAATGTATTTGCTTCTCTGTTTGCTGATAATTCACATCTAGACACTGGCAATGCTTCTCCAGCACATCTTCCTCACTGCGGTATTTCGATGCCTGAAATCCGCATCACTAACAAAGAGGTATGGAGAACATTGTGTCGTTTAGATGTGAATAAAGCCAGTGGTCCTGATGGTATACCAGCCATTCTGCTCAAGACATGTGCAGCTGAGTTGTCTCCTGTACTGACACGTCTGTATCGCCTCTCTTTCAAGACTGGAATAGTGCCGAAATCCTGGAAGCTTGCCAACGTGCAACCCGTGCCCAAAAAAGGCAGCCGTGCTGATCCTGTCAACTACAGACCGATTTCAATCACCTCCATACTCTGCAAGATTATGGAGCGTGTATTGAACTCGCGCCTTCTAGCATACCTAGAAGGTAACGATCTCCTCAGTGACCGACAGTACGGGTTTCGCCGTAATAGGTCTACTGGGGACCTCCTAGTGTATGCTACACACATTCTAGGCGAGGCCATCGAGAAGAACGGAGAAGCGGTCGCCGTCTCTCTGGACGTCTCGAGGGCATTTGACAGGGTCTGGCATGCGAGCCTTATAAGCAAGCTTTCAGCGTACGGTATATCTCCTGGTCTGATCGGCTGGGTAACGGACTTTCTGAGCCAGAGATCTCTCCGAGTAGTTGTCGATGGGTGTTCCTCGGAATCCTTGACAATAAATGCCGGAGTGCCTCAGGGGTCCGTTCTTTCTGCAACTCTGTTTCTGCTGCACATTAACGATCTGTTGAAGCCCGGTATCTATGGGTACGCAGACGACAGCACAGTTGTAGAAAGATATCTGCCGAGTACTCGGGCTAGTCGAGATCAAGTACAGTCTGAAAGAGAAGCCATGGTGCAGCGTTTGAATGACAAACTTCAGGCAGTCTCCGCATGGAGCAATGCCAATCTTGTCAAATTCAACGCCACCAAAACGCAGACGTGTCTGTTCACCGCCAAAAGGAGCCCTTTCACCTTGGCTCCTACTTTCCAGAATGTATCCTTGGAATACAGTGACCGGCTTCAGTTGTTAGGCTTAGAGATTTCCTCGAACCTCAACTTTGGTCGGTTCATTGAGTCCAGAGCAAGAGCAGCAGCAGCAAAGCTTGCCGTTCTTGCGAAGGTTCGGCAGTACTTTACACCGGGACAGCTTCTTGTTTTATACAAAGCACAGATCCGGTCGTGTGTAGAGTACTGTGGACACATATTTGCTGGTGCCGCAAAGTCTCATCTTGCGGTTCTGAACTCAATTGAGAGGCGAGCAACGAGGCTCATAGGAGATCCCGAGTTGGTCGAAGCCGACCTCCAAAGCCTTGAACACAGGCGTAGAATTGCTAGCCTCTCAGTATTCTATAGGATACATTTTGGTGAGTGTGCGCAGGAATTACACGATCTAATTCCCCCGGCCCCCTTCCATCATCGGACTTTCCGACGCACGGCAGGAATCCATCCTTTTGTTGTGGACATTCCACCTGTCCGAACGAAGCGCTTTGCTTCGTCTTTTTTACTGCGTACAGCAAAGGATTGGAACAGCTTGCCTGCGTCGGTATTTCCGAAAGAATACAATGTGGATAAATTCAAGAGAAGAGTGAATAGGCTGCTAGGGTAATGCGCCTTACCACCTTAGACTACATTCCACTTACCATCAGGTGGAATGTAGTCAAGCATTGCCCTAGATTGTATAAAAAAAAAAAAAAAAAAAAAAGTAAAAAGGTATTTTTGGCACCGTAAATTATTAGCAAAAATTAAAGTTATATTTTAAAATATCTCTCAGAGACCACGCAAGAAAGTTCGTTACTTAGATATACGTAAACATTCGATTTATATAAATTAAAATATCAAAAGAATATTATAAAAAAATAATACACAATAAAAAGATATATGTCCCTTCCCTCCTTTGTCTGAAAGGAAATAATTGCGACCCGGGACACCCGCAGCGATGTATCACCTGGAACAAATTAAACTTCATCAGTTATCGGAGCCATGTAATCCAAACGCCCAATATTGTATAGAATAGTAACAAAGATGCTTTTATAAATTATCTTAAAACTGATATCAGGTTACACAAATACTTATTACTAGAGAAGTAAAACATTGTGTTAAAAAAAATCCCTCATGACTAGGAGTGGTATGTCATTATTAATTACTGCCCTTGTTTTTACTATCTTGTTTATTACTATCTCTTAGTTGGCTAATTTATATATTTTATTATTTAGGAAGGAATTTTATTATTTAGGAATAAACAACACCCAGTTTTATTAAAGAAAATGGAACAATACTAGTCTCGTACCTCGAGAAATAAGAAAGGTCAAAGCCTTACAAAAAACCTTACAATTAGATCTCTACAAGAAGATTGGGTAATTATACGGCCTTAATATTTAGTTACTTACTTTAGTCTTCCGCTAAACAGAATACTATCTTAAAGCTGAATAATATTTATAATATTACTCATTTTTCGCCCGTTGCTTAGTCCAGGTGTAATTCGGTTATATTGCGTTTCTTAATTAACTCGACAGAACTTATTTAATATGTGTACCTCCGGAAAATTTCTTAAGGTATTTAAAGGCGTCATGATATTTATGCATGTGTGTACACATTTCTGATTTGAGGGGGAATTGACATACGATTACATCTGAAAGTGCTATTTTAAAGTGTTATATACAAAGTTGGATCTACGTTTTTACCTCTTAAGGGTAAGTATAAATATCCTATAATTTTCTCGGAGTGCTGACTTACTTGAATTGAGGAACCTACATACAAAGT
This sequence comes from Napeogenes sylphis, assembly GCA_959347405.1. Classification (NCBI taxonomy): domain Eukaryota; kingdom Metazoa; phylum Arthropoda; class Insecta; order Lepidoptera; family Nymphalidae; genus Napeogenes; species Napeogenes sylphis. Next base: position 13,530,151 of record OY365776.1, read on the forward strand.
TTCAAGTGAATCCATTGAAGAAATAAATAGTTTATATTTTACCACAAAGTCTCAGCAAACGTTCAAGTATAACCGTTTAACAAATTTCAGAGAAAAACTAAGGAAAGTTTGTGTGCAAAAGATACTACAATGTATCTAAATACTTAGAGGATAATGCACCAGGGGATGAAGCGATCGCTGCCAGGCTACTTCAAGATTATTTACGTACTACTGTAATGTATTTATGTCATTTAGAGTTTAAGTACTACTATAAAAAAAACATAACAATCCCGCTGAGTTTTTGTCGGATCAGATCAGATCGGTGGGAATTATTTTTCCATACTGATGGTAGCTTAGGCAATAAAAAAATATTTTGTATAAAACTTATTTTCAATAAAGATTTTTGATTTTATTTTTTTCAGTTTATACCCTTTTTCTTCTTAGAGGTTCAAAAAATCTCTCTTGGTTTAGGAGCACTGCGTGTGTGCATGCATGTATGTTTAATAGGGGGTGTAAGGGATGACGCCCCCTAACAAACACCTATGCCGAAATTATGATTCTTGCGTGAGTCATGCATTAATGGAAACAAAATATATATTGTACTTATATATATAATCAATAGAAATATATATCATATATCATGGTAGCATGAACCAGATACCAAATAATTGCGGTTCTTGACCTAAACAATGTGGCTTAATAGATATTATCAATACTACCAAAATCAGAGTCTATTCAAATATTTATCATACATTTAATACATAGCTTAATATAAATTATGAATTACTTAAACGTGTGTCAAATTACATATTAAATACCATATATTACTAACTATCTGTAATGTAAGGTATTACGTAAGCTGTGAAATAGTTTCTTTTTTTTTTTTTTTTTTTTTTTTTGCGACACTGGTCCATTTAGGAAGATAAATAAAGAAAGTTGATAAGTCAATTTTCACATTATGCCAAAAAAATTAATATAAACCGCTTAAAATTCTCTTTAAAAGTCACTAAAAATTACAACTAAAATTACAGTTTCATATTTTTTTTTTTTTTTTTTATTATGATACCTACTTTTTATATTTCATTTTATTGTTACTTATTCTAAATTTGTTTTTTAGTAATGTTACCATTGTATAAATATTGACAAATATTAACATTAGTATTTATACAATACTAACGTCATTCAACTGTTTTGCCTCCCCGGAACCCCACCACTAACACTTAAACTTTATGTTATGGTATTAAAGTTTAAATTGCCTTTTAAATATTATTACGAACCTTTTTGTTAGGTTACATTATTGTTAAACACCTATTTTATAATAATTCGTAATGTTTTGATTCTTTTCAATATTTTGATGGTCCCTATATTGATCCATATAAATTAATGAATTACTAATTTAACTGTAATAAGAAGAACCAATAAGATGTAAATATTTAAATCGTTAAATTAACTTAAATAGTAATATCTAGAATTATTATGTCAAGTAATGGTTATTTTCGTATGCTTAAAGTAGTTTATTTGACTAAGATTATTATTTATGTAAGAAGGGACATTTGCTCAATTAGTAAATACTTGAATAAGCTAGAAAAGTGAGAACCATTAAGACTTCATAATTAAAACCAGTATTTAATACCGCTTTTACCGATACTTACAATTGTTCTTTTACGAGTAGTTGTTATTTTTCTATGTTTAAAGTAGATGATTTGACTATGATTATTGTTTATGTGAAGAGGGAATTAATAAAGAAGGATATATAAACTGCGGTTAGGACGATATTCGGGTCAGACGCTGCTGTATAGTCCCAAGGAAGGGTTAAATACAAGTATATAAAAGTGAAGTGTGAATAGTAAAATCTGTGAAACAATACAATCGGACGTGGCCCTTATATTTTGTACGGAAATATAGATAAGTGTTGTATTTAGACTTCTCGGATAGAATCATCCTCGTATTTCAAGGAATATTATAAAAAAAGAATGAGCGAAATCGGTTCAGCTGCTCTCGATATTTGCTCCTAGCAACACATTCAGCGATTCTACAGCGATTATCGTATTATAGATATTCAATATTCTATTAGTGATGCGTGTGTCGATAAACAAAATATCCTTGTTGTTTGTTAAATCAAATTTTAATATATTTAATGGACTAAAACTAATCAATCTTTTAAACAAAGAGTTCTAAATATATACACTCGTTTTGTAAGCTTCGGATTTGTTTGTATAAAACTGTTTAAAATTCACGACAAACCCAACAGTTTCAAATTCAGTATAATAAATTTAACAACTTTCTCAATTATAAGTATAAGATTTTACCTTGTAACGATAAGGTTGAAATTGTTTAAGCAACAAACCGGAATATTGCCCCTTCAATTCCTAACATTCAATTAAAAATCTGATACTAAGAGGAAGAAAACCTGTGGATATATAAAAAGCATGAACTTTACCAAACTGTCTGTCGGAGGATTGAACTTCGCAATTAGTTTAGTGCATCGAAGATATAACACTAAGCAGTCGAAGCCTAACTAAAATAGATTCCAGATACCCTTTCCCATCTTCATATTTTTATATCTAAAAATTCTCCTTGTACTGTTCTGTAAGTAATGTTTTACAATAAAGAGCTGGAGCGCTTGCAACATTTTACAGATTATAAAAATGGACATTTAGTTCACAGAATATTCCCAACGCAGAATATGGTGCTGCCAAAGTATGGGAACGAAACTTATATCTGACTCAATAATTTGGATTGCGACCTAACATCTGTCCCGCTTAGAATCACCCATGATTTAATATGCGATTAAAATTGAGATCAAGCAATTTTAAGTATCTCTCCTATTTTTTTTATCTCCGCGCGATTGTGTTGAATTAAATTATAACATGCTTTCTATTTTTTTTTCTATTTATATAAAGATGTATATCTTAATATTATACTATGTTGACCATTCGATAATATTTTTCAGGTGTATGACTGCGTATATTTATTTGAAAACTAATCGAAATTTTAGGAGCAGTTATAATAGGAGTCTAGCCTCGGCTACCATATTAATGCATGTGTGTTTGCTGTACTGAGATAGACTTACTATGTATCATTATGGAATCCCGAGACCACTGGTATAAATAAAAATAAATAAATAAATAAACTTACATTTAGTCTTAATGAGTTTGTTTAAAACTCTTGACTCAATTTGATTGAATTCGGCAGTAAATAAAAATATTGCAAGAAAGTAATAAAAAATGTAATTTAAGAGGTTTCTCGTCATTGAATGTCTATTCAGCGTGTTTTATTAATATTCTTGGTAAATTATTTATATAAACTATAACAATCTTATTAGAACAAGTATATCTTATGAACAAACAAACTTAATGTTTTGAAGAAACAATGTAATAATACAATAGAAAACTTAGCAACATCAAAATAATCACGAACTTAATTATGACGATTCTCAGACACGTACTGATCAGATCTCTTCAACAAAGCTCTGAATATTGAATTCCATACATCAATAATAACGCTTATATAATATTAATTGCCATCTCCATTATGAATTATTCAAAGGATTAGATCATAACGCTACGTCATGTCGCAGATATATTGAAGGTGTATTACTGTAAATGTTACAAAGTTTATATACATTTTATATGTTACAAAGTTTACATATTGTAATATGTTACAAAGTTTTTTCGAGATGATGTAAAGATAAACCGTTCTGGTATAACATTAAAGTATGTCATTGTCGTGCCTTCTGTACTCTTTGTAATCTTTGAAGAACTATTCATTTGGATTGTTAATGATCGTACATTTTATTTATTAAAGAGTTAATTACTATCATCTCACTCAGTAGCGGATTTAGGCTTAGGCCCGTGAGGCCCGGGTCTAGGGCGGCAAATTTTGAGGGGTGCCAAAATTTTTAAGATGACTAAAATTTAAAATCGATTGGGTTTTCTGTAAACTGCAAGACCAAATTTTAAAGTTTATTTGATTGCGCTCTTACTATCGAAACATAGTACCATTTTGAGGGTAGAATTTCTTTGTTAAAATAATTAATCAGGCAAGTCCTAAAATTTGAAAAATCTAACAAAAAGATTTAAAAAAATTACATTACAAGCAATTTATTATTAATTCTATATTTAATTGTTATGTTAAAAAAATAAATGTTTAATTTATACCTGAATTAGATTTCTTATTATTATTGTTATTATTTTATACACACACACATATATGTACATATATGTTTATATATATATATATATATATATATATATATATATATATATATATATATATATATATATATATATATATATATATATATATATATATATATATATATATATATATGTATGTGATATGTATATAGTGTGAATATATACAGAAATACCATAAAATGTTTGTGTGTTCAAACTTTTTACTAATGTTTACACACGTACTTACAAATAGTCTATGAAATGTATAAATTATACCGAATGTGAATTAAATATATGATTCATTTGGAAATACCTTACTCAAACATTTTAATTTAACAAATATTTTTTTTTATTGAAATATTTTGTATATAATAAATACAATTTCTTCTTTTTTAATTGCGTTTGTCCGAGAGTTTGCTTGTTACAAGACATTCGGAAATGACAAAAACCCTTAGAGAAACATCAACTTATTTGTATAGTTAAAGGTCAAATATCTGTCTGTTTATCATCAAAGTACGGAAAAGGATTATTTCAACGGACCACCGACTAGGATTATGCTATTTCCGTTCTCGGTCTAATTGAACTCTGTTAGAAGTTATAACTTAAATTATATTAAACAGTTAGTGAAGAACTTTTGCCAAAATCATATGGAACAAGAATATTTAACTCCAAGCAGGTTCTTATTTTATGTAAAATTACAACATAAAAGTTTCGCAAGAAATAATGAGAAATATTTTCAATTTTCTTCAAAAAGAAAGATTTTCAATATTTTATCTGATTTTTATTAAAGTTACATAAAATTAGCCGGAGAGTAAGGATTTAATACTTAGGATGGTGTTGAAACTTGATATAATTAGAAACTTCGGTAAATGTAGTGGAAGCTGAACTTAATCACAGCCGCAAGGGATTGCCTAAGACCTAAGTGGAGTAAAACTTATTCGACCGTGCAATAAATGACGTACATGGTGACTTGGAGAAGTCTTGATTAACTAACACGGTTATAGTGTTGACAAAAAATATATAATCCTCATTCTTTTTATAATTAAGCTTTCGTGAACCATGATGGTTATTATATATTTATTAACACGGCTACGTTCACTTAATATAACCGGAACCCCGAATAGAATTTTAATTCTCGAATATTAGGACTTGTACAAGATTACAGGAGGTTTCTGATACATAAGCGATCCCGTGGCGCCCCACTAAGGCGATGAGGTCGACCGTTGGTTTTTTAGTGGGTAGCCTTAAAAATGGCAGCGTCCTCTATGCTGCCGGGTAGTCCCACATACCCCCTCGGTCATCACCTTCCTGGCCGCAGGGATGATGCGTAACGCATTTTTTCCAACGATAAAAAAAAAAAAAAAAAAAAAAAAAAAAAGGTTTCTGATACATACGGCTGAAATATATATGTATCGCGGATAGACGTGAGTGTTCGAGGCATCGTCTTGGTATTCGTATTTCCTGACTAATCGTTGAATGTGAAGCCTAGTATTATTGTATATCAGAACCCACATTTTGCCGTAATCTTACCTAACACTTCTCTGTCCACATTTTTTTTTCAATTTCTTACAGCTGAGTTTTTTATGTATTTCTAAAGGTGAATGATGTATTTTGATAATAGTACCATGTCACTTCTACTAAGTGAAGTGCCTTTCATGCTTTTTTGAGCTTGGAGGTAAATCGACAGTACGATTTTTTTTTTTGTAGAGATTACCTTGGTAAAATTATGATTTTAATTTTATGAGCTATTGCTATTATGGTACGGAAGAAGCTTTAGAAGCTGGGATGAAGGAAGAGAATCCGGACATCGATGTGGACTTGGTGTCGCTTCCTTACCAATAAGAAGGAAGGTAACGAAGATGACATAACTAATCAGGTAGCAAAGGAAATGCCAGGAGCTGTTGAAGTATTCATTGCTAAGGATGAATGAAATGGAAAAGCAACAATGATGAACTTTAATCTAAACCAGCCAAGAGGATATTTGCCAATCTAGCTGACGTAAATACAATCCTACCTACAACGCCTGTCAGCTATAATACAGTAGATATCGTGAAAGAATAGTCGCTGATTCAAGAAAAAAAATGCTGTTGAAACCTTTGAGAAAATGTTCGATGACAAGCGTTAAATATGGTTGTCGACATGATTACAATAGCTCTTCTGGTGAGTTGAAGTCATTTTTTTGAGATATCATATACTACCAAGTAAAAAACTATATAATTGTCATGAAAGTGGTGTCTGGAGATAAGTAAATTGCATTAGTATGGATGCATCCATGGTAAAATACTTTGAACGTCATCGTCGAAATTCTGTTTGTCTGGTGGTTGAATAATAGCGTTAGTATAATGACTATCTAGAATAATGTTCTCTCATTAAGTAAAATATGTTGCTGTTCTCTCATTAAGTAAAATATGTTGCTGGATGGATTTAAATGAGATATAACAAATATATTGCGCACGAACACGAACTATAAATTTCACTTTATCTTAGTTCTTTACGAGTCAAAAAGTGGTGAAAGGTATTGTTATCGTATATACTTGATCTTGAAATAAGTAATATATGATGCATACATATAATGTGTAATGATGATAAAATGGATCAGGTTCTATTCCGACGCATCATCACTAGCCACTTCTTGAGGAGTGAATTTAACAACACAGACATCCAGTTCTTTTGTATTACTAAGGTTTCAATTCGGCGGATTAGTCGCTTTCCAAAAACTTACCAAGACTGGATATTTAATGTTAGGTTATATTTTTTAAGAATTAAAATTAATGTAAATTTCTAGCAACCCTTAAAATCATCCTCCATAACGATGAATGAATGAAGAGAATGGAAGAGGAGAGTAATGTGTACCGAACTCATTACTTTCCTCTTCCATTCTCTTCTATATACCGTTACTCTTTCTTTACTCCTATAATTTTCATGTCATCATTCAGAGGGCATCCATTTCTTTCTCGATGAATTTTGAAATCTAACCTCGCAAGCAACTGGTCGAAATAACTTAATAGTTACTATTCAAATGATACCTTATATATGGTTATTTAAATTAAATTGATTTTTCTTTTGAAATTTATCTATAAGGTTACAAACTTTTGTTAAAATAATTTTTCGGTATAAAAGTTATCCAAATTTAGGTTGATTAGAGTACCTAAAATACGTATCATAAATATTATACATAACTAGAGACCAAGCGGTTTAAAAAGATTATTTTTAAAGATAAAAAAGTGTAAGATACATTATTTTAACCAAACGTATAATGTTTAAAATTTCATTAAACATTTTAGACGAGTTACACTCTTGTATATCAATATGTATCTATCTATTCATAAAAATGTTTATCATTCCCTTCTATATTATGATAAAAACAACATCAAAGAGAATCACTTCCGTGTTTATATATTTTGCGGCGCAAAATGGTTTAAAATCTCCCGAAGGGGAATAAAGGTGGGATTTTGTTCTCTTAAATCCCTCTGGAAAATAAATAACAACTGTGATCTAAGCTACTGAAATGCTATGCATTAAAGAGATATACTACTAAGAAATATTTTACTTACAATTTGAAATTGTGTTGCTTTACCCAAACCTTACAGTTTAAAAATGTAGTTTTTTATCCTTAATTCTAGTAACACCATTACCAAGTTGCAGTAGCAAAGTGGAATTTATTAATTTGGCCAAACTTGTATTTTTCTTTGTGCTTTAAATTGCTTTCATTTATCTCTCAAGAAATTAAATCGAATATTATTATAGTGGCAATAACTAGTAATATAACAATTATAGATATTAAATTGGCGAAGCGACGAAATAATTCTGATTTAGTTAAAACTCACAACAAAAACTTAAAACTACACTGACTTAAAACTAAATGGGTTATAAATAACCCATAGTGGACAATAAGTTTCCAATTAGAATAAGCTAATATGTTGTATTAAATAAATCGATATGCGAATAGAATTTATTATAGGTAAAGGGCATATGATCGACAATCCAGTTTTGGGCATACCCTGTGTCTACGCATGGGACATCGCATAATTCGGTGTGCCGCATACGGTGGCTAGGTCATAGAATGATTATACATAGAATAGGTGAGCCATAGACATTCCAATGAGCGTCAGTTTCAGACAAATAAAAAAGATGAAACATGACACACTGCTTGTCTTTGTCTAATCACACATGCGCATTGAAATATTTATAACGCGTTTTTAATTTAAATACTGTGACATTTTTTTAGAACATTTTCTAAATGTTATTTTTTTTAATACTTTATTTGGAATGAGTCTGGTTGTTAAACATTTTTTCAAGACTTTATTGAGTCAACGAAAAATTTTAAATATTAACTAATATTGTAGCTTAACACGAAAGTTATTAATAAATAATGCTGTATTTTTGATAACTATTTTTTTAGGTATTGTTTATGTTATTCTAGTTAAGGTAAAAAAAATCTATAATAATAATCACGTAAACTCAGATTTATACATAACACTTGATGAGTCTCCCTAGAGTAAGGTAAACCAATTATTATTCCCCTTGAAATATGACTAGCTTATTGTAATACATTCTTATTCTTTATTTGGCGCCATTTAATTTATCACTTTTGAGCTTCATATCGACTGCTTTATATCAACATAGTTTTTAATGATAAGAAGTACCTATTAGTTGCTGTCGGTGATCATACAGAGGTTCCTGTTCTAAATTATGATCAGTATTTTAGGTGGCAATATTTTAAAAATTTCCTGTTATGATAGTAAAGTAAATATTTTTTTGTAATAGTGAAGATGAATGGAGTCTTAATATTTTTTCTGTGCAATGAACTATCAATATAACATCATCCTATGGAATGGAAGGTTACTCCATTTTTATAATCCAGTAAGTAATTCTAGAAATGTTTGAAAATGTTTTTTTAGTTTTTCTGTGTATATAATCTGCTGTGGTGAACAAATGCTCCAAGCATATTCTAAAATGCTTCGCACGTAAGCATAATGATGACTTTAATGCAATTTACGTCATGAAAATTCTGGCAAGTACCTTATACAAAACTGTATGCTCACTCATTATAAATTTGCAATCTAACTGGGTTCCGAGTGTTCCAAGTGGCCGTGTGGTAAAATCGCATCCAAAGCATCAAAACAAGCCCAAATCTAACATTGTTTAAACCATCGCTCAGTTAGTCTCAGTAGGGCGGAGGCTGTATGGGATAATAATTTCAAAAAGAACAATGGAATATTTATTTGATTCACATATGAAACAAAATTTATATATACGATGTAGTGTAAAAGGATTGAACTGGAAAAACTAAATTTAATACAGATTTTTGGCTATTAATTTTAAGAAGCGATCTAGTTTATTGAAGATTAACTTATATGAATGTTATGATATCAAAAAGTCATGTGGAAATGAATATATTTGTCGGATATTAGATTTTGATGAACTCTTTATCAATATATAATAAAATATTCACTTTACTGATACCTAAGCGAGTTGTACACTTTATAAATAGTTTATTTTTTGTTTTAAAATAAAGTTCACTCAAACATCGCTGTAAAATTTGAAATTGTCAAAAAGTAATTACAATTGAACATTCAATATGATTTGAATAAAATGGGTACACGAACCGTTTAACATAAATGAAACCAAGCGTCGTTCAACGACAACAAAAGGTTCAATATTACCATCATTAAAAATCTGAATGAAATAAATTTTTATTTAAATTGCAATTGTGGTATTTTTACAAAACCACTGAAAAGAAAATAATATAGATTTGTCAATGAAATGTTGTAGATAAGTAATATAAGGATCACATCTTATTTTATCCTCTATTATAATTAGAACTCTGGAAACCATTATTTTGATTTGTATTACCTTTTGCCTTGCCAGCACCCCGTCGCGTCGGTGTCAGATTGCGACGTATCCGGCCGTTACGTGGTTTTTAACTAGCGCACTTTAAAGCGGGCACTTATGTCGATAACATTTTTATGTTTATGTTTATAAAAACACGGGTTACAATTCCTAAGAGTTAATAAGATAAGCTGTTTGAAGAATATGAAATCATAAAATTAGATTGTTCAAATATTTTTTTATAAGAATTTGTTTTGAAGGGAAATGTAAATAAGAGGATAAATTTACAAAAACCCTTTTTACGTTTAAACACATTCAGTATTTTGTCAAAAAATATTTTTTTTCTACCTTATTTAAAATATGGTTTTACTAAAACAAAAACAAAATATGTATGTATTCCTTATAAAAAAATTGTTCTTACTCTCTTAAATTAAAACTCGCCGATAAACTGATTTCGAGCGCCGTGTTAGTATATTTTCAATATATTTTTGTGAACGTATTATAAAGTATTATTCTTGTTTTTTAATACATATATCTAGATAAAACATTCAAAAGTAGTATAGTGTTGTTATAAATTGCCATCAAATTAATAGATTTTTCATTAATAGGTTAAATATCTCAAAGGGTAGAAAAACTTATATAAATCATCAGGGTTTGGTTTTGACCAAGTTTGTGTACTATTACTTATTTTTTGGATAATTAATACTTCTTGAATTAGACAATGAAATTATGAAATCTTTGATATACAATACTAGTACACTTATCATATAAAAATTTGTCCAAAACGTGTAAAAAGTTACCGTTTTTATCGTTTGTCAAGTCAGACGGCGCCATTACGGCAACATTAGTGTAGGTCATGGTTTTGTGTAAATACACAAAATATGTATTTCATAAGTCGTATACAGCATGTTCTGTTTTGTGTTGAAGATATTTGATTTTAGTATTAAATAAAAATATTTTATTGTTAGTTAGGTTTGTCGAGGTTTTGGAATATCGTGTACATAATACATAGATTTTGTACACATATGTTATTTATTATGTATATTTTATTCTTATTATAAATGCGAATTTTTGGATGTTTGGATGGATGTATGTTTGTTTCTCAATCACGCAAAAATTACTGAAGGGATTTTGATGAATCTTGGCCTATACCTTGTAGCCTATGTATCAGAATAACAGATAGGCTATAGAAATACTAACTTGGTGGTTTTGTCTGTAATGTTTGTTACTCAATTACACCAAAATCACTTAAGGAATTTTGATGATACTTGGCAATATTGAAGCTTATGTACCGTAATAAAACATAGATTATAGAAATACTAAATTTGCACGTGTAGCGCGATTACATAATTGCCACGGGGGTTCTTGTTTTGGGTCATTTGGTTCACTGAGTTTTACGTAACTATTTGTGAAAAACCTTCTTAGTTTAAGAGTGTTATGTAATTCAAGTATATGAATGTAAATTAAAATGTACGCAATTATGCTGTTTGTATGTTCCTTGTTATAACCTAAACGGCTTAAAGGATTTTGACAAGGTATCGATAGATACGTCTTCGTGGCGTAAATGACACTGTAGATTTAAATAAAAGGAAAATGGGGAATTTTGGAAGCCACATTGTGAAGTCTATAAATTATGTTTTACAAGCCATAGCTATTTCAGAAATTTTAATTTAAATCATGACTAGCTGTTGCCCGTGACTATGTCCACATACTACTGTGTAAGTAATACTTTTATGGCTAGGAACATAAGCCATATAAATATTATTTTTAAAGGTCTACGTGGACGAGCAGCACTCGTACGTATTCTTTATTTTTTAATATTTAAATAATGTATGTACTTAATATGTAAAAAAAGTATGTATGTACGATTGTCAGTGTATGTGTTTCTACAGCTCCGTTTATACTTCATCGCCTGATCCGATATTAAGAGTATATGTATGTATGATTGTGTCAGTCTATGTGCTTAAAATACAGCGACGTTTTTACTTAAACGCCTGAATTGATGTTGAGAGTATGTGTATGTATGATTGTGTCAGTGTATGTGCTTATACAGCACCGTTTACACTTCAAAAATATTAATAGTTTGGTGGGACAAAATACAAAAAATACTTGAAGGTATATTATAAAAATATATTCACAATAAGAATAAAAAAAACATTATAAAAATGTTACACAGCAATAAAGACAAGTTAATAAAAAAAAGTTGTTTTATAAACTATTAATTGTGCACTGTGTATCCAGTAAAAAAATAATAAAAAAAAGTTACACAACAATAGTTGTATTGTTGTGTAACTTTTTATATTAATTTATATATTTTTTTATTTTATAAAAGTTGTTTTATGGTAAAACAATTTGAAAAACCTTTTTTTAAAATTGTTTCACCATAAACCAACTGAAGCCCCTTCACTCATTAGTTTCTTTATATATTTTTTTTAAATTATTAATTGTGTTCTATAATATCCAGTAGTCATAAAACAAAAAAAATAAAAGGAAGACTGATTAAACAAGAATGATAAAAAAAAAAGAATAAAAAGTTAAAATTAAAAAGAAAACAATAATAAAATGTTACAACAACAATAAACAACAATACAAGTTTTATGGTAAAATATAAAAAAGGATGGAGGAAGCCCTTTAACTCACTCATTTTTTTTGTTTATAAATCATCAAGTCAAAAAACAAGAATGATAAAGACTGATAAAACAAGAATGATAAAAAAGGAATAATTAAAAATTAGGAGTTCATGGGATTCATGGAAACGGTCGCAAAAGAGACTAATTTGTATGCGTGGGGAGTTATGGCACAGTTTTCTGATCCTGACATTAGTTCTGGAATTCCGGCCTATCTATAGTCAGCTGTCAGCTGATTACAACCGACGTATGGGTGGGTGGTATAGATCGGAAGGACCAAAAGCTAATCATGAATAAGAGGAGTCCACATATACTCCTCTTGTGGCAGCAGCTGCTGGAATCATCTATAAAGTAGGGATGCGCAAGGGTCGAGGAGGTCAAATCTGTAACCGAAAACTAGAATGGTCAAACTACGGCATAAGAATAAATGGCGAAATGCTAAATCATCTTAGATTTGCGGATGACCTCATAATAATCTCTGACAACCCAGACGAACTACAAAATATGCTCCGTGAATTAATAGAGGAAATACCTGATGATATATATATTTTCGATTGCGTTTCCGCTCCATGAGGTACGTGGAAAGTTTCTGGTCCTTGCGATCTGCACCACCTATATATCGGTTGTATTCAACCACCGCTACTGGCTTCTGGGTCGCCTGTCCCGTTCGTCTCCCCGGAACCATCATATGTTGGTGGAAGGTAGACAAAACAGTGACCAACTTCACGTCTTTCCAGGCCACCACCGTTATGTCACCGCAATGATGACTTAAAACTGTACCACGCCTAACATTTACGGGATTTAAATTTTTTAACTCTGCTGGCAATGCTATTCGTCGCCGGTTTATAGTGCCTAATACGTCCGTATGCCGGGTTTTTAAGTACCTCGTTAAGGACAGCTGGTTATTCCAATTGTCCATAACTATGACGTGGCCGACATCCAAATACCCCTCAAGGAGATACAAGACCACCTTAACGGTGTGATCTTGGAATGAAATGTAGAAATTTTGAAATTATTAGGAACCGATTTCGGGACATAACCTTTGAAAATCTCTCATAGTCATGCGTGTAGTAGTCCAATACTCCTGAAGGGAGGAACGATAACAAAAGCTAATGAAAATTAAAATGGAAAAATATCTATACAATTAATTCTTCAACCGTGACCTCAGTCCAGGACTCTAAATAAGCCGGAATTCCAGAACTAATGTCAGGATCTGAGAACTGCGCTATAACTCCCCACGCATACAAATTAGTTTCTTTTGCGACCGTTTCCATAAATTCATGATCCACAATCTCACAAAAAATGCTAGTGGGATCGTTATTACCTATGTTCGGGCTGGGCGCTCGTGATTACACCTCCTTCTGGCCCCTGAAAGACTGCATGTCTTCCGACCAGTCAAAGGTGTGATTCACAGGCGCATCTGCTCTCTCACTCACACCGACCTCAATCACACTATCACTGCATTCATCCCCCATTTGTATTGCTTCCTCCTCCTCCTCAACTAAACCTTGACGTAACTCTCTAAACAAATCACATTCTTGAACCTCTTCCTCATCGTCGTCAGTGTTGCCGTCGCTCCCCGAATCTTGTAATAATTCCTCAATCCGAGTATCACTCAGTTTGAGGGAGCGACGGCTCTTACTTAAAAGTCTGCTGCTTGCCGACGAGGCAGGCCTTTTCTTCCTCCGAGAAGGCGAAGAAGAAGAGGCTAATTCCGACGTTATTGCAGGTGGATACCTGACGCCGGAAAAAAAAGAAAAGCTACCAATAAATATACGATAAAGATAATAATATAAATAGACAAATAATATAAACACTTACACGTATACCTCCGCCAGGGGTCACCTCCATTAATTGGGCATCACCAACCACTTGCGCTATAGCTCCCGGTGTTCTGACAACCGGAAGGCACGGCATCAAGTCTTTTTTTGATGTGCTCATCCTATCCTAGCCTGTAACACATAAATGAAATAAAAATAAATTAAATTAAATTTAAATTTAAATTAAAATAAAAGCCTCGAAACTGCTCCCTTCGGGAAGTTGTTTGTTTAAATTTTCAAATAAATATTATTACCGTGTGAGTTTAACGTCAACTAACGGATTTGTTGCATTGTTTTTAACTAAAAATGGACCATTGTTTCCAAATGGTTTATTGTACCGCCATTTTAAATACAATCATCACACCGACTCAATGCCGCTTGACCTTACACTTCTGTCTAAAAAATGGCGGTTGAGAAACTACACCTAGTATAAAAAAATAACGTATTACATTTATTTCAATTGAAACACAGAAATAACAGTTCACGTAACTTAGTTTATTTATATATATCGACTAACAATACTATCTAGTTACTTGAATCATATTTAGAAAGAAATACATTCTAATTGCCGACACGGGCAGGGACTCGAACCGCCGCCCCTTTGCACAGTTATTCCAATTGAAACAAAAATAAATGTTAATAATACTTATATCGACAACCAACAATACCTACTATAAAGTAAAGACCTAGCAAAACTTACACAAAATAAAATCAGAAATGTTTTCAATCAGCCAACGAATGCGAACGATGCGCCGATCGTACAACACAAACCAATGGCGTAAATTTTCGATACCTGTCAAAAAATAAACGTACATTTAAAAAAAAGTATTAGTAATCAATAAAACAGACATTGTCACGAACTTATATTATGTCATGACCACACTTATGACCACACCCGCCACGTCCATATTTTATGATTTCACACGGGTACACGGCATGAAAAATGGCGCGAAAATGTAGGTGATTCAAGAATTGTACAAAAAAATAAGTGACTTTTGATCAATCAATTATTACATTTATTAAAAGAAATGAGGTAATAATAAGGTCTATCATGGTTGACAGGATCTCTCTCAATGAGGCTTGACCTTCCACTTGTATTTAAAAAATGGCGGTTGAGAAACTACACCTAGTATAAAATAATAACGAATTATATTTATTTCAATTGAAACACAGAAATAACAGTTCACGTAACTTAGTTTATATATATATACCTACTAACAATACTATCTAGTTACTTGAAATCAAATTTAAAAAGAAATACATTCTAATCGCCAACACGGGCAGGGACTCGAACCGCCGCCCCTTTGCGCAGTTATTCCAATTGAAACATAAAAACAAATGTTCATAGAACTTATACCGAAGACAATACTAAAAAGTGAAGAAACGTAGGAAAACTTACACTTTTTATACAAAAACACACCAACACAAAAGAATATTTACTGTTTCAATGTTCAACCTCAACTGGCGAGAGCGCCGCACATTATTATATAAAACAAAAATATTGTCCTACGTCTTCTATTCAACCGCCATTTTAGTACCTACTTAGGAATCAGTATTTGAAATCGTATTGCGAATGCGAAATATACCTACCTACTCTAATTTACTTTTAGTATACAAAATTATGTTATTTTATCTCCTTGGAATAGTTGTAAGGTACATTTATTCAAATTTTGATAAATATCGAATGACAAATAAACCGATATGGGCAACTTAATCCTGCGACCTTTGGAAATTCAATTAAATACAAAAATAACTGTTTATATAAATTATATCGACTAACAATACTATCTACCATCCAGTAAAGAAAATTAGCAAAACTTACCCCTTTTAACGAAACAAAATTACACAATCACAAAAATATATGTCAAGTGTTAACGCTTTGAGGGTTCAACCTCGACTGATGAGCGCGCTATAAATTATAAAATTGAATTATAATATATTTTGAACTATAAAACAACAGTTTGGAGTAAAACAACAGTACAATGGAGAAATTATGTTTTACTCAACCGCCATTTTAAAATACACCCACACATGCAAAATGAATGCAGTTGTTGAGTGTAATTTTCATCGTTGCTTGGTTTTCGAGGAAAATAAAGAAAAAAGTAGCTTCTAATGAAAAACTAATAATTAAAATAGGTTTAAAACAATTTTTTATATAAGAATCCACATTTGAAATCGTAATTCAAACACGAAATACACTCTAATTTAATTTTAGAGTACCTACAGAATTGTATGATCACCTACTAACAGTAAAAACGTATATTTATTTCTTTAATTTTAAAATTAAAACACAAAAATAATTGTTCATATAACTTATACCGACTAACAATACTATATAGTAAAGAAAATTAGCAAAACTCACCCTTTTTTACAAAATAAAATAGCACAATCACAAAAATTCACTTTATCAGCTTGCGAGTACAATTTAACTGACGATCGCGCTATTAGTTATTAGATTATCCGTATTTTTTTTTCTAGAACGAGTGAGAAAATGGTTTAAAACGTTCAGCCAGTTCCTTGTCTACGTATGAAAATTATTACCATTATAAAAAACAAAAGTTTTAAAGTAAAATTCAATGTTGTCCGTGTCCGACCAACTGCAGTGTATTGAAAGGTGATGGAAAATTCTCTTCTATAAGTCCAGTAGTGCTTGGTGATTAGGCTGTATAAGATTATTGTAAATAGTAGAAACAAGAACACAAAGAGAATGTCTTTAACTTGTTCTCTACTGGTTAAGTACTTAAAAAAAGATTAAATCATTTTAAAAAGTGACGTGATACGAATAATTACTTACAATAAATATTCTACACAGTAACCTATAATATTATTCTTAAAACAATGTTTGTCCTGTAGTAGTCCGATGGCACATATACGTGCCCTAGGCTAAATTGATTAGGTGCGCATGGCACACAGGCGTGCCTTAGGCGCTGCAAAGACGTGCCCTTGGCCGTCCACGACACCTACAGATACCAAGCGTGAACGTACTCTTACCCGAGATCATACATATTAAAAAAAGATATACTATATTAGTATGTTATACATACGGACTATGAGATATATTTTATATATTTAATACAATTCGTAATAACTGTTTAATTTCACGTCAAATTTTTGATTATCATCAGTTCAAGCTGTTTAAGTTTTGTAGAGTTAAACTACTACTTGATATATATGCCTTAATTGATCAAGTCAATATCCATTTATGGATATTTACTTGATCCCTTAAGGCATATTTTTCGTTTCGGCATTCTACTTTATTTAGAAAAAAACATCTCAATACCGACTCTGTCAACCCTGACTTTGTAACAAAAGAAGGCTGAATTGGTGCTAAAAAGGGCTTGGGTGTATAAACAGAGTTTTTTTTCCACAAAGTAATACCTAAATGGTAACACTATACTTAACATGAATATTTCGTTTACCATATTACATACATTATTTAAATACTTTTCTGAATATGACTTCTGACCTACATAGTTAATGTAAGGTACCACTTACCACTGGTTTAATCACTGTAAATTTTTAGTACTTTCGGAAACTCTAGATATGTACATGTTTATCAGCAATGATCTTAGTTCAAGTTCTAATTAGACCCCGCTTTGTAATGTCACATCATGTCATATAAAATAAAACTAAAATTTACTAAATTTATGTAAATAAAGAATGAAAAATAAACCGATACGGGCAGGGATTCGAACCCGCGACTACTGGGAAACCGTCCCGTCGCTCTACCAACTGAGCTACCGTATCGCTGTCCGTCTCGGTGAATTAAGCATTCTATATGTAATCGTCTTTATCGGGACGGTGGTGACATCTATTAGGTTTCTTTCGAAAATCCTAACCAATGTTTCTAACTTTGCAGTATAGATAAACATTGAAAAGATGCCACTACCGAAATTAATGTTTGAAAATATCTTTAAACATGTATAGCCATGTTAAGCTTATTTAAATTTATGTAAATAAAGAATGAAAAATAAACCGATACGGGCAGGGATTCGAACCCGCGACTACTGGGAAACCGTCCCGTCGCTCTACCAACTGAGCTACCGTATCGCTGTCCGTCTCGGTGAATTAAGCATTCTATATGTAATCGTCTTTATCGGGACGGTGGTGACATCTATTAGGTTTCTTTCGAAAATCCTAACCAATGTTTCTAACTTTGCAGTATAGATAAACATTGAAAAGATGCCACTACCGAAATTAATGTTTGAAAATATCTTTAAACATGTATAGCCATGTTAAGCTTATTTAAATTTATGTAAATAAAGAATGAAAAATAAACCGATACGGGCAGGGATTCGAACCCGCGACTACTGGGAAACCGTCCCGTCGCTCTACCAACTGAGCTACCGTATCGCTGTCCGTCTCGGTGAATTAAGCATTCTATATGTAATCGTCTTTATCGGGACGGTGGTGACATCTATTAGGTTTCTTTCGAAAATCCTAACCAATGTTTCTAACTTTGCAGTATAGATAAACATTGAAAAGATGCCACTACCGAAATTAATGTTTGAAAATATCTTTAAACATGTATAGCCATGTTAAGCTTATTTAAATTTATGTAAATAAAGAATGAAAAATAAACCGATACGGGCAGGGATTCGAACCCGCGACTACTGGGAAACCGTCCCGTCGCTCTACCAACTGAGCTACCGTATCGCTGTCCGTCTCGGTGAATTAAGCATTCTATATGTAATCGTCTTTATCGGGACGGTGGTGACATCTATTAGGTTTCTTTCGAAAATCCTAACCAATGTTTCTAACTTTGCAGTATAGATAAACATTGAAAAGATGCCACTACCGAAATTAATGTTTGAAAATATCTTTAAACATGTATAGCCATGTTAAGCTTATTTAAATTTATGTAAATAAAGAATGAAAAATAAACCGATACGGGCAGGGATTCGAACCCGCGACTACTGGGAAACCGTCCCGTCGCTCTACCAACTGAGCTACCGTATCGCTGTCCGTCTCGGTGAATTAAGCATTCTATATGTAATCGTCTTTATCGGGACGGTGGTGACATCTATTAGGTTTCTTTCGAAAATCCTAACCAATGTTTCTAACTTTGCAGTATAGATAAACATTGAAAAGATGCCACTACCGAAATTAATGTTTGAAAATATCTTTAAACATGTATAGCCATGTTAAGCTTATTTAAATTTATGTAAATAAAGAATGAAAAATAAACCGATACGGGCAGGGATTCGAACCCGCGACTACTGGGAAACCGTCCCGTCGCTCTACCAACTGAGCTACCGTATCGC
Organism: Napeogenes sylphis; assembly: GCA_959347405.1. NCBI lineage: Eukaryota > Metazoa > Arthropoda > Insecta > Lepidoptera > Nymphalidae > Napeogenes > Napeogenes sylphis. Next base: position 13,549,851 of record OY365776.1, read on the forward strand.
TGTCCGTCTCGGTGAATTAAGCATTCTATATGTAATCGTCTTTATCGGGACGGTGGTGACATCTATTAGGTTTCTTTCGAAAATCCTAACCAATGTTTCTAACTTTGCAGTATAGATAAACATTGAAAAGATGCCACTACCGAAATTAATGTTTGAAAATATCTTTAAACATGTATAGCCATGTTAAGCTTATTTAAATTTATGTAAATAAAGAATGAAAAATAAACCGATACGGGCAGGGATTCGAACCCGCGACTACTGGGAAACCGTCCCGTCGCTCTACCAACTGAGCTACCGTATCGCTGTCCGTCTCGGTGAATTAAGCATTCTATATGTAATCGTCTTTATCGGGACGGTGGTGACATCTATTAGGTTTCTTTCGAAAATCCTAACCAATGTTTCTAACTTTGCAGTATAGATAAACATTGAAAAGATGCCACTACCGAAATTAATGTTTGAAAATATCTTTAAACATGTATAGCCATGTTAAGCTTATTTAAATTTATGTAAATAAAGAATGAAAAATAAACCGATACGGGCAGGGATTCGAACCCGCGACTACTGGGAAACCGTCCCGTCGCTCTACCAACTGAGCTACCGTATCGCTGTCCGTCTCGGTGAATTAAGCATTCTATATGTAATCGTCTTTATCGGGACGGTGGTGACATCTATTAGGTTTCTTTCGAAAATCCTAACCAATGTTTCTAACTTTGCAGTATAGATAAACATTGAAAAGATGCCACTACCGAAATTAATGTTTGAAAATATCTTTAAACATGTATAGCCATGTTAAGCTTATTTAAATTTATGTAAATAAAGAATGAAAAATAAACCGATACGGGCAGGGATTCGAACCCGCGACTACTGGGAAACCGTCCCGTCGCTCTACCAACTGAGCTACCGTATCGCTGTCCGTCTCGGTGAATTAAGCATTCTATATGTAATCGTCTTTATCGGGACGGTGGTGACATCTATTAGGTTTCTTTCGAAAATCCTAACCAATGTTTCTAACTTTGCAGTATAGATAAACATTGAAAAGATGCCACTACCGAAATTAATGTTTGAAAATATCTTTAAACATGTATAGCCATGTTAAGCTTATTTAAATTTATGTAAATAAAGAATGAAAAATAAACCGATACGGGCAGGGATTCGAACCCGCGACTACTGGGAAACCGTCCCGTCGCTCTACCAACTGAGCTACCGTATCGCTGTCCGTCTCGGTGAATTAAGCATTCTATATGTAATCGTCTTTATCGGGACGGTGGTGACATCTATTAGGTTTCTTTCGAAAATCCTAACCAATGTTTCTAACTTTGCAGTATAGATAAACATTGAAAAGATGCCACTACCGAAATTAATGTTTGAAAATATCTTTAAACATGTATAGCCATGTTAAGCTTATTTAAATTTATGTAAATAAAGAATGAAAAATAAACCGATACGGGCAGGGATTCGAACCCGCGACTACTGGGAAACCGTCCCGTCGCTCTACCAACTGAGCTACCGTATCGCTGTCCGTCTCGGTGAATTAAGCATTCTATATGTAATCGTCTTTATCGGGACGGTGGTGACATCTATTAGGTTTCTTTCGAAAATCCTAACCAATGTTTCTAACTTTGCAGTATAGATAAACATTGAAAAGATGCCACTACCGAAATTAATGTTTGAAAATATCTTTAAACATGTATAGCCATGTTAAGCTTATTTAAATTTATGTAAATAAAGAATGAAAAATAAACCGATACGGGCAGGGATTCGAACCCGCGACTACTGGGAAACCGTCCCGTCGCTCTACCAACTGAGCTACCGTATCGCTGTCCGTCTCGGTGAATTAAGCATTCTATATGTAATCGTCTTTATCGGGACGGTGGTGACATCTATTAGGTTTCTTTCGAAAATCCTAACCAATGTTTCTAACTTTGCAGTATAGATAAACATTGAAAAGATGCCACTACCGAAATTAATGTTTGAAAATATCTTTAAACATGTATAGCCATGTTAAGCTTATTTAAATTTATGTAAATAAAGAATGAAAAATAAACCGATACGGGCAGGGATTCGAACCCGCGACTACTGGGAAACCGTCCCGTCGCTCTACCAACTGAGCTACCGTATCGCTGTCCGTCTCGGTGAATTAAGCATTCTATATGTAATCGTCTTTATCGGGACGGTGGTGACATCTATTAGGTTTCTTTCGAAAATCCTAACCAATGTTTCTAACTTTGCAGTATAGATAAACATTGAAAAGATGCCACTACCGAAATTAATGTTTGAAAATATCTTTAAACATGTATAGCCATGTTAAGCTTATTTAAATTTATGTAAATAAAGAATGAAAAATAAACCGATACGGGCAGGGATTCGAACCCGCGACTACTGGGAAACCGTCCCGTCGCTCTACCAACTGAGCTACCGTATCGCTGTCCGTCTCCGTGAATTAAGCATTCTATATGTAATCGTCTTTATCGGGACGGTGGTGACATCTATTAGGTTTCTTTCGAAAATCCTAACCAATGTTTCTAACTTTGCAGTATAGATAAACATTGAAAAGATGCCACTACCGAAATTAATGTTTGAAAATATCTTTAAACATGTATAGCCATGTTAAGCTTATTTAAATTTATGTAAATAAAGAATGAAAAATAAACCGATACGGGCAGGGATTCGAACCCGCGACTACTGGGAAACCGTCCCGTCGCTCTACCAACTGAGCTACCGTATCGCTGTCCGTCTCGGTGAATTAAGCATTCTATATGTAATCGTCTTTATCGGGACGGTGGTGACATCTATTAGGTTTCTTTCGAAAATCCTAACCAGTGTTTCTAACTTTGCAGTATAGATAAACATTGAAAAGATGCCACTACCGAAATTAATGTTTGAAAATATCTTTAAACATGTATAGCCATGTTAAGCTTATTTAAATTTATGTAAATAAAGAATGAAAAATAAACCGATACGGGCAGGGATTCAAACCCGCGACTACTGGGAAACCGTCCCGTCGCTCTACCAACTGAGCTACCGTATCGCTGTCCGTCTCGGTGAATTAAGCATTCTATATGTAATCGTCTTTATCGGGACGGTGGTGACATCTATTAGGTTTCTTTCGAAAATCCTAACCAATGTTTCTAACTTTGCAGTATAGATAAACATTGAAAAGATGCCACTACCGAAATTAATGTTTGAAAATATCTTTAAACATGTATAGCCATGTTAAGCTTATTTAAATTTATGTAAATAAAGAATGAAAAATAAACCGATACGGGCAGGGATTCGAACCCGCGACTACTGGGAAACCGTCCCGTCGCTCTACCAACTGAGCTACCGTATCGCTGTCCGTCTCGGTGAATTAAGCATTCTATATGTAATCGTCTTTATCGGGACGGTGGTGACATCTATTAGGTTTCTTTCGAAAATCCTAACCAATGTTTCTAACTTTGCAGTATAGATAAACATTGAAAAGATGCCACTACCGAAATTAATGTTTGAAAATATCTTTAAACATGTATAGCCATGTTAAGCTTATTTAAATTTATGTAAATAAAGAATGAAAAATAAACCGATACGGGCAGGGATTCGAACCCGCGACTACTGGGAAACCGTCCCGTCGCTCTACCAACTGAGCTACCGTATCGCTGTCCGTCTCGGTGAATTAAGCATTCTATATGTAATCGTCTTTATCGGGACGGTGGTGACATCTATTAGGTTTCTTTCGAAAATCCTAACCAATGTTTCTAACTTTGCAGTATAGATAAACATTGAAAAGATGCCACTACCGAAATTAATGTTTGAAAATATCTTTAAACATGTATAGCCATGTTAAGCTTATTTAAATTTATGTAAATAAAGAATGAAAAATAAACCGATACGGGCAGGGATTCAAACCCGCGACTACTGGGAAACCGTCCCGTCGCTCTACCAACTGAGCTACCGTATCGCTGTCCGTCTCGGTGAATTAAGCATTCTATATGTAATCGTCTTTATCGGGACGGTGGTGACATCTATTAGGTTTCTTTCGAAAATCCTAACCAATGTTTCTAACTTTGCAGTATAGATAAACATTGAAAAGATGCCACTACCGAAATTAATGTTTGAAAATATCTTTAAACATGTATAGCCATGTTAAGCTTATTTAAATTTATGTAAATAAAGAATGAAAAATAAACCGATACGGGCAGGGATTCGAACCCGCGACTACTGGGAAACCGTCCCGTCGCTCTACCAACTGAGCTACCGTATCGCTGTCCGTCTCGGTGAATTAAGCATTCTATATGTAATCGTCTTTATCGGGACGGTGGTGACATCTATTAGGTTTCTTTCGAAAATCCTAACCAATGTTTCTAACTTTGCAGTATAGATAAACATTGAAAAGATGCCACTACCGAAATTAATGTTTGAAAATATCTTTAAACATGTATAGCCATGTTAAGCTTATTTAAATTAATGTAAATAAAGAATGAAAAATAAACCGATACGGGCAGGGAATCGAACCCGCGACTACTGGGAAACCGTCCCGTCGCTCTACCAACTGAGCTACCGTATCGCTGTCCGTCTCGGTGAATTAAGCATTCTATATGTAATCGTCTTTATCGGGACGGTGGTGACATCTATTAGGTTTCTTTCGAAAATCCTAACCAATGTTTCTAACTTTGCAGTATAGATAAACATTGAAAAGATGCCACTACCGAAATTAATGTTTGAAAATATCTTTAAACATGTATAGCCATGTTAAGCTTATTTAAATTTATGTAAATAAAGAATGAAAAATAAACCGATACGGGCAGGGATTCGAACCCGCGACTACTGGGAAACCGTCCCGTCGCTCTACCAACTGAGCTACCGTATCGCTGTCCGTCTCGGTGAATTAAGCATTCTATATGTAATCGTCTTTATCGGGACGGTGGTGACATCTATTAGGTTTCTTTCGAAAATCCTAACCAATGTTTCTAACTTTGCAGTATAGATAAACATTGAAAAGATGCCACTACCGAAATTAATGTTTGAAAATATCTTTAAACATGTATAGCCATGTTAAGCTTATTTAAATTTATGTAAATAAAGAATGAAAAATAAACCGATACGGGCAGGGATTCGAACCCGCGACTACTGGGAAACCGTCCCGTCGCTCTACCAACTGAGCTACCGTATCGCTGTCCGTCTCGGTGCATTAAGCATTCTATATGTAATCGTCTTTATCGGGACGGTGGTGACATCTATTAGGTTTCTTTCGAAAATCCTAACCAATGTTTCTAACTTTGCAGTATAGATAAACATTGAAAAGATGCCACTACCGAAATTAATGTTTGAAAATATCTTTAAACATGTATAGCCATGTTAAGCTTATTTAAATTTATGTAAATAAAGAATGAAAAATAAACCGATACGGGCAGGGATTCGAACCCGCGACTACTGGGAAACCGTCCCGTCGCTCTACCAACTGAGCTACCGTATCGCTGTCCGTCTCGGTGAACTAAGCATTCTATATGTAATCGTCTTTATCGGGACGGTGGTGACATCTATTAGGTTTCTTTCGAAAATCCTAACCAAAGTTTCTAACTTTGCAGTATAGATAAACATTGAAAAGATGCCACTACCGAAATTAATGTTTGAAAATATCTTTAAACATGTATAGCCATGTTAAGCTTATTTAAATTTATGTAAATAAAGAATGAAAAATAAACCGATACGGGCAGGGATTCGAACCCGCGACTACTGGGAAACCGTCCCGTCGCTCTACCAACTGAGCTACCGTATCGCTGTCCGTCTCGGTGAATTAAGCATTCTATATGTAATCGTCTTTATCGGGACGGTGGTGACATCTATTAGGTTTCTTTCGAAAATCCTAACCAATGTTTCTAACTTTGCAGTATAGATAAACATTGAAAAGATGCCACTACCGAAATTAATGTTTGAAAATATCTTTAAACATGTATAGCCATGTTAAGCTTATTTAAATTTATGTAAATAAAGAATGAAAAATAAACCGATACGGGCAGGGATTCGAACCCGCGACTACTGGGAAACCGTCCCGTCGCTCTACCAACTGAGCTACCGTATCGCTGTCCGTCTCGGTGAATTAAGCATTCTATATGTAATCGTCTTTATCGGGACGGTGGTGACATCTATTAGGTTTCTTTCGAAAATCCTAACCAATGTTTCTAACTTTACAGTATAGATAAACATTGAAAAGATGCCACTACCGAAATTAATGTTTGAAAATATCTTTAAACATGTATAGCCATGTTAAGCTTATTTAAATTTATGTAAATAAAGAATGAAAAATAAACCGATACGGGCAGGGATTCGAACCCGCGACTACTGGGAAACCGTCCCGTCGCTCTACCAACTGAGCTACCGTATCGCTGTCCGTCTCGGTGAATTAAGCATTCTATATGTAATCGTCTTTATCGGGACGGTGGTGACATCTATTAGGTTTCTTTCGAAAATCCTAACCAATGTTTCTAACTTTGCAGTATAGATAAACATTGAAAAGATGCCACTACCGAAATTAATGTTTGAAAATATCTTTAAACATGTATAGCCATGTTAAGCTTATTTAAATTTATGTAAATAAAGAATGAAAAATAAACCGATACGGGCAGGGATTCGAACCCGCGACTACTGGGAAACCGTCCCGTCGCTCTACCAACTGAGCTACCGTATCGCTGTCCGTCTCGGTGAATTAAGCATTCTATATGTAATCGTCTTTATCGGGACGGTGGTGACATCTATTAGGTTTCTTTCGAAAATCCTAAAAAATGTTTCTAACTTTGCAGTATAGATAAACATTGAAAAGATGCCACTACCGAAATTAATGTTTGAAAATATCTTTAAACATGTATAGCCATGTTAAGCTTATTTAAATTTATGTAAATAAAGAATGAAAAATAAACCGATACGGGCAGGGAATCGAACCCGCGACTACTGGGAAACCGTCCCGTCGCTCTACCAACTGAGCTACCGTATCGCTGTCCGTCTCGGTGAATTAAGCATTCTATATGTAATCGTCTTTATCGGGACGGTGGTGACATCTATTAGGTTTCTTTCGAAAATCCTAACCGTCCCGATAAAGACGATTACATATAGAATGCTTAATTCACCGAGACGGACAGCGATACGGTAGCTCAGTTGGTAGAGCGACGGGACGGTTTCCCAGTAGTCGCGGGTTCGAATCCCTGCCCGTATCGGTTTATTTTTCATTCTTTATTTACATAAATTTAAATAAGCTTAACATGGCTATACATGTTTAAAGATATTTTCAAACATTAATTTCGGTAGTGGCATCTTTTCAATGTTTATCTATACTGCAAAGTTAAAAACATTGGTTATGATTTTCGAAAGAAACCTAATTGATGTCACCACCGTCCCGATAAAGACGATTACATATAGAATGCTTAATTCACCGAGACGGACAGCGATACGGTAGCTCAGTTGGTAGAGCGACGGGACGGTTTCCCAGTAGTCGCGGGTTCGAATCCCTGCCCGTATCGGTTTATTTTTCATTCTTTATTTACATAAATTTAAATAAGCTTAACATGGCTATACATGTTTAAAGATATTTTCAAACATTAATTTCGGTAGTGGCATCTTTTCAATGTTTATCTATACTGCAAAGTTAGAAACATTGGTTAGGATTTTCGAAAGAAACCTAATAGATGTCACCACCGTCCCGATAAAGACGATTACATATAGAATGCTTAATTCACCGAGACGGACAGCGATACGGTAGCTCAGTTGGTAGAGCGACGGGACGGTTTCCCAGTAGTCGCGGGTTCGAATCCCTGCCCGTATCGGTTTATTTTTCATTCTTTATTTACATAAATTTAAATAAGCTTAACATGGCTATACATGTTTAAAGATATTTTCAATCATAAAATTTACTAGTTGCAAAATTTGAAATTTGTTTTTTTTTTCTGTGCGAAATAAAAAGTAGAAGATATATTGTTACTAAAAAAAATTATAACTCAAACAACAACAGTATCGCCTATCATGTTTTATTAGATCTATAATATATACTAGCTATCCAATGAGCACACAAAAAAATAATAGTGTAGGTCTAAAATTTAGGTTACAAAGAGAAGAAGTAAAATAAAATAAAATCGTATATTGCATTTAAAAAAATACTGACCAGCTCTTCAATAGTCTAATCACAGTAAATACACCCAAGCGATTACTTAATTCAATGAGGGATTAATTCGATTAGATCCAATAAGAGCTGAAGCCGAAGGATATTTTCAATTAATGATTTCTCTTTCTCTTGTTCTATTATATTTAAAGCAACGTATAATGCCACTTAGAAATAATAGGCGTCTAGGCGTCTTTAAGCTTAATTTAAACATCGGACTTATTTCTTAAGGAAGCGTTTACAAAATTGATAGTTAGCAAATCGCATCACTATATAGACAAATCTCGACGACTACACGTACGAATAATGTGTGAATGAAACAACTATGATAATTTCGATAGATATTTTTTTTCTCATAAATTTAATGTTTAATTATTGTATTCAATATTAAATTTACGAGCGCATGAGCGACCTCAGGCTTCGCCCAAAGTGAGTCTCAATATGAATTTCTGCCAGGATCGAGTACTATACACGGCATTTTTACCCTTAGAACTCTGATGGAAGCATAGAAGAAAAAAAGAAGAGCTCTTCACGTAACCTTTTAAGATTTGCAGAAGGCCTTTGACTTTGTGCCTCTGCCTGAATTGGTACAACTATTAGCAAAATATGATCCAGTGTGGAAAGTGCATTGACTTAAACTTCAAGATACAGCGTGAGTCTATATTATAAAAGTTGGTATGACCATGTATGTTTCCTCGAAGAAAACGAATATGCTATGTTCATTGATGTAACTCGCCACCAGGCGGCGCTGTCAAATATCGACTTCCGCCCCGTTCAACCGATTGTCATAAAAATTGGTATGAACATGTATTTTTCCTCGAAGAAAACGAATATGCTATGACCAATAATGTAACTCGCCACCAGGTAAAGTAAGGGTTAGCCCAGCGAAGCGGGCTGGGTTCGCTAGTTAAAATATATATCTATGTATTACAATACAATACGCACAAAAATATGTATAAAAACAAAATAAATCTGTTTCGTACATTTTGAGAAAATCGATCACACACAGACAGACAGTTCTTAGGGACTTTGTTTTATAATATGTATGTAATGTAATACAATTTAATAATTAACAATTAGTATTTTCTAAAATGAAATGCTGACCATCATCATGTCAAGGTCATTCTAAGAATGCTTGGGAGACTATATTATATATTACTCGTGCCGAGGTAAATTCCTAGTTTCTGAAGCGATCCCATCCTCAGTATGTGAATTCCATAACAAACATCTGAAATGAAGAAGGTATAATTAGGCAAAATTACTTCCTCTGTGTTATCTTTACTTTTATTGTTATTTTATATTTTTTGTAATAATAAATTATTCTTAACTTAAACTAGGAATAGGGAAGTGTGGGAAAAAGTGAGTTTCTGGATATCGGTACCTCACTCACTCCACGGAACGTAGTTCTAATAGTCACTTTAGACTGATCATCAAATCTGGGTTCATACCACCCATGGAATAATCATTCTGAAACATTGTTGATCCGAATAGGTAAGCAAAATTATTTGTTATAAATAACGCCGGGAGCCTTTATTCACTTCCCTCGAGATTTCCTACTCAGCAGTCTTCAAAGCGAAGTAATTGAGGCCGCAGTTGTTAATAAAAGAATGCTTTCGTCGATATAAATAAACTTGCTTTTATATTTTAAGTATTATTTAATTTTTATCCAACATTTAGATTATCTTTTACTTTGTTTGTAATTAATGTTAGATTGTAGTCTTCATATATTTTTTAACATAGATTCTTTAAATAAAATAATCCAAGCATTAAGAGCAAACGAAAAAAAACATATTAGCCTCACCTGTAATAGGATTAAGACAAGCTGAGTTCGCAGATGGACCATACGATGTAATGTTACAACAGACCTCAAATTACTTTCATAATGTATTCCGTAGCATCCTTAAGGTTTTTTTTTTAATGCAGTTTTTTTGTAAAAACAATATCTGTTGTTGAAATAAAACTATTTTTACGGATTTAACTTGCGTATATTGAATTAAATTTTAAATTTACATTTTAAATCTAACCTGACGGTTCGAATGCTTTGCAGCAATCGTGTTCACGGTAAGACGACATGATGAAGGTGTCTGTCAGTAAGTCATTGAAATAGTCATCTACCTCCAACGGTTTCTAAGCTTAAGGGCGTACAGTTCAGAATTCACACAAAACTGGGATTTTATATTTTTCAAATGTGGGTCCCAGGTGTTAGATAATCTCCAACCATCTTCTCTATTAAAATTAGGATGTTTTTAATTTCAATAGGCTCACGAACCGAAAATATAAAAGTGACCTAGCTAGCGGACAAATAAAATGATCACTTGGGGTAATGTTATTCGAAAATTTAAGAAGTCTTCGCTTTTTATATCAAAACTCTTCCATGTAAAATTGAAATAATGAAAGTAATAAATATATTATTACTTTTTTAATCAATTTATTAGCGTAAGAATCCATGATTGCAATAATTAAAATATTATAATATTATTCTTTTTGTTTTACGAATAAATAATACTTAGTACATAACACAACCTTTCTAACATATTTATGAATTTTTATATCACATTAGTAGTGAGATATTGTATTAAGAGGAGAATTGTTAGTTTAATATTTGTTTTATTGTAGAACAGTGAGGCTTGTGATGAAGTACCGTTATTTACATTAAATACATCGATAGACTACCCTACTTATTACGTGCTACAAGGCCCTCGATATATTACTAATATATCCAGCCTTATGGCACGCACATTTTGACAAATTAATCAGGGGATTGCTTTCCATTGATGCTTTCCATTTCCATTCATAAGTATTCAAATGTATAAACTGTGATTAACACAAATATTATAGATGAGATGAAAGATGTCTACTACTACCACTCGCATGCTGGTATATTATTTAATTTTGTTTGATATTTATTTAAGCAACAAAGCTTTTAAATAAGTATTTTTTTATCAAAAAATAGCCCCATTACTCTTATAATGTTATGCGTTAGGTTACGTTATAATGTCTACATTTTAAATTAAACCAACATGAGATGAGACGATGCAAACTAGTAATTACACATCCAAAAAAAGATTTCAACCTACTGCCATTGCCAAATCTAGTTGACTCTAGAATGAAGAAAATCCAAACCTTCATTCAGGTCATAATGAAAACTATTAACATTTATTTATTTTATAATTAAGTTACATAGTCTTATATTGTTAGTATTTCTAAAGAGTAAAGACTATAAATAATTTAGTTGTAGATACTTATTGATCTAGATAGTAAAAGAAACTGGTACGTACAATAAAAAATAAAAAAAAACAGCTGTTATTAGATATTATATAAAACCTTATTGTTTCATTTCTTATAAGCCTTGTGTGACATTTACGGAATGATATCATTTCTCAGAACAATAACTAAAGCAATTATTATTCTTTATTTATTATTCTGAGTATCATTTAGTCGTATTGACCAAAAATGAAAATACGGATATAGAATATAGTAAATCAATTAAAAAAAAAAAAGTACATACAATTAATACAAAGTAAAATAATAAGAACGATTATCTATCAAAGTTTTAAAATGATAAAAACAATTATTATCATTGTTACTAAAAATAGTATAGAAAAAAGACATAAAATTGTGGTAACAAATTTTTGAAAATATATTTTATATTCATTATTTCTTCAATTACTTGTACTAACTATAAAGCAAGCAAAATCAACATTAAAAACTTTTAGTAATCTGTTGTTTAAATTTAACTGTTTTTACAGTTAGTAACAAAGCGTACGCAACAACTCCTGTAAAAAATATGTTTGTTGATAAAGTTGATAACTTTAACAATTGAGACTAATACACCGTTAAAAAAGTAGCAAGCTTATAAAATTTATAATCTATCCAAGAATAAATGGTTTCAGTTCGAAAGTTTATCGACCATATATTAGAGTGAAGACGAAACTAAATCACTTCAGACGCGGGGGATTACAGTTAAACAAGATATATGTGGAATATGTGGATATTCCAATAGCAATTACGGGAATATTAAACGTATTACCTATTTTCTTATTCATATATTAGAAAAGCTGAATAAATTGTGTTATAACATAATTTAAGACATTCATTAGTCGAGATACTTGAAAATGTCGAAACAGATGGTAAATATCAATTGTCTTTTAAATATAGTGTCTATTTAACATCTTATAAAACAAAATATACCTACCTATGCCATATACGTATTATGAGTAACGAGTGTATAACAAGTCAATTATTACTAATGAAATGTGCGTGGCAAGGAAATCTGATGTTTCCTGGTTTCAGGAGGCCAAGTCTTATTTTGGTTGATAAGTAAACAGATTGGGAATAAGAAAACAAAGTTATCAATATTATATATTTCCCACAACAGCGGCTGTCACATTTACAAAAATATTAGCAAAAAGACAGTAACATAGGTTAGTAACCACAGCTAATTAATAGATTTTCGAACATTCAATATTAATCCGAACACACTCGTATTCAATTTACAAGTGATACGAGTCAGTGGTCAATAATGACTAACGTTAAATTATGTTTATTTGAAAACAGTTCATTCTGCATGGTTGGATGAAGGTATAAATCTATATTCCTCAGAATAATATTACAAACATTTTATTACCTGTAATTTTTTTATAAGTCTCTGAATGTCTGTTGAATGTTATGAATATATTGGATATGAAGACACTTATTTATGGCTTTGTGGATATTAAGGATTTGGTCCTGAGTTCCGCACTGGATGTTTCTAATATAACTTGGGTTACACACTGGATATTTCTAATATAACTTAAGATGATCGGTACAATTAATTAAAATTTATTCGAAAGCTGTTTCCATTTCTTTTAGTTAAGAAAATTAACCAGTATTTATTATGCATATCAAACTTATTATTCGCATTGGATTTTATAGCGTCCGATCAAAATATAAATCGGCTCTTGTAAAGATCAAATTTAATAGGAGGATGGAAAAGTTAATCCACGGTAAGTAATGTTATCGCCAATAAATATTATGAGGATATTTAGAATATTCTCGACACTTAGTGAGTGAATTTTGTGTTGCTATTGTCAAAGATGGCCGCACCAGTATTGTGAAATGTGCTTCGGACTTGCTTATAAGTCGCTCGCTCATTAGACTAGGGGGAACACCGGTGACGCTGTAATAGCCACTTGGCTAACAGCATAGTCATTACAAAAAAAATAGACTAGGGACATTCTATCGTTGACAGTTTTTGCGTCAAGAAGTGATTATATAAATATAATTTAGTTCAAGTGATCTTTGTATAAACATTTAGTGATTAAAGTGATAGTGATAGTTTATAATAGGGTAAATACCGGATACTTGCCCCACTTTTTAAAAAAGCTCTTTTGTTAAAAATGTGTACCAAAATATTTTATATTCAAAGTGTATTCTTAAACATTGATTATAAATCTTCTAGCATAGCCTATTTTTTCAAATATAAGTATTATTAGTTTTGAGTAAATCCGGTTTAATGTGACCTCTAAAAAAGGGGATAGTTGCCTACTATGGCGGATAGTATCCTAACGTTAAAAATGATTCGGGGGATACTTGCCTAATGTGAGGATAGATGCCTGTATGTTTTTTTTTTCAAATAAAAATGAACGTATATTAATTTAAGTAATCAGTATTTATTATTAAATACAATCTTTTATGAAGTATTAATTAAAGTTAAATAATACATATAAAATTAAAAGAAAAATAGACTCCCAAATGGTAATTAGGTATCCAAAATACCTAAGAATGAAATATTATTATTTATTTAAAAGATAAAACAATAAAGATAATAAGAATTAACTTTGGCATTAGCATCTATTAAGTATTCAGTCCTTATTATTTACTGACATCCTTTATTAAGTACGAAGTACTAAGAGAAGTTTTTCTTGGTGGTAGACCATAACATCCGGTCGCCGGCAAAGTTACCACCCATCGGGCAGAGTCGTGCCGCAAAGCGACCTAGTCGTGTTCCGGCACGTTGCTCGATGAAGCCGTTTATGGGAAATGGGTCTGAATAGTTGCGGTGCGTTGGCGAATCGGTTTGACGTCGGGTTGGTGTTTGTTTTGTCGGGTGTCTAGTCGAGGAGGGTAGCGGGATCCGAAGCGACGGCTTTCCGCTGGCCGCCCGCAGATAGTTGGGGGCCCAATTAGTGGGTTAGCCACCCACGAAAGGCTGCCCCGCCAGCTGCGAAAAATCCCAGGGTGGCTCCATCGTGCTGGTTGGCGACCAGACGAGGAGGCCCGATGGCGATCCCTGGGGGGGTTCGGGCGTCCCCGCAGTCTCCAGACTAGCCTCCCAGTGGCAAGACATCACCAATTTCGACGTCGGGTTCGATATGTACCGCCTCGTTCAACTGCCATTTCCCATCCCTATTCACTTTTATATTTATTTTTTTTATGGAAAAGTTTAAAAAAGGGAACAAGTTAAAGCAGCGGTTGCACTCCTCCTCATATAAAGTGCACCTCACTAATATAAGGGGTTTGCACTCAAATCTTTTAGCTGTCCACCACCACCTGGAGACAGAGCAGCCGCACTTGCTCTTTTTGACGGAGACGCAGATACAATGTCCTTTGAGCGCTGCATACTTGGATTATCCCGGTTACTCGTTAGAGCACAACTTTCGCTCACGGGCCGGAGTCAGTGTGTATGCGCGGAACGACCTCTGTATTCAGCGTCTCCGTCACCTTGAAGACCCCACTTTTTCTTCCCTATGGGTTTTAGTGGACACAGGAAACGAAAAAATCCTGTATTCCTGTGTCTACCGTTCGCACAGCGGTGACCAGGAGACAACTCGTTTATTTGAGTATCTCAGTGAGGCTGCAGATATGGCTCTGTATCAGTACCCTTCGGCGCAGCTCGTCTTTCTGGGGGACTTTAATGCCTGTCATCAGGACTGGCTGTTCCCGTACCAGAAGACCGACCATGCTGGAAGAGAAGCGCGGAACTTTGCGTTGTCCTTGGACCTCTTTCAGCTGGTGAGGCAAGCGACAAGGGTACCAGATGTGGTAGGCCATACAGCCAATTGCCTGGACCTTCTGCTGACAACTGATCCGGACAGGTATCGTGTAGAGGTCACGTCCCCCTTGGGAACCTCCGATCACTGTCTGGTGAAATCTGTGTTTACATATTCCCCACCAGCTTTCGAACCACATGGTGTTAGGCGAGTATGGAAATACAAGTCAGCAGAATGGGATGAGATGCGGCACTTTTTTGCGTCTTATCCTTGGCGGCAGGTCTGCTTCTCTTCTTTGGATCCGTCGAGTTGCGCGGATGCTATAACTGATGTGGTGCATCAGGCAATGGAGTATTTTATTCCTTTTGCTGACGTACCCATCGGTGGCAAAGCTCGCCCATGGTTTAATGCCGAATGTCGTCATGCACATGACCGAAAACATTCGGCATACCTTATTTGGGCTGATGCTCGAAGCCGCAAAACTCCGGATGTAAGTATAAAGAAGAGAGCCTTTAACCAAGCTGCCAAGTCCTACAAAAAGGCATTGCGGAAGGCTCGTCTCGATCGAATCGCTAAGAATGGCGAAAAGCTCTCTGCCAGACCAACTGGCAGTCGAGCTTTCTGGTCTCTTGCGAAAGCGATCGAGTCAAATTTCTGCCAGCCCTCACTGCCTGCTCTGCTGAAGCCGGATGGATCCCTGGCCCACACAGCAACAGAGAAAGCGAATGTATTTGCTTCTCTGTTTGCTGATAATTCGCATCTAGACACTGGCAATGCTTCTCCAGCACATCTTCCTCACTGCGGTATTTCGATGCCTGAAATCCGCATCACTAACAAAGAGGTATGGAGAACATTGTGTCGTTTAGATGTGAATAAAGCCAGTGGTCCTGATGGTATACCAGCCATTCTGCTCAAGACATGCGCAGCTGAGTTGTCTCCTGTACTGACACGTCTGTATCGTCTCTCTTTCATGACTGGAATAGTGCCGAAATCCTGGAAGCTTGCTAATGTGCAACCCGTGCCCAAAAAAGGCAGCCGTGCCGACCCTGTCAATTACAGACCGATTTCAATCACCTCCATACTCTGCAAGATTATGGAGCGTGTATTGAACTCGCGCCTACTAGCATACCTAGAAGGTAACGATCTCCTCAGTGACCGACAATACGGGTTTCGCCGTAATAGGTCTACTGGGGACCTCCTAGTGTATGCTACACACATTTTAGGCGAGGCCATCGAGAAGAACGGAGAAGCGGTCGCCGTCTCTCTGGACGTCTCGAGGGCATTTGACAGGGTCTGGCATGCGAGCCTTATATGCAAGCTTTCAGCGTACGGTATATCTCCTGGTCTGATCGGCTGGGTAACGGACTTTCTGAGCCACAGATCTCTCCGAGTAGTTGTCGACGGGTGTTCCTCGGAACCCTTGACAATAAATGCCGGAGTGCCTCAGGGGTCCGTTCTTTCTGCAACTCTGTTTCTGCTGCACATTAATGATCTGTTGAAGCCCGGTATCTATGGGTATGCAGACGACAGCACAGTTGTAGAAAGATATCTGCCGAGTACTCGGGCTAGTCGAGATCAAGTACAGTCTGAAAGAGAAGCCATGGTGCAACGTTTGAATGACAAACTTCAGGCAGTCTCCGCATGGAGCAATGCCAATCTTGTCAAGTTCAACGCCACCAAAACGCAGACGTGTCTGTTCACTGCCAAAAAGAGCCCTTTCACCTTGGCTCCTACTTTCCAGAATGTATCCTTGGAATACAGTGACAGGCTTCAGTTGTTAGGCTTAGAGATTTCCTCGAACCTCAACTTTGGTCGGTTCATTGAGTCCAGAGCAAGAGCAGCAGCAGCAAAGCTTGCCGTTCTTGCGAAGGTTCGGCAGTACTTTACACCGGGACAGCTTCTTGTTTTATACAAAGCACAGATCCGGTCGTGTGTAGAGTACTGTGGACACATATTTGCTGGTGCCGCTAAGTCTCATCTTGCGGTTCTGGACTCAATTGAGAGGCGAGCAAAGAGGCTTATCGGCGATACCGAATTGGTCGAAGCCGACCTCCATAGCCTTGAACACAGGCGTAAAATTGCTAGCCTCTCAGTATTCTATAGGATACATTTTGGTGAGTGTGCTCAGGAACTACACGACTTAGTTCCCCCGTCCCCCTTCCATCACCGGACGTCCCGACGCACGGCAGGTATCCATCCTTTTGTTGTGGACATTCCACCTGTCCGAACGAAGCGCTTTGCTTCCTCATTTTTAGTGCGTACAGCGAAGGACTGGAACAATTTGCCTGCGTCGGTATTTCCGGCCAAATATAATGTGGGTGTCTTCAAGAGAAGAGTGAATAGGTTGCTAGGGCAATGCGCCTTACCATCTAAGACTACATTCCACTTACCATCAGGTGGAATGTAGTCAAGCATTGCCCTAGATTGTATAAAAAAAAAAAAAAAAAAAAAAAAAAGTTAAATTGTTATATAATCAACACTTCAAAATACTAAAGTTTTAATTGTAAGTTAGTGAACGTGTATTATTTTTAATTTAATTTTAATATTTATCTTAAATATTGATGATGAACCCCAATATTAAAGATATAAAAAACAACTTTGGCATTAGCATTTAATATCACCAGAAGCCAAGGTTTTCAACTTGCCACATCTCATGCAATTGTTTTTGAATGTTGTACAAGTTTCATGCAACCACATTCGACACATCTCACATTGTATCCAATCTGATTTCGATTTAGTTAAATTATAATTTTCAAAACATTCTGCACAATAATTATCTACTGAAACTTCTTTATTTGTATTTTTTATTTTTGAAGCAGCATTTTTAACTTTTAATATATTTTCTGTATCTCTAATAGATGATTTATTTTTTTTACCTTTGATGGATAGACCTTTAGTTGCTTTTCCTTTCGATATTTTTAAACTTAAAATATTTTCTTCATTTTCACTGCTGGAACTGTAGATACAAACCCTTCCTTTAATCAGTTGAATAATATCTGTGCTATCTGATTCTGATTCACTGCTCTTAATATCTCTATATTGTTTCTGATTTTTTTTTCTTCCTTTTGTTTAATTATACTTGTTTTTTTTTTACTTTCTCAATTTTATTCTTCATCTCGATTATTATATGATCCGACTTTAAAATTTCTGCTGATTGTCTAACCCTTTTAGACATACAGCCTTTTTGCGGATTGTTGCCCTAGGGCAACAATCCGCAAAAGACAGTAGGGCAACTATCCTTTTTGATACGGATACTTGCCCTATTTATTTACAAAATAAATAAAAAATATTTAGCAATAAAACGTAATAAACAGTGCAATTTAAACTCTAATGTATTCAAAGATTTTTTTTTTTATAAAATCGCATTCAGTTATAAAAATATTTAAAAGAGATTACATACGAATATAATTATGACACTCATCAACGAATCGCCGCGGAAGATTTTTACTCACACAGACCAAAAATGTGCGCCTACTTGAAAGACTTATGGGGCACTGAGGCCTAGGCGGGGTACCCTTTTAATAATGACTAAATAGAAACACTGACAATACGTCTAACATAGAGTATTTGAAACTGAGGCATGTATCCGTCCGAGGCAACTATCCGGCTTTTACCTAAGTGTAATACATATAGATAGTCTGGTAATAGTAAGCAAACCATTTGCATAATTAGGGGTTGGATCAATGTGTGTAATTTTTCCAGTGATATTATTATTATTAACTATAGCCTTCCATTATGAAATTAGTTTTGATTAAGACAAGAAGACAATTTCAATATAATATAATAAATTACAAAGAATCTCAAACTTTTCTGATTTTATTTAAATAAATACACTAACAAACGAATAAATTGAGAACTATAAATAATGTTCTATATAAACCACGTTTTATTCCGTTCTGCTTTACTACCAAATGTCAACACACTAGTACCAAATGTCATCTTTCGTCTACGCAAAATAGCGTGACGCAAGATTTCGGTTTTACACTCGAGCCAAAATTGTCTAACGGGTCAATAATAACAAGGTACTATACGACAGCGATGCGGTAGCTCTATCAGGTGAGGAGCAGTTTTTCCAAAGGTTGCGAGTTCGATTCTCTGTTTATTTTTATTTAATTAGTTATTGTTTAACTGATCCCCATACACTGTTCCTACTGTAATCAGTTTTGGTTGGTATATATTAACTCGATCATAAGATTATTTGATCTTCCAAGCTTAAATCCATTTACTTGCTATATGTCCCAGATGGTTTCTTCCCCCATGACCTGATATTTGTCTCATATATGCTACGTCTTCCTGAGGTTACTTCTGCAGCGTAACTTTGAGGGAACAAATTTTTTTTCCATCTTCTAGACGATGCATGCAATATATAGTATGGTATATTATTTTATAAAAAGTTATTATAAAAAATGACATTAAAAACACGTTCCGTGTGGTTGAACCCCTTCTTAAATATTTATTTTAAATTAATTTAATAATTAAGTTTTATAGTGAATATAAAATTATTTTTTCTGTGAATATTAATTACCTGTTGCCGTTATTAAAATCGTGCAAAACTACATAGTAAGTCCTAATCTAAACAGATTGTAATATAAAAATATCAAAAAATATTTTACTAAATGTAAAAATAGATACATACCATATAATCCACAATAAGTTTAGTTTAGAACTATTAACATGGAAACTAGATGAGATGTCGTGAAGAATAATTAAGTTTAAATTATAAACTACAACTCTCTGTTCAAGCAAAAACAAAAACTCTGACGAGACTACTATGGATATTATATTTAAATTTGAAGTGTATATTTTTTTAATATACATTAACTTTAAGTATTTTACTTAACCAATGTTATAAACTATTTAAAAGGGTTTGAATTAGTTTTTGATATAAGTTTATTAATGTTAACAATTATCAACTAAATTATTGTATTGTTTGTTACAGGTATTGCAGATATGTAGATGTAAACTTCTCCCAATTATTATATAATATTCAATTCTCTTCATACGGTTTCCCAAAACATTTCGGACGTATCTGTTACTGATGTAAGTAAATATAGCATGTTAGATTTAATGTCTTATTTGTTCAGGGTCGATAAACCTATTGTAAATGATATCTGTCTGAATGTTTTCTACTAGTACGGTTTGAAACGATTTTAACGCATCTTCTTATAAATTTATGTTTAAAAAGTTAACTTACTAGTAACTTTCTATTAGTCTTGTTTAAGTAAATTTAAAAAGTTATTATATTAAATGATCTTTTATATCAGATTAAAAATGTTTTTTATTTAGATTATTTTAGTCAACATAATATGATGTATTTATTTCAGTTCATATAATCCAATTATAATAGTGTCTGAAAACTATAAACG
Source organism: Napeogenes sylphis (assembly GCA_959347405.1). Lineage (NCBI taxonomy): Eukaryota > Metazoa > Arthropoda > Insecta > Lepidoptera > Nymphalidae > Napeogenes > Napeogenes sylphis. The sequence goes on from OY365776.1 coordinate 13,570,313, forward strand.
AGTTGCTAGTGTTATAATAATTATTTGAATATGCAACGTATATTAAGCGTGTTTATATTTAAAATAAATATAGAATAAAAAGTACACCGATAAGGACCTATTATATACTAATACATGGAATTGACTTCCCGCTCCCCGATGACGCTATAATAACTGACAGGGCATAGACATGAATAAAAAAAAATAGAAAATAAAAAAATAAAAAAAATATTCACATAGACGGTGATACATACATAACTTGCCTAATCTCATGATGATTTTTGAATACATTTAAAATTATTAGTAGCAAAATACTATTTAAAAAAGGATCCATAAAACTTCGTAGTCTTTCCTATTATAGAAAGTGTTGATTAAAGGTAGGTACTATATAAAGTCGAAGAAGAGAAATAATCGATATAAAACCCTCTCAAAACATTATATTTTTGCATGATGCAAATGCATTCTTATATTTTTTGTTTGATTATTTAAAAAAAATACTGAATATGGAATAAACTTGGTTTATTCGCTGATATATTTTCATAAAATTTTACCAGGAGTATTTTACGTATTAATTTATTTTATTATTAAATAAATATTGAAGAGAAAACGAGCGGCCAATTTAATAAAGCGTGGATTAAATTCTCCGGCTTCCGATTAAATCTGATCTTTACAAGATATGATTTATATTTTAATCCGACGTTATAAGATCCAATGCGAATAATAAGTTTGAAACGCATAATAAACACTGGTTAATTTCTTCAAGTAAAAAAATGGAAGCAGCTCTTGTTCAAATTCTACTAAATTATACTGATCATCTTAAGTTATGTTAGAACCATCTAGTGAATCTAGAGAATGTGTAACCAAGGAACCCGGGATGGAATCCTTTATACCAAAGTCATAAATAAGTGTCTTCACATCCAATGTATTCACAACATTCAACTTTTTAAAATGAAAAACGATATCAGTACGAGAGGCGAATATAAAATGTCCACGAAATAAAATGTTTTTTATTATTTTAAAGTATTCGGGATTTACTACTAAAACAAACAATGCAAAATGAATTGTATTAAAATAAACATAAGTTGACGTAAGCCATTTTTAACCTATTCTTATGTTACGTTATGTTAGTTACTTTTCTGAGAACATAAAAATTTATTAGTTCAGGATCGATTATTTATTTGTTAAAATTCCTAATAATTTTTAATAAAGATATATCGAATAAAAATGTATGATTTATGCAATTGCTTGCAGCTATCTAACTAACGAGTTATTACAGATCGCTCAAAAATTGAATACGAGTGTGTTTTGGATTAATATCGAATATTCGACAATCCATTTATCAGGTGTGGTGTCTATGTTGTATTTGTTTGCTATTTTAGTCAATTAGGCAGCCAGAATTGTGGTAAAGATATGCTATTTGTGGTCATTTGCTAACTTCTTTTTCTTATCTCCAAAATGAGACATGGCCTCCTAAATCAGGGATCATCATTTCTACCTGCGTTGCACAATCCATTGGAAATAATTGACATGTTATTCGCTTGTAATTTATAACAAGTTTATGGTATATGTTTGTTTGATAAAATTTTTAATTGACATTATCTACATATCTTCATTAAACTACAATTGATAATTACCCTCTATCTTTTGCAGGCATCTTTATTAATTTATGTTTTAAATTAAGTTATTACACAATTTATTCAGCTTTTCTAATATATGAATAAGAAAATAGGTTTAATATTCCCGTAATTGTTGTTGGAATATCCACATATTCCACATATAGGTATCTTCTTTAACGGTAATTCCTCGCAGCTGAAGTGCTTTAGTTTCGTCTTCACTCTAATATTTGGTCAATAAACCTTCGAATTGAAATTCATATATTCTTCGATAGATTATAAATCTTGTAAGCTTGCCAATTTTTTTTTTAATAGAATATTATTCCCAATTGACGAAATTATCAAACTTATCAACAAACATATTTTTAATGGTGCTTCAACTATTTGTACGATTTGATACTAATTGTAAAAATAATATAGTTAAAAGAATAAATTACAAATAATATTTAAAATAAGTAATTTCTGATTTTATTACCTTTTAAAGAGATTTATCAAAATATTTTATACGTACCTAAGCCAATGACTACCCTGTTTGAAGTTATATCTGAAAATGTTCAGCGAATATTATAATAAAATTAAATTGAAGTGTTAGTGATCATTGCGTTAAAATTTACTTTAGACATTCAAGTGATTCAGGAAAGTACTTTGAAACTGTTGACTAGTCTCAGCCTTTTTCGAAGGCGATATTTATTGCAAATGCGCAGACGCACGCTGCGTAGGTATTTGGCCAACAAGAGGCCAGAAGAGCATTCATATTGAAATATCATCTATATCACTAGAACCCAGTGGTATAGATGGTAATGCTTCAGCAACAGCAAGGCATGTGGCTGCTACGCGTTGTCTGAAGGTGCCCTTCAAAATAGTTTAAACAAATTTGCATTTCCGAAATAACAAGCTTAACACAGATATATTAAGCTTATTATTTCTTTAAGAAAATCATCATTCGCAGGTGAATTACTTGGAGAAGGCGTCGTATATGAATTCCATCAAAAATTTTCTATTATACATCCAAGTGGAGTCTTGCTTATTTGCCTCATAATTTTTCACGCACTTACCAAGACAATCATTTACTTAAATTTATTTTTCACCGCTGCAACGTTCGAAATATCTTTTACATACGCATTTTTTACTCTATTCAAAGTCGTCATGTGTGTGACATTCATTTCAACATTCATATTTCAGCTGCATGTACTTTTCTTTCATTTATTATATTCATAGCCAAGTATTATGATACATAGATCATACCTTATAAATTAACAACAAAAGTCTAATTAAAACCGGCATCACACGTTGTTTACGTTCATACTTTTTCATCCACGCTGCGTTGATCTTCTGTTTTAAAGTTTGATCTATTATGCCATCATCTTGAACACGTTAACAAGATTATCATATAATTTCTGTAAAATCTCTAGATGTCCGTCTTATTATATTAAACCTATTTATTCAGTTAAATATGAAATTTTGAACAAATACAATATTTAAGCTTTGTCGTGCTTGACACAAACTCGAATAACAATGAAATCACCCACTTTCGTCTAAAGTCAAAAACTTTCTAGAACTTGAATAATCTAATCTCACGAAGTTATTAAGAACTTATTCTCTATTTCAGTATTACTTTTACAAAATTAAAAATTGTTATTCAAGTTATAAATAAAAATGAGAAGTTAACATAAATTATATAATATTTACATATATGTAATAACCAAATGATCAGTTATTGCCCTCAAAACCTCACGGACATTAATCCGCTTAATCCGCTTAATCCGCTGGATTATAATTTATGGACATTTTTAGAGAATACAGCTTGCTTAAATGCCATGATAATTTAGAGTCCCTAAAACAATCCATACTATTGGCAGTAAAGAATTTCACCATGGATAGAGCGCGTGCTTCTTTGATAATGGACCTCAACGTTGAAGGGACTGAATTGCAGCAAATGAACAGCACTTTGAATAAGCAGTTTTATTTATGGTCGTTTATAATGATGACGATGTGGTAATTACCTAATTATATTACTAGTATCCCAAGTTTTTAAAAAAACTGGAACTCATTCTGTAAGTTAAATAAAAATATTTTTTTAATAAAAAGATATACTCCATATTGTATTAAAACATAATGATACTATTTAATAATTACATTTCATTCAAAAAATGTAACACGGTGGCGCGGCGTAGCTTGTCTACATCAAACAATGCATAAAACTGAATGCCAACTAAATGTCAGACTTTGTTAATATGTTTATTGCTTTCATAACAAAGAAAAAAAAGTGCTAGTAATTATTTCCTTTACAATTTGTCAGTCTGTTTACTATAATAAATCTTTTATTTTAAAACAAAGCATGACTTTGAGTATTGAGCTCACTTTTCATGTTTCCTTTATTACAATCCCGTTTCTCAATCGCCTATATCCCAAGATATTTCACAAATATGATTAGAATTATTTTTAATCTAACTGGAGTGAAAGTGACACTTCTAGAATTGACCTCTAAAGTCTATTAGAAGCTATAAAATATATGTTGTTTCACTCACTATTACCTAATTTCAATTCATAATTAAATTGGGATACGTTTATTACCATAATATGTTTTAATATCTTTATTATACTGCTTTATTTATTATACTGCTTTATTATACCATGATCACACACATATCTGCGTCATTGAATGTATTACCTGTATATTTTTAAATTTCTCAAAGTAGGAAGAGGCAAAGAAACATTGCTCAAATAATGTTATTTGTAATTATATATTGATGAAGAAAATGAATTCTCCATAACGTTTTCATAAAGAGTACGCTCAAAGCTCATCAATCAAATCTGGTCATTAGGGCTAATGTAAACGAATAAACAAATGAAATTAGCTTCTGGTCAACTCACGTTTGTTATTGATATATTAAACATATGTATTTAATTTCTAGTTCAAAAAATTACTAAAAAACTGCTGGTTACTCCATGGACTTCAAGTTTTGTAGGTGAAAGAATATATATTATCTAAGAAAACGTAATCTCCATATTAGAAAAAGTTATACGATGTATTGGATGTTGATATTCTGTAAAATCATTTATGTCTTAGATTAAAAGCAAAAAAAAGACGATAGTTAGACCAAATAGAAATTGTATACCCAGATACAAATTATTAAACGTATCTAAATATTAAAGCCCAGAAATAAAGACTTTTTAATAGTTTTACAGCTTTTTATTTTTCTAGAGAATTAAAACATCATTTAGTATAAGTAAATGTTTGACACATATTTATTTTCATTTTTTTAGGGCAGAACCTTTTTGGTACTAACATACTTTCTTAACATAGAAAATAACATTATATATAAAAACTAAGCGATGCAATAATAGTACAAAATTGATACAGATGATCATATCAACATATCTTCTAATGATATTTAATAATAATATCTATTTATATCTGTTTGTCTTTATTATAATATTAAGTAATAACTTTGTTGTCTGAGAATTTTTTGTCATTATTTTCCACAGACACTTGCAATTCTGGTATCTTTTGCGCCGAGAATTAAAATGCAGATTGAATTCAAGATGCCTGTTTATTCAGTGTAAGGCCGATTTGAAGTTACCCTGTCCTGAGTACATTTGACATCCATATTACTTACAATAAACTCCAGACTTCACTCAAGGACTCATTGGCTCTTACAGACTTCACTTATTGACTATTTAAATATTGTTTTATTCACAACGCCGTTCTGTTAGCCTTATCTGATCGGACAATCTATATTCGATATTTTATGTCTTATAAATTTTATTTTTACTTCGTTTTTACTCACATCATTCAACAAAATGTATCTTATAAATAAAGGAAGCTTATTGTGACAAACAATATTTATCGTGGAAGATATTGTTACATTTAATTTGGAATAAATAAGTTTTATCTGACCTGACCTAGTTTAGAGCTTAATATCCTTCACATCATTAATGACGATTAACCACGATGACCACAATAGAAATTTAACCCACCAATGGGCTTTTAAAGTCGGTTCAGCGTTTATTTTACACAACTGTTAAAATATTGAATATGTCGCAGATCACGATAATTCAACGATAATTAGTAACTCGATTGCTATTATTGTGAACGCCAAGACGTATCGAGTCACGTAATCGAAATCATTTGGAGGGGTGCCTCAGATATTTTAAATATTGGAGAACATCTCGTCGAAGTGGGAATTCATTAAAGAGAGCGGTACATTCCAAATGGGACCGGTGGTTCTCGCAACTCTGTTAATTATTTACCTGCTAAGTAATTTGAGATATCTAATTAACCTACATTTAATACAAGAATTATCATACTGTGTCTGTGTGGTTTAATCGCCTGAGACGTAGGCCTCGGATCCATAAATAAATAACAAATCCTCCATAAATAACGAACAAGCCACTAATATATAATCTCCGACAAATATATAACAGCTCATAACGCCAAATTATAATATAATTACTTCTTTGTTTGTTGTCGTGTATGAGTATTTCATATGAACTCCTTTCTTATAGTTAAGAGCTCTAGCCATAGCTCGATAGTTAAAGCATTTCAAGTCTTGACTTCTAAGATACTTCACAAACAAGATTACTATATACTCTACGTAAATCTAATAATTTGGCGACCAAGGTTCAATAAGGTTTTACACATTCCAAATATAAGTTTAAAACTGATAATAATAAACAAGGAAAAAAACAGCACTATAATTTGTTGGTTATATTTAATACTTATAGTAGATATTTTAAATATTTTGTAAGGCACTTTCTATCATTGCAAATGTATGGTGTGATATTATATTGTCTATGTTTAACTGTATGTAGCTAAGTATCATATAATCTGATATTATAAGAAAAAGTGATCTCTTTTACTTATGATATAAGAATAAGTAAAATTCGAAGAACAGGTAGGACCACTTTAAAAATTAAAAACCTTTAGCAGTAGTTAAACTTAATATTTTGCTGTGGGTAAAAATGCAAATCGCTTTACATTTCCTAGAGTTTGCTAACTGATAGTGTCTTTAAATAATTCAGTTTTTCTTGCTATAAATTCTGTAAAAGATCCCATGATATTTGGGAAGACACTGTATTATTATATGAGTTTCTTTTGATACTTGAACTCTTTTGAACTTTAGAATTTAATAGAATATAATAAAACTAATAGTCAAATTTTAAAGGGATAACAATTACTCATATTGTATTTACATTAACCCATCTTTGGAGATTATTCGTCAAAAGTGTATTCCAAATATTTTCTTAATGAATACAACCATTATAATTTTAATAAAGTGGCACCAAAGCAAACAAGATATGCATACTTTTTATTACTTAAGAGCCAAATTTTAACTAGCCAGGTAACTTAGAACAAGAACGTTAATTACAATTTGGATATATATTTTCAGGTAATCTCGAAGTAAGAAAGTTCAAAATAACAGACAGTAGTAATGGACAGCCCTGTTAGAAGTACTCTAATTACTTCCCGGTAAACTAACATCGGGTTACCTGTAACAAATTAAACTTTAAAATCAGTTACAAGAGAACAAGCACCTTGAATAGTTCTATTTACAGTTGTCACTTGAATATTTAATTTCAACAATCATTCAATTTCTTTTAATAATATTAAAGAAACAATTTAAAACTTTTTAATTGTTATATTTTCTCAAATATTAAAAGACCTGTTATCCACGAAAGAAATTTCGTAATGCGTTTCATATTGGTTTGTTTATAACATTTCATATTTTGTCTCTATAATATTTTATGGAACTTTTAACTACATTTTATCGTCTGAAATCGAAAGACTTAATCTGACCTTTTTACGATACCAATATATTGCTGTTGTTCGCATTTACATTTTAATCATATCTTTTCAAATATCCAACAACATTTTATATTTATTCTATAAGTTTTGCATTTGATTAAAATATTTGTGTATGTGTTTAGACATGAATATTTAAAAAAATATTATAATATATAATAAGCAGACGAAATTAAAAAAAAAAACTGCTAAAACCTTTTCTTTCAAACCAAGCTGAATTTTATCTAAATTATCTACAGAGTAAAAAAATAACAAGAAAAAATGTGTTACTAATATTTTTTTAATTAAACTAATATTTAATATATTATGATCGCATTTTTTAGGACGGCAGTGAAATCTATTAGGTTTCGACAATGATGCCACAAGCGATATTATTAGGTCATGAGAAGTGGGGACAATGAAATTGTAAGCAAAAGTTAGTAAAGATATAATTTTAAGGTTATGAAACGTAATACAATATGTTATTATTATTATGTTTTTGATTCGAGATATACATATATGGCTTTATCTCATAATTGAATAAACATGACCAACAAAAATAGCTTATTTAGAAATAAATTACTTCTTGTAGTCGAAGGAGCTGACTCGTAATGACTAATGAGGTCCTTGTACTCGAGAGCTGTAGAGACTTGTAAGCTTGTTAGCCCCGAGTGTGTATTGAGAACTTGATATGAAATAACATTTAGATTAATTGAAGCAAATGATAGAAAATCATGCAGATAATATAATACGGATGAAGCAACTCATTAACAAAATGCTGATTTCATATTGTAGAATAATTCTATGACTCAGCGAATTCTGATCAGTTATTAGTTAATAAGATACTTCGCTAGACACCCTTTTTGTTTGATTTCGTTACAAGTAATACCGTCCAATTTCATAACAATGTGTAAACAAGTATTGAATATTCAGTGTTTGAAAATGTTTATTATTATTTTGTTTATAAAAGAAGGAACAGGACATGTCAAAACAGTTGCATGTTGAATGTTGCAGTGAATTAAACAATTGTTACCAATATTATCAGTTATCAGTTATTTCAATCTAATTTTTTAGAAAACCATTGAGAAATAATATGGTTATATTTAATATTAACAAGATCGAATAGTATTTTTTTAAGGACTATCAAATACTTCTATACATTAAGACTTCAAATATTTTAAACATTTATATTTATTTATACATATGTGTTAAAAAAAGATATAAATTGCGTAAAACAAAAATATATATCATAAAACACAAAAGTGTTTTCTTACTAATATTACAGTGAGAAAACACTTTTGTGTTTTACGAAACATCTACGAAATCCTGCGGCAATTTAATATTGAGCTCTTTCGCCCTCAGATCTTCATTATTCAGCGTTTGATTAAATGGTTTACCTTGCAAATATACTTTGTATTATCATAGATATTACCATCATTGCTGTAATATCATCAAGGTAGTAAGTAGGTTTCTTCAGATATATTTTTACTTATAGCAAAACAAAACTCGACAGATGACAAAATTTGACGGAGGAACAAACATTATGTAGTTTTGTCACTAGTATCTTATTATAAAAATGTGTATAGAATATTATTTTTATAGACGTTACTGTAAGCTAAATCGTCTATTTCTATTATTATAAATATTAAATTTGTAAGATATTTAATTTATTATTTAGATATTTACTTACTATTTAGCTATTTAAATTATAGAAGATATATTTTTGTATACGAATCAGTACCCTATTTAAAATTATTAATAAAGTATTGAATATAGATAGATAGAATTGTGGACATTTTAGGACAACATTAAGTTATTCTTATTTAAAATTGAACATTACCTTATTATTTAGCAGACCTTTGGTGTCATACAGCATGTATTATCTTAGTGGAAGTGAAATAATTAGAGAAGCAGCCATTAATTCACTAATTTCCCTGATAAGCTTTTCATTTAAATAAAGAATATCTAATTTTTGTTTAACGTTTATGTCAAAAACAGTATCTAATTTAATATAAAAACGATCGATGTAATTACACATTTCTTAAAAAACTTTTTTATGAAATTATTTTTTAACGTAAATTGTTAAAATATTTTAATCAAAAAACGACCTTCATTAGTTTTGTTTGCCAAAGGTTTTTAATCTTTGTTCTTTTTAATATCGTTATCATTATTAACTTTTTCTTATAATATTCTTTATTCTCCGTTTTCAAAAAAGGTTTAACATTAATAACAGTATTTTATTTAATGTTCATTTCAAAACAATTAAAAAAATATATGGAATAGGGAAATAATATACAAGGGGGTCTTATTATTGTCATCTCATGTCACTGTTTATACTCTGTAGATGATAGATTTACCTATATGGTTTATGCCTTTGTCCACTAAATTCACGTTAGCCACATGCTATGCAATGTTGAATAATATATCATTATCATTTTACAAAGCTTGTATAAACAATTCATACATAGTAATATTGTAAATTGGAATGTAGCTCTATCTCTTTGTCTATCTGTCTATATGATTTATGTTTTCTGTTTGTCTGATCTATATATATATTTGCTTTCCAGTCTTATGATGATAAACAAAATTAAGACAAAATTTAATAGAAACATAGTTTGATGCCTGAGAAGGGACATACGCCAATTCATATTGCAAAACAAAGCTCTGAAAGAAGTGTAAAAAATGTGAAAGTCTGTTACGAATAACCAATTATTTCTCAAGTTAAGAAATTCATAATGATTTTCTTCATATTTTGTGCATAATTATCTCACAAGGATGTAAAATAAAGAATTTTTAGTTTCTGAACCCCACGTGTAAAGCCCAATAAATTAACTAGTATCTATATATATATAGCTATAAATTCATCACAAGCATATAATTAATTTATTAAAGTTTATTTGTACTATTTTAATTAGAGTAGAAATAAAAACTTAAAACTATATTAATATTTAGCCATAAATATGTGTTTTTTCAACATAAGAGTACAGTTATTATCTTGCAATATACCACATATAAGTTTTATATTTAAATATATTATATTTATAACTTCAGCCAACAAGCCAACAAGTTATATTTATTGACATTTACTGTGACTTATCATAGATATATTTCGCACAAGTCTTTAATAAAAAAACTTAAAATAATAATAGTACCCAAACCATAATCGTTAAATATTTAAACTTTTAAATTTCTTCTGAGTGTTTAGGAGTTGAAAAACAAAAAAGTTTATCTTCTTAAATTGTTTCAAAACTTGTTCATTAACTCGCATTAATATAAAACTTTTAAATCTAATATCTATTTTAAAACCCACATCAGATATACTTTTCATTCAATAGAAGTTGATATTATCTACTTCTACAACTTACAGCACTAAGCATTCCGAGCCATATTTGAGTTATTCGCGGCTCCCGGGACATGATATCAAAACCTTGTGCAGCACAAAATGAAATTCCTTCCACTATTCGTTCCATATAAACCCTACATGTAGCACCACATATACCCAGAAATATTATAAATTAGAATGTTAATTTGCTTGTTTGTTACGTCTTTATGTCTCAACTACTCAACCGACTATCGTGAAACTTATACAGATTGCCAATAATAAGGAAAAAGATATAGTTAAAATTTTATGAATTAGAAAGTGCTGTTAACTGGCGATAGAAAAATTACATTTCGACTATTAAGGGGAACTATTTGTATTATCTTTTAGAGGATCTTTAAAAAATAACCAGACTATTAATTCGATGTTACAAAGCATGAAAGAAATCACTCGTGTAAGAAGGTAATATATAATATCCTCATTAAATAAGGATAAAAATAGGTAGATCAAATTTTAATCTATACAAAACTCTATGTCGCTGTTGCCAATAACATAAACAAGTTTTTATAAATTAAAAGCTCACATCCTATGGGATTTATAAACTCTTTTATTAGTTTTTTCCTAGTAACCTTTCTATTTTTCTAATACTTGAATGTTTAGATTAATTTAAATTAAATAAAAGTGTTTAAAAATGTATTATGAGTGCAAATCGTATTGAATTAAAAGAATCTCTTCGATTAGAAAACTTATACTATTTAGTAATTCTCAAACAATATTTTTTTTATCTATATAAAAAATATAAAACCAAAAGTTAAGGATCGACAAATATACAATCTTTTGCTTTTGGACATAACTTTTGGAAAGATGGCAGATTTTAGCTTCAGTAATTTGACAGAAAAAAATCTTCTCACTGAAAATAATACAATTTTATATTAAAGCAGAAAAGAGGGAAACTTAAACTGAAGTTTAAAAAAAAATATCAAAAACTTCGGCCCGCGTTACTCGGGCCACATTGAATAGATTAATATTATTTTAAATGATATTCGTTTGCACAAGTTTAAAATTATTATTATATGCTAATCAACCTACAATGAAAAGTTTATCTACATAAAGAAAATTCAAATAAAATAATATTTTATAAGATTTTCACGAGTATTACACAACGTCAAATAAAACTATTTTTACGGATTTAACTCGCGTTTAATTAAAATTTAAATTTAACCCGACGTTTCGAATACTTTGCAACAACCGTGTTCACGGTAAAAAAAGATGGAGGTGTCTGCGATTTAATTATTTAAAATTCAATTATACACGATTGAAATCCTTAAAACTAGTTTTATTTCAAAAATAAATAGTAATTGTGGTTGAAATATGTGTGAACAACTAACTCATTTTAATCGTTAAGAAATTTCTTACATTAGATTATTAAGCAAACTTTTCTTAATTATAATTAATGAAAATAATATAAATTAACCAATATTTTAATATAATATAATAATGACTCCTTATCAAAAATGTAATCTTGAATTTTAAATTATTTATCTTTCCAAGAACGGGTTCCAAAAACTTATTAATGCTACGCTTCACATATGCAACATTGTTTTAGACTAAAAGTTTTAACTAAACAGAACTGGTCTTTTCAATTTTCAAAGTTAATATATTACATACTTACCAATTCATTTTTAATGAATTTGTTGCTTTGCGACAAAAGTCTAAAATGGCAAAAGACTAAGAGGACAAATAAACACGTTAGTCTTTTGCAATATTAACGACCTTCGAAATATTCAAACAATAATAGAAATAAATAAATTCATATTTTTAATTCAATTCATATAAGAAGATCTCTATTACACATGTAAAAACAAGATACCGACCTAAAACCACTGTCATAGCTATTGTATTGTATTGCAAAGAAGTACCGCGTAATATCTACACGAACGTTAGATCAATAGAGCACTCACGTGGATGTTTTGGTTACACAGTTTTATCAAAATGTTTTAGTTGGATTACTATTTGAAATACGAGAATACAATATATATTTTTTTAAGGATGTCCAAAAATTCTAAATCTAATAGTTTTATTGTACTTAGACTTATTTAACGTGAGGATTTAAAACCAAATAATAATATTCTTATAGACGAAAGATAAGCAACAGTAGTAGTCTTACATTTTTATTATTCTTCATATAAATAATAAAAAATTAAGTTTCACTTTTACACTTTAAATTTGTGTTGAATGGTGTCTTAATAATTTACCAGAATAAGTGGATCTATATTTAAAGAATAACTGCAATACTAAACATAATATATATATTTTTTAGTATTATCACAATCAATTTTCATCTATAAATTTGTTTTAAAAATACCATTGCCATACAAGTCCTTTTTTCCAACTGACCCCTTGTGACTTTCTAATTTCTCAGTTCTCAACTGTAGTTCAAGTCAACAAACATAACGATATTTCTCTGATACAAAATGCTTGTAGTTGTTAATATTAAAAAAGGGGTAAGGATATAAAATCTGAAGGGTAATAATCCAATAATGTTAGGTAACTTAAATATCCTGTGATTCTCTATATAACTCACAATAAGCTTATACATAAAATATTATACTCCCTAAAGAAATGGTCTTCGAGTTCATATGATCGTTGCAAGTAAATTGGTTCAAGCTTCGTACTGTTAGATTCAATATGTTTCATATGTACTACTGTTACTTCATGTTTTTATTGAAAATTAAGCTAGGTAACCTACTTTTGTAGTCCAACTCACTTATGTTAAGTAAAATTTCAGATCTGAAATTTACCTTATCTATCGACCTTACCTTACTTTTGTGGCACGCTAATTTCAGAAACGGCTTAACCAATTTGAATGCAGTTTTCGGGAATTTATTGTAATATTAAATTAAATATACATAAATAAACTAAAAATACTTCTACATGTAAAAACTACTTAATTGAGTTTCATGAAACTTTGAAGGTTTATAGTTTTTACATACATTGGTAAGTACAAAGGATACGTTTTATCAAACTTGAAACCTACGCGTACGAAGTCGCAGGCTAGCTGTGCATAAGATTTTGTATTTTTGCATTTTTATTTAAGAATTTAAAGTATTTTTATATTATAAGCATTTTATATTTTAGGTGTAATTCATATAGGTTTTCTGTTTTTTTTGTGTATTGACTAGATCATTATTGTAGCTCATTCAAATATCACAAAATAGTTATGTTAAAAAAAACTTGTTGCAAAAATAAAAATTTTAATTGTTAAGAAATTTATTGGTTTATATAAATATAGAATGAAATATAAAACGGACCGATAAATTTAAATAAGCTTAACATGGCTATACATGTTTATAGATATTTTCAAACATTAAATAATCGGTTATCGATTTTGTAATCAAATTTTTAAACGAAATAATAAAGAACCTAGTAAAATAATGAATACTGAAAACCTACGATTTTAAGCGACGTACAACCTGAAGTCTCAGCTACTAGATTTCATTTATAAACTTTTTGGGCTCACTTCTCATTTAAATTCTGTCATACTCTTTATTAAATTATACCCGTGTATGTATCTGACCACTTCTGGTAGCAGTAGGTGTCGCAAATGCGAGACAAAAGATTAAAAATGTGATCGTGTCTTACTGATGTCTATGAAAGTAATAGGAATAAGCAGATTTCACTAGCTATGAAACATTCTCACATAGAGAGAGAAACTAGACTCGGCGCCAGAGCTGGGTAGATGGGTGTTTTAAAGTAGCTGTTGCTTGTAAACAGAAGATATAATAATCTGATAATCTAATAAAACAGGTTTAGAAGAAACCAAGGATTTGAACTTTTTTATTCTTAAAAAAGGAATACAACTAGCCTGAACAAAGTGGAGAAAGTCGTTAAAATCGGCAAGCAACTTATGCCCTACCCGTCTAGAACACAAGTTCTGGGTACTCTCCAAAGCCGCTTGTTATTCTTGGCATGGCACTTGAGGAATGATGAATCTGATCTTTTGAGCACTTTTTTGTCATTCTGCAGTATTATGATACTAATTGTCTAGCCTCAGTGTGTTCAAGCAAAAGTTACTTAATATTAAACAGTTAACTGAACAAAAAAATCTTAAACGATACTTTCTTTAATTATTGATTATTTTATTTTTGGGATTATAACGATAACTGCATTTTTTAATACCAGGAGGATCTTAAAAACAGGTAGTAGTAGTTTTTAATATAACCATTTTTCATATCATATCATTCTATTAATGTTTTAGGTTTCTTTCGATATTCAATCATATCTTATCTCCTCACAACCCTCTCGGTAGTCGTTACGTCCTGATATAATATCTGTAAGGTATCCGAAAATAACATTAAATTTGTATAATTTAACGTGAAAGCATTTTTTGAAAATATTTGTTCACTGTGGAACCACTTAAGGATTTACTATAAAAGTAATAGGTAATAAGTTTGTCTTTCAAATGGAACAAAAGCCAAGCCCGCGTAATATTAGCTGCCGAATCTTCTCAATTCTATATTTA
The DNA here is from genome assembly GCA_959347405.1 of Napeogenes sylphis. Lineage (NCBI taxonomy): Eukaryota > Metazoa > Arthropoda > Insecta > Lepidoptera > Nymphalidae > Napeogenes > Napeogenes sylphis. The sequence goes on from OY365776.1 coordinate 13,585,531, forward strand.
ACTCGCATAAAATTTATTTAATGTAAATTAAAAAGAGACAGACGAAGCTTCTTAGCAATCCATGGATTCACCGTGCGGGTGCAGGGCCCATCGCGTTGCAAGGAGAGGAGTGCAAGCAGTGCCTGGGACTTGCGACCCAGGAGTAGGTTTAAGGGGCCCCTTTATTATGCGCAAAAACGCTCACCTTCACCCTCCACACTCCTCTCCCTACCTAACCAAATTTGGAAAGAACCTACTAATGCCGCCTTTGAAGTACGTTCTAGAAATGAACCGATGCTTGTTCTAGAAAGGCCAAGATCTTTAAGTAGGCTATAGAGAGATTTTGCTGTTATACCTCTCGCTCCCACTTCTACCGCGTACAAACTAACTATAAATTTATTCCTGATCAGTTCGTTGGTTAGTTCGTAATACTTATTGAGCTTGAATGTGTGATCCCTTGGGATGTTTGTTTCCCAAGGAACAGTAAGCTCCACAAGTATCATGCGCCTCAGATGTTTCGAATACAGGAATAAGTCCGGTCTGGATGACGAAACACCAACATCCCCAGGGATTTTGTAATGCTTTTCATACGTGTCCATCATGAGAATCCAATCAGGAGCCGCGCCTAATATTGAATAAGGCTTCGCTTTTGATTTTTTGGAGGAGCCTTCTTTTACGAATTCTATAGATCGTTCGGTGGTTGTTATACCCTTCCGCGCTCTTGCTACTGAAAACTAACCGCTTCCCGTATAATTTCTAATACCTTGTCGTGGCGACGCGAGTATTGACCTTTATCTAGAAGTACCCTACACCCTACTAATAGGTGTTTCGCGGTAATTATACGCGGGCTAAATCCGTATTTTTTTTTGTTTTAATATGTGATGATTTAAAAATGTATTTAATTGATGATTTATAAATGTATGTAATTAATTTATTTGTTAAAATTTCATTATACAAGAAAATATGTATTATGTAGTATATATACTAATGGCGGACTTAATGTTAAAACACTCTCTACCAATTAAGCAATAAGATTAACAGAAAAATACAAAATAATAAAAAACTTACTTACCTTAAGCGACAAGATTAACGATTACAAAAAAAAAACATAAATAATTGAATATTGGATAATAAATCAAATTTAAATATAATACAAATATCAAGTTAATAAAAAAATTAAAATAAAAAAGGAGGATTAGTGACTGCACTAACAGAATCTTGTTTGAATGGGTAAAAAGTTTTTATAACAATAAAACTAACACAGTGAATACGCTTTACTTTTTGGCTTAGTTCAACAGTGTAAACGTTCTAAGTTCTAACTAATGCTATCAAAAAAACACATTTTTTTTTACTGGGATAAAGCGCATTTTATTGTTATTATATTTCTAAACTTAGACATTCCGTATGTGCCGCCAACAACTAGTGCTGGTATTGACATTTATTCCGAACTTAAACATAGAGATATTATTAATTCTATGAACTTCAACCACCGGTTTGAATATGTTGCAAGTCATTATTAATGTTAAAACAAATGATAGTTTGCAACTCTCACCAGTCTGACAATGTATTATATTATTATTAGTCTACCAGTCTGTTATATGTATATCACGCTTTTTAGGTAACATTTTATAAAATTACATACTCGACATTTTAGTTAAGCAGTTGTACTTTAAAAACTAATGAATATACATTTTCTTAACCCACTTTTTCTTGTATAAAAAATCAAGATTATTTTTTCAAATTTTAATAGTTATTTCATAAATACTCGTTATTTATAAAACGAATAATCAAATTCGTGGTAAATATTTACATTTATTATTCAAACATTTTATCTCTGCCTAAATGTTGTTGGTATAACACAAACCATCCGCTCACAACAGTGTTTATTTAAGACCAGCTAAACAACTTGATATTTTTGTACTACATACATTTTAATAATTCCTGTATTTATATTTTTTTAACCGGGACTAAAAAGAGGGGTGTTATAAGTTTGACCTGTCGATCTGTGTATCTGTGTATCTCTCTGTGGCAAATTTGTGGCCAAACGCGTGGACGGATTTGAATGCGGTTTTTTTTATTCGAAAGCTATGCTCGTCGAGATGATTCTTATCCATAATTAGTCGAAATAGAAAAAGTGAAATAGGTGGGACGGCTAAATAGAGGAATAATTCAAAATGCAAGTAAGGTACCAAGGCAAATAACGTAATAACAACATCAAATCGTATAGTCTAAGTCCTCATAAAATATACACTAACGGTCTCGTCAACGTACCTACAACGGTCCCCCAACGCAACAACTTCAATAAGTACATAATAATATTCTTTCTATCCTAATTAGACGTCTTTTGTATCGGTGGTTTTAAAAAAATATATTTATGTTTATAGATTTGGAAAAGCTTAACATGGTGGTTGTTAATATAATACATTTTCAATCATTATTTATTTATGTAATGTAAATATTTGTCAAGAAAAATAAGTGACGAAGAAATATTATTGCATCACAACTTGCAAAATAAGACTGTATGAAATAAATAATAAATAAATAGTACTTTTTATAAAAAAATAGTATTATACATATACGACTACATAACAGTTTGTAATATAACTATAGAATAAATGAATCTCCATTTTTGGAGAAAAAAAAAAAACTTAAACAACACAAACATTCTTCTTATTGTTCTCATTACTAAGAATTATATCAAAAGCATTGTTATTAAATCTTTTTGAGCGGACATAAAAAAGGCTCTTAGTGATCTAAAATGGATAAAGAAGGCTTTATATCCCTGCAACAAAAACCAGACGTGCCTAAAATAAATTAACTTTACAAAGCTCGGTATTTTTTTGAGATATATATAAGTGGATGAAATGCTCTTTTTTTTAAAACAATTAAATATTTTGCTTCAGAACTTTCAAAAACAATAATTTCAGAGAAATCTGTTGTTACGCCTACGTTCCTTACATATTATTTCTATGTAATATATTTTATTTAATAATAAATACCTTTAAGAGATAATTAGCAATATACTTTTTGTGAAAATCCACATAACAATACATAACGTCTGGTGGACTGGTGCTACGTCGTAGACATACTACAAAATTAGACAAGAATATATATGATTTTATTACATAATTCTCATATTTTTATCATAAAACCAATATGTCAGGTAAAAATTCCCTGCGCAAGATTACTTTAAATTGAAACAAAAACCATTAAAAAAGACGGTAATTGAAACCAAATTTTATCAATAATATATCATTCCTTGAATACTTTCTGATTAAATGCTTGCAGTGTTTATTTTCTTATATCTTTTTGAATATTTTTTCGTTGCGTAATAACAATACTAACAAGGTTAGTAAACTCTCGTGAATCATAATACCTGTAAATATGTATTTACTCGACTGTATTGACGTAAATGAAATCGAAATTTGCCTAATTAGTTTTGAACCCATTCGGGATTCAGCTCTTAGTCAAGAGCTAGATTTGTTTTAATTTATTATATATTGAAGGCAACTAGTCTTAAAGATCACAATATTAAGAGAAGTTTATAAATAAATTAATTTAGTAAAAGTATATTATATTACTTAATATTTTTAATGGATCAAAAAAGCGTTTAAATTAATAATTTTCTTTTGGAAATTATATTAAATGAATTATTATTTTCTGCTTTTACATTTTCTTAAGCCGGTAAAATACTATTTTCCACTCAAAACTACATCAAGTGAACGTTTAATTGGACAATTAGGTTTATTGTTTAATTTTAATAATTATTTTAATGTATTACTTTAACGTACATAATTTTATATTTTTTATTCTAGATATATCAAATTCGATATAATCTAAAAGTCATTTGATTTATATTTTTGCAATTTAATTTTGAAAAATTATATAACAAACTTGAAGGTCAGTCAGTATATTCACAATATTATCATAATTAGATGCTTTAGCTTTGCATAGGTTATTTCAATTGTCCTTTCAGATCAAAGGCTTGCATTACCTTGCGTTCCTTCAATTCTAAATATCTTTTAATAAGTATTAGAGTAATTTTTTGAATAAAAAAATCGTGGTTTTTAATTAAATCTTCTTTAACATAAATTAGATTAGTATTATTTATTTTATATAATAATAATAATAATAATAATAATTTATTTCCAAAAAGATTCAATAGGTACAACAAAAATATTAAAAACAATAGGGTACAAAAATAATTACAAAAACAAAAGACAATATAAAATTACCTGCACTAAGAATAAACCTGTATTGCAGGTAATTTATTTGTTTATATTAACCCCATGTACACAATAATAGGTTTTCATTTGTAGTCACAATCCCCGTACAATTATAAAAATTAACAAAATAATATTATTTTATTTATTGAAATTATGTGTTATGTTATTTAAGATTAATTTACTTAAAAACTATGCTAGCTTAAAGTTATATAAAATATATGGAATATGTACAAAAAATAAAAACTAGTAATAATAATAAATCCAATTAAATAAAATCAGACCAATTTATATTAAATTATTAAATCGAATTAGATTAAATTAAATTAAAATTTAAATCTGTACAAATAAATAAATTTAAAATATTAATAATGAAATAATAATATAATAAAATAGTACTAATAATAAAAGTTACTTTGCTATTATAAGGAGATTTTCAATTTCTTGATAGTCTAGCCCTTGTAGCCAGGCCAGCAGTGCTAAACGACAATCGTGGCGGTTAAGCCTGTGTATGCAAATATTTTTGTTTATTTTATTATATAAAAAGGCTGCTAGAAAATAAGCTTGACGCTTTGCAAAAGTAGTGCGACATTTTATTTGATCGATAATCCGGTGATTTATCCTCCTTTTGTTCAGACTACTGCTATCATATGGAATAGATGCGTGTTGCTTACATATAACGCTGTATATGTATAATTGTCGTACAGTAAGGACATCACATTTCTTATAAAGAGACTTTGTTGGATACCGATAAGGACTGAAGGTCATCGTTTTAAGAAGAGATCTCTGTACTCGTTCAAGACTTATCATAAACGATTTACATGCACCACCCCAGACGGAAATGCAATAGGAGATGATAGGTTGAGCTAATGCCAAATAGGTTTCGCGCAAAATTTTGAAAGTTGCTGCTTGTCTTAACTTATTGAAGGTCCAGACTAATTTTCTAACCCGTGTGCAAATCGACTTTATGTGTGGAAGCCAACTGAGCTTAAAATCTATTTCGACTCCTAGATATTTAACACATTTAGTTTTAGTTATGATAGGACATTTACATAAACTAACGTTGGAATTGAAGTCACACGAATGTGCTCTTAGACTTATATTTTCAGGTATGCTGGAAAAAGAAAAAGGCAAGAAATAAGTTTTCCTTAAATTAAGTTTTAAATGATTATTGTTTAGCCATGTGCTAACTTTATGTACTCCAATTTCAGCAGATCTAATAACCTCTTCCCAAGTATCCCCAATGAAAATAAGAGCAGTGTCATCTGCATACGAAAAAATTTTCCCGTTATGCAATTTTTCGTTAAGAAGGTCGTTTACGTACAGTAAAAAAAGACTTGGCCCCAGTATACTGCCTTGAGGGACTCCAGATGTGATGGAAGTCTGGGAACTGAGAAAATTGTCAATTTTAACTTGCTGAGTTCTTTCCAATAGAAAATCCTTATAGATTTTAAGTGCTTTTCCTCTTATGCCAATACGCTCCATCTTATGACAAAGGATAGAAAAGGATACCGTATCAAAGGCCTTGGCTAGGTCTAAAAAGATGCCTAAACACTTCTTATTTTTATCTAGATTAGTCACAATATATTCAGTTAACTGAGATACGGCATCTGTAGTATTTTTTCCTGATCGGAAACCAAATTGTGAACTAGACAGTAATTTATTGCTTTCTAAGAAATTAGTGAGTCGTAGATTTAATATCTTTTCCATTACTTTAGAAAAGCACGTAAGAACTGAGATAGGTCTATAGTTTGTAAAGGAATTTCTAGAGCCACTTTTGTATATCGGAGATATAATGGATTTTTTAAACACTTTTGGAAAAACGCCTTGTTCGAAACAAATTACAAGTAATTTAGTCAAAGGCGCTACAATAATATGTTTAGCATATTTTATAAATTTCGTTGGGATAGAGTCCCACCCCACAGAAGAAACATTTTTTAAGTTGCTGATGACGCTTAATATCTCCAATTCATCAGGATCAAATAACACTATAGAATTAGATAGTCTAGAAATATTCATGTTTAGAGTATCGGTATTCTTATTAAAATTACCAACACAATCCTTTCCTATCGATGAGAAATATTTGTTGATTTTATTAAGGGTAATAATTGGGTCGACATTCGATGTTAATAATTCGGATGCTGATGATTTTTGATTACTAATATCGGCTATACTTTTAATGGCGGTCCACTTTTCTTTATTATTTTGTGCGTTCTCTAAAATTGATGACTCGTATGTTCTTTTCACATTTTTTAAAAGAAAGTTACAGAAATTTCGGTACCGTCTGTAGGTAATCGATAGAGTTTCATCACTGGGGTTCCTTTTATAATTTAAATGTAGTCTATTCCTGTGACGTATGCAGCGAAGCAATCCAGGAGTAATCCATGGTTTGAGGATACGATTTCTTTTTGAAATAGTTAGTCTTTTTGTGTTCGCCTGAATGATATTGCTTATTACTTTAATAAAATTTTCAGCCAGCAAATTAGCGTCATTGTTTGGGTTTATAAAAGAAAAGTCAGTGTCTGCTAGTTGTTTAAGTGCGGCTTGGTTGTTTAGTTTTAAGGAGTAAGCAATATTCCTGGCTTTCTTTGGAACTGTGAGAAGGTTAAGAATTACAGTCTTATGGTCTGTGATGTCTGTGTTTAGAACATACACAGATGCTCCACCCACTGACCTCAGCATTACGTGATCTAAACAACTATGCTCTCTTGTTGGGAATATATGGGCAGGAATAAATCCATGCTCAGCTAAGAAGTTAAGATAAGAAGAACCAATATTGGTGATATTTTCTGGGTTGATATCTATGTTTACATCACCAATTAACATTACCCTTTGAAAAGAACTTAGACTATTGATAATGTTTTCCAACGAGTTTAGAAAGTTATCGATATTATAGGTGGAAGGTGACCGATACACTGCTATCACTGCGATATCTGACTTTATCTTTAGCACGAGGAAATTGGCGTCACAAGGATCTGGTTCTTCAACCTTTACAGACAGATTACTATTTGTGTAAAGAACTATTCCGTCGTTTTGGTTTAAATATTTTCTTGAATAATGAGTATCATATCCGTGTAAAGAAGGAGGAGTTTTATAATCTGTTAGCCATGATTCAGTTAAGACTATAATATCTGGTGAGAAGGATATAGCGTTAATGTGTACAATAAGAGTATCTAGATTTTTATAAATGCTTCTAATATTTTGGGAGAGTATTTTAAGAGTATTTTTAGAATTAGAGATAAAAAAAGGGGAACAGGTTTGTATATCACATTCAATAGCATCAGCAACTTGAATTTGTTCAATATCTATTGAGACTTGTTTAGTAGACGCCATTTTTTACGCACTGAATAATAAAAAAGTCTCGAAAAGTGTAACGCGAGCCATATGGTATAATCTGACTGGCCAACTGACTGATTATAATAGCAGCATAACAATTCAATAAAATATATAAGCATAATAAAATTTTCATACAACAGTTACTCCACAAATAACATAAAATAGCATATTCGTACAAAATAATTAATAGAACATGAGAAATATTATTGTAAAATTTAAAATATTTTACATATATATCATAAAAAAATTGTGACATAGAACTCAAATAAACTAATCTTTTGAGAAAACAGAACAAACAAGAGATATTTACAAAATAGTATAAAATAGTAGACATTCTAAAAAATAAACTATAACTAAACAATAGACCCTTACGTGAAAGATACATACTGAGGATGAGTCTAAATACTGTGATCATTGTGAGTCAAATAGACTTGCGCAATTTTTCGATATCATTTTCATTGCTAATCATAAATTTATTTAGGTTATCGTCCTTGCGAATAAATATTTTCCCAAAAGATGTCCAAACATGCTTATAAACGTATTCTCTACCAAAAATTCGGGCCAGATAATAAAGTCTCTTTGCCTTAGATGTTAGATATTCTGAGATGTAAATGGGATTGAGCGTTTCCGTTAAACCAATGTTTGAGGTATTCAGTTTATTTTTTTGCGTCTTATTAAACATTCGAAATCCACGCATAATAGCCTCCTTTCTATTCGTGCAATTGAATTCCACCACAATTGCTTTTGCACGAACTGTTGAAGAACCAAAACGATACACTTCTCTAATATCTTGGTTGCTGATATCAATATTTAAAGCCTGAGCTGTCTTGACAACAATAGCACGCAGAGTATCTTTATTTTCTTCTTGCAGCTTGGGCACATTTTTAATTTCTATTTTCGATAAGTTTAACGAACGCTCTAAAACTTCTACCTTTTCCTCTAAATGATCCATATAGGCACGGTCAGATTTTCGCTCAGATTCCATGAGTATAATTTTTTTATTAAGGTCATCATATTGGTTCGAGATGAATTCCAAAGAGCTTTTTATTTCCGTATTTTGTGTCACAATTTCTGCAATTAATGACTGTAAATTTGCTAATTTACTCTCATACTTAGCGTCAGAAGTTTTCAAAAGGTCTCTAATTTCATTCATAAATGATGACAGACTGTCGTCTCTCTTCCGCTTCATTCTAGTGCTACCCTGTTCTCTATCGCTCGTATTATGACTCGGAACTGATCCAGAGTGATGAGTGTCCGCATTATCACTTTTTTCAGAGGATATTTGGATAGGTGCAGTTGGTGGGGTTCGTTTAAGTGGCATTGTGATAGATAATTATAATATAACAACAACAATACAAAATATTTCCTACTGTTTAATTTAAATGAAATTAATAACAATAATAAAAATTTGAGATAAATAATTTACAGTAATTAATTAAAAAATAAAATAAAATTCAAAAATAACAATAATAAAATAAAATAATATCAAAAACAAAAATTCAGACAACTCTAAAGATACGAACTCAGGTTTGTTATCCTAAGGCAAGCCACAAGCGCCACTAACTATCCAATACACCAAATTGATTAGGTACTGTAGTAGCGAAATAGTTGTGTATTATTAAACAGACACTGCAGTTTTTGCGTAAGTTGACCTTATTGGATCTCACTAACGTGCGGTCGTTGACCTGTACACTATTCACTGCACTTGAACACAATCGATTTGAATATTGAGTACAATATTGATTTGCAATACACTGACTTTTTTATTTAAAAGTATCTCTAATTTCAAAGTTATGGTTACCTTATTATCACGACTTCTACATATTCAATAACTTTAACAAATTATTCACTTTTTGAGTATATGCCACTAGTTTTTACGTAGATTTTTGATTTAGTAACAGGAGCACTCACAAACACGTCTGCACGGTTTGAATTCGGGGGGGGGGAGGGAGGATATAAAAAAATTAATAACGATAAAAATATATATTACATTGAAAACAATGTATACTTTATAATTTATTAGGGAGACTCCGTTTGCAAATCTGATTAAGATTCCAACCTCAAAACGAGCAAAGGACTGCGAATTAAAGTTCCCTAAATTACTAGTACTAATTTATATTCACAAATGAGTTTCATAAATACCTACAAATGATAATCTATATCTCTTAATCTTTCTTATCTTGATGAATAGATGTAAATAAACTTTTTCTATCTTTACTTTATCTGAGAATAATTTAAGTAAAACTATTAAAGTTAGAAATAAGAATTAATTTAACTACAGGTATGTTTATACATTTCAATAATGGTTTTGGAAAACAGACGGACTGTACGCTCGGTAAGGTAGCTCAATTGGTAGAGCGACGGGACGGTTTCCCAGAGGTCGCGGGATTGAATCCCTGCCCGTATCGGTTTATTTTTCATTCTATATTTATATAAATTTAAAAATGCTTAACAAGGCTATACATGTTTATAGATATTTTCAATAGACCTATTACCTTCACGTTTTTATTTTGCGCACTAGTTAGGATCACTTACACAATAAATGTCTGACATTTGCCACCGACATTGATATAGCGAGTACGTTATTGTGTATCGGATTTCGATGTTGTGACACCTTGTGTGATACCTTGTTTTTGTTTAATATTTGTTTTAAATAAAAATACATAAGTTATATCCTTATTTTAAATATCTGAGTGAGTGAATACATTGTCAACTGTTTGAGTAGTGTAAATATAATCCAGGTTGGATTGTAGAATCATATGTTAATCAATATAATGGAAAAATGTGGTAGAATATTTCATAGAATATTTCATATGTTTTTTATGGATTCAAACATTACTAATTTATTTCCCTATAGTCTTGATCTAGGTGTTTCGTAGAGTGGTTGACTGCCAATAATAAAGTGAAATAGCAATTAGAACATAGAAACCAAATTTTTATCTTCATTGGTAGTCATTTATGTACAATTAACTGATAGTTGATGGATAGATGTAACTATGAGTTATATACAGTTTAGATATAAAAAAATCTTCATGTTCTGGAAATAAAACCTATATTTTAATTATATAATATACTTACCATATTATAAGTGTTTTGATTTTATCAAAGTGCATATAAAATAAAGTACAAAGTAGAGTAGTATATTTGGGAAAAAATGCAAAGTTACTTTGAAATGATACCGAAAACTATTCAGAAAATTTGTCTTAATTTAACTTAACTTTATCCATTCGTATATTACATTAAAAATAAGATTATGTAAAAGAGTATCTTTATACCAGCTCCTGCTATGTACCAATTCAATTACTAGAAGTACCAGTGAAAAATAGTTTAAAGTAGAAAAGTTATATTATGAAGAACGGCCAATTCTTTTGTATAAAATCATGTATTTTAAAATGGAAAAACCAATGGTGTTAAAAATGGTTGTAAATAGGAAGTTTCAAATAAGACAAACAACGAAACATCTTGGTGATAGCAAATTTAGCTAATTGCAATACCTTTTACCGCAATATTTATTAAGCTGAATAATTTATGTGTAAAACTATAATGAGTATTAAGTTATATTAAGTCAAGCGACTGTCAACTCTGTAATCATCGACTATTTGATATTACATAACAATAACAGTGTCAACGTAAATAACGAAGTACATAGTGTGTGTAATGTTTCGCATTGTAGTGTTTGCAATGTTTTTATCATTAACTTAACGTTATAGAAGTTATGTAATAATATAAGTTTTTTTCTAAACTAAACTAAACTAAACTTTAACAATGCCAGATTTCAAACTTCTCGTAATAAGGGATGACAAATGTATGAATCTAGTAATTATAAAATGATTTATAATAATAGCGAGTTTCTATTATTACTCAATTTAAGTCATTGAAATTTGCCACATGGAATTGGTTGGGAGGTTACATATATCTTCTATCTGAGTGATGCCATTTACTTTGTCCTTGAAAGGGCTGTCCATTCAACTGCGATGTGCAAGTTGCCCTAACTTATACAATTACATCTATCGTGTGGTAACTATAAGAGAATTCCTTTGTAATGGCTTCTATCGTACATTTTCAATCATGCTAACCCTTCATCTAAAAGAAGACTGTTCTTAAAAAGGCTATTCGTTAAAACGGTTTTTACAATCAATATATAAATTTACTATTCATTTAGGCTTTTAAGAGAAAATGTACATAGATTATTTAGTTATATAGGTAGTTATTTTTTAAAGTCAGGTAAAAATATAAATAAAGTTGCAAATAAATAATAATAATAATAATAATAGTTTATTTGCATCAAGTTGTACATTTTACATTAAATACACGGTAGTATATAGAATTAAAGGTAACTTACAATAGTGTGATGACACCAGCACCCTTGCTAAGTTGCCATGACAACTTGTGTTAAGGATGCTGGGCCCAACCCTTTATTAGATATTTCTTATTTTAATTTAGATACATTCATGCCATTTTGTATTTATACGACTAGATTTTTTACATGACATTGATAAAGAGGCAAATAAACTGTACTGTGTGTAGGGGAATGTGCGATTGTGGGTGTGTGGGTTTGGGGGTGTGTGTGTGTGTGTGTGGGTTTGGGTGTGTGTGTGTGTGTGAGTGAAAGTTTGTATATATGTGTTTTTTTTATATTTGTGAGTAATGGTAGCAAGCGATGAGCAAATGGAATAATATGAGGATAAGATAAGGTTTAACGGGAGGTGTATTGAGTCAACAATAGGCTTTCAGTGTAGTTGTAACTAAGTGTTTGTAGCCATTCATTAAGTTTCTTTTTAACTGACATTATAGGGAGTGAATAAAAGTCCAGTATTTTGTTAAGACTATTATAAAGATGGGGTCCTTGAAAACAAGGAAATCTTCTTGTAAACGAGTAATAACAGCGGAAGTGTTGGCATATCTTGTCCCTGCGTCTTGTGGTGATTGTTTTATAGGACGTTTTTTGATGCTTGTATAGTAATATATGTAAAACAAATAATTGTCTGACTGTAAGGACTTTACTGTTCCTATACAGTTCTTCGGTTGGGAAGAGGATGGATCTGAAGGTACTGACTTTCAGCACGGCCCTTTGAGCTCGTTCTAACTTCAAAAGTACCGTTTTGGGTGCACCACCCCATGCGGGTGTACAGTAGGTTAAGAGGGACTGACAGAGAGCAAAATATGTACACCTAATAATTTGATATTCTGCGATGTGACGAAGATTACTGAAGACAAAAATTAACTTTCTGATTCTTTTTGTCAGCAACTCTATATGAGGTGCAAAGCTCAGGCCATCATCAAGAATCACACCGAGATATTTGATGGTTCGGCAACGTTCCAATTCCGGACATGTACATGTCGCATTGCCAGAGAGTAAACATGAATGCGCTACCAAAGCATATGAATTTGGAGGTAGAGTGGAATTTCGTAAGCTGTACGTAAGAATTTTAGTTTTATCGGTATTAATTGTAAGAATGTGTCTTTCAAGCCATTGTAGAACAGTATTTAGTCCTTTTTGTGCGGAATTGAAAGTTTCATCCCAAGTGTCCCCAGAGAAGGTAAGGACGGTGTCATCGGCAAACGCCACGATTCTTCCACTTTCTAGACTCAGATTACATAATTGGTTCACGTAAATTAGAAAAAGGGTGGGACCAAGCACACTGCCTTGTGGAACGCCGAATGTCACTGGTTCCTCTTTACTTAGATAATTGAGTATTTTAACACACTGAGTTCGGTTTTGAAGATAGTCCCTAAAGATGTCAAGTGATTGGCCACGAATTCCGAGCTCCTCCAGTTTTATTAGTAAGTCAGAAATAGAAACCGTATCGAAAGCCTTTTTCAGATCCAGAAAGATTGACAATACTCTCCTTTTCTTGTCAATATTTTTTGTAACATGGTCGATTAGGTCAATTACAGCACTGTTAGTAGATATATTGCGTCTAAAGCCAAATTGGTTGGGAGAAAAAAACTTTTTATCTTCCATGTAAGTCACAAGTCTTTTGTTGATTAGACGTTCCAGAACTTTAGACAAGGAAGGTAATACTGCAATAGGTCGATAATTATTAACAAGATTTTTACTTCTACTTTTGTGAATTGGGTGTATGATGGCTTTTTTGAAATACAAGGGGAATATGCCGGTATGGAAACAAATATTAAAAATGTGTGTGAGTAGGGGGACTACTGTCGATGAGTATCGTTTTAAAAACTTTGTTGAAATATTGTCCCAACCTACAGCAGAGTCTGACTTAAGTGACATTAGTACTTCCTCAACCTCTGCCTCATCGGTGTCTAACATGACGAAAGAATGTAATGGTGAGGACGTAGAAGTAACGTCTGGTGGGGTTTTATGACTACCAGGTGGACGTGAAAAGTTGTCAGCAAGTTCCTTCCCGATGCTGGCAAAGAACTTGTTTACTCTGTCCACCGATAGCTGAGGTGAAGTAGAAGAAGCCAATAAATCAGTGTTTGGTATGTTTGGTTTATCTGTATTTGTAACTCTCTTAATCACCTTCCAAATCTTTTTATTGTCTTTTGAAGCCTCACTTAATTCTTTCTTGTCAAAATCTCTCCTTAGTTTCCTTATGATTTTTGTGCAGTAGTTTCTATATCTATTATATGTAGTTTTTAATATAACATTTTTTGGAGATAGCTTGAGTTTTTTATGCATTGCATCTTTGTTACGCATAAAGCGGAGCATGCCAACGGTCATCCACGGTTTAAGTAAGCGGTTTTTTATTTGTGATATGTATTATAGAAGTGTGAGTATTTATGAGTCTAGTTAGAGTGGTAACTAAGCTTATTGTCGCTTCATTAGCATCGGTATGTTCATAAACTGCTTGGAAGTCCGTAGTCTTCATATCACTATCGAGAGATTCAAAATTAGTCTTCAAAATGTTGCATGAACGTGTATTGACAAGTCGTTTCAGATTAAGGCACAGCATTACAGGGTTATGGTCAGTGACGGAGGCATGTAATACTATGGTGAGTGCAGTCAGGTTAGATTTAAGCATGATGTGGTCAAGACAAGCACTCTCTCGAGTGGGAAGTAAGTGAGCAGGTAGCAGGCCATGGGAAGCTATGAGATCGAGATAGTCCGAGGTTTGGTTTGAGGATATAGTACATGCGATGTCAAGGTTAATGTCACCAACTATAACTATATTTTTATATGTAAACAGGCTTGTTAAAAGTGTGTTTAGGGACTGCAGAAAGTTACTTACGTCTCTTAAAGACGGAGATCTATAGATACATATTATAGCCTTATCGGTACCGATCTTTAACACCAGACAACTAGCATCTGAGAAGTCAGGTTCTTCGACTGTATAATTTTCTATATTTTTAACGTAAATGACTACACCATCGTTCTGGTTTAAGTGATTTTTTGTCTGATAAGAAGAGTAGTTATCGATAGTTGGAATTGAATCATTATAGAGTTTTAGCCAGCACTCAGTCAGTACAAGTATTTCACAATCAAGATTTATTCTATGAAGGAGGGTTAAGAAAGAGTCCAGGTTTGCATGAATAGAGCGAATGTTCTGTGTTATTATTTATAGTTGTTTCGAAGGGTTAGTGACATAGTTAGTGCATTCTTCGGGGTCACAATTTATTGTGGTAGAGACTGAGAGCTGATCTATATTGGTAATAGTTTCTATCACGCTATCCACTGTTAAATGGTTTTTTTATGGGTGTAACAAACTTGGGCATCATAGGGTATTTTGTACTATATAATAGATCTGGAATATCGATAACAATCAAAACAAACATAAGACAAACAAGCATATTCGAGTATGGTGCCGTGTAATAATCTTTTTAATACTACAAGTGAAATAGTATGTAAGAATGAGTGGATGATTGGATGGATGGATGGTTGCTACTCTTTCACGCAATACTTGGCACACAGACAGTTTACAGCTTGGAACAACACATGGGCTATCGTTTATCTTGGTTCCACGCGGACGGACCCACATGTAAAAGGTAATGAAGAATATGTGAGTGTGATGTAGAATTGAGAGTATGTATAGTGAAATTTGAAATAATGCCTTAAATGTATTGTGTTTCCTAAACGATATTGTATGTAGTGATTGGATATATAGTGTAAATAGTGTTGTAATGTAGTTGAACACGAACAAAAATATAAAAAACAGTTGAAAAATACTTAAAACTATGTTAAATGCAGGAAAGTTAACAAGGCATGCAATTTTCAAACGAAGCATCAAAATTTTTGGCTGGTTATGATATTGGGTGTTAATAAGCGTATCTAGTCACTTTTCTTGTGGTTTCAGACCTTTAAAGTCGGATTCCTGAGTTTTTTTTTTTTTTTTTTTTTTTATATAATCTAGGGCAATGCTTGACTACATTCCACCTGATGGTAAGTGGAATGTAGTCTAAGGTGGTAAGGCGCATTACCCTAGCAGCCTATTCACTCTTCTCTTGAATTTAACCACATTGTATTCTTTCGGAAATACCGACGCAGGTAAGCTGTTCCAATCCTTTGCTGTACGAAGTAAAAAAGACGAAGCAAAGCGCTTCGTTCGGACAGGTGGAATGTCCACAACAAAAGGATGGATTCCTGCCGTGCATCGGAAAGTCCGATGATGGAAGGGGGCCGGGGGAATTAGATCGTGTAATTCCTGCGCACACTCACCAAAATGTATCCTATAGAATACTGAGAGGCTAGCAATTCTACGCCTGTGTTCAAGGCTTTGGAGGTCGGCTTCGACCAACTCGGGATCTCCTATGAGCCTCATTGCTCGCCTCTCAATTGAGTCCAGAACCGCAAGATGAGACTTTGCGGCACCAGCAAATATGTGGCCACAGTACTCTACACACGACCGGATCTGTGCTTTGTATAAAACAAGAAGCTGTCCCGGTGTAAAGTACTGCCGAACCTTCGCAAGAACGGCAAGCTTTGCTGCTGCTGCTCTTGCTCTGGACTCAATGAACCGACCAAAGTTGAGGTTCGAGGAAATCTCTAAGCCTAACAACTGAAGCCGGTCACTGTATTCCAAAGATACATTCTGGAAAGTAGGAGCCAAGGTGAAAGGGCTCTTTTTGGCGGTGAACAGACACGTCTGCGTTTTGGTGGCGTTGAATTTGACAAGATTGGCATTGCTCCATGCGGAGACTGCCTGAAGTTTGTCATTCAAACGCTGCACCATGGCTTCTCTTTCAGACTGTACTTGATCTCGACTAGCCCGAGTACTCGGCAGATATCTTTCTACAACTGTGCTGTCGTCTGCGTACCCATAGATACCGGGCTTCAACAGATCGTTAATGTGCAGCAGAAAAAGAGTTGCAGAAAGAACGGACCCCTGAGGCACTCCGGCATTTATTGCCAAGGATTCCGAGGAACACCCATCGACAACTACTCGGAGAGATCTCTGGCTCAGAAAGTCCGTTACCCAGCCGATCAGACCAGGAGATATACCATACGCTGAAAGCTTGCATATAAGGCCCGCATGCCAGACCCTGTCAAATGCCCTCGAGACGTCCAGAGAGACGGCGACCGCTTCTCCGTTCTTCTCGATGGCCTCGCCTAAAATGTGAGTAGCATACATTAGGAGGTCCCCAGTAGACCTATTACGGCGAAACCCGTACTGTCGGTCACTGAGGAGATCGTTACCTTCTAGGTATGCTAGTAGGCGCGAGTTCAATACACGCTCCATAATCTTACAGAGTATGGAGGTGATTGAAATCGGTCTGTAATTGACAGGGTCGGCACGGCTGCCTTTTTTGGGCACGGGTTGCACATTAGCAAGCTTCCAGGATTTCGGCACTATTCCAGTCGTGAAAGAGAGGCGATACAGACGTGTCAGTATAGGAGACAACTCAGCTGCGCATGTCTTGAGCAGAATGGCTGGTATACCATCAGGACCACTGGCTTTATTCACATCTAAACGACACAATGTTCTCCATACCTCTTTGTTAGTGATGCGGATTTCAGGCATCGAAATATCGCAGTGAGGAAGATGTGCTGGAGAAGCATTGCCAGTATCTAGATGCGAATTATCAGCAAACAGAGAAGCAAATACATTCGCTTTCTCTGTTGCTGTGTGGGCCAGGGATCCATCCGGCTTCAGCAGAGCAGGCAGTGAGGGTTGGCAGAAATTCGACTCGATCGCTTTCGCAAGAGACCAGAAAGCTCGACTGCCAGTTGGTTTGACAGAGAGCTTTTCGCCATTCTTAGCGATTCGATCGAGACGAGCCTTCCGCAATGCCTTTTTGTAGGACTTGGCAGCTAGGTTAAAGGCTCTCTTCTTTGTACTTAGATCCGGAGTTTTGCGGCTTCGAGCATCAGCCCAAATGAGGTATGCCGAATGTTTTCGGTCTTGAGCATGACCACATTCAGCATTAAACCATGGGCGAGCTTTGCCACCGACGGGAACTTCAGCAAAAGGAATAAAATACTCCATTGCCTGATGCACCACATCGGTTATAGCATCCGCGCAACTCGACGGATCCAAAGAAGAGAAGCAGACCTGCCGCCAAGGATAAGATGCAAAGAAGTGCCGCATCTCATCCCAATCTGCTGACTTGTATTTCCATACTCGCCTAACACCATGTGGTTCGAGAGCTGGTGGGGAATATGTAAACACAGATTTCACCAGACAGTGATCGGAGGTTCCCAAGGGGGAGATGACCTCAACACGATACCTGTCCGGATCAGTTGTCAGCAGAAGGTCCAGGCAATTGGCTGTATGACCTACCACATCTGGTACCCTTGTCGCTTGCCTCACCAGCTGAAAGAGGTCCAAGGACAACGCAAATTTCCGCGCTTCTCTTCCAGCATGGTCGGTCTTCTGGTACGGGAACAGCCAGTCCTGATGACAGGCATTAAAGTCCCCCAGAAAGACGAGCTGCGCCGAAGGGTACTGATACAGAGCCATATCTGCAGCCTCACTGAGATACTCAAATAAACGAGTTGTCTCCTGGTCACCGCTGTGCGAACGGTAGACACAAGAATACAGGATTTTTTCGTTTCCTGTGTCCACTAAAACCCATAGGGAAGAAAAAGTGGGGTCTTCAAGGTGACGGAGACGCTGAATACAGAGGTCGTTCCGCGCGTACATACTGACTCCGGCCCGTGAGCGAAAGTTGTGCTCCAACGAGTAACCGGGATAATCCAAGTATGTAGCGCTCAAAGGACATTGTATCTGCGTCTCCGTCAAAAAGAGCAAGTGCGGTTGCTCTGTCTCCAGGTGGTGGTGGACAGCTAAAAGATTTGAGTGCAAACCCCTTATATTAGTGAAGTGCACTTTGTATGAGGAGGAGTGCAACCGCTGTGTCAAATTGTTTCTTTTTTTAACCTTTTTCATAATAAAAAATAAATAAAAAGTGAATAGGGATGGGAAATGGCAGTTGAACGAGGCGGTACGTATCGTACCCGACGTCGAAATTGGTGATGTCTTGCCACTGGGAGGCTAGTCTGGAGACTGCGGGGACGCCCGAACCCCCCCAATGATCGCCATCGGGCCTCCTCGCCTGGTCGCCAACCAGCACGATCGAGCCACCCTGAGATTTTTCGCAGCTGGCTGGGCAGCCTTTCGTGGGTGGCTAACCCACTAATTGGGCCCCCAACTATCTGCGGGCGGCCAGCGGAAAGCCGTCGCTTCGGATCCCGCTACCCTCCTCGACAGGACACCCGACAAAACAAACACCAACTCGACGTCAACCGGTTCGCCAACGTACCGCAGCTGTTCAGACCCATTTCCCAAAGACGGCTTCATCGAGCAACGTGCCGGAACACGACTAGGTCGCTTTGCGGCACGACTCTGCCCGATGGGTGGTAACTTTGCCGGCGACCCGATGTTATAGTCTACCACCACGAATGTTTTATAACAAAATAAATTTGAAATAAAAAAAATATGACTTTCATACAGTGAAAAAGTCGTCATCCAAATGAAAGAGAATTTTCTTTATCTTTTATCTCAAATATGTAAAAATATCTTGTTTTAGTTACATTGGAGTTATTTACCTGGAGTGGAGTTTAAAATGTAAATAAAAAAATAATAATTTAAAGAAACATAACTTTAAAAAGCAGAAAAAAAAATAAAAATAAAAAAACCCCCTATACAAAAAGACTTCTAAAAAGAATAAAAATAATATTATTATGTAATAATTGAAGTTGTTGCGTCGAGGGACCGTTGTACTTACGTTGACGATGGTGTCTATTTTACGAAGTTAATCATTAAGGACTTTAGACTATTATTCGATATTATTCTTTATATCGGGGTTGAATAAAATGTCAATATCTTGCAGAAGACTGTTTCTATTTCGACCAAATATGGATAAAAACCATCTCGACAAACATAGGCGATTAAAAAACATAGTCGATTAAAAAAACCGCATTCAAATCACACAGATACACAGACACACAGATACACAGATCGACAGGTCAAACTTATAACACCCCTCTTTTTAGGCGGGGGCTAAAAAAACTAATACTTTTTTATTGATTGTTGCAGGTACATTGAAACTGGACAAAACACTGGGGGAATGTCAAAACTATCTTCAATCTATTAAATATATTTTCTGAATTGGTAATAATTTAAAAATAATATGGTAAAGGATAAAATAACAATAATTCATCGATACATATTTTTGTATTAAGGCATCGTTCTCATCAGATATTTAATAATATTATTTTTCTATTATGTATAGATGATAGTGAAAGATAGATCTCGGCTCGTAGAAAATTGGTACGGTTGAAAAAAATATAAATATTTTATTGAAAAAAGAAACGACGAGATTAACGTAATATTAAGAACATGGTATCGATGTAATTGGGCTTTTTTTTTTTTTTTTTTTTTTTTTTTTTTAACGTCTGGAATCCTCATGGATACACACCTCCATCCTGGGGAAGATGGAAGTGGTTATGTAAGACTCTTACTCACTAAACCAGACGGTCAACACCTCTCCGTCGTAATGGAGCGCCACGGGAACGCTTGCGCACACATCCGCATTGCTCCGACGGAAGGCCGCGTGAGCAGCCACCACCTCCATGGAGTGACGCGCCCGGTTGACTTGAGCGCGTCCCACTCCGGGGCTTGTTGAATGGCGAAGAGCTCCCCTGCCCTCCACCCAAGCCGGCCGAGCCAAATCAGGACTCCCTCAACGAAGAAAGTGTCCCGATCCGACTCAACCTCCCGGGGCCGGACCTCGTCCGAAAACGGTCGAGGTCCCGTCCCGCCACCCCCCAACGAAGCCCTCCCTAGGAAGAGCTCCGCCGGCACCTCGCCCGGACTAATCGTCGTCAAGCGCTATTGTACCTGACGACGACTATTCCGGGCCATCACCCTATCAGCGCGACGGCCTCCCCCTCAGCAAGGAAGAGACCGCCACGTACCCCCCACACAACCACGGGACCGCCCCACAGTCCACTCTGCGCACAGAGAAGTACCAGGGGCGACCCCGCTGCTGTCCCCGGTAGAGAGGGCCTGCGCCCTTCCACCCTCAGTGCCCAGGCCAAAAGGCCCGAGCCCACCTCGCAGACAGACCACCCCGAAAGGCAGCCTGCCCGCCAGCCGAGTATTAGCCAACGGCTAATGCAAACCCGAAGGATCACATTAACCGTTGTTGCCCAGGGAGCACCGGCCCGTACCGCTTCCGATGCCACCGGACGAATCCGAGCAACAAGGGAAACAGACAGGCACACGAGGAGGTTCTCGGCGACGGCCCCCCTCGATGTAATTGGGCTTAGTTAGAGTAAAAAATATTTAACCTAAACTACAGGTAATATTCTTAAAGAGTAAAGGTTACGTTTTTATTTCATTATATAAGCAATATAGAAGGTAAAGGTAGACTGTTTTTATCTTACTACAATAACTTGTTATATTTTCAAAGGCACCGGATATTAAAGTGACTTTCAGCTCACTTTCATCAGTGTCGCCGCAAAATTTATACTTTATTTTCTAAATTACTAAAGATTGCTTGTTTCTAACGAGTTGGATAAGACAGGCAAGATTATGTTTAAAAGTCAGCTTGTAGCTTGTCAAAATGTTTAATTGACACAATGATGAGGAAATATTTAGGCCTTTGCCTAATCAATAAATTCTTGCCTCGACAATAATTTATACTATTATTTTATGGCGATATGTCAATCATAATAATAAATATTTATTGCTCTTTTATTCAGCGCTTTACTCTCTCTCGTTGAAGAGCTAAAGTTAAACTACAAATGTAAAAATCTCCTAAAAAAACAAATGTTATACTTTGATCTTTAACTATTTCGCCAATAATATTCTATATAAAATAAAAAAAAAACCATTTGAAAAAAATATGAAAACACGAATAAAGGAATCTTAGTTAAATACACCTACTACACTTTACACTTCACTTTACTTTTATACAATCGTTATTAACAACAAATCTTAGCTTAGAAGAAAAGCATTAAATAAACGAAATTGGATTTCCGTAACACAATTTATATTTATCGTAGTTATAAAAATCTGCTTTTATATCTTACGTTCCTCTATTTCAAAACATCTAAAACCAACTTTTTATTTTTTCCTTGGAAAAAAGAATAAATTACGGATACCCGCCGGTGAAGAAGGTGATGTGAGATGACCTTTGTTATATGGCAGCATGGAAAACGATGTCACTTTTAAGACAACTCTATAAAAAACCAACGGTTGCCCTCATAGCTTTAGTGGGAAGCAACGGAATCACTTTCGTACTTACCGTGATGCCCTAACGGAACCTCCAAATGAGGATGGCCTGAAAAACTTAGAGCACCCTCATGACGTAGGCCTATGGTAGGTAAGAGGGATCGCCCTCACTTCATCTCTATAACTACCCTAAAACTAAAGCTTGAAATTTACAATTAACTACATTCAATTTACTAAAAGAATATTTATATTTATCATTACAATACAATACAAACATCGCTCTATATAATATGTACATCAAAGTATCGTATATAATATGTACTACAAAGTATCGTATATAATATGTACTTCAAAGTAACGTATATAATATGTACATCAAAGTATCGTATATAATATGTACATCAAAGTATCGTATATAATATGTACTTCAAAGTAACGTATATAATATGTACATCAAAGTATCGTATATAATATGTACATCAAAGTATCGTATATAATATGTACATCAAAGTATCATCTATAATATGTACTTCAAAGCATTCTTTAGGGTCACTATTTACTAACCACAATTGTTGTCTCACATTTTGACAATTTTACTCGGAGTAAAATCCGACACAAATGTGGCGACTGTCAAACTGTTGTGTAACGGATTTCAAACTTATATCTATTTTTACATTTTAATACAAATAGCATAAGTTATAACGAAGAAAACTTCTGATTGATAATAAATCAACGAGGTAGACTTATTAAAGTTATAATTTTAAAATATCAATGCAAAAAGAAAATATTTTATCGCAAAATATCACACAATCACAATTATCTTTTAGCAGTTTCTACAATCAGCCTTGTGCCAGTAACAGGTAATATTATTTATTATATGTTATTTAATATTCGTTTTAGATAGTGTAGTCAATACACTGTAGTGTAAAATATTGAAGTGAAGGTTTATCAGAATATAAATATTACTTTAAAAGAAAATGCAAAACTACCAAAAATTGTTGTTTGTAAATTATATTTTTAACAAAATGTATTTTACCTTGATTACTAAGCAAACATTTTAAAGATTAACTCTGTTATACCGCGATAAATCATCAGCATCATTAGGGGCGAAGAGTCTAACTTTCATTATACGTCCATTATCTAGCACGTATGAGCACTTTAATAGATAAAAGCTTCATTAAATCCGGGACATTTATTATGTAAATAAATAATATTATTTATTTTATTCAATGTTATAAAAAGCAACAAGACTAACAAATTTAACTTATTGAAATAATTTTACGAGTATACATTTTATTTTTACTTACAGTCTTATAAATTTTTCTTGAATATTTCTTAATAAGATTATCGTATAATATCAACTGATTTTAGAAAAGTAGGAAATTACTACTAGATATTTATTCTATAAGTTACAAATAAAAACACAATATCCAAAATAGTTATTTGCCTAAATATTGTGTTAATAATAAGTAAAAACAGATATTGTTTACTTAATCAAATTTAATTATCTTAATTCCCAGGCTTACCTACACAGCAACTTAACAGAACCAAACTACATCTCTCCCACAGAGACAGAAATGTTGGAAATAAAAATATAAAAAGCTTATTCGAAGTGGTGTCCATTGGCTGCAATACAGTCCTTTAAACGTTGAGGCCAGTACTGTCATCAATAGAAGCACGCGCTCTTTCCATGAGGAAATTATTCACTGCCAATCGTATGGATTGTATTAGGGACTCCTAATTATCATGGCGTTTAGAACAAGCTCTACTCTCTAAAACTCATAATCAGCTCTGATGAAACCCGAGACGTTGGCTTCCCACCTAGACTGCGTGGACCAAACTTTATGACCCGGCGCCGAGTCTTGCTGGAAGGACCATACTTGGTTATAGAAAATGGTGTTATTAAGGGGCTTTACTACCTTCTCAAGAATGGTATCTTGACACACTTGTGCCGATGTTTTAATACCTTTATCACAAAAATATGGCTCAGCCACTCCTTCATAGCTAACACCCCAACAAACCATCACTGAAGTCGGATAATGCCAACGTTGCACTCTCTCGACTAATTGGGAAGCTTCCTTAGAGCTTTGAGCATAAATACGGTAATTTTGTTTGTCAAAATATTGCTCAATTGTAAAAAAAATTCATCCGTTAAAAAAAAATTTCTGTGACCTCCCTTTGCGTTTCAGTAGTTGTTTCGACTTGACGACTCTTTTTATCTTTAATTTATCAATTAAGAAATGACCAGTGCGTCTCTTATAGGCTGCAAGTACTTTTTTTTTTTTTATTGTTGGAAAAATGCGTTTCCGCACCCAGGCCAGGAAGGCGATGGCCGGGCGGTATGTGCGGCACCCGGCAGACTGCCATTTTTAAGGCACCCCACTAAAAAACCAACGGCTGCCCTCATCGCTACAATGGGACGCCACGGGATCGCTTTCGCACTCACCGTGGCAAGGCTGCAAGTCCTAAGTCATCTCTTGAAATACGAGAAATGGTTCTAGGTGCTATCTTCATTTCCCGATATAGAATCATTTGCTTTCAGACAGGATTTCTTCGAATTACTGCTTTGACCAAATTTTTCGTACGAACGCTACGTTGACGGCCAGATCTTTCTCTGTCACAGACAGAGGAAGTCTCATTGTACGTATTAATAGCCCGGTACACAAACATTTGACTAATACCAAGTGTATGGCGAGTTTGAAAAATTGCAATTGGCTCCATACCTACTTTGTGTAATTCAATCACAGCGATTCTGTTCTCTTTATCACCCTAATTCATTTTAATATCGTAAAATATTGTTAAATGTATTGGCGCCAAAATGAAAAAACACAATGACAATCGCATAAAAATGACAGACTCCAAACTCAAATGTAATATCTTTTTTATTTTTAATTGTAACAGTATTTATGGCCAGACTAAGTAATACGTACATGAACTAAATGGTTTCAATTAGATAATTTACCAACCACTTATAATAGATTAGGCGAAATTAAATCACCTCAGCCGTCAGGGATTTCTGTTAGACAAGATAGATGAGAATATCCCAATAGCAATAAGGAAAATATTAAATTTCTATTTCATATTTATATTCATGTGTTTGGAAACTAAAATAAATTGTAATCATATCATTTAAGACACTCGCTGGATTATGAAATATTCGATTGAAACATAGTATGGTCGTAGACCCCAACATGTGTCAATAAAAAATGATCGTGATATTCGGGTGTGTTGTTGGATTAAGTTATAACCCAAGGACACTTTTAATCTAACAGATTAATACTTTATATGTATTTAGTTAGTCATACTGTACTAATAACCAGTTTTTGTTTTAAAATGAAGTTCATCCAGAGCTCATAGTGAAATAATACACAAAGCGTTTGGATTAAATGGAGTCATAACGATGTAAATTGTGGACGATATAACATTAAATATTACCGCCATTGAAAATCTGAATGGAATATATTATTGTTTATATTTTCATTGTAACTTTCGCAAAACCACTTCGACATAACATGAACCTGTTTAATAAATATGTTAAAAAAAACTGCGGATCTTATTAAATTTTAGCTATCAAAATAATTTATTTTATTACATAAATAACATTTTTGATCTTTTTTGAGGTCTGATCATGTTGTGGTCTGAGACTTTAGTTACGAATGAGTTAGTTAATCATTATTATCTTATGAACCGGAGAGAGTCTTTTGAGATACAAGAGCGGACACGATGCTTGCCTTTGGCATAAAAGATAAAACGCTTCATGTAAGTTCTCAAGTTGTGCCATCTTTGGCAATTAAGAGGCGATCAACGAGAATAATCCAAATAAAAAACACGTAAAAGAGTTTGTTTTTTAGGCGTGTTATAAATATTAGTAAAAAAAAGATTTGAAGTGAAAGCAGTCCGCTCCATACGATTTCGTTTTTAACATTTTTGATTGAATATAGATATATTTAAGGCTGAATTTGAAATAACATGTATGAATGGGCTTGATGTAACATAAAATATACATATTTTTTGTGTTTTGTGATTTGGTAGTCATTTTATTTCTCGGGTCTTACTTTTAAAACGAAAAAATCGAAATCGAAAAAATGTTTCAAACTTTAGCAATATATATTAAAAAATCTTCATTTTATTTATTTCATCTAAATAACCAATTTTATATATGGGCATTATACACAAAGTACCTAGAATAAATACTTTTTTTGTGGATACTATAATTTGGATTTTATTTAACATTCAAAATCGTTTTCTACCCCTGAAATTTCTTTAACTGTGTTTCCTAACACAAAAGAAGCAGTTTGCTAGATTTAATATACTTATTCTGAGCATGAATTTCTAATGGTTCCTTCAAACGCATGCAAAAATTCTTCATTTTTACCATTTAACATTTTTTTTCGAATTCGATTTATACTCAAACGACTACATTAAATAAATAAATTGTGTGCAAAATATTCAGAAATATTTATACATTTTAACATTATAAATGAAATTAAATCAATTATTTACTTACTTGATTGACTTCACAATGTGTTGAAATAAAACTATTTTTGCGGATTTAACTAGCGTACATTGAATTAAATTTTAAATTAATCGAAAATTAATAATCTATCTATCTATTCGTATCCCTATGTATTTACC